>CAVLGL010000148.1:44010568-45494318 GCA_963668995.1 Parnassius mnemosyne
AAATGTCGTAAGAGGCAACTACTGAAAATTCCGGAAGGGTTTTATGGCTTCCGATAAGGTTATTTACGTGGTAGAGCCATGCTGCAGCTATATTCGTAGTATATTTGTAGCACCAATAGGTCAGCTCGACCAGGGAAGGACCACGCTCTCACAGAATACTAGCGTAAAATAGCAGCTTAACACTGATGTGTTTCATATGGTGAGTGTAGAGAACCGGAGACCCTTTCTACTGGAAATGAGGCATTCTATCTAAGTCCTCACGGCCGAAAACGCATCTGAATTTTGATTGGTATTAGAAGATAGATGTAGATGTCTATGGGCCGCAGCAACCACTTACCATCAGGTGAACTGTGTACTCGTTTGGCACCCTTATCCTATAAAAAAAAGTTTATCTCTAAAGACAGAACTGCAATATCAAAATATTCATACTGTTACAGCTTATTTTAATCATCTCTGGCCTCTCGCAACTACCGCAATATTTGGTTTTCTTCTGTCGCCTTTTACGACTCCCACGGGTCGATATTGGTGTATTGGATATTCTTACACTGCCACTACACGGCTTAATGTTGCTCTTCATGTGAGCAAAAAATCATGTCGTTTACATCACCTGTAAAATACCCACACCAACGACGGGCAGCAGCGTGAAAGGTGTGAGGTGAGACCAGAGGCTGATAGTGTAAATGCGAGTGAATCAAAAGAAATAAATCAATAAAAGTTATAAACAACTTTCTTTTACTACTATTATCCTTGCTCTAAGACCAACTAAAATATTCCCAAGAGCAATTTTTAAGCGACTTAAAATAATTAAGGGGTTTTCAATTTGACTGTAGTATTTTTAATTTATGCTATGCGATATACATGTCAATAATTGTGAACCGATGTAAATGATTCTATATTATGAAATAAGTTATAATTCATGAGTGGTGCAATATAAATTTGAGAAAATGTTCCACCCTGAAAGATAAGAAACTAGGATGTGAACTCTTTAATGTAACCATTTAGATGATATTTTAGTTGTAACGTTGAGCTTGTGATACATTTTGGTCCACTCAAACAGGCCAAAAAATTAAACTTAATAATTAAAAATTTGTAATTTTGTACAACCGTCTTTAATATAAATTATTAAGAATAACTCAAAAACTATTAGTCAGGCCTTGATGAAACTTATATGGGATCACATGAGAAGCACCAGCTTTCAAATAAAAAAGAATCATAGAAATCACCCAGTAAAAAGTTATGAGGTAACACACATTAAAAAAAAACATACAGTCGAATTGAGTACCGGTTCCTTTTTGAAGTCAGTAGAAAAGTAGGCCGACTCGGCTCGAAAAATTAAATAACTAAAAAAGTATTCTGGAGTCGAGGCTTTAATTTTTCTTCTCCTATACACGATGTCTTAGCATCAACTGCAAAGCTATCATTTGGAATACAGTTTATTTTTTATTTTTTAAAGGCGACTTTTACCTTCATAAGTATATTTTTTTTTAATTACACGCTTATTCCGATTAAAGCCTCCATTTTAATAGTAGCCTTGCTGTAGCCGGCGTTATTAGTCTACAGATAATATGCTAAGGCAATATGGGGAATACATGTACGTAAGAAGCATTCATGAAGATAAACACTTAGGTAATGGAAATCGCATGCAGCGTTGCTGGGGTACGGAATAATGTGAAAAAGTAAAGCGGGACGGAACGACCCCCGCGGGGCCCCGGATCCGGTTTTCGGCGTGGATTGTTTTGAATACGGTATTTTCTATGTTCCGGGGAATGTCTAGATTGGACAGAGTTTTGGAATTGAGAAATGACCCTCTGAAATAATTTCCTTTACGCTACCTTTGTATTGTTAAATAGCTTTAGTTTTCTTTACGTTTTAGTAAGGTGGTTTTGGTACAAGTATGGTTTGTATACGAACACTTCAAAATTTTAATTTGAGTTATAAACTTAATTATAGATGGTAGAACTCAACTTTACTGGGCAGGTACCTCTTGCCTATTTCTACCACTAAACTGAAGGGTATACAGATACCGTGTTTCGTGCCAGTATACATAGCACAATTACAAGTTAAAAGAAATTCCATCTTAGTTTTTAGAGTATCATGAGGGTTCAAGACCGGTCGGGTCAAAAATCAGTTATTGAATTTTTTGCCAAGAAATTCTCTGTAGCAACTTGGAGTCAGAGGAAGTTTGTGGTGTTTCATCTCTGTTCCTCGGAATGCACGTAAACACGTTACCGATCCATCGGACTATGAAAGCGAAGGAATAGAGTACACTTGTGTGCTTGCGCCTACATTTAGGCACTACAATCTCTGCAGATGCCCATTCCCGTTAAGACTAGCATCCGTGAGGTGGACGTGGAGATACTTACTTTCACTTTTGAAGATTTATCATTGATACTGTGTGTCGCCTCATTTTTAGACAAGGCGAAGCCCTCATAGATAGATCTTACGCAGGGCTCCAGGGAGCATACTTTGATTATGAATGAATATGAATTATCACCATCATCACAGTCTTGATATAGTTCATAGAATAACTATTAAAAATTATTAGTAGTTATTCTGAGATAATGTTGTACTTTTTCATACTGTCAAAGATACAATTAAGGAACTCCTACATAATGTTAAAGATACAGTCTATATACGTCCCACAGCTGCGCACAGACTTCATTTCTGAGAGGGTTTTAGAGCAAGGAATTGTCCGTCGCGCTACCCCAATGCGTGTTAGCGAACTTCACGCGTCTTCTTACTTACTTACTTACTTATCTTCACGCACAATCCCTGACGGGGTAGCCAGAGAGAACAGATCGCCAAGTGTCACGATCCTTACAAACCTCTTTCGCTTCTTTCAGATTCATTATCTTCTTCATGCATGCACGTCTAGGTATCCGAGTACTCTTGACGATCTCTTCGTAAAATGTGCGGCGTTACCATGGCCGACCGAAAGCGAAACGAAGAGATTCGCAATATGGCAGGTTTGAAAGATGACCTTATCACAAAAATTGATAAGGGCGTGCTTCGGTGGTTTGGGCAAGTTGAGCGAATGAGTGAAGACCGAATGGTGAAGAAAATATATAGCGCGAAAGTTAATATTAAAAGGTGTCGAGGTAGACCGAGACTAACTTTCGAAGACCATGTGAGCAAATTGCTCGAAGAGGGTAGGGTCAAGAGTACTCACGTGTCTTCAAAATATTTTTTTCTTATTTCTCAGACATGCAGGTTCCCTCACGATGGTCTCCTTTACCCGTGGTAAATCGGCACTTAATAGTGCCGACGGGGATCGAACCAGGGTTACTCGCGTACTCCAATCCTACATAACTCCTACATAATTAATTTTAATGTGCACAAAATGATTTATTATACTTAAATACATAAGTTAAATCTTTTACACATCTCTCTTGCCATTTTGTTTTATTTCATAGCAACACGCAATCGGCGCGTACTGGGCATCTTTAATTCATAACTACGAGTAAATTTATCCGCGAAACGTCATCTTCTATCTTCTTCTATATCTATACAAATAAATAGAATGGAAGTGTCTGTTTGTAATATCAAAATAACAGCTTTTTACTAAATGCATATGAAAGTATCTACGGTACTTACCTATAACAAAAGAAAAACAATTTTTAATTTATTTGTCTGTCTGTCTGTTTGTTCCGGCCAATTCCTGAAGCGGCTGAACCGCTTTGGACGCGACTTTCACAGTCAAATAGCTGATGTTACAAGGAGCAACTTAGGATAATTTTATTTTAGGAAAAAAATTAGGGTACCGCGCAAAAAAATTAAAACCCATGAAATCCAATCGTAATAAATTCGACGCGGGCAAAGTCGCTGGGAACAGCTAGTTTAAAATAAAACCAGACAAAGAAACTTTTGTTCTGTGTTTAATATCTAAATCAAAGCCACCAATAGCGATCAATTAAAGGAATAATAAGAGCACGCATATATGTCTTCCGTTGTTTATATACAGTCCACCTTATGGTAAGTAGCTACAGCAGTCCATGCACATCTGCAGCCAACTGCAAACAAATAAGCGTTATCACCTCTGAGAATTAAGAAGGAACACCTTACTATTTGTAAATTCCTGGCTATGTATAACACTTAACTAATGATTGGGAGTCGAAATTGCTAAAAAGGTATTAGAGTCATTGATAAATATTAGTTCACTACGCATAAAATAAAAGAGCTAGGAATATAAAAGACGGTTCTGAGGTAAACCATATAGTAGCCTCTAATTTGAAATAAAAACAAGAATAGAAAACTTGGCGGTTTTTTTTTCTGTAAGCATTTATTTACATAAAATTTAAATGCGCTCACTTGACAAAAGTATACGCATATGGGGTAAGTAAGCGCATTCCTTGGATTGATCAAAATATACACAATATTATAGAGTAAAGGTTCTTTAGTGTGATGCCACTTAGAAAATATTTTTATTAGTTGTCAGTCTTCGCATAAATATAACAATATTCTCATAAAATAAAATAAACTAACATTTGGATTACATTTAATTATAGAAATTTTTAATTCTTAATATTTAGAGATCAACATATTTTAGTTGGGATTGTCTAATGCATCAATACAATTATCACAAACAAAACCACCTCGTGTCACCAGTCTTTGCAATACATGCACTGACACCATTCTTCAGTATTTGGTTCTGTATATTTTTGGTTACATAGAGGACAAAAGCATTCTACTCTTTTAGAGGTCGAGGCCATAGAAAACTTTGTTCTTCCTCTACAAGACGATGATGTCGATTTCGAATACAAGACTTACTAATACCAATGGCACTTGCAGCAGTTCTTTTGCTCTTCCTTTTACCCATGCTCAATGAGTGCTTTAGAGTTTTAGCTTTAGCTTTGTTCTTCAGTTACCGACGCAAATTCGTATCTTTTTTTATATAATTTCGCGGCGTGGTGATAAGACACTGAAAAATAAAATAAAACAGTGTTAGTAAACCCTACTTTTCGATAAAATAATGTACGAACGAAAATAACAAACGCTGTAAGTTTACTTTTTTACATTTTATAAACGGCAAAAATTATTTTAGAAACTTGTTTGATCAGAAACGGAAATATTCGTAATACCCTATGTTAACAGACGAACTCCTATGAACGTACTCGTATATTGGAATAAAATAACCATACATTTACAATAAATATGTCAGAACACGATTTGAAGACGAAGATTAAATTTGGTATATGTACGGAAATCCAATTTTTTGCTAGCTAAGCAGGAATTTAAGTTATGTAATTTCTTTCCACAGCTATTGCTTTTTTGATATCGAAGTTTCTGAATAAAAAAAAAATATTTAAAAAGGCTGGCGGCTGTCCGTGCTGTGGTTGTCGTTAGAGGCGACAGTATGCAAGTGAAACAGGAAATGGACAGCATCATCTTCCTTATAACAAATCAAAAATTTAAAAAAAAAACTGCGGTCACCAGCCAGTAGCAGCTATGGGCATATCTGCCCTATAAGTCAATCTATTGGGAGGCTTATTTTAATCTGTGGACTTTTGATAGGCTCTAATGAATAAGTTAGTGATTCAGGGAGGTTGTTTTCTTGAAGCTTTTTATTTACTAAAATTTGTATGTATATCTTTAATTACATTTGTATTATAGCATCAAGAGTGACCGACGTAGCCTAACGGATTAGTAAGCTGAATTGGCAATAGGCCAGCTTCAACCGGGAGGTCAATCGACGGATTCAACTCGGCTGGTTAGCGTTCGGGAGATTACGACACATCTTCTCGTAAGGTATACCTCAAAACCTCAAAACTAGATTGTACAACCAGTGCGTGTAGTTAATGATGACATATGGATCTGAGACGTGGTCCTTCACTGCTGGCCGTATGAGGAAGCCCAAAGTCGCTCAGCGAGCTATGGAGAGGGCTATGCTCGGGCGTTATCACGCCCAACGCGTTTATTAAGTAAGGAAATTTCAATGTAAAATAATTAGATATAATATAAAATTGGTTGTCTGGAGTGACAAATTTAGAACCCCCAGAGGGTAAAAGTAGCTACTGCAGTTCATGAATTTATTATTCATTATTTTTTGTATTAATGTTTTACTTAAATATCTTTAAAAATCTTTAGTAATCAGAGTTTGATTTGATGTGTTTGCTATTATGTGGTGGCCTATGCTGCAAATCATAACTAAAGCTTATATTTGTGTAAATATATAATGTGCCTTTTTGAGCCTGGTTATCGAGTGGCAACTGCTAAGTGTTGTGCTGCTCCCCAATACATGGACAACCTAATAAGATATGCAGAAATTTGATAAATGCAGGTGGCTCAGGACTGTGCTTTGTGGCATTCCTTGGGGAAGATACGAGTATATTACCCTATGAGGTTTAAAATTGTCTAAATCAATTTTTTTTGCTATACCTTTACATGTTTTGTATTTCATATTAGTAAAACAGTTTCATATTAGTAAATAAATATGAATAAAGATTATAGGGAAACATTTTAGTAAATGCAAAATACCATAAAAATACATCTTTAACTCATAAAAACATAATGAATGATTTTATTTATTTTCACAAATTTACGCCATTGTTTACGCCAGCCCAACGGATTAGTAAACTGAAGTAGCAATAGGCTAGCCATATCGCTCGAAGAACCGACAACCGATGGGGATAAAAGATTCTCGAGTGGCAGCCTTGTACCGGTAGGGGAAGTGTAGAGCCACCCCCACAAGGTGGAGTGACTTCCTGATAAGACATGCAGGAATTCGATGGATGCAGGTGGCTTTGGACCGCGCTTTGTAGCATTCGTTGGGGGTGGCGTATGTTCAGCAGTGGACTTGTGAATGGTTGTAATGATGATGATATAGCATCAACAGGTCAGTTTAACCAGGATAGGACTACACTCACATAATTACCAGCATATAATAGCAGCATAATACTGTTGTGTTTCGTATGGTGAGTTACTGTAAACCTTTATTACTAACAACGAAGCATATCACCTACCCTTGGGGGTGACAATGCATCTGTATGTTGGTTCTTAATTGAGGCTAGATGTGTGCGTCTATATACAGCATCTACTTACCATCGGACAGACCATGACACTTGTAAAGGTTTCATTGCCAACGTTACAGCTCATCACGAGTCCACGGCTGAACATAGGCCTTCTCTAAGGTACGCCACAGAGCATGGTCCCGAGTCACCTGCATCTATCGACTTCCTGCGTCTCTTACCCTATCGCTACTCCATCTAGTGGGGACCGCATAAAATTCATGTTTGCACAAATATTAGCTCTGTTTTAGTTTCAAACCCCGAAACTTTAACTTACTTGACACTGGACCCTTACTAATCTTTTGTACCCTAATGTAGCAAAGTCATTTTTGATTGAATAAGAGTGACAAACGAGCACATAGTCCACATGATGGTAAGTGAATGCTGTAGTCCATTGACATCTACATCTATCCTCGTTTATGAATCAAAATGCGGAATGCGTTGTCATCCCTGAGGACTAAGATGGAATGCCTCGTTTCCATTAATAGGTGTTACGGCCTACGGCTGCTCCCTTAAAGGGTCCAATCCTCTGGGGCCCATGAGCAGAAGACTTGCCGAGCAGACGTAGGTCGGGCCTCAATGTGGCCACGTAGAATCTCTCGAATTACACTAAAATATATGGGGGAGCGTTCTATACTACGGCCAGTCGACCGGCAGAGGAATTAGGCGGAGCTTACTTACCTATATCCATATTATAATTCCTAGACAGGATATTTACTAGACGCCCTAACTATTCCGCGGTTCCCGCACAAAATTAACAGCGTGCAGACATTAGCACAGCTGGCAGACGACTGACTGCCGTTGTGCGTTTTTCGCACGACCGAAAGTCAAACCGGTATAAATGCACCGCGCCGAGCGCCCTCTCGCGTCAATCCTTGAAACTAGCGCTTGGCGCGAACAATAGGATTTCTGGTTCTCTACACTTACCATACGAAACAAAGCAGCATTAAACTGATTTTTACGCTGGAACTCTGTGAGAGCGTGGTCCTTCCCCGATTTAGAAGACATGCCGTCATGCGAGGAGGTAGGCAGAGTCCATAGAGCAGATACTTAAATCCAATATCCCATTAGTTGCCTTTTACATAATGCTAGGCAAGTTACACTGTTGGTATATTCTTTTCGTTATATTTAAGTACAATTAAATATAACGTACAATAAACATAAGATATGGAATCATCACTAATGTGATAAAAATAAACAAACAACTTAGACAACATTTTAGAACCAGAAAAAAAACTCTCAAAGTTGAAGAAAAAAAAACTGAAGTACTTTTTTCAGTAACCCAATCAAATAAGTTATATAGACAAGTAATATGACAAGTGGGCTTAATAGACGTGAAGTATTTAACAAAGTAGGTCGTCCAAAAAATACTAAGTACAAGTGAAACCGACGGACGAGTGGTCAGTTTTCCTTATGGTTTTAATTAAGCCGAACCCGCCACAAACTAACCTGCCGCCATTTTTGCAGTCCCGCATCGCTCGTGCAGATTGATTAAAAGTCTATGGTCCATGCTTTATATCATGTTTCCATTGTTAAACGTCATTATATTTTGAACGTCAAGTAAACAACATGATGTTCAAAATTTTAAATTGTTCCAAAAAACTACATTTTCATTTTCACAACACTAATTTATGAGACGCTATATAACGTTTCTATTCCATAAGGCATCAAGTCAACAAATACAGTCGCAGAACTAAAGAATACACGTTGAGGAAAATTGCGTGCTAGAGTGCTTTTTTATCATAATAATCTCCCTACCATCGATCAGATGTTGCAGGCGCTGCCTTCCAAACTGCTGGGTTTCAGTATGCAGCACCCACGATAATCTCTGGACCTAGCTTCGAGTTATTTAACTTATTACTCACCTGAAAAAGCACTTGCGTGGTATAAAATTTTATGGCGACGATGAGGTGATATGTGATGTAGAGGTCTTTTTCGAGTCCCAGGATCAAGCCCTTTTTTTCCAAGGGAATTAATCAACTTGCAAAACGCTATTCAGTGTGTACAAGCTTAAGAGGCGATTACGTTGATAAACAAATACAATTTACATATATTTATCCTAGAGTTTCATTGCGTTTCCAAAAACTTATTGATCAACCTAGTAAGTATAGTTTTTATTGTTCCCAGGGTTAAATTCAACAGATATTTGTATTGACTACAATTTATTGTTCCGGGTCTGGATGTTTGTCCTTGTGCAATTTATGTATATAAACTGCCTCCACTGCATCAGCGGTAAAGTTTTTATTGAAAAAGAAAAGTCAAAAGAAAGAAAAGAGTTTTTTAAGTATATGTATAATATTTATATTTTTTATAGAAGTAAGACAAAAAAGCACGCTGCCTACCTGATGGTAATTGTATGCTGTGACTGATAGTCCCTCATATATTTCGTAGATTTAGAGTAAAAATGTAGATACATTGTCAGTGTGTCACCCCTGGGTTCATTTTTACAATGATGCAGTGGAAACGCACTTAACCCTTGTACCGCTCAAGCAGCTTCTAATTTATGGTTGAGGTGGGCGCCCCGGCCGATAGTTAAAGCCGGACGCTAATTCTAACCAACATGGCGAAAGTTGCTCTTACACACATCTAGCATTGTTTTGTTTATTTAGCTGAGAGCGGACAATATGTTCTGCTACGCGCAAAATTAAAGGCGAGAAATAAATTCTCTTCAACAAAATTATTAAGTACTCCGTGGTGTTTTATTTTGTTTTTATACACAACAGAAGGTTGTATTATAATATAGCCTACAAAATTTTCCTATTGGGCTCCTCAATCAAATTTGACTTCATGAAGAGTATGAGAGGAAACATTCTAATTTATTCTGCTGACTGTACAATACAGAAATAATACAAAAATATAAAATTTGTTAATAGTTTGCTGTTATAAGATGTAGTAAACTTAGTAGCATAAAATAGATGAAGACGTCGTTAAAATCTACTTCAAAAGTAATATATCACACATTAATCTAAACCCAAGGTGACAATGTTACGAGGACTGCACATTCTCCCGCAACAAGGATTGTCCATGACATATGGCCGGGTAACCACCGCTAATACAAGTGTTCTCCGACATGTTTCGCGAGCACGCATTTCTTGTAAGTGGGCCAGGAAAAGCGCAAGAAAATGATATAGGAATTTTGGGAGCCAAGTTTGCGAAATTATTAAATTATTAATTTCAAGATTTTGTGTATTTTTCCAGGGTCTATGTAAAATCTCTGTATATTATTTTACCTTGTGGTGGTGGTGGTGGTGTCATAGAATTTACTGAGGGATATGCTAGAAAGATTTTGTGGCACCCGACAGATGGCAACCATTTTTTTATAGAATAAGGGTAACATACGAGCACACAGTCCACCTGATGGTAAGTGACATCTACATTTATCCTCAATAAAGAATGAAAATGCAGATGCGTCGTTACCCGTGAGGACTAAGAGGGAATGCCTCTTTTCCAGTAAAAAGGGTCTCCGGTTCTCTACACTCACCATACAAAACACAGCAGTGTCAAGCTGCCATTTTACGCTGGTATTCTGTGAGAGCGCGGTCCTACCCCGGGCGAGCCGACCCATTCGTGCTACAACTATACTACTATAATAGCTGCAGCATGGCTCTACCACGTACAAGATTTTCATTTACGTAGGGTCATAGGTGCGAGATGTCGGGTACTAACATCGGGTAAATCAGCCTTCCGAGATGACGATGCAAATATCCATATACATATAAATAAAATTGAAGTGTCTGTCTATAACATTGAAATAACTGGCTTTTATTAAAACCAGGGCGTTAAATATCAGGGCTAATCTTCGGGATGGATAAACCGATTGTGATAAATCTTTACGAACAGTTAGAGAGCAATATCATAAGAAATCTATTCTACAATATTATGTCCGAAATACACGAAAGTTTTTTTTTTTTTTTTGCAAAACTAAACATTTATAAAGTAAATGGTTTTTGGTTATCTTAAATCTAAATAACGCCACATTAATGGATTGTATCCAGGCGGAGTAGGGGTGGGTCTCTAGTTACTTAATAAAACATATTTCGAAAACATGTAAGATACATCAACAACTGAGCAACAAGGCATTGAGCTAACGCGGTGTTTACCGAAACGAGAGATCATATTTCTCATCAACGTACAGTGAGACGTTAATGAGCTGTTACAGTACTAATAATTAGAAATTTCAATTCGTTCGTTTTCTGTAATCTTTTCTAAAATATCTATATTTTTAAATTTACTTTAAACTCGCTAACTCTGTGGCCAAACCTAAAGATCCACTACAATGGGCTATTAAGATGTGTCCATTTGTCATACGTCAGCGGATCATTTAGGTGATACCTTACAGATGTAGTGGACACTACTCGTGTGATTATGACAACCAGTCCAATCGTGTGAGTAGACGTGGACATAGGACATTTCTCACTGACTAATGAAATAGAACATGAATTAAGCAGAGTTTTTTTTTCAGCTTAATTAGGCATTAAGCTGAAAAAAACACACACATTACAATTACATACTCGTAATCCTTAATAGTTTCACAGATGATATTATTATAGTTTTTCTAATTGCAATGTATGTATCTATACAAATAAATAAAACTGACATAATATCTGTTTGTAATTTCAAAATAATAGCTTTAGAATTATAACCGTACGGGATGTTGTAAGAATTCTTATTTCTGATTTATAAACGAATGTAACCAAATTATTAAACTGTGATATTGTATGTCATAAGCAGTTATTTGGACGTAAAACTTAATTACAGCCAAGTTTTTATTACTCACTTCGATCAGGGATACTGATTGAATGTCATAAAGCCTTAAATCCTCCCATTGTAAGTATTGCTTGAGGTGTTATAAGGAATAAATAAATAATATTATATTATTTATTTTAATAGAGTCACTGAACCACTTTTAATTTTTTTTTAAATATAAGATATATAAACATGTAAGACAGTACTGATTCAAGTTATATAGTTAAGTTATTTTCCCATCACTACAAACTTTTTCGTATAAACAATATTATTATTATATAAATAACAATCTAACGCCACCCTTGATACTCCATCGCTTGTTTATAATAATTATGTGAAATGAATATTAATAATTAATCTTCATTTTAATTAAAATAATAGTTTATAAAATTTTCTAGCCGACGCATTTCATTTTCTTTTATTTCTAGTGCACTTTTCACAAAAGATTCACAAGGAGCTTTGTCTCCTCTGATATTTTTGCAGTATTCTTTAAAGTTTTCTCTAGTTACAGTTTTATAGATTTCATCTAAATTGAACATAAGGTTTTCTTTCTTTATAACATTCAATTCACCTTTGTTAGCTACAGAATTACAAACAACTATGCATATAATCAAAAAGACACACATTTTTCTTGCTGCCATGTTAACGATATTTTATACGTTATATCAAACTTGTTCTGTAGTTATGATTATTCTTGCCTCATTTTGTTAATGTTTATATAGGAAACTAACACATTCAATGAATTTTTAACAAACAAAAATGTATGATATTCTTTTATCACTTCGACAAAATATTTTGATAGCCCTACATTTATTGCTTGTTTTATAGCAGCTGCAATAAAACACAAATTCTTTCGCTATTAGTAAAACTTGTTACATAGTAAGGCATATTATGTGAATGTCACTTAGTTACAACTGATTTATAGGTACATAATCGATAATTTTACTTGATATAAAATAAGTTGTACAGTGTACAAATCATAGCTTTAGCTACACAAAACTATAACTTAATGTATTTTTTCAAGTTCCAATATTTATAAGCATAGAATTATTTTATAAGGTTAACTCCTAAAAATAAAACGGTGCCCCATTAATGTTAATCTGCTGTCTGTCTGTCACGGATCTCTAGCTAGTAGAACAAATGAGTTACAGGCCAGAAATTTTATTTGGTAATTAATATTAAATTATAAATTACATTAAATTTTTAGGAGGTGTCCAGTCTATACATGGAAAAAGAGGCAAAAAAATTGTCATTTTATTAATTCTTTTCTACAAAATAAAGAATATAGTCTATCTCAGAAACTTAACTAGTAAGGAATTTGAAATAAATGTTGTTATATGAAACACACACTCAGTTTAAAGAAGAATTACTAAAAACATCGATTCATAATATAGTTTGTAAGCGGAGACATAAACACGTTACAAAGAAGCATTACCTAACCAAATATCTGGTTAAAAAAAGTAAATTGGTAATAATATATAATTTATATCAGCATCATTACACAACATCATAAGTCCACTGGTGAACAAAGCCCTCCCCAAAAGTATGCCACTAATCCATACATCGACTTCCTGCATTTCTTGCCAAATCGTCACTCCATGTAGTAACAAGCCGAAACGGGCCGGGCCAGTAAGAGGCTGTCACTCGAGAACCTTTCTTTCCCATCGGTTGTCGGTGTATCTTACATGTGCACTCATAATATGTACGGAATCCTAATAGAGCCAGGTGCTGCTAGCAAATGGCTGTTTTTATTAACCGAGTTTAAAAATCGAAGATGTTTTATATTCGATGGATATATTTTTTTATTTCTAAAAAACGTCTAATCCCACTTAAATGATTATTTTTTTATTAAATGGGTTATATTTCAGGGGTGATCTATACATCATCATCATCATTACAGCCTTTCATAAGTCCACTACTGAACATAGGCCTCCCCCAAGGAATGCCATAAAGCACGGTCCTGAGCCACCTGCATCCATCGACTTCCTGCATGTCTTACCAGGTCGTCACTCCATCTAGTGGGTGGTCGCCCTACACTTCGCCTACCTGTACGAGGCTGCCACTCGAGAACCTTTCTTCCCTATTTGTTGTCGGTTCTTCGAGCTATATGGCCGGCCCACTGCCACTTCAGCTTACTAATCAGTTGGGCTATGTCGGTTACTTTGGTTCTACTGCGGATATCCTCATTTCTAAGTTTATCACGCAGAGAAACCCTGAGCATAACCCTCTCCATAGCTCGCTGAGCGACCTTGAGCTTCCTCATACGGCCAGCAGTGAAGAACCACGTCTCAGATCCGTAAGTCATCACTGGCAACACGCACTGGTGATCTATACAAATAAATAAAATTGAAGTGTCTGTTTGTAAAGTTAAAATAACTTTTTACTAAATGCATAGGAATGTATATACGGTACTTATAACCAAACAAAATTTTTAAAGCTTTTGTCTGTCTGTCTGTTTGTTCCGGCTAATCTCCAAAACGGCTGAACCGATTTCGACGGGACTTTCAATGCCAGTTGTGTAAGTGTAAAGGCCAATTGGCCTTTACACTTACACAATAGGATTTGTGAGAAAAAGAGTTGTATAGAGTGAAAACAAGAGAATACCTGGAAACAATGTTTTTGCCATTTTTCTTTATGCTTGTTCCGGGGCTACTCAGAAAAATTTGCGAATATCTTCTCTGCGCTTGTCGATCGCTTTAAATTTTGTGAACGCTAACCTACGCGTTGAATCCCTCTCTTGCTAAGTCTCTTTAATTGAATTTTTCACTGCTAGCACGTTTCCTTCCTTAACAGCCGTCAAGATGCGACCACTTAATTCTTCTTCTCCTAAATTCAGTGACAAACGAAGCAGTGGTAAAGTAAAAAATTACTTTCAATGAGGATTACACATGTGATCTATATTATCAGTAACGGTGCCATTTTTAATCAGATCAATTTGTTTAAAATACAATCTATTGGAAAATCAGAATTTATCAACAATTGAAAACAAAGCTTAAAGATTACTTAATGTTGTATTTTTTTTATTGGTGAACATACCTATTTAATTATAGGAACTTAGCAAATATTACATAAAATACAACTTATAAACAAATGAAATTAAAACATAAATTCTTCTAATTAACATAATAAATAAATTAAAGGAAAAAAGTGTTATAAGTACAAAACTATACACATATATTAAACAAAAAATGATCTATATTAAACAAAAAGAAAGGATTATAATCTAAAGCTAATAAAAAGAATCAAAGTGATAAGTTAAGTATTTCGAAAGATATCTTGTCCATACCCATACCGAACAACTGACGTCCAAGTGAAATTATTTTTAACTATTTTTTAATAATAATCGATATAAATAATCTTATAATTGCATCAGAAATATTAATTGTACTTTTTTATTATATAAGTGCAATATAAAGCTAGTGGATGTGATTAATTTGATTGTGTGGCAATAGAGCACTACATCTCCGTTTCGCGTTCGATGTGTGCAATATTATAAAATAAAATTTATAAGAAACTATTTTATGCATAGAATTATTACGCGTAATAATTCTATGATTTTATGGTATTTAAATCCTACATTATTCATTTAAAACAAACCGCATATTCTGGTTGATTTCGGGATCTCGTTAACAGCGCCACCTACCAGGTCTATTGTGAATCTAAACTGTCGAATCAGCTTAATCACACACACAAAATTTCATCAAAATCGGTCCAGCCGTTTAGGTGAAGGTAGTAGGAGCCAGCGGGAAGCGACAAAAGGTTTAAAATTTTCTTATATTTTGAACGCCCCCGCAACTGCCCTTTATGGGTGGAATTTCATAAAATCCGTTCTTGGTAATTTTTAACATACCGAAAATAATATTCTGGCAAAGTTTTATACCTATAAGAGCTATAGTTACATTTTTTAAATTAACGCCCCCGCAATCCCCTTGCGGGTGGAATTTCGTAAAATCCGTTCTTAACTTACCTCTACTCGGCGAAAGGAAAATTCCAATCAAATTTCAAGTCTCTAGGCCTTATGGCAACTATTATTTACTCTGCGCTTATGATTCCAGATATATCGTGATGAGTCAGTACGTAGGTAGAAATCTCTTATATAAATATACATATACATAAACACTCACGCCTGTCACCCAGAGGGGTAGGCAGAGATTATGGACTTCCATTTGGCACGATCCTGACACACCTCTCTCGCTTCCTCCACATCCATATACCTACGCATACACGCTCGTCGGTTAAAGGTACTCTTGATTTGGCCCATTTTTAATATATCGCCAATTTGGTCGATAAACATAAGTATAAACATATACATAACATAAATATAAGTAGTATTTATATGTTTCATAATCAAGCATGTGTTTCTTCCTTTGTTGAGATCGATTTAAGTCCTGTAAATTTCTTATCGAATTCTTCCAAAGTTAAATCCATGAACTTTATAATACAGTATACTTCTGAACTCTATTTTAGTACTACGTTTATAGTTAAAATTAAAAGTATCTGTTATACATATTTTAGATATCTTTTCATTGCAATACAGCCTACAAAAGTCCACTGCTGAACATAGACCTCCTCAATAGATTCATGGGAGGGTTAATATAGTTCCCAGTTCCCACACTTGGCAGGTGGCTTGTCTACCGCCGTTTTAGGTATAAATATGTTATTTTATTACATATTTTATTTCCACAACAGCTCGTCTACAATATCCTGATGATGATGATAACGAAATGGAGTGATAAATTATTTTACGCTACCACCACAACATGGCTAAAATTCAAATTCATTTCATGACATCAATCGCGTTCTACAACATTTTACCGTTACATTCTAAACGTTGTGGGTGGAATGATAAGTAAATATTTATCGTTTTTCTAAATTATAAAATATTCAAACAATTTTTAAGAACCTTTTCCAAATACGTGAATCGCCTAAAGGTTAACCTTCATATTCAAATGAATTGTTTATTCTGCGACTTCATTTTTCCTAACCCCTTTGTAAATGTAAATAGGCGCAGGCGATAGGGTTGACAGTCGGCGAATGTACCTATGTTTTCTCTGTCAACGGAGCATCGTTTTGCCGGGGATAAAAGGCTATACTTTCCGTTCGTTGATTGTGTTTTGAAACAATTTCGTCAGGATCAAAGATGCACGTATAATTGTAATTGTATGATTTAACAATGGGGATTTTTTTTAATATCTAAAATAATAGTTTTAATACGTCCTGCTACTGGATGTTTACATCCTTGAGAGAGGAAATGAAACCACTAAAGTCCGCCACTCGCCATGCTCGCATGAAATACCTTTTATTTATTATAATTATTTATCTATTTAGAATTGTCTGACCGTAATTTTTGTAAACGCTTAACACCTGATATATTAGCCAGTAAAGAATAATAATTGTGAATGTAATTGTGTGCTTCGTCAAATTTCAAAGATAACAACACGTCAGAAGTTTAGTAGTTTTACTGCAGATGTAAATTGGCGGCAGTAGCTATTTAATTTTTATTTAATTATTGAAATTTACAAATATTATACCAGAAATTATCTACCTAATGCGACATTGTAGTTCTTTTATACTTTATAAAGATTTCAGCCATTCTATTGCGTTCGCGTAATTCGTGTTAGAGGCACCTTGTTGAGCAAATCGGTATGGGCGTGCGGCACTGATAGCAGCCGCGGCCATATTCTTCTGATGTTCAAAAAAGCTTAATGTTAACTCTGCTTTGTAATAAATGATAAAAGGTCTATCGATTAAATAAATCAAAATCCTACGATAGCGAAAGGCATTATTAGTGTCAGGATATCAATTACAAGACTTTGACGCCACAATACATATTTTTCTTGATATAAACAGAAACAGAAACAGAAACAGAAACATTTTTATTCGATATATTACTAGATTTATTCGATATAGAATATTATATTATAAATAATACTTATTAAAAAGCTCTCTTTTGATTAATTTACCACAGTTGGTACGAAAAAATCTCTGGCCTGGGAAGAACCAACAAGAAACCCAACGGAATTTAAAAAAAAAAACAGCTTAACAACAAAAAATAAATTAGAAACATCTTTCTAGCGATCAGCTTATTAATATATGAAATTTTGTATGTTTTCTGGGATTTTGTTGTAATAGCTTATACATCGCCCCAAGAATGAATTACTGACTCGGTGGTGTCGTGTAACTGGTACTACTAGCTTGCGTCTTTCCCTAGTATATACAGAATGAATATCACTTATTTTCTTGAAACTACATTATTTTTGTGTCAGGTCAAAGTTTACATATCAATTTCCTTAACTTGTTGTCTGAGCGAATCTTTACACTTAAAATCATAGATTGTTCTTATGGTCCTCTGCTGTAAAACAAATATAATTTCAGTGTCAGTCGCGTGTTCGCATAACAAAACACGACATTATGCTATTGAAATATTCAATAATTGAAATAATAGAATTTATAGTATTAAAAATAATAGTTAGATGTATCTATTGGCGGCTCTTCACGTTGGCCAACATAGTGGCGAATGTGTTAGTCAATACCAATGGCCATCGTGTAGGGCGGATGTTTGTGCTTCACTTGGTATGTATTGGAATGATGGCTCACAAGTTGGCGCGAGTTCCGTGTGGTGTCGGTTTTTTACAAAAGAGGGATGTGGCAGAATATTGGCCGCCGCGTCCACACGTTGGGCGCACTTTAGGTTGCCACGAGCTCCTAGAGTGATCGCACGCATTAAATTTTATATTCACGCATCGTAACTAGTGTCTAATAAATAGCAGTAATAATGAACAATGAAGAAACCTTTAGCATTGTAGAGCTCTACCAAGCCGAAAATTGTTTGTGGAAAAGAAGAAATAAAATTTATTTTTCTCCATTTCTTTTTGATCACCCTTTTCTATAACACATTTACGTAGTAGCGGTATGCTGTAAATAAAAAAAAAACGCAGCAGCCGTTAGTGCCTCAATATCCATTTTAATAAATTTTTCCGCAGATTTGCCTGAACCGAAGCAAACTGAACGACCTTCCAACGTGTGGACGCCATCACAAACTCTTGGCTAATGTCTTTGCCAACACATTCGCCACTATATTGGCCAACGTGAAGAGCCACCTTATTATAAATGCAATAACTTTGAAATCCCCCACAGATCTGCGATTTTCTTAATATCAATAGTTTAGTTTAGTTTCAAAAACCATTGCAACGTTGGTGTCAACAATTTTTGTCACCATTTTGTGGAAATACCTCTATTGTCTCATTTTCTTACTTAAATTACTTGGAACTGATTCCAAATTGTATAATATCAACTGCTCAATAGAAGCAGATGCCTGGATAGCCAAGTCCTTGGCTGAGTATATTTATAAATAATAAGCCTAGCACATTTGCTTTCCGTCTAAAATTATACTTGGATACCTGTCTGTCGGCAATTTCTTAATTATTTATGTCTATTAAATTATTTCTATTGTTATAATTATTACAATTAATTGCCAAATTTAAATTATTAATATAATATTTTCAGTTGATATCAAGAATATAATGGTGCCAATCATAGTTATTAAACTATAGTGGCAATAGTCATGAAGCAAATACAAAGAGGAGATGTTGTAATTAAATTTCACTATGTAACAACGTACAGGCATCTGAACAGACAGATCTCCAAATGCATGCGGCGGGACTTACGCAACTTCAATACAGCTCGTATTGAAGAAGCGATCGAGCGGAACCAAGGCTCCAAAGTCTTTGCCAGAGATCTGTCTGCCAGAAAGAGCCAACTGTCAAAGCTGAAGACAGAATGTGGCAGCATCGTTTCCGGGACACCTGAGATTTTGAGTGAGATTGAGAGGTTCTATGGGCAGCTGTACACATCATCGTTGGAGCCACACGCAAGTGTGAGTAACGATCCAAGAGCAAGTCTCATCCGACACTATTCCGAAGATATCCCGGATGTCAGTCTGAGCGAGATTAGGATGGCTCTCCAGCACCTTAAAAACGGTAAGGCCCCAGGCGAGGATGGAATTACAGCGGAGCTTCTGAAAGCGGGTGGAAGACCGGTACTTGAAGTCCTTCAGAAGCTCTTTAATTCCGTCCTCCATGGTGGCATTACACCGGAGGCGTGGAGCAGAAGTGCGGTGGTCTTGTTCTTCAAGAAAGGTGACAACGCTCTCTTGAAGAACTACAGACCGATTTCCCTTCTGAGCCGCGTCTACGTGCTGTTTTCGAGAGTCATTACGAATCGTCTCGCGCGCAGATTTGACGACTTCCAGCCTCCCGAACAAGCCGGTTTCCGAAAGGGCTTTAGCACCATAGACCACATACATACCCTTCGGCAAGTTGTACAGAAGTCCGAAGAGTACAATTTGCCACTATGTCTGGCGTATGTGGACTATGAGAAAGCCTTTGATTCCGTCGAAATTTGGGCGGTGCTGCAGTCCCTTCAGCGGTGCCAAGTTGACTGTCGGTATATCGAAGTGTTGAAGTGCTTGTACAGTAGGGCTACGATGGCTATCCGAGTACAGAACCAGAGTACGAAACCTATCCAATTGCAGAGAGGTGTAAGACAGGGTGACGTCATATCCCCGAAACTCTTCGCCGCTGCATTGGAAGACGTTTTCAAGCTTCTGGACTGGAAAGGATACGGTATCAACATCAATGGCGAGTACATCACTCACCTTCGATTTGCCGACGATATAGTCCTTATGGCAGAATCGCTGGAGGACCTAAGCACTATGCTCAATGACCTCAATAGTGTTTCCCAACGGATAGGTCTTAAGATGAACATGGACAAAACTAAGATCATGTTTAATGTCCATGTCACACCTATGCCGGTAGTTGTTGGGAACACTAAGCTCGAAGTTGTTGACGAGTATGTTTACCTGGGACAAATAGTCCGACTGGGTAAGTCCAACTTCGACCGAGAGGTCAATCGACGGATTCAACTCGGCTGGGCAGCGTTCGGGAAGCTACGACACATCTTCTCGTCAGACATACCTCAAAACCTTAAAACGAAATTGTACAACCAGTGCGTGTTGCCAGTGATGACTTACGGAACTGAGACGTGGTCCTTCACTGCTGGCCGTATGAGGAAGCTCAAGGTCGCTCAACGAGCTATGGAGAGGGCTATGCTCGGAGTTTCTCTGCGTGATAAACTTAGGAATGAGGATATCCGCAGTAGAACCAGAGTGACCGACATAGCCCAACGGATTAGTAAGCTGAAGTGGCAGTGGGCCGGCCATATAGCTCGAAGAACCGACAACCGATGGGGAAGAAAGGTTCTCGAGTGGCAGCCTCGTACCGGTAGGCGAAGTGTAGGGCGTCCCCCCACGAGATGGAGTGACGACCTGGTAAGACATGCAGGAAGTCGATGGATGGAGGTGGCTCAGGACCGTGTTTTGTGGCATTCTTTGGGGGAGGCCTATGTTCAGCAGTGGACTTGTGAAGGGCTGTAATGATGATGATGTAACAACGCGTGACAATTTGCGGGGTGAGGGGATGCAAAGCCCCACTACACTATCTACATCTACCGATAAATAGTAAAACTACTGGAATATTTCCATATCGATGTTGCAATGTAGCTTAGCTACCTTGACGGTAGATGGCGGCATGTCCACAAAATGTTATAAGCTTTAAAAATAACACTTTGGCGATTAAAATTTCTTTATGTCTGAATGCAAAGAAATTTCAGCACCTTCGTATGATTATTTTATCATTACTGAGCTCTACGTACCTTTATATTTTAAGTTCTCAGGACACAAAGTGTCGCCATCTAGTGTGGAATATAATTAATTATATTTGAAAGCCGACGCAAAGAGATTTTACTAGAACTATTTTAATAAATTAGGTGTAAAATTACTTACAAATGAAATGTGATGCCATCCATAGCATCGGAGCGTCTATCTCATGAAGCAAATACATTCAGACAAAGAAATTTTAATCGCCAATATAATATTTTCGTAGTTTTCATAATAATCTTGCGAACAGGCCGCTATCTATCGTCTAGTAAACCTCATAAAAAATAACAAAAAGACAGGGCCGCCATTAGAATTCAATTATTTTACCCAGTAACCCAACATTCAATATTAAAATGAAGGAAATTGTACTTGCCTGATTTTTACGAAATGTTTAAGTTATATTTAAGTGACATTCTATATGCAAAGAATCACTTAAATACAATTTAAATATGTTTATCATTTCGTGAAAGTCAATCTTCAAGAAATATTTATTTTATCCATAAAATAAAGTCTCTTTAAAACTAAATATTCTATGTTCAATATTAAGTAGGATATTTAATTTGGAACTAAATATCCTACTTATCTCACTAATATTATAAAGGCGAAATTTTGTGTGCTCTTTCTGTCTCCTTGAGCTTATTCCACACTAAGTATGTGTAATTTCTTCACGCAAAAACGGCTGGATTATTATTTATGTGTGGGTTGTACTACTTAATATCTCTGAGGGAGAACAAATAATAGACAAATTATTATAATTAATATAATTTTATTTACAAATATTACAAAGAACATTAAATTGTATTTAAGTGATTCTTTGCATATAAAATGGCACTTAAATATAACTTAAACATTTCGTAAAAATCAGCCTAAGTACAATTTCCTGCATTTAATATTAAAAGTTGGATTACTGGGAAAATTAATTGAATTCTAATTAGGGCCCTGTCTTTTTGTCATTTTATGAGGTTTACTTGACGAGAATACGGCCTGTTCTCAAAATGATTATAAACTATAAAAATGATATTTTGCGATTAAAATTTCTTTATGTCTGAATGCAAAACAAATTTCAGCACCTTCGTATGATTATTTTACCAATACTGAGCTCTACCTTTACATTTTTAGTTCACATGACACAAAGTGTCGCCATCTAGTGTCGAATATATTTAATTATATTTGAAAGCCGACGCAAAGAGATTTTTCTAGAACTATTTTAATAAATTAGGTGTAAAAATATTTACAAATGAAATGTGATGCCATCCATAACATCAGAGCGTCTATTTGAGTAGTTTTTACACAATAAAACACAACACTTCATCCTTTTCTTCTTAATACTACGAAAATACACCGATTTGCGATTTTTCAACACATAAGCGCACAGGACGAATGCTGACAGTATACTAACTAAAGCCACGCCCACTATGATGACGTCAGGACCTACTTAGAATCACAGTGCACAGTTGCTTATGCCGTCTCCCCTTTGTATCAGCTTCATGGCAATAGTGCACTGTTTCAGTCTTTGAATGTCGTTACTTGCGACATCTATTGGATGATATAGTGAAACATCTTACGACGCCACTACGCGGTATTTATTAAAGAATAAAGTATTATAAAGCGCCATCTTCCTGCAACTTAATACAACAAATAACATTTTCACCAAGTTATCCTTACATTTTTGGATACGGGTCATGATTATAAAACCTATCGCTAGATGGCGACATGATGAAAAAATATCTCTGTAATGAAAAATAATCAAAACAGGAATTCATCTTGTATTTTTTATTCTTGCAGCACAGATAAGATTGATTGTTGATTTATTTACTACTATCATCCAAAATACATTGCTTTAGTAGAGCAACTAATAAATAACGATGGAGTTTTTGTTATTTTATTGACGCAAGCAGACATGTTTGAAAATTTGCCTTGACTATTTATTATAAGTAGGTTAATAAGTATGACGATGGATGCAGCTGGTTCAGCTCAGCAACATGCTTTCTGGCAATGATTTATATATTACATATTTATATATTTAATATATACATAGTCTTGTATAACTCATTGCCTTCTGGCGTTCCTTCGGGTAAACTATTGTTCAGCAGCGAACGTGTGAAGGGCTGTGATCATAGGTGATAATGATAATGATGAAGTTTGACGATGTTATATCTTTTCTTTGTATGTATTTTTTATAATAATATCTTAATATAATATTATTATGTGAAATGTGGCATCAAAATATATATTAATCTAACTAATGCATTTTGGCTTTGAAATGATGAAATATAAATTAGCCACGTTAGTTTTGCTGAGATAGATTTATACCTAGTAAAACAAAGTATCATAATAATTATAGTCACAAAAAAAATTGTAAATGTCGATAAATTATAATTGACAGCCAGCTCACTCGACAGGAAAATATAATAGCTGTAGTAAAATTTTTAGCACTAAACCAACATAACATATTTTGTTGTGAATTATTATAGGTAGGTATCTAGTTCATAAATAAAGAATTTGTTAATAATTTCACTACAGCGCTACCTGTCGCATCCCAGCATAGCAACTATGAACCATTGTTGTCTCGATTAAACAATTTGAACAAATATAAATATTGTGTATGTCCTCAATCGGTCAAGTCGTTCAGAAGAACGATCATCAGACCCAACAACGATTGTAATACTTACATTACACCATAGATAAGAGTGTATATACGGAAACATTACACTACATTTTGTCCTTTTCCGATAGTTGGCGGTTGGCGCGATACGTTTTACTTCGAATTCATAGCCGACGTCTTATAATTATTAAAAAGAGAGAAAATAATTACATGATTGTAATTTGACCGTTGATGGATAGTCGCTCCTGTATCTATCGTTTATATAATAGTTTCAATTTTAGTTTGATATGTAAAAATTCACTTTTAATAAAAAGTAAAAGCCCACTCTAAGATTCAAAAATAATGAAATAATTTAATATTAGTTCTGAGTCCTCTATACACTGTCTTAGCACAAAAAAAAAGAAAATTATTTTAGTACCTTTACTTATTTTTAGTCTGCTCTTACTTTTTTATTTTAACTTATTTTTCAACTTTTGCGTGTATCAAAATTATTTAGTTTTCACTTATATCAAGTTTTTAACGCAATCTTTATATGGGACCACCCCTAAAGCTAACATTATTTAGATTTAATGCCTGAATGTGCCTGAACTGAATTCATTCAATATACATGCAGTCAGATCC
Source organism: Parnassius mnemosyne (assembly GCA_963668995.1). Taxonomy (NCBI): domain Eukaryota; kingdom Metazoa; phylum Arthropoda; class Insecta; order Lepidoptera; family Papilionidae; genus Parnassius; species Parnassius mnemosyne. The sequence continues at coordinate 44,035,260 of CAVLGL010000148.1, forward strand.
TTTATTTGAAGTTAAAATGAGGTCTAATTTTCTGGTCACTAGATGTCGCTAGTTGACACTGAGGTAAAGTTTTTTGTTACACAATGTAATTTAATTGAGATGTTTTTTTTTAATAAAATTTTATCAGTTTCTAGAAACAAAACGTCAGTGGTCAGTTGCTGTTTAATTTTTTTGTACATTTTGTACGTTTTTTTTAAATTTTTCTAATCTTATGAATATCTGTGGTGCGGCTTATTTATTTTTAATGTTATTAATATAAAATATAGCTAACAGTACAAAAAGACACAATAACTTTTACATTTTCCGAACAAATTAACTTCCCCGCTATGAAATCTGTCAAATATAATACTTCACTTTCTAGTAGCGACGCCCTGGTGGCAGAAAAAGTCGTGGGTGCCCTCATTTTCATGGCAATTACGTCACGAATGTTTGGTATTATTTTAAAGGTTTTCTTTTCTCTCATATTATTTACTATTTGCTGGTTATTATTTCAAAATTGAAATAACTATTAGATAAAACTACTTTTAAGTATTTTATAGCGTTTAATTAACTTATTTTTCTTATTTTTATTGATTCCCGATGTTTCGGGTGCTTTCCAGAACCCATGGTCACGGAGGACTGAATAAAACTAATTTTACGAATTTTATCGCGTTTAATTAACTTATTTTTCTTTTTTTTATTAATTCCCGACGTTTCGGGTGCTTTCCAGCACCTATGGTCACGGGGGCCCCCGTAAAAAAAGTTAATTAAACGCGATAAAATCCGTAAAAGTAGTTTTATTCAATGTGTAGTGTTCGCGTAAATATAAGAAATCATTTTGAAATAACTATTATAAATATGGTTTCAGTATATTATATTTAGAACATAGGTACTATTTGAATACATTGGTGCAAAACTGTTAAAATAATCCTGAATAGTACCTACCTAACCCGACGTCGTGTGATGGGCCATGGAAAATTTTATACCTATAGCATATACCATAGAATTATTACCCAGTAGAAACGCAGTCTAGTACAAAACACGAGCGTTAAAATTATGCAAGGTCATTATGTTAGTGGGTGCGAGTCGAATGTATCTACGCTCGTCACACGCACACATACACGCCTTTCAGTGATACCAGTTTCTGGCGTTTGCAATCAAATTATGCAAATTACTATTTTATTGATCAATTTTAAATAATCGATATAATAAAGATTACGTATTACGTACGAAGATATATTTTATGAGAATATAAAATGGTATAAAATAAACATGATAATGATGGTACTAATATAACTTAATTATACATATTTTAATGTTACAAAAATACAGACAATACAATACAATACAAGAAAACAAAAACGGTCATTTTTACAATTTTTCGCCAGCTCTTCTCCGTAAGATATGACGTTGCTCACTGACGCGTCGCTGAGTCAACTTACGCGGTTTCGCGTTAGTTTAACTTTTTTCACTTTCCGTGCGCGTACTAGTATTCTATGCATAATAATTCTATGGTATATACCTATAGTCACTTTCTTGTAACTCAAAAACTACAGTCTTATTTGTATAGATCGCTTTGTGACACGATAGTTCTTTATCACACATTCAAATAATAAAGGGTCAAAAGGGCACCGCTTTATCGACGCCATTTTGACAGTTGATATTATACGAGTAGTATAATGGTGGCCACACACGGTCAGTTAAACTGATCAGTTTAACGTATTTTTCCGGGCGCACCGTAATCAGTTCGTTTCCATTATTGGTAAGTACACACTTTCTTAGTAGCTTTTATATATATTTTATAATTTTTATAACATTATTTGTATGCTGTTTATTTAATAATAATTTTGTATATTTAGAGAAGTTGGTTTGAAAGAGGATGGAGACCAAGGTGATTGTAATGATGTCACCTTCCTTATGGTGGACTCAGAATGTGGGTAAAGGATCTCAGTGACGCTACTACGTAGAACGTGTTTGGACTCATTTTCAAATAGGTAAATGTAGACTTAAATGACTGATATGATATCCCCTTTATGTTGGTGCAATCCGAAGGTAGGTATAGGATCTCAGTGACGGCACTAGATAGAAGGATCGTATTTGAGCTCATTTGAAAGGGCTCATAAAGACCTAGGTGACTGTTATGACCTCACCTTTCTGATGGTGCAATCCGAAGGTGGATATAGGATCTCAGTGGCGGCACTAGATAGAACGATCATGTTTGCGCTCATTTAAAAGGGCTCTTAAAGAACTAGGTGACTGTTATGACCTCACCTTTCTGATGGTGCAATCCGAAGGTGGATATAAGATCTCAGTGGCGGCACTAGATAGAACGATCGTGTTTGAGCTCACTTGAAAGGGCTCATAAAGGCCTAGGTGACTGTTATGACCTCACCTTTCTGATGGTGCAATCCGAAGGTGGATATAGGATCTCAGTGGCTGCACTAGGTAGAACGATCGTGTTTGAGCTCATTTGAAAGGGCTCATAAAGACCTAGGTAACTGTTATGACCTCACCTTTCTAAAGGTGCAATCCGAAGGTGGATATATGATCTCAGTAGCTAGTTTTATCGTTTAAATAATCGTTTGAAGTGGATTTTTATCAAAGTGATGCGATTATGAGTGTGGCGGGTGGAAGGAAATGGGGAGATCTCCCGCCGGGCAAGGTGTTCTGCCCGAGAGCGGCCAACGCTCCGAGTGGTAGCTCGGAGCTATTCTATATATACTGCTTTAATTTCGGAACATTGTTAGTGCGATTTAGGCTTCAATGTGTTTCGTTTGTGGCGCGACGGCAGCGCCGCCACATCATCTTCCTGCTCAGACCGGAGGTCGATAGTGCAGTCTAGATGTCGACGAATTTGCAACTGCCAGGGAATTGCCTTGTAAGTCTGCGGTGAGTCGAGAAGAAGGCAAGTAATCTGCAAGAGTGCCGTGAAGCAGAGGCGAGCAGAAAGGCTCAGAGCCGTGTCGAACACTGTAGCGCAGAGAGTAGCTTGAAGGAACAAGAAGCATTATTATTCCAGTGCTGCGATGAACCTTTGTAAACCTAGATGGCTTGCAGTATTAAGTGTCTGCGCATGTGAACTATTAGAGAAAACGACAAAATAATTGCTTCGATGTTGGTATAGCCTCAAGTTATTTTGATTGCTTAGGCGTCTTATGATTTACTTCGGTGCTATCAGAAATAGCTGTTAAGTATTTGATTTCTTCAGCTGCATCCGTAGCATCTGAAGGAATTACTTCTACAATCAATCTTTTAGTGCCACAATAATCGCAGTAAACAGCTGAACATATAAAACAACGAGTATTTTTGAAAACTCTTACTGAAAAATATTAGTAAAAATAATTGTCTTATTTAAATTAAACAATAATTAAAGTGAAAGTTACAGCCTATATACGTCCCAATGCTGGGCACAAGCCTCTCCTCATTCCTGAGAGGGTTTTAGGGCAAGGAAACATCCGCCACGCTGTCCCAATACGTGTTGGCGAACTTCATGTTTTCGAAATTTTTATTTTACTTCTCAGACATGCAGGTTTCCTCACGATGTTTTCCTTCATCGCCGAGCATGTGGTAAATAAGCAATTTCATTGGTGCTGGCGGGGATCGAACCCTCGCGTACTGTGAAATTTACAGCGAGCGCTAATGCATCTGAGCAACCACGGCTCATTAATAATAACTATAATCTAACATTTTCATACATTTATAATTTAATTTGTTTAATAAATATACTAAATTATAAGCTGTGTAAATCATTTTTAAGCAATGAGCATCGATATATCGCTTATGTTTTCGACATATAAAACTCCGATATTGATATATTTATAATTATCGATATATTGAAAATCCGATATTTTAAAAATATGACAGTCCTAATTTGAACTGATCAATTGGAATGATCAGTTGAACTGACCGTGTGTGTCAAACTTATTTTGGATTAAATCCGTTTGAAATGATCAGTTGAACCTGATGTCAGTTTAACTGACCGTGTGTGGGGACCATAAAACATTTTAACCGATTTTAGTATTAGTTAGTGTGGTTAGTTTTTTAATTGATTTTTCCGATGTGTTCCTAATTATTGCAAAGGCATGTTAGCTATTTGTTTCTTAATATATTCGTTATAGTATATGACATTGTGTATTTGTCTCTGTCCTTTTCTTAATTCTGGTTTTATAGGGCAGTAAAGCTTAAGGTGACCATATTACCCTCACCACAAAATAAATAATAGCCCTCACGTACCTTACTCCACATGGCCCATCATGCAACGTCGGTTAGTATAATATATCATGTCGTCTTAATATATTGAAAGAATAAATATGCCTGGAATTAAAACCTGATATACTTAAAAAATAATTAATAAAGTAACGATTAGGCCTTGAATACTTGTATTTTACTCGTAGAACCAAAGACTATTAAAAAAGATAGACAGGCTACACACTAACATTATTATATTTTAAAGTGGCGCACAGGCGCAGGTAGTACTATATCTACGTACAGTTATTTATTATGACACGTTGCGCTAACAAAAAGAGACAAATGATACGGCATACCTATCGTTAGAAAAAAATGAATATACATCATTAGTTGCGTATTGATTGCTGCTGAGCGCTCATTGGCGCGAGCGCGTGACATACCGATATGGAAATGAACACACTAGCTAGCGTCAAAGTTTACACTAGCGGTTAGTGTTGAAATAATAAAACCAATTATGAACAAAACATCTATATTCAAAATATTAATGAGACATTTTTCTTGTCTCTAACAGTTACCGTGTAATTTGTGCACCACCTAAAAACACAGGAAGGCATTTTTACCACGAATAACTAGAAGATTTACGCTCTGTAGCGAAGATATAACCGCGACGCGAGAGCGTGCCCGACTGAATGCGAGTCGGGTAATTACCTGACTTTCGTATTGCCATTTTATAGCGAGTATGACGTATCTATACTTTAAAAACATCTTAGCGTAGAACACGTATTTTTCGTTTGATAATAAACGTGTAGGTATATATGTGTCAACAAGTGAATTCCTAGATCAAATGATATTACAAGTTATTTGGATTTAAATATCAAATTTTATATAAAATACACATCGGAGTATGCTGAACTTTTAGTATTTCGACTGAAGTAATGAATAAATTAAAAAAATACTACTACTCTCATAATACAAAGTTATTTTTTTAAAGAGCAGCCACATTTTAAAGTAAAGTTAAAATATAATATAAATAAAGATAAGGCTTTTACTTTTATTTGCTACTAACTATTAACTAGCTGACCCGGCAAACTTCGTACCGCCTAACAGTCGATTCTTTAATTTTTTTTTAATACTTATTCTGCTATTCGGGACACGGGGTCAGCTATTAAAAAGGAAAAAAGAAAGTTGATAAGTCAACAATTACATTATGTAAAATAAAAAAAATGTATAAAACACTTAAAATTCTTTTAATAGTCACTAAAAAATCACAATGAAAATTACAATTTCTGATTTCTTATCATGATACCTACTTATTATATTTCATTTTATTTTTACTTATTCTAAATTAAGTTTCCATCGTATAAATATTGACAAATATTTATTGTATATATGTAATATACTAACGTCACTCAATTGTTTTGCCTTCCCGGAACTCCTCCACTAACACTTAAACTTTATAGTATGGTATTAAAGTTCAAATTGACTAAGTATGTTATATCTAAATACGCTAAAAGTTTTATCATTTTAACTTGGGAATATAACCCGAAGCTCCCCTTGTATAAAATAAGGTGATGATATGAATATTGTACTAGTTGGACCGTTAAGTGTGGGTGGTGAAATAAGGTTACATTTAGGTTGATAAATAGATAGTTGATAGTTGGGTTCATAATGGCTTAAATAAAATAACCTCAAGATTTTTTATTTTTTATATAGGTACTACAGTTTTTATAACGCATAAAAATCTAAATTTTATAAGTTTTGAGAAAAGTTGAATTTTTGAAGTCCTATCATAACAATATTATACTTAGTGATACAAATAATATAGGAATGGCTCCTTTTAATAAAATTGCTTTTCTTTTATTTTTCTCAAGAATATTTTTGTTGCAAATTGTAGAGTTCTTCTTCTTCTTTGGATTCCAACCAACCATTTTTTTTTCTAACTAAATTATCCAGAGGGAATTTATTTCACAAACGCCAAAATTCATCAATTCATTCCTCTTCTTGTTGTGTGGGCAAGTCTATCAATTCATTATAAGCATTCATGATAAATATCGACATTAATTTTGATATACATTATTGAGTCAATTCTTAGCGTATATGTAAAATATTTTGTTTAAAAATGAATTCAATAAAATTATACAAATTATCTACAATGTGAGTTTTTTCTTTGCAAAATATCAAAATTAATATAATAATTGAAAATATTCTATATTTTAATCAGTATAAAACATAAATTTTAACTAAAAATAGACGCGTCATAGCAATAACGAAGTTTTGCGAATTTACCTGAGAAATGTGCAACCATCAGACTTATTTCTATTATTGACACCACAGTCACTCACGGAACATGTTACCATTTTGGAAAACTATGAGATAAAATATTAACACTGTTATAATCTAAAAAATTACAGAATATTTTATTTCATGCGTGCCCACTTGTGTCGACCAGTCATTCAAAATCGGTTACAGAGCCTTGAGATTTGGTATCCTTTTCTATCTTGCATTTTTGTCATAAGGAATTTTCTTCTCCCTTGCAGACTATGTTCGTCTATACGCCATTATGTTCTAAGTCTATAGTACAAATAGTCGAAACAATGTAACAAGTGCTTTGATGGCAATATGAATCTCAGGTGTTTTTATCATATTAGGGGCCGTGAGGTATAATCGTCATCAACTGTTCCCTTCTTAAAGCTGTTATTAAAATTTGAGAACTTCGCTGAGAAATATGATGCATCAGCATATGATCAAATTTTTGTTGTGAACAAAATATAAATCAGACTAGGCTGTACTGTGGCAGACATTTGATTGCCTGCACTAATATGTCCCTGCCTCATTGGTGAGTCGTAACCACTGGCTTAGCAGTATACTGGCCATACCTATACTTTGGATTAGCCTGAATACCTACAAATCTGGTGCATAAAATGACCGCCTTTTCTAGGGTTGTAATTCAGTAATATCGGCAACTGACATCGATAGCTGTACTACTATCAATTTGTTCTCATTTCATATAATTGAGTTTGTTGCTTAATTTACTTTATTCCGTAGTATATAGATACAGAGCTGAAGAGAATTTTTTCAGAACTTTTTCAGAATTTTCAATCGTCAAATAACTTATCTGAGGACTAAAGAAGGTGTCTGACAGTTTTGTGGCTTTTTTATAGATAGAAATTAAATCCGTACCCTAATTGCGTAGTCAAACCACACCAATTTGACAGTTTAACAATATCCATTGCGGTGTTGCTGTTGTCGAGCAAACGAATTTTTCAATCACACGAAGCAATGGATATTGTTGGGTTGTCAAATTAGATTTGGATTGTTATCTATTAAGTTTCTTTTGAGCTGCTTCACTAGGTTTTACCGGAAATGTACACTTAAGCAGTGCATACTCTGCTACATATTATTTGTGTTAGGTACAGTCAAACAAAGTGTTAAGTATGCAAGCAGCTAACTTCCAACTTGTACACACAGACTGAGTAGTAAAATTTAAAGGAAGATAAATATTTTTTCCTTGTATACAAAATACAATTGTATACTGTATAATATTACTGGGATGGAGATCCCTGATCCCATATCATAGTATTTTTAATAAGAAATAGTAATGATTAGTTAAGTAAAATTACATAAACTGTTTTAAAAATCGATACTTATTTATTATTAAATTGTATATGTATAGAAACGTTCTGCACATAATTGATCACAAATGGAATTCATATTTTAAATTAAAAATATTATTATTTTTCGCAGGTACATTAACTTTGTTCATTTAAAATTCGAATATCTGGTATGATCATGAAACGGTGGATGAAATATGATATTCAGGATTTATAGGCTATTATTATTATTATTTATTCACTTCTGAATAATATAATTTATTAAAATAATTTTTATACGACAGTATGTCACTGCTTTTTGACAGTTTGACAGCAGATCTACCACAAAACTTGGCACGTAACATAGCGATGCAGTCACGCATGGATGAACTAATGACGTCACACGAAAATGTTACCAAAAAAAAACTCGAGAAACTGTAGTTGTCTCTGTTTTCTATAGCAGCTACCGCTTTGTTAAAAAGAGACAAAACTGTTTTGACAAGTGTGTGTCGATATTAAAGATATTTGTGTAATTATTATTTATACAGGGTCATTTTTAATTTACTGAAGACCTTTTGGGAATATATTGGTTACATCATTACAAACAATTTTAGTGAGATCACTCTTCACAGAATATAATACATTTACGAAAAAACTACTTTTAAGGTTTTGTTGTCATGTCTGACTCCTTTTAAGTCTGTATTTTGTAGTACCTAAACAATGTCAGAATAAATCGTCAAAGAAAATGCCTAAATAAGGCATTTTTACACTTGATACAGTATCAAACATTGTGTTGAAATCATTAAACATAATTAAATGAGCAAATGACATTCAAAAAAAAAATCCACAAATATTTAAAATTTATAATAAGTAAGAATGACCGCCCGTCGACGCCCGCGCTCAGCTGATTGCGTTGCGAGTAGGGTTACCAGATGAAAAAATTAAAAGTCCGGAGAAGAGGCCTGATTTCCATTTAAAAATCCTGAGATTGTTTTACAGTTTGAGAAGAAAACCTTACTTAAAAAGGTATCTTCACATATTAAGTATGATAAAACTGTTTAAGTACCTACTTGGATAAATAAGTTTTGATTTTAATTGTGGAATTATTACCAAAGGAAAATTATTTTTAGTTTGTTTAACTTTTTATTAAGAGATCTTTTAAAATTCTAATTATATTAATTTATATTTAAACTATAAAAAATTATATTGAAAGTTCTAAAAATCCTGAGATTTCATGAGATTTGCAAAATCCATCCGCAATCCTGAGAAAAGTCTAAAAATCCTAAAATCTCAGGACAAATCCTGAGATATGGTAACCCTAGTTGCGAGAGCCTACTAAACCATTCATCACTGTGCCTATTCCACCAGGGCGCCACTTTAAATGACTTTACATTAACTTTTCATATACTTATTTATTTTGCATAAAACCATTTGATGAACTATTTGATTCTTTTATTAATTTCTTTAAGAATTAATAGACATTCTTTAATAGACATTTAGGTAGTTTTTTACGAATACTGTTTGCTAGCAACTCTGCCTGCATCCAAGAGGCAACGCCTCAACGTCGCACATGCGGCGGCCCAAGGCCAAGCCAACGATATTTTATAACGTCGACAGGTGTCACCGTCATCAAAGGCGCCGCCTGCCCTTTTCGGTTTGCAGGCATCGATTTGGTGATCGATGTTTGCAGCACGTGCAAATTAAATGAGTATTATTAACTATTTTTTTATTTAATGTAAGTTGTATTTAAAAAATGGATGCAGGTTAAAATAATTACAAATATTACAATAAAATATTTATAATGATTAAATACGAATTAACAGTAATTGAATAAAGATATTAAGGTATAATTGTTCAATAAAAATATTAAAATACAAATTTAAAAATTAGACTTACCTAGGCCCAGTAACGTTGTATTAATGACGCCTGCCCACACATTGACACTAAACCGGTGTTGAAAGCTATGCGGTCTTGGTTCATGTGGATTTTCATAGCACCACAAGTGTTCATTGTGCGAATTAAATAGTCCTATTCTGCCAAATGTTGCTTCATCAGTCCATAAAATGTTGGCTCGTTCAGCAGCTAGTAACCAGTTACAAAATGTAACTCGCGCTGGTTTGTCAGCTTCGCTGAGTTCGTGAACACGATGCAAGTGGAAAGGGTACTTCCCTTCATTGTGTATGACACTCCATGCGTAGTACTGTGACACATTGAACTGTCGGGCTGCCTCATAAGTGCTCGCTGCTGGATTTTGTTCAAAAAAATGCAGTATGTCTTCCTGGAAGACCACGATCGATTGATACAGGCTGGAATTGCCCGTAATCTCGCAATCGCTGTGTAGTACCTAGCATCTTAGCGTAGCTCGGTGCACGTGAGTTGGGAAATCGCCTTGAATATTCACGGCAGGCTTCACTAACGTTATCATTGCAAATTGCTAAAATTCGCACCATTTCGGTATACTCAATATTTGAGTATCGGTATGCCATTGTATTACGCGTAACGTTCGCGATATTAATCTCACAACGGAAGGAGAAAAGTCGCGGGCGCACAAAAGGCGACTGACCGACTGACAGTGGCATAACAGTCCATACAATAATTTTTCTTAGATGTATTAACATGTCAAGACAGTTTGTCCATGTTGCAGTAGATGTCGCTTTTTTTAAATTTAGCCATGCTAGGCCAATTAAGAATCAAACAAATTAATGAATAGTTCAAAATATAATCGAACCTTGCTAACTTACTATTTTGTTACAAAACAAATTTGTAATTAAATTTTTAGTGTAATTTATTTATTTTACATTTATTCAAGTGAATTATTATGATTTCGCCGTTGCAAATTGTTTTCTCCGTTTATCTATGGCAAGAGCCGGAGGGAGAGATCTATGGTCATTTCGGTCTGTCAATGTTACAAATGTCATTTATATTTAATTTTATTTTATACAACAATATTAAAAACAAAAGAAACTAAAACTAGTAGTTTGTGTGAGTGTAAAACTAGTAACTTCATTTAACGTAATTTAATTTGTCTGTTAGTCATTACATTTCCTTTCGTGGTTTGTGAATGTGCTCTGTTTGTGTTTATAAAACTTTAACAACTTTGCTTGATTCCCGGACTCCGAAGACTTCGCCTTTTTCGTTGCACTTACGCATGAAACTCTGGACCCTGATTTGCTTAACTATTTGTGCTCTGTTGACCTGGATTGTGGTTCTTTTGAGAGAAGTTGTTGTGTATTATTATAATAAAAGGAAGCATTATAAAAAAACATTCAACCGCTAAACAGTTGTTTTATTTGCCTAAATTATATTGTATACAAAGTAATTTCCAAAAGCCAAATCAATATTAAAATGGTTTGACTTTTGGAAATTACTTTGAAAATAAATAATAAATATTGTAATATAGAGCATCCTACGTCGTCGCTGGGCTGTAGGGACGTCGTATATCGCTAGATGGCGCTAATGCTACGATTCTAAGTGATGACTCTATTCCCTATATATAATGTACTCTGTGCCGACTGACGACACAGAATAATTAGGTCAAGTTCAAATGAGCAAGCGCCGCCTCCTACACCCCTCCACCCCTACCCCGCCACGCACTTTATTTTGCTATTTAGGACTATTGCCGTTTAGAAGGTCCAATTAAAATATTTTTATTTTTGTATGAAAATAAAAATTCAAGAAATATAATTTCTTTTCTTACAGATGTTGTTGTTATGATGTAAATAATATATTCCCAAAAGGTCTTCAGTAAATTAAAAATTACCCTGTATAGTAGTATATACCGCCTCCATAGGTATATTTATATCTCTATGGTCGTAACAACTTGACCGGTGATGGATTGCTGCTCCTGTGTTATTGTTTAAAATTTAAATAATGGTTTGAAGTGGATTTTGTTGATATGTAAATGTGGTGCGATTTTGTGTATTAAATGTTTGCGCATGTTAACTATTAGTGGAAACGGTGAAACAAGTGCTCTGATGGTGATGTGATTCTCCAGATAAGGTGTCTGTCTGCTTAGGCGCCTTGAGATACATTCGCCAACTGTCAGCTGTCTGCTGGCTCAAGTTGCCGTCAAAATTTCCCAAGGGCTACACAATATGACGCATCAACATATTGTGAAGCAGTGTACTGCGAAGGATAATTATACTTTGTAACTTCAGGCTCAGAAGGCCTAGAATCCAGAGCCGTAGAGCCAGTTATTAAAAAATGAAAAACTCTATGGTCCTTGCTCTATGTCTATGGTAACTGTCAGCCTTAACGGCACGAGTATATAAACAGCTGTTTTTAATAAGCGGCGGCAAGCTAACCTATAAAATTCTTAAACCTACTCAGTGATTTGATTTATTGTGAGTTTAAGTGAAATTTATATTCATTTCGTAGTAATACTCTAGTGCAATGTAAATTTGTGTGCTGGTTACAATTTTTTCTCTCAATAAAGTGGTTCTGTACAGAAATAGTATTTACCTACGTTTCTGTTGTAAACAGTCTGAGCTATTAGAAAATTATCAAAACAATACCTTTTTGGTCAGTTGCTATAAAATACTGTTATAAGTTATAACATTATTGCGAAAATACAACTAGATAAGTTTTATAATTGCGTATTTTATTTTCGACTAATTTAATACTTTTTGTTTACATTTTGTAATCTTCTTATACAAATCCTCAAACACTACTGATATTATTAAATTGTTAAAGTAATAATTTATTAGTAATATTTCTGGTTCATATGATTAGATATATTTGTAGATTCGTAGCAAAAACAAAAAGAATAATTGATATTAAACTTCAATTTAACCATCTCAAAAAAATGGCGGGTTGTAATTCGAAAATAAAAAGTGATCTTATCTTAGAAGAAGTTCCATCCAAAAAGTTGAAATTCAGTGATGACGAGCTTTCGCAACGAAGAACAGTGGCTACTATGTGTGGTGCTTGGAGACCAGAGGAGGAGGACGGTGGCTTTATTTTGGTTTTTAAAACTCGAAAACCATGTTTAAGTCCGGATCCAGAAAGGGAGTGTGACTTTCCAGAGAATATAGAAGACTTCTGGGAGGCAACTTTCCAGAGCGACATTGATAATCAGGTGAGTATTCATATTAAATATAATTATATTCTTAAAAATATTATAATATTATGTATATTCTAACAAGTCATGTATACGTGAAATTAAAAACAGATTATAGTGCCATCTTTTAGACAGTTTAAGGAGTAATAAATGACAAACGTAGCATTAAGTTAACGAGTTGCGTATACAATTGTATAGATGGCGCTTATTGTACACCATGCGTTCACTATGTAGTCTTCACCTTCTAAAGAGACAGTACAATTGTATAGATGGCGCTTATTATGCACATTGTGCACGCATGGAGTATAATATCTCAGAAGAAGGTGAAGAAACTTTCAACTGATGTAGTGTCCGAGTATATAGTGTATATGTTTTTATTTTAATTAATTATTCATTCAAAAGTAAGTACATTATTTTTACTATTCTCTCGCCAAACTGCAATCAGTTTGTCGGCGAGTACACGCTCTTAAAACTATATATTATTAGGCACCATCACCTATACAAATACAATTAATTACAAAAAACAAAAAGAAAATAAAAGATAGTTATATCAAAGTTACCTACTACAATTTCATAATATTTAGAAATAATAAAACTAAAAAAATAAACAACAACAGCAATAAACAAATCAAATAAATCAAACATAGGTAAAAAGCGATTAACAAAAGTATGCAACAATATGTAATGTGTTATAACTCTGTTAATAATGTCCTTTTCAGAGAGGATTTTAATAAGTTTTTATTTAATTTATTTTTATTTTGAGGCGTTTCTCTTAACCATTTTATTTTATTATAGATTCTGTCTACCTAAAATGTATTTATTCAAGCGCTGTCTATAATATTTAATTGCACTAGGCTCTTCAAGTTTTTTTTCCCCTTACCTTACGCGTGTTGTAAGTGTTAATATTAGGTACTTTATAGTCGTCAGTATAGTAATGTTCAATTGCTATTAAATATTTTAACCGTTTATTGCTTCCGAAAACATAGTTAATGCAATAAGTAGGTACTAGTACTCCGTCCTCTCCTAAAACCATGTTGACAATCAGTAATAATGTTAAATTTCTCGAAGAATCTATTCACTCTTTGTATGACTACCTTTTCTGCAATTTTATTTATTACTGGAAGAATGGCTATTGACCTGTAATTTGTGTAATTATAATGGCTTCCACCTTTATAAATAGGTCTTATTATGGATTTTTTTAATTCATCTGGATATATACTTTTTTTTTTAAACATAATTTGACAAAATTGTTTACACTATATACTCTGTAATAAGTATAATAATCGGTGTTTCTGAGGGAATAGAGTGCATGTGCACTCGCACATGCACTCTCTATTCCCTCAATTTCATATTTCGCTGAACGATATTCAGTTACGACCGGAGATAGAGATCAGGCGCAGGACCAACGACTTTATGTGCTTTCCAAAGTATGAGGGCTTAACACCGTTAACTTTTTGACTCCGTTCTGCTAACACAGAATAAATAATGGATGCTACTGAGAATTGATTGACAGAATATTCCAATAACTATTTTTGGCTCGGTCCGGGAATCGAACGCGGGACTTCATGATCAGTAATCGTGGTTAGGACCACTATACTAATTATATAACAAGGCGGTCAATATTTCAACATACTTTATAGGATTTTGATTCTGGGATAATTCTTCTCGTATCCCATAAATCTTGTGTTTATAATTTATTAGTAGGATTCGAACCCGCGGCCCCCCAGCGCAGCAACTCATTGCTAAGCCATTGCGCCACGGAGTCGTCGATTCATAATTTAACTGATAAACGTTAGAAAAATCACTTCAAATCTAAGTACCTATTCTTTGTTTGACTTTTATTTACACACAAAGGCGTTTCCTCAAAGCAATGTTATATATAAGTATTTCTTTGCCCTACTCTCATCCTACTCTACACTATAATGGAGATACCTACTGCTGTGAATTGTCTCTGATAATTAGAGACGTATTAGGAAAATTTAATTACAAGAATGAAGTTGTGCAAGTATAATAAAATTCTTAGAATTATACATTGTTAATTGCTATTGTATATGATATTAATTAAAAAAAAAGAAACTAAAATAATAGCCTTATTCACTGTGGCATAGTGCTAAGAAAGTTACGCTTGCATACAGTTCCTTTTGAAACTACGACGCGCGTGAACCCCAGGGACTTACAAACTATAACAAATTGTACAAATATAATTATATAGACATCTCTCTTCTGAGAAAGTCTCTGCTCTAATTTGCGCCATTAAATTAGTTCTGCCGCTTCTGATGTTGTTCCGGTTCTAAACTAGGAACTTTTGAAATGAGAGGCTGCCGTCCCATACGAGGGCATTGTATTTCTTCCTGGGGACTAAAGTCATGCCGTCGGTTCTCTTGTCATGGTTTCGAAATATTTATTCCACAATGTGTATTGTGTTGTATGTTCTAGAAACAAGAGAAAAATAAATTTAAAGAGGCAAGAATCATATGGATAACGTCATTCAGAGAACCGTGACGGGAAAACCTACCCCCCACTTTTTCCACATGACTTTTACCGTCAAGCCAAGATTACTTGATGGTAAATTGTGACCATGATTTCTTAGTCGAAACAGTTTTAGTTAGAAAGTAGACTTGATCATTATTACCATCAAGCCCGCTTTCTAGCTATATCATTAGAAAATTTGAAATCTTAAAAAAATATTTCTGTATATTTAGCTACAACGGAATATCAACACTTTTTGTTCGAGTAGAACATTCCCGCTTGGACAGAATGTTTGCCATACATGAAAAGGACCGTTTCACCTTATTTATACGAATTTAATATATTGGATATCAATGTCTATATACTTACTAGCGGTCCGCCCCGGCTTCGCACGGGTGATTTCTGTAAACATAAGCTCCGCCTCACAAAACACACAAAATTACATCAGAATCGGTCTCTCCAGTTTCGAGTTTTAGCGAAACTAACGGACATCAATTGATTTTTATTTTAATTACTAGCTGACTCGGCAAACGTTGTTTTGCTATATAAGTACATCATTTCTAAGAAATATTTTTTAGTTTTAAAAATCGCGATAAAAAAACAGGGGTTGATCGTAGAAGGGTGAAAATTTGAAGTTTTATGTATTTTTCAATGCTAAATTATACTAAAATAAAAATATATTTAGGGATAGATCACCCTTATCATTTAAGGGTTTAAAAAATAGACGTTGGCCGATTCTCAGACCTACCCGATATGCACACAAAATTTCATACAAATCGATTGGGCCGTTTTGGAGGAGATTTTGGCCGAGATTTTATGTATAGAGATTAATTTTAACATTTTTTCAAGCAATCACGTCGGTATTTCAAAAAAAAAATTGAATTCTTGTTTTTCGTTCTGTGTATGTATGAATGTACTGTGCACCTAATCGCGCGCCCGATTTTTGTGAAATTATGTTCATTTGTATATGTTTATCAGCGTTCGGGAAATTACGGCACATCTTCTCGTCAGGTATACCTCAAAACTTGAAAACGAGACTGTACAACCAGTGCGTGTTGCCAGTGATGACATACGGAACTGAGACGTGGTCCTTCACTGCTGGCCGGATGAGGAAGCTCAAGGTCGCTCAGCGAGCTATGGAGAGGGCTATGCTCGGAGAGAAATGAGGATATCCGCAGTAGAACCAGAGTGACCGACATAGCCCAAGGGGTTAGTAAGCTGAAGTGGCAATGGGCCGGCCATATAGCTCGAAGAACCGACAACCGATGGGGAAGAAAGGTTCTCGAGTGGCAGCCTCGTACCGGCAGGCGAAGTGTTGGGCGTCCCCCCACTAGATGGAGTAAGATATAATATATAATCTTCCACCATATAAGATATGCAGGAAGTCGATGGATGCAGGTGGCTCAGGACCGTGCTTTGTGGCATTCCTTGGGGGAGGCCTATGTTCAGCAGTGGACTTCTGAAGAATGATGATGATGATGATGATGTTTATTGCAGTGCTTATCAACTTACGAAAAAAAATAATTTTAATTTTGAAATTATTTATAAGAGGTTGAGTGGACCACAAAGCTACCTATATAGCTAGATCTCTCCTTACTACGCTGTTCCATATAAAGCGGAGGACATATTTATCGTCAAAAGTATGTATGGTAATAAATAGCTTACTTGTGTGTTTAATGTAAAGTACGTATGGAGATAAAAAACACGACTATGTGATGAAATATTGCTAAATATATATGCCAGGCGTTTTTCTTAGGTGGTGATTAGTAGAAAGTAAAAGTGAGTGTGAGTGCAATTATGGAGAAGAAGATAAAATTATGAATGAATGAATACGTGTTACGTTTAAATTTAACTAATGATCCGCCCTGGCTTTGCACGGTTGATTTCTGGATCTCGGCAATAAACGCCACCTACCGGGTCCAATTGTGAATCTAAACCATTCTCTAATCCACTTAATCACACACAAAATTTCATCACAATCGGTCCAGCCGTTTACACACGGACAGAATATTTATATAATATGCAAGTATTATACATATAAACCTTCATCTTGAATCATTCTGTCTATTGATGAAAACCGCGTCAAAATCCGTTGCGTAATTTAAAAGATCTAAGCTTACATAAGGCAGGAAGCAAGAGAGTGCCGAGTTACTAGTGCGGTGGTGGTCAAAATATGCTACGAGTATCTCAGTTTGTGTTAATTTCTGGTTAAATTGAGTAGTATTGCGCAAGAAAAATCGTGGGAACTCGCTAACTTCATAGTAATTATATAAAATTGTTGTAAATTAGGATAAAATATTATAACATTATTTTTAAAATAATTATTCTCCTTAAACGAAATTAATTTTATCGCGTCTAATTTTAATTACCTTTGAAGTGGTATATCCTCATATAGCCATATTAAATTCTCATTGTTCATATTGTCCTTACAGCAAAATTCAATCAATCTATGCAGTTTAATTGAATCTCGAGGCAGTCCATTCATTAATTTGATAAAGATTAATTCAGTCTCTTTAATTAATTCATTTCCATTGTTTCGGCATGTGTGTACGGACACAAAGACCTGATTAACTATTTGTTTCAGCTTGCGTTGTGTGGGTTACTCACTTTTATAATAGAAACAGCATCTGGAACATAAAAATATGTATTGGCTATTGAGCTAGCTTTGTACCAAGGGCGACGCCAGCAGATGGCCGTGGGGGGGGGGGGGGGGGGCGTAGGTACAAGAGTACATGAAGATTTACATTTCTTTTGCAAGTTTTACCTCTATGTATTGTGTGACTCTACGGCGATATGCTATAAGAACGATACAAATTCCAATGTGTTTCCACGAGCTCTTGACTGTACAATAAATAAGACTGCTTTGCATTTGCAGGCAGCTGCTCCGCCCTGCCCCCTCCCCCTTGGCGGCGTCCTTGCAGTACAAACTGTTACATTTTGTTTGTGCTAGAGCTTGAGTGGTGATGCAGCTGAAAAGGGTAAAGCGCGTTAACTTAGCTTAATAAAATTCTAGTCACTCCTCTTTTACAGTACGCATTACAAATCGCGGTCTTATGATCAATAAATAAATTAACCTTCGCGATAACTTAGAGCCAGCATTGCCAACTCTACGGATTTTTCCGTAGATCTACGGAATCTTTTCATCGTCTACGGAACTACGGAATTTGAGTACAAATCTACGGAATTTGATTTCAATGTTAATTTTTTTTTGTACTTCACAGTCCTTTCAGAATAATTAATTTTTTAAAAACTTAACAAATATAAAACATTTATTATCATGAGTTTGAACTTAGTCGACACCGACAATTGAAAATTCTCAGTTTTTTCTAATCGAAGCTATCCCAATTGTTTTAACAATTATTTAAAAAAATCTGACGAATTTCCTCGTTCTTTTTTCGAATTTCTTAAAAGTTGTTAGTTGTATAGTTTTTCCACTATTAGGTACATATATTACCCAAGTCTGTAACACCGTAATGTATCAAATAAACTAACAGAAACCAGGAAAAAATATATATTGTAAGAAACTATTTCACTTCTGATGTTAAAAATCATTCAAAATTCTGCAAATAAAAGAACACTACTTGGTAACAAACCCTGCGTACTATCAGGACCCAATTACATGACACCAACGTATGCAAACATACAGCATCACTGCCCATCTCAATGTAACACAGAGCAGCCTCTCAGCAACACGACCTACCTTGCCTGAATTAGTAGAATAATCCAACGGGCATAGTTACTACAGTGAGAGTCGTACAATTACAGACTGATCTTCTTAGTGGCCTGCACGATACTTTATACTGCTAAAACAATTTTTTTTACAAAAAAACATGACCTCCACACATTACATCCACTAGGATTTTCTCCTGTATCGTGGGGGCAGTTTACATACACATATTTTACAAGGACAAACATCCAGACCCAGAACAATTATTTGTAGGCCGTACAAATACTAGTTTCGTGCGGGATTCGAACTCGCGGCCCTTAGCGTTACAACTCATTGCTAAGCCACTGCACCACGGAACCGTCGGTGGGAAGAAATGGGAGATTAACATTCTACCTTCATTTGTTCGTATTTCCTTTTATTTTTTTTGGCCTCATTCCTGACACCATTGAGTTATATGTACTACGTACTAGAGAAGCCATTCTAAACAAAAAAGCCATTCTTCGCACATGCGCGGGAGATAGTAGAGTCGCGCATTAGCGGTTGCGCCACCACAGACTAACTAGTATATTGAAACCTCACTAAATGACACACTGTACGGATTGCAGTACAGTTCAGTTGAACATAGTGCATGTTCGGAATGTGAAATCTAGTACGTAGTACATATATATCGATGCCTGATACTGTTAATTTTAATGAAGATGGTCCGTTATTTTTCAATTGTCTAATTATTGCTTCAAAATTTTCCAGCATCAAGTTTGCAACGTAATTATTTTATTTGTTTCTTACTAAAAATAATTTAATTAAAAGACAACAATTAATTTGAATCAATTTTTATGGTACTTTTTTCTTATATATGCAGCTTGATTCGATGTTATACTACAATTTTTTGTTGTAAGTTACAACAAGAATTTTACATGACAGAAAGAATTTGTCCAAAAAATTTATCTATTCTATGACAAAAACAAAAAATTTCGATGCTCTTAAGAAGTCTGCAGATCTACGGATATTTTGTGATAGCATCTACGGAGTTCTAGAAAAAATTCGTGTTGGTAATAACACTGCGTAGAGTAAGAACGCCTTTTTAACCGTCTTCAAAAAAAATAGGTTTTCAATTCGATTGTATGTTTTTAATATGCGATATTATCGCCGATTGTGAACCGATTTTGATGATGATTTTAATATTAAACAAGTTATACTATAAAGGATGATTCACGCTACAACGTGGCGCGGCCGGGGCACGGCCGTACGCCGCCGGGACTCGGCCGGGGCACGGCGTTGAAATGTCGGTGGGTATTGTTTCCCGGCTCCGGCACGGTCCGGCCCCGACACGTTGTAACATGAACACATGCGCCCGGGCGCCCGGAGAGCAGTCAACGTCAAATCTTAGTAAAGTGAGCAGCTCAACAGCAAAATGGACGATGAAAAATTATTAGAATGTGTGCGCAAGTACCCTGTGATTTACGATATGAGCCATCCTAAGTATTTAGATAACAAATACAAAAATATTATTTGGAAAACCATTTCGGACGAAATAAAACAATCTGGTAAGTTGTAACTTTTATTTCAATTTACATTTATAATAGTTATTCAAGTGTCACTAATTACTTTACGACAACATGTAAGTACATGTGAGTGGGATTATCGGTTTTTAGTAGGTATTTTAGAATATGTTAGGTAAATTATAAGAAGTATATTATAGTGTAAGTATGTATTTATTCTTGATACTGTTGTCCTATAAAATTACGTCCCGCTGTTGACGCTAAATATTCTTTAAACGTTTCTCTTACCGCAAATGCATCATTAGCCGGTCTTCTTGGTTGAACGCTCAATGGATTTAATAAATGTGGTTGCGCATTTTGTGCACTATGATTGATAAGCCCTGTGTAATCTTTTTGTTCGCATAAAAAATTATGCAGTACGCATGTAGATAGAATAATGTAATCAACATTTTCTGGAGCAAGTTTCATTCTTCTTTGAAATATTCTAAATCTTTGTGTCAAAATACCAAAGGCATTTTCGACTAGTCGCCGGGCCAAAGACAGTCTATGATTGAAATTCGTTTTATTAGCGTCACCTGTTGCTTGGTGTCCTGGATACGGTCGCATTAGGTATGTTTTCAAAGGAAACGCTTCATCACCAACTATTACATATGGTGCAAACGTAGAGGAACCGGGTAAATTTTTACCAATAGGTACATGAAGCGTCCCATTTTCTAAACGTTTTCCAAGATTACATTGTGCAAAAATGCCACCATCACCTTTTCGTCCGTAAGCGCCAACATCAACTGCAATAAATTTGTAGCATGCGTCCACTAACGCCAATAAAACAATTGAGAATATGTGTTTATAATTAAAATATATAGAACCACTATTGGCTGGGGCTTCAATAACAAAATGTTTTCCATCCAATGCGCCTATACAATTTGGAAAACCTCTAAGCTTTTCAAAATCTTCGGCAATTTTACGCCACATTTCTTCTGTTGGTTCTGGTATAACGTCTTTCTTAAATCTTTTAACGATAGATCGACATGTGCTATGTACAATTTCGGTCACAGTTGAATGCCCCAATCGAAAACTGTACGAAATAGTTTTAAACGAATCCCCAGTAGCCAGGAACCTGAAAAAATAATAATGGTATAATTTCGCGGTATCTGTGTACTACAGTGAGCTATTACGTATTAACAGTACCATTTATACAGGTTGTAAAGAAAATTACTTAACTTGTTCATTCTATACTATCTTTTTGCAGATGATGTATGTAAAAAAAGGTGGGCAAACATACGGGACCAGTTCAAAAAACATAGAAACAAACGTAAAACCAAGAGTGGACAGGGTGCTCTTGCAATAAAAAAATATAAATATGAAGAGAGCTTGAATTTTTTACTGCCTCATATACAGGATCGAAATACAATAACAAGTATCGAGTCTGAGAACGAAGAGACGCAAAACGAAACGGTTACTACGCCAGTTACTACGCCCAACGAAACAATTAACACCGATGAACAGCAGCAGCAGGAAGATCGCTCACCAGCTATTAGTGAACAAAATTTTACGCCACCTGCTGATCCGAATCCATATCCCCCGTCAACTGCACAATTCACTCGTTCCGGCAACCGCAATCGCAATGCAACCGTTGCAATTGCACACAATCGCCGTCGTATAGTGCCACAATCCCAGCCCTCTGCGTCAAGCGCATTAATGGAATACATTCTAAAAAATAAAGAAAAGTCCAACACACAAGACATTCATCCTATTGATGCTTTCTTCAACGGTTTGGCAGCCACCATAAAATCTTTTTCCCCTTACTATCAGCATCTTGCAAAAGGAAGAATATTTGCAGTAGTACAAGATTTGGAGTGGGAGCAATTGTCATCAGAGCCTTCTTCTTACACATCTCCAATGAGTGGAACAACGTCAGCGTCGTCTACTAATTCAAGGTCGGTGTATGCACCGGTTCCGATGACTACACCAACGTCAACACCGGAATCAACGCCTACGGAACCTACGCCTTCGGAACCTTCGCCTTTGGAACTTACGCCTTTGGAATCTAATAATTTGTCTACTTTATTTTCAGAGTTCACGGCAGACTAATGAAATGAATAAATACTATGCGAATTATTTAAATTTTTACTTTTTTTCATTCACAATGCAATTTTGATTATTGAAAAATTGAAAATGAAGTATTTAGAAAAAATCGACCCATCTTACAACCAGCTCTGATAGATGGTTGTGAGACGGGTCAATTTGTAATACTACATTTTTAAATACTATGTGATTTAGTGCATATTAATTTATTATTTACCTGATGCAGACTGCTAATCGTTCGATGGGAGATATAGGCTTTTGAAATCTTGTAATTTTTTTGGTTAGGTCTGGTTTTACTTTTTCAAGTAAAAAAGTAAAGCATTCTTTAGACATTCTAAAATAACCATAAAACTTGCTCTCATCATCTATTAATTCTTTGTAAAGTAAAGCAAATTCTCCTTCTGCTTCTCGCTTTCTCCAGGTTGGATGTACACCCCATCTTCTTTTAGTAGTTTCGCTTCGTTTTTCCAATACTTCATCATCGATGGCAATTGCAATAGCTGCCAATTCAAATTGTGAAAATTGGATATTTATGTAAGCGTGAAGTCTATCGACAGATGAAATCACTAGCTGACAAAAACCACATAACACAGAGTCGTGCATAAGCCACGGTCGTGCAAACAACCCGGTGTATCATGAATGACTGGTCCGGCCAGCGCACGGTGGACGTGTCCCGGCCGGGGCACGGCCCGGCCGCGCCACGTTGTAGCGTGAATCATCCTTAAGTCTAGTCCCATAAAGATTTAAAAAAAATATTCCGAGCCTAACGGTGGAAAAAAGATATGTAGTCATAGTCGTGGTAACGTGAATTATAACGTAGATTTTCACACAGTGTTTATCCTTAATTTCTGTCATTAATCAGAACGTAACATATCAATTTACTATTTCAGTGATACCAGCACATAAATTGGAACTAAGGTTTTTCACATTCATATATTTTCTAAGCAGCTCCGACCAAATGTACACAACGTTTAATATATTATATTAAACATTATTTTTTATTTCTAATAAAATAAAAAATCTTAAAAATGTTTGTGATTTCGCGAAATTGTAATATATTGTCTGATTACATTCTTCTTATTGACACACACACAGCTTACTCACC
Organism: Parnassius mnemosyne; assembly: GCA_963668995.1. NCBI lineage: Eukaryota > Metazoa > Arthropoda > Insecta > Lepidoptera > Papilionidae > Parnassius > Parnassius mnemosyne. The sequence continues at coordinate 44,058,901 of CAVLGL010000148.1, forward strand.
GTCCATTTAATTAAGTGACCGCCCGAATTTAGTATTCAAACGGATTTAAATTATTCTGGCGTGATATTAATGAGGGTTCCCCGACTTAATTATTTTCAACGCCTCCATTTCCACCGGTGGCTGCCTCAATTTGCGGGCCCGCTTTTGATTAACCGAACGTTAATAATAACAGTCTTTTGAAGTCTGCGCTGAAGGCAACGCTGTTACGTAGATTAAGAGGTTACGTAAACCTGTTTCATCAAAAGTAAATGAGGACATAATAAGGGTTGTAAGAAATAAAACGCGTCATCTTAAAATCGGAAACATTATGAGATTGCGAACAAAAACTAAGGCTGAGTGCCTGACTTGAATTTCGTAGATCACGAGCAACAAGTTTTCAGCCCTCGAAGGCATCGCTGACACAATTAAAGAAACAAAAAAAATTATAACATAACAAAAAATTTAAAGCCAACTTCAAAATTCAAAAGAGGTTTTTTTGCCACCTTTAGTGCTGAAATTCTTTAAATTTATATGGGACCACCTGCCCTATTTAATTTAATAAAATCTAAAAATAAGGACCTATTTAATAAAAAAAAGAATCTTCAAAATCTTTATACGTGATAGAGCCATGCTGCAGCTATATTAGTAGTATAGTTGTAGCACGAATGGCTCAGCTCGACCGGTGAATTACCACTCTCTTACAGAATACCAGCGTAAAATAACAGCCTAAAAAACTGCTGTGTTTCGTATGGTGAGTGTAGAGAACCGGAGACCCTTTTACTGGAAAAGAGGCATTCCATCTTAGTCCTCACGGGTGACAACGCATCTGCATTTTGATTCGCAAACGAGGATAAATGTAAGATGTCTATGGGCCACAGCAACCATTTACCATCAGGTGGACTGTGTGCTCGTTTGTCACCCTATCCTATAAAAAAATCTGATCTCAATTGGTGAACATATCGCGTAACATACATGACAAAATAACCAATCAAGTGCGAGCCGGACTCGAGCATGAGATACAGTTCGCTGACAGACAGACGTACGGACGGATGGACGGACAGCAGAGGCTTAGTAATAGGGTCCCGTTGATTACCCTTCGGGTACGGAACCCAAAAGAATATTGGAGTTGTAAACCTCCTCCTTTTGTGAAGTCGGCTAAAAATGAAATAGTTATTAAAATTTCGTTTGTCAAACGTCGAAATATTTTTTAATCCACTTCTGTTTCTAAATCACATTTATCTGCCCGGCGAAAAAAACTGAAAAACTGAAGCAATGGCGTAACTTTCTTGTTTTTACAAAAAGCGTTTTGTGTTGGTCAATTTTGAATAATAATGTTTTAACCAAGGAACTCTTTAAAATTCGTTCTAATCATAACTTTATAACTTTCAAGTTATTGACTGAAAGTGATTAAAATTCAGGTGTAACATACTTTTCGGTATATTTCTTAATTACAAAAAGCAAAACATTGCAAATATATATTATTACTGTTAATGCAGTTGCACTTCGCATTCTTGTAAAAAGTGTCTTTTCGAGTGTAGTTGTGTTTAGTGGTGGCAGTAATATATGTACATTATCCGGAGACACTGTAGTGTCTCACGCCAAGTACACGTTCAACATAATTATGTATATGTATGTAAACGTGTAAGCGTGAGACTACAGTGTATATATTCTCGAATCAGATGTCAACATAACCTCACCAAATTTTTAACTTCATATATTTAATTATTAACGAAACGTCAACACTTTATACAGTCATTTATCATTTTGTTTATCAATTGTTTCCATATAACACTAAAAATTATTTCGATCTATCAATTATTTCATACTTTTCAATATCTCAAATTTTTGCTTGCGCACTTTTCCGATGCCACAAAAGATTTTATTAATTTCGGTGGAATTTTTTATCTTTTTAAAGATTGTTGACTTGAATGCTTGTCTTTAAAGCCATGTTTTCATTTATTTATTTTCAAGATTTTTGGCTTGGATTCTTGTCTTTTAAGCCACGTTTTCATTTTTCCCAGCATTAAATGATTATAATCCTTTATAATACACTGCTTTACAATATGTTGATGCGTCACATTGCGCAGCCCTTTGGCGATTTCGACGGCAACTTGAGCCAGCAGATAGTTGGCAATATTATCTCAAGGCGTCTAAGCAGATAGACACCTTATCTTGAGAATATTGGTATGGCGGTAGGGATGCAACATCGCTCATAAAAAGGCGATATTAGAACCTCGATATTTTCGAAAGTGAAACATCGATTTAAAAAAAGGGTTATTATAGTATAAATGAATACATGGTTGATAATAACCTCTGGGAATGAGGTGGTCGCTTCCAAGCAGTTTCTAAAATAAATTTTGTAAATAGTTTGTAATCATTTTGTATTGTAAAATTTATTTAAAAAAAGTCCCGCTGGGTTTCTTGTTGGTTCTTCCCAGGACAGAGGTTTTTTTTCGAACCAGTGGTAAAGTAAAAAATGACTTTCAATAAGAATTACTCTATACTACTATTACTATATGAATAATATATCGATATTTTTGATGTTTTTATCACCATTTAAATATATATATCGAATAAATAATCATTGTGAAGATATCCGGAAACACTGTAGTGTCTCACGCCAAGTTCACGTTCAACATCCTTATTGCATGCCGTAAGCGCAACGCGCGTAGGTATGTTCTATCTTGAGAATATTGGTATGGCGGTAGGGATGCAACATCGCTCATAAAAAAAAGCGATATTAGAACCTCGATATTTTTGAAAGTGAAACATCGATTTTAAAAACATCAAGGTATATGAATAATATATCGATATTTTTGATATTTTTTTATCACCATTTAAATATATATATATCGAATAAATAATAATTCGGAGCTGTAATATCCAGCGCAGAGCGGTTCGAATCATCGACGACCGAGTTCTTTCTGATCGGCTAGATGCTATGCTGTGCTATGTATATCCGGAGACACTGTAGTGTCTCACGCCAAGTACACGTTCAACATATGTATATGTCTGTAAACGTATAGGCGTGAGGCTACAGTGTATATATTCTCGAAACAGATGTCAACATAACCTCACCTAATTTTTAACTTCATATATTTAGTTATTAACGAAACATCAACACTTTATACAGTCATTTATCATTTTGTTTATCAATTGTTTCCAAATAACACTAAAAAGATTCCACTATGGAGTGTAGAGTAGAAGGAGGACCATCTCTATATATGAAAAGTGTCCCTAAAAACGCGTCCAATAAGGGTGGCGCTGCACTACCATAGGATAAATTTACAAAAAGCGCCAAAATTAATTAGAATAAGATGCAGAAATAAACAAGGACCGACCAATCCGCTTGGTTGTGTACTACGTAAATAGTTGAGGTTTTATTTACTGGCATTTACTAACTACTCTAGTCATGAAATTTTTTAAATATTTTAATTCAGCTGACTTCACTCCGTCTACAACAGCTATATTCATATTGTAGTTTTTCAGACGCCAGCGCTATTGTGGTAGGTTTTGGAATCTCTATTTTTAGTATATAATAGGACACTTTTTCAACTTTCGCACCTTATAAGATGGTTCTCCTTCTACTCTAGACTCCATAAAAAGATTTTAATAATTTCGGCCGAATTATTTTTCTTTTTAAAGATTGTTAACTTGGATGCTTGTCTTTGAAGCAATGTTTTCATTTATCTCGGTATCAAATGATTATAATCCTTTATAGTACACTGCTTTACAATTTGTTGATGCGTCACCTTGCACAGCCATATTTAATTGTTAGTAGAGTTTTATTCAGAGTCACATAATTCAAAGTTAAAGTTTTATACCTAAGTTGACTGTATAATGAATGGAGACTTTTTTATATAAAAAAAACATCACTATTGTTATGAAATGAGTACCTATTTAATATAATTCTTAAAAAAATAAACAAAACCCGGTCTCGATACGTTAAATTTTTCGAGAGTTTTCGTGACCATGCAAAAAAAATCTGGACGTCCACGAATTTTTTTTCAGCTTTCTTAAAATGGCAAAATAAAATTGATTTATACAAAATATGAGATAGATTGATTAAATTTTCTTGAAATAAATCTACTCATATTATCTTATGAGTGCAAATCAGATGTTGTAGAGGTAGTTAATGAGCAAAAAATTTCTTGACCTTAACGTGTTGAGAGTAAAGCACAAACTCAACCGCTTCGCGGTATGAGGTGAGCGATATTTGAAAAAAAAAATTGTGTACTTCACAAAAAGATATGAAATCCGAACAAAAACAGTTTCACTGTAAAGCATCGCGCCAAGTACACTTTCAACTATAGTTACAAAAATAATAATAACATTTTTACAAAAAATTATAAATTAAAATTTCTTTTTAATTTATAATTTTTTGTAAAAATGTTATTACTATTTTTGTAACTATAGTTGAAAGTGTACTTGGATCTTGTTCGGATACACTATTACACCGTGTTAATGTTATGTAAATTTCACAGTTCGCGAGCAACACGTGTTTGATCCCCGCTAGCATCCATGAAATTGTTAATTGTAATTTTTTTTAATGAAACATTTCACAGCTTTTATCGCGTTTAATTTAACTTTTTAATTCCTGATGTTTTGGGTGCTTTACAGCACCCATGGTCCCGGGGGGGGGGGGGGGGGACTGAGGTGTTTAACGTTCCGATGTTATTAGCCCGGCAACCTTAAGTTTTTCAATATTAATTTTTTGTCCGATCTACGCATAATGAGCTTACAGTATCTTGAAGTGTTGCAGTGGTATGCTTGGGTTTGGATTTAATTTTATTAATTATAGGATCCCAACCAGATGGTAGCACCCATCCATATTCTTTGTTGAAATTAGGATGTTTTTTAATTTCAATAGCCTTGCGAATCATCCTTGGTAGAAATCGGTGTTCTTTTGCGAGGATTTGTGTTCTATCAAATCTAATGTAATGGCAGGATCGATCTTGAACATGTTCACAGACTGTAGACTTCCCGGAACGTCGGTGCTTCATGTCAGCTATATGTTCTTTTACGCGGGCTTATTATTAAGAAACAAAAATATTCATGTGAACCTGCCAATATGCACCGTAGCATCGCGGCGGACTTATTGCTCCTTAACCCTATTAAGAATTAGGGAAGGCCTGTGCCCAGCTGTGGGACGTAAGGCGATAACTCTACGTGGTAGAGCCATGTCCTACGTGGTAGAGCCATGCTGCAGCTATATTATGGTTGTAGCACGAATGGGTCGGCTCGAACGGGGAAGAACCACGCTCTCACAGAAAACCAGCGTAAAATAGCAGCTTAACGCTGCTGTGTTTCGTATGGTGAGTGTAGAGAACCGGAGACCCTTTTTACTGGCAAAGAGGCATTCCATCTTAGTCCTCACGGGTGACAACGCATCTCCATCTTGAGTCTTTATTGAGGATAGATGTAGATGTCTATGGGTCACAGTAACCACTTACCATCAGGTGGACTGTGTGCTCGTTTGTCACCCTCTCCTATAAAAAAAAACTTAACTTTACCACAGAGAGCTCTTGACGACTCCATGGCGCAGTGGTTTAGCAATGAGTTGCAGCGCTGATAGCCGCACATGATATAGAACAAGTATTTGTATGGCCCAAAAATCATTGTTCCGAGTCTGGATGTTTGTCCTTGTGAAATTTATGTATCTGTGTAAACTGCCTCTTAGATACAGGAGTAAATCAGGTGTGGAGGGAAATATTTTTTTTAAAAAAGAAGGAAAAGTAGACGCGAATTAAATACTGCTAAATGTTACAACATTAAAAACATGTCTACACTGTTTTTATCTACATCGATAACAAAGGGAGCTGAGTGAATCTACAATTCTGTGTGGGAAAGAAATTCTCGCAACATTGATAATATCCTGCATTATTTGTGGAGTTTGATAAGAATAATGAACGATTACTTAATATGAAAACGAAATACGATGAGGAAAGTGGAATATCAAATGTCCCTTTTATAATATTTTTGTTTTATAATTTTTATAAAAAAGAAGGGAGAATATCGAGTAGAGATGAAACGGAGTGATTTTGCCGGATTCTGGTTATACATGTGTTATATATATGTTATATATGTGTATATATCCGGCTAGGCAACTTGTAACTCATAACAAGTTTTGACCAATTGTAGGACACCTATTTAGTAGCGATTTACATTTTATGCCTATATGCGTTCGTTCGTCCCCCCACTAGATGGAGTGACGACCTGGTAAGACATGCAGGAAGTCGATGGATGCAGGTGGCTCAGGACCGTGCTTTGTGGCATTCTTTGGGAGGCCTATGTTCAGCAGTGGACTTGTGAAGGGCTGTAATGATGATGATGATGATGATGCGTTCGTATCTCATGTGTCAATAGGTTACTTAATTTTTAGAGCTTATTGTAGTTTAGTATAGTATTTTTTACTGCGCCGACCCCAGATAATGGGAAATGGTTTAGAGAATGATGATGATGTAGTTTCTCCTTAAGAATCGATTTTAGTTTGGGAGGATCTTATACTGAACGTGTAAAGTATTAGCGCCATCTACTTTATTTCATAGGTAATTTTTTCGAAAAATTGGTCTTCTCAACCTCAAATAATAAAAAGTTACAGTTGCCAACCCGCCTGCCAAGCGTACCACCTGTAGAAAATATTCCAACATTTTTTTAAAACAACAAACAAACCATACTATAACATCATACAAAAATATAATACAATGTGTTCCCTATTACGAAAAATATTCCTTTTCTTGAATATATATTATTTATGTTCAGAGAAGTAAATAATTAATGTTTACCAAAAAACATTGTAGTAATTTGTCGTAAATTTATTTCTACGCCCCATAATTTCTATTGAATGTATTTTCCTTTGATGTTAAAATTCTTCCATCGCTTTACTTAAAATAACACGAAAACAACTTTTTTAAAGCAGAAATTTTTAGTGAAATGTTAAATGATAATTTCGTTGCAATTAATTCCTTTTTAATCGACTTTAATAAGGAGGAGGTGGTCGATTCAACTCGACTTCAGTTTGAATGTCTGTTCTTGATGTTATGTGTCACAATATCTCTCAGCTTAGTTCACCGAAATGTTTGAATTTTTATTTATTGATAGAGTATAGTAATACTGTATAAATTAAATAAATAAATAATTAAAAATTAAATAATAACAATAATTTATATATAATTTTTGGATAAATTATAGTAAATTAGCTTGGTTATCCCCGCTAAATTTATTAATAAAATAATTAATATTAATAAATAATAAAAGTTATATTAAATTAAATTTTAGACCTATAACGCATTATGTTCACGTACGTTTGTTTTAACAAAGCAATATTAATAAAAAAATTATAAATATTGGTAAAACAACGCCCAACAAAATTTGAGGCCTATGTTCAGCCGTGGACTTTTGATAGGTTGTAATGAATGTATCAATAAATTTTAAGTGTAGTTCTTCTAAACACTCACTGATAAAGGAAAACATCGCGAGGAAGTCCTCATGTCTGAGAAATTAACAATAGTTCTAAGTTGTGAAGTCCGCAGCATGAGTGATGGCAGTGCAGCGAACTCATTTCTGATAAACCCTCCAAAAAATCAGAGGAGTCTTGTGCCTAGCTGTGGAAGGCCTACTAGCCGTTAGCTCTTAGTTTACTTTCTATTAATAATTGATCACTGTGTATAGGCTACATTATTATTATTTTTAAATTCTGTTTTTCTAATATTGTATACATATATAATATAAGAAATACAGAGTTTAATGATGAACGGCTTTAAACAAAATAATGGCTACGAATCTGACTCTCTGTTGACGTTTTATTGTGTAAAACATTTCGGGCAGGTCCGTCTGGGTGTTGTGACCTTGGTCTTAAAAAGGGAAGTGCAGTGGGTTAACAAGACCATAGTACAAAGTTTTTCAAATTTAGCTATACCTAAATTATAATAATATTTGTATCTTTTTCTTCATACGAGTATAAATGACCTGTTGCAAAATCTTTTTTATAAGTTGGAGAGCCTCCTCAGTAGTGTAGTTGTACCACTTCTAGACCACCTGAGTCAGACGTGGTTCAACGACGTTCGTCGACGCCCGATCCTAACATGCTCTGATCACGAATCCGCGGTCCATTTTTGTGTAGAATGCACGGTTCCGGAGATGTGTAGATCAATTAGCTAATATCTAATTGATATCCGGTAAGGGCCTCCACCGTCATTAGCGTCCCATTGTTCCTATTTCTATTGTTCTATTGTTCCTTAATCACCTTCATTGCAGCGTGTGCGTCGACTATATCGACTATATCAGTGCTATTGTGTTATAGTTCTTTGTTTATACAACGCTAATCTGAATCATCAATAAAACACATTACATAATTTTGTTACAATTTTTATTTATAAAATACAAAATCTTATTAATTATTATCTATAAAATAGGAGCGAAACATCTCATCCACTAAAATATCGTTGTACAATGTGTTCCTTGTAAATATACTCGTAAAACTATGTATTGAACATCCTTGAAACTTATATAGTAAATACATTAAGCAATATTCGCCACAAACTGAAGTCCACTCATTCTGAATCCTATCAACATTCCAGTTCCATCTTTTACAATTCCTTTTTAAAAACTCTAGATGATATCGTACAGGTGATCGTCCATATGAATCAAAATATTGACCGACGTCATTCGTATCGATATATAAAGCTACCCAATGTGACCCTGGTTTATCATCTGTATCCAAATTACATATTATATACGTTGGTACGTGGGTATACATAGGCAGTCTATTAGCTGCATAAACATTATTTTCTAGACTGGGGTGAATCTTTTTCAGATGTTGTTGTACATCTAGTGTATCCATGATATTACTGCTATTAGTAGATTATTACAGTACCTAGCTACTCAATGAATAACATAGGAATGGTCAATTATAATGATTTCTACATATTAAATTGCATTTTTGTGATATACAAATCGTACTTGAGTCATTGATCACCAAACAAAACACAATACGAAGAAATGTTGAGATAGGCAACGGAAATGTGAGATAAACTGATATGTTTCTAAATATTAAATTGCATTTTTGTGTTATACAAATCGTACTTGAGTCATTGATCACCAAACAAAACACAATACGAAGAAATGTTGAGATAGGCAACGGAAATGTGAGATAAACTGGTTGACGCATAAAGTAATTATCAACTCATTACGGAAATACTTTAGATTAGAATTTTTACGTACTGGTGGTATATAAGACCAACAAACGCAGTCATCGAGTTAGTGTACGGTCGTTTGGCTACAGTGGATCTATCAATAGTACATTTGTGTTACTTCAATACACCAAAGGCTATGGATGTAAGTGTTTATTCTATTGACTAAATTACTTTTTTTCTGTTATTTTCATGTGTGTGTATTATTTTATTTAAATATTGTGTATGTATATGATTAAGCCGTGGTAACTCAGATGGTTAGCGCTAGCTGTAAATTTCACAGTACGCGACCCGGGTTCGATCCCCGCCAGCACCAATTAAATTGTTAATAGCAATTTTAAGTGCTTATTACCACGTGCTTGGTGGTGAAGGAAAACATCGTGAGGAAACCTGCATGTCTGAGAAAATTTCGAAGGCATGTGAAGTTCGCCAACACACATTGAGGGAGCGCGGCGGACATTTCCTTGCTCTAAAACCCTCTCAGAAATGAGAGGAGGCCTATGTTCAGCAGTGGACTTTAATAGGCTGTAACTTTAACTTTTTTAACTTTTATGATTAAGTGTTAACAAATTGATATTAACATGATAACTGTGTTGTTGCAGAAATCATTGAGCTTCGATGAAGATACCTATAAACAGTATTACTACTCGCCACTCTCCCCTCAAGAAGAGAGTGATGACCTCGTCATTAATAATAACACATCATCATCATCATCATCATCATTACAGCCCTTCACAAGTCCACTGCTGAACATAGGCCTCCCCCAAAGAATGCCACAAAGCACGGTCCTGAGCCACCTGCATCCATCGACTTCCTGCATATCTTACCAGGTCGTCACTCCATCTAGTGGGGGGACGCCCAACACTTCGCCTGCCGGTACGAGGCTGCCACTCGAGAACCTTTCTTCCCCATCGGTTGTCGGTTCTTCGAGCTATATGGCCGGCCCATTGCCACTTCAGCTTACTAATCCGTTGGGCTATGTCGGTCACTCTGGTTTTACTGCGGATATCCTCATTTCTGAGTTTATCACGCAGAGAAACTCCGAGCATAGCCCTCTCCATAGCTCGCTGAGCGACCTTGAGCTTCCTCATCCGGCCAGCAGTGAAGGACCACGTCTCAGTTCCGTATAATAACACATAACTATAATAACACATGCGATGGTGGAAAAAGAAAATCGCAATCGATTGATCATTTTTTTGAAGCTGAATCAAAAATAAAAAAGAGGAAGGGAAAACTTCAGTGAAGTGTGCACCAGTGCTTTTTTCTCCTCAATCATGGAAGAGAATACGGAACTATTCAATAGCGAATTAAATCAGGAGTTGTCTAAAGTTTGTGAAGAAATGGAGAGGGGTCAACTGTTCGATTCGTCATACGATGATGAGTTGTATCATCACTGTGCGATGGTTGAAACACAGTTTAAGTATGTAAAATAAACATTCATTTCGATCATAATTTACATATTGTCTTATACAGTTTTTAATAAATTTAAACATTTTAGCAGTCAACCACTACAACTTCGAAGAGGAACGAAGCGAACGTGCAGCAAAGAATCCAAGATCATCAAAAAACCAACAACGGAAGCAGAAGCGCATACCTCTGCAGGGAACAGTATCAGTAACGATGATCAAGTGGAATGTCCAACGTGCCATATATTTATCAAGAAACGGTATTTAGCTAATCATTTTAAAAGTAATGTTCATAAAAATAATCTTTTAAATTCACATAATTCTTTATCAAACGTTAGTGTTATTGAATCTGCTTTTGGAAATAGGATTTTAACTTATAAAATCAAGAGTAGAGTAGATCGTTCGACATGGGTAAATTTTGAAACTCCTGAACTATTTTTAAATTCTATTAAAGATGATATTTTATTTTTATTACAAGAGTGTATTCATCAACACATAATTTTTAAGGTAAACTTCATATTGCATGCTGATTTTGTTCAACAAACTAAAGATATTCATGATACGTTCGATTTTCAAACGCTTAACTATATTATTTGTCAAGGAGATGACTTAAATATTTTTCTTTCATCTTTAAATGATACAATTACTACTAAAATTAGTGCTTTCGAAAAAAAAGATAGTGGATGGAGTCTAAAAAACATAAAATCTATAGACATGAATGTTAATAAATTTAACCCCCTACGCGGTACTTCATACATAGATCTTCCTCGTGACATAAAATTAAAAAAGGCTGTTATAAATGTAAAAAACAAGGATTATTTTTGTTTTAAATGGGCGTTACTCTCGGCGTTATATCCTGTAAACAAACACACCGATCGGGTATCATCGTACGTTAAACATGCAAATAAACTTAAATTTGATGGTATTTCCTTTCCGGTTAAAATTTCTGACATAGCAAAAGTAGAGAAATTAAATGATATTAGTATTAATGTTTTTGGGTTAGAATATAATAAAGAAAAACGATGTAATTCTATAGTAGGTCCATTATTTTTAACAAAGTGTCGTAAAGATAGACATATCAATTTATTATTTTTTTCCAAGGATACAAAAAATCATTATTGCTATATAAAAAATTTATCGCGGTTAGTTAGTAAACAAATTTCAAAAGACGGTCACATCATGTACATTTGTGAAGCATGTCTACTTCGTTTTCCATCTCAGGAAAGGTTAAATAACCATGAACAATACGATTGTGCTCACATTTGTACAGTATTACCAAACAGTGAAACTTTAAAAAAAAAGAATTGGTTTGGTCAACCTATTTCAAATGATAAAATTAAATTTGATAGTTATGAAAAAAAGTTAAAGATACCATTCGTAGTTTATGCTGATTTTGAAGCATTTTTAAAACCAATAGAATCATGTTCTAACGATCCTTCCAAACCTTTCACTCATAATATTCAGAAACATGAAGTACATAGTTTTGGATATTATATAAAATGTTCATATGATGATAAATTATCAAAATATGTAACATATTGCGGACCCAACTGTGCACAAGTGTTTATGGAAAGTTTATCTAACAATCTAAAAGAAATAAATAGACTTCAAAAATATCCACCACTTCCGCTAACAAATGAAGACAAAAACCAAATTTCAAATGCAACCATTTGTCATATTTGTGAAACTGAGTTGGCAAAACATTTTTATGATTTTGATTGGTACACTGGTAGTTTTATAGGTGTTGCTCATGAATCATGTTGTTCGAAGATCAGAACACCTAGTTATATACCAATATTTTTACACAACCTTAGTCACTATGATGCTCATTTTATTGTTCACGCGTTAAACTTTTGTGATGGTGAAGTCGAAGTTATCCCTCAAAATAAAGAAAAATATATATCCTTTTCCAAAAAATTAAAAGTGAATAACCACGAAATTATATTGAGATTCTTAGATTCATTTAAGTTTTTATCGTGTAAATTAGAAGAATTGGCCAAAAATCTCAGTAATGATCAATTTCAAGAATTACGTAGAAATTACCCTAATGATGAAGATTTCTTTCGTTTAAAACGGAAAGGTGTTTATCCATATGAACTTATGACTAAATATGATAGTTTAAGTCTAACATCGCTCCCTGAACAAAAATGTTTTTATAGTTCACTCACAGATTCACATATTTCAAATGATGATTACAATCATGCTAAAGATGTTTGGGAACATTTTGGGTGTTGTAATATGCTAGATTATTCAAACCTATATTTAAAAACAGACGTTTTACTTTTATCCGATGTATTTGAAAACTTTAGAAAGTTATGTATTAATACATATGATTTAGACCCTGCCCATTATTACACAGCACCCGGTTTAAGTTGGGATGCAATGTTAAAATATACAAAAATAGAATTAGAACTTTTAACAGATTATGAGAAAATTGCATTTATTAGATCAGGTATCAGAGGTGGTGTCTCTCAATGTAGTAATCGTTATGCTAGAGCTAATAACAAATACATGGAGGATTATGATACAGGGAAACCAAATTCATATATCGCATATTTTGATGCCAACAATTTATATGGTTGGGCTATGTCTCAATATCTTCCTACTGGTGGATTCGAATGGGTAAATCCAAATACAGAATTTAATGTGTCTAAGACATCAGACTTCGGTTTTATTTTAGAAGTTGATTTGGAATATCCAGATGAACTTCATGATTTACATTCGGACTTTCCTTTATGTCCAGAAAACATTTGTGTAGGCAATATTAATGAGAATAAACTAGTCCCAAATTTAAATAATAAAGATAAATATGTAATTCATTACAGAAATTTAAAGCAGTGCATAGAAATGGGGGTTAAATTAACTAAAATTCATAGAGTTTTAAAATTTAAACAGTCTCCCTGGTTGAAGATGTACATAGATCTAAACACAAAATTAAGAACTTTAGCAAAATCAGATTTCGAAAAAGATTTTTATAAATTAATGAATAATTCAGTCTTCGGTAAGACTATGGAGAATATTGAAAAAAGGGTTAACATAAAATTAGTTACGCACTGGGAGAACCAGGGTAAAGCTTTAGGTGCTCAAGATCTAATCGCTAAACCACAATTTCATAGCCTTTCAATATTTTCGGAAAACCTAGTTGCGGTTCAATTGCGAAAAACGAAGTTAATATATAACAAACCAATTTATTTAGGGTTTTGCATTTTAGATATTTCAAAAACATTAATGTATGATTTTCATTATAACTATATGATTAAAAAGTTTAGTAAAATCAAATTATTGTATACAGATACGGATAGTTTAATATATCATATATTTACAAATGATTTTTACACTGATATAAAACCTGACCTTTCATCATACTTTGATACCCCAGATTATGATACAAATAATATTTTTGAATATCCAAAATTAAATAAAAAGAAATTAGGTTTTTTTAAAGATGAAAATAATGGTAAAATCATGAAAGAATTTGTGGGTTTACGATCCAAAATGTACGCTTTTAACTTAGAGAATAAGACTATAGCCAAGGCAAAAGGGGTAAATAAATGTATCACTAAAAAGATGACAATGAATAGTTATAAGTCTTCTCTATTTAATAAAAAAGTGCAATATTATAGTATGCTTAGATTTAAATCAATTAAACACACAATTTTCACACAAAAATTAAATAAGATAGGTTTATCATATAATGACACAAAGAGACATATTTTAGATAATAATATTGAAACATTAGCTTGGGGTCATTATAAACTGCGTTAAGTGTTGATAGTTTTTACTTTTATGCCTGCGTTTAAGAAAAATTTATATTGATTGTAAAATTATGATAATACTATAATATGACGTAGTTTATTACATATTTAAACATTGTTTTATTGTAAATAATTTAAGTTAATTGTTGTTTCTATTTATTTGAGGTTGAGTTAATTGTAAAATTATGATGTACTAATTGTTGTTTCTATTTATTTGAGGCTGAGTTAATTGTAAAATTATGATGTACTAATTGTTGTTTCTATTTATTTGAGGTTGAGTTAATTGTAAAATTATGATGTACTAATTGTGTTAGAAATAGTATACAGATAATTCTGTTTTATATAATTTTTGGAATATATATTAATTGTTTACACCAACACTTTCATTTTTTATTTCACCCCTTTGAACTTTAGACGTGTGTTATGTTTCACTTTATCCATCCGTTCACTGCTATTGTGGCAGGACCAAGTGGGTGTGGGAAGTCAAATTTTGTAACAAATTTCATAAAATCAGTTACAGAAATATGTAATTGTGATTTTAATCAGATCACATGGTGCTTTGATGAAATGCAACCATTATATAATTTACCAAATGTTAACTATCATCAAGGAATTCCAAATCTTAATATGTTTGATGGTGAAAACCCACATCTTGTTATTATTGATGATCTAATGAGAGAGTCCGATGGAAGAATTGTGGATATATTTACAAAAGGTAGTCATCACAGGAATCTTAGTGTATTTTATCTAACACAAAATTTATTTCATCAGGGTAAAGGACAAAGAGACATATCTTTAAACTCAAGTTATATAATATATTTTAAAAACCCTCGAGATAAAACTCAAATAAGATATTTAGCAAGACAAGTATCACCAGATAACCCAAAATTCATTGAAAATGCCTACAGGGATGCAACTCTAGAGGCACATGGATATTTAATGGTAGATTTAAAACAGAATACCAATGATTTTTGTCGTATCAAGACAAATGTCTTTCCATTTAATGGTTTCTGTACAGTCTACGTCCCCACAAAAGAGTTTAAATACACCAAGAATCAAACAATTGAAATCATTGCTAAATGATGCATCGTCGACTCACAACGTATAAACATTTGCTAACCGCTTTGCATACGCTTAAACCAAAATATCAAAGAGCATTACTTAAAACGTGTGATGAAGAAGAAATTAACTGTATTTGTGAGTGTATTCATAACGTTTTACAAGGAAAAGTACCTCTTAAAGATCAGGATAAACAAAAATTGAATAAACATAAAAACATACTCCGTAAACTAGTACGTAAGT
Organism: Parnassius mnemosyne; assembly: GCA_963668995.1. Taxonomy (NCBI): domain Eukaryota; kingdom Metazoa; phylum Arthropoda; class Insecta; order Lepidoptera; family Papilionidae; genus Parnassius; species Parnassius mnemosyne. The sequence goes on from CAVLGL010000148.1 coordinate 44,074,534, forward strand.
GTAAACATAAACTAAGAAAAAATATAATTATACAAAAAGGAGGGGCTTTCTTACCAACAATATTAGGTGCAATATTGAGTGGATTAGTGAGTGGACTAGCCAGTTAACATGGAAAATGCAAAGAAAATGATACTTATCGAACCTGGATTGATTGAAAAATTAAAACAAGAAAATAAGGTTAATAGTAATTTATCTCGATTAGATATTGAAATGCAAAATATTATGAATAGTAAGACGGAAGACCGAAAGAAATGGATATTATATTTACAAACACTGCAAAGATACCTTCATTTTACCGAAGAGGATCGTCAACCACTCAAATTACCAATTTATTCTGATACATCTAATGAAGATTCAAATGAGTCAAAAATTGGTTTTAAAAATAAAGATAGAGATCTAAAAACTTCAGTTGATATTGAATCTTTGCTGGAGGAGAATCGATCCATTAAAAGTAAAGAAAATGATGAAAATCCACTTTACACACCAGCTCAAATACTCAGTTTAATACCAAAAACTTATCATAAAAAAGGGCAGTTATTATTAAACTTAGTTGAAACAAGTAAAAGTAAAATACATTGGGATAACGAAGGTACAGTCATAATTGATAGTGAAAAAATTCCTGGAAGTAATATTGTTGATTTAATAAATGATTCACTAAGACCCCTAAAAAGAAGTGATCCGGTAGGGTGGGTTAGATTTGCTGAAGCATTAAAAGATATTAAAGTACCACTTACTTATATTGGAAATCCAAGGAGATGTGAGTTTATTAACCAACTTCAAGCAAAAGATCTGAACAAACCCTCTGAGATTGAAGTTCAAGAGTTTTCTACACCGTGCAGTAGAGATAAAAAGTCTACAACTAAAATACGTAAAGGACTTGAGTGGGAAAAATGGACTCCGTACTAGAAGAAATTAACAGGATTTATTATGATCCATCTAATCCCGCTGGTTTTGGTAGTATTGATAAATTATCAAAAGCCATGAAGGGTAAAATGAATAAAAAGCAAGTAAAGGAATGGTTAAAATCACAAGAAACATACACATTACATAAACCCATTCGAAAAAAATTCCCGCGTAATAGGTACATTCTATCAAATATTAATGAACTGTGGCAAGCTGATTTAAGTGATATGCGAACTTATTCTCAATATAATGATGGTTTCAAGTATATACTTTGTATTATTGATGTATTTAGTAAATATGCTTTTGCAAAACCAATGAAAAAGAAAAACTCAGAAACAACTAAAGAATGTTTTGAAAGTATATTTACTGAAAGTAATTTAACACCTACTCACATACAATCCGATAAAGGTACAGAATTTGTTTCAAAAGATGTACAAAAATACTTTAAATCCAAAAAGATTAATTACTATACCACTAACAATCCTGACATTAAGGCCAGTATTGTTGAACGATTTCAAAGAACACTAAAAATGAAAATGTGGCGTTATTTCACTCATAATAATACTTATAGATATATAGATGTTTTACAAGATTTAATATACTCTTATAATCACAGCTTTCACTCTAGTATTAAGATGTGCCCATGTGATGTAAATTCCAACAATATTATGACAGTTTGGACTAATCTTTATGATAGACGGTCAAAAAAACTTTCTTTAGAAAATCCTAAACCAAATTTCAATGTGGGTGATTATGTTCGAATAACTAAATATAAACATGTATTCCAAAAAGGATATGAATCAAATTGGAGTGATGAAATATTTATTATATCTTCAATAATTGATAGATCTCCATGGGTTGTTTATACAATAACAGATTTACAAAATGAACCAATAATTGGTACTTTTTATGAAAGAGAATTACAGAAAATCACTTACAACCCCACCTCACAACATAAAATAGATAAAATAATTGACACTCGTTATTCAAGTAACAGAAAAGAAGTATTAGTGAAGTGGAAAGGTTATCCAGATAAATTTAACAGTTGGATTTTAGCTTCTAGTTTAAAAGAAATATGAATAAAGAAAGTTTCTATTTAACTTTGCTCAGCAATAGTTCAATGGAATACTTTCCTGATAACAAGACCACAAATTTTTCAACGAAATTACCAAAAGCTATAAAATTAGAAGGTGAATGGTCGGTTGGAGTTGTCGAGTTTCAATATCCATGTACCATGTTTACTGTTCAAGACCATGAAAATGTTATATACATTACAAAATCTATGTTAATGCCTAATGAAGATAAGCCATCCACAGTGTACTACAAAAAACATATTCCAGCTACCAACTATGATAACGTTGAGCATATTTTAAGAGTGTTAAATGGTATCGGAGAGAACTTGAAATTTCGCTATGATGAAATAACAAAATTTGTGTCTATTTCGGTATTGGATAAAAATATAACATCCGTAACATTATCACCCAAATTAAGTTTACAGCTAGGTTATGAACCAAATAAAAATCTCCTAGAGAGAAATTTTGGAAAGTGTCCTGCTAATTTACACTTAGGGTTACCATCTCAACTATTTCTATATTGCGACATTATCGATCCTCAGATTGTGGGTGATGTTATGACTCCTTTATTAAGAGTCATTTCATTAGATCCTACAAAATACATTTATGGTGCAAATAAAATGCACGTTTTCTCTCAACCTCACTACTTACCTGTTATGCGAAGAGAGTTCGATACGTTGGAAATAGTTATAAGATCGAGTACAGGACAAAAAATACCATTCCAGTTTGGAACCGTGTGTATTAAACTACATTTCCGAAAATTATAATAATGAATTCTCTTCGTGATCATCATAAATGTCCATATGAAAATTATTATACACATCAAGCTGGATCAGGAGTTGGAGTAATTTATAAGGGTTCACCATATCAACGCGGTCATGGTATTGGGAGCTTCTTAGGGGGGTTATTCAGATCAGTTTTACCTTTACTTTCAAGTGGTGCTCGAGTGATTGGTAAGGAGGCATTAAGCGCTGGAGTAGGACTTTTATCGGATATGGTTCAAGCCCGTCCTATGGAAGCCTCAATAAAAGATCGTCTAAAGCAAGTTAGTACGAATTTAAAACGAAAGGCTGATGAGAAAATTGATCAATTTAACATGACTGGATCTGGGTATAAAACTAAAAGAAAACGATTGACATCGTTCATTCCACCATTAACTGCTAAAGTGAAAGCTGCGAAAAAACTTAGTCTAAAACCAAAAAATATCAAAGATATATTTTCAAACTAAATATGTCTTTCCTTCATAATCATTCTTGCGAGTGCGTTAAGTCAGAATTGGATTTGTTTGCACTACCGTCTACACAAACTAGCATTGAAAATGGATTGTGGATTCATTATAAACCAATTTCATCTCTTGGTGATGATGGACCTATCGAGTTTCAAGTTCCTGGGACCGGCGATGACTACATAGATTTGTCTCATACATTACTCCACATAAAGGCAAAAGTATTAAATCAAGATTCAACTAATTTGGTATCTACTACAATAGTAGCACCTGTAAATAATTGGCTGCATTCACTTTTTAGTCAACTTGATGTTTATTTAAACCAAAAACTTGTATCACCACCTAATAATACCTATGCATATCGAGCATACATGGAAACCCTTTTAAACTATGCCCCTGCTGCTAAACAATCTCATCTTACTTGTAGTCTTTGGTATGAGGATACAGCAGGAAAAATGGATTCTACAGATGGTAAAAACATAGGATTTGTTAAAAGACAGGAATTGATTAGTGAAAGTAAGGAAATAGAAATGATTGGTCATCTTCACGGTGACATTTTTAACCAAGATAAATTTTTAATTAATGGTGTTGAAATGAGTGTTAAATTGGTTCGATCAAGAGAGAGTTTTAATTTAATTGTTGGATCAAACGATGTAAAGTTTAAAGTTTGTATTACGGACGCAACTCTTTTTGTTCGACGAGCACGAATTAATCCAAGTGTATTACTCGCACATCAAAAAGTTTTAGCTTCTACCACTGCTAAATATCCTATTACTCGAGCTGAAGTAAAAGTTTTAACAATTCCTTCGGGTGTTCAAGGAAAAACTCTTGATAATATATTTTTAGGACAGGTACCGAAAAGATGTATAATTGGATTTGTGAACAATTCTGCATTTAATGGTTCCCTTACTAAAAATCCATTTAACTTTGAAAACTATGGTATTAATTCTTTCAGCTTATATATTGATGGTCAACAAATACCTTCAAAAGCTTTGCAACCATCTTTTAATAATAGCATATTTACATCAGCATATCATACTCTATTCTCGGGAACTGGTATTCACTTTCTTAATGAAGGAAATGGAATCTCTTGTGAACAGTATGGCAAAGGTTACTGTCTATTAGCATTTGACTTAACTCCTGATTTATCAGCTAACTCATCAACTCATTGGAATCTCATAAAGCATGGTAGTGTAAGAATAGAAGTACGATTTGAATCCTCATTAATACAAACAATTAACTGTATAGTTTATGCTGAGTTTGATAATATTATTGAGATAGATAAAAACAGAAATGTTACTGTAGACTATAGTAGTTAAGGTTATAATATGTGTTGTGTGTTAGATTTTATGTGTTATGTGTAATGCATTTTGTGTGTATGTAACTATGTGAAACGTTATAAAATTAAATAAAACAAATTGTATGCAATATATTTTTTTTTATTTCTTTATAAATCTTCTATTTAATCTAATACAAAACACTGTTCGAGTTGAAATTTTACATAAGCACACTGACTAAACCACTGAACATGCTGCTGCCAAGGATCATCATCATCTTCCCAATCTTTTAAACCACCACCACAATGGAAACACTTGGTCCCGTCTGCATGGCCAGTATAAAAGAAACCAGCTTCTGCAAGATCTTCAGGTTTCTGTCGCATAAAGGCCAGTTTTCGAAACTAAGCAAACGGCTAGATTTTGAACTGAAGAATGGATATTCAGCTCTTGAGTACTGCATACTCTTCTCGTTTTCTTCTCCACTCAGTGTTGTAGTTTTGTTATTCAATGATGTGTTTTGTACACGTATGCCACACTCATCTCTTCCTTCCGCTCTTGTCTTCCTGTAATTGAAGTAAACAGAATCACATTCACTAATGATCAGCTAATGACTGTCATTGTTAAAAAAGTATTTTTTAACTTTTTCACTTTCTGCTATTGTCTTTGTTATATTGTATACGAGGGCGTTTGTGTTGTCGTAGATGCTATCCTTATTAGTCTTTACGTAATATTTAATTCTAGTGGAAGCATGTTTCCAATGATCAGTAGTTGGAATCTTGGATAGCTTCTTCATATCGTACATTTCAATTTTGATGAGATGCGTCGCTTGGTCTCCGTCGTCAGAATTAGTAGAAATGTATGATACACCATCTCTAGCGGCTCGTGCTACGGTTGATGATAACAGCTTCCTCATTTTTATTTTTGATTCAGCTTCAAAAAAATGATCAATCGATTGCGATTTTCTTTTTCCACCATCGCATGTGTTATTATTAATGACGAGGTCATCACTCTCTTCTTGAGGGGAGAGTGGCGAGTAGTAATACTGTTTATAGGTATCTTCATCGAAGCTCAATGATTTCTGCAACAACACAGTTATCATGTTAATATCAATTTGTTAACACTTAATCATAAAAGTTAAAAAAGTTAAAGTTACAGCCTATTAAAGTCCACTGCTGAACATAGGCCTCCTCTCATTTCTGAGAGGGTTTTAGAGCAAGGAAATGTCCGCCGCGCTCCCTCAATGTGTGTTGGCGAACTTCACATGCCTTCGAAATTTTCTCAGACATGCAGGTTTCCTCACGATGTTTTCCTTCACCACCAAGCACGTGGTAATAAGCACTTAAAATTGCTATTAACAATTTAATTGGTGCTGGCGGGGATCGAACCCGGGTCGCGTACTGTGAAATTTACAGCTAGCGCTAACCATCTGAGTTACCACGGCTTAATCATATACATACACAATATTTAAATAAAATAATACACACACATGAAAATAACAGAAAAAAAGTAATTTAGTCAATAGAATAAACACTTACATCCATAGCCTTTGGTGTATTGAAGTAACACAAATGTACTATTGATAGATCCACTGTAGCCAAACGACCGTACACTAACTCGATGACTGCGTTTGTTGGTCTTATATACCACCAGTACGTAAAAATTCTAATCTAAAGTATTTCCGTAATGAGTTGATAATTACTTTATGCGTCAACCAGTTTATCTTCATTTCCGTTGCCTATCTCAACATTTCTTCGTATTGTGTTTTGTTTGGTGATCAATGACTCAAGTACGATTTGTATAACACAAAAATGCAATTTAATATTTAGAAACATATCAGTTTATCTCACATTTCCGTTGCCTATCTCAACATTTCTTCGTATTGTGTTTTGTTTGGTGATCAATGACTCAAGTACGATTTGTATATCACAAAAATGCAATTTAATATGTAGAAATCACTATAATTGACCATTCCTATGTTATTCATTGAGTAGCTAGGTACTGTAATAATCTACTAATAGCAGTAATATCATGGATACACTAGATGTACAACAACATCTGAAAAAGATTCACCCCAGTCTAGAAAATAATGTTTATGCAGCTAATAGACTGCCTATGTATACCCACGTACCAACGTATATAATATGTAATTTGGATACAGATGATAAACCAGGGTCACATTGGGTAGCTTTATATATCGATACGAATGACGTCGGTCAATATTTTGATTCATATGGACGATCACCTGTACGATATCATCTAGAGTTTTTAAAAAGGAATTGTAAAAGATGGAACTGGAATGTTGATAGGATTCAGAATGAGTGGACTTCAGTTTGTGGCGAATATTGCTTAATGTATTTGCTATATAAATTTCAAGGATGTTCAATACATAGTTTTACGAGTATATTTACAAGGAACACATTGTACAACGATATTTTAGTGGATGAGATGTTTCGCTCCTATTTTATAGATAATAATTAATAAGATTTTGTATTTTATAAATAAAAATTGTAACAAAATTATGTAATGTGTTTTATTGATGATTCAGATTAGCGTTGTATAATTAGGAACAAAGAACTATAACACAATAGCACTGGTATAGTCGACGCACACGCTGCAATGAAGGTGATTAATGAACAATAGAACAATAGAAATAGGAACAACAATGGGACGCTAATGACGGTGGAGGCCCTTACCGGATATCAATTAGATATTAGCTAATTGATGTACACATCTCTGGAACCGTGCATTCTACACAAAAATGGACCGCGGATTCGTGATCAGAGCATGCCAAAACCTTTTTTTTTTTTTTTTTTTTTTTTTTTAGGATCGGGCGTCGACGAACGTCGTTGAACCACGTCTGACTCAGGTGGTCTAGAAGTGGTACAACTACACTACTCTCCTCGACAACTGTAAGATTTATTTTCATACAAACGTACGGTCCATTGCTGCTGTCCGTTACAATATCTCTAGAATCTTTATAACTCCATTTTTATCCTAAACGATAAACATCTTAAAGACTCCTTAAATTTTCTGATAGACAATGCGAGCTCTTCCTTGTGGTCTTATAATAAAAAAATCTTTTGTTACGATAAGACAGTGCAATTTACCATCTAAGGCTGCATCACCACTTACCACCTGGGGGGATTGTGGTCAACCACTGGCTTATAATAAATAAAAAAAGATCTAAGATTATAGAAAAAAATTATAATTTCAGAAATAAATAAAGAAAACATGAATATAGGTTTGGGCTTACAATTTTCTTTTTAATTACATAATACATACATATTTTACTTTACAACATTCTTTTTAATTACATATTGCCGTGTAGTGGCGGTCAAGAATACCACTACCCCATATCCTCCCGTGGGTGTCGTAAAAGGCGACAAAGGGAGACAGGCAGGAGATGGGCAGCAGCATCTTCCTGATAATAGCCAAAATTACAATAAAAAAACTGCGGTTGCCAACCCGCTCGCCAAGCGTGGCAACTATGGCAAATACCCCCCATGAATGTAACAAAGAGACGGCCCCCAGTCCCCGGCGGCCCCGCTATTCCTGGCTACGGTGGCGATCATGGTAACGGCGGGGCAGGGGGTGCTAAGAATCTCCGGTGGAGGTTCGGTTGCCACCTTAGACGACTCGACTTGGCAACGTACAACGCACGCACCCTGAGGACTGACGAGAAGATCGTGGAGCTGGAAGAAGAGATAGACAAGTTGCGCTGGCATATTATAGGATTATCCGAAGTCCGAAGAGAGGGGGAGGACACGGTTATCCTCGAATCCGGCAACTTGCTCTATCACCGGGAGGGCGACCATCTGTCCCAAGGAGGTGTCGGATTTATCGTCCACAAGTCTCTCGTTAACAACGTTGTAAAGATCGGGAGTGTGCCGACGAGGGTTGCGTACCTTATACTCAGAATCACCAAACGGTATTCGCTGAAGGTCATACAGGTTTACGCACCAACCTCGGCACACCCCGATGGGGAGGTGGAGGAAATGTATGAGGATATCTCTAGAGCCATGCATTCCTCCAAAACCCAATATACGGTGTTAATGGGAGACTTCAATGCAAAACTAGGCACAAGAGAGAACGGTGAGCTGAAAGTAGGGAAATTTGGAATAGGGCAACGGAACCCAAGGGGCCAGCAGCTGGCCGACTTCATGGAGAAAGAGGGACTCTTTATGATGAACTCTTTCTTCCAGAAGCGGCCCCACAGGAAGTGGACCTGGTCGAGCCCCGACGGTTCGACAAAAAATGAGATTGACTTCATTATGACGACCAGACGACAACTGTTCAGTGATGTCTCCGTGATCGCGAGGGTGAAAACTGGTAGCGATCACCGAATGGTTAGAGGCACACTGAACCTAAACGTTAAGTTGGAGAGGTCTCGTCTAATGAACTACGTTTCTACGTTTCTACGTGGTAGAGCCATGCTGCAGCTATATTATGGTTGTAGCACGAATGGGTCGGCTCGACCGGGGAAGGACCACGCTCTCACAGAATACCAGCGTAAAATAGCAGCTTAACACTGCTGTGTTTCGTATGGTGAGTGTAGAGAACCGGAGACCCTTTTTACTGGGAAAGCGGCATTCCATCTTAGTCCTCACGGGTGACGACGCATCTGCATCTTGAGTCTTTATTGAGGATAGATGTAGATGTCTATGGGTCACAGTAACCACTTAACATCAGGTGGACTGTGTGCTCGTTTGTCACCCGATCCTATAAAAAAAAAAAAAATAATGAAGTCAACGCTCCGTCCCCCTCGTGCTCTGTTCCAAAGTCCCGAAACCTTTCAGCTCGAGTTACAAAACCGTTTTCAGTGCCTAGAAGACTGCAATGAAGTGGACGATATGAATGACAAGCTCGTGGAAACTGTCCATGCGGTCGGAGCTAAGTTCTGCAAGACCTGCCGCAGAAGAACACAAAAACTCTCCGATCACACTCTTAATCTCATGGCTGTTAGACGGGAGATGAAGCTACATTCTTCAACACACTTGACAGCATACAGGCGTCTGAACAGACAGATCTCCAAATGCATGCGGCGGGACTTACGCAACTTCAATACAGCTCGTATTGAAGAAGCGATCGAGCGGAACCAAGGCTCCAAAGTCTTTGCCAGAGATCTGTCTGGCAGAAAGAGCCACCTGTCAAAGCTGAAGACAGAGTGTGGCAGCATCGTTTCCGGGACACCTGAGATTTTGAGTGAGATTGAGAGGTTCTATGGGCAGCTGTACACGTCATCGTTGGAGCCACACGCAAATGTGAGTAACGATCCAAGAGCGAGTCTCATCCGACACTATTCCGAAGATATCCCGGACGTCAGTCTGAGCGAAATTAGAATGGCTCTCCAGCACCTTAAAAACGGTAAGGCCCCAGGCGAGGATGGAATTACAGCGGAGCTTCTGAAAGCGGGTGGAAGACCGGTACTTGAAGTCCTTCAGAAGCTCTTTAATTCCGTCCTCCATGGTGGCATTACACCGGAGGCGTGTAGCAGAAGTGCGGTGGTCTTGTTCTTCAAGAAAGGTGACAACGCTCTCTTGAAGAACTACAGACCGATTTCCCTTCTGAGCCGCGTCTACGTGCTGTTTTCGAGAGTCATTACGAATCGTCTCGCGCGCAGACTTGACGACTTCCAGCCTCCCGAACAAGCCGGTTTCCGAAAGGGCTTTAGCACCATAGACCACATACATACCCTTCGGCAAATTGTACAGAAGTCCGAAGAGTACAATTTGCCACTATGTCTGGCGTATGTGGACTATGAGAAAGCCTTTGATTCCGTCGAAATTTGGGCGGTGCTGCAGTGCCCTTCAGCGGTGCCAAGTTGACTGTCGGTATATCGAAGTGTTGAAGTGCTTGTACAGTAGGGCTACGATGGCTATCCGAGTACAGAACCAGAGTACGAAACCTATCCAATTGCAGAGAGGTGTAAGACAGGGTGACGTCATATCCCCGAAACTCTTCACCGCTGCATTGGAAGACGTTTTCAAGCTTCTGGACTGGAAAGGATACGGTATCAACATCAATGGCGAGTACATCACTCACCTTCGATTTGCCGACGATATAGTCCTTATGGCAGAATCGCTGGAGGATCTAAGCACCATGCTTAATGGCCTCAATAGTGTCTCCCAACGGATAGGTCTTAAGATGAACATGGACAAAACAAAGATCATGTTCAATGTCCATGTCACACCTATGCCGGTAGTTGTTGGGAGCACTAAGCTCGAAGTTGTTGACGAGTATGTTTACCTGGGACAAATAGTCCGACTAGGTAAGTCCAACTTCGACCGAGAGGTCAATCGACGGATTCAACTCGGCTGGGCAGCGTTCGGGAAGCTACGACACATCTTCTCGTCAGACATACCTCAAAACCTTAAAACGAAATTGTACAACCAGTGCGTGTTGCCAGTGATGACTTATGGAACTGAGACGTGGTCCTTCACTGCTGGCCGTATGAGGAAGCTCAAGGTCGCTCAGCGAGCTATGGAGAGGGCTATGCTCGGAGTTTCTCTGCGTGATAAACTTAGGAATGAGGATATCCGCAGTAGAACCAGAGTAACCGACATAGCCCAACGGATTAGTAAGCTGAAGTGTCATTTCTGGATACGCACTGTTGCTCTGAAAGAAAAATTGGTGTGTAAGAGGCTGACAAGGGTGGTACCTTGTCAGCCTCCTATATAAAAAACGGAACCTACTTATTTCACCTAGTCAGTTAATTTGTTACCTTTTTATTAATCAAACACAAGTAGGCAAAAAAACAATACAGCTCAAGTCAATATTTAGAGAAGCGAATTATCAATTAGTAGTAATTTTTCATTCGGTTGATTACAAATTTTCTTAATAAATCATATGTAATACTGTTATATATATATACATATAATATAAAATTAAAATAGGGAATAACTTTTTGTGTGAAGTGTTTAGGAAGCGTACAATAATAAACTGCCCGTTTTATGGGAAGCTCATTGTTGCATGAAGTGCTTAGAGAAGAATCACGGGAATTACCGAGTGGGACGTAATTTTTTATTTTCTTTTCATTGTGTTTAAAATATTCGCTTAAAATATCTTTTTTATATAGCTTTGAATCAAAAATACTTTTCAATTCCTATTCAAATTAATATTTTTTATGTTTATAATTATTTCGATACTTATTTTTTTTATAAAAATTAAATAAAACAAGAAACGAGGTTCACGTACGTGAATCTATATAGTTGTAGTGAAATAAAAAAAGAATGCGATTGCGACTCCGCCCTCCTTAGCTTCTTATTTTAAAATCGTCTTTTGTAAAAAAACAATTCTGTATTATTTACAGAATTGCTTTCATAACAAAATTTAATTTATACGGCATTGTTTTGTACGTGGCGGAGCCACGCTCCTTCCATGGAAGAACCAGACATGCACAGGCCACCAGCATAATATATAGCAGGATAATGGCGCTGTATTTCCTATGGTGAATGACGAGACTTGACAACTCCTCTTTACTGGTAACGAGGCATTCCATCTTAGTGCTCAGAGATGACAACGCATCTGCGTTTTGGTTCTTAACTCTTCCGCACAACATATAGGTCGTTGCTATTGTCTTACTATTGTGTCTGAAAATCGGACAGTGTGTGTTAATTTATATATCTATATACCTTAATGAAACTGAAGTATCCGTTTGTAATAACGAAATAACTAAAAAAAGGTACTTAATTTTGCACCATTTTACAAGAAAACTATAAGTGTTAAAAGTGATAAGACCTTTTTTACTTGAAATTAATTAGTCTTTAATTTTCATTTTAAACATTTTCCCATATCACACACAGTTTCTGATTCAATAGTCGAAGTCGCAAGTAAATGCTAGTCAAGAATAAATGTAAGTATCTATGGACTGTGTGCTTGTTCGTCACACTTCTTTCTGTTTTAAACCTTAATTGAATTTAGTATGGATCTAGAAATCATTTCATCATCATCATTACAGCCATTCATAAGTCCACTGCTGAACATAGGCCTCCCTCAAGGAATGCCACAAAGCACGGTCCTGAGCCACCTGCATCCATCGACTTCCTGCACGTCTTACCAGGTCGTCACTCCATCTCGTGGGGGGTCGCCCTACACTTCGCCTACCGGTACGAGGCTGCCACTTAAGAACCTTTCTTCCCCATCGGTTGTCGGTTCTTCGAGCTATATGGCCGGCCCACTGCCACTTCAGCTTACTAATCCGTTGGGCTATGTCGGTTACTCTGGTTCTACTGCGGATATGAGCTGAGCGACCTTGAGCTTCCTCATACGGCCAGCAGTGAAGGACCACATCTCAGATCCGTAAGTCATCACTGGTAACACTCACTGGTTGTATAATTTCGTTTTAAGGTTTTGAGGAATGTCTGACGAGAAGATGTGTCGTAGTTTCCCGAACGCTGCCCAGCCGAGTTGAATCCGTGGATTGACCTCTCGGTCGAAGTTGGTCAACAACTTCGAGCTTAGTGCTCCCAACAACTACCGGCATAGGTGTGACATGGACATTGAACATGATCTTTGTTTTGTCCATGTTCATCTTAAGACCTATCCGTTGGGAGACACTATTGAGGCCATTAAGCATGGTGCTTAGATCCTCCAGCGATTCTGCCATAAGGACTATATCGGCGGCAAATCGAAGGTGAGTGATGTACTCGCCATTGATGTTAATACCGTATCCTTTCCAGTCCAGAAGCTTGAAAACGTCTTCCAATGCAGCGGTGAAGAGTTTCGGGGATATAACGTCACCCTGTCTTACACCTCTCTGCAATTGGATAGGTTTCGTACTCTGGTTCTGTACTCGGATAGCCATCGTAGCCCTACTGTACAAGCACTTCAGCACTTCGATATACCGACAGTCAACTTGGCACCGCTGAAGGGACTGCAGCACCGCTCAAATTTCGTCGGAATCAAAGGCTTTCTCATAGTCCACATACGCCAGGCATAGTGGCAAATTTTACTCCTCGGACTTTTGTACAACTTGCCGAAGGGTATGTATGTGGTCTATGGTGCTAAAGCCCTTTCGGAAACCGGCTTGTTCGGGAGGCTGGAAGTCATCAAGTCTGCGCGTGAGACGATTCGTAATGACTCTCGAAAATAGCACGTAGACGCGGCTCAGAAGGGAAATCGGTCTGTAGTTCTTCAAGAGAGCATTATCACGTTTCTTGAAGAACAAGACCACCGCACTTCTGCTCCACGCCTCCGGTGTAATGCCACCATGGTGGACGGAATTAAAGAGCCTCTGAAGGACTTCCAGTACCGGTTTTCCACCCGCTTTCAGAAGCTCCGCTGTAATTTCATCCTCGCCTGGGGCCTTGCCGTTTTAAGATGCTGAAGAGCCATTCTAACCTCGCTCAGACTGACGTCCGGGATATCTTCGGAATAGTGCCGGATAAGACTCGCTCTTGAATCGTTATTCACACTTGCGTGTGGCTCCAACGATGACGTTTACAGCTGCCCATAGATCCTCTCAATCTTACTCAAAATCTCAGGTGCCCCGGAAACGATGCTGCCACACTCTGTCTTCAGCTTTGACAGTTAGCTCTTTCTGGCAGACAGATCTCTGGCAAAGACTTTGGAGCCTTGATTCCGCTCGATCGCTTCTTCAATACAAGCTGTATTGAAGTTGCGTAAGTCCTGCCGCATGCATTTGGAGATCTGTCTGTTCAGTTGCCTGTATGCTGTCAAATCTGTTGAAGAATGTAGCTTCATCTCCCGTCTAACAGCCATGAGATTAAGAGTGTGATGTGAGAGTTTTTGTGTTCTTCTGCGGCGGGTCTTGCAGAACTTAGCTCCGACCGCATGGACAGTTTCCACGTGCTTGTCATTCATATCGTCCACTTCATTGCAGTTTTCTAGGCACTGAAAACGGTTTTGTAACTCTAGCTGAAAGGTTTCAGGACTTTGAAACAGAGCACGAGGGGGACGGAGCGTTGACTTCATTAGACGAGATCTCACCAACTTAACGTTTAGGTACAGTGTGCCTCTAACCATTCGGGGATCGCTACCAGTTTTCACCCTCGCGATCACGGAGACATCACTGAACAGTTGTCGTCTGGTCGTCAAAGTCAATCTCAGGTTTTGTCGAACCGTCGGGGCTCGACCAGGTCCACTTGCTGTGGGACCGCTTCTGGAAGAAAGAGTTCATCATAAAGAGTCCCTCTTTCTCCATGAAGTCGGCCAGCTGCTGGCCCCTTGGGTTCCGTTGCCCTATTCCAAATTTCCATACTTTCAGCTCACCGTTCTCTCTTGTGCCTAGTTTTGCATTGAAGTCTCCCATTAACACCGTATATTGGGTTTTGGAGGAATGCATGGCTCGAGAGATATCCTCATAAATTTCCTCCACCTCCTCATCCGGGTGTGCCGAGGTTGGTGCGTAAACCTGTATGACCTTCAGCGAATACCGTTTGGTGATTCTGAGTATAAGGTACGCAACCCTCGTCGACACACTCTCGATCTTTACAACGTTGTTAACGAGAGACTTGTGGACAATAAATCCGACACCTCCTTGGGACAGATGGTCGCCCTCCCGGTGATAGAGCAAGTTGCCGGATTCAAGGATTACCGTGTCCTCCCCCTCTCTTCGGACTTTGGATAATCCTATAATATGCCAGTGTAACTTGTCTATCTCTTCTTCCAGCTACACGATCGTCTCGTCAGTCCTCAGGGTGCGTGCATTGTACGTTGCCAGGTCGAGTCGTCTAAGGTGGCAACCGAACCTCCAGCGGAGATTCTAGCACCCCCTGCCCCGTTGTTACCAAGGTCGCTACCTTAGCCAGGAATAGCGGGGTCGCCGGGGACTGGGGGCCGTCTCTTTGTTACTCTCTTCATAGGGGGGGTATTTGCCATAGTTGCCACGCTTGCGAGCGAGTTGGCAATCGCAGTTTTTTTTATTGTAATTTCGGCTACTATCAGGAAGATGCTGCTGCCCATCTCCTGCCTGTTTCCCTTTGTCGCCTTTTACGACACCCACGGGAAGATATGGGGTAGTGGATATTCTTGACCGCCACTACACGGGATCTAGAAATAGGAGATGAAAAATGTTGACAAACGTACAAACGCGTACAGACACGAAAGCAAGTACGGTTTGGTTTTTTTAGTTATAGTATTTTGTATAAATAGGTTTTCATTTATTTTATTTAAGTTTTAGTTGATTGCCGTCTATTGTTAATATTGTACTTAGATATATTGTTATTTATAAAGCCTAGCACGGGGAATTGTTCGGATTAATTCCAACCGTTCAATTTCACAATAGCACATCGCGACAAAACTCGCGTTACCATCCATACTATCTGGATGATTGGCGGTCCACTGTGCGATTTAAAAGAAGTTTTTTTTTTGTCGCAAAACTTTCTTGTGTAATCAACTACCACCAGTAATCTTTCCAGATCGGACGATTTAGATTATACGTGATAGAGCCATGCTGCAGTTATATTAATAGTATAGTTGTAGCACGAATGGGTCGGCTCGACCGGGGAAGGACCACGCTCTCACAGAATACCAGCGTAAAATAGCAGCTTAATGTTGCTGTGTTTCGTATGGTGAGTGTAGAGAACCAGAGACCCATTTTACTGGAAAAGAGGCATTCTATCTTTGTCCTCACGGCTGACAATGCATCTGAATTTTAATTCGCAAACGAAGATAGATGTAGATGTCTATGGGCCACAGTACCTACTTACCATCAGGTGGACTGTGTGCTCGTTTGTCACCCTTATTCTATAAAAAAAATTAGGGACCTTCAAGAATAGAGCCTACTTTTGTTTTAAAAGGCCGGCAACGCATCTGCAATTCCCTTAGTGTTGCATTTGTTCATGCGCGGCGGTAGTCACTTACCATCAGAAGAGCCGCATGCTCCCCCCACCTCTTATAAAAAAAAATACTCATTTATTAAACTTTATACCAATGAATGCACTTTCAGTACACATTATTGATCTGTGACCCGGCTGATTGTTTCCCGTGTGCAGTGACGTGACTTGCAACTTGTATCAACACACAGAATACGACTAGATTGCTGAATTGTTCCATCGCGCCTCACTTCGTTTCAGATGGTTCAAATGGAAATAGTGGTCGAATCGTTTTCTGCATGTGCTGCCTGTCTTTTTTTACAGCACCATATTCGAATGCATAGTAACAAAAGTTTAGTAAAGGAAAATGTCAATACATTGTTTTTTTTTTGTTTATTTCATTAATTGATATCATTTTTTTATTCTAAAAATATTTATAGGATATGTAGAGCGGGCGAAAGAAGGCTTTCTTCGCATAATAGTCCACTGTTAGATTATTTTATTCTTCTAATTCTTATGATATTGGTAGTGTGATGTCGATTGAGTTTAGTAAATACATGAATGTCCAGTAAATGTGAAGACGTTCTTAAGACTGGTTTGGGCCATGGAGATAGCTTTTAAGTAGAACACACTGGTAGAGCTCCTTTTTTGCTTAAGAGTAAGTCTGGGTTGGTTCTTTTTCTGTCTATCGTCCGTGGTCTGGTTCAAATTGTAAGAGAACCGGTGTTATTGCGGGTTGTGAGGCATTTTATCTTAGTACTCTCTGATGGCATGATCTATGACATTATTTGTTTAAAGTACGTTGCAGGTATTCATGAACATCAGTAGTCAGTTACGGTTAAGTGGACTGTTGGTTCGCTAATACCTAATGTAATCTTCGTTATACTGGGAGATGCTCTCAACTGTGCATAAAATAGGTGTGGTAAATTTAAGTGAGACAAAAAATGTACCCGCTAAGATGGAGCCGCTTGTACATCCTACGTCTTGGTACGTCCATGACCGACGTAAAGATTATCTTCTATTTCGGAGATGCAACAGAGGATCTCAATTCTGATCTCGGAAATACAGCAGGATAGCGTTAATTGTTAAAAATAATAAATGTGTGAGAGCGAATGTTCAACTTGCTTCTTGCTTAAGCAATTAATTATTATCAGTAATAAAACAGTGTAACGCACTATGCATTCAGTATAGAGAAATTACAGTTCGACCACACCGTAACACGTCTCCGCCACGATCACACACTAGAGTAACGTGAGGTACGTAATTACATGATAACACCAAAGTATGCAAACCAACAGCAACACTAGTTATCTCAGTGTAACACAGGGCAGCCTCTCAGCAACACCATCCTCCTTGCCTGCACTAGGACCATCAAGAGGGATAGAACCACGCCACTATATAAGCACTTGTAGAGGGACTTCACTCGTAGAACGACTCAAGCGGAATCTCCCGCGCACGGCGCCTGCAGTGAACTTTACTGCACCAACAAGTGGGGGTTTCTAGATATACCCTCAATTCCACCTCAATCCAACCGGTATTTTATAGACGCTCGTACATATATTAAACTAGAACACCAATAATTTATGTTTTTTGCTGTGTATTGACTCAGGACATAACTTTTTTTGATTTGATTTAATTTGAATTAATATGATTTTAGTTTGATGATGATATAATATAATATAATTTAATTTAATTTTTTATAAGTACTAACACTTAGTTTATAAGCGATAATGTAATACTAACCCATGGATCTTTGTCGTCTGAAATTAAATGAATTTGAATTTGAATAACTTGTTACTCTAGTTACTGAGTATTCTTATCAATATGCTACGTGGTTGTTACTGTTAGGCATTTTTAACTGAGCATTTGAAGTGTTAACTGGTCGCTCTTTGCTGTTTCTGCAAAATTATTTTTGGATTTTTCAATGTAAGAATTCATTCGATTACTTGAGATTTTCAGACTCGTTAGTTCAATCGAGCATTAGGTGAATTGCTCGCGCAAACGCTCGCTACCGCCGGCTGAATATTTGAATTCACTTTTCAGTAATTTAAAAAATCCTTTTAGCGCAATTTTGCGTCTTTACTCGTGGAATAACTGACTTTCGCAATATCGTTTTGTGAAGCAAAAATTTGTAGATTAAGTCATACTTATCTTTAGATTCGTTCTATGATTTTTTTTAAATAATTTTAATCTTTTTTATATCAGTTACTCGTGTCCACATAAACAGTAATGCATTCATGGGACAATGTATGAGCTATTATAACAACGATTTCGACTGCCTCGTTGGTCCAGTGGTTGTAGTAGTGCGACTGCTGCTCATGAGATCCCGTGTTCGTATTCCGGGTCGGGCCATAAAATCAGTTATTGAGTTTTTCCATCAAGAAATTTTCAGTAGCTGCCCGGAGCCAGGAAGTTAGCGGTGTCTCACCCCCGTGCCTCGGAAGGCACATAAAGCCGTTGGACCTGCGCCTGATCTCTCTCCGGTCGTGACCATCCCATCGAACTATGAGACTGAGGGTAAAGAGAATGCATACCTGTGTTTTCGCATACACTTGGGCACTATAATCCTGTACTACGCCGATGGCCAGTCTCCGTTGAGGGTGGCCGCCGTGACCAAAATTCGGTCTGGAGGACATTATTACAACAAAGTCCCAGAAATTGTAAAAGGGCTCCCTTATTACAAAGCCGATTTTTTTTCCGAACCATTGGTCGAATTAAAAATTAATTTTCAATAAAAAATATTTTACATTCTTTATATCAATTTGAATACCTTTGTGGCTATAATTGTGTTTTTATGGTATAAATAAAACTCGATTGACTTATTGACGTCCTGACCAGTTTTTTTTGTTGTTTCTTAATGCAGGCCTAAAGTTACTTGTAACATACAACCTTTCGATTGTCAATGGACAGTTAAAGAATAATTTTGCAGCATTATCATTACCCGCGTGAGACTTTTGTTGGTAGCACTTAAGACCCGGTTGCCGTTCTCGTCTTCGTGCGTTGGTTCTATTCCGAATAGATTTTAAATAATCTTTTTCGTCCTAAAAATGAATAAAAAGGAATATGCCCTAGATGTGGCAATGTAGAACCTGCTGTAGGCTATAGATTTTTGAAATTGCTAAATTTCCATAGTACACGGCAATTATCGTAGCCTTTTGGCTTTGTTAGCTTTATCTGACGGCAGTTGCCGTAGCAATTGGCGAACAGGCTTCATAAAGAATACGCTTACTGTCTTGCAACATTGACAGATGCTTTAAGAAAAATTTGCGCTGACACTGAGCTGAATGGGTAGAGATTGAGGAGGCCTAAAGGCCTCCTCAATCTCTGGGTAAACCCAAAGAGGGGTTCTTAATTAAAATATATAATTTTTTTTCTAATTATTGTTATTTTTGTAATTATTCTCTATTGAGGAATATACAGGCTTTATTATATTATTATTATTATTATCGCGCTAAGCGGCCGGGTTGTTCGAGTCGTGGTAGCTGTGGGGCTAAGGTTAGACATTTGAAACCTGCAACGTGATTGTCTAAGAAATTCAAAATATTTCGAAGACATGTGAAGTCCGCCAATTTTAATTATAAATGAATATACAACCGTTTGTCTGCCGACGAACGGGGAAACGAAACTCCTTCAATGTTTTGCTTAAATTTTTAGTAAGGATGGAATAGTATTTCAATTATAATAACAGAATTACACGTGGTAGAGCCATGCTGCAGCTATATTAGTAGTATAGTTGTAGTACGAATGGGTCGGCTCGACCGGGGAAAGACCACGCTCTCACAGAATACCCGCGTAAAATGGCAGCTTGACACTGCTGTGTTTCGTATGGTGAGTACAGAGAACCGGAGACCCTTTTTACTGGAAATGAGGCATTCCATCTTAGTCCTTACAGGCGACAACGCATCTGCATTTTGATTCTTTATTGAGGATGTCCATCAGGTGGACTGTGTGTTCGTTTGTCACCCTCACCTATATAAAAAAAAGAATGAGAAACGCCGCAACTGTAATGAGATTGCATCATGAATTTATCGACTTGGCCGAGGACGAACCACACTCTCATAGTGCTACCAGCATTAACACGCTCTCACAATGCTGTTATTCTTTTAGTAACGAGGCATTCCATTTTTGTGTTCAATGATGACAACGCATATGCATTTTGGATTTTAATTAAGAAAAATGTCGGTGTCTATATGCCATCAACTTACCATCAGGTACTTATATTTTTCTACGACTAACGGGGCATTTCAACTTATCGTTCAAGGGTGACAACGCATCTATTTCTGACTGTGTGTTCGTTCGTTGCCCTCAGTTGCATAAAGATGGTCACTGAGAAAAAGATGACATACATCATATATAATATGATCGCGATGGCCCAATTAGGATTTTCTCAAACGATTTACTTACTGTAATTATGCATTAAATACTTATTCAATTATTGTGCAATCTAGTGTGAAATGTCGTCTGCAAATGGGTCTAATTAAATGATGAATGAGTGTAAATTACTTACTAATTAATTTAATGTTAATTAGTAAGTAATTATCTAAATTGACCAACACAGGTAATCGTAATCGATTGCTTGCTTTAGGTATATGTAAAATTTTAATTATTAGGTATAAATGTTTACACGGTCAAAGTCCTTGTGATTATATATCTTTTCTTTTCTTTCTTTTTTTTATTATTTAATATCTTTATATATAAAAATATATATAATTTTTTTTTATATAAAGATATTAAATATTAATTTGAAGTATCTGTTGCCTTATAAGCTTAATTGATTGCGTTATATTTATATTAGAAAAAATATCATTTAAAGCTTAAAACCGTTATACTTAAAGTTTAAGTAAAATTACTTGAGACAGCGAGGGAAATGATGGTTTTTTTTTAGTAAGTTACTTTCAGCACGATTAAAATAAATTACCATGGAATATTCAATCTTGGAATATTTTTTAAATGGAAGTCTTATGATATTTGTATTTTTAACGTAGGATAATGTTCTGTTATGTTAAGTGGAAATATGAAAAGTCACCTAAGAAAAATTCCAGGAAGATTATGTGATCTTTGGGACAGTCTCAACAATCGACATTTTTCGGGTTTTGACGATCAAATGAAGACGGTATTTTATGTTTGTTATGTTAAGTAAACCAACATTTTATTCGTTGACTGTTTTAGGTAATATGACTTGTTTTCTGCCTAGGAGTTGTTCGGGGGGAGGGGGTGATCCGCTTACCTATTACTGCCAACAGTGCACCTTTTACTGGGTTCCGTATCGTACCCTACGAATCTGTGATCTGCATCTGTGATCATCTTTGGTTGACGTTGTTTGCAACTATCCTTGGGCTGCAGCAGCTATTTAGCATGAGGTGGACTATTAGCTCATTTTTCGTTCTAATATTATAAGTTTGAACAAATTCGAGCAAACTTCATTTGCTCCAGCATTATATTTCCATGTTGAACTGAACATGAATGTTACTATATAAAACTTAGGGCGGATACCTTACCGATCTACGTTAATATACTGAACTTCTTCATTAAATACTTTTAAGTATCTCGATTGAACTGTAGAAAAAGATGTATGAGTGTCGTAGAACTCTCGGTTGGAACGAGGTCCATTTCGTAGTATATTATTACTGATTAATAAATACAAATAAATTACTAGCGTCTATTAAAATTAAGCGTCATTTAAAATAAAAATAATATTTCTTTCATGGCAAGATAAGAAAAAGTGCGAGGGAGATGGATATTATTCCATCTCGCTTTCTTATAGCCGCCAAGGCCGTCTACACTACGTCAGAAGGGGTGGTGACGGAAAATTCTTACACTTTATCTCGCATAGGCCCCATCGGCCAAATTCATACCGTACGATAAGGAACTTCGTTCCAAAAACGTTTCACTGTCTCTCTAATGAGATATTTGTTTGACTTATGTCGCCACAGGTATCGTGACGCGCGCTTCGTCTTGTCTCAGTGGAGATTGAGTTGTCTAGACACATAAATTATGTTTATTCGGCCTCAAAGATGGAAATCAATGTCTCCTTTATGTTTTTCTTTTTAGACGAACATCTTTGATTTTAAATGAATACACAAAAGTTTCTTTATTATAATAAACAAAATATTTAAATATAAACTGATATACTCGCAACGTCGATCGTCAAGCTGCTTGTTGCCAAGTGTGACGATTACGGCAAATCCTCCCTACCACAGGAGAGGTCGAACTCCAGCGGTGGACTTTTATAGGCTGATGAAGAAGAAAAGGATATATTCTTAAACTTCTTCGGACTTATTAAGATTATTATTCCAAAAAAAAACTGCCAAATCCACCTGTCAAGCGTGACTAATATGGCAAATAATGTGAGATAGCCCGCTTGGTCCTTCCGTGACTTGGGTTTATGATTGCAAAGCGTTGGAAATGTCGAAAATTAAATATAAGTTCATTTTAACGCGATAAAATCTAGTTGGTACCGCCCTCTGACCTAATACAGTCGCCAAGCAGCATAGCACCCTATTTTGTGTTCCGGTTTGTTAGATAAGAGGATAACACGCGTTTATTCCACTGATTTTCACATCAGCGACTCTTGTGAATAGCCTATAACCACTTCAGTTTGCAAACATAGAAGGCTATATCGATGACCTGAAAACCCTTTTCCATTGGCTGATGATTTGAACATGTAGAGTATCCGTGTAACACGAATTCTATGAAATTGGAATGAATTAATGAATGGACATTGAGCACACGAATCGTGTATTCCTACCTAGGCGTCTTTTTGACTTATTACGAGGGTGACGCTGAAAGTTCTTAGAA
The DNA here is from genome assembly GCA_963668995.1 of Parnassius mnemosyne. Taxonomy (NCBI): domain Eukaryota; kingdom Metazoa; phylum Arthropoda; class Insecta; order Lepidoptera; family Papilionidae; genus Parnassius; species Parnassius mnemosyne. The sequence continues at coordinate 44,097,584 of CAVLGL010000148.1, forward strand.
AATCAAAAACTGAACAAACTAGCTAGTTATTAGTTTCATTATATCTATTCAAAATAGTGTCCATTTACATCAATACATCCCTGCATCCCATGGAACCACTGAGAAAAGCACTTTGCCCACTCGTCCTTAGGGGTCTCTTCGACGGCATTTTGAAACGCAGCCACTGCTTCCTCGGCGTCCATAAACGTATTCGTCGCAGATTTTCTTTTCGGAAATAAATAAAAATCGCAAGGTGCGAGGTCGGGGTTATAGGACGGGTGACCCAGTAATTCCACGTCTGACGTCGCCAATTAGTCGATTGTTTGCTTGGCGGTGTGCGTCAAGGCGTTGTCGTGGTGAAGGAGGATCCTACCGCGAGGTCGTTTCTCCCGAACTTTTTCCAAGACAGGTGACAAACAATTGTTAGTGTACCATTCTGCAGTAACTGTTTTTCGATCCTATAAAACAATTGTTGCGTAATGACCTGCCTTCCGAAGAATGAGGCCACCATCTTTTTTCCCACGCTTCGACCTCTCTTCACTTTAGTTGGCAACTCCTCGGAAGCAAACACCCAGACAACAGATTGTCTCTTAGTTTCAGGATCATAAAAATAAATCCAGCTTTAGTCACCCGTAAGTATGTCGAACACAGCATTTGAGTCACTTCCGTTAAATCTTTGAACCATTTCACGACACCAATCAGCACTACGGAGTTTTTGGGCCTCTGTCAAGTTATGAGGTATCTACCAGGCACAAAACTTCCTGCCGCTAAATGCTCATGGAGGATTTTGTGCACTTGACTCATACCGATTCCTAAGCTTGTCCAAATCTGCTGATAAGTCACTCTTTTGTCAGTCTCTATCATACGCCGCACAACACTGATGTTATCTTCGTTCGTCGTACACTGATGTGTCGTCGCCGTAGAAGGCCGTCCCTCACGAAGATCATTGGTGATCATTAGTGCGATCACGTTTAAATACATTAAACCAGTTGTAAACAGTGGCACGAGATGAGGCTTCATCTTGAAAGGCCAACCGAAGTCTATCATAACTTTCTTGTTGACTTCATCGAAAGTCATAAAAAATAAGTGTACGAAAATTTTGTCGCCTTAAATTCATGCTGACGTGACGTGACACAGACAATTTTCAATTTGCCGCCAAATCGTAAACAAATCAAAAATTAATAAAATACATACACAATAATATTGGCAAAGAGTACCATTTTCAATATTTTAATTTAAAATTTTTTAATTATATAGTTCTAAAGACTTTCAGTATCGCCCTCGTAATATATCCTAATTAAAACAAAATTAGAACACACGAAACAAAGTTGATGGTTACAGTTAATTAATTCCGTTGCATGAACATGCATTTTAATTCGTTAGTAGAAAGATGATTCCTTTACACGTAAAACACGAATACTCTGAATGGACATCGCGCACAGGAATCGTGTATTTATATATATGTCAAGGTGTCTTTTCGACTTATTAATATATCCTAATTAAAACAAAATTAGAGTACACGAAACAAAGTTGATGGTTACAGTTAATTAATTCCGTTGCATGAACATGCATTTCAATTCGTTCTTCATCCCTTTATTAATTCACGAGGGCTTTGTTGACTTGCCAATTAGAGGGCAAGACTAAAACGAAACGTCGACATCGAGGCGGAATTAATGGACTCAAACAGTCTTATTCCAAAAAAATGTTTTAGTACTGGGTTAAGTTTAGGAGTAAGAAGTCCAGGTTTGTTACAATATTCTAGTTAATACCAGCACTAAAACGTGTGCTTATTACAAAACGCAGACTACCCGAGGACCAGTTAATACCAACGTTAGTATTATATTAAATATCATTCACAGATAAAAAACAAAAAATGACACTCTATCATTCGTTCATACAGGTTTCATTCAATGCAACGTTCGGTTTCATAAAATATTAATATTATTTTCACATTTAATTATGCTTAAATAATTATCCATCAATACAAAAACATATCATACATTGTTATTTGTTTACGTTAAAATCTATTGAACAAGCTTGACATATACTTTTGACGCGCTTTTGATTATATCAAGTTGTTTTCAGTTTAACAACTCTAGCGTGAAATGTAGTGAATTACAGAGGTAACGCGAGCGCGGGATTCGAGACGTTCAAAATAGTTTATATTGCAGCCTTATAATAAGTAAATTAAATTATTAATAATTAATTAAGTACTTGCTATTACAGTTATATTTATATAATAATGGAACAAAAGAAAAAACGGGGTGAAAATTGGAGTTCTGAAGAAAAAGTTAGTGAAATATCGAAATTTATTTGTCAGTACGTAGCAATACTCTTATCCTCCTATTATCCTTATTTCAACTAAAAGGAATGTTCTTATTATTATAGGAAATATTACGTACACTTATTTCACAATCAGCACATATAATAGAGAATAAGTCGACAAAAACATCGGTAAATATTCAAAAAATAAAAGAGTGGAAGAATATAACTAATAAGTAAGTACTTATCGCATTTGTTATGTGTACAAATAGTTACGGTATTGTTTACGTGATTTCGTATTTTTTTTTTTAGATTTAATGAGATAACAGGTAAACGCCGATCAGATGGTGAATTGAAATTATCTTGGAAAAGAATGAAGTTGTGTGCTAAATCAAACTTATACACATATAGGAGGGAACAATCAAAGACCGGGGGTGGCGGAAAACCTCCATCACCTTCTCTTGAGGACTTGGAAATAATGTCCATTGCCCCTCACGACTTTATCGTTGAAGTTAATAATTATGATAGTGATGCAGTGGTAAATAAAATTACTTACATGTCTTACAAATTTAATTAAAATTAAAGAACTTTATTTTCCATTACTTTAGAACCTAGGTAGTGCTCTGAAATCTACTCTTAAAGCATACAATTTACAATCCAAAATTATTTTCCGAATATTCAAAATTTAATATACTTAGTAACAATTTAACATAAATTTCTTTATAATTAATTATGTTCAAAATTGAAATGTCACAAATTCATATATAGTGGTCTATATAATAAAAAATAGATTATCTACACAGTCCGATTATAATTTTCTATTTTTGTCTATTAGGTATTATAATTAATAATTTATTAAATTACCTTTTGTCTTGGATCATAATAATATTTCTACAACATAGAAAATACCTGATTCAATAAAGGGCAAAATAGAGATGACAGGTGACAGAAAAACATGTTAATAAATGTTTTAATGATTTATTTTAGGATCCAGTGACTGTGGCTACAACATCAAAAGAAGTTGCTGACCCTAAGCCTCGCCTTAATTTTGAAAAAACAGACACAGCTATAGTTAAAAATGTAGAAAATCCAGAACCCAATGTTGTATATGTGCAAGGTAAATAATACGGATTGAATATTTATTAAAAAGCAAAATATATTATTATTATAGTTACAATCATATGCATACAAGTTTGTAAATATTATAAATGTTAATTTTCTAAAACTGTTATATTTATATTAATTTTTAGAGATAGATCCAACTACAGATACAGAAGAAAGTGCCAAAATGGTGAAAATAACCAACAATAAAGATATTATTACTAGGGGTATAACAAAAATTAAAAACAGGAAAAATAGCTTGCAAAATAGGTATGTTGAAAAAATTACATAGTCTGATACATTACATACTTTTTAAAATGTGAAAATTAGTATTTAAACACTGAAAATTGTTTCATGTTTTCAAATATTAAAAGCAAAATTTAATATGAATTGATTTAAAAATAATTAAAAAATATTTCTTTAATTGGTGTACAAGGTTAAGTGCACTTTTATTACTCTAGAATACTTTGTAAATTTCTAAAATAACTACAAAACTTACATTAAGTATTTCATTTCATTTTACAGAAGAGAAGATGTACACCAAACAATTGTAAAAAGTAACACAGATTTTAAAAAAAGACAACTGGAAATGATGGAAGAGGAACATAAATACAATATTAAAATAGCTAACCTAAAAATTAGAAAATTAGAGTTACAAATATTTTTATTAGAAAGTCAGAAAAACACAAGTTAAATAGCAGCTTAATGCTGCTGTGTCTATTATGGTGAGTTTATAGAATGAGAATAGAATAGAATGATTTTTATTAAATATAGATTATTACAGAATACTTATTGAAAGACATTTTTTATTTACCACTGGTTCGGAAAATACCTCAGTCCTGGGAAGAACTAGTAAGAAACCCAGCGGGACTTTTTTATAAACATATTTCTCTTAACAATAATTTTATTTGTACAATTTTTAAATGAATTTTAATAGAACCACCATGGTGGCGATCACCTCAATTCCAGTATTTCCAATATTCTCATTTATGTATTCTTTGATATTATAATAACCTTTTTATAAAATTTTTCTTTAATAAAACATTTAAACTTGTTTATTGACAAATTTTGGATAAATTTTTGTACAAATTTTGTATGAGAGAGACCTCTTTTACAGGAAACGAGGTATTCCATCTTACTCCACACGGGTGACAACGCATCTGCATTTTGATTTGTAGTCGAGGATAGATGTGGACGTCTATGCACCACAGCAGTTACTTAACATCAGATGGACTGTGTGTGTGTATGTGTGTGTGTGGTAGACTGTGTTTATCACCATTATCCTATAAAAAAACTAAATATTTGAGACTATATCAGATACATGTTTGTAAATATCCTCATATATGAAACAATTATTTTCAGGTACTAAATTGCTGCAAATATTTGTACATCTTTTATTAATAATTAAAATAAATAATTATAATTAATATGCATTTTATTTACATAACAATGAAATATAATATACAATAGTAAAAAACTATAATAAAAAAAACTAAACCTAATTACTTAGTCATCATACAGTCCTACTCCCCGTGGACCCGTGCACCTCTGGAAAGGAAATCCGGCTGTGAATGTAGAGGAGGGACGATATTTATTAAAAAATCTAAACATATCTCTAAAGCACTTAAATCTTTATATAATATAGCTTCATATTGATGTGGAATGTGCTGTACCCCGCATCTTTCCCTGAAACACAATCATTTATAGCCTAAATAAAAGCATTTTGCTCAATAAATGAAATATTATCACAATACTCCCCTGAATTTATTTCATATTGGTGAATATGTAGTCGTTATTCTTTGACAGCTGACAACGGCTCTGCAGAAATATTTTCCTTTATAAATGGGTATTATCTCTGAAATCAAAAAGAAATATTATTATAATTGTCTTATACATTTATTGATCCTTAATGTAATTTTATAGCCAAAATTGGCCTCTGAATAACAAAATAAAATAAATTATATATACATAGCTTTAGACAATTGAAAAAAAATTGACAATTTTATAAATATAATTATTAATTTTAATTATAAATAGCTATATAAATATGTAAAAAAAATGTTTACCTACTGAAAATGAGTTTCAATAAACTGTCTTCTTCTAATATTTCCCCTTATTGATGGTGCAATATATCTTTGTACTAAAGGTTCAGATGAATATTGTTCAATGCTATCTCTCTCACCAGAAAACACATCTTCTCTCATGTCGATGGCCATATTGTGTAGTACAGCACATGCAACAATTGTTTTTTTTGCTGTTTCAATATCTCCAAACATACCTCTTAATAGGCAACGAAACCGTTGCTTCCACAAACCAAAACATCTTTCCACTGTGTTCCTGGTACGGATATGGCTCCTATTATATCTTTCTTCTTGTGGTGTTGTGGGGTTCAGCAGCGGTGTAAATAGGTAAGGGGTACAAGGATAGCCACTGTCACCAAGTAATATTCCAGAGAATGCACCAGCCTCAAACCTCTGTTTTAGTCTACATTCTCGGAATATTCTGGAGTCATGTACACTACCACGCCACCTGGTAACAATGTCCATGATTTTCAGGTCAGCGTCACAAACCACCTGTAAAATAAGAGCTCATTAGTACTTTATGTTTTTCTGGTTTATTTTAATATATATTTATTACCATAAGATAGTCAAACAAATTATTTTCTATTATGATAAAGTAAAGTTATTAAGAGACAATCACAGCTATTTAAAATATTTGTATATTACCTGTACATTAATTGAAGAAAATCCTTTTCTATTAATATATAACTGACCCCCATCAGCATTCAATTTCTTTACTCGTATGTGAGTACAGTCAATTGCGCCAATTACTGTAGGAAAATTAGCAATACTGCGAAATTTCCTAATGGTTTCCTGCTGTTCATTTAAAGTAGTAGGCATTTTAATAAATTCTCGGGACTTCCGTGACAAAATTTCCGCTACTTTTTTACATGTCCTACTTACTACTGGTTGAGACACACCATGTAAATCAGCTGTATCGTCTTGAATCTACAAATAAAACAATAATATGTATTATTTGGCTTTTTATCTAGCGTAATGTTAGGTACATTGACCCCACCAAGATTATAAACAGCACTTACTTCATGGCGAGCCCAGTTGCGTAATGCACAAACCACTTGAATTTCAGGACTCAATGGGCATCCTCGAGGGTCGTGCACTAAATCCTCACGTAAGATACCCACTATTTTTTCTCCGAAACGTTTTGAGAACCTATACTTATACCTAAAATCTTCGTCACTCAATTCAAACGGATTCACACGATGTCGATGTCTATCAGGTCGCCGAGTGGTGTCTAGCATGTCCAAATCTTCTAAATCCATGAAGTCAGTCATGTTAATATCCATTTTTAACGATTTTAATAACACCAAATGAAAACAACGCTCACCTCAAATTAAGAAGTACCGAAATTGAGGTTAGTATAGAGTACCACAAACTATATAGAAAGGTTAGTACCATAGCTAAACTAGGGGTCTCGAAAGATTAACTTTAATACCATAGATAATTCTTGAACCAGAGATAATCTTCGTTTTGTAATAACGTTTTTCTTAGTTTATGGTTTAAATATATTACTAACTCCAGTACTATATTAAGTCCGTGTTTTGGAATAAGGCGGAAAAAGTCTATTTATAAAACCAAGTTAATTCCGCTACTAATTAGTTATATCATGGACTTCCGTGTTGCTTCCATTTTAGTCATTATATATAAATTCTTTTTGCTAGTGTTAGTGGGTCCATATTCTTCAGTACTCCGATTTTGATAGACGCTGGAATTATTGAAAACGTTATTAGGCATATTGATTGCTAGTTTTTAATACTATGATGCAGCGGTTGCTATGTTCAGAAGTGGAGCCGGATCCAAACAACAGATATTGGTGGGAAAATAACAAGGATAAAATACAAAGATGGTTTAAGAGGTGTAGTTGCACTTCCTGCAATCCTTCAAAATATTATATTTATTATAACGCAGACTTGCTGTTCCCCGTGACTTCGACCGCGTGTTATTCAGGGTTTTAATTATGTTGCGTGGAACTCTAATTTTTTATTTTTTCTAAAATATAAGTAGCCTAAGTTACTCTTATAACATTAGCTATTTGCCCGTCAAAATCGGTTCAGCTGTTTCGGAGATTAGCCGGAACCAACATACATATAATTTTTTTAAAAATAGTGTTTTTGTTATAAGTACCGTATATACTTTCATATGCATAAAAATAATTATTAGTTAAGTTATTACTTTGACATTACAAACAGACACTTCAATTTTTTTATTTGTATAGATTACGTACACTTACATAATTTATCCAAACAAGAGATGTTGGTGGAAATATATCGTCTTCATCAAAATTACAGTTCATCACAAGTCTATTGAGCCCTCTGCATCCATCTACATTCTGCTCTCTTATAAAGTCGTCGATCTATCTAATGACGGGCCGCTCTACATTTCGCAAAGGTAAAGTTACTAAGATAGTTTAAGAAGAATTCTATCACTTCCTGCAATCTTACAATATATTGCGGCAGTGCACTGAGACTTAGTATGTTTCAGGTTACTTACACTATCGTACTTTATGGCCTGAGTCTGGTCGTGGATTTGCAAAAGCACTTGATTTCTTGGTTGGAAAAGCGATAGTTAAGCAATGTTCTCCAGAAACAAGTTAGTGCATACTACAGATATTTAAATATTTATATGCTTTTTAAAATGTATAGCATAATAAGTTCAATTATATACGAGAACCAGTGCTGCCATTATAATATATTAACTTCCAAAAATCCAGTAAAGTAGGGACCAAAAAATAGAAATAGCATTTTAATATAATCTTAAACCACTAGAAAACCGCTAAAAGAGTTTTAATTTTGTTGTTTACCACGTGTTCGGTGAAAGGAAACATCGTGTCTAAGAAATTAAAAATATTTCGAGGAAATGTCCTTTCAAGCGAATTGGGGCAGCGCGGCGGAACTCTCTCGCTCTTAAACGATACTGACATTACAATATGAGGCAGTGAATTTACTTTTTATTTTAACATTGAAAAAGTGCTTAGAACTTTGAGAATATAAATGTATCTTTGTTTACACGATAAGTAAGTTACATTAATATATATTATGCTATAACCATTGAATTTTCTCGATTCGCTTACAAATATTTATATGATATGTACGCGATTAATAATCAAGTACATTATGATCTGTTAGTGATCGTATAACTTCAATATATTTTTATGTCGAGACAATGTCTCATAGCTAAGTTACGGATACGATGGGTAGCGCCCTAGTAAAAGTTTTTAACAAATTAAATATTTATGGACCATAATGAATCATATTCATTATATATATGTGTGTGATTTTTGGCACTATAACAAATACGAAATTCTGACCCAACAGATAGCGCTGTGGTCGAGTTATTAATACATTTCATATATATATACGGTACAAAGTCCGAAGTAAATTCGGAGTGAAACTCATCACGTCTACCGAAAAGGGTAAAGAAATGTTTGCCGGACCAGTTAGTAAACTATGTACTTGTAGATGATGTAAAATAGTCTTCCAAATTATAATCGTAACACAATGTTTGTGCACTGCTCGCATTTCTATTAAGACTCGTGACCCTGTGATCAAATTATATCTCTTGTTTGTGTAAGTGTAGTCTTTAAACTAAGAAGCCGTAATATCTCAACGATTTTTTTCTCTATAAACATATGAAAAACGTCTCACTCTAAGAAAGTGAAGACTGATTAAGTTTAATCTTGCTGCGATGTCTAATAGCTTTACACGCAATGTCTCATAAGTTTCTTTATGTGCTCAGTGTACGAAATAAGTCTTTACTTGTCTACAACTCTTACTTGAGAGGTGGTTCTATATATAATTGAAGCAAAAATTCCTGCCCAATGGTGACAAAATAGGGAATGAAGTTTTAATGTACCTTACGCAACGTAGATACGTAAAGGACAATGTTAAAACTCGCCTAAGAACCAACATATATTCGACTATTACCAAAATTCTTATCCTTAATTATGCATTAGATAATATTCATTAGATAGTAACGGACACTTCTGACTTGTGAAATCAAAATAAAAAGGACTTTTTCGATTTTGAACTTTGTACCTATTTTTAAATACTATTGTGCTTCGTGTATGGCCTCCTGTGATTTGGCCAATCGCACAATACCTTCACTACATATTTCAAAAGTTGTCATAAACTCAAATATATTATGAAAACGTTTATATTTTAAGAAGACGTTGACTTGTGATTTTCCTTATTCAGTAGTCTATAAAAAGTAAAAGCCAACTTCAAAGAAAAAACAAAGGCCCGACTTCAGAATGTGAAATTATTTAATACTTTTAGGTCTTTGTTCAAGTTCCGAGACCAAATTTTCTACAACTACGTACTACTAATTCTCTAGACAAACTCGTGACTCATGAAATTTAAGTTATAGTTACGTATGTATTTAAATTTTCTCAAATTTTTATGGTTCACTTTCGGTACAGTTGCTTCGCGGTTTAAGTCTCTGGTTTGATGCAAATTTTATCCTTAATAAAACGCAAGGTTAGTCATCACATCACACATTCACATGGTACATGTATACAGATAAGTTTGTAACACCAATTCAATTTCTTTACTTGCTTTTGACGTGTTCAAACGAAGGTGCGATAATAATAATACGTGTGGTGTTGATATTGTTTAGCAAACTAAAGTTACGTTTTAGGTTTATTTATGTGACTACTCCCAATTGAAACGAATTATTCACAATTTAAATGGTTAAAACATGCAGGGATTGCCAGTATCGCACTCGACAACTAGCAGAAGCCAAAGAGCTTAGTCGTTGTCAATGTAAATCCTCTTTTATAAGAGCGGGCCTTTCGGCTACTGTGCGATAATGTGAAACATTTAAACCTATGTCACTGTCCAGCTATAAAACCATTAAATAAAATATTAATTATAATTAAAAAATATTACCATATATACCGTGTACAGTTGGTGTATAGAATATCATCAACTACCCCACATTGTGGAGATATGCAGCAGCGTTTTCTTATTAACTACCAAAAAAGAAAAACCTGCGGTAGCCAAATATTCAAATATGGCAATGAAAATGTGCCTATGTTCAGCAGTGGAGTTTTGATAGGCTGTATACTGATATACAAGATGGTTGATGGCCCTCTATGGAGGGGCGCAAGTTCTTTCTGCCTTTTTGCATAGACGCCGTATATAATGCGGTATACATACCTTGCCTACTGTACAAAATTTTATCCGAGAGAAATGGTTAAAATAAATGGGTTTTTTGTTGTTATCTCATAAACTATAAGATATATTATTAATTAATGTTTCGATTAAAACATTTTTGATTTCGCTGCCCTGCTCAACCTAATGTTTTACTAGTATTGAATATTTTTTAGACATTAATTTCAAAAAAATTAAAGAAAACAAGCTTAAAGGTTAAAACAGTAATTAAATAATCTGCGACTATAGATGATGGTTTAACATTTTAGTTATGTGCGACAGAATTCTAAATTATATATATCCTCATCATTGGTGGTTCATAATCGTGTGATTAACGTGGACTTTTCTGCCATGCACGACCACCAGGGCTCGGAACCGGTTTAAAAAGAGCGGTTAATTTCGATTAATTACCGGTAAATTTATCGCTCCTTCAATTACCGGTTAATAAATTAACCGGTTTTTATTAAACCTATACGATAAAGATTACCGGTTACTTAACGGTTTCGACACCCAAATTAACCGGTTAATTCCGTAAAACGTAAAGGCAGTTATGAATAGGACAGGTAGATTCACGTTGCGAGGTGCTTATGCGGCATCGCCGCATGCGGGCACGCTTATCAATTATCTGCCTTTACATTGTTTTAGTCGCGATCAGGGTGTATAGTGGGAGTTTGGCGTTTACGAAAAACGTGAAAGTATTAGAGAAGTTTTGAAGAAAGAAAGGCAGTTATTGTGTTCGATTTATTCGTTAAAACTGGACTTGTCTCATAATGAAGAAAATAATTTATTCTTGTATATCGGTTGTTTATTTATGATGGGCAGAAAAAAAGTAAATAGAATTTATTCCATGTTTACGTTTTAACAGTGATAGAGCCACGCGCAGCTTTTGCTATCGCATGGATCGGCCAGCTCGAACCAGGGTAGTACCACGACCTCACAGAATACAACCGTGAAGTAGAAGTTTACTTCTGCGTTTCGCTTGGTAGGTGTAGGTGGTCGGAGGCCCAATTCCTCCCCCCCCCCCCCCCGCTACCCTTAACGTAGCGGAATCAAATATACCAGAATCCTGGTGACGGAGAATCCTTCGCTGAGCACCCACGCCCAAGCTACCCTACTGTTCCTGAGCATGTGTGCTCAAGCTGCTCCGCGTATTCTGGTATATGGGGGAAGGGGGGGGGGGAGTATCAGCAGAGATCGTGTACTTGGCGATTTTAACGACCATCACGCCGAATGGCTCGGTTCACATTTAACCGATCATGTGGGGAAATTCGTTTATGACTTTGCCTTGGCATATGGTTGCACAGCTGGTTACTTTGCCTACGCAGATTCCAGATGTGGAGGATCATGCGCCTTCCCTGTTGGAACTTCTGCTGACCTCTTATCCGGACGGATATCAGGTTTCCGTCGACACCCCTCATGGCTCCTAGGGCCATTGTCTTATCCGGAGGGTGGTGTCACTCACACTATCTTCGCGGTTGCATCCTGCAGGCAGCCGCCGTGTTTAGCACTATAGATTGGCCGATTGGGAAAGGATGCAGGATGCGGTCTTTTTTTTTGCATTCTACCCTTGAGGGCGAATTTGCTTCTCGCTGGACAATCACAGCAATTTTTGCTGATTCTGTTGCTGATATGGTACTTGAGGATATGGAAATTTTAATTCCATCTTCTGTGGTGCCCATCGGAGGCAGATTCCAGCCATAGTTTGGTCGCTCATGTACCTGCTACCAGCACTGGGCTGACGACATCTTTACATTCCGAGACGTTGATGTATCGAGATGTAAACACCAGCGCTCTTCAAAAGAAGTATGATTCCACCTCCAGGTTCTTCAAAATTCATTGCCAAGGCAAGGTCAAAGCACATCAGCGAAGTTGGTGAGAGGCAAGTTCGCTTTCCTTCGGTAACCCGTGCATTCTGGTCTCTTGCTAAGGCTGTCCAAGGGAACTTCTGTCAGCCATCTCTGTAAAAAGAGGGTGACTCACTGAGTCCATGCCACAAAGGAGAAAGCCGATTTGTTAATCTCTCTTTTTGCGTCCAACTCGACTCTCGATAACGGAAGAATACACCACCGACCATCCCGCGGTTTGAGTGCTCTATGCCAGATGTGCGGCTTATACAGCGCTCGGTTCCCTTCCATTGTGCTGAAGACGTATGCTCCGAAGTTGGAACCTGTTTTAACGCGTCTTTTCCGGTACTTCTACTCCTAAGGCGTTATACCAAATTCATGGAAGACAGCTTTGGGTCACCCGATCCCTAAAAAAGGCGACCGCTCAGACCCTTCAAACTACAGGCCTATCGCCATCACCTCCTTGTTCTCCAAAATAATGGAATCTATACAGTTTTCGTCGGGGTTGATCAGTTGATCTTCAGTTGATCTTGAAAACGTTAAATATAGTTAAAGTCAATTTAAATATATAACGTCAAATTAAACTTGATATCGAGACTTAATTTTAAAGTGAAGATAACGCATAATTAATTGAAACAGAACTTACATCTGTTATTTATAATACGAACGTTGCTGAAAGATGAAAAATATGAGGGAGTACGTCACAAGTCGCGTTGATGCAATGAATATATCGTGCATGTGTCTAAAAACCTCGGGAATTAAACAGAGGCAGCCGTACAAAGATGGGTGCAAGCGGGGTAAGGGAGAGGGGGACATTACAAAACTTGGCTTTAACCGGTTAATTCTTACTACCTAAACCGAAATATGTGAAAACCGGTATTCCGCAAAAACCGGTTTTGGGGTCAATGACCGAAACCGGTTTAGAATTTCAACCGGTTTCCGAGCCCTGACGACCACACTGAGGAATTTACTTCGCCTGCGCAGCGCGATGAGTATGGACAAATCTTGCAAGGATTGTTTGGTGGCTAGTTGCTTCTTGGCAATGCCTTTGTGCGGACGTGGATTTAGAATGGCAGATCACGTATGTATGTATATGTATGATGTATAGTTTACAACTTAAGTGTCTTTAAGAAAAGAGCCCACTCCTTTTTAAGAAGTCGGCAACGCACTTGCAATTCTCCTGGTGTTACAGCGTCATGGGCGACGGTGTTCACTTACCACCAGGTGAGCCGTATACTTGTTTGCCTTCTCTTCCATTAAAACGTGATTACTAAATGTATAGCTATACTATTATTAATTGATAAATAATTAAATATTAAAGATTTCCGACTTCAGTATAAATTATTAAGAATAACTCAAAAACTATTGGTCAAACCTTGATCAAATTTATATGTGACCACATGAGAAGCACCAGCTTTCAAATAAAAAAAAAGAATCATCGAAATCGGTTCACCTAGAAAAAAAGTTATGAGTTAACACACATAAAAAACATACAGTCGAATTGAGTACCGTCTCCTTTTTGAAATCGGTAAAAAAGTATTAAAATGCGTAGTTAGGTACTTTGATATAGGCCGTTAATTACCGTAGAAAAAGATTCACGAATCAAAATTCAAACGAAAATTATCTCAAGACGAAGAATTTCACTTATTTCATTTACAGTATTAACAACAGTGATTAGGACAGACACGATGTTTCATTACGTTTAATAAGACACAAGTATTTCCTTTAACACTCGACACGTATTTCTATTATGTTTGGTTTTGTCAGAGAACAACGTAGGTACGCTACATTTGTCTTAATTTCATTGTCTCCTCGGAATTGTGTCGCCACAGTTAATCCCGAGCTGATTCCGAGAATTAAAACATTATGTGGCTTTATGATACCGTAGAATGTTCCCTGTGGATAAAATAGGAAACACGTGTACTTGATGAGCAATAAACTTTACTCAGCTCGAATACATCCATACGAATGCTATAAATTAAATTCGTTTAAATACTTACCTAATTTGCGCAATAAATTAATCTGATTAAAAAAGAATCATTAATAAAACATAGTTATTATTTAATATATTTATGTCATAATTAGAATTCCAACATACTTAACTCTTTTCTCAAATTCTATATCCACTAATGTTTTGCTTACGTTCCATTTTTTTGTTATGTTATAGGTACTTTAAATGATTTCCAAAAATATTGTACTTCGTATGCTATTTTACGCTGGTATTCTGTGAGAGCGTGGTCCTTCCCCGGTCGAGCCGACCCATTCGTGCTACAACTATACTACTAATATAGCTGTAGCATGGCTCTACCACGTATAAAATTTTAGGTTGACAGTCGTAAAATTAATCTACCTTCAATGTACTGCTTCCCTTAATCGATTTTAAAAATTATTATTATCATCATTATTACAGTCGTATAAAATTTCACTGCCGAATATAGTCCTCCACATTCCACCATAGATTTCCTCATAAGGGGATTTGCCAAAGCTGCCACGCTTGGCTGGTGGATCGGCAATGGCAGTGTTTTATTATTTTGTGTTGTTATCAAAAAGATGCTGCTGAACATCTCTTGTTTCAGTTTCCCTGTGTCACCTCTTACGCAACCTACGGGACGATATGGAGATTGGATATTCTTACTGCGCCACTACACGTTACGTATGGAATATCTAAAAGTTTATAATTATATCAGCCCTTCTTACATTTCATGCCAGAACATAACAGATGCATTGATTCTATGCGGTAGAAATGTCTAAGAAGGTGCTTTCATGTATCCCTACTAAGTGCTATCAGATAGATGATAGTAAAAATAAAGCGAAAAAAGCTGAACATATATTAAAAATTACGTATAAAGCTATTTTTGACTACTATCCACCTGATAAGTGGTGATGAAGGAGATGTTAACGCGCACTGACTTAGCTTAACAAAATCATATTTACCCTTACCTTTAACACGCTTACATTGTATTTGCATGGAAAGATGCCAGATCTGTCGAGCAAAAAGATAAAGTAACGCGATTCCTGCGCACACTCGCATAAATGTATCCTTTAGAACACAGATAGGCTGGATATACTGTGCCTCAGCTCGTGATTGGTAACATTGGCTTAAATCAGATTGAGGTCACCAATAAGGCTTTTAGCATGCCAGGTGGCATTTTGCAGCACTAGCCCATATATAGCAGCAGAACCCGATGTAAGATCTTACTTGTGCTTTATATAGGGTAAGCAGATGTCCTGGCGTGAAGTACCACGGCATGTTTGTAAGGACACCTAACTACTAACTACCTAAAGTAAACGCCCAAGGTTTAGGCTCGAGGAAATGTCAAACTCCAACTGGAGGTGGTCAGTAAAGACCTGGGTTTTAGTGTTGGAGGTAAATAGGCTGTTTACTCTTTTAGGATTATCACTATAATATATTTTCCGAATTTCTTCATTCCTTCATGACCGTTAAACTTATATTTATAACAGCCTTCGTGTAACGTCACATCCACTTAGAAATTTCCCTAAAAGGTTATTTCAGTTTACTTTAGTGTATTAGATAGAGATTTGATATAGAAAATGCCTATTTCAGAGATTTCTTACGAAGCTATCAAAATATTAGGTATTTTTGCCGTTTACTCTTTATCCTTTTCATCTTTTGATCTGCTCAGTTCGTGACTAAGCTACGATCCCGTTTCTTAAAGTACGTCTTTAAAGGAAATAATATGTTTACGTTATTTATTAGAGGCTTATTTTTCTTCAGTTACTAATCTCTTGCAAGACAGATATTTTGATTAATCAATTCAAAATTTAAATATTATTTTAAATAAATAAGTAACTAAAATTAAGTTTGCATGTGGTTTATAAATATTATTGTTTTTAAAATTGTGTTACTATTAGTTTAAATTATTATTTGCAAAATGTACAAATGCCATTATTAATATCAAAACTTGCGATTTGGCTGCTTAAATTGCTATCAATTCACCATAAAATGTAGATATTAAATTTGAAAATTTCATGTTCATTGACCGTTAGCTGAAAACACACTGATAATTTAATAACTTAGCTTGTAACTTTGCAATATCAATTTTCTTTGCTACGGATCGTTGAACTTTAGTAACTTGATAAATTAAAACTTTATAAGCTAAACCTTACATTTACTTTTTTTAGAGTTCCTATATAATACTAGGTTGATGAATAAGTTTTTGTAAGTAAGTAAGTAAGTAAAATTACAGCCTATATACGTCCCACTGCTGGGCACAGGCCTCCTGTCATTTCTGAGAGGGTTTTAGGGCAAGGAAATGTCCGCCGCGCTGCCCCAATGCGTGTTGGCGAATTTCACTTGTTTTTGAAAAAAATATTTTCTTATTTGTCAGACATGCAGGTTTCCACAAGATGTTTTTCTTCACTGCCGAGCACTTACAATTGCAATTAACAATTTCATTAGTGCAAACGGGGATCGAACCACGCAAGTAATTTTTCAGGTGAGTAAAAGGTGATAATCACCCGGAACTAGTTTCGGAGAATATGATGGGTGCTGTATCAACTGAAACTCAGCATTTCGGATGGCAGTGCCTGCAACATCAGATCGATGGGTAGGGGCGTTATCATTATAAGAAAAAACTCTAGCATGTAATTTTCCTCGAGGTTTATTTTTTAGTTTTTCGCGTAGTTTTTTATAATGATGAGTAATAACCTCCGGTTATTGTCTCTCCTTTACGTAAATAGTTCCATCATTGTTATAATGTTATACCTTCCGCATCTCAGAAGACAGAGGCTAATATTTTTCCAGCCAAAAACGCATTACACCGCTTTCCAATCAGACATAAGATAATTCCTTGCTCCATATCGTCCCTTATGCGTCGTCAAAAGGCTGCTATGTGAAATGTTATGTGAAAAAGTTTTCATGACCTTTGAAAGATGGCGGTAAAATCGGCTCATATATTTTATATGTAAAATATGTGGTACTTTCATCTGAAACCTCCAGGCATACCCGCCTCGCAGGGGCAAGAATGGGTTATGTTGGACTCTCTAGGTCTATAACCCCATGGTGTTCCGCCATCGTGTCATCTGCGATTGCTCATCCTAACTTTGAGTATTGTCAGACGCATACTAGCAGCCAGGATTAATTTTGCATTTAAGTTAATATTGTGCAATACATCGAATATCAAGAGGAACGTAAGAAAGATAGGGAAAGTAATTTCGTTAATTTAGTTATAAAACTAACCTTTTGGAAGTGCGCTATAAAAACATCATCAAGCGTTATACCGGCGTTCGATACGATCTGTAAACTGTTTTAGAGTTTTCATGAACATTAAATTATTAATTTCACAACCAAATAAATAAAAAATATATAGCTGTAACCTGTTACAAATATTTTCTAATGTTTTTCAACTGGTTGAAGTATATAATTTTGGAAGTATGTATATTAGAATTTTATAAGTACTTTGAAACTAAGGTACATTTTAGCAAGGAATATGTTTTGTTATAAACTAATTTAAATATTTTAATATAATATAAACCGCTATATTTTACTGCTATTTAAGACCCTCTCGTCTCGTTTAAATACCACGAATAACTTTTGGCTTCCGACAGATGGCGGTCAAATCATCATCATCGTTATTACAATCCATCACAACTTCTCTGCTGAGCATATATGCCTGCTCCACAAATTGCCACATGCAATTGTGACAATTTTTAATTTCCCTGCATGAAATAATTACAAGTTGTATATGTTTGTAAAGAAATATAGGTGCTATCTTATTGTAGATATCTTTTACTTTTTCTTACACGTATAATTACTTACGTAAAATGAAAAATAAAACACAAATGAGTTCTTTGTGTTACAGTTATCAATAAATTTGTTTAATTTTCTCTGTTTGTATCACTTTTCGATCAAAAGAGTACGTGATTCACTTACCCGTCTCGAGGTTTAAGATTGTATTTGCAGTAATTTTGTGTGGTCGATTTTAGAATTCAATGTTTGTCTGATTATATTAGTATGAAGAAATCCCTTTTTGCTACAAATACAATCATTTTCCAGACCAATTGATTGAGAAATATTTGTGATTGATTTAGTTATTCAATTATAATATAGACAATCCTTCGGTTCTTAAAAATTTAAAGCTGAAATGTTGAGCTGTGACGGCTTTAGGCTAATATACGTCTCACTGCTGCGCACAGGCCTCCATTCATTTCTGAGAAGATATAATATGGGCAATGAAGTTTCCGCCACGTTGCCCCAAACTTGGAAGCGTTGAAGAAACGTGGACTTCACATGTCTACGAAATGCTTTTTTTCATTTCTCAGACATGCAGTTTTCCTTACGATGTATGATGTTCATTCAGCGCTGAAAATTGCAATCATAATTTCATTTGGAACGGCGGTGATCGAACCCGGTCCGCTCGCGTACTGTTAAATTTACGGCGCATAGCACCAGAGCGACCACGGCTCCTGTAAACTTATTTGAAGATTAGAATTAGGACCATCAGATTTTTAATCACCGTATTTAGATCCATTCTTAATAACCGTATCTTTAAGTTTAATTACACTATAAATTAATTTAAAGCAAATTTTGTTTCCTTACCTGCATGTCTAACAATTAAGAAAAAAATATATATTTCGAAGACATGTGAAGTTCGCCAACACGCATTGGGGCAGCGCGGCGGACCTTTGCTTGCCCTAAATCCCTCTGTCACTCTTAATTAAATCAATTTAATAATAATATTTAAACCGATAATTAATTACTACTATTAATTTAACCCTTATAATAATTACCTGATAGAGCCAATAAAAGCCAGTTATCCAATTCTTTATTGATAAAAAATTTATTTTTTTGATACATATGTCTTACATATTTTGATGCATATATTGATCTCTTGCGAGATTCTTACACAGAAAAGCCACGTAAAAGAATCCGTCGTTCCGTTTCAGTTGTCTAATAAGGAAAATGCTTCTAAGATTGCGAGGTATCCGGCAGATGATGAAAATGTATTTTGTTTGTGCCAGATCTAAAATCGGCGACGGTGAGCATCAAAGATGTAACTCGTCTAATACTGCATTTGCTAATCTATATAATGCTGTCTGCCTTTAAATACTGCATATCCTCCTGACTTCAACAAAGGCACATGTTGAGTAATGGGTAATTTACAAGCTGATAACTTATACAATGTGACGACGACGAGCGGAATGTGGCACAAAGCAATACAGTGCTGTCAATCAAGCCTAGCATTTAAAACTATTGCTGTCCAACGACGTTGTATATTTATGGTTTAATTTTACTAACGCTTTCGCATCGGATTACAAGGAAGCTCCACGTAAATGAATTTTGTTTCGACATGCTCTAAATACAGATGTTAATGAAGTGATTAACAGATCAGATGGCGTTTACTGTTTTAGTAACAAATATTGTGCGACTATTGCTTAAAAGTAGGTTATATAGTTGCACCCTTTAAAATATTTTGGCCGACAAGCACCAAGAGATTGACAGAGTGTCGCGACATCGACTTGTGCTTATTTTCTCTTGTATTTATGAAACCATTATTGACATTTGTGTTACTATTATTGCTTAGTCCATGTTATGATCAGTGCACGAATTCTGCTGTGTGCTACTTTGAAGAGTAAGAGAAAACCGGTAGCATCTGTGGTGATTTCTGTTTGACTTTGAACCAGCTGGAGCGATATTCTTTTTTATGGTGTCCTAAGGTTGCATGAGCCACTTAACAACCAGGTGGACAAAGAGATCAGTCATCATGCGATTGGCAAAATTACCTTTAGGAGTCATTTTCTATATGTTAATATGGGTAAATCTCTCACCTTTCTCTGCAAATAGCAGTGATTGCGCTGCTTTGTTAACACGTCTGAGGGGTTTATAGAGCTATAGAGTATATTTATACAAAATTGAACTCACTAGTCTATCGATGTTTGAAATACATTTCGCCTTTAATAAACACTCACCTCAAATGTGATATTGATATAATAAAATCAGAATCTCACACCCTAACGACACATTTCTCATATTCTTTGAAATCTAATAATAAAAATGAACTCTTGATTTTTCAACTTCGCTCCCCATACCTGGCGCTCGTGTTCCGTGTTCAAACATCGTTTCATATTATGATCGCTCGTTTAAATGCGGAATAGCTTTTCAAGTTTGCGTAACTGTTATTTGACTTGGAACTTTTTCATTTATTTTCTTCGTAGTTTATTGATAACGGTTTTATCATCAATATTTCTCTCATCTTTATTGATTAACGAATTGACGGTCCTACATCACAAATAAGTATGGCCACCTTTGGCTACGAAACGGACGATAAACACGTTGTTTGAAGCAAACCATTGGGTTAACGCAAGTTCCATACTAGTGTCTTTAAGCAAATAATATCTAATTTGTATTATAAAAATTGTTTAAGCGTCATATTAAAGATTAGATAATCCACCACATTCATAGAAATATCGTGAGATTGTATCCTTTAGGACGATGATTACCACTCGTGTTACTAATGTAGGTACTCTGTGTACTATTGTGTCTCTTATGTTCGTTACTCTGTAAAATTATTGTCACAATTACCCATATTAAAGTATAAAAGTAAATTTCCATTACGAGTAAATCAGGCTTGATTTTAATACACATCAAATGTAATGTGGACTTCGCTCACGCATACCAGCTAATCATATTTTGCTACGTAACCTGTTTCACTGTGTAATGTTATAGCACGTAATTTATTCTTCATTGCGTAGTGTAATTTCACTCCGAGCGGCTGCTAACTTCGCATTACTGCCAAGAGCGACTAAATGTAACAAATTGAATCCAGTTGCGAGCAGTAATGTAGTTCCAGAAGCTCTATTTGGTTAACTGGTTGACATTTATCATTGCTCGTACAGTTTTAGGTTTTGTTGAATTCATTCATTCGTGTTGCTAATGTAACTTTCAATAAATTATCACTCTTTGTTATTGTTTTAAATAAAGCACACAAGTAAAACTATGGGGCGCGACGATTTCTTAAAATTTTGGCTTTTAGCTTTTTAGTTGCTCAAGAAGCGGAAAAGGATAGGATTTTTTTTTATAGGATCGGGAGACAAACGAGCACACTGTCCACCTGATGATAAGTGGTTGCTGTGGCCCATAGACATCTACATTTATCCTCGTTTGCGAATCAAAATGCAGATGCGTTATCAGCCGTGAGGACTAAGATAGAATGCCTCGTTTCCAGTAAAAAGGTTCTCCGGTTCTCTACACTCACCATACAAAACACAATAGCAGCAGCAGTAGTGTACGTGGTAGAGCCATGCTGCAGCTATATAATCAGTATAGTTGTAGCACGAATGTGTCGGCTCGATCGGGGAAGGACCACCCTCTCACAGAGTACTAACGTAAAATAGCAGTTTGACACATACAATAAAACTAAGTAATAATTTTACGGATTTTATCGCGTTTAATTTGAACTTTATTAATTCCCTACGTTTCGGGCACTTTCCAGCGCCCATGGTCATTAGGCTACCTTCAACTTTTAATAATTAATTTTTGTCCTATTTACGTCGAAGGATAGGATTAGGTAGGATTAGACTAGATTATGGTCGAAATCCTGGTTTCATCGAAGGCCTGCGACATACATATATACACATGCCATCTCTAGTCACCACTATCGGTTACGATGGGGTGCATGTGGTGGTTCTGGGTTTTGTGGTAGCAGTAATAATGCACGCGATTATGAAAGAAAGGAAGGTGCTTTTAAACTAATAAACCCCATTTTTTATTTTTGTACGCTGGATGCTTACAAATTTATTCGGTACGCATTGAAACATGTGAAGTGGAAGATATAATTGCATAATAGCCCTCCCTCCCACAACGTTTTAAATTGGTTAACAATTAAAAGCTCTAGAATTAAAAATTGAATTAATGCAGATAACTTTTGCTATGTCTAGTTCTGTGACAATACTCAGGAATATTAACTTTGTTCCGATCTACGAATTAAAATTATTAAAATACGACTTCATTAAGCTTTTGTGTGGCACCTTCGCGATGCTTTTGAAGAAAATTTAATGTATGACGGACGGATATACACGAAAGTAACGCAGTACTTTTTCTTTTATTAATAAAATAACTCAAAGACAACAATGGATGTAGGTACTGGTACGAGGGTGGCTGAAAAAGAGCCCTGATGTAGTTAGTGTAGAACTGTTTTTCTTTCTTGTGTCTTAAAAGCAGCAAAGCGAGGTTAGGAAGGAGTTTGGAAAATCAGTAATTTTTTTAGCACTAGGATGGATCCGGTTGAGGTTTAAACCTAAGACAAACTTTATAGAAGTTTGGTATTCTAAATATTTGGTCATGTCGTCTGAAACTACAATCTCGTATTACGGAAGTGTTAGCACGAAATTACATTAAAATTTCATAAAAAATAATATCGCTTCAGCTGGTTATTTGCACCGAATATTCCGGATATGTGATAACTGGATTTCGTGAAGCTTAACGGATTTAATATAAATCCTCTCACAATGAAGAAAGTTTTGAATACTCAGCGCCATAATGAACTAAAGTTATTATTTCACACGCCTGTAGGTACTAGTTATTGTTTACTTATTTATTTTTTATTGTATTCTTTATTCTAAAAGTATGTAAATGGCAGATTTAATGTCATGAGGTATTCTTTATCAGTCAATGGAGTGGTAAGAATTTGTTGTATTACTATCGCAGAAAATAAATATAGAAATAAATCTATAAATGTAGAAAAGCGAATGTATAAAATAACTTGATAGAGGCAGGCGAGTATTGAAATTAATCCTGTCTTGGCCATATCATCCCGTGAGTGTCGTTAAAAGGTAACAGAGAGAAACTGAAACGGGAGATGAGCAGCATCTTCTTCCTGACAACAACGAAAAATAATAAAAATCTATTGTTGCCAACCCACTCGCCAAACGTGCCGACTATTGCATATGCAAAATCCCTCTGTGAGGCAATCTAAGGGGGAGACCTGTTCAGCAACGGATTTTTGATAGGCTGTAAAACGTGATGATAACTGATAAAGAAGGGTTTACTGATATAAAAACGTCTTTACATTCTAACCAACGAATGAGTTGACAAACTATGATTATCCGAATATATGTCGCTAACGTGTATGGCTCAAACAGCTGGTTATAACAGAATGGCAGAATGGATCGTAACAAACCTACCGTTTCATATAGAAGAGGAGGCAAATGAGCATGCGCATCACGTGATGGTATGGGATCGATGAGTGAGCGCACAGATTTTATAGACCAATTTAGCCTTCCCTTTCAAATGATTACGGAACAGAACGTCATTCGATAAGTCGACGTGTGGCCTGAGGCAACAAAAGCAGTGCTCTCAAAACGAGAAGTTATAGATAAAAGATTTCTTTTAAGTGGTTAACTTACAAAGACTAATTTAGACTAGATTTAATCGTCCCCTATCCTAGACTTTGTTCGAAGAAAAGAATCGATTACTTATACTAAATATACTTATACTATATATGTGGGATATCGCGGACATTAGCACCGATATTGCAAATTACCCATGGGAATGAAACAGCAAATTAAAAAGAAAACGATATAAATTAGATAGAGTTCGTATCTGTTACGTTGCTGCACTCGTATTGCATGTTCAAACATCATTTGATATTGTAATCTTGGGTCGTTCAACTACGGAATGGCTCCATTTAGACTACAAAGGTTATGTAGGTATACTTGGCAAAGCGTGGTGTGTCACATATTTCTACGTATGCAGATTTGTACGATATAAAATAAATACAAAGCGATACAATTATGGCTAATACCCGTAATATATAAGGCAATCTATGAGGGACCCATGTTCAGCAGTGAAATTTTGACAGGTTATTACCAAATCGTGTGTATATAAACATATTGTTAGAAATGAGGGTAAAAAAATAATAGAAAGTACGAAGAAATGAGGGTAGAACTGTAATCTCCCACTCGTTTTAGCAGTATAAAGTATCGCGCTGGCGACTAAGTGGGATCAGTTGGTAATTCTACGAGTCTCACTGTTATATGCTCGTTGGGCTAAAACATTACCTCCACACAGTGATTCTGCCCAAAACATCTACGAGTCTTAGTCAGTCACAGTATCGTGGTTTTGTTCGTTGTAATAATTCTTCTAGTGGAGGCAAGGAAGATCTTGTTGCTGAGAGGCTGCTTTGTGTTACATTGAGATAGGTAGTGTTGCTATTGGTTTGCATACTTTGGTGTTATCATGTAATTATGTCCCTTACACCAGTGTGTGATTGTGACGGGGACATACGGTTGGTCGAACTGTATTGCTTTAAACTGAATGTGCAGTACGCTGTTACTTATATTGCTGATAATAATTAATTGCGTAAGCAAAAGAGCAAGTTGAACATCCGCTCTCACACCTTAGTTATTTTCAACAATTAATCTCCAGAATAATTTTCACTCGTAAATAAAGTTTGTTAACGAGAAATATTATTTTATTTAAATATTTTTGAGAATAATTTGTAACAATATTTAAGAGGTTAACTTGAAACTATTAACAGAAAAATAATCTCTACTTGTGAGTTTCTTTTTGCTTCTAGCTTCTAGCTCATGTCATCTACATAGTTATCAATTTTTTTTAAAGTGCATTGAAAAGACCAATGTTTTATATAAAAATATTTTGACTTTGAGTGCCTATGTGTTAGCGTGTATCATGTGACACAGTATTAACGCCTGCGCAGTCATAGCCCAATCCAATGCAGCCAGCATAGACTCTTAGAATAGCTAGCATTTGAAATAATTGCATATACCGTACGATGGAGGCGGGTAGCTGAGCGCCGAGGTGATCCCGCAGCACAAGTCACGCTGATCCCAATCACCAGGCCGTGAAAATTGTGTTTGGAAATTGTAAATGTATTCTGTGCTATCAGTTGACACTTTTTGCTTTGGCAATCATGGGGATTAAGGTAACGTTTTCATACATAACTATAAGACATACTACAAGACGGCTTTAAGTGTAAGGGGAGATATTTTTAATGTAGATCTCACAGGCATGCTTCACATTCTACACAATTACGGACGAGGCTTTAGTGACCGATTAATTGCGAATATACGATAAAGCAAATGCAAAATTTTCACGATTGGTTGGTTTTATACAAAAATTTCACGGATTATGATTGCGATGTTATGAGCTCTACATTTACTAACCTTTGTCAATTTTCTAAGTCATACATCTTGCATATCGGCGCATTCTTGCATAAGTCTATATCCAACAGTGGAATTAAAAAGGTTGTTAATGTCTTTATCCATAAATATAAACCTTACTCGTCTCCACTATGATCCCTCATCGTATCCATTGAATAGTCATGTAGTTCTCGTTAAAATCCTCCATTTAAATTTAAATTAACAATCGCTGCCCTTAAAGCGAATCCAAATTATTCCACATTAAGAGCCTTTCCAAACATATGAACGTTATAGAGAAATAAATTAATTGCGCACTCCACTTGCCACTAACCACTTCCACATTTAGTACAGAGCGCACCACTCGTGACATTTTGTGAAAATGTCAAATTAATTGCACTTGGTAAAAATGGAATACAATTTCAAATGTTGTATGTTCGCTCTGTACGCTTTTGTAATTTGTTCGAAGTTCGACGTTTTTAAGCTGCATTCATTATTTTTTCTTTATTTATGTGAAACTAAATTAACCTACGAATTATAAGTTCACTGGTGGTAAGTTGATACTGTGGCCCATGGACAACGTTATCCTTAAGGACTTGGGACGGATTGCCTCAGCCAGTAATCATACTAGTTCTACGTATCCTTCTCCTTTGTTTGAAGCTGGTTGTAGTTGTCAATAGGCTACTGTAACCGCTTATCATCAGGTGGATAGCTCGTTTGTCACTCAAATATTATAAAACATTAAAATTCAATATTATAAAAGACATACGCGTCGAATTGAATATCTTCTTGTTTTTGAAATTCGGTGAAAAAGTATAAACTATGTTGTTCTTGTCTATTTCGAACAATCTATCCATTTATTCATTACAGCCTATAACAGTTCAATGCTGAACATAGGCCACACCCGTAGTTTTTAGCCAACCGCAGTTTTTTTATTATTTTGAATTATTATTAGGAATTAGTTCCGCCCATCTTCTGTTTTAGTTTCCTTCTGTCGCCACATACAACACCCACGGGACGATATGGGGTAGTGGATACTCTTACATCGCCACTGCAAGATTTATTTCGAACTGTATGAACCAAAGTAATATTAAAGTAATATTTTATTGTATTTCATACGTTTGTTTTGGTCGTAATTCACGAATTCACATCGTCATTATCATGACAGACTATCAGGCTTCTCCGAGGACCGTGTGACTTCCTGCATGTCTTCTCTGGAACGATGGGCCATTATGTTCATAGGTACCTTCTATATTCCGATTACTGGTACGGGACTGCTACTTTAGAAACTTTTCCGCTGTTATGAGCATATGGTCGACGTTTTGCCACTTCAGAGTTATGCTCCATGAAAAATAAACTCTTATTTAATCATCATCATCATAATTACAGAAGGGCTGTACAAGTTCACTGCTGAACATTGGTCTCCCTCAAGTAATGCCACAAAACACGTTTCTAAGCCACCTGCTTCAAATGTTACGACTGTTAAAATTTACTTTATATGCGATAGGCAAAAAATAAATAAATTCACTATGCAGTTTACACCAAACTCAATAACGACAGCTGTGTTTGTTCTGAACTAATTTAGCAAGCCGTGTCGCGTCGCTCCACCCAAACTGCATATTGTTAAAGTTAATTATGACACGCTTTAATCATGTTTGTATTTTTACTAACCGTTTGAAAAACAAGAAGGTAGTATATTTGACGCGTATGTTTGTTTTATGTATGTTAGCCGATAATATCATGATGAACCGATTTAATTTATCCTTTTTTTTATCAAAAAGGTTTCTTCAGCGGTGGTCCCATATAAATTTTAAGAAAAACTTCAAACGCTAAGGGAAGAAAAATAGGGCATGAAGATTTTAATGTAACGACATTCTAGTTCGTACCTTCAACTTGTCTCTCAAAGTTTTTTATTATTCATTACACTATGTCTTAGAAGCGACTTCAGAAGCTATTATGTTTATGTTGAAAAAATTTATGCTTTTTAGTTATTAAAAGCTAAATTTTATGTAGATTATAGAAACCAACTAGATTATTCGTGTGAGTTAACTGGATACGTGAAATTTTCACAATCGAATTGCGGTTGAAGACTGAAAGATGGAGTTTTTTTGGACGCACTCTGCAGTTCGACGGATTGTGAAAAATGAGTTTAATGGTGTTTAGTTTTATAACGAGTATTAAAAAGTATATATAGTAAGAAGTAAGGTATAGTAAAGACGCCTATTATATATATATTATTATTATGTTATTTTTAGGATATTTATTTTCACATAAAAATTTAGGTACTTTCCGAAACAGTGTTATCACAAAAATGACTTTCAATAAGTATTTTGTAATGATCAGTAATGAACAAAAAATATTCATTAAAATAATTAAATTAAAATATTTATTCTGATTAATTATTAAATAGTTGGTGGTATGGTGTTATGGCTCACTGGGATGAGAGGACTAGGATCTCATGGAATTATAGTAGGATAATCATGAAATTATAGTGTATTCATCGGTGCTAGCACGCATACGAAATTCCAGAATATTTTTCAGTTAAAAATAACAGATACGGGAATAGAATATTAGAACTGCTTTAAATATTACTTGTCATCACTCATTACTCTATAAAACAAATGTCATCAATGTGAGGCGATTAGTTCTTAAAGATTATGTTTCCAGAATAGCGACTAGATTGCCTGCCTGCTCGAGATTGCTTGCAGTAAGACAATAGCGACGCGATTAAAAGGCTGATACATAAGTAGTAAGTACATAATTTAAACGTGGTAGAGCCACGCTGCAGATGTATTAGTAGTATAGTTGTAGCACGAATGGGTCGGCTAGGCCGGGGAAGGAACGCGCTCTCACAGTATACTAACGTAAAATAGCAGCCCAACGCTGCTGTGTTTCGTATGGTGAGTGTAGAGAACCGGAGACCCTTTTTACTGGACACGAGGCATTCCATATTAGTCGGTGACAGACAACGCAACCGCATTTTTATTGGTAATCGAGGATAGATGTAGATGTTTATGGGCCGCAGCAAGCACTTACCATCAGGTGGACTGTGTGCTCGTTTGTCACTCTATTCTATAAAAAAATGCAGGTGGCTCATGACCGTAAATACACTGTCCTATAAAAAATAAATAAAAAAAGATATAGAGAGACTTTGTATCTAGAATTGTACTAAGAACAAGGTCTGCCTACTTATCAAGTAACCTTCTATTTTTACTTAATAAAATATATTTTTGTATGAAAACTGAAGATAGAGTCACACTGCAGCTACATTACAGCTGCAGCACGACCGAGGAAAATTAACGCTTCTAATTATTAGTAATAAATTATCAGCATAACAGTTTTGCCTTGTTTTGTCGTTAGGAATCGATATGGATTGATTGTTATGTGTATATGTAGGAAGTATTTCATTTCATCCTCAGGGGTGATAACACAATTTCATTTATATTCTAAATCAAAATTAATACAACATATAACATTTGATTACTTTAAGGTAGACAGTGTGCTGCTTCCGTGTCACCCTTATTTGCATTGTCGTAAATCGAATGTCAAAATTTATTGCTGAGCTACTTTTGTGACAGACAAGCCGTGTAGTGGCGGTGTAAGAATATCCACTACCCCATATCGTCTCGAGGGACTCGTAAGAGGCGACAGAGGGAAAATGAACAGGAGATGGGCATGGGATTTATAACAAACAGATTTTCATAACTACTTTCCCGCAATTGCACAAGATAAAAATCTGAATCTCCCTGACTGGTGTTTGTGTTATAAATGAGGTTAAAGGTTAACCTATGTTAAGTCAGTACTGTACAAAAAAATTGATCACAGATGCGCTGTTCCCTCTGAGAACGATGTTGAATATTTTTCACAGATTTTATAACGTATGAACGTATAAACATAAAACTTGCGCACACACAGTGATATGCTTTTAAGAACAGTAGAATTGTATTCCTTCCGAATTATATTTATCGGAATTATTTATAACGCATGGTCGTTCGAAATTAGTTTTTTTTTTTATAGAATAAGGGTGGGCGACAAACAAGCACTGTAAACCTGATGGTAAATGCTGTGGTCCATAGAAATCTAGGTAAATCTATCCTCCATTAATCAAATTACTGATATGTACGTTGTCACCCCGATTGACGAACATGGAATGCCTCGTTTGGAGTAATAAATGGATCTTCGCGTGTACAGATAGCATAATTTACAAGAGTAAAATAAAAAAAATGTGCAACCGACTTCAATATAAATATAATTTATTGTTGTTCTTTTTTAAACCCGCTCGACCGATTTCGATAATATTTAAATGGGGAAGTACACCCTTTGAAACAAGAAAATAATTTTCCTATTCGGTTCCAGCTTTTCGGTGAACATACATAAATAAAAAACAAAGATTCCGACAAATTGTTAATCTCCTCCTTTTTTGAGTCGGTTGAAAAAGCTCTTCGGTTCTCTACACTCAATTCTATGAGAGCGTAGTTCTTACCCAGTTGAGCTGACCCTTTCGTGCTACAACCATATATAGCTGCAGTGTAGCTCAAACTCTGCATAATTCGTTTATTATAATGAATCGAATTTATCTTATTAATAGTATACTTGATAAAATCTGTCAAACTATTTCGATTAGCTGACTGCAGAAAAGGAGGTTCTCAAATCAACTGTATGTTTTTATGTATGATTACTTTTTAATAAATAGGCTATTTTTTAAGGCTGGTGATGTATACAGAGAAACATATTCAACCCTAAGTGGCAAAAACAGGTATGTAATAAAGATTTTAATGCATCTATTAAGATGCCGTTCAAGTTGGGTATTTCTTAGTCTATTCAAAAGGTTTAAAAATTGTACTTATAATATGAAATAGAAGTCGACTTTAGTGAACTTAAAGGAATAAAATTATCTCCACATAATGGCTTCTGAAGTCAGCGCTAACACATCAATACAAGCTTCGACTTCAAGAGCTATTTTTATTAATTTTCCCTCTTAACGCAATGCTCTCAGTAATAACTTTATATATTATTATGTATTTTTTATACCGTAAGATAATGTATGTGCTACTGTTTAACAAATGAACTACAATACCAGTTATGACATATACATATCTACATATCCTCGACATGCACTATATTCTCTCTATCGTCAAATAACTCGCTTTTGTCTCGAGAATTCAGTGACACTGAATACAAAATGTTCACGTCATACATAAACTGAATATGTTTGTGGCGTAACAGATGAGGTACCATTTCGAGGCGGGCGGATGGCGGCCTATGATAAATAAGCTTGTGTATGATTTTCATCCTTATACTTTATTTGATTCTAAAACCTCTGCGGATCTGGGGTGTCTTTGTAACAAATCCGATTTCAAGAATGAAATGTTTAAATATAAGCTTTTCGAGAATGCGTCAAGTTACATGTCTGGCTGTCACCGCGTCACAATAATGCACATAGACACAATTCAATCTGACTACGAGTACACAACAATACCTAGCTCAGGCAAACAAACAAGTTGCTATTCTACGAACTAACTGATTTCCGTAGTCGACAAGCTTGAAGACACGACACGTAACTCGTAGATACGATACGTAACTCGTAGACTTCACGTAGAAGCGAAGTTGTGAAAGTTTAAGTATTTATGATGTTCTTGAAATACAAAACTGCAGAATGCTTACAACGTTGCGCCTTCATGAATAAAAGAATTTATAAGCCTCTCAAAGACTATAAGTATCGGTTTCCTGCCAGTGTTCGGAAGTTTTAATCTTTTCTTTATTCGATGCTTTGCCGTTTTTCAAATGTTTCACACGTCCTCAGATAGATACATATATCTTCACGATAGCGGCACTACGACACTTTTTTTAAGAATACGATTCATAATACCAGCGTTTTTAAGCATATGATTTTTTAAAATAACACTTTACTTTTTTCATAGGAGTCCCTCTCCTATGAAAAAAGCAAACGAGCATGCGGCTCACCTGATGGCAAGTGACTAAAGCCGCCCATGAACAACTCCAACACCAGGGGAATTGCAGATGCGTTGCCGGCCTTTTAAAAGGAGTGGGCTCTTTTTTTGAAGGTCTCTAAGTCGCATCGGCCCGGAAAAATTGCTGGTGGTAATCGATTTCACAAGGAAGATGTGCGAGGAAGATTACTTCTTCTAAATCGTGCGATTTGTGTGTGTGTGGCGTGTTGTCAGTGGTGGACCGCAAATCATCCAGATGGTATGGATGGTATCGCGAGTTTTGTCGCGATGTGCGATGGTGAAATTGAGCGGCTGCAATTACTCTAAACAATTCCACAGAGCACTCCCCGTGGTAGATGCGATAAAATACGCAAAGAGATGCAACATCTCTTCGCAGCGCCGGTGAATCGAGCTGATCGGAAAGGACTCGGTTGTCGACAAGCCGCTCTGCGCTGGATGTGGTCAAGTGGAAGGAGCTGGCACTGGCGAGCCCCAGACCAGAGATGGTAACAGTATTCCATGTGAGACCGAACCTGCGCCTTGTAAAGTTGCAGGCGGTGTGCCGTCATGAAATACTGTCCCGCTCTGCTGAGCATGCCAAGCTTTTTAGATACCAATTTGGCCTTCTCTTCCAAGTGACCACGAAACTACACGTCACTCGATATGTCGTTGCCGAGGATTCCGATACTGTGAAACTGAGGAGATATGACAAAGGGGTTCTTTTTGGCGGTAAACGCGCAAACTAGTGTCTTCTAAGGATTAAACTGAACTAGATTTAGTCGTCCCCAATCCGAGACTTTGTTCAGCAAGCAACAGACTTCAGACACAAGTTTGTTTCGGTACTCGGCGACGTTTTCGAGAAATATTGGCACGGCTGGTGTATAGAGCATCACCAGTGCATCATCCGCATAGCAATGAACGTTACCGGTTTGCAACATATTGTAACGCATAGCATTTACTTTACATGGTGGAGCTATGCTGCAGCTATGTTATGTCCACCTGATGGTAAGTGGACGCTATGGCCCAGAGATATCTATATCTATCGTCAATTAAGAATCAAAATACAGATGCGTTCTCACCTGTGACGAATAATATGAAATGCCTCGTATCCAGTCAAAACAGGTCTCTACTTTTCTACATTCACCACACGAAACACAGCAGCATTTAGCTGCTGTTGCATGCTGTTATTTTTTTATATTCTACTAAGCCAGCGCTTAACTACAATCCCACCTGATGGTAAGTGGTGACGTGCACTAAGATGGTGAAGCGAATGACTTAACAAAAGCCTATTCACTCTTGCCTTGAAGACACCGACACTGTGATCGGATGGAAAGCCAAATGCCGCCAACTTATTCCACTTCTTTGCTGTACGCATGATGTACGATGTAGAGAACCGTTTGGTTCGAATAAGTCAAGAACGAAAGGGTGGAGACTGGCCGAACGTCTGGTCCACCACAACCATCGGACTTGGTGGAAGGCAGAGGGAGGAATTAAATTATGCAATTCCTGCGCACGTCCCGAAATACATCCTGTACAAAACCGAAAGGCAGGCTACTTTGCGTCAGTGTTCGAGGCTGGTAAGATTGGATTTAACCAAAATCGGGTCACCAATAAGCCTCTTAGCACGCCTTTCCATCGAGTCTAAAGCTGCTAGGTGAGATTTTGCAGCACCAGTCCATATACCGACCGGACTTGCGCTTTATATAAAGTAAGCAGCTGTCCCGGCGTGAAGTATCGCCGCACATTTGCAAGGACTTCCAGCTTACTTCCAGCTGCTTTGGCCTTGGACTCAATAAACCGCCCGAAGTTCAGATTTGAGAATATCTCAAACCCTAACAACTGAAGGCGGTCGGTATATTCCAGTGATACATTTCGGAAAGAAGGGGCCAAGGTGAGGTGGCTCCTTTTTGCCTTGTGTTTTGGGGGCGTTGAATTTAACAAGATTGGCATGAAATTCACACGCCTTACCATAGCTTCTCTTTCGGACTGGATTTGATCCCGACTGGCCCGAGGATTTGGTTGGTATCTATCCACAACTGTGCTATCGTCTGCATACCCATAGATACCGGGCATAAGCAGATCATTAATATGCAGCAGCAAGAGCGTTGCAGAGAAAACGGTCCCCTGAGGAACACCGGCGTTAGTCACCATAGGATCGGATGAGCAGCCATCGACGACGATCCGGAGAGACCGCTCACTAAGAAATAAATATCCCGCGAGAGCGTGGTCGTTTCCATAATTTTACATAACAGCTGTACCACGTATAACATAGTTTTACCACGTATAAACATGGGTAATGAATTCTCGTACCAGCACACGGCTATCACGCCACACGTATTTAATTAATTAATAAGCACTAAATTTATAAACGCGCATAGTTACACAGTTCGTTTAAGAACTTTAAGTGTTCTAAGAGTGTTTTGTAGCGTGCACTTAACAAGAACGCAATTTCAGGAAGTGATTGCAGTGAAAGTATTTATTTAACATCCTATAAAAGCAACAAGTCAATTGCGATTCGACCGAAACATAAGTGTTTATTCAAAGTCTGTAGATAGCTTTAAATCCCAGAATACTTATAAAATTAATATAATGACACACCTATTTCACCCCTTGGTTGTCATAAGAGGTGACTATGGCATAAGCTAGATATAATCATATACATATATACTCGTACGAATATAATGATCTGGTCTCGAGTAAATCAGATATACCAAGGTCATTAATATAACTTATTACAAATTGATTGCAACAGCGTAAGCCTACCCCAAAGCATCCACAAAATATATTCCTGAGCCGACTGCACCCATCGATTTCCTGCATTTATTTCCAGTTTTTATTTATCACAGTTTTTATTTATTTTATCACAGTTTTTAAAATTCTACTGCTAAACTTAGGCCTCCCACAGATTTCTTCATAAGGGGTATTTGAGGGGCAGCACTACATTGTTTAAATTAACATTATACATTCTAATATAAAACATACTAAGTATATAAAAAATCTCAAATATATCAAAAAGTTAAAATAATTTAAAATTATAAACACACAAAGTGGATGAGAAAGTATTAAAATGAGTTTTATAAAAACTTAGAAAGTTTACTAACTCTCTATTTCATATTGAAAGCTTGAAGAATTCTCAGGTACCGGTAAAGTTTTGCGCTTTAGAAATTTATTATTTTCTAACTTTTCTTTGTAATTAAAAGTTCGAAAACAACATGCGAATATCTGCAGTGAGCTCCGGATAAGAAATATTGATCAAACATATTGTCGTGTTCGGCAGCGCAAAGGAATCAATCACATCATTCCAACCCGTTGGTGTCGTGAGAGAATATTTGAGGAAATATCCGATTTTTCTTCTTATTGCTTACCAATATATTCATTTATTTAACAAGTACTCACCTACAATACACATATACGATAATCGCACACCTAGATCTAAAGGGAGCTAACTCAAAACTTAGATTTTTGAGTTATGCATACCATCGAACTCCTTAACTCCCTACTTAGTGACCAATAAAACAGATTTAAAAATAGTTACTACTATATAAATAGATGACCCTAAAAGCCCCTTTTGTCGAACGAGGAAGCCCCGCTCCTCCCCCACCTAAACAGGGCCATCGCTAGTTACAGTCAGTATTATAAGTGAAACGCACGTGCCCGTCGTAAACAAATTAGAGTTATTTTGATTTGATTCCATATTGTTGAGTTAAACCAAGAAGTTATAGTAAGATTATTTACAGTTGTTGCTGCTTTGATGGTTAGTGCTGAGTAAATTAAAGCTGCATTTTGGGTTGAACCATTGTTGCTAGTAACATGAGTGAAGTCTTTGTTTTATTTTGAATTGTTACTGTGTTGTTGAAAAATTTTTGAATTAGTAGTTGAGTCTGTTTTGTTGAGTCAGTTTTCAAACTCTTATACTTCTTTAAAAAACAAATGTAATTGAACTTTTTTGCAAGTGGCGGTTGTATTTTTTTCATCTAAATATATATTTTATATTCATCCTAGTAACTACACAGTTTGTTGTGTTTTACTACACATTTTTTAAGTTAGACCTCTTTAAATGGGCTCCAGTACATTCTACATAAAATTTCACTACATCGAAGGTCATGGGATCGAACACGTTGTACTGATACCTTATTTAATCGATGTGACGTACCAGACCTAATGGTTAATAAAATTTACATTTTCTATTTCAGAAAAAGAATGAATCGTGGACGGTTTTTAGTGAGTATGGTTGAAAATAGGGACAAAGAAAACTTCAATCCTAGCTTATTGACGCAATATAAAAATATACAACCAAATACTAGACTTTTAGAACAGAAATTTGAACAAATAACACAAAAGGCGACTGTACTAATAAACAGGCCACAGCTAGAAGATGACTTAAAGATTTTATTAAGCAATGAAGACTCATCTAAGGAAACTTACGCCGCCTTAGACGTGGCTGATAAGTCTATTTCGAGCACATCTAAGCAACAGCAGACAAAATTATTACATTTCACCAATCCGAAGTGACGAAAGTGACATTGACGACTCAGATGAGGATCCCAATTTCCAATTCATTCATTAAAGTAAGACACCATCTAAAGTCGTACCCTCTAGTTCATCGTTGTCTTTATCCAACGACTGCAGTAGTAGTTCTAAGAGTTCATCAAGTTCTAGTAGTTCGTCGGACACCGAAGATGATAATGCACGTGTACAACTTGACCCTCAAATTGCTATGGTTGCTGAAATTAATTCTCAAGAGCCAGTAACAGAAGAAAAAAAGGGTACAAAGAGAGTACGAAAACCAACGATGTGGAAATCAAAAGTAGCAAAAGTGCTGAGAAATTCTGGTAAAGCCAGTCTCTGTCGAATTCGGAAATACAAGTGCCAGAGAGAAAAGTTGGACCCACCTGTGGAGAAAAATGTTTCAAACAAATGTTCAACAGCTTTTTGATGTATTTTGGGGACTCGGCAATCTTGAAAAGCAGAGAGAATTTGTAATACGACACTCACAAAAAATAAAGCCTAAATATCGATAATCAAGCACGCAAGATTTTAGAGCCCTTAACACTGCCTTTTATTTTGAGATTGATGGATCCAAAATTAGGGTCTGCAAACCGTTTTTCACATCCACTCTCAACTTGAGTTATAAAGCGATACAAACGGCCAAGAAGTCGGAAGCAGGAGTTATACAAGCTGATTTAAGAGGAAAACACGGCCATAAACCAACTATTGATCCACAAATTAAAGAGAGCGTTATAGATTTTATAAATTCTATTCCAAGGATTGAATCTCACTACTTGAGAGCTCAAACGACAAGAAAATTTATTTCAAGTGATAAATCATTGGCCGATATCTACAGAGATTATAAACAACTTCGTGAAAAGGATGGTTTAGCTTTTGCCACGTCTTCGACATTCACCAGGATATTCAACACCGAATTCAACATTTCTTTTTTCGTACCGAAAAAAGATCAATGTGATCTGTGTGAAAGGTACAAGAACTCAGATATAGAAGAAAAACGCATGTTAAGCCAAGAATAGCATCTGAAAGAAAATTCTTTGGCAAGAACTGAAAAAGAAAATGACAAAAATAGGACTGATGGTACAATCGTAGCGGTTTACGACTTGCAGGCAGTATTGCAGATTCCAAAGGGAAAATATCCCTATTCTTTTATAAATCCAGGATCAACTGTCTCAATTTCACTATCAGTGATTTAAGGGCAAAAGAAGTTGTGTGCTAATTTTGGGATGAAACCGAAGGAAAGAGAGGCGCTGTTGTAATTGGCAGTTGCATACTCGACTATGTACCTACGTAGTCGAGTATGCAGCTGTAGGTAGACCTAAATCCTAATAAAGAGATTGACATAATTTTCTACTCGAACAATTGAGGCAGTCAACAAAAAAATAAGTTTTTGTTGTCTGTCTATGCCTACGCTATCAACAAGCTGAGAGTCAAGTCGATTACTCATAAATTTTTAATACGTGGCCACTCACAAAATGAAGGTGACAATGTGCATAGTGTCATTGAGAAAAAAATTAAGCGATACTTGCAGTCGTATCCAATATATATACCAGAGCAATATAAAACTTTGATTGGTACAGCAAAGAAGACAGGAAAACCCTACACAGTCGTAGAAATGACGAATGACAGGTTTTATGAAGTCAAAGCTTTGCAAGAATCGTTGGGCATAAATTTCAATATAGACGAGGAGAGAAATCAAGTCAAGTGGCATGATATTAAGGTTCTCAGGGTTGAAAAAGAACAACCTGAAGAGTTTTTCTATAAAACATCGTTTACAGAGGGGACATATAGAAAAGTTTGTGTACGAAAGAGGATTCTCCGCATAAGACGATCCGCAAATGCAGTAGACCAATCGTTATTTTCTATTGGTTTAACAAATGCATATGCAAAGAAAAATGCATTATCTGATGCCAAAAAAAAAAGATATACAAGAATTGATTCATAAGAACGTCATTCCAAAAACCTATTATGATCTTTATTATAAAAACGTTTTGGGTAAAAATGATAATTGACTGTTTTATATATTATTGAAGTTTTTATAGTATTAAACATACAATTAATTACTTAACTTTTAAACAGTGGTAGAGCCACGCGGCAGCTTTTGCTGTCGCACGGATGGGCCGGCTCGAACAGGGGTGGTACCACGACCTCACAGAAAACCAGCGTGAAGTAGAGGTTTACCTCTGCGTTTCGCTTGGTGAGTGCAGGTGGCCGGAGGCCCTTTTTACTGGAAATGAGGCATTCTATCTTAGTCCTCACGAGTGACAACGCATCTACATTTTGATTTGTAATAGAGGATAGATGTATATGTCTATGGGCCGCAGCAACCACTTACCATCAGGTGGACTGTGTGCTCGTTTGTCACCCTTATCTTATAAAAAAAAAACTACGATTATCTCTGAGTGCCATTATTAGTATTTAGAATATATGCATAAAGTATAAAGGTAATTATTTTTTGTTCTTAAGTATGCATTATTTTTTTGTTTTTATCTTGCAATATTACAAAAACTAAAAGTAAAAAGTTCAGACTAACTTTATGCTCATAGTACTACACAAATATACTCAAAACTTTATTCTAACTCAAGAACAGTTCTAGTGCTATATTTGTTGATCTCAGAATTTGACTAAGCACAGTATTAAAACTGCTCTTGAGTTTTAACCGAGTCCTGAGTTTAGTTCTGTTATAATGGCCTTATTAATATCTATTAATAGAAAAATGTCATCCTTAAATATAAGTGAAATGTGTTTTTAGATGCTTTTTATAAAACGAAAGGTTCCTATAATTTTTATATTGTGTTACTATTTCATAAGATAATTTTATTTGAAGAACATAATTCAGGAACGTAAAAGGCTGTCATTCGTTTTTGTTTATATTTTAATGTTATATATTGTTATATATATAGTTAATGATTCATAAAAAATATGTTTGATTTGAGTACTTAATTGTTTTCTTGTAAATCACACACACTCTACACAGAACTCCAACAGTGTTGTGTGAACACTCTATGAGTTGGATTATTATAAATAAATTCAAAATGCTGTTACATTTAAATGTGTGTTGACTCGTCAAAAGGGAGTCAACTAAAAACTAAATTCACCAACACAGGTTCAACTCCAAATAACTAAAAAAATATACATACATTTGTTAAGCAATACG
This sequence comes from Parnassius mnemosyne, assembly GCA_963668995.1. Classification (NCBI taxonomy): domain Eukaryota; kingdom Metazoa; phylum Arthropoda; class Insecta; order Lepidoptera; family Papilionidae; genus Parnassius; species Parnassius mnemosyne. The sequence continues at coordinate 44,136,728 of CAVLGL010000148.1, forward strand.
GGATTAACTACAAATATCCAAGTTTGAGCCATAATGTACGATTAAAATACAAAATTCTTATAACATCTATCATTTATCTGCATTACAAAAGCATTAATCAATACAGAAAATTCCTGCACTGCACAGGAATACGATAATCAGTTTTTCACGTTTACTGAAATAAGTGTTTTATTTTGAGTTAACCCTGTTTAGATCTAGGTGTGCGTATTATCACGAAAACACACGTTCTTACATTCTCAGATTGAGTCATGCAAACTCTATTTTGGATACATTTTCATGTAGGATATACATATTACGTATGATATTACTATGTATTCCTGCATCTTATCAATACAATGAGAAATTATGCAAATAAATTATGTACCTAAATAAGAAAAATTCAATTAAACAAACAGAATAAATTATTAGGACAGAACAGGGTAAATGTTACAAAAAGAATTTTGTCAAACTCTCTTTAGAAGTATGCGGTATCGGAGATATAATAATTATAATTCAATGTAATAAATGTTTATAAAGAAAAAAGTTTAGGATAAAATAGATGGCGGTATACAGTCTCGTTTACGACTGACGTAAAATACGCAGACCGGTGACGGGCAGAAGCGTGAAAAGTGCGAGGCGTCTGGTAACTGCGGTCGTGAAAGAGCCCGCTAAACGTGACTATTAAAGCAAATCCTCTCCACAACGTGTGAGGGCCCATGTCTAGTTGTGGACTTATACAGGCTGATGATCAACTTGTGCAAAATACTGACTGTTGGTTATCCGTTGCAGAAAAAAGTGACAATACTCAATCCGTCATGACACACGCGTGCACAATGTTGTATACACAACCTTGCCGCTTCAATTTTTATAATCATAAAAAAATAACACTGTTTAAAATGTCTGCAATAGACGCAGAGCCCAGTTATTTTGATTGGTTATCGGATACAATTGTGTATCTATCTTTATTATATGTACGGCCAGTTAAGTCGAATGAGTATCTGCGTTTTTATAGAAAAGGAAACACACGAGCATGCTACTCACCTGATGGTAAGTGGGTACCGCCGTTCATGAACATCAGCAATGCTAGAGGAATTGCAGGTGCTGCAGGTGCGGCCTTTTAAAAAGGAGTAGGCTTTCGACAATATTCGGAAGTTTCATTTATTCCGCTGTGATCGAAATTGGTCGGGACGTATTTTTATGCAGCTATACGTATTTTTGTAATGTACATAGATACAGTTACTTGAAAATATGTCTTCTTATATGTCTTCTATATGTGTATTTGTCCCTGAACTCCTCCTAACCGGCCGGACGGATTTTGATTTTCCTTGGATTTTTTTGACGTGACAACGTCTTATAATTCGATGAAGCTGGCTGCACGCACGAAAAAACATGACTCATGCGGAGTTACCTTGCTCTGAGGCGTTCCATTTAAGGCTTGAAGTGCAAGCGAGAGCGCGGCACGAGCGACAAAGAGGCACAATCGGCGTTGTCACGTTCAACTATCGTCAGTAAACCGACTTTACAGACAACCGATTTTTTTACAGTTGACGGGTGACAAACGAGCACACAGTTCACTTGGTAAGTGGTTGCTGTGGCCAATAGACATCTAAATATATACTCGATCACGAATCAAAATGCAAATGGATGATTTAGATTCACAATTGGATCCGGTAAGCGCTGTTGGCGAGATCCACAATTCACCCGTGCGAAGTCGAGGCGGGTCGCTTGTTTCATATAAAATCTAAATATTTAAATAATACTACTTTTATGGATTTTATCGCATATATTAACTTATTTTTATATTTGCGACGTTTCGGGTGCTTTACAGCACCCATGGTCAGTTAGTAAAAGAACACATAACTGACGTGAAACACCAACGTTCCGGGAAGTCTGCAGTTTGTGATCATGTCCTAGACGGCCCCCGCCAATAATTAGATTTGATAAATCCCGAATCTTCGCGAGAGAACATTCCTGTCAATGATGATACGCGAGGCTATTGAATTAAAAAACATCCTAATTTGAATAGAAAGGGAGGCTGGGTACTACTCCTGGGTATCCTATAATTAATAAAATTAAAACTAAACCCAAGGATACCACTGCAAGACTTCAAGACACAGTAAGTTCATTCTGCGTAGATCTTACCAAAACTAATAATTAAAAAAGCTGAAGATACTCCGGGTTAACTCTGACATCGGGACGTCAATCACCTCAGTCCCCCGTGTCGGGAATATAAAAATAAGTTAGATAATATATGCGATAAAATCCGTAAAACTAGTTTTATTTCAATCTGTAGTGTTCCCGTAAATATCAGAAATCATCATATAAAATCGTTAAATTGTACGTTAAGAAAGCGAATAACCTGGAACTTAAAACTGAAACATTGGAAGGATCTGAATCCGGGTCTCATATTATGTATGCTAATACTCCTCAAAGTTAATAAATTCAATTTAACACTAGTCAACTGGCTGAAAACTATGCCGTGAGGCTGTAAAGTACTAAAATTTAATTAATTCATAACGTTATTCGAAACATTTCCATAGTATATATATTGCATTACATACAATAGTCGTTATACGGACTTTAATTTTATCATCATAAGTACTTAAATATTTTTTAATCAACAAATTTCATCCTTAATCCTTACTGCTCATAGGTCACAAGCATAATCTCTATACCTACATAATACGGAACACAAGGCTTTCATTTAAATAAAACTAATTTTACGGATTTTATCGCGTATATTAACTTATTTTACTTTCCCGACGTTTCAAGCACTTTACAGCACCCATGGTCACGGGGGGGACTGAGGTGTATGACGTCCCAATGTCATAGTTAACCACGGCTACCTCCAGATTAAAAATTATTAATTTTTGTTCCGATCTACGCAGTATGAACTTACAGTATCATGAAGTCTTGCAGTTGTATGCTTGGGTTGGGATTTAATTTTATTAATTATGGGATCCCAAGCAGATGGTAGCACCCAGCCATCTTCTGTATTGAAATTAGGATGTTTTTTGATTTCAATAGCCTCGCGAATCATCCTTGGAAGGAATCGGTGTTCTTTAGCGAGGATTTGTGGTCTATCAAATCTAATGTAGTGACGGGGGCGATCCTGTACGTGTTCACAGACTGCAGACTTCCCGGAGCGTCTATTCTTCACATCAGCTATGTGTTCTTTAACGCGGGTTTTTATGGATCTTTTAGTTTGTCCTATATAAGAGAGACCACATTCACAATCCAGCTTGTACACTCCTGCATCTTGCAGAGGAATATTACACTTGACTGATGGTAAAAACTGACTAATCTTCTTCGGCGGCTTGAAATATGTTTTAATGGAAGCACGCTTCAAGATGTAGCCAATCTTGTCAGTGACACCTCTGACATATGGCAGTACTGTGGCCGGCTTCACTCGTTCACTGTGACGTAGGCGCGGGACCCGAAGCTTATTGTCGTGCAAAACTTGCTTGACGTGTTGGAGCTCGGCGGCCAGGTGTTTACTGTCACAGATCCCTCGTGCTCTCTGAAACAAAGATTTACCCACGGTAGCTAACTGTGAAGGATGGTGGTGAGAATCACCGTTTAAATATCTATCTGTATGGGTCTTTTTTCTATACACAGTGTGGCTCAAGGTGTTATCAGGATTCCGAATTACTAACACATCTAGAAAAGCTAAAGAATTGTTTGCCTCTAACTCCATTGTGAACTGAATTTTAGAATTTAAGGAGTTAAGATGGTCTAAAAATGCAGTTACTTTATCTAAAGGTAGAATTGTGAAAGTGTCGTCTACGTACCGCTTGTAGAATCTTGGCTTTATGGGAGAAGTAAGCAGGGCTTTCTCCTCAAAGTCCTCCATGAATATATCGGCAACAATGGGAGATACAGGTGAGCCCATCGCCACACCATCTACTTGCTTGTAGAACTCCTCCTTCCACAATAGGTAGCCAGATGTAAGGCAGTGTCTGAGTAATACTGCATATTCTACGGGCATGTTGTTTTCCTCTAGCCTTCTAGTAACAATCGAGATGCAGTCTTCAACAGGTAGGCATGTGAACAGAGACTGCACATCAAAACTCACCATAGTTTCATTGTCTGCCAGATGTAGGTCTTTAATCTCGCTGACAAAATGGTAGGAATCCTTTGTGTGTGCTCTTGTATGTCCCTTGAGCGGTGAGAGTATATTCGCTAAGTGTTGAGCCAATCTGTAAGTTGGTGAATCGATTTTATACAGATAGATTTTATAGAGATATATAACAGCATTAAACTTTTTAAAACGCTGTCGTGATAATAATATCATCCCTACGTGTGTCAAAATATCCACTAAAAAGGACATTCGAGGAAGCGCTAAGATCTTAAATGAGGCAAGTAAAAAGTTGTTACGAACGGTAATCCAACAAAAACACTCCGATCTACATACCATAAACAAATCCATAGACACATCATTCAGTGATTTAAAGGCAGTTTTAACGACATTTGATTATAATGTTTGCATCGAAACGTTAAATAAACGAGAAATTAATAAATATAATGAATGCAAAAACAAACATATAATAAAATATCAAAAACTAACGACCAAATTAAATGTCAAACATCTGTGTCGACGTGAGAACGAAACGCAACCGTCGACTACGAACGCGGATCATAGATTAAACGCGGTCTATAATCTGTCAAAACAAACTCTGGATGATGCAACAATTAGAGTATTATTGAAAGGTCTTAATTTTGCTATAACACCGAAAAAATTACCGTACGAACAAATTATCTGTAGTGTCGAGGACTGTTAATTTAAAAACAATATGCAAAAGGAGGATTTGGAAGCGATACGTCAAGACATTTCGTCTATGTTACGTCGAAGTTCAGCGCCAAAACCGAATCTACCTAAAGACGAATTCAAAGCGTTGACTAACCTACGCAATAAACCAGAACTCAAGATTCTCCGCGCAGATAAGGGAAGTGCCACGGTAGTTATGGATACGTCAGATTATAATTCTAAAATACAAGAACTTTTGTCGGATGCAAGTACGTATAAAAAGGTTAAAAATGACCCAACAAATAACACACTTAAAACAACTAGTGATCTCATAAAGAAACACTCCGAAAAATTAAATCTAGACGTAAAATCGATAATGCCTACGTGTGCTAAACCACCGAAGTTGTATGGGTTACCAAAAATACATAAGCCCAATGCTCCACTACGTCCTATAGTGAGCCAAATCGATTCACCAACTTACAGATTGGCTCAACACTTAGCGAATATACTCTCACCGCTCAAGGGACATACAAGAGCACACACAAAGGATTCCTACCATTTTGTCAGCGAGATTAAAGACCTACATCTGGCAGACAATGAAACTATGGTGAGTTTTGATGTGCAGTCTCTGTTCACATGCCTACCTGTTGAAGACTGCATCTCGATTGTTACTAGAAGGCTAGAGGAAAACAACATGCCCGTAGAATATGCAGTATTACTCAGACACTGCCTTACATCTGGCTACCTATTGTGGAAGGAGGAGTTCTACAAGCAAGTAGATGGTGTGGCGATGGGCTCACCTGTATCTCCCATTGTTGCCGATATATTCATGGAGGACTTTGAGGAGAAAGCCCTGCTTACTTCTCCCATAAAGCCAAGATTCTACAAGCGGTACGTAGACGACACTTTCACAATTCTACCTTTAGATAAAGTAACTGCATTTTTAGACCATCTTAACTCCTTAAATTCTAAAATTCAGTTCACAATGGAGTTAGAGGCAAACAATTCTTTAGCTTTTCTAGATGTGTTAGTAATTCGGAATCCTGATAACACCTTGAGCCACACTGTGTATAGAAAAAAGACTCATACAGATAGATATTTAAACGGTGATTCTCACCACCATCCTTCACAGTTAGCTACCGTGGGTAAATCTTTGTTTCAGAGAGCACGAGGGATCTGTGACAGTAAACACCTGGCCGCCGAGCTCCAACACGTCAAGCAAGTTTTGCACGACAATAAGCTTCGGGTCCCGCGCCTACGTCACAGTGAACGAGTGAAGCCGGCCACAGTCGAGCGAGTGCCTGCTGTACTGCCATATGTCAGAGGTGTCACTGACAAGATTGGCTACATCTTGAAGCGTGCTTCCATTAAAACATATTTCAAGCCGCCGAAGAAGATTAGTCAGTTTTTACCATCAGTCAAGTGTAATATTCCTCTGCAAGATGCAGGAGTGTACAAGCTGGATTGTGAATGTGGTCTCTCTTATATAGGACAAACTAAAAGATCCATAAAAACCCGCGTTAAAGAACACATAGCTGATGTGAAGAATAGACGCTCCGGGAAGTCTGCAGTCTGTGAACACGTACAGGATCGCCCCCGTCACTACATTAGATTTGATAGACCACAAATCCTCGCTAAAGAACACCGATTCCTTCCAAGGATGATTCGCGAGGCTATTGAAAACAATAGCCTCGCGATTAAAAAAAACAAAAAACATCCTAATTTCAATCGAGAAGATGGCTGGGTGCTACCATCTGCTTGGGATCCCATAATTAATAAAATTAAATCCCAACCCAAGCATACAACTGCAAGACTTCATGATACTGTAAGTTCATACTGCGTAGATCGGAACAAAAATTAATAATTTTTAATCTGGAGGTAGCCGTGGTTAACTATGACATTGGGACGTCATACACCTCAGTCCCCCCCGTGACCATGGGTGCTGTAAAGTGCTTGAAACGTCGGGAAAGTAAAATAAGTTAATATACGCGATAAAATCCGTAAAATTAGTTTTATTTAAATGTGTAGTGTTCGCGTAAATACAAGGCTTTCACTTCACAATTAAGTTTTGTAGTTTTCACAAAACTTAATTATAAAAATAATTCTGTATGGCCGCTCATGCAGCCATGAGAGCCGAAGAGTATTGTCGCTTAGAAACTAGACGATCGGGAATCACGGTGCCGTAGATACTGCATTCGTAGCCAACAAAACCTAAATTATTATTTTTAATTCATCTTTAAAGTGCATGTCTAAATATCGAGTTCAGTTTCGGTAGGGGGAAAAGGAATCAAAATTCTCCAATTGTTAACTGCCAAATTTCGTTGCACTCGGCAGGCAGTTAAATGGCATGTACGACAGCCCATCTTACAAGGAGGAACCTTTTTACCGTTACCTGGGTTTGAATCCCGGGTCGAAGAAAAATCAGTTCAGATTTTTTTGTCAAGAAAATCTCAGTTACAGCCTGGATTGAGGATGTTGGTGTTGTTTCACCCCCGTACGTCGGAAAACTGGTAAAGCCGTTAGTCTTGCGCCTAATAAATCATCGGACATGTCAGATTGCATAGGGAATGGTGAGTGTACCTGTGCTTGTACATACTTGTGCACTATTACCCTGTCGTACGTATGCAGTTGGCTAGTCTCCGTTGTGACTAGCCGCCCTGTCCGAAATGGATCGGAGGACCTTATAAACCGAAGCGTTAATGTATCTGTTTCATATTAATAAATTTAGCATTTTGCATGTTTAATTACTATTTGGAAATGGGTGTGCAGTACTAAATCTGCAATTACATATTTGAGGTTTCAAACTCGTCTCATAAACGGAACGATTGCACCTAACAATTCAAACCGCATGCAAAATTTGTAACAGCTGAATTATAATGAAATATCGATATGCAATAATGATACTCCATGCAGCATGATTAATTATATCCCAATTTGTACGTAGGTGAAAACCATATGCATTTTTGATTGTTAATGGGAAATAGATAAAGTTATTTATGGACCCACAACATTCACTTACCATCAGGTGCACTATGTACTTATTTGTCACTATTACTGTGCAATGAGAAAGTATTCTTAAAAAGTGGAAGTAGTTCAGTTTTTTTTTAGTAAAACTGTAATACTATAATAATCCCATAGTTAAAACCTTCAGCAATTAATCATTATTATCTTTATCGTTACAGTCCGTCACAAGTGTTTCTACAATTGAACCTACTGTCCACCGTGGTTACTGCAGTCCAGGCACACTTGCATCAAACTTTAAATAAAGATGGCTACAGATACGCTGTCACGTATTAGGATTCAGATGGAATGACTCCCAGCTTATTAATTACACTAGTTCTCTTAACCCTTCACATCGGACCACAAAAATACAGTTTTTTTAATCACATTTTAAAGGTAGGAAAACTAATTCAAATTGATATACATGATCGAGTTACGATAAGCGTTATCAGCGCCGTTAGTCATAATCAGATATTTCATTATATATAAATAATTTTTAATAAATAAAAAAATTACTTCTTAAATATTTGATTACATAATTCGGACAAACTAATTAAGAAATAGCGTTCTCGTTGCATGCGATTACGAGCGCCATCTGGCAGCAGACAGCTGAAGACTTTTGTTTGGATAATTCCAATTTGAACCAGCATTAATTGTGCGCCAGCTACGGTCTCGGAGTTCCAAATTTAAATGCCTTCAAATAAAATTCGATTGATTCAGAATTCACTTTCGGTACAAGGTTACCGCGACAAAGTCTCCGAATATCAAAAGTACATAAAGGTCAGTGCCCACTGTTGCGTGCTTAATGCATGTTCATTAATAACCACGCCACTAACTGAGCTGAATTTAATACACGGGGTAACAATCATTAAAAAGCTTTATGATGTGAAACTGTTCTTGTATCGGTGAAAGCGTTTATATAAAGGAACTAGCACCGTTAAGAACTTTAAAGTTATTATTAATAGTCACGTTTACATAACTAAACCTGTACTTAAATTTAAAATAATTGATATAACTAAAAACAATTAAAAAAAATTAATCTGAGAGCCGTCCAGAATTTGCCACGCTGTCGTCGTGCGGTGTTATAAAGAACATATACATCGGCAAAATGTTTTTTATCGATTGATACTTATAAACCATAGGTAACTAGGGTAACTACCAGAGCGTATTGCCAGTGTTGATATTATATGGATCTAAGACGGACTGACGCTCGGTTTCTGAGGATGGAATTATCATAATTTATCACTAAAACAGAAACGAAAAAAATTATTATTAATAAAAGTAGTATTAATGAAGAATTGAAACAATAAAATCAATTTTAAACTCGATCTCTGAAACTTGTTATCGTTTTCATAGTCGTTGAACGATTCGTAGCGTTTCAGAAATGCAGTGACAGATAATATAATATATGCTATGTTCGAAAATATTTGACTCTCTGCGTGATTGAATTCGTAATGGTGGTTCTAACCAGTGTAACAAACACAACTATTATACTCGTAATGTTAGGAAAGATCGACTTTTAAAACTTGCTTGTTTTATTTGGTCGCAAAATCACATAGGTAAATTCTCATTGGTAAGTCGCTATAATGATTCGTCAAAATTAAAACATTTTCCGTTTCTGAACTTCCGATTTAATTGTTTTAGAAAACTTTTGATGTTTCACATATAACATCAAAAAACTAAAAAAAAAAATACAGTATGTACTCTTCTCATCTCGTATCTACTTTATTATGTTCGTATTTATCTGTAATAAGCATCTAATTAAGACTTAAATTCAAATCCTCGCAATTTACCAGTATTTTATAAATAGGATTGCTTAGAACGGCTGAGAAAAAAGAACTTAACGAAAGACACCAAAAGAAAAACTTAAAGTGTACGCAAACTGAAAACGTTAAATTGGTATGCACAACAATCCAACATAAAATAACAAAAAAAAATCCCACCAATAATATATTACTCTACGAAGTGTAACTGGTAATATTTTACGAAGTAGTAACTATCTGGCAGGGAAATGACACTAGTCTCGGGTTGCCGTGACTCGCTGCCATCAAGCGCTGTGCTGGAAAATAACAAATTAAGGCGCACAAAATATATAATATGTACATGTATATTTAAATGCAATTTGGAAACATAACATTAACGGTGTTATTACAAAACGTGGTTTATTGATAGTCTCGGGCTTAAAGATGAGTCTTTGTCACGAAAGAAATCCCTCAGCCGCGATGCCAGTTTTCGCGAAATTTTCCATTTGCTGTCGAATTGAATAATAATATATAAGTTTACTTTTATTTCCACGGGACTTTATTTTTGAAATAAACTGTAGCTTCAGATATTACAAAAATTAACACAGCAGATTAATAATTATGAATTATTTTTGTAAACATTTGTTATAGAATAAGGGTGACAAACGAGCACACAAACCATCTGATGGTAATTGGATATGCTGCAGCCTATAGACATCTAAATCTATTCTCGATGAAGAGTCAAAATGTAAATGCGTTGAGGTTGACTTACCCTTGAGGTTGTTTGCCTCATTTCCAGCAAAAAAGGTTCACTGGTTTTCCACGCTTATCATAGAAACATTAAGCTCATCATACAGCATTAAGCTACTGTATTCCGTGAGAGAATGATATTTCCTCTTTCATGCCTACCTATTCGTACTTCAATCATAATACAGCTGCAGCGCGTAAACGTATTGGAGATCATCTTACTTAAAACTGCTCACGCATCTCTTGTACTTTGATAGATTTTGTTACATTGACCATATTAACTATGACAAGATCTAAATTTACGTGCCGTTTCTATCATGTGTTATTGGATAAAAGCATTTTTACTATATTTGCCATGATAAAAGTGATAAAATCTACCAAAAAATACAAGAAAGTTGCGTGCAGTGTTTAATTAGATGATCTCTTCCTATATATTATCATTATTACTAATAGTAAAATATATATTTAATACGCTTCACTCATTGTCTGAAAATAATTGGACATTGTTGAAGAAACTACAAGCCCATGACAAAAAAGATAATGATTTTTAAACTGTTGTTAAATATTCATAAATTAAATAAAAAGCAAAAATTTTAAATACATTTGAACCACAAATAAATAAAATATGTAAGTAATAAAAACGAGTTAAATCCGCATGCTTTAACAAAATTGAATCATAGAGGAAGAGCGCTTCATGAAAAGTACGTAATAAACAAAGTTTTTTTTTTTAAATAGAAATAGGGTGACAAACGAACACACAGTCCACCTGATGGTAAGTGGTTGCTGAGGCCCATATACATCTACATCTATCCTCGTTTGCGAATCAAAATGCAGATGCGTTGTCAGCCTTGAGGACTAAAATGGAATACCTCTTTTCCAGTAAAAAGGGTCTCCGGTTCTCTACAGTCACCATACGAAACACAGCAGCATTAAGCTTCTATTTTACACTGGTATTCTGTGAGAACGTGGTCCCTCCCCGGTCGTGCCGACCCATTCGTGCTACAACTATACTATTAATATAGCTGCAGCATGGTTCTACCACGTAAATAATCCTTTTTATATAAATAATTTTAAAGCTAAATTTATGAATATGTATTATATGCAATTTTCCATTAAGTAGTTTTTAGACTAAGTTCATTTGTTTGTTAGGAGAAATAGAACAAAACATATCTTGAAAACAATATAAAAAAAAAATCTCCAAGTCTCTTATGCAGTTACTATAATGTTATTATTAATATTTCTGATGTAACTTAATACAAAACATGCTCTAAAACAAAAGCTAGGAAAATCAATACTAACATAATGGTCCACGAGAGACGACAAAATATATCGAAAGCCATTTTATCAAGGCAATCGCAGAAAACATACAAAAAAAGAAACGTGTTAGAGTTCTGTTTCGAGCTAAATTTATTTAACACAATCCTAAAAGGAATCGTGCTTTAACCGAACAATGGAAATATATATAAGTATATAAAATACTTTTTAAAATAAATTCTGCCTCGGAGAGCAATCATAGAGTCAAATTCTGAGGTATGAAATGTTTTTTGAACGTAGCGCACATTTCCAAAGATTGTAAAAACCTTTTTAATTCTAAAAACAAAATATGCCTATGAAATGCTATATTTCGCAGTAGGTTAACTTTTTAATAAAAAAATCTAATAATAAATATATAAATAACCTTGTGATCCAATAGTTAGATTTGAACATGAGTCTACATCATCATCATCACAGCCCATAAATTTCACTGCTTAACAGACATCCTCCATAGATTGCCTAATGGGATTTTTACCATATAATATATTATTTTGAGTTATTATCGGAAAAATGATGCTCCCCATATCCTATTGAATTCCCTCTGCCGCCTCTTGGATACACCCGTGGGATATTAGCTGGTGGATATTTTTAAATCACCATTGCACGGTTGATATGTATAAGTTTCATATAATTTAATTCTAAATCATACTAATTGTATTATGATATGACATAACTTAATTGTTAACGATCATTGCCATAATATGAAATACAACATCCGTTCTGCTGTTGTAAATGTGCAGATGAATTCAGTGTTTATCGTAATATCTAATTTTATTTCTTTCTTACATTCTATCATGAACAATTATTTACACAATAATACTTAAATACCAAGCAATAATTTTAACACAAATCGTTTGGTTTAGTACGGAACCACTTAATGTAATGGAAATACACTGAAGTTATTAACACTTTCGAAAGTAACAAATACTAATGTTGTGACATATTAACGACAAAAATTTACTTACTACCTCATATAAATTGAAGTCAAATTCTGTCAATTCAATATAATCTTGTTTACCGTCCTATGAAAGGTTTTCAGCTGCACGTGGGCGTGAGCGTTAGTTTAAATACCGATAAAATACAAACTTTAATCTGTAATAGATCTTTGAATATATTTCAAAGTTCACGGTCTAACTGATAGTAAGTGGTTGTATGAACACCTTTAAACAACTTGATACCTTTTATAACCTTGATACAACTTTAAACAAACTTGGCCAAAGATGCGTTATATTTCGTTTAATTATATTATATATAATAAATTATAATAATTCAATCAAAATTTAAAATATTATTTAAGCAAAATTTTCTTTTACTTAATTAATTAGCCGACGAGACTCATTAAAATTTAAGGGCTGAATCTGTTACGATAAGTCCTAGTATAACTTTATATTCTATTTATATAATACAAAAAATGTAGGATGCTCAATGCATCCTACATTTTTTGTATTATATAAATACAAAAAATGTAGGGCAGAGACTTTCGGTTTCCTCATGCCTCTCTCTCCTAAGCAAATCCAACGATTGCGAAAAATTTGCTTAAAAGGTAATTTGGGTTGTCGATTGATAAAAAATATTTAACAATAAAAGTATATTTCACCATATGTTACCACTTAATTCTGTATTAAGTTTACTTACTACGTTTGTACACTTACATTAATATAGGATTTTTTTTTCGATGAACCGATAGTAGTTATCCACCGAATAAATTATAGCATGACTGATTCATAAAACTGTAATTTTGTACCCTATGAATAAATTTTATCTGAGGCTTGAAAAATCGGCCCTGAATATAATAATGTCCTCCAGACCAATGTCAACACAAATGTCCATAACTATCTATAGAGAACCATTCTGTTGAATATTTAACCCAACGGTTTCTTGTACTTACCGTTTGCCTAATGGATCCTGAGGCTATTCGGTAAATTTAATCATTTAAAAAGTTAAAATGTACGTATGTTGTTTCGATATGCCATGTTTATTAGCATATAGAAATATATCAGAACATCAACGTGCAATTGGTTGCACCAATTTGTATATACTCTATTATGTTAGTGATCAAATGAATTTAAATGAAATGAAATGAAATTCTTCGACGGAAGGAACTACAATTGCTCTTGTCACTTTTTTAGTCTACTACCAAATATCGAAATGTTACGAATACCAAATACTAAAACCGGCAAAGTGCGAGACGAACTCGCGCACCGAGGGTTCCGAACAAATCTGTAGGTATATAAGTTTAAAATTATTAAAAATATTTTTATTATATGATGTAACTAAAAATGTATGCTTTTCGCAATTTTTCCTTTATCTGTGCTATAAAACGTTGCTTCGTACCAAATTTCAAGATTCTGAGTTCACGGGAAATACCCTGTAGGTTTTGATTCCCTTGCGAATGTCGAAAACTTACGGCATAAACGGCTGTATCTTTTGATTGCGTTGGCTTAGAAGTTTGATTTTTTCACAGCTCTAAGGGACAGTAGAATTGAGTATTTGATTGAATTTTGAATTTCAGCTTGATACCTCCACGCGTTCCTGAGAAAAAGGGTCTTGACAGACAGACAGACGGACAACAAAGTGATCCTATAAGGGTTCCGTTTTTTTCCTTTTGAGGTACGGAACCCTAAAAAGAGATGTTTTATAAAAAATATTTAGTGGAAAGGTGTCCTTTGGTAACTAGGCCATGCTAGCTGTTCTCTGTGATAAAAACTAGACGTAAATATTTTGGAGATCATCAATGAACAGCAAACCTGAGCAGTTGCGCCCAAAAGTAGCACCTGTACACGAGTATATCATTGTGATTGTAAATATGTGTAATTTCGATTAAAAATATAGAATTTATAAATAACTTGACTACAGCGTCATCTTTCAGATTCTAGATTACCTATCCACCATCTTCTCAACAAAAATAATATAATGTGTGAATATAACCTAAAAGGATATGAGTATGAATAAGAAGTTACGCGATCACTAACAGACGCAATAGCAATTCACATACAGATCAAATAGCTCAAAGAAACAACAACCGATGGGGAAGCATGGTTCTCGAGAGGTAGCTCCTACCCGAGAGGTAGTGTTGGGGCGGCCCCTATTAGATGAAGTGACGACCTGGTAACACATGCAAGAAGTCGATGGATGCAGGTGGTTCAGGACCGTGCTTTGTGGCATTCCTTGGGGGAGGCCTATGTTCAGCAGTGGACTTGTGAAGGGCTGTAATGATGATGATGATGATTCATAGCTAATAACGATATACATGCAGAGCAAATAATAGAAATGATAAAAAACAAACAATTTTCTCAGGGATGACACATATATAAAATGTGTTATCCCTGAGTGTAGTGGCTTAGGCAATGAGTTGCAACGCTTGGGGACGCGGGTTCGAATCCCGCACGGAACAAGTATTTGTATGGCCTACAAATAATTATTCCGGATCTGGATGTTTGTCCTTGTGCAATTTATTTTGTAAACTGCCTCCACGATACAGGGTAAAGTCCTAGTGCGGGGGTAACGTTTTATTTAAAAAAAAAACAGATATCTAGGTAAATAAGGAAAATAAAAAAATATCTAAATACAAAACTTTATTTAAATCGTTTATTTTGAGAAACCAGTTTCATACATTCATAATACTGTACAAGAATCGCTCACTTAAATTATTGAATAAAGAAGAGAAGACTTGCATTCAATCTCCGTAAATCGTATCACTGTAAAGAAGCTGCATACCTGTTTTAAACAATACAATGAGAAACAACAAGAAAATTACACAACGAACTATTTTATTGTTCACAGGCTCAATGCAGAGTTGTTAAGGATAAATGTCGAACCACTTAGCGAAATAGCTCCATTTGGTCGACTATTAACCTTTCTGCCTATTATCGACTAACATGTTCTCATAGAATTTTCGATTTCGTTCACTTATTAAAACGTGGAACAGAATTCTAACTATATTAGCAATCATATACTGCTAAAATCCAAAGTATGAGAAATTGTCGTATTCATAATATTGCTGTCGTATGTGGAAAGAGTCCGCTTAAATTATGAGCCCCGTGTGGTTTAGGCCCCACGGCCTTTGGAAAAATGAATGCAGGGCACCGAAAAATGAATTGCAAACATTATATGAAGGATTAGTATCAATCGCTACGCGTGGGAGGGAATTGGCGATGGGCAAAACTACTTATGGTGAATGTGAGTCTTTGGCATTATACGCGAAAAAAACGAAAAATCAAATAATAAATCTGTAACTATGGCGTCAGTAACTAAGTACCTAATTATCTAGATCTACCTATAAATAATACCTACATTACATTTAAAAAACCCGTAAAGAATGAAAAGTCGACATTCCTGTTGTTATTTAAGCACCCGTATGCTATGCAGTACCTTTTTGCTTTTTGAGAGGCCATACTTGAATAAAAACTGAAAAATAAATATCAAAAGTTGAGGCACTTTTGATATTTATAAGAGAAAAATAATTTTTGTGTTAACGTAAGGCGCGCGTCACCTCGAGCGCGCGCGTGACAACCACACAGAATTAGTTCATGTAGACAGCCGGGCAGCGTAAGTATATTTTCATGCCTAAAGCACGCAGTAAGACAGGCCTGGTTGTGTTAGGAATGGGTCCGCTCGACTGGGGAAGGTCTACGCTCATACAGAATACCAGCATAAAATAGCAGCTCAATGCTGCTGTTTTACGAATGGTGAGTGTAGACAACCGGATTCCCTTTTTATTGGAAACGAGACATTCCATGTTAGTCTTCGGGGATAACATCGCATCTACGATTTAATTCTTAATCGAGGATAGATGTGGATGTCTATTGAAGATTACCACTTAACGTCAGGCGGCCTGTGCTCTCCTTTGGACACTCTTATTCTTTAGCTCAACTGCAGTCCATAGTAACCTGCAACGATTAAGAGCCAAATGCAGATGCGTTTTCACCCATGGGGATTACGATATAATGTAATTAATGGAATCAGGCGTTACTTTGCGGAAATCCATTATATAAAAGCTTTTAGAAAAATTTACTTCGCAAATATGCGCGTTATAAATTAAAATGATGTGTCTTACCTATTATGAAGAGCACCTCCCGACCTCCCTCAATTGCGTGCACTATCCCCGTCACCATTAATCCCAGCACCGCTACTCCCAATCCCAACACCACTACACTAGACAAGACACACCACTGATGACAATACGACACGTGTTTCGCCTCTACACGAGGCATCCTCAGGTGATATAGATTCTACGGTGGCTAACCGCTGTCTTAGCGGAAATGAGGAACTCGCAATTGAGGGAGGGCGGGAGGTGCTCTTCATACTAGGTAAGACACATCATTATATTTTATAACGCGGATATTTGCAAAGTAAATTTTTCTAAAAGCTTTTACGATATAATGCATCGTTACCAATAACATGGAACTCAAGATCTCGTCACTCGCCATACAAAACGCAGCAGTATTATGCTGCTATTTTACAGGTTTTTCTGGTGGTCCTTCTCCGTTTGAGCCCATCCATGCGTACTTCAGCCATATAGGTTGCAGCATTGCTCTATTACTTTGAAAGCACGAACTACAGTTATAATAAAATTAAATGCGCTTTAACAACAGAAAGCATAAATTCCGTTCTTAGAACAGGAATAAAAATAATGTTCTTCAGTTTACAGAGCAATTTAAACTAAGCAAATCTCGATAGAGCCATTTTGCATACGAACGACCGATTACCTTTAATATTGACCGATAAAACGATGTTCCAGTACGAAATACGAATACCATATAAAACCACTGAACCGATATGTGTTAAAGTATTTATTCTTGCAACCTTATTATGCTAGCAAAAAAACTATGAGGTATAGTTAGTTTCAATAAAAGAAACAAGAATAACATAGTCAAATTCTAGTTTAATAATTACTTAATAAAATCTATTAATAATTACTTATAATTTTTTTAAAGTCCCGCTGGGTTTCTGGATGGTTCTTCCAAGGACAGAGGGTTTTTTGCGAACCAGAGTTAAATTAAGGAAAAGAGTGACTTTCAATAAGTATTATTTACAATCTATATTAAATAAAAAAGTTTCTGTTTCTGTACTTATACGGCTTCTCCACCCCGTACCGTGGGTTTATTAAGAGACAACACAGGGAAAAGCCAGTAAAGTTTAATGGCGTTTGGAAGTCAGCAACGTTTTATTATTGGCAACAAGAACCCACCCAGCGTGATAACTATAGCAGATATCCTCTATATGAAGCATTCTGTGAAAAGACCTATGGTCAGCAATGGACTTTGATAGTTTGTAATGAATGGATCAATCAATGAATATTATATTATTCACTTCCAGAAATAACCTTATAAACATAAGTTGAACAAACAAAAGTAAAACTCTATTAAAACACCCCGGCGTGTCATATCCAGTTACGTATACATGACAAGACTTCTACTTGGATTAAGCGCTGTTACAAAATGAAATCCATTGAAATCAGGATTATGTCTAAGACTCGACAGATTTTCTCGTTTACGTTGTATTCTATTCAACAACGCCCTTAATAGAAGGAGATTAGCGACTTAAAAACAAGACATCTCTATCCCTAAAGACGTTATTTCTTTATACTTTAATTGCTTAGGCAGTTGACAAATTGGATTATGAAGTACTTATATAACTTGGTACTTTGATTAATTCCATCCTCGCCCGGGGCCCTGCTGTTTTAAGGTGCTGTAGGGCCATTCTAATCTCGCTCACACTGACGTCCGGGATATCATCGGAATAGTGTCGGATAAAATTTGCTCTTGAATCGTTATTCAAACTTGCGTGTGGCTCCAACGACCGATCGCATGGACAGTTTTCAATTTCCACGACCTTGTCGTTCATACCGTCCACTGTATTGAACTCTAGTCACTGAAAACGATTTTGTAACTCACAAGCTAAACGTTTTCGGGGCTTTAGATTAGAGCACGAGGGGGAGGGAGTGTTGACTTGATGAGACGTAACCTCTCCAACTTAACGTTTAGTTCAGTGTTACTAGTATATCGACAAGTAAAATGAAGAATCATGCACTCACAAATTGACACACATGAATTTAGAATATTGTAATAGGCATATATGATTGCGGCGAATACAAAAAGGAAAAAATTAAACCCACTAGGATTTTTTCCTGCGACGCCAACTTAAGCCTTTATGTTAATTATGAATGATGATGGTTTTAATTTATAGAAATGTATTTCACCTGTAAGTGAAAGCTTTGGTCTATAGACAGACACGCAAATACAAGAACACAGCAAAATACAATTACTGCAATGTATGCAACATTTGGCGCACAAAAAAGGTCTATGGTTTAATTAAATTAATGAATCGATTTAATATTAGTACTTAAAGGTTTATAAAGGTTAGATAGTCCTGCAGAAATCTAAATAAGAAATATAACTGAGTCAATAAACATTAAAAGGATGTTTGTTCGCCAGCACTTTCATACAAATTGAAACATCCATTTCAATTAGAGGCCCACTTCATGCATCACGTAATTTTAATTTATGACTCGGCAATAACTCAAAGGTAACGAGGTGCCGCTGTTTCAAATATTAATGATTATATTTATGAAAATTGTAACTATTTCATTCGGAAAATTACAACTATTTTCTGTTCGCTTTATAAAATCAAATTTTCATAATTATTGGATTTCAAATAAATTTTTAAGGAAACCCTTTAACGATAAAATATTTTTACCTATCTATCCTATATCCACAGAATGTCTCAAAGCACAATACAGAGCCACCTGCATAAAACTCTAAGAATATTTTATTAGCTCGTCCTTCCTCTAACAGGGGCTCTACCAGTTTGAGCTGTATGGCTGGCCCATGGCCATTTCAGTTTAATTCTTTTGCGAATATCCTAGGATCTCGAAGCGCTCTCCATAGCTCAGTGAGAGATTTTTAACTTTCTCAAGCGGCCAGCAGTGAAAGACTACGTCTCGGTTCTGTAAGTCACCACTGTCAACACGCAATGGTTGTCACTAACGCACCTCATCTAGTCCATCGATATAGAGGACCATATTATATTTATTATTGCAGTGTTTAAGTATCACTTAGTGAATTTAATGGCGCATTAATTTATGTTGTCGCGGGAATGATAATTTATCGCGCGTGAAACGCACAGTAAGCGTTTTATGAGGCGTTACGAAAGTCTGTCTGAACGCTTGTGATGTTTTTGTCCTACATCTTTGTGATCACTCTGTGTAGTAGTTTATAATATTAATGGTTGTTATTGTATGTCGTGTTCGAAGGAAAATATGCGAATCATAGACTATACTTAGATAGATAGAAATTATAACTTTATTAATGGGTTATAGCCAGTCCTTGACTACTATCCCGTCAGTAGTAATGCAGCTGGAGAAAGTAAGCCGCACTGACTTAGCTTAAAAATGCCTTTATCTTCACGTGGTCAAGTCATGCTTTAGCTGTAGCTATATTGTGGTTGTAACACGAATGGGTCGGTTCACGCTTACACAGAATACTAGACTAAAATAGCACTGCTACTGTATTTCGTATGTTGAGTTTGGGAGAGAACTGCAAATCTTTTTTACTTGAAACGAGGCATACCATCTTAGTCCTCAGGGGTGACACATCTGTATTATGATTCTTGATCGGGGATAGATGTAAGATGCCTATGGGCCACAGCATCTACTTAACATGAGGTGAACTGTGTGCTCGTTTGTCACACTATTCTATAAAAAAATGCAGGTGGCTCATGACTGTGCTTTGTGGCATTCCTAGGGTCAGGCCTATGTCCAACAGTGGACTTTGATAAGATGTAATAAAAATGAGTGAAGGAATCATATAAAAAAAAATATATTGTACGGAATTGTGCACACCTATATACAACAAGTACAACTGAAAACAAACTAATACTAACTAAAACCCTCTCAGAAATGAGAGGAGGCCTGTGCCCAGCAGTGGGACGTAAATAGGCTGCAACTTTTTTTTACTTTACTAACTAAAAGCTATACATTAAAAATAGAAACGAACATGATATTATATTAATATTATTTGTTACTAAAAACTTTATTACATGGAACTGAAACTTTATCATGGACCCTAACAAATAACTGCAAACACAATTATATCTTCGATCACAAAAGGCGTGACCGCAGCTTAGTCACGTACTGTTTAGATCAAAGATGCGAAATATCAAATCAAGCTGAAAGGTTGGAAAACAATTATGGATACGTGTTTCTGATCGCCAAGCAGGTTCTGTTGGCTTTCAATATCAATAAATATTTAGTAAAAGTGTGATCACTGAAGTGTACTTCTAATGCTCCATCTTTTGAAGATTACTCGTCACCGATTTTAAATAGATTACGAACTTCATGCACTGGTGGTTTAAAAAAATACACGTAACATATAAACCTATCGTGCATTTTAAGTGATCAAAATTCTTACAATTTGTCCTCAATACTAATAACCACGAAGCACAGAGATTCTTAGTCCTTTAGAGTTTAGAAAGTGTGTGTGAAGTGTACCACTGTCGGACTTTCTCCTGTATCGAGGAGACATAAATTGTACATTCAGAAACACACCTGCAATTATTTGTAGGCTATACAAAATCCACCTGGGTCACTTGTATCCGCAACCTGCAAAGCGGCAGCCAAACGTTTGACTTTTGGCTAAATGCATATGAAAGTATATACGGTACTAATAACAAAAATACAATTTTTAAAGTTTTTGTCTGCCTGTGTCTGTCTGTCCGTCTGTCTGTCTGTTTGATCCGGCTAATCTCCGAAATGGCTGGACCGATTTTGACGCGATTGTCACTGGCAGATAGCTGATGTCACAAGGAGTAATTTAGGCTACTTTTATTTTAGAAAAAGAATTAGGGTTCCGCGCGAAAAAATTAAAACCCCAAATAACACGCGGGCGAAGTCGCGGTAAACAGCTAGTACCAATATAAAAATTTAATGAAATACGGTCTATATCGACAACTGGATGACCACTAGTCATAGCATAAACATAGCATGGAAAACGTTACATACTAATTCTTAAACAGCAAACTTGTGTTAAAAATTCACGGAAAGTACGTATTTTATCGTCGACGCGTCAATATTTTCTTAGAGAAAACTTATTACGACGCCTCGATATTAAAATGAATTCCTGTTCACGCTCGTATTTGAAAAGGCTGAAAGGAAATATTGAAGTTGGAAAATGTGTACTTTAATACCGTTAGCTCATACAAAATATAGGTTCGCGATCGATTGAGAACATCTTATATGAGACTTGGTTTCATCAATAAAATACCTCTGTATATTAGATGCTGCACAACCCTTACACAATAACATGTTTTTGTACGTTTTACTTATATTTTAGTACGCTACTTGTAGATTAGATTAAATACGTATACTAGCGTAAATCTTACCTTTTGAGATTCACAGAAGCTCTGAAGCACACAGATCTGGCAAATCTTAACGTAGCATTTTCTAGACTTAGTAGCGATGTCTCTCGTCATCCGAAAGTTTCTCATGTTCCTAACATTAGAGCCATAAAAGAACCATAAATCTTGTTAGTATATTGCAAACCTATTCCAACAAGACATAAACAGTATGAAAAAGAAGAAGAATTGAAGCTAACGCTTTTGAAGTTTTTCGCTTACTGCTTTGAACCGGCAAGATCAAAAGATGAAAAAACAAACATTGACATCGACTACAGCTTTGATTACTTTTGAGTCAGATCAGACAAAAACAGAAAAAGAAAACATAAAAAAACCTTCAAGAAAAGAGCTTACACCTTTCTAAAAGGCTGGCAACGCATCTTCAATTCGCCTGGTGTTGCGGTTGTTCATGGGCGGTGGTAGTTACTTACCATCAAGTGAGCCGCATGCTCGTTTGCCCCCTCTTCTATATAAAAAAAAGAAGTTTTTAAGACTTGAAAACTATGACCGGAGCACGTGTAATGTTTCTTCTTTTTATACTGTTTCCAATTCCTTCAAATTTTTAATAATTTATTTTATACAAGAAAAACCTTTAACGAAGGATACAACCTGTGCTTCTGCCCGTACGGGTCCCCGCCATGTAGTGGCGAGGGAGGGTGGGCTTAATAGCCAAGGCTTGATCACCCACGGAGAACAAAGAAGATTTATCCTCACTTGCTTGGCTCAACGTGAGGAGCCAGCTACAGGTAGCCGCTCCGGGTGGGCTTGCGGAGATGTGCTTTTTTTGAACTGCGACGGTAGGGGTGTCCTCTTCCCACCGCAGCTGACGTGTAGTCATTGGGGAAGAGAAGTGTTGGTAAGATGATACACTATTTGCCCTGTTCTCTGCGACTCTGATGCGTCGCTGATGCGGTGGTGTTGGGCCGCGAAGGAAAGGAGTGTAGACATTGCGAGGTCCCGCTCCCTATACCCTCCGCGGCCGAAATTCGTTAGCGGCGGAGCTATAAACTAAATCGGCTGCTGATTTTTAAGAGAGCTGGTGGTTTAGAGCGCTAGTTTTTCCGACTTTATAGTCTCCGCGTGCCGAACTCGGATGGGCCCTTTCCGCGTGTGGAGTTGGAGGAAAGTTCGCAGCGGAGTGAGAGGTGCCTGTGTGCACCTTACCTGAAAAGGAGGAGGTGTAGTCCTCTCCCAAGGAGGGCACCCAGCGCAGGTGGGACCGAGAATCGAAAGCGTTCCCATGGCCCTGCCAATATGCGGCAAAGGTAAAACACCATGCTGTTTTAGTCGGTGCGAGTCCGACATCACACGTGAAAAAAGGGTAAAAGGGCGAACTTAGTCTGGGTGAGTAGGAAATTGTGGCAGGTTCCTTATTGACGAAATAAAGATAAAAAAAGGTATTTATATATATTAACTACAATTAAAATTTTATACGTCCTTTTGAGATTTGTCTTTAAATTTTGTAATATGATGAGCTTTCATGAAATAAAGTTTACACTAACGCTTTTTTTTTAATTGCCGTGTAGTGGCGGTTAAGAATATCCACTACCCCATATCTTCCCGTGGGTGTCGTAAAAGGCGACAAAGGGAAACAGACAGGAGATGGGCAGCAGCATCTTCCTGATAATAGCCAAAATAACAATAAAAAACTGCGGTTGCCAACCCGCTCGCCAAGCGTGGCAACTATGGCAATATACCCCCCATGAGCAATGACAATAATAAACGGCCCCCAGTCCCCGGCGGCCCCGCTATTCCTGGCTACGGTGGCGACCATGGTAACGGCGGGGCAGGGGGTGCTAAGAATCTCCGGTGGAGGTTCGGTTGCCACCTACGACGACTCGACCTGGCAACATACAACGCACGCACCCTGAGGACTGACGAGAAGATTGTGGAGCTGGAAGAAGAGATAGACAAGTTACGCTGGCATATTATAGGATTATCCGAAGTCCGAAGAGAGGGGGAGGACACGGTAATCCTCGAATCCGGCAACTTGCTCTATTACCGGGAGGGCGACCATCTGTCCCAAGGAGGTGTCGGATTTATCGTCCACAAGTCTCTCGTTAACAACGTTGTAAAGATTGAGAGTGTGTCGACGAGGGTTGCGTACCTTATACTCAGAATCACCAAACGGTATTCGCTGAAGGTCATACAGGTTTACGCACCAACCTCGGCACACCCCGATCAGGAGGTGGAGGAAATGTATGAGGATATCTCTAGAGCCATGCATTCCTCCAAAACCCAATATACGGTGTTAATGGGAGACTTCAATGCAAAACTAGGCACAAGAGAGAACGGTGAGCTGAAAGTAGGGAAATTTGGAATAGGGCAACGGAACCCAAGGGGCCAGCAGCTGGCCGAATTCATGGAGAAAGAGGGACTCTTTATGATGAACTCTTTCTTCCAGAAGCGGCCCCACAGGAAGTGGACCTGGTCGAGCCCCGACGGTTCGACAAAAAATGAGATTGACTTCATTATGACGACCAGACGACAACTGTTCAGTGATGTCTCAGTGATCGCGAGGGTGAAAACCGGCAGCGATCACCGAATGGTTAGAGGCACACTGAACCTAAACGTTAAGTTGGAGAGGTCTCGTCTAATGAAGTCAACGCTCCGTCCCCCTCGTGCTCTAATCCAAAGTCCCGAAACCTTTCAGCTCGAGTTACAAAACCGTTTTCAGTGCCTAGAAGACTGCAATGAAGTGGACGATTTGAATGACAAGCTCGTGGAAACTGTCCATGCGGTCGGAGCTAAGTTCTGCAAGACCCGCCGCAGAAGAACACAAAAACTCTCCGATCACACTCTTAATCTCATGGCTGTTAGACGGGAGATGAAGCTACATTCTTCAACAGATTTAACAGCATACAGGCAACTGAACAGACAGATCTCCAAATGCATGCGGCGGGACTTACGCAAATTCAATACAGCTCGTATTGAAGAAGCGATCGAGCGGAACCGAGGCTCCAAAGTCTTTGCCAGAGATCTGTCTGCCAGAAAGCGCCAACTGTCAAAGCTGAAGACAGAATGTGGCAGCATCGTTTCCGGGGCACTTGAGATTTTGAGTGAGATTGAGAGGTTCTATGGGCAGCTGTACACGTCATCGTTGGAGCCGCACGCAAGTGTGAGTAACGATCCAAGAGCGAGACTTATCCGACATTATTCCGATGATATCCCGGACGTCAGTCTGAGCGAGATTAGAATGGCTCTCCAGCACCTTAAAAACGGCAAGGCCCCAGGCGAGGATGGAATTACAGCGGAGCTTCTGCAAGCGGGTGGAAAACCGGTACTTGAAGTCCTTCAGAAGCTCTTTAATTCCGTCCTCCATGGTGGCATTACACCGGAGGCGTGGAGCAGAAGTGCGGTGGTCTTGTTCTTCAAGAAAGGCGACAACGCTCTCTTGAAGAACTACAGACCGATTTCCCTTCTGAGCCGCGTCTACGTGCTGTTTTCGAGAGTCATTACGAATCGTCTCGCGCGCAGACTTGACGACTTCCAGCCTCCCGAACAAGCTGGTTTCCGAAAAGGCTTTAGCACCATAGACCACATACATACCCTTCGGCAAATTGTACAGAAGTCCGAGGAGTACAATTTGCCACTATGTCTGGCGTATGTGGACTATGAGAAAGCCTTTGATTCCGTCGAAATTTGGGCGGTGCTGCAGTCCCTACAGCGATGCCAAGTTGACTGTCGGTATATCGAAGTGTTGAAGTGCTTGTACAGTAGGGCTACGATGGCTATCCGAGTACAGAACCAGAGTACGAAACCTATCCAATTGCAGAGAGGTGTAAGACAGGGTGACGTCATATCCCCGAAACTCTTTACCGCTGCATTGGAAGATGTTTTCAAGCTTCTGGACTGGAAAGGATACGGTATCAACATCAATGGCGAGTACATCACTCACCTTCGATTTGCCGACGATATAGTCCTTATGGCAGAATCGCTGGAGGACCTAAGCACTATGCTCAATGACCTCATTAGTGTTTCCCAACGGATAGGTCTTAAGATGAACATGGACAAAACAAAGATCATGTTTAATGTCCATGTCACACCTATGCCGGTAGTTGTTGGGAACACTAAGCTCGAAGTTGTTGACGAGTATGTTTACCTGGGACAAATAGTCCGACTAGGTAAGTCCAACTTCGACCGAGAGGTCAATCGACGGATTCAACTCGGTTGGGCAGCGTTCGGGAAATTACGGCACATCTTCTCGTCAGGTATACCTCAAAACTTGAAAACGAGACTGTACACCCAGTGCGTGTTGCCAGTGATGACATACGGAACTGAGACGTGGTCCTTCACTGCTGGCCGGATGAGGAAGCTCAAGGTCGCTCAGCGAGCTATGGAGAGGGCTATGCTCGGAGTTTCTCTGCGTGATAAACTCAGAAATGAGGATATCCGCAGTAGAACTAGAGTGACCGACATAGCCCAACGGATTAGTAAGCTGAAGTGGCAATGGGCCGGCCATATAGCTCGAAGAACCGACAACCGATGGGGAAGAAAGGTTCTCGAGTGGCAGCCTCGTACCGGCAGGCGAAGTGTAGGGCGTCCCCCCACTAGATGGAGTGACGACCTGGTAAGATATGCAGGAAGTCGATGGATGCAGGTGGCTCAGGACCGTGCTTTGTGGCATTCTTTGGGGGAGGCCTATGTTCAGCAGTGGACTTGTGAAGGGCTGTAATGATGATGATGATGATGATGATAACGCTTTTAAGTAAGGAACTAATGTTATTACACCGTCAGAGAGTTCAGGTTAATGATTCATATAACGATTACTCGCTTACCTGTTGAGACGGTAATAGCGCACGTAGCACTATAAAATAAATATAAATTTCATAAGTACAAAAAGCCCTAATAGTAGCAAGGCATTCCGAATGTCTACATAAGTGATTTCTTATAAAATTAGATAAAATATTGTTTTCTACAAATTATAAAGAAAATCAACACTAAACAGCTTTAAATTTGTTTGTGCTGATCATTTTTTGCCGGCGCTGTCACTTCGCCATAACTATTATATAAAATATCCACATGTGTGAATCGAGCAATTGAAGTCTACATAAAAATCAATTGCTAGTCTCGCTAAAACTAGAAAATGTTTCGAACAATTTTGATTACATTTTTGCGTGCGTTTGAGGGGTCCTAGATGGTTCAGATTCACTATTAGACCCGGTAGGTGGCGCTGTTGTCGAGATTCAGAAATCACCCGTAAGAAGCCGGGGTGGATAGCTAGTAATATATAAAATCAGCTACAATATACTAGGTTACCACCTGGTATAATTTTCTGTCTAAGAGTCTGTTTGGATAGGTATTTTTTAGGGTTCCGTACCTCAAAAGGAAAAAACGGAACCCTTATAGGATCACTTTGTTGTCCGTCTGTCTGTCTGTCAAGACCCTTTTTCTCAGAAATGCGTGGAGGTATCAAGCTGAAATTCATATCAAATACTCAAGTCTACTGTCCCTTGGAGCTGTGAAAAAATCAAACTTCTAAGCCAACGCAATCAAAAGATACAGCCGTTTATGCCGTAAATTTTCGACATTCGCAAGGGAATCAAAACCTACAGGGTACTTCCCGTGAACTCAGAATCTTAAAATTTGGTACGAAGCAACGTATTATAGCACAGATAAAGGAAAAATTGCGAAAAGCATAAATTTTTAGTTACATCATATATAAACTTATATACCTACGGATTTGTTCTGTACCCTGTTTTTTATATTTATTACCACCACCAAACAGCAGTGCGTGTACTGTTGTGTGCCTGTCGGAAGTGTTAATTGAGCATAGCTTGTATAATTGGCTGTGACACAGATTACTAAATAGTTTACTAAAGTAAAGCTGTGAGGCATTCTATCGTAGTCTTCAGCGATTACAACGCATCTTCTAGACTTATTTGTCCGCAGCTTACTATTTGGTAGGCTGTAAGTTCATTTGTCACTTCAGTGTTATTAAAAAAAACAACCTTTATACTACTCGCACGGAGAGTTGGTCGCTCCGCAGACGGTTATACCTAAATTCATATTAGTTTTAAATAATCCATTAACAAGTTTCCTACAGTTCCTACAGCTTTAAAAAGATATCAAATTTGACCGACGGAAAAACAACGAACATTATTGAAACATAATCAGTGTAAGAAAGGAAGAAAGCCTTTTCATGTAAGCTTTGAAGACATTTACGGCTCCAAAGAATCACCTTAGCGCGTATGTCATCGTACAATAAATGGAAAATCATGTAACGTGCTTTTTACTCTACTGGGAAAAGCTTTGACATTTTTAAAACTTACTATAAAAGCAAGAAATCTGTTTTTACAACTCAATAATCTCTTCGGGGATTGTTATAATGGAAGAAGTTTTCAAGCTGCTAGACTAGAAAAGATACGGTATTAACATCAATGGCGAATACATCACGACTATATAGTCCTATGGAGGACCTAAGCACTATGCCATTGAGCATATCTCAATAGTGCCCCTCAAAGGATAGGTCTTAAGATGAACATGACAAAACAAAGATCATGCGTAACATCCATATCCCACCTGCGTCGGTAGTTGTTGGGAGCACTAAGCTCGAAGTGGTTGACATGTATGTTTACCTGGGATAAATAGTCCGATTAGATAAGTCCAACTTCGACCGAGACGTCAATCGACTGGGCAGCGTTAGGGAGATTATGACACATCCTTAGTGATGACTTATGAATCTGAGGCGTGGTTCTTTACTGCTGGCCGTATGAGGAATGTCAAGGTCGCTTAGCGAGCTATAAAATGGCCTATGCTCGGGGTTTCTCTGCGTGATAGGGAATATCCGCAGTAGAACCAGAGTAACTGACTTAGCCCAACGTGTTAGTATGCTGAAGTGGCAATGGGCCGGCCATATAGTTCGAAAAACCGGCAACTGATGGGGAAGCCTGGTTCTCGAGTGGCAGCCTCGTACCGGTAGGCAAAGTGTGGAGCGGCCCCTCACTAGATGGAGTGATGACCTGGTAAGACATGCAGGAATTCGATGGATGCAGGTGGTTCAGGACCGTGCTTTGTGGCATTCAATGATGATAATGATGATGAATACAAATTTTACGGATTTAATCGCGTATTAATTTTCAGTATTTTTGATTCACCACCCATGGTAAGTAAATAAAAAAATGACTTCCAATAAGTATTATTACATATATTGAATAAAAATTATTCTATTCTATGGTCTAGGGGGTGACTGTAGTTGATGACACCCTTCGTTAACTAATGAAATCAGGACGTCAAACACTTCAGTCCCTCCTGTGACCTTGGGTATTGTAAAGCCCCTGAAATGTCAGGAAAGTTAAAATATAAAATTAGTTTTATTCTAAGTGTTACTATTCACGTACGTACTATTACTGTTCACGTAAGTACGATTAACAACTAAACCGACAAAGAAATATTTTTACCATAAAGCTTGCAGAAAGGGAATAAAATTTTCGATTCATACGAAGTCAAATGTGTTTAGCCAATAATCAGTTAGAACTTCACTTTACCGGTACACGCCGTGCACAGCGTAGTTTTATCATAAATATTAGTGTCTGAATGAACTTGGTAATCTCTTCCCGGATCCTCCTCGTAATTACTAACAAATGCTATTAAACTAATTTCTCTACTAGAGAGCGAATTCGCTTAGTTTAAAACTTTAGTTCTTAGAATAAGAAATACTATCTTAAACCGTTACCGTTACCGCTACTGTGACAGCCTATCAAAAGTCCACTGCTGAACAAATGCCTCCCACATACGAGGGAATATTTGCAATAGTTGCCGCGCCCGACATGCGGGTTAGCAATCGCAGTTTTTTTATTTTAAGTTGTAAAAAGAAAGACGCTGCTGCCCATCTCCTGGTTTGTTTCCTTCTGACGCCTGTTACGATACCCACAGGACGATATTTTTACCGTTACACGTTATTGGTAAATAAATTATTACTTGGGCAGTAAGGGGTATCATCATCATCATCAGCCTGCGGCAGTCCACTGCTGAACATAGGCCTCTCCCAAGGCGCGCCACTTAGCCCGATCTTCGGTTACACGCATCCAGTTTCTACCAGCCACCTTGTGCTGATCGTCGCTCCATCTGGTCAGGGGGCGTCCCACACTACGTTTGCCTAGACGCGGTCTCCACTCCATAACACGTCTACTCCACCGGTTGTCACCACTGCGACAGACGTGACCAGCCCAGTAAGGGGTATGTTATATAATCACTTTACATTTTTAACGATTTTGTACGTGTTGTACCCAACTAAGAGACTATCGCAAATGTAACCGACTTATTGTGATAAATTCATACAGAAAATGCTAAACTCAAGTTTCACAGACTATCAAACAGAAGTACACAGGTAATCGGGGCAATATTACGAGTGTAAAAGTGTTGTCTATTTATGCCGCAAATCTGCAGTGCGTGCACTGCAGTGTTCCGGTGTGAGGATTGGAGAACTAGAATAATTATACATTTCTACCTTAATTCTCAGAAGAGACAACGCATCTGTAGCGTTCTTTGTTTGATGTTGGCTCTACGTTCGATTAAATATAAAGTAAATAATAACAGTTAATGGATGCATGTGGCTCTGAACCTTTTTGGGCTTTGCGGCATTTCTTGACGAAGGCCTATGTTTAGAGGTGGACATAAAGGGGCTGCCAACCCACCTAATTAGAGTAGTAAGTATATTGGAGGTTTTTAAAAAAAATACTGTGTATTAATATAAATCTAAAACCAGTACTGGACTTAAAGGGCTATTGATATAAAACAAATTATAATAAAATAGCAAGCGTTGAATGAGAATTTTATATTATACATACGTAAAATATAAAACAAGGCGATAAAGATTTACAAGACATAAAAATTACGACAGTGCTACATACATATTCCATACAAAAAGAGAATCAAAGAGTCTTCTTTTTTCTAATATAAGGACTCAACTGACATGATGTGAAAATACTAATTCTATTGCAGGCCTTAAGCGCAAGCGCAAAGTATGTTCTACTATCGCCTAAAATCTTATTGTACATATAAGTGATATAAAAAGCACATTCAAGTCAGAAAGATAAATGATTGTTTAACTTATTAATATATTTTTTAAAATCGATTAATTGCTATTTTTAAATAAAAAAGGGTTTTAGTGGCTTATGGTGTGGATTTATCAAGCCCGCAAGGCTTACAAGCCTTGCGGACACGATAACTTTTAAAAATATCAATTGTTCAGCTCAATATATTTTTAAAACTCTTCATCTATCATGTGGGAAGCCATTGAATGTAAATGGCAATTTAATTTTGTTTAATTTAGTAATAATAAATTTTACGGCTGCGAAATGGCGAAAT
Organism: Parnassius mnemosyne; assembly: GCA_963668995.1. Lineage (NCBI taxonomy): Eukaryota > Metazoa > Arthropoda > Insecta > Lepidoptera > Papilionidae > Parnassius > Parnassius mnemosyne. The sequence continues at coordinate 44,167,958 of CAVLGL010000148.1, forward strand.
TTTCGGTGTATTCAGCAGCCTTGTATGAAAAATTATTACTAAATAGAATAGAGACTGCGTCACTCAGTTCGGCGTCAGTCGCCGTCGTGAGTGGACATTGTTTCGGTTGTTTGCAGCGGCTCAAAAAGATCGCTGTACAAATACACAATATTCGAATAAACAAATTTCTTAAATACTTGATTATAATAATAATGAGAGATTTTTTTTATTACAATATTTTGAAAGCACAGAATAAATAACAGTAGTACGTACTAAAAGTAAGTAGTATAAATTTTTTCTGGCGGCTGCAATAGGTATCAAGTTTTTCATCATGGGTGTCATTTTCATGGTTTTCGAGGGTGTTGAAGCCGATAGTGCTGTCGAAATATAAATCCAAGATGGCGGCTGCAATAGATATCAAGTTTTTCATCATGGGTGTCATTTTCATGGTTTTCGAGAGAGTTGAAGCCGATAGGGTTGTCGAAATGTAAATCCAAGATGGCGGCTGCAATAGATATCAATTTTTTTATCATGGGTGTCATTTTCATGGTTTTCGAGAGAGTTGAAGCCGATAATGCTGTCGAAATGTATTTAAACTACTTTTAAAAGTTCCGTATAATCGTATGTTATACGTAATTTTTTTAATGCGCTTAAGGCATGCCCAATTGGATTTACCAATATATTGTATAATATCATTCTCGATGACAATGCTGAGCCGCATATCGTATTTACCAGATAATTAAATTTTTGTAATAATAATTAATCTTATGCGTACGTTATAAAAAGTTTCTAGAACTTATATTTCTATAAGCGCAATAAATTAAAAGCGCAATGCGATGTAGTTTAAAAATCTATAAGTTATCATGCTACCTTTTTTTCGTTACTGACAAAATTACGCCATTTTGTGCCTTTGTTCCATTATATAAGACATAAACGGTAAGTATATCATTTATCAAGTTCAGTAGACGGCAGACAGCGTAAAGTCGAAGTGAAGTGAAGTTAAAGTTGAAGTGAATTTGTGGTAATCAAAACGAGTTTCAAACTAACTCGTTTTGATTACAACAACCATTTGATATAAACTACGAAAAGAAAAGTTTAGCTATTCATTAAGTAAAAAAGAAAACAACTTACATTACGAGCTACTCGTAACTTTTGTAATTTGTAGTACATACATAACATTTCTCTCAATACTTCTTTATTCAGTCTTCACTTCTCGAAGTTATATTTATTTGTATTTGAGTGTTTTTAGGGTTCCGTTCCTCAATAGAAAAGAACGGAACCCTTAAACTTTCACTTTGAGGTCCGTTGGTCCACCCGTTAAGAGCCCTTTTTCTCGAGAAGGAGAAGAGGGTAACAAGTTGAAATAATATCTATTACTTAAGTGCCCTCGGATGTGTAAAAAATTCAAGCTTTTAAGTCAACGTATTCAATAGTACACGGATATTTCTGTCACATTTTTGATACAATGGCCGTGATTGCCGTGGTAACTACTCAAAATAGTAGAAAAATGCGATTAAAAACCGCATTGTTATACTATTTTGAAAAATTATTATACTAAAAATATTTGGCAAATATCCCTATGAGGCGAACTATGGGAGACTTATGCTCAGTGGTAGACTTTTGATATTCTGTAATAATTAAAGGAAAAATCTCACTCATCTAGAATCATAAAATTTGGCAAGCAAAGTGTCATAGCACAAGTAAAGTAAAAAATCCGGAATTGTTTATTTGTAGTCATATCGATAATTTCTTTTGCGATGACAAACATTCATTGTTAGTTGACAACGATGTAGACATTTTTCACTGCAAAGCCACATTTGTCCTTTAATTCGACGTTTGAGTAATATTCGGTGCTTACCTTATTCACGTATTTAATTCCAGGGAAGTGTGAACTATCTACATAAATGAATTAATACGGAACCCTCAGAGCACGGATTCGACTCGCACTTGTCCGATTTTTTAATACTCTTGAACGTTTCAGTAGTATTTGCATTTGCACTAATAAATTGTCACATTAACTTGTTATTCCAACTTATTTCTTAAAACATATTTCTGTGATAAATAATATTTGTCCATGCTTTTGTTTTATATAAGAGGAGGCAAACGAGCATGCGACTCACCTGATGGTAAGTGACAACCGCCGCCCATTAACAGCAGCAACACTAGAGGAATTGCAAGTGCATGACCTTTTACAAAAGAGTAGGCTATTTTCTTCAACGTCACTAAGTAGTATATATCCAGAAAAATCGCTAGTGGTAGTAGATTCCACAACGAAGTAGTAAGGGGACGAAAACTTATGGTAAATCGCACAGTGGTGGACCGCCAATCATCCAGATGGTATGGATGGTATCGCTAGTTTTGTTACGATTTGGGATGGTGAAATTTAGCGGCTGCAGTTAGTCTAAAGAATTCCTCTGATTAGTCCGAACAATGCTTAGCACTACTCCGTCTTATTACAAAAAGTAGCTTGTGACAAGTCTCAGGTATAAGCTATAATCTGTGTCACGACGAAAGTCCCGCGGAAATTTGCGGACTGAAGTGTAGAGAATGGAATAACATCAAATGTCAAATTTCGCGACAACTGTGACGCTGGGGCTAAACCGGACCTTTTTTTTGTGAGAAAAACTTTTTATACCATAGGTAAAAGCCCGAGATTGTCAATAAGCACTATTTTGTGATAAGACGTGTTTAGTTGTGTAGTAGAGATGCAACCTAACCCCTAAGGAGCTACAGACGTGCTTGTGAAAACATTGGTGGATGTCTTATACAATGAATCCGATTTAAGCAAAATTAAATTACTTCATGCGTTGAATACCCTAAGTCATTGTTAAAAGAATCCGTTTAAAATAATAATAACATAATAATAAACCTTTTTATTTGTCTCAATTCACATATGGTTGTTAAAAATGAACAAAAAAGATCAGAGTATTTATTATTAAATAACTACAGATAAAAAAACAAAGCTAAACGCAATACAATTTACATTTGAATTAATTGACACTTTTTATATACTCGTAATGAGAGTTATGGAGGGGGCTGTGCTCGGAGTTGCGTAATATCTGTGTATTATCTGTGTGTAGTGTAAGTATGCTTCTTAATGAGGATATCTACAGTAGAACCAGAGTAACCGACATCGCCCAATTGACCGTAAACTGAAGAGGCTGGCCATATAGCTCGAAGGACTGACAACTAATGGGGATGAAAGGTTCTTGAGTGGCAGCTTTGTACTGGTAAGCGAAATGTTGGGCCGCACGCCACTAGACAGAGTAACGACGTAAGAGATACAGGAAGTCAATGGATGCAGGAGACACGACCGTGCTTTGTGACATTCTTCGGGGAAGCTATGATTCTATATTCAGCAATGGACTTGTGATGGGTTGAAATGATGATGATGATGATGAACAATATGAAGGAACACATTTATAATTTATTTGTCCAAGTCATTATTATAAGTAAAATATCTAATGGGACGTTACTTTCTAATTGGAAGTTTTTTTTGTATGTTTAAACATGCTTTTCTCTGAAACTACAAGTCCGATTAAAAAAAAATCGTATATGATAACCCGATACATGAGGAATAGTGTCTGGCATTAGGCTACAGCTCTCAGCTAGCCTTAAATATTAAAAAGCTCCAGAACTACTTTATTGTTGTACTTTTACTGTGCTGTACTTTTATTGTCGTGCGCTAGTGTAATGGTTACGTAGGTAATACGTATTCTACAATATTAATCTTTACTCCATCTAAAAAAAGGTTCGCGATACCCTAGTTCTATTTCTTATACATAAGCCAAGTATTATATAACAAAAAAATATTGAAAATTAAAAAGTCATTTATGAGCGTTACTATTAGATATGGCATATTAATCATTACGAACGATAGTTACTTCATCATCAAATGAATGAATCAAATGAAGGTCAATTTATAAAGATAAACTTTGTTCTTTATAGCATGTTATTTGGACGCATAGTTTAAGAGGTAATGAAAAATTAAAATAAATCAACACTCGGCTCCGCGCATGAACGGCGCATAACACTAGCAACCCGATGAGAACCGAGAGAACCAATATATTTTAACACCACGTGAAAATTTTATAAAAGTATTGTCTATACTGAAGTATTATAATGAATCAATCAATCAGTGATTTCTTAAACTATGCGCGGGTGAAACCGCGGGACACAGCTAGTGTGTTATAATCATATTGCCTAAAATATTAATGTTATAATTTATTTTCTTTCAAACAAATTTACTATTGAGCCTCGTCTAGAGTTAGTAGTAGAGTTTATGGTTATATAATTTAGAGCTATTACACTAAGTGGCGAGGAATATAAAACAATTTATCACTTGATCGAAGTTAATGAACATTTAACGCAATATTTGGTGTCATTTTCATGTTGCGTGACGTCATGAAGTGTTTTTTTTAATCGGAATGATGAATATGGCCCGAATATAATAAATAATTATAGATCTGGAAATGTATAGAAAGAGAGCTATGTTAAAAATTTTGTCAATTTGCAAAATAAATTTGAACATATAAAAAAAAGTTACAGTATATCAAGTATAAACAATACCGCTGGGCAGGTCTGAATAATAAGATAAGGCCATACACAACATGGAGATTTTGTAATGAATTACTGCATCTTTGGGTTATTTTTTTATATGATAAGGGCTGCAAACGAGCACACAGTCCACCTAATGGTAAGTGGTTTCTGTGATCCATAGACATCTACACACCTATCGTCGATTACGAATCAACATTCAGATGCGTTGTTGATGTAGATAATCCTGGCCTGAGCAGGTGGCTATTCGCCGTTGAGAGCGGCCGCCGTGATCGAAATACGGTCTGGGGGACATTATTATCATTATAATAAAGCAGAAAATTCTCAGATCAAGGGATCTCATCTGTCATCGAAGTATATTTTATTTTCGGTCGTGCAGGTGTGCTGACTACGCAACATATTAAATTAGCTTTTAAAAATTACAATTGCTACGCATACTTATTTCATAGAAAAAGAGTGACAAACGAGCATACAGTCCACCTGATGGTAAGTGGATGCTGTGGCTTATAGTCATTTACATTTATCTTTAATTAAAACTCAAAATGCAGATGCCTTGTCACTCTAAGATGAAATACCTTGGTACCATTAAAAAGGATGGCCGGTTCTCTACACTCACCGTATGAAGCACAGTAGCATTAAGCTGCTATTTTACGCTGGTATTCTGTGAGAGCGTGGTTCGTCCCCGGTCGAGACAACCATAATATAACTGAAGTGTGGCTTTACCAAGTTGTACCTGCGGCAATATTGGAGTCACATTCAAGCTTAGAACCATTTCTAACAAATGTTTCAAAATTAACTTACGATACTGACATTTCGTACCCTCACCTTTGACGACTATTACTTTTGTTCAAGATTCGCTGAAAAATATCGAGAAATAACGTCGTACACATACCAATGAACTACCGGCATTTCATTCAAATTGTAGTCGGGCTAAAGTAAGTTTCCATTAAGCAAATTCAATTTACCCGATCCGCCTCCCATCAGCCGACGGAATTGAATGAATTCGTTTCTTCCGTCGCATCGGATGTTCTATTGTTGTTTGCTATCCAACTGTTCGGTTTATCTGGAACTAGATAAGCAATCGGTTACTTCAGATTTTCCTATCTACTTTTCTTGTATTTTATGCAAATCTTGCTGATTATTTACTTTTAATAATTTTTAGTATCGGTTGCAGCTAAAATGTTTGTATAGCCATCATAACTTACAGTTTGTTTAAATCAATTTACCTCAATTTTTTTTAAAGTATAGAGGCAAACTAACGCACAGTTCACCTACGTCAAGCGTCGATTGAGAATCAAAATGGAGATATTTTGCCACCGTCGAGAACTAAGATATAAAGCCTCGTCCTAAACAACCTGTCACAGTCTGAAATTTATGATGATGACTTAATTTTAATTGGGAATTTCGTGTATTTATGCATATTAGCAGAATAAACTAGTTTGTTACTGCAGCATAAATTATAGTGCGATAAGCTCATAGCTATGGAAAGGGCTATGCGGTGTTTCTCTGCGTGATAGATTTTTTTTATAGAATGGGGGTGACAAACGAAAGCACAGTCCACCTGATGGTAAGTGGATGTTGTAGCCCATAGACATTAATATTTATCCTTGGTTAAGAATCAAAATGCAGATGCGATGAGGACAAAGATGGAACGCCTTGTTGGCAATAAAGTACTAGACTCATAATATAGCTCATAATATAGTGGTTCTACCACGTAAAAATCCGTAAAAATGACACCTGCTGTAGAACCAGTAGGCTGAAGTGGCTGGGCCGGCCTTTTAGTTTAAAAAACTGTCAAACCATGATGAATACAGGTTTTCGGGTGGTAGCCTCACTAGATCGACATGCAGACATGCACTACATGTTATAGTGGTGAGGCAAGCTTGTATTAGGTACTGTCGTAAAAGCAATAGGTATATAATATATGGGCGTTTCTCTGTAAAATGAATATAATATATGGGCGTTTCTCTGTAAAATGAATATAATATATGGGCGTTTCTCTGAAAAAAAAAATCTGTAAAAAAAAAAGTACAGATTATTACATATTTCGTAAATAACTTTAAAAGATAACCTAATCTACCTCTGCTCAGCGTACAATATCCATTAAAATATACTTTATTGTACCAAAAAAGTTTTTAAAGTCCTTAAAAACAGTCCCCTGACGTGTCACCAAAGCAGTATAGTCACTTCACATTAAATTAAATTTAGACAATAGCTATAGGAATCAATCAAATTGTTTGCTTATTCAAACAATATTATATCATTGATAATGAGATCTGTCTAATTTTTATAAATATTTTTTTATAATACTAAAAAAGTAAAATAAAATTTGTCTCCGAATTTTGTGAACAGTTCCCCTGTCTATATTTTAAATTACGTGACACGTAATCTAAAGGTTAAACAATTGCATTGCTGCTTGTAACAAAACGCAAACCATCTGAAGTTTGCACGGTTGTCGTCATTAGCGCCTTAACAAAATTTTATTGAGTGCTACATGAGCATCCCTCCTTGGAACTCATGTTGTAACCAGACAGCCAACAGTCCTCTGGTAGGGAATATTTTTATTTATTTTTAATGTACTATATTTAAATCTTAGAAACTTTATATTGTTATAATAGATAAATATTCTGTGTCTACAGTAAAATGACATGACTCATTAACATTTTGTGCTGCTTTTCAATTAAATCAAATTAAACAGTCCCCTGGCAACAGTCCCCTGCCCTTCAACAAGACATGGAACTGTTTCCGCCTCCAAGTGACTGTCTAATACCACGTTTGTCATTGTTTAAGTAAATGTGTTTTTTTTTATAGGATAAGGGTGACAAACGAGCACACAGTCCACCTGATGGTAAGTGGTTGCTGTGGCCCATAGACATCTACATCTATCCTCTATTACAAATCAATATGTAGATGCGTTGTCACCCGTGAGGACTAAGATGGAATGCCTCATTTCCAGTAAAAAGGGCCTCCGGCCATCTGCACTCACCAAGCGAAATGCAGAGGTAAACCTCTACTTCACGCTGGTTTTCTGTGAGGTCGTGGTACCACCCTGATTCGAGCCGGCCCATCCTTGTGACAGCAAAAGCTGCCGCGTGGCTCTACCACTGTTAAAACTGTGTGTTTTGTATATGGTGCTAAGGAAGAGATTTTACAAAAAAAAGAGAAGCCGAGCAAAGATAGGAGCGTATTTTTTTACAGGATAAGGGTGACAAACGAGCACACAGTCGACCTGATGGTAAGTGGTTGCTGTGGCCCATAGACATATGCATCTATCTTCGTTTGCGAATTAAAATGCCGATGCGTTGTCAGTCGTGAGGACTAAGATAGAATGCCTCTTTTCCAGTAAAATGGGTCCTCGGTTCTCTACACTCACCATATGAAACACAGCAGCATTAAGCTGCTATTTTACGCTGGTACTCTGTAAGAGCGTGGTTCTTCCACGGTCGAGCTGATCCATTCGTACTACAACTATACTACTAATATAGCTGCAGCATGGTTCTACTACGTAAAAAAAAAACGAAAGAAACGACCCGCAGGAAAGGGAGAAATTAAGAGAGAAAGGACACCTTAAATACCTCAAGAACAAAGAAAAGAGAATTAGGAACCTTGTTAAGAATATGACTCCAAGAGAACAACGGGAAGCAAAAAAGAAGTGGAGAGAGTCCTGAGTCCTGAAAACGAAAGTATAATGTATAAGAAAAAGAAATTGAAGAAATGCCTATCACGCAGATTAAAGAAGAAAGCAAATACATAGCCTAAATATACACCCTTCCTTCCTTCCTCCCTGCTTTCGATTTCGGTGGGTCGTCGTCTACACTGATTAGTCTAACTCTTCAGCTGCTATTTGAAGTCATCTGAATCCAATTTACTTGCATTCCTTGATCGATGGACCAATGACTCAATATAGAAACAGACCCATGTTTTACATTATGGCAACAAAAGTACTAAAACGACTTCCACATATACAAAGTTTACCTGGAACTATACGGAGAGTGGCCATTGTAAAGGCGCACCGAACGGCGTTGGAGCTACTTGCAAAAGTCGTTTTTGCTACTGGAGGTGATGTTGGAAATCTAGTAAAGTTTGTAGAAACCATTGAACAGATATGTCCTGCCATTAGTTTAAGCATTATACAAGATGATGCTTTTAAAGAAATTAGTGCTGAAATCGAACAAGAAGTAACCAAGGTGAAAAATTTTGTTGGCACCCTCGAAGTTCATCAAGTCACTGGAAAATTTTATAATCCTTTGGGTATAGAATCAAATTCCATTGAGATAGTGATGAAACATCCAAGCTGCTTTTTTGTCATTGCTGTCTACACTTTAATATCGGTAAAATAATTTATGAAGACAAGCCAAAACTTATCGTGAAAGATGTTTTCAATCGTTCAGAATCTCAGAAATTTGAGTATTAGTAGAATATTATAAAAAGACCTGTTGATTTTTTTTGCTTCTTTATTGTTTAATTACTTAACTCCTAAAAGCCTTAGTTTTATGAAAATAAAAACGAATTAATTTTGGTACTAAAATGGTACTTTTCATTTAAATACATAGTCCCCTGACATAGGCAACATGTATCGATTTTTCAGAAAATACTCAATATTTTCTAAACTAATGGAAATATTATTGGTTCATCTGCCGTTTATTATCTAATACGAGGATATATATTCCCTGAATAACATTTTTTAAATATATAAGCAAAAAAGTAGCCGAGAGAACTTTCTTAGAGCGAGTTGCCCAGTTTACAAAGAAATCCCCATATATATATATATATATATATATATATATATATATATATATATATATATATATATATATATATATATATGTTCATGTATAGTTACACGAATATTTATTTATTAGTATGAATAAGGAAGAACGTAACATTTAAAGCGCAGCAAAATTTTAGGAAAATTTAATTATTTCGCATTTCAGGTTAGTTTCAGTGCATGTTAAACGTAAATACAAGGTGTTGGTCCGGGATAGCCGACACGCATAAGTACGCAGCTGTAGTTGGATATAATGATATTGTCTGGAAGTGACATTGTGCTAATTGTATATAGGTAGGTTGTGAACCAGCCTGAAATGGTTAAACGTATTACTTTAGCCTGTTCACTCTTTGAAGATACCGACAATGTACTCAGACGAAAACACAGATAAAAATTATGAAAGTAATTTTTTATCTGTGTTTGTGTGTGTGACGAATATGAAAGTGATCTGTGTGTGTGACGAAGCGAAACTCTTCGACCTACGTAAATTAGAGGAATAACGACAACGAATGATAAAAACTTTTTATCCGATGATCATAGGAGAAAGGGAATTAAAGTAATGAGTTAATTTAAACACGGCTTGTGTAGTGAACCATTTAGTAAAGCTAAATAAAACTTTTCGTGACGTGAAATTAAATTTTGTTTGTCCTACAGTTGAAGGTGAATAACCAAGGAATTACCGTGTGTGTAGTCTTTTTCATACTGAATTTTCTAATCGTGTTTAATGTAATTCATTGGGGAAATTGTTTCGAAGTTTCTGTACCATATCACCAGTTATTAAGAAGTGCTTGTTCCCTTATGAAATAATAAACATTGGCAATCTTTGTTACAATGATTTCCTTGCGGAAAAATAATGTAACAATTTTTTACTGACGACGAATTCTTGACGTAGTAGTAAGATGTGGGTTTTAGGGCAAATACCAACCGGAGCTTAAGATTAATTAAGATGGATAACTGCCTCTGTGTTTGTGCCTATTTCCGATTTAGTTAGTAATCAAAGCCATCAGGATTCCACTCCATTTCTTCTTTTTCAATTAACCAAATTCCAATCATCCTCATAAAAATAGGAGAAAAACCACTGTGATAGACATGTTGCAGCCAGCTTAATTAGCTTTTCAGTTAACAGCCAACTCTTTTTACTAAACGCGCGATGCGTCCAATACAACATTTAGTGAACTAGCTGGCTGTTGCTAAGGCTATTCATACAATAGGGTGACCATGTGACGAAAAAGATGAAATATCTGGCGTTAGTAATTGTTTATTTGAGTGAATTATTTTAAATTAGTTATTTATTATGTGATAATCATGAGACCAAATAGCGTAACTTAATAACAAAGTACATATATACCCTTTTCACAATTCTGAACGATCCATGTGCTCCCGAGTATCTGAAATCCAAATTTCAATACCTGGGAGATTCTCATAATCGTTCTCTCCGTTCTTCGGCTAATCTTAAGTTGCTTACTCCTTTACACCGTACTGGTAATTTATCTCAATCTTTCGCCCTCACGGCCATCAGACTCTGGAACTACATCCCTCTTGACATTAAAAAAGCTTCCAACAAGTTTGTTTTTAAAAATCAAGTCCGTGAGCATGTGAAAAACTTGTTGCAAGTTTAAACTAACACTAACACTAACAAACTAACTTTCATACACATATTATGTATATTTCATATTTGTTCTGACATAGATAGTATTTATATGTATTGTGTATATATGTAGTGTATGTATCTATATGTGTATGTATGTATTTATGTCTATGTATGTGTGTATATGTATATTTATATGTATATACAATATTTTTTTAGCGCTTCCTATTTTGTTTACTGCTGCACCGCCTCTTGTTTGTATATATCTATTTAGCCTAATGGTTGACTGGGAGAGAATGCCCAATGGCATTAAGTCCGCCATATGTACAACTTTGTGCATGAAAGATTAAATAAATAAATAAATAAAGTATATAATTTAAATATTATTTCTTAACGCAAGTTAAACTTCCACGGCACCTGGACCGCAAGGGACTTCGTTGAGTGAAATTAATATGGTGACCATGCCATGTAATGTCGGTGGTCTGTATCTATTTTATATATTATATAAATGTACGTGGCTTTCGCCGCCGAACCCATTACTGTCGCTAATATTATTACAAAGGTGCGTTCGTGTTTTTAACTATATTAACAGAAGCCGTATTTATAAATTATCGTCCAAATCATGAAATGGCGATGTAATATGAAATGCACAGGCAGATTAAGATCTGTCCAATTCTAACGATCGGACTCTAATGCTCAAACAATAGAATACGAAATAAAACAACACAAACTTACATACCTCGATGCAGTTGGTCACATTCAACAAGTTTCCGGTCAAAATATTCTATAAAATTTAAACTGCTTAAGACAGCAACAACTAAATTTTCATGATTTTTGTCACTTCACTTTTCCATAGTACTATTTTTCCATAAACGCGTTTAAAACTGTTTGGGCTAGGCAAGTAGTTAAATATTATCAGTCGAAGTCATTTGCCTAGCTGTTTGATTAAATAGTTGAATATCATTCAGACCGTTTTGTAACAAGCCTACTGGTTAAATAATTATTAAAAAACCGACTGAACAAAAAATTTACTAATAAGACCTATTATACGATTATTTGTATATATAACATATACGATTATTTTTCACAATATGGCGTCTGGTCATCGCCATATTTAATTTTGATTATTCATGTCTTTAGTGATTCAGGATTAAGACAAATTGATTGACGTAAGAATTATCAAAATCGGTCACCGCGTTTGCTCTTTGTACCACCACAAAGGAACAAACCATACGTACATAAGTATAAAGGCTGATAAACACAATACACTTCTTTGCGACGCGCAGTCCGGTAAAAATGCTACGCTGTTAACTGAAAGGCTAGTTAAGCTAGTTGGCTGCGATAGACACACACAGACACAATTTGGTGAATTAGTATAAAATGAAAATTCTTTTCTTTTCGGCGTAAGCCATTAAAAATTAATTTTGTCAAACGTCCATATCTCTTTAACCAACGTCAAAACAGAAGGAGGTTTACAATTCGGACAGTATGTTCTTTTGTATGTTTATTGTGCGATATCTTCGTCAATTAGTAACCGATTTTGATAATAATTTTTTTGAAGTTATACTTCTTCTGGGGCGTTTGGAAAAAATGACGAGAGTGAATTTTTATGATGTACGCGCACACAGACACGTAAAAACGACACCATGAAGTTGTTACGATGCGCGCGCGCACTGACACCTAAAGCGACAACTTCAGTGGGTAATTGTCTCTCAAGTTTTTTTGTTTCGTTACGCTAAAGAAGTATAACGTCCTACGTGCGTACATAAGTACACACACACTTTTTTTTAATATGTAATACTTCTGAGGCGGTCTTTAACTCTTCTATACACTGTCTTAGCACCGACTTCAGAATGTGAAATTATTATAATATTTTTTTTCTTTCAATAAAAGTTACTTTTTTAATTGTTCTATCGTTTTTAACAGTTCCATTTTCCCGGAGAAGATACGGCGTATGAAACTCCGCAGATGTTCTTTTTGTAGATATTTTTTAAATGCAGGTGATACAATATTCTTAATAAGAAAAGAAATAATATATAATCATAGGTAATTAAAACCTGCTCTTTTAAATATTATTCCACAAAATGTAAGTTGATTATGTGTGTAGATTCCATCAATGATTCGTTTTGCACAGATAACTTAACAAAATAAATATTTTATTTTAAGTATGTGATCACTTCTAGATACTTGATGAATTTGGTGTGTCATCGCCCTGCGTTTCTATAGAGTTTCTACATAGATGAAATGCGCGTCTGAAATATTCTGTGTAATTTTTAATTTTGTTGCAGATTGTAGGTATGTAAGTATTAAAATTTGTGTAGGCTTTTACATTAGTGTGGATTTAACTATTAATGCGCCAATTATTGCTTTAATATAGTACCTACGTCTTTATACATACAGTTCGTAGTGTATTTAGTCTTAGCAACTCTATTGATTCAATATCACTTCATGGAAAAGTTTACTTTAAGTGTCAAAGAAAAGAAAAAACATCTCTTTATAAGCCTTGTGGCGAAATGCAATATTGTAGAAATTGTTATATCCTTCATGCATGCAAGTTAAATGATGCATTACACTACATATTTTATCACGATATCTTAAAAAGGCAAATTCTGGTAACAGTGTCTAAAACATAAACTCGACCGAACTAGTTAACCTTTTTAAAAAGCGTTCTTGAATACAATTACGATTAGTCACTTTTACGTGGTAGTGCCATGCTGCAGTTATTTTATGGTTGTAGCACGAATGGGTCGGCTAGACTGGGGACGGAGCACGCTCTCACAGAATACCAGCGTGATATACAGCTTAATACTGCTGTGTTTCATGTGGTGAGTGTAGACAACCGGAGACCGTTTTTATTGGAAATGGCGCATTCCATCTTAGTCCTCAGGGATGAAAACACATCTGCGTTTTGATTCTTAATAGAAGATTGATGTAGATGTCTATGGGCCACGGCATTCTGTTACCTAGAAAGCAGGAACAGCTTGATATGTTATATCACTAGGCTATAATTTGTAAAAATAATTACAAGCTATTTTGTACATATTTTGCTAAGTTTTTAATTGTATTTAATTTTTAAAATTTCAAATTGCTGTCTCAGGAAATCCATTTTTCACCCTTACTCTTTTGTCACCCTTACTATATATTTAAATAAAAGTTTTTATCATTTGTGGGAAAAAATTATGCATCTGTATTTTTGCAAAAAAATAAAACAAATAATGTATGTCGCATGAAATAACTGATAGTGTTTGCGTACCAAAATTCAGTTTATTAAGGACAATTTTTGCGTTGAAAAAATGCTAACAGTGGTAGAGCCACGCGACAGTTTTTACTGTCGCACGGATGGGCCGGCTCGAACCGGGGTGATACCACAACCTCACAGAATACCAGCGTGAAGTAGAGGTTTACTTCTGCGTTTCGCTAATGAGGCATTCCATCTTAGTCCTCACGGGTGACAACGCATCTACATTTTGATTTGTAATAGAGGATAGATGTAGATGTCTATGGGCCGCAGCAACCACTTACCATCAGGTAGACTGTGTGCTCGTTTGTCACCCTTATCCTATATAAAAAAAAGACTTTGTGAAGTTTTTAAGTGGTATTGGTTAAAAATTTATACGACTCAAGTTCAGGAAAATTTGATTTTTGTTGAGTAGATCTAATTGAATGGGCTTCTTTTGATACAGAAAGATAATGCTTGTGAATATTGTATTAATACTTTACAGTTTATACTCGTAAATTTCTACTGTTAACTGATACTTAAAGTTTTTTATCGAATTTACAAGACGTCATAATCTAGCAATAGGCGTAATAACTTTTCTAAGTAGTTGTGCTCCTTTTACGTCTAGGCGACCCTCTGGGTACCTACCCAGATACCCCTCCCCTCCCCCTACCACCGATTTCTTGCCCTAAACACTCAGAAATTATAGGTCTGTTGATAGGAGGCCTGTGCTTAGGAGTGAGACGTATTATCTGTAAGTTTTATTGATATGTGTGTATTATATAACCTCAATCGCCTCTTCGTTGCTGCAATCTAATGTATTTGTGCAAATTGTTTCTTTTGTTTGCTTTTGAAATATAATTTCTTTGTATTATGCATGTGTAACGAATTTATCATTCATTTATTAATTCAAACGTTCAAGTCGTTTAAAAACTACACGATCACTAACAAAGTTATCAATGATTATAATATATTTGTAAAGATTTGTATAAAATAATTGTCGTGAAGCGACAGTTAAAAAAAAAATAGAACCTAACCTAAGTACAACAAAACAACAAAAGTAGAGCCAGAAAACAATATATTTAAATTTATAAAAGGTATTTACAATTTTATAAAAAAAAATGAAATGAGGATGATGATGAATGAGGTGAGAATACAATTAGATTATAAAAAAAATAAAGGTGAGAGAATAGGGGAATATAGCGTTGAAGTGGGGCCTAAAAGTCGAAGCAACACACGTTGCGTTTGTAGAAGTAGGTTTCTTAGCAGCGACGGCACGCAGCGCCTGAAGCCAGCACACGCCGTTTGCGCTTGTAGAAGTAGGTTTCTTAGCAGCGACGGCGCGCAGCGCCTGGAGCCAGTA
The DNA here is from genome assembly GCA_963668995.1 of Parnassius mnemosyne. Classification (NCBI taxonomy): domain Eukaryota; kingdom Metazoa; phylum Arthropoda; class Insecta; order Lepidoptera; family Papilionidae; genus Parnassius; species Parnassius mnemosyne. The sequence goes on from CAVLGL010000148.1 coordinate 44,183,430, forward strand.
CACGCAGCGTCCGGAGCCGGCGCACGTAGCGCCTGGAGAAGGGGCGCGCAACGCTTAGAGCTAGCAGTTGCAGCGCCCAAAGGTAGCGCCGGCGGTAGGTGCACCCGGCGCCTGGAGTAAGTAGTAGTAGTGCCCGGAGTAGTGTGGCCCCCGCGCTTGTAGTAGACTCGAAGCGACTTCCGAGGTAGATGGAGGCTTGTAGGATTCCGGAGTGGCGCGGCCCGAGTTTGAAGAAGGCTTCGCCGAAGACTTCACGTGTAAATGGAGGCTTGCAGGATCCCGGGGCAGTGCGGCCCCGGGATAAGGCCTTTAGGAGATACTTCCAATTCGCGAACTGAAGCGAGACTGCCTTTCTTCACCGATTGTTCGGCTTTTATACCTTTCTAGAGAGAACGGAAAAATTATTTAAATTATACGCAAATTTTTTGTAAATGGTCAAGAGAAAAGAGGATTTATGTGGAATTATCGAAATAGGAATAACAGATCGGTAGCAAATTTGAATATAATTACCATGGAAACGATATAAATAAGAAAGACAAAACATGTCAAATTTTTGTTTTAGGTTTATAATAAGAAAACTATAATGTAAAATATCCAGTTTTGAGGTGAATGCAGAAAATCGAAACAGAATGGAAAAATGAATTTAAAATAATGTAAAATGATACGTAAGTAGTATAACACTACATTTTCCCCCCGACCCTGGAAAATTTTTGACTCAGCAAAAATTTTGATATATACATTCTAAAATAAACCATAAAAACACAGCTTTGCAGAAACAGACATCACCAGGCAAAATCAGATATACTATCTCTTACATACATCATCTGCCATTCAGGTAAGGGTTCACATTCAATGACTACCACTCTAAAAGTGTGTTTTCGAAACGACATTAAGGCTTATTTAAGGAGTAGTCATCCGCTCCTGCGTGGAAGAAAAAAAATAAATTAGTCGAAGAAACACCACTCTTAAAAGTGTGTTTTCGAAAGGACATTCAGGCTTATTTAAGGAGTTGTCATCCGCTCCTGCGTGAAGATAAAAAAAATTATTAAGGGAGTAATCAGCCGCTCCCAAGTGAAGATAAAGATAAAGAAATACCTCAAGTAAGCTTTAGTCGCTATGCCTTAAGTAAAGATTAAGAACGGCCAGAGCGGTAGGGCTCAAAGCCAGAAAACAGCAACATCACCAACGAGATGTGTCTGAAATAAAAATAAAAAGTGACGATTAACCAACGAAAGTTCGAGGTCCTAAAGCAAGATGTGTTGAAGAACACTGGATCATCAAACAAACAAACAAATTAAAAGAAATAAAAATAATAAGGTGAGAATGATGGTGATATTTATACATATATACAAATTAATAGTTAATAAAAGTTAAGAAAATTTATGATTTTATATCTTTGATGTGCCACTTGCCTCTAACTCCATTAGGGTCTTCAAGTACATAGACTAGTGGTGACAGTTTAGCTATCACTTTGCACTTGATGAACTTAGGGGCAAGTTTAGCATTAAAGTATGCGCCGGCATTGCTTAAAACATGATTTTTACGCCAAACAGTATCTCCCACATTAAATTCTTTAAAAGTCCGGCGAAGATCATAGCGAGCGCTATTTTTAGCGTGCGCTATGTGAAGTTTAGTTTGAACTTTGTGAAAGATAGATGAGAGGAGACCAGCATTAGACGCGTAAATATCACGAGGCATAAATATTAATTCCTCGAGGTTCTGAGTTGGAGTATAGAAGGAACCACAAGGTATTGTTTCCCTACCAAAGACTAAAAAGTTTGGAGTAAAGCCAGTAGCTACATTTGTAGCGCTGTTCATTGCGTACTGAATTTTAGTAAGATGGTTGTCCCATGATCTATGATCGTCTCCTACTAGAGATGCTAGAGCTGTAATAATTGTACTATTAAACTTCTCCGTAGGATTAACCTGAGGACAATATAAAGCTGTGTGAAAAATAAAAGGAACGTTATAAGAATTTAAGAATGAGTGGAATTCTCGCGACTGAAATTGAACAGCATTGTCCATTATAATAGTTTGGGGAATGCCATGAACTAGAAAAACTGAATTTTCCAAAACATTAATAATATTAGCTGAAGTAGCACGTTTAAGGGGAAAAATCATAGTAAATTTAGTAAAATTGCAGTTAATTACTAGAATATACTGATTTCGTCTTCGAGTCATAGGCAATGGACCCATAAGATCTAAGGATATAGTTGATAAGTATTTGGCATTCCTCAAGTTGTCCAAAATTTCGCTTATTAGTGGCAGACTATAAGCATCACGACGTGTAACTGAGTTAAGCTTCCTGCTGTCTACGCAGAACCGCCATTCACCATTCTTCTTCGGAGTGATGAGAACTGGAGATAACCAAGGACTTTCGCATTGTTCAATGACGTTCCATCGCAGCATCTTGTCAACTTCATTAATTAACGCCTTTTGTTTTTCAGGAGACAGTCTGTAACATCTTTGTTTGATTGGAAGAGAATCACCAGTGTCAATCTTGTGGGTGATTAAGTGTGTGCATCCCAGGACACCTTTTTCTTCAAAAGAAATTGTCTTGAAACGTTGGATGATGTCATTAGCGATGTTCTTTTGATTAGGAGTTAAATGCTCATAAGGTAAAACTTTAGTATCTTTAGTTTCGATAGCAGAACATTTAGATTCTGTAAAGTTAAGAGGAGATAAAACACTAGGTAAAAGATTAAATTTTCTCCAAAAGTCAATACCTAATATTAGCGAAGGAAAAATTTCAGGGAAAACGTAAGCTTTAATTAAATGAGTTTGATTATTAAAATGAATAGGTAAGTCAAAATAACCCAAGGAATTAACTTTTTGATTATTAGCAGTAGAGACAGTAATAAGATCTGACTTGAAAAGTTTGCAGCCCAGTTTAAGAATTTCCAAATGAGAATTATTACCCAGAATAGTTACTGAACTGCCAGAATCTAGTAAACCAGATAAAGTTAAGTTATAAATTTTGACATTAACGAATGGACGATTAAGATCTTGTTCCTTGGAGTAGAGTGTAGAAGAGATTCTGTAACAAGAAAAGAAGTTTTGAATTGTTTTAATCCAATTAGTCCAATCGTCGTTATCAAAGTTTAAGTTACTTTTCAAGTCAGTAGTTAGTTTTTTGAACTAGTATTAGGTTTGGGAGAACAAGTAGGGCAATCTGCAGTTTTAAAACCCTTAAGACCACATTTGAAACAAATCACGAATCGTGGTTGAGTACAAGTGTTCAAAGAATGTCCTTGTTTACGACAGCGAACACAAAAGGAGGTTTGTTGAGGAGCTTTAGTTTGAGAGAGACTATTAACTTGTCTAGAAGGGTATTTGTAGGATGGAGTGAATTTATTCATGAGGGGAGGAGAGGGTCGTGAGTTATTAGAAGAATTTGGAGAATCAACTGAACTTGAAGTGGAATGCTTGTAGTTGAATTCAGAAATAAGAGGACTTTGTTGTACATTTGGTTCTTTAAATTGTTTGTCTCTGTCTAGAAATTTTTCATAGTTTTGGCAAGTAGCCAGTAGAGAGTCGATAGAGTCAATGTCTTTTAGAGCTACGAAGACTGAATAACATGGGCGAATATTCCTTAAAATAATCTCCAATTGTTCTGTTTCAGAAAGTTTCTTCGAAAGACGAGAAAACATTCCAGACATGATGGAAATATAGATGACAATAGGTTCATCTCGACCTTGAGTTCGATTCCTAATCGCTTCTAAAAGTTTGTGATCATAATCAAAACCACCAAAGTCTTTGATTAATAACGAAGAAAGTTCGTTCCACGTTAAGTTTGGATTCTGATTATATTTAAATCTGAACCAATGAAGAGCATTGTCAGTGAAAATTTCAAACGCTTGTGAAATCAACAAGTCTTTGGACAAGCCACGAGCTATACAGTATTCTTCCAGTTTTTGAAGAAAGGATCTTGGACAGCTTTTACCATTGAAGGTGTGTCTTTTCAGATCTTTGAAGACGTTGGTTGGAGAAAAAGATTGAGGTGGTGGTGGAGGATACGGGGTATGGACCTGAATAGAATTTTGAGAAACAAGAGGGAGTTCCGTGACAGTCGGGTCAACCGCGACAGTCGGGTCAACAGGAGGGTCATTTTCAGTTGGAGCTGGAGTCAAGGATTCAAATTGTTTAGTAATATCGTCATATTTCATCTTCAAAGTATCGAAAATAGCTTTAAAGTCTGGATATAAGTCAGTATCTATTCGTTCCAATCTGTAAAAGATATGATTAATAAAAGTTTCTATTAGTCGCAAGTATTTGGTTTCGCCTTGTAAAAATTTTTTAATTTTACAGTCCAAGTAGGTCAAGGTAGAATCAATTTGAGACAAGTCATCCTCAATCGGAATTGTAGAAGTCAGAATATCTTCAGGGTGAGAATTCGCAACTAAACGCAAAACCTGTTTTTTTAGAAGTAAAACAGTATTAGCTGGTTCCTCACATCTAATCTTCACTTCGTATTCGAGTTCGGCCTTGTTAAGAAATTCGTACTTAATAACCCTTTTCATTGTTATAATTATGTGTAAAGTTAAGTTTAAGAAATAAAAATTTAATTAAAAATTATACCTCTTTAAGTTATCTAGAATAAAAATATTAAAGTGATGGATGTAAGTAAGGTGTTAAATGTAGGTCTAAATATAATCTAGATAAGTTAAAAAACTAGATGAAGTTTTGTTCTAGAATAAAAATATTAAAGTGATGAATGTAAGTGTTGTGTGAAATGTAGGTCTAAATATAATCCAGATAAGTTGAAAAACTAGATGAAGTTTTGTTCTAGAATAAGAATATTAAAGTGATGAATGTAAGTGAAGTGTTAAATGTGGGTCTAAATATAAGCCAGATACGTTGAAACACTAGATGAAGTGTTGTTTTAGAATTTGGAAGATATGAAAAGGATGAATAAATGAATGATGAATAATAAGTTAAGAACGAAAGGAAGAGCAATTAAATCAAAAGGGAATGGACAAGGCGCAGTAAAGGTGAAGAATTAAGAGAGAAAGAGGACTTTTACGTTGGGCGCCAAATGTCGTGAAGCGACAATTAAAAAAAAAATAGAACCTAACCTAAGTACAACAAAACAACAAAAGTAGAGCCAGAAAACAATATATTTAAATTTATAAAAGGTATTTACAATTTTATAAAAAAAAATGAAATGAGGATGATGATGAATGAGGTGAGAATACAATTAGATTATAAAAAAAAATAAAGGTGAGAGAATAGGGGAATATAGCGTTGAAGTGGGGCCTAAAAGTCGAAGCGACACACGTTGCGTTTGTAGAAGTAGGTTTCTTAGCAGCGACGGCACGCAGCGCCTGAAGCCAGCACACGCCGTTTGCGCTTGTAGAAGTAGGTTTCTTAGCAGCGACGGCGCGCAGCGCCTGGAGCCAGTACACGCAGCGTCCGGAGCCGGCGCACGTAGCGCCTGGAGAAGGGGCGCGCAACGCTTAGAGCTAGCAGTTGCAGCGCCCAAAGGTAGCGCCGGCGGTAGGTGCACCCGGCGCCTGGAGTAAGTAGTAGTAGTGCCCGGAGTAGTGTGGCCCCCGCGCTTGTAGTAGACTCGAAGCGACTTCCGAGGTAGATGGAGGCTTGTAGGATTCCGGAGTGGCGCGGCCCGAGTTTGAAGAAGGCTTCGCCGAAGACTTCACGTGTAAATGGAGGCTTGCAGGATCCCGGGGCAGTGCGGCCCCGGGATAAGGCCTTTAGGAGATACTTCCAATTCGCGAACTGAAGCGAGACTGCCTTTCTTCACCGATTGTTCGGCTTTTATACCTTTCTAGAGAGAACGGAAAAATTATTTAAATTATACGCAAATTTTTTGTAAATGGTCAAGAGAAAAGAGGATTTATGTGGAATTATCGAAATAGGAATAACAGATCGGTAGCAAATTTGAATATAATTACCATGGAAACGATATAAATAAGAAAGACAAAACATGTCAAATTTTTGTTTTAGGTTTATAATAAGAAAACTATAAGATTTAAGTGGAAAATGAGATATTATTGATATAGGAAAAAAGGTAGCGCAACTGCCCACACAAAGTCCAAGATTGTAGAGTTACGAAAAACTAGCTAAAAGATCGAAAAAAGGTAGACTCCATTGACACCAATTTAAAAGTGCTGATAATGTGAAAATACGAAGTAGAAATGATTTGTTATTGTGTTCTTATGGTTTAAAATCGTTACAGGATCCTATGGAAATAAAGGTGATGTAAAATATCCAGTTTTGAGGTGAATGCAGAAAATCGAAACAGAATGGAAAAATGAATTTAAAATAATGTAAAATGATACGTAAGTAGTATAACACTACATAATGAACGCCAAAAGTAATTTCACAGTGTGAATAAACACAGTGTTAATTTCATTGGTCTTGGAGCACAAAGTTCAACGTGTAATTTCTTTTTAATTTTCCACGCGATTTCATGTTTCAAGCTACACAAACACTGTCTCTAGGTCTGAACGAAATAAATATTTCTTAGTAATTTTTTTTTATTTTTTTTTTATTTCAAGCAAAATCCACAGCTCTTTGTTACATCGTACGTACATCTTATGATCTTAAATTATAGCCAAAAACGGATTTACATTATTTAAATAGTATTTTCAATTTATAACGGACATGTTGAAGACAAAGTAGTTGGGACTAAAAATATATATTTTTAAACATCTAGAAAACATTACAAGAAAAATCAAAAAAAAATTTCAACATAAATAATGCTCGTATGCTCCTCCCTCGCATGCGGGCGTGTGTGTGTGTGTGTGTGTGTGTGTGTGTGCGTGCGTGCGTGCGTGCGTGCGTGCGTGCGTGCGTGCGTGCGTGCGTGCGTGCGTGCGTGCGTGCGTGCGTGCGTGCGTGCGTGCGTGCGTGCGTGCGTGCGTGCGTGCGTGCGTGCGTGCGTGCGTGCGTGCGTGCGTGCGTGCGTGCGTGCGTGCGTGCGTGCGTGCGTGCGTGCGTGCGTGCGTGCGTGCGTGCGTGCGTGCGTGCGTGCGTGCGTGCGTGCGTGCGTGCGTGCGTGCGTGCGTGCGTGCGTGTGTGTGTGTGTGTTAATGAGTTACCTAACCTCACTGCATCAGAAGTTTCAAGACATCCTTTTTAAACCTATCCTTACTGAAATGGAAAATATCAACTGAGTGGAATCTTTTATTATAAACTGTTTGTAGACGATTCACCAGAGAGTTTTGTGCATAGTTTGTCTTTGTCTTAACAACCGCAAACAAAGGTGTATGTCTCGTTCTACGTTTCGGAGTACAAAAGCAGAGAACTCTATCAGCTAAAGTTACACAGTCAATACTTCCATTACATAAACCATGCAAAAATGCCATGTCCATTAGAGTACGTCTATCCTCAAGGCTTATTATATTAAAATATTTACAAGACTCTTCATAGTTATTAGTGTAAATAAAATTTCTATACTTTAAATGTCTCATGAATTTGTGCTGAATTTGTTCTAGGTTATTTATATGAACAGTGTAATACGGGTTCCATACAGTACTACAATATTCAAGGACGCTTCTAACATATGAAAAATAAAGTAATTTAATACAGTTAATATCAGTAAAAGGTCTGCTTACGCGTAGGATGAAGCCAAGGCTTTTGTAGGCCGAGTGCGTAATTGTTTCAATATGTTCTGAGAAGCTTAACTTGCAATCCAGTAATATCCCCAGATCCTTCACTAATTCTTTCTTAGTTATATTAAGGTGATTTATTTGGTAGTTGAATTTTGTAGGTTCTCTTTTCCTTGTGAAAGAAACGTAAAGACACTTGCTGACATTAACTCCTATACGATTTACCACATAATAGTTACCAAGTCGCACAAGATCATCTTGAAGTTTCATGCAATCTACATAATCAGTGATTTTCATATATATTTTAGTGTCATCAGCGTACATCAGAAACTTAGCATTATGAAAACACTTACCCACATCATATAGATAGCACACGTACAGTAGAGGACCCAAAATAGAACCTTGTGGAACTCCGGATGTTATTTCCACGAAGTCAGAACGGAACCCTCCTAAGACTACTGCCTGAGATCGTTTCCGCAGATATGATTCCATCCACCTGAAAAGGTTACCTCGTATGCCCAGCTCAAAAAGCTTACGTAGTAATGTGATGTGATCTACGCGATCAAAGGCTTTCTCAAAGTCAGTGTAAATGACATCTACTTGCGACCCTCCATCCATATTTGTGGTAGTATAATCAATAAATGCACCTAAGTTAGTTGCTGTAGAGCGCCCTTTCACAAAGCCATGTTGTTCTGGGGGTATTGAAGGTAATATGATGGGGTATATGTGCATATGAACGATTCTTTCTAGCAATTTACTTAACACATTGAGTATTGATATTGGCCGGTAATTCTCAATTATTGTCTTCAGCCCCTTCTTGTGTATAGGTACAACATGAGCTTCCTTCCAAATACTTGGAAAGTAGCCATCGCGAAGACACCTATTGAATAATAGTGCTATAGGAACAGATAAGGATTTTGCACATTTTACAAATAATACAGGAGGCAATTTATCGCTACCGGCACCTTTCGTAATGTCAAGCTTACAAATTAAATTCTTAACTTTCTCTGGATTTATTTCAATATCTTGGATTACATTTAAATTTAAATTATCGGATCGTATAGTCAAATTATTGTCTATAGATTTAGTAAAATTACTTTTAAAAAAATCGTTAAATGACGAGCAGATTGCTATTGGGTTATTCAATTTAGTGTCTCCGTATGTCATTTCTTGAGGATAATCAGAATTGTATTTACGCTTAGACTTTACATAACTCCAGAAAGCTTTGGGGTTATGTTTAATATTCTCTTGAGTGCGTGCTAGGTACAGTTTATAACATTGTTGCTGTAGTATCTTTTGTCGTTTTCTCAGCTCCGAAAAGTCTGCGTAATCAATCGGATTTTTATGCTTCTTCCAACTAGAGTGCAATTTACTCTTTTCTTTTATAAGGTTAATTAGTGCTCTGCTGTACCATATTGGATAAGAATAATTACTACTACATCGGATTTTAGGAACGAATTTTTCAATTAATTCATTTATTATACTGTAAAATTTATCAGTAACACGATCTAAACTTGTTTCCCTTGTGATAAAAGCCCAGTCTTGTTTCAAAAGTAAATCATTCATACTACGGTAGTCTGCTCGCTTAAATTGATATTTAGTCCTTAAAGAAGGCCTACGTGAAGGTACTAAGATGTCCGTCGCAGATATGTACTGAGCTGGATGATATACATCTTCTATAACAAGCAGAAATTCAGATTTTTGAACTTTTATTGGGAAAGATGAAAAGATTAAGTCTAGAGTATTCTTGCTACTGTTTAAGAGTGTATTGTATTGAGAAAGTCCTATGAAAGAACAACAAGATATAAGATCGGATGCTGCAGTTTGAACTTCGACTGATCCTTTCCTACGTATAACTGGGTCTCCAGAACTCCAGTCAATACACGGTAAATTAAAATCTCCTGAAACAATTATATAGTCATTTGGGTATTTATCACGAACAGCTAACAGTGTGTTAATGAGATCCTTTATGCGCGAAGATATTTGATGATTAGGTGGTATATAAACTACCGAAATGTGTATGTCATACGAAGAGCCTATGTTACTTCCTGGAATGGTAATCCAAATGCATTCCAGATCAGTATTATTCCATTCGGTCTCATGCGCGCGTGTAGCTTTGATTTACAAAGTAACATTACACCACCTCCTAATGATCCTCGATCTCTACGAAAAATTTTATAATTATCGTCACTTAGTTCTGCGTCCAAAATACCATCATATAACCATGTTTCAGAAATCATAACCACATCTATCTCAGACAGTAACAGATTATTATAAAACGTATTAGTCTTTGTTCGTAGCCCTCTAACGTTTTGATAAAGCAATGTAAGGTTGTTACTATTTTTACTATTTTCATCCATTTCTGACAGGGTAGTAGTGGTGAAATCGATAAACGTACACTCTATAAAATGTTAAATATTTAAAGGAAAAATAAACTATTATTTTTAAGACATAGTTATTAATTAATATAGATAAATATTCGCAAACCTTAATGGTCAATGTATAACTATAAGTTAAGCCGTAGTTTTTAATAGCATTTAAATGTGGCACTACGAGAATTTGCTTCGGTCCAAAATAGGAGTGTAGTTCACATGGAAAGGATATACTTGTGAGGTACTCTTGCACTGCATAATCAATAAGTGTGTAAATAGAGTTGGGTGTAGAGAAGTGTAAAAATATTTTATGTAAGTGTAAGGGAGGATTATTGCATACATTGAAAGGTGAGTAATTATTAAATATCAAACAGTGTTTTACATTATTTTGGATATATCGGTTGATGAGGATATTGGAATAGGGGGTGAGGCCTCGTCCTTTCGAACGAAGATACGGCAGTTTTTTGTCCAGACAAATTTATAATTTATCTCCTTGGCTTTTTGTTTGCATGTATTTAAAAGAATTTTATTTTCTTTTGTAAGGTGCTCATTGATATAAACTCTGTTAGTCTCATCACCCATTCCCAAATCCTTAGCATTCAGAGTACGATACTTGCGACCTGCTGCTATAAGTTTGTCTTTGACGGCACGTTGTCTTAGATGCACAACAATGGGGCGTGCGCGGGCAGCACTCACAGCGCGCCGAGGTTGGACCCGGTGTGCGAAATCCCTGCTGAATAGGAGCCCCAATATGCTGCGAGAGTTTCAATACTATTTGTTTAGTATCTTCGGCCTTATTCTCAGGAATCCCTGTTATCTCTATATTCTGCATTCGTGTCCACTGTTGTTGTCTCAAGTTTTCGTCTTCCAATGCTTTGATCCTTGCAGCTTGTGCAGTAACACTATTTTTTAGACTTTTATTTTCTTCTCTTATACATTTCAATTCAGAAGTGGTCGTTGCAAGCAGCTTTTTTAGTTCTACGAGCTCTTTGCGAAAATCCTCATATTGCCCACTAATAAACATTGAAGACTCCTGATATCCGGAACACTGGTTTTTTATTGTGGTTAACTGATCTGATAATTCCTTCAGGCTTGATTGAATAACAATTCTTAATTCTTGTCTTTCAGCCTCCAAGACATCCTTCAACTTTTTTTCCGTTATGTAGTCAAATGCTAAATCAGATTTTTTACGCAACGTTACATTCAAGTTATCTGCGTTATCGAGAACTGCCGACTCTGTCTGGTGCGATGGGCGTATAGGTGTGTTTGTGTTATCCTTCTTAGGTATTTTACTTTTACATTCCAGGCATCTGCAATTACGCTTATTCTCATCATTTAACGCTCTATACCGCTGTGGTGAGATATTAGCGCATTGAAGGTCATACTTCTGTTTACAACCAAGGCAGGTCATGTATCTTTTATCAGATATTAATGCTCTGCAAGCTCCACAGAATTGTTTATCGATTTTAGGTGCAATAGAATAATCCAAAAAACAACTTTTAAAATTTACTAGAAAAAGTTTGTTAACTAGTATGTGCTAATTATTTTATCCAGGCGCTAAAAGATTAGCAAGTAAATATTGCCGTACTACGTCACAGCGAGCGAATTGCGAGTTGGGGGTAGGTCCAAGAGATTGAAAATATAAGATTTTATAAATATTAAAATGCTTCTTACTCCACAATTTCTTGATGTTTTATTGTAGTGATTACACAGACACAATCACCGTCATATAAAGTTCACACACATATGTACTAGTCGCAATGTTTCGTACTATAAACAGATATTTTGAATTTTAAATAGCCACAAAATTCAAACGATGTTTTATCTTGAACTGCCCACAGGATATAATGCACAAAATGTCCGCCTTAATTATTTGCGATTGTTTTGATATGAAAAATTTAGTTTAAACCAACAGTTTATATGCTAATAATCAACGTTAGTGTTGATTATTGGGTTTTATGTATTTTATACATGAAACCGAACAAAATGTTATTTTATCAAACTATAAAACGGGAAATTAAATATAAACGTTTTGCGTGTTGCTAGTGATGACTTAAGGGATCTGCGATTTGGTCCTTCACCGCTGACCGTATAAGGTCGCTCAATGGGCTATAGAGAGGGTTATGCTCGGAGTTTCTCTGTGTGATAGAATGAAGATAGGGAAATGAGGATATCTGCAGTATAACCTGAGTAACCGACATGTCCCATCGGAACAGTAAGTTGAAATGATACCGGGCCGGCCCGTCTCGTGTCAGTGGAAGCGTTAAGAACTTGGAAATTATAAATAATATTCACGTTCAAATTACAACACATGTACTTAACTTTACAATGGCACAACTGAAAATCATAACCAGCTTGACGGTCAAAAGAGCAATTTAAAGAACTAGTCAGCGTTAAAAATCTTTTCTGTAAAAAAAAACTTGCCCTCCCTCCTTTTGTATTTGCATTGCAGATGCAATATTATCACTATAGTATGATATTAGTGACATAAGCTATATAAACATTATAAAGCTTATGTCACTCTCTCAATTAAGACAAATCTAACGACAGTTTGGTCATGGAGAAAGAATGAACGAGGAAAGAGTGAGAAAGCAAATTTATGTAAGTGAACGGCAGAGTCGGGAAGGGCTATACGAAGGTTTATCGACCAAATTGGCGATATATTGAAAATGGGCCAGAGTGGGAGGAACCTTAACCGACGAGCGTGTATGCGTAGATATATGGATGTAAAGGAGGCGAGAGATGTGTCAGGATCATACCAAATGGAAGTCCGTAGTCTCTGCCTATCTGGGTGACAGGCGCGAGTGTTTGTGTGTGTTGTTTGTGTGTCTAACGACAACTCTTATTCTTTTAGGCTACAGAGAGTACCAAAGAAATAGACATACATACTTACTCTCGAAAAATATTACCCTCCTTATGGGGTAGTCGGATGAAAACCTTTAAATTTGAGAGCCGATCAGCAAACCTATTCGGCATGAATTCTGTAGAATTTGTCAAGCTTCTACAGCGGTACTTCAATTACCGCCAAAATATTTTTGATTGATTACTACTAGTACATTTGCCAAAGTAACTAGCGTACAACCATTGCGTGTTACCAGTGATGACATATGGATTTGAAACCGGTTAAAATTCAAGGTCGCTCGGCGGGATGTTGAGAAGACTACTTGGAGTTTTTGTGTGTGATAGTAAAGATGTCCGCAGTGGAACCAGGGCAACCGACATAGCCCAAAGTATCAGGAAGCTGAAGTGGTAATGTGCTGGCCATTTGGCTCGAAAAACCAACAACCGATGGGGAAGAAAGGTTACCGAGTGACATCCTAGTACCAGGAAGCGAAGTGTAGGGCCGTTCCTTACTAGGTGAAGTTAACGTCCTATGAAATTCACGACAAGTGCTCAGCCCTTAGCTACAACGGCTCAATCGGCGTATTTGTTTTTATAATTACAAATAACGTATTAGTTTATTTTACTGTTTACTTTCAATATCTAATTGAAAACAGAACAAATCAACTGGGAGCCATCACAGAAAGTTCGCTTTCATGGGCAGTCATAGCTATAAATTCAAATTTAGAGCACACAACTTACACGAGTATCCGGACCGAAAGAAGTAGACCGAATTTCAGTTAGCAGTAAAAGGGACGTAAAATTGTGAATGTGCCGCCTAAACTGAATTCAAGTTGGCACTTAGGCTGTTTTTTCGATTACTGAAATGTTTATGTCTCACCTTTTTCGGTTTGGTTAGAAGCCTTAAACAATTTTTATATAGTAAATGATTATATAAAATCAATAGTGGATCTTTATATATTGTTTAAATATCTAATAAATTTAGGACATGAAAGTGGACAGTACTATTCGGTCGGAAAAAATGTTATGCGTTTTATTCAGCTTAATCGATCTCCATCAGATTCAAAATTCACTAAGGCTTGTAGTACGAATACCGCGTCGGCTCGACCGAGGTAGGTTCACGATCTCACAGAATACCAGCATAAAATAGCAGCTTAATATTGCTGTGTTTTATATTGTGAGTGTTGAAAACCGGAGATCATTTTACTGGTAACGAGGCATTCTATCTTAGTCTTCAGAGCAGAGGACGCATGGTTTGATTTTAAATCGGGGATATTTGTAGGGTAGGTTAGGTTTGTGGGCCACAGTATCCTCTTACCATGAGGTGGGTGGCGTGCTCGTTTGTCACCCTTTCTATAAAAAGCGCATGAGTGTTAAGAGATTTTCATAAACACAAAATATTATTAAAAAAAATAGTTATAGTTACCTGAAAAAGAATTTAGACAAAAAAAATATAAATTTGCAGATGATGACAGATGCAGTCTAAATGTCAGTCTGATGACCTATGATAGAACCTTATTGAATTCGCTTATTTTTACATTGCAGTTTTCTTATAGTTAACAACAAAATAATGACAATCACTTCTTCACTTCTTAAAATTTTACATTTAATGTTATTATACACGTAACAATATGGCCATGTAACCATATACACCTACATCTATCATCCGTCAAAAACTTACGGTTGTCGGTAGTTCTAAAATGTCATTACGAGTAGGTATGTGTTTTCCGTCTTGAGCCATAATTAAAACCGTATAACCTCCGCGACCATACCCCTTTGTAAGTGAAGGGTAGCTGTCTGTTCTATTTTGTATTAAATTCATTCTTGACTTAGTTACGCGGCGACGTGTGTCGTTAAACATAAACAATTCTTTGTTCAAAGTCTACTGTTAATATAAATTTTCCTTTTAACTCGTTATAAATGAAAAATAAAGGTAAACTGTACATGGCATGCCATAATGAGGTTTTCTGCTTAGTGGCTTAGATAATCTCCGTATCATTATCAAGCCGACAAGGATAAGAGTGAAAAATAATAGACTTTGTAAATCATCCTTACCTAAGGTTCATATTCTTGGTTATTTTATCTTTATGAATATGTCCATGTTTATAACAGTTTTATTTGTTGTTTTCTTTGCCATAATCTTCAGCTAAGGTTGTGATTATCGTCACTAGGGAATTCCCTGTAGGCTACTATTGTAGCAAAGGCGATACAGCGTTGCGTTAGCACCTATATGCAGACTGTTAATGAATCACAAGCGTTGTGATGTCTTTTCTGAGATTAACACCACTGTCTTACCATTTCTACCGCCTAGCAGCTGTACATCAAGTGCCAAATGCATACTCTCGTGGTAGTAATTTTCGGACTTTCACCGACTAATCTCATCATGCTCTACCTTTATCGCATATCGCTCGGGACACGGGAACGTTTTTGCTCACATCTGGTCCAGCAGCGCCAGCAATGCGGTCTGTGTCTCCAGTGGGTTAATTTGATTGAGATAATAACGTAGATTTCTAAGTTTGTTACATACTCACGTATTATTATGAATGACTATCATTATTATTGGAACGAAGTTCCTTATCGGACGGTACAGGTTTGGCAGATGGGAGCTAGGCGACAAAAAGTGTAAATTTTTTTCGTCACTACCCCTTGCGTCATAGTGTCCTTTATTTTAAATGACGCTTCATTTTAATAGACGCTTGTAATACATTTATTTGTATTTGTTAATCGATAATATAATACGTTTATCAATAACAATTAATGGCGCATACCGCGAATTCGTAAGGTCGTGGGTTCGAATCCGCCTTTCTACTACTGTCGTGAACCACTTTGAACACAAACATTTTAAGCTTACCAGAGGTGGTTTAATGGAATATTAGTAATGTTTAGTAGCATAACTAATATTAAAAAAAATACTATGAAAGGAACTTCGTTCTAATCGAGTGTTCCACGATACTCACACATGTTTTTTATTATTACCGCCGTTTAGTGGCGGCGTAAGGGAATCCCCTAACCCATATCATCCCGTAGGTGTCGTTAGAGGCGACAAAGGGAAACGTAACATGGACAGCCACATCTTCCTGTAACTCCGTCAGTCGTGTTTTCCCTGTTTCAGTGTTCAGTTACCTTCTCATCTCCCCCTACGATACCCACGGGATAATATAGGGTAGTGGATTCTTTTACAGCATCTCTATACGGTACCCTTTTTTACTGGGAATGAGGCATTCCATCTTAGTCCTCAGGGGTGACAATCTGACAATGCATTTTTAATTGAGGATAGATGTAGATGTCCATGAGCCACAGCATCCACTTACCATCAGGTGGACTGTGTGCTCGTTTGTCACCCTCATACTATAAAAAAATGATTACCCTTATTCTTTAAAAAAATATTTTATTTTTCTTTAAAAAACATGGCTATAGCGAACAGAACAATGTTATTTGTTCAGTCACAAACTTTCCAAATTGAATGCTAATTTCAGTTATAAATCAGTGAGACAATCAGCTTGAAAACAGGGAATCCTTCTCCAACTAATTGAAGCAATAGTTGTAACTCTCGCTTAAGTAGACAAAATTGAATTTATAAAACGAGCGTTACTTTGCAGAAATAATGTTAAAGATGTGAAAACTGATTAGATAAGACCCCCGTGAAGCTTCAATAGGATTAGGATTAAGTATTCTATATGACGCGTTTGGAGTTTGTGATTAAAACTAATTTATATGTGCTAATTATAATATTTATAAATGTAGGTTTCTTATATGAAACATTAATATTTTATATAACTAAAACAAGTAAAATGTTTTTAGGACATTAACTTCAAATAATATAGGTTTTCTCATTTCATTTATACAATATTGCTCATATCTTCTAAACGGGTTATCCGATTTTCATAGATCCAATTGAAATATTACTTCCAGACCTAAACCTATCTCTTAAGATAAAAATTATTGAAATATCTCTACATACAAAATTTTCATTTTCAACTTACGTCATCATTATCATCATTACAAGCCTTCACAAGTCCAATGCTAAGCATAGGCTTCTTCCAAGGAATGCCACAAAGCACGGTCCTTACCCACCTGCATCCATCGACTTCCTGCATGTCTTACCACTTCGTAACTCCTTCTAATGGGCGGTCGCCCTACACTACACTACTAACTTACGTAATTGTACAAAAATTCTAACAACACTCAAAATTCTCTGTGAACTTACTTTAGTCAGTCTAATTAGATCACAATATGAAATCCAATAGCAAATCCAATGACATAGTCAAATAGAAAAAAATAAACGTAATATCCAACAAATCTCTATACATCCTAATTAATAACTTAAAAAACTTTCTGACTCGATACGTTTATTCTTAAAAATTTTCTATCATAACCCTATTCCACTTATACATAATATGAGTAGCCGTACATCAAGAAAACACTTAATTAATCCATCATATATTTATTAAAAATTGTTTTATATAGCTACTTTGAAAAAAAAAACGGGTTGAAAAAAATTTCGTGGAAGTCTGGATGTAGTTTTTGTATGTGGTCAAGGTAACTCCCGAAAAAATTGACGAATCGAGACTAGGTTTTTTTATTAGCTACAGAATTACATCAACTGGTTCTCTATTTTATATCAATAGCCTAGTACGCGTATTTTGCTGATAAAATGATTTAACAACTTTTATAAGTTTTATTGTTATTGAAAATTTAAAGGCAGTGGCAGTGGCGCAGTGGCTTAGCAATGAGTTGTTGCGCTGGGGGCCGCGGGTTCGAATCCCGCACGGAACAAGTATTTGTATGGCCTACAAATAACTGTTCCGGGTCTGGATGTTTGTCCTCGTGCGATTTATGTTTGTAAACTGCCTCCACGACACAGGAGAAAGTCCTAGTGTGGGGGTAACGTTTTTTTTAAGAAAGTAAAAAAAGTAAAGTAATGGCGCTTTTATATTTTTTTTAGTCCCTGAAAGACAAAGGACAAATGTACTACCCAGCCTATATCGATTTTATACTCTATGTAAACGATTTATTTTGGTAAACATTATTATTTTTTTCCCTTTATGTGACACTACCTGTTAAAGTAAAAAAGTTAAAGTAGTAAAGTATTTTTAAGTTTATGTCAATTTTTCTGAGGTGGTCTTACTATTCCAATACTTAATTAGCCACAATATATAGAGCTCGTGTTGCGCGGTTTATAATTTATGATTTTCACATTTATACGTCGATTGAAATATACTGAATTATTTCATCAATCAAGTTAACGCAAAATACTGTATTTGCGGTGACTGCTTCAAATTACTCATAAAATTTTACTTTGCTCTATTTTGTGTAACAACTTTGGATATCTTTAATAACAAAATAAATGCTTTTGGAAGCCGGCTTCTTAATTGTTTTAAAAAGTGTTAATTTTTGACCAATTTGAGTGGTTCATGGGATATCAAAACCTCAATGTAACAACTAGGATTTCGTCTGAGTAGTTACATTAAAAATTTCACCTTTATTTTCCACCATTGGGGGTCCTGAAGCCTATAACCTACACATACCTTATACATACATACAATAGAACCACACTGCAGCGATTTTGGCGGCAGTATGATGGACTCATGCGGCGGGACTTACGCAACTTCAATACAGCTCGTATTGAAGAAGCGATCGAGCGGAACCAAGGCTCCAAAGTCTTTGCCAGAGATCTGTCTGCCAGAAAGAGCCAACTGTCAAAGCTGAAGACAGAATGTGGCAGCATCGTTTCCGGTACACCTGAGATTTTGAGTGAGATTGAGAGGTTCTATGGGCAGTTGTACACGTCATCGTTGGAGCCACACGCAAGTGTGAGTAACGATCCAAGAGCGAGTCTCATCCGACACTATTCCGAAGATATCCCGGACGTCAGTCTGAGCGAGATTAGAATGGCTCTCCAGCACCTTAAAAACGGTAAGGCCCCAGGCGAGGATGGAATTATAGCGGAGCTTCTGAAAGCGGGTGGAAAACCGGTACTTGAAGTCCTTCAGAAGCTCTTTAATTCCGTCCTCCATGGTGGCATTACACCGGAGGCGTGGAGCAGAAGTGCGGTGGTCTTGTTCTTCAAGAAAGGTGACAACGCTCTCTTGAAGAACTACAGACCGATTTCCCTTCTGAGCCGCGTCTACGTGCTGTTTTCGAGAGTCATTACGAATCGTCTTGCGCGCAGACTTGACGACTTCCAGCCACCCGAACAAGCCGGTTTCCGAAAGGGCTTTAGCACCATAGACCACATACATACCCTTCGGCAAATTGTACAGAAGTCCGAAGAGTACAATTTGCCACTATGTCTGGCGTATGTGGACTATGAGAAAGCCTTTGATTCCGTCGAAATTTGGGCGGTGCTGCAGTCCCTTCAGCGGTGCCAAGTTGACTGTCGGTATATCGAAGTGTTGAAGTGCTTGTACAGTAGGGCTACGATGGCTATCCGAGTACAGAACCAGAGTACGAAACCTATCCAATTGCAGAGAGGTGTAAGACAGGGTGACGTCATATCCCCGAAACTCTTCACCGCTGCATTGGAAGACGTTTTCAAGCTTCTGGACTGGAAAGGATACGGTATCAACATCAATGGCGGGTACATCACTCACCTTCGATTTGCCGACGATATAGTCCTTATGGCAGAATCGCTGGAGGACCTAAGCACTATGCTCAATGACCTCAATAGTGTTTCCCAACTGATAGGTCTTAAGATGAACATGGACAAAACTAAGATCATGTTTAATGTCCATGTCACACCTATGCCGGTAGTTGTTGGGAACACTAAGCTCGAAGTTGTTGACGAGTATGTTTACCTGGGACAAATAGTCCGACTAGGTAAGTCCAACTTCGACCGAGAGGTCAATCGACGGATTCAACTCGGTTGGGCAGCGTTCGGGAAATTACGGCACATCTTCTCGTCAGGTATACCTCAAACCTTGAAAACGAGACTGTACACCCAGTGCGTGTTGCCAGTGATGACATACGGAACTGAGACGTGGTCCTTCACTGCTGGCCGGATGAGGAAGCTCAAGGTCGCTCAGCGAGTTATGGAGAGGGCTATGCTCGGAGTTTCTCTGCGTGATAAACTTAGGAATGAGGATATCCGCAGTAGAACCAGAGTAACCGACATAGTCCAATGGATTAGTAAGCTGAAGTGGCAATGAGCCGGCCATATAGCTCGAAGAACCGACAACTGATGGGGAAGAAAGGTTCTCGAGTGGCAGCCTCGTACCGGTAGGCGAAGTGTAGGGCGTCCCCCCACGAGATGGAGTGACGACCTGGTAAGACATGCAGGAAGTCGATGGATGCAGGTGGCTCAGGACCGTGCTTTCTGGCATTCTTTGGGGGAGGCCTATGTTCAGCAGTGGACTTATGAAGGGCTGTAATGATGATGATGATGGACTCGACCGGGAAGGATCACGCTTGTACAGAATATACCGGAGTTAAATACCAGCAAAACATTGCCGCGTATCGTGTGGTGAGTGGCGAGAATCGGTGACCCGTAACACGTAGCTGCGTTTTTATTTTTATCAAAAATATTATTGGCATGTATGGGCCACATTATCCACTTACCACCATATGGACTAAGGCTTGTTTGTCACCCACACTTTTACAAAAAATACGGCTGAGTTTCGGGTGACGGCGAATACCGAAGGTAATGATTCGCTATGACATTTTAATTAACCTTTGCAGACGTCTTACCTTCAGATCTTTTTTGGTTTGTGATTCAATTACTTAATTACTTAGATTACGTAACTTACTGACTTCGTTACTCCTGGGTTTTATTCTTAAGTTCCGTTTTAATGAATTTTAATAAATATTATTTTTAAAAAATGTATAACTTTTTACTAAATTTTAGTGTTTAAAGTTAGTTAAACTTCTATACCTTCTATTTCTACTAATGTGCCTTATTTGAAGTCTACGTAAGTGCTAATTTTCTTCGACTTCCTGGAATCCAGCGTCAGAATATAATTATAATGTTATCTATCCAGTTCCACTTTTTAAAGATCAAGACAATGCGATTATGTACCTAACCTAATTATGTACATGCCTATTATGTACTTAACCTAACAATTGGTAACTATTGGTAACGATCGCTCAGACATGCTGAAGAAACAATGCACCGTTTTTTTAAATTTATTTATGGGTTACTATGTTCGCAAGCTATCTGATGAGCTGTGTATTCGTTTGCCACCTTTACTAAAAAGAAAATCATGGTATCACAGGGGATAAGCGTTGGTGTAACACGTCATAGGACACGTGCAAACCGCATTCGATCCCCGCCGGCACCAATTGTTGATTGAAATTTTAAATACGAGCTCTGCGACGAAGGAATATTGTGAGGAAAAAAACTTGCATATCTAAAAAATTAAATAAACTTATTTATAGAACATGTGAATTTCGCAGTTCGCATTAGGGCAACATAACTGACTCTACCCCACTCTAAAATGCTTTTAGAAATATGTTCAATCGTGCGACGTATATCAGCTTTTACTGTGTTGTATTACCAAAATGGAAAAGAAAATTTTTCTTTATCAGGCACGTATTTATGATTTAAAAATGGTTACTTTACTAAAAAAAATTCATTTACAAATGAACAACACACGTTAAGATCTTATAAATCAATTAACTAGCAACATTTGAACAAGATTATACGTTTGTTTGAATGATATCAGATTAAAATATCTTACATGTATAATGTATGTTATTATAAGAGGATCTGTAAAAAATTATAGAGATATCCGTCTAGATTTTTACTTTATACTTATACTAACGAACGGGAACGAGGTGACCAATCAATGGTGATATCTTCATTTAGAAATACCAAACCCAAATCCCACGGATTTGTATTGGGGAAAACTATACCTATGCAAGGATATCGGCCTCACCAACCAATCTGGTGCGGACTGCGGATGGCATGACCTTGGACATATGGCAGTGGGCTTATTAACGCCAGTTAACTTAGTAAAAATGTGAAATGTTGTAGTTTAAATACTATAACAGCAAAATTGTGGCAAGTAGTGCGAGATGCAAACGTTTGTAAATCTTCGTACAACATCATATAGCTTAAGTTTCGAAGCAAGTATAAAACATGCAAATTTCTTGTGTAAATCTTATGCAGCGTCGTCTTTGCGTTCTAGTTAGGTAGTTTTTTGTGCATTATAAGAGCGCGCGTTCGTGAAATAGCAATGTGTTATTATTTATTTTGTATAAACCGGCTTAAACTTGTCTCTTTATTGTGAGTTATGTGCCCTTTTTAAACTAATCGCAATAATTTGCTCGTTTATTGAGTCTTTGGAGAGATTCATGCATATGACGGTCACGAAAATTTATTTTAATTTTCACATTTATCTGTAACAAATTGTTTTTAGTTCTAAAAGACTTGTTCACTAAAATGCCCGCTTGACATTAGTGTTATTTTATCATATAAGCTCTTTATAAATGTAGTGTAGAATGTTCAAGCTTAGTGGATTGGATATTTTCACCTCAAAAAGAGTAGTAGTCTCCACTTTAGCTCCGAGGTGTGCAATTTATATCAAAGGTAGTTACAACGGATCTTTCCTGTTTTATATTTCCTGAATATGGGTTAACGAGTATTGCCATCTATCAAACGGTTTTACGACTATGTAAATCTCTCTCCGCCTTTCAATTTCCTTGTCCTTTATCAAACAAAACAGGATATTGAAAGAAAATAACCAATCTTCCCTAAATATATTTGAATATTCTTGGTGAAAAATTAACTGAAATGTAAAGATAGCAAAAATCTATTTGAACAAGTAGAAACATCTATCCACACAATTATGAGAGACGAATAAAGCATTAATGTTTCGACTAATTAATTGTGTACTTGAGTGGGCCACTGGATGTTTTAGATTCACAGTTTGACTCGGTAGGTGGCACTGTTGTTGAGATCTAAAAATTACCCGCGTGAAACCGGCACGGATTGATATTTATGCAATATTAAGGTATTGTTTTCCTTTAGAGATGATCTCACTCGTTTATGGTCTAAGTGGCAATGCAGTCAAGGGTTATCCCCCATTATTAAAGCCGCACTTGATTATTAAAAGCCTATCCACTATTTCTTGAACAGCCGCATCGTATTCATACGGAAAGACTGATGCTGACCAACAATTCCAATACTATCGCATTGCTATTAGGTACCTATATTCACATATATTGGGCCTGCCCCTCGTCTTGTCCTGTGACAAAAAGGGGATCATAAGTCTCCTGCGCAGGCTTTCCATTTAGTATTTTAAAACACGCTGAGACTAGCCACTAATAAGTTTACACTCTTCACAAAATATATGATGCTGGACTTGGTATTTAGTGAACTAACCAAAAATATTAGTTTTCACACCGATCCGAATCTATAAAAATACTTAATAATTTTTTTATTCCTAGTAATATTACTGAACAGCAAAAAGGAAAAATTTTATAAAATTATTACACATATTATTTACCTTAACTTGTGAAGCCTTTTTAAACTTGGCGAATACTTTAAGGATAGGGAAATATGGAAATAAAAAAGTGCTAAGTTGAAAGCACGGAAATAGGCCCGTTAACAATACTTGCATTACCCCATATGGGAATGACTACAATGTGAAATTCATAAGCTCTAACACATACAATCATTTACAAGAAAGATGGCTTAAAATGCTTTACTCATAATCTTTAATTATGCTGACTCTCTTAACGCACGAACCGTAATAAGATAGTCGGATCTGCTTACATATTTGACGGCGTTGAGGTGCCAAGAGTTGTTCAAATCTCACACGGAGCAAATGTTTGTATGACCTACTAATAGTTGTTCCTGGTTTGGATGTTTGATCTTGTGCAATTTGTGTAAGTAGGCTGCCTCTACTATACATACAGGAGAAGTAGTATCTCTCCAGATAGACACTTAAGATTTTAAATAACTCTCTCATATGAAGGTAATAAATTATCTTCAATATATATCTTCAAATAAAAATATAGAACATACTGAGGAGATGTTTTAAATTACAAGCACTAGAAAATGATGCGTGAGGTTCTTACTGAAGTATTTCACTTCTTTCCGTCGCAGCCAAAATGAAAGCGCTCTCCATACCAAGAAACAATTCATGTCATCTAAACATACTCTCCCCGTGCGTTTGCGTTTGTAGCATTTGTGCTAATAAAGAGAAATGTGAAGCCTAAACCAACGAGTTGGTACTTCCAATCTCCCAACCTCCCAAGTTTTCAGGCTTGTATGAAAGTACCGAATGAAAATTCGCACGTTACGCATTAATTTCAATTCTCTTTGGCCAATTATATTGCCAAACGACTCTTATTAAAACTCAAACTACAATTTTTATTCACAAAGGTAGCCGTAATGAAGAAATACACTCTAAAGCAGAAACCGTTATAAACTGAGGTTTAAAATTTTATCCTTCTCCGCAATTCCGGAACTTTATTGAGTCTGTAACCTAAATCATAGTACAAATGGTTACTTTAAAGTAAGTACTAACGAGTTTTAATTTCGAAACTTTACTCAGAAACTGACAACTGCTTTACATAAATGCCTGAATTTTAATTCATTTGTCATGAATGGTTTACAAAATGAATTCATAAGAACTTTCATATCATTTTAATATTTGTTTAATTAAGAAATTATCACCCTATAAATTTGTTCATTCCGCACGTGTCGAAAGAGGCGACAGAGGGAATTGGCAGCAGCATATTCCTGATAACAGCTCAATATAATAAAAAAAACTGCAGCAGTTGCCAACCGGCCTGTCAAGCGTTGCGATCTTGGCAAATATCCTCCCTCCGAGGCAGTTTATGGAGGATTAGATTATACGTGGTAGAATCATGCTGCAGCTATATTAATAGTAGTTGTAACACGAATGGGTCGGCTCGATCGGGGAAGGACCACGTTCTCACAGAATACCAGCGTTAAATAGCAGCTTAACGCTGCTGTGTTTCGTATGGTGAGTGTAGAGACCCGGAGACCCTTTTTACTGGAAAAGAGGCATTCTATCTTACTCCTCACGGCTGACAACGCATCTGCACTTTAATTCGCAAACGAAGATAGATGTAGATCTCTATGGGCCACAGCAACCACTTACCATCAGGTGGACTGTGTGCTCGTTTGTCACCCTTATTCTATTAAAATAAAGGCCTATATTCAGCGATGGATGTAGTGGGCCTTTCTCATAGGCTGTAATGATGATGATATTGATTAAATCATAAAAAGTTCACTGCTGGACTGTAGGACAAAGTCTTACCCATAGGAAGGATTTGCTCTAATTTCCACATTGGACGTGAAGATTAGCAATTACCGTCTCAGCGGTCTCGCGCTTGACATTTGTCGTCTATCGGAAGTTATCTGGCATTCTTATAGTTAACTTTAACGTCATTCTAATAAGATGGTGTAATGGTGTTTTAACCTACTTCAAAAAAGAGGAGGTTCTCAATTCGAGCGTTATTATTTTGTATGTAGGTTACGTAATATCAAATCCTAAGGATAGTAAATAAATAACTTCTTTTTTAGCAATTTAAAGTCGATTTGTACTTTTTGTTAAAAGTTATAATTATCTTACATCACTAAGAAAATTATTGAGTTATAATTTCTGTTTATTTTAAGTTTAGTCTTTACAATAACTCGAGTTTACCTTTAGCATTCCTAAATAACAACAAGCGTACCTACGTTTCGTCACTGTTTCTTAAAAACAAGAAGTTTTAATGGTACATCTCCTCTGACGTTTGTAAGTCTTTTTAAGCTGTAGCTTATTATAGTCAAAGGTTGTGATGTAGCTATAATATCCCCCAATTCAATTGATTATTTTATTAGCGGGTTCGGTGTGCTTTGCTATCGTTAAGCCACTATAACTATGTATTCTCATTAAAGCCCGTTCATTATTCATGTAACCAGATAAATCATAAATTCATTTGTGTACATAGTTTTAGGAAACTGGATTTATTTTCTTACAGCCAGATCATTTTTATATAGATCAGTGTGTGTGTGTGTGTGTGTGTATGTGTGTGTGTATGTAAATGTCATTTCTAGTACAAGAAGTATTTGTTGGTCTATAGGTATGTTTGTTAACACTTTAACACTATACAGTTACAATTTTTACCTTAATTTAGGTATGTATGTATATTAATGAGTTGCAAAGATTATGTCTTATCAAAGTCGATAAAATTTCTTTAAATTGAATAATCTACTTGTGCATTTTATGATTTCGAAATAAGTCAATTGAAAATTTCTGAACAAATCCATTTTGTATCTTATGTTGATGCCTTTGAATTTAAATTCAGTATAGTAAATTGCATGGGTTCATTAGAAAAGTATAGATGACATAGCGTGCAACACGCAAACCTAGTGGCGTAGACGAATAGCTGCATCGTGGAGTACTTTTAATGTTGGATGTTTTGTGTACCATTGACTAATGTAGGTTAATATAATTAGTTTACGATTTCGAAATTGGGATCTGCATTTTTAGTACCTAACTACCTGACATTTTTCTATAATTTTAACATCTGTACGGGTGTAACTTGTGTATTTTAAAAACTTCATTTCATCCATACGACTTTTTTCAAATCATTAATTATGTGTTTCAACTATGTAGTTGAAATAACTGGGTAAAGTTTTCAACATAAAACAACCACGGAAGTTTACCGTAAACTTTTTTGAAAAGGTAACTTAAAATTTAGTATTTTATCCTTGATGAAATTTAGATAAAAAATTACCTTAATTTCTGGTCACACCGCTGTTACAATTAGCAACTTAATTAAACAGCTGCTTGATTTTTGAAGTTGTAAAACTCAGTCCACAGGGGATAACGAATTGATTTTAATAGGAGAATAAATGTCTATGAGCCACAACGTCCACTTACCATGAGATGGATTGAGTTATTGATACTTCTACGAGAAAAGAAATCAGGCACTAGTGTATTTTTTGTTCTTCTTGATTAATTCACGCCTGTTACCCCTAAGGGGTGTATAAAGTATTCAAGGAACAGTGAGCTCCTCGGAACAGGTTCAGCCAAAAATATGGGTTTGGAAGGAAAATTTGTCAATAAATCTAGATCATCGCGTACACAATTACATATCGCATTAAAATATAATTTACGTATGTTTTACACAATTTTAGCTGTATTTATGTCCCATAGCTACAGCTACAGTAATAACACGTATATTTAATAAATTAAATGTTTTTATGTAATATTTTAATACTATCAAAAGCAATATTAATAGTTTTTTTTTTTTTTTTTATAGGAGAGGGGGCAAACGAGCATGCGGCTCACCTGATGGTAAGTGACTACCGCCGCCCATGAACAACCGCAACACCAGGGGAATTGCAGATGCGTTGCCGGCCTTTTAAAAAGGAGTAGGCTCTTTTCTTGAAGGTCCCTAAGTCGTATCGGTCCGGAAAAATCCCTGGTGGTAAACTATTCCACAAGGAAGTTGTGCGAGGAAGAAAACATCTTCTAAATCGCACAGTGGTGGACCGCCAATCATCCAGATGGTGTGGATGGTATCGGGAGTTCTGCCGCGATGTGCGTTCGTGAAATTTGGCGGCTGGGATTAATCCGAACAATTCCTCAGAGCACTCCCCATGGTAGATGCGAAAGAAAATGCAAAGAGATGCAACATCTCTTCGCAGTGCCAATGAATCGAGCCGATCGGAAAGGGCTCGGTCGTCGACGATTCGAGCCGCTCTGCGCTGGATGCGGTCAAGTGGAAGGAGCTGGCACTGGGGAGCCCCTGCCCAGAGATGGGAACAGTATTCCATGTGAGGCCGAACCTGCGCCTTGTAAAGTTGCAGGCGGTGTGCCGGCATGAAATACTGTCCCGCTCTGCTGAGCACGCCAAGCTTTTTAGAGGCCAATTTGGCCTTCTCTTCCAAGTGACCACGAAACTGCAAGTCACTCGATATGTCGACTCCGAGGATACCGATACTGGCTGAGGCAAGAAGGGGAGTGCCTTGAAACTGAGGAGATACGACAAAGGGGTTCTTTTTAGCGGTAAACGCGCAAACTTGTGTCTTCTGAGGATTAAACTGGACTAGATTTAGTCGCCCCCAATCCGAGACTTTGTCCAGCAAAGACTCGACTTCAGACACAAGTTTGTTCCGGTACTCTGCGACGTTTTCCCGAGAAATATTGGCCCGGCCGGTGTATAGAGCATCACCAGTGCTGTCATCCGCATAGCAATGAATGTTACCAGTTAGCAACATATCATTGATATGCAGAAGAAACAGCGTTGGTGATAGCACACAGCCTTGTGGAACACCAGCGTTAATAGGCTTGTAGTCAGAACATGCACCGTCTACAACGACCTTGATGCTCCGATCTGCAAGAAAGCTGGTGATCCAATTGCACAATTTCTCGGGAAGCCCATAGGAAGGCAGCTTCGAAAGAAGCGCTTTGTGCCAAACCCGATCAAAGGCCTTCGCAATGTCCAGACTAACGGCCAACGCCTCCCCCTTGGACTCTACTGCCTTCGCCCATCTATGGGTCAGGTAGACCAGAAGATCACCAGCTGATCGACCCCGACGAAAACCGTATTGGCGGTCACTAATCAGCTGGTGATCCTCAAGGTACCGGATGAGCTGGCAGTTAATAATGGATTCCATTATTTTGGAGAACAAGGAGGTGATCGCGATAGGCCTATAGTTGGACGGGTCTGAGCGGTCGCCTTTTTTAGGGATCGGGTGGACAAAAGCTGTCTTCCATGAATTCGGGACTACGCCTTGGGAGTAGGAGTACCGGAAAAGACGCGTTAGGACCGGTGCCAACTCCGGAGCACACGTCCTCAGCACAATTGGGGGGATTCCGTCAGGCCCACTCGACTTCTGGATGTCCAGGGAGAGAAGTGCTTTGCGAACTGAGCGCTGTAAGAATAGCACATCCGGCATGGAGCACTCACACCGCGGGATGGTCGGCGGTATTTTCCCCCCGTCATCAAGAGTCGAGTTGGACGCAAAAAGGGAGCCTAAAAGGTCGGCTTTGTCTTTTGCGTCTTGGGCCAGTGAGTCGTCCTCCCTGTGCAGAGATGGTAGTGATGGCTTACAGAAATTCCCTTAGACAGCCTTGGCGAGAGACCAGAATGCACGGGTTCCCGAAGGAAGGCGAACTAGTTTCTCGCCAATTCTGCCTATGTGCTCTGACTTTGCCTTGGCAATAACTCTTTTGAAGGACCTGGAGGCGAAGTTATACTTCTTTTTAAGTGTGCTGGTGTTTACATCCCGAGTCACCGAAGCCGCAGCCCAGGCTTGATAACACTCCTGCTTACTGCGCAATGCAGTCTTACAGGAGCGACCAAACCAAGGCTGAGATCTGCCTCCGATGGGTACCACAGATGATGGAATAAATAGTTCCATTCCCTGTAGCACCACATCAGTGACAGAGTCAGCAACAGCACTGGGATCATCCGGCGAGAAGCAAACCCGCCCCCATGGGTAGGATGCAAAGAAAGACCGCATTCCGTCCCAACCCGCCGACCTGTAATGCCAAACACGGCGGCAACCTGCAGAACGCAACCGCGAAGGGAGCGTGAGTGGCACCATACTCCGGATCAGACAATGGTCCGAAGAGCCGAGAGGGGCATCGACGGAAACCTGATATCCGTCCGGATGAGAGGTCAGCAGAAGGTCCAACAGGGAAGGTGTATGATCCTCCACATCTGGAATCCGCGTAGGCGAAGTAACCAGTTGTGTCAGACCATATGCCAAGGCAAAGTCATAAACAGATCTCCCCGCATGATCGGTTAAACGTGAACCGAGCCATTCGGCATGGTGGGCGTTAAAATCGCCAAGGATCACGATCTCTGCGGATGGGACCTGTTGTAGCAAGGAATCTGTAGCCATTTGGACGTGGTCGATGAGTCGGTCTGTTTCGGCATTACCGCTATGGGACCTATAGAGGCACCCGTAGACGCGCGGATGGTCGTCGCTGTCTACGCGTAGCCAAAGGATGGACAGGTCCGAACCTTCAAGACTGCCGAGGCGTCGTGGGGTAGTCTATTGTCTAATTCCGCTACCATGTTGATGGGGGGGGGGGGGGGGAATTGGGCCTCCGGCCACCTGCACTCACCAGACGAAACGCAGAAGCAGAGCCTCTACTTCACGCCGGTATTCTGTGAGGTCGTGGTACCAACCCGGCTCGAGCCGGCCCATACGTGCAACAGCAAAAAACTGCTGCAGGGCTCTACCACCGTCAAATTACAATAATTTACAACAAGCCAAATGGTTAGAACAGTAATTAAAAAACCAACTGCGTCAAAAATGTACTGAACATTGAAAACACTTTTTTAAAACCAATTTCACTCACACAACTGAGATGAATCTAACGACATCCCACACGACATGTTATAATTAATAATTAAAAATTTTGTACAACCGACTTCAATATAAATTTTTAAGAATAACTCAAAAACTATTGGGTAGACCTTGATCAAATTTATATGGGACCACATGTGCAGCACCAGCTTTCAAATAAAAAAAGAATCGTCGAAATGGGTTTACCCAGTAAAAAGTTAATGAGGTAACACACATTAAAAAAACATACAGTCGAATTGAGTACCGTCTCCTTTTTGAAGTCGGTAGAAAATCAGAAAAATCATGATTTGTAATTAATAGCGATAGTTCTTTTACTGTTATCTTTGTTAATTAAGATTGTTTCAGTACCACAATTTTATATCAATGTTAATTAGAAGTTTATATTCATAACAAATAGCTCGACCGGGGAAGGACCACGCTCTCACAGAAAACCATCGTAAAATAGCAGCTGAACGCTGCTGTGTTTCGTATGATGAGTGTAGAGAACCGGAGATCCTTTTTACTGGCAAAGAGGCATTCCATCTTAGTCCTCACGGGTGACAACGCATCTGCATCTTGAGTAATATTGATGATAGATGTAGATGTCTATAGGTCACAGTAACCACTTACCATCAGGTGGACTGTGTGCTCGTTTGTCACCCTATCCTATAAAAAAAATATCTCGTACACAACACAAAACAAAAGTCAGAAAAATCATGATTTCTAATTAATAGTGATAGTTCTTTTACTGTTATCTCTGTTAATTAAGATTGTTTCAATACCACAATTTTATATCAATGTTAATTAGAAGTTTATATTCTTAAGAAATAATTATTGAATTCATTATAATATTTAAAACTTTTTTTTTCAGGTAAGCCAAGTCACACACTACGCTAAGGTATATTTTTTAATTGCCATTACAATATTTCTTTTAAAAGTCTCAATAAACATAATTGAGTATTACTTATCAAG
Source organism: Parnassius mnemosyne (assembly GCA_963668995.1). Classification (NCBI taxonomy): domain Eukaryota; kingdom Metazoa; phylum Arthropoda; class Insecta; order Lepidoptera; family Papilionidae; genus Parnassius; species Parnassius mnemosyne. The sequence goes on from CAVLGL010000148.1 coordinate 44,214,452, forward strand.
ACGTTTAGGCTACAGAGCGTGCCAAAGAAATAGACATTTATACATACATACTATATACATACGTTCGAAAAACATTACCCTCAGTCTGGGGTAGTCGTCTGAAAACAAAGAATTCTTTTGTAAATTTAATACAAATAGTTACTAAGAATTATTTCCAAGAAGCTTACTGAAATAATTGTGGCTAATTTAAAGCTTTTTTTATTAATTTGCTTTCTTCGTATCTTTTCATTTCTAAATGTACAATCAAGTTTTAAAACATTTGTAATGAAGAACCCCGATAAAGAAGCCCGATTGATCCTTGAAATATTTTACGACAGAAATCATTTAAGATCTGGTTTGATAAATCAGGCTTAAAACATTCCAAAACCTTGATCAAAAAATCACTGACAAAAAATTGCTTCATAAGTCCTGGGATTAAGTAAGAACAAACTGCGCATTACGGCAAGAGCCCTGACTGGACATTGCTGTTTAAAAAAGCTAATGGCTATCGTGGGACTCAGCAACGAAAGGGTGTGTAGGTTCTGTATCTCAATTGAAGAAACACCTCTGCACATCCTGACTGATCTTGGACACTTAATGCGCAAACATAACACTTATCTAGAAAATTATATTCTTAGCCCAGAAGAAGTGAAAATGCTCACAGCTAAGCAACTCTTTCTAATCATTTAAGATATAGGATTTAGCAGTGAACTATAGCCATAGCAGTAATCACAATAGGTCTTATTGGTCGCTGTGATACTGGTGTAGATAATCTCGCAAAAAGCATTCTTATGAACTGTAATAACACTTACGTTGTAACTGCTATGCAATAATGTGGTGACCACTGAGCTGATTCTGACCTACTACTAGCACGGTCTATGAATTATTGTTTTAAATAGATGTTGTAATATTTAAAGTTTCACTTTCAGTTTATAGTCTCTAAATATTATTAACTTCATACAGCATATATTATGTATAGTTATTATTGCTTGAAGCATTCTCTACCAGTCATTATTTGGGTGGTGCATAGATAAAATGAAGTAGGCGAATAAGTTGATACAAGACAGAAATGTAAATTAATAATTCATACACTTGCATATTTTAAAAATATTTAATATATACATAATATTACATATGAACTACTTGAACCTAAGCTTAAAACTTAAAATATGTTTTAAAAAAATATTTCGTCGTCTTTTTTTGTTAAAACGTTAATTGAATTTTGTTCCCAATAACGGCTCTTTCGTTTCCACTTAACAAATATTACGTACAAAGTGTTTCGTTTGACCTTTCTTGTATAGCAAAATTCTTAATAGCCCTAGCTAACAGGTGACCTTTGAAACACTTAATTTTACTAATTTAATTACAACCGCTTATGACTTATATAGATTTGATCGCGGAAAGTTTTTCAATTCAGCTATGTAAATTTTCTTAACTGTGAATATTATATTTAACACCGAGTTAAAGTAAGAAAGCCTATATTTAGAAAACATTAATTAATTAAATTAATAGAATCAGGCTATAGTACGATCAGTAAAAAAAAGATGTGTTTTACCTAGTTTGAAGAGCACCTACCGCCCTCCCTCAATTGCGTGTACTATCCCAGTATCACTAGGAAAGACAACCCACCGTCGATAATACTAATTAATTCTTAACATCTTAATTAATAAAATTAAAAATAATACAAAACCTTCCTCGAAGTAAAGTTAAAGTTACAAGCTTTAATATACGTCTCACAGATGGTAGGCACAGGCAGCTCTCAAAGCTCTCTCGCGTTTTGTAGCAATAAGTTCGACACATTGCTCCTTTGACGAATTTAAAATGTATTAGCGCTGCTCCTTTATAAACTCCAATTTTTTTCATGCATGTGTGTTAAGATGATGATCAATGTGTGTTAAGTTTTTTTTTTTAAATTCTAATGTTATTAAAGTATTACTGTGTGTAAATATAAAGTGTATTTTTGAATAGGCATATTGAAATCCTTTGGTTCAAGCTGGAAAATATTATATTGCAACGTAATCATACTGAAATGAACGACATTATTTACTCGCGAATATCACTTTAAAGAAATTTTTATAAAAGTTTGTAGCTTTCAAAGTAATGCCCTGAAAATATGTATCGACACGTACGCTCTCAAGTTTCTTTGGCGCTGTAATGCAATGCTGCAATCTCTAATAAAATTGATGCAATATTTTCAACTTATTCTTTAGTAAGTGGCGAGGCATAAGCCTTAGGAGTTCTTCTGCGTAGTTGTCATCCTCTTTACTGCTCTTGCAACTGATTGGTCTCTTAGTATTTTGTCCCTGATTGACTAGTAAAGAAAATCTGTATAATATATAAATAATAAGCTTTGAAATCAGTATCTTATTTGTATCATTGGTTGTGTAGTGAACTCTATGGTTAAAAAAAAAAAAACTTAACTCGTAAATACGCATTAGTATGCCGTTAAGTGTCGGTATTACATTTAAAGTTAACTTTGTAATATGTTTTTATGACATGTAGCGGCGTCGTAAGAGAATACACTAAATCATCATGTGATTGTCGAGATAGGTGACAGAGAGAAACTGAAACAGCAGGTTGGCAGCAGTATCTTCGGTCAGAAGTATATAGCGACACAGTACTGTAAAGACATGCTATCCTAGTCCTCAGAGGTGACAACGCATCTGTAGCTTTCTTCTTTTGAAGTTGGTTCCAGGTGTGTATGGACTGCCATAGCTATTTACCATCAGGTGAACTGTTAGTTCGTTTGTCACTTCAATTTTATAAAAAAATCTTTTTAAAAACCTCTAAGTTTTACCTAAAGTACAACCGTGTTATATAAATAGTTTCTGCCCGCGACGCAGCGGCGCCTACGTGGAAATAGAAATTTTCATTTTTGCGCAAAGTCTTTTATTTTGTCGTGATAAAAACAGGACAAGAACAAATCTATCCTTATATTTATATTTAAATTCGGTTGAGCTTATTACTTCACTGAGTGACAAACATCCACACATCTTCACAACCTTTCACATCATGATCATCATCGTCATCATGAAAGCCTTTCTCAAGTCTACTGCTAAATATAGGCCTAAAGTCCTTAGTTCTTTGGTCTACTGCAAAATTTTCTAAAAACTTGTTTATATTTAAGTTATATATTAGTATAGATTAGAAATAGATAGGATCTGGCAATTATGACTACCACTTGTTATGGTACTGACTCCGTAGAGTAAAAATTTATTAACGCTAATTGAGACGGACTGTAACAATATTATTTTAATCGCTCGCGCTAATAGCTTTTACAGCGACAGCACTAAAACGAATGACAATTTGGGATCGTATCATAAATATTACTTGAATTGGTATTCACTTTATTCATTATTTTTTATCATGTCTTATTAAGTTTATATATATGTATATATATATATAAAAAACTAGAATTCGCCCCGACCATATACTAGGTAGTATCGATTATTGATATTTATTTAATTAATTTAAATTTAAGATTATTCTCAAGGGCCATTAATTTATGAATTTTTCGATTTCTCAAAAAAAAAATCTCTCAAGTTTTTAGGATAAAATATAGCCTAGATCTTTCCTAGAATTGTTATCTATCTGTTCGTGAAGTTTCATTACATTCAGCCATTCCAAAACTTAGCTCGGACAGACAGACAGACAGATAGATAGATTTTTATTAATATGTTTATAAATGTCTTAACGGTATGCTAAACCCCTCAGGTTAATATAACAGACATACACTTTAATTTTATAGAATAGTGCTAACAACAGGTCTACTTCTGACGAGTTTTGAATCAATTAAATTTGACTCAAAATTTAAACGGTAATTCATACTCTTGAAACGGAAGCTAACGCATAATCGAATTGTGGCTCAAATTGGAATTAACTGCTATGAAATATTACCTTAGAATCGAGTTATTTATACTCTTAACTCGATCAAAAACACAATGTGGAAGTACACAATCGTTGACTACTTATTTAACATCTTATTATATTGATAGATGTATATGTAGATTAGAGTAGAGAAAAAATAGCTACGATGAAACTTGTTGCGAAATTTACGTCATCATAACTCACATAGGCCTGCAACGCACCTGCATGTCACTTACCATCTTGTTTGACCTCCTTATATTAATTTAAAAAAAATATGTGTATTTGAGCTCTCGCAACTCACAATAACTCGCAGACAATATGTCGAGGTTGAGTCGATGAACGTTTACTGGAAAGCTTCTATCTAATGAACTGAGATTTGTTAAACCTCTTCCCATTTAAGCTTGCGGAGAATGTCTTGCTTTGGCAATTTTCGAAATTTCCAACATCACTGAACCAAATTTTCTATTTGTGCATACGATGGACGTGTCATTATATATATTTCCGATGTAAATATTATAATTATTCTCATGTAAGTGCATTGAGTAATTCTTTTGAGAAAATAAAATTCTTATTTTAATCTCTAAAAATTATTCTATTTATTCATTTTTGTCTTTAATTGCAATCACATTTAACTAGGGGTTACAAAGAGCGAACTAACAGAGTTACACGCCTACAGAAATAATAATACATATTAATACTTACCTTGAAATATAATCTTAAGTGCACCGTAAAATTCAAAAGATTTAAAGTAAAAATTAAACAATAAGTTAATATATTGTTTATTGTGTACCAATACATAGTAAACGAAAAGTGCCTTGGTGGTGTAGGAATATCCACTACCCCATATCTTGCCATGGGTGTCGAAAGACGCGACAGGGGGATACATGTCGGGACGTGAACTGCTGTCTACGTCCCGGTTTGTCTAGTAATACCTAAAATTAAAAAAACCGCGGTTACGAACTCGCCAACTAAGCGTGGCAACTGTGGCAAATATTCCTCCTATGAGGAAATCTACAAGGAACTGCATAAAACTGTTGTTCAGAACGTATAGCGAAGAGGGAGATGTACATAAATTGCACAGTTAAATAAAAACTAAGATGAGATTATCTATTCATGTTGCAACTATAATATAGTCGCAGCGTAGCTTTGCTATGTAAAAATTGCAGAACGAAGGAAAAGATTATTGTGGAAAGAATACCACGATCATGAGAGGAGGCAATGAACCCAAAGCGGCTTCTCAGGTATCGGGGAAATTAACGCAACATATAAAAAGCATACTTGTTTAATATTGAATTTAAATTAAAAACATAAGATATAGTCTATTTTTCTCGCTTTTTTTTACTTTTGACCGTACTACAATTACAGACTTAACACCTCTCTCTTCATTTAATTATAAATATTATTAAAACATAATTATGTCTGTAATATTAAAATTAAAATAAAAAGTGCCAACAAACTGGTTTTTATGATAATAAATTATTTTGTAAAAAGAAAAAGTCAAAATTTTAGTGGTGGTTCGCGCCGGTAAAGATCGTGAAAGTCAGATATTTTCACTTCATTGGAAAGGCCCGAGGAAATCGCGATCGAAACGAACCAACAAAAATAAACATAAAAATAAAAGATTAGCTATATGTCAATATATAGAATTAATTTTTAAGAAGCAAAAGTGAAATAAAAATATAAATATAATAATTTTCTTGTAAAAGCAAAAAAAAAAAAGAACAGAAAAAAATATAACATACATAAATAAATAAATAAAAATAAACATACTCCTAAATATAAGACAATCGATATACAGAAATATTATAAAATATGGCGGAAAAAGATAGCGAAGATCTTTCACTATTAATAACGAAAAGTAGTTCTTTAAAAGATAAATTAACAAGGATATCCAATTTTGTTCAAAGTTTTGATGCCGAATTACAAAATACATTGGAACTTATAGTCAGACAACAGGAATTAGTTCGTATAATGGATTGTTATAAACATAAAATATTTTTAATATTGATATGGTCACTATAAGATGATGTTAGGTTTGCTTATTGCGTAATAACTTAAGACAGAAGGACCCTTAAGTAGGGACTGAATAAATTAACCGACTTGGTATTACATGGATCTCACAACTTTTTACGGTAGAAGAACTAAGTTGCGAGACTTGGTTTTTTTTACAAGTTATGTTTTTGATGGCATCTCATTTCTTTTTGTAGATAGTTATATCTACGTACCTATCTACACCTATTATTCCATTATATTATACATATATAGGTACACCGATTTATTCACTGCAAATGTAACTTTGTAATCCTATATATTTATATGGGATTACAAAGTTATTTATGCAGTTGGTGTATTTCGAAATCTGGACCGAAATTGCAAAATATTTTATAATTTAATATTTATTTTTCCTTGATTTATATACTAAGCAATAATGTTATTCCAAATTTGAAGCTTCCATGTCTGCTAGAAGTGCCTTAGAGTTTTGATGATCGGTCAGTCAGTGAGAGACAAAATTAAGAAACTTTTACTAGTTATAACTCTTAAACTACTATTTTAAATTTAATGAAATTTGAAATATAATGAGTTTATGCAATGCCTACTTGGTTACTGAAAATTCAGGCTTCTAGTTTTATCCACAAAGAAAGTTATAGGGTTACGAAAATGGCCTGAATAGCTTCGAGTTTATCCGATCATACAATCTTGTGCACTCAGATCACCGTCATCTAACATTAAATATCCTCACTGAACACAGTGCAGTGGAGATGCGATCTCTTCGTAAAATTACTCACAGACGAGCGAGCTTAATAAACTGTAAATTTCGTTATAATCATCATATAATTCAAGGCATCGGAGAATCAAATCAACAAACGTAACTATGTATTATTACAAACATAGCTTCACACCACACGGATTATGAAACAAATCTTAATTTCATCATGATGAACAATTTAACTGTTCCTCTCCCTCACTCCATACGAACACTAAGCTTCTAGCTGATCCCCAATTTATATGAGTAAAAAAATGTAGCTGCTTCTAGGAGCGGGAGTTTTCTACGATCCGTCCGAATCGACCAAATCTTATAGAGACAGTTTTAGGATCGGTTGTACATTGGTAGTTGACAGTCAAGCTGATATAAATCATTCACAAGTTTACTTATATGTATCCACACAAACACTGAATGATAAGAAAAAAACATACAAAAGGTCATAGGTACTCACTCCAGAACAACGCTACTATTAAGACCTATATTATATATTATTTATTAATTATCTGAAGTGGTTGTTGCACCTACCATAGCTTCTCAAATCATCCAGGGTTGACTGGTAGAGAATGTCACAAGACATTAAGTCCGCCCTATATATCCCTTATTATAAGGTAGATGTAAAAAAGACTAAATAAATAAAACTCTTTATTAATACAACAACATAAGATGAAAGTTTAAATTACATAGTAGAATTACCTGTATAGACAGTAAGTTTTACAACTAGGAAATTCATTTATAACTGCTTATTTTTGCTTTATACAATTGGAACACGGATTTAAAAAGAATCCGGAATTACACATACAATATAAATAATTTATACATATCATACGCTTAGGACATGCAGAATCCATAACGAATTCCCAAAATTCAGATAACAACACGCATTACAATCACACTTCAACACAATTCTATACATCTCATCTAGAGCTCAATATCAAATATTCATATATTCAACTTTGCAGACAAAAACAAAGAACACTTATTTGCTCAACAATACTCTCATCTCTAAGCTTTCTTATAACCAAGCACATCCAATCATAATTCCTGCGAATCATCATCATATAACTACACTCATTGTACGACAGTATCATCTACGTCTATCATATTCAGGCATCTAAAGCAATCTCTTTTAAATAAGATTAAAATATTGGCCCATCAACAGTTACAATGAACTTAAAAAGGTAATACATACGAGTACTAGATTCGTTTGTTGTGTAAGAGTCCGAGCGCAAGTATGTGAGTAGCGGATGGCTTGCCTCCCAGCGTCTCTGGACCGTCCTTTTACTCATGTTTACGTAGTTTTTAGTGGAGCTATTTACATAGGAAGCTCTATGAATCGTAACCGCAGATATGTTAAAGAATATATTTGCTTATTTGTATGTTTAGTGACTAAAACTCTTCACCTAGAACTGGTATCTGACTTCTTTGCAAATGCATTCATTTGTGTTTTAACAAGATTTATCTCAAGAAGAGGTATTTGTTGCTATATTTACTCAGACAATGCCACGAATTTCAAAGGAGCTCATCACGAACTATAAATGAGTTATACAAGTTATTCAAGTGTGATAAATCTTTCAGTGAAATAATAAACTATTATAGTAAAAACTCAATTAAGTGATCTTTTGCCATTCCTGTTGCAAGTCATATGGGTGGCCTTTACGAGGCTGGAATAAAGTCAGTCAAGGCACTATTAAAACGTCACTTAGGTAAAGTTAAGATGACCTACGAATTAATATACACCATACTTATACAAATTGAAGGAATCTTTCATTCCCGACCCCTTAATCCGCTTAAAGATACACCTACGGATTTGGTATGTCTTACCCCGTCGCATTTTCTGCCGACTTCCAAAAAAGAGACGGTACTCAATTCGACTGTATTTTTTTTGTTTTTCTTTTATGTGTGTTACCTCATAACTTTGTACTGGGTGATCCGATTTCGATGATACTTTTTTATATGAAAGCTGATAGTTCTCGTGTGGTCCCATATGAATTTGATCAAGGTCAAACCAATAGTTTTTGAGTTATTCTTAAATAACTTATATTGAAGTAGGCTGTACAAAATTTTTAATTTTAAATTATCTAATAGGAACTCCTATGACCGACTTACCTGAACCTTCTTGTACGGTTGTAGCACGAATGGGTCGGCTCGACCGAGGTAGGACCACGCTCTCACAGAATACCAGCGTAAAATAGCAACTTAACGCTGCTGTGTTTCGTATGGTGAGTGTAGAGAACCGGAGACCCATTTTATTGGAAACGAGGCATTCCATCTTAGTCCTCACGGGTGACAAATCATCTGCATTTTGATTCGTAATCGAAGATAGATGTAGATGTCTATGGGCCACAGCAACCACTTACCATCAGGTGGACTGTGTGCTCGTTTGTCACCCTTATCCTATAAAAAAAAACTAACATATCAGAGATTTTGGATAATAGATTAAGTCTATATCAGAGAGTCACAAAAATAAAACAACAATTTTGGAAACATTTTTATAATAGCTATATTTCTTTTTTTTAAAACCTTACTTCCACACTAGGATTTTCTTCTGTATCGTGGAGGCAGTTTACAAACACAAATTGCACGAGGACAAACATCCAGACCCGGAACAGTTACTTGTAGGCCATACAAATACTTGTTCCGTGCGGGATTCGAACCCGCGGCCCCAGCGCACAACTCATTGGTAGGCCTTTGCGACACGGAGCCGAATATTATATTTCTGAACTACAGTCAAGAGGTAAATGTTTACAAATTAGACCTAACTTGAAAATTGATGATATTGTTATTCTTAAAGAGGGAACTGTCCCGGTTTCTTGCTGGCCCCTTGGTAAAGTTATAGTTCAAAAAGATTTAACAACAAAGCAGAACCTCCAGTTTCTTTTCTCTCGTCTATCATCGATGTATGCACTACGCACTATATTTTGCATTCCGAACATTGACTATGTTCAACTTAACTGTACTGCAGTCCGTACACTAAACTAAATATTGCGGAAATTTAAGACTTATTAATTCCATAAGATAATTATTATTACATTTTATTTAGAAATATGTTTGTTTAGATTAAAATAAGAGTATTTTATGAGTCGCGCATGCGCGAAGACAGAGTAGCGCACAATTTTTGTTTGGAATAGCTTCTCTAGTACGTTGTGCATATAACTCAATGTCGTCTATCCATTTTCTTATCCAAAGACGTTTCTTTTTACATGTCTCTTCTTATAACATTTCCGTCAACTCTTTTAACAGCAGGTAGGAACATTTTCTCTACAAATATTTTAATCGTTGTAAATTCTGCCCTTTTCGTGAATTCATTTTTGCCTACTGACTTCAATAACATGCGTACACCCTAAAGAAGTTACCACGACTACTGTGTTTAAACAGTTGCGAGTTAGTCCTCGGCGCCAGCACTGTTACTGACCCGTGTAAATCAGCCTTTAAATTTAAATTAAGAACGTAAAATATAGTCTTTTTTTCTCGCTTTTGTTTTCTTGACTTTTGACAACACAATTGCAGGCTCAATGCCTCCCCCTACATGTAGGTATAAAATATTATTAAAACATATCTATAATATTAAAATAAATATACAAAGTGTTATAAACTGCCAAAAAACTGGGTTTTATTATTATACATTATTTTGCAATACTAGTTGCTTGAAGACTGAAGTAAATCATTTGTCCGCACAAAATGTAAGAACCAACTGGTGCCCGACATTTGCATAACGTGATATGAGAAATTATTTATTCAGCAACCGAGTTGTGGATTTCGCAGATAATAAGCGCTTTGCAGCCATCTTTAATTTCAATCGAAGGATGTCTCACATTTTTGCGAATACTATTATTACACATTGAATACAACTAATTTTACGAATATAATCGCGTTTAGTTTTAACTTACTTTAATTTCGGTCGTTTGAGATGCTTTACAACACTCATGGTTACGGGGGCACTGAGTGTTAGACGTCCTAATATCATAGTTAGGAAGAAGTCAGTTTTGACCATCTGTTAAGTACAATGTGGTATGTATAGTGGTTGAATGTGGTCTCTCTTAAATGGAATAGCAAAAAGATCAATAAACCCTAAGTAAAATAAACTATTTGGGAAGTCATTACATCATATATGATAAACCCAAGATAAACTGTGGTTTAATATGTGTATCATACTATTCCACCAATGAGGGTTCGTATTAAACAAAAGGTATATGTATAAATATATTTGGTAGTCTGGTAATATGCAAATTTAACGTAAAAGTTATTAATAAATACGTTGTAATTAGGCATCTGTTATGTTAGTTCAATGCAGTCGGGTTATTTGTTTGTAATTATAATCTACTTGCTAAATATAATTTTGCTAGGCATTTTAGAACAAGGCAAAGTCCGAGTTAAATTTTTCTCGTAGTTTTGATTTGAATACTTGATCAAAGTGAAACAAAATTTAATTAAAAACAATAGCGTTGAAAATGCTTTCAGAATGTTTTATAAGCTTAACATTCGATGTTACATTGAATTTTTCATTCATTTTCACAAATTAACAACGATGTTTTCTACTTGTTTATTGAACAAGGCTAACAAACGAGCACCCAGATCGCCTGATGGTAATCTATGATGATTTGCAGATGCGTTGCCACCCTGAGTTCTGAAAGTCCTTGTTTCCAGTAAAAAGGGTATTCGTTTTTCGACACACCAGCAATAAGCTTCTATTTTACGCTAGTATTATGTGAGAGCATGGTTTTTCCCCAGTCGAGCCGACCCGTTCGAGCCACAACCATAATACAGCTGCAGCATGGCTCTATCACGTATAACACTAAACCTTATTATTGCATTTAACGGTGTGTATTAATATTAATTACTTGCTAAAGCCAGAGGTGTAAGGAATATAAAAGCAGTAGGGAATAAATATTACATACTTTCGTCGCATCTTATTATGAAAATGCAAAGGAGATTTTATTCTATACAAATAAATAAAATTGAAGTGTCCGTTTGTAATCTCAAAATAACAGCTTTTTACTAAATGCGTATGAAAGTATATGTACAATACTTATAACAAAAACACAATTTTTAAAATTTTTGTTCGTCTGTCTGTTTGTTCCGGCTAATCTCCGAAACGGCTTGACCGATTTCGACGGGACTTTCACTGGCAGATTGCTAATATTGTAAGAAGTAATTTAGACTACGTTTATTTTAGAAAATGATTTAGGCTTCCGCGCAAAAAAATTAAAACTAAATTACACGCGGGCGAAGTCGCGGGTTACAGCTAGTATTGGAATGTAAACAATGAAATGTTGAGCCGAGGTAGCAGCAGCAACGTGTAATAGGAGATAAGTGATTGTCTCAAAATTTTCATAGAACGCGAACAAACCGAGTTTCACATCCGTTCTCATTTACTACGAGCTTGACGGTGAAGGAAAATATTGGGACTAAACTAGCATGTTTAAGAAATTAAAAAATCGGGGATACGTAAAGTCTGTCAACGAGAGTTAGCATAACGTGGTGTTCTCTTTCTTGCTGCACATAGGAATAAGAAGAGGCCTGTGTCCAGCACGGAACGTATATCGGATGTTCATTATTAAAAGGTGTCGAGGTAGACCGAGACTAACTTTCGAAGACCATGTGAGCAAATTGCTCGAAGAGGGTAGGGTCAAGAGTACTCGGATACCTAGACGTGCATGTATGAAGAAGATAATGAATCTGAAAGAAGCGAAAGAGATATGTAAGGATCGTGACACTTGGCGATCTGTTCTCTCTGGCTACCCCGTCAGGGATTGTGCGTGAAGATAAGTAAGTAAGTAAGTATTATCATTACATCCTATCAAAATTAAAGTTTTCTGCTGAATATAGGCCTCCCACATTGCTTCGTACGAATTTATGTGCTATTTTGAGTCGTTATCAGAAAGATGCCGCTGGCCTCCTCCTGCTTCATATCCCTCCATATTTCAAACTGCATCTACGAGATGATATGAGATTTTGGATTCTCTTACACCTCCACTATACTTTGATGGAATTCGGAAAAAATTCTTGATGCTAGTCAAACACAGCAGATTTTATATACATTCTCAGACATCTATTAATTATTCAAAATTTTTTACAATGTATTATTTCTTAACCATGTACTCATTGTACATGGTTATTCAAAATTGCGTTTTACAATTTATAATACCTACACATAAATATAGTAGCTGAGCAGCGAAGATAATCGCTTGGGTAAAATGTGCATGTTTGTAAAAATATGAATTAGTTCAGAGGCATCCAAAGCAAATCTATTCACTAAAGTTATGGGAATAGTATCAAAGAGATTGGGTCTATATTATGGAAAAAATATTTTATCCTAGACACACGGGAATGTATCAGCCAAGTTCGGAAACGAAAAATGCGACGTAGCGGCAGTGTGCATATTTATACGGACCATCTTAAACCACTCCCGAAGCCCCTAATAACTCAAAAATTATTAAGTCTACACAACTAATACAACTCTTATATAAATTTCGGAAATAAACTTATTGTAGTTATTGACTTATTAAGGTCTAAAATGTTTCATTTATATCACAAATTGACTTACTCGTTCAAAAACTAAGCCACTTCTACGTTACTTAGGAACTTGAGATTTGGCATCAAGGTACTTAGACGTTTAGAAGTAGATATAAAATTATTGTAAAGTAATTTCTTATTATAAAGCTATAGTTTCACGTGTTAGAGCCATGGTTTTGGTTGTAGTATATATGGATCGCCTCGACCAGGGAAGGTCTACGCGCTCACAGAATGGAATAGCCAGTTGGGGTGAAATGGCAGCTTAATGCCTGTTACTGGTTATTCCATTGGCTTTTTACTGGAAACGAGGCTATCTTAGTCCTCAGGGGTGGACATCGCTTTTACATTTTAATACTTAATCGAATATATATTATGTAAATTACTACTTTTATAACCTTATTCTATAAAAAATTGTATAATATAATAAATAAATATAATTGAAGTGTCTGTTTGTAATGCCAAAATTACAGCTTTTTACTAAATGCATATGAAAGTAAACACGGTACTTATAACTAAAATACAATTTTTTTAAATTTTGTCTGTCAGTCTGTCTGTTTGTTCCGGCTAATCTCCAACATGTCTGGACCGATTTTGACGGGACTTTCACTGGTATATAGCTGATGTCATAAGGAGTAACTTAGGATACTTTTATTTTAAAAAAAGAATTAGGGTTCCGCGCAAAAAAATTAAAACCCTAACACGCAACCGAAGTCGCGGGGAAAAATTGCTTACTCTATAAAATTTCCAACATTTATAATAAAATGTTACTCATTAAGTTATTTAAGGTAATAGGAAACAATTACAACTACCTTATGACAAAATTTACATTTACCTAATCGCAAAGGGAAACAACCGTCACGCTATGCAGTTAATTGACTATTTTATACAGTTAAAATTTGCGTAAAGCTGCAACTTTTGAAAATAAATAGGGGCGATATTTGCCTGATTATTTCAAGTAATAAACCCTCATAATGCTGAAATAACTAACTAAATATAAAATGTAACTTTTTACGTGTTAGAGCCACTTTGCAGCTATATTATAGCTGCAGCACGAATGGTTTAGGGTGAGGGTTTTGTACAGTAAGTATAGAGAAACGGAGACCTTTTTTTACTGGTAACGAGACATTTTACATTAGTCTTCATGGGTCACCTCATGGGTAGTGACACATTTGAATTTTAACTCTTAATCGAGGTTAGATGTAAAGTCTATGGGTTGCAGCATCCACTTAACATCAGGTTGACTGTGTACTCGCTTGTCACATATAACGAAATAGTGTTTTTTTTTAAATTACTATTTCCATTAACATAATAAGTCCGGCTTCGTAAGAGCATCTATTATCTCTTCTCGTGCGTGACGTATGAGGCAACTAAAAGAAATGTCAATGTCTCATTGCCTTTGATAGACGGTAGGTTTTAACGTGGTAGAGCCATGCTGCAACTGTATGTTATGGTTGTAGCACGAATGGGTCGGCTCGATCGAGGTGGGACCACGATATCACAGAACACCACCGTAAAATAGCAGCTTAATGCTGTTGCGTCTCGTATGGTGAGTTTAGAGGACCGGAGACCCTTTTTACTGGAAACGAGGCATTCCATCTTAGTCGTCAGGGGTGACAACGCATCTGCATTTTGAGTCTTAATCAATGATAGATGTAGATATCTGTAGGCCACAGCATCCACTTGCCGTCAGGTGGACTGTGTGTTCGCTTGTCACCCTTATTCTATATTTAAAAAATGTGACGAGGATCGAAGGCGGGTAGTTTGGCGATGTCAAAGGAGATTGGTGCCTTCTATTGTGATCGTAATCCACGTGCCGAGTTAACAGTTACCTCAAATGTTTTCTAGGATTGGGAGTTGTCCAGCAGTGGATTGCTGATAAGGAATATGAAGAGAGCTTCCATATTTTTATAGCGTAGTAGAATTCATCACTATCACTCATTTAGTGGGTAGTGGGTACTCTACAAAGCGATGCCAAGTAATAATAACGATGTAATTGATAGGTGTTATAACCCAAAGTAATGTGAAATTAATCGAGAATTTAAATATTATAAATAAGTCTAATAAGTCACAATTTCATTAACTATATTTATGGTTCGTAATATCCCAATTATTTTTCAATTGTCCATAGAAAAAAACTACTAAAATTGTTGCGGTTCATCTCAATTAGCTCTTCCATATATCTAGCCAGCTACCGACAGGGTCACACGATCGTTGACACAACGAAGCTGCAGTAATAATTTTTTATAACCGTTGTATTTCAGACCGCAATTTTTTCAGCTAAAATTTATTTTTTAATATGAATAGGCAATTAAAAAGAATCGTTGCTTTAGTGAACTGTAATTTTTAATAATATGATTTCAACTTTTTCTGTTTACTTTTTACTACAAAAGATCGTAGTCATGATCTTTCCGGCCGATTGAGACACCTTATACTTCTTAGATGGGGGTGTGCCTTTTTATGCCACTGCATCGACTCTTGCTTTAATTCAGGTTCATAATGGTAAACCCAAGTTTCGTCGCCAGTTACAATTCGGGCCATAACTTCCTCTCTGCTCTCCCCAGCGGTCCAAAAACTAGCGACAACTTTCGACGTGCTCGTGTTTTTGATGCGCAGAAAGCATTCTCGGAACCCATCTTGCACTGACGTAGTCATGCCTAGGTGTTGATGTAGGATGTTTAAAATGGTTGTCTCTGCTACTCCAACTAATGCTGCAAGCTGTTTTTCCTTTAGCCGGGCATCTTCCGATACAACTTTTTCAATTATTTCTGGCGTGGTAGCCTCAATCGGCCGTCTAGGTCGGTGGTCGTTTTCAATGGAGTCCCTCCCTTGTTTAAAAAGGGCGTGCCATTTATAAATCATGGTTTTCCCAGGAACGGAGTCCCCATAAACAGCTGACATCTCTTAAAATGGTTTGAGGTGTCTTTTCTTGTTTGTTGAGAAACTTAATGACGGCGCAATATTCAATATTCTCCATAGTGGCTAGTTTCTTCCCGATTGACTTGTTTACTCGTTGATAACTTAAAAGCTAATGACCCGATTAGGCTGAAACTTGGTATATATACTAACAATGAGTCACTAGTCCTGACCTTAATAACCTACATGAAAGTGAATTGCATTACGTCATTCAATAAAGCTACAACGGCACTTGCCACATAATAACTTGTTAACTTACTAACATTTAGGCAGCATTTTTTAATGATTATATTTTTTTGTGTTTTTTTTTGCGGTGTTGAGCCACCCAGTGCAGCAGATTAAGTTGTTTTTTGAGATAAAATTGGTCGAAGATCATAAATGACGACATACAAAATGTTTCAGTTAGTTTTAAAATATCGTCTGTTGCTTATTAACAGCCTGCTTTCTAGAATAACAGTTCACCGATAGTCCCAGCCATAACAATCCACTAGATTTGACAGAGACCTATTTCAAATCGTGAGGATCCACCATAATTGCCACTCATTTTATGCGGACAGCGCGCCAGCAGACATCTCGCGTCTCAGTTACTGTAACTTAAAATATATTTCGCCATAAAATTTATGTTCCCTTTAATATCACTAACGTGACGCGAATAAAGAGAAATATATTTTCTTGAGAACATATAAAGTAATGATATTTCTATCGCGTGTATTAACTAGAGAAGTTTCAGAGGCAACTCGGCATTTTACGAGCTTTCCATTTTTCTAATTTCCTTATGTCCCATGACGATGTCTTCGTAAAAGTATTTTTGGCGAATATTTTTTTAAATCTTCTCAATTTTGTAGCCCTGTAGTACGAAAAAATGGATACTGAATTTTTATAATATTAAATGTAATAGAATAAAATAGTATTTGTTTTAAAGATTGTTGTAATGTTACTATCTCAAATATAATTTTAATACAATATAGTCAACAGATTCAGCATGCAAATGTTAACGTCAACATAAACAATAAAATATTAACAATTATAATAATTACATTTTGTCTCACTGCTAATATTAAGCTATTATGTCAAATTCTTCAAAATCATTTCTTGACGCCCAAAGATAATATGTATTATAATTTTTTATCCTCCAAGCCAATATATTAATTGTTTTTTTTTTAAGGACAGATGTGACGAATCCTATAACGGAATACTATGAAATTGAAATGTTTTATTTTAATATTATTTTTTAAAACATATTCAGGAAGAACCATTTGTGATGTACGAGTAGAATATATCCTATTATTGTTTCTTTTATCGTAATATCGTTAAAGACTTTTGACTATTAGGATTACTACAACACGAAATATTTTGAGACAAATTATCGACAACTAAACGACTTCCTTCACTAACTTTGGAATAATTTAATTAAGTTCACCATAGCCACTGATCAGATAGTAGCTTAATAAAATCACTCTGTATGATTGGCAACTAATACTTAGTTACCCTTCAAGTACAAAGAAGCTCACTTAAAAATTCCATTTGCGTCGTTGATTTTACGACTTCAGCTAATTTCTATTCTACTCAAACAATGTCTTTACACTGGGAGCCAAGTTGATATTTTCTGTTATAGATGTTTGGGAACCTTTTTCTCAGATTTTGTAATACTTCTTTCTTTTGTTAAGATAGAATATTTTTAATATGAGTCTCTTGGAGATGACTACATATTTGTGCCATTTGTTGTGGAGACTATCGGTCCGTGGGGTCCACGTGCGGTGAAGTTCCTAAAGGAACTCCATCCGCGGCTGGTCGTTGCTGCTGGTGATAAGAGGGCTGGTTCTTTTCTCGCTCAAAGGCTAAGTATAGCCATTCAGTGGGGAAACGCAGCCAGAGTTCTTGGCTCGATACCGCGGGGAGTAGGACTATATGATAATTAAGTTTCTAGTTTTAGTTTTTTTTATTATTATAGTTTTTAATATTGTATACAAAAAAAGAGAAACTTAAATTATACTCTTTATATTAAAATAATTAATTAAAATTAAAATTAAACTAAAATAAAAAAAAATTAATTAGAATTCATGAACGTTAAATACTGATTGCAGATTTTCTCGAAAAAGATGATAGGTTTTAACATATTGGCTACACTTGGTAATAAAGGGTGGGTCATTTAAGATGTGGAATTTGAATCGGCCATAAAAAAAAAACAAGGAATATTTTTTTCAAAGTTATGAGTTTATTAGAAAGATTGAACCTTCCATTTAGGAATGGAAGACAAGATCATTCAAATGACTCCCACGGCTAGCCTTACAATACCCCATTCGATCAGTGTAATTTTTCAGTACATTTTCGATTGTTTGGGCCTCTATTTCGTCAATGACAACTTCGATTTCATGTTTCAAGTCGTCAATAGTCTCTGGATGGTTAGCGTAACACTTGTTCTTAACGGCTCCCTACAAAACAAGTCCAACGGAGTCAAATCGCAGCTTCGAGGTGACTAATTAACATCGGCATTTCGGCTGATTATGCAATTTTCGAAAATGAACGAGTGCGCAAATGATCGATTGTTACGTTGGCTTTGTGGCAAGTTGTGCCGTCCTGTTGAAACCAAATGCCGTCTATGTCATCCTCCTCAACTTTGGGAAACAAAAAATCTCTTAACTTGGCGCGGCAGCGATCGCCATTCACTGTAACGGTGTTTCCTTGCTCATTTTCGAAGGAAAATGGCTCAATAATGCCGCCAGACCAAAATTCGCATTAAACAGTCACTCATTGTGGATGCATTGGTTCGTAAACAAAAAACAAATAACTTAAAAATTCAAGGCAGAACTTTTGCTGATAAACAATGTTCTCTTATTTGTACACTGTATTCATTTTATTAATATGTAAATGAGTAGTTGCTTTAAAGATTTTTATGAAAACTATTTCATTTCTTTGTCCTTTTAAAATATTTCGTGTGATATTAAATTTATTTTTGATTTTGCTTCAAACTTTTCTTTTTAATGTGGTATACACGCTTCAGCTGTATTATGTCTGCAGTACGAACGGGTCAGCACGACCAGAAAAGGATCGCGCTCTCTCAGAATACTTGCACAATGCTGCTGTGCTCAAGACAGAAGTGACAATGCATCTGCATTTTGATTTAGCTGTCCATGTATCATAAGATATCTAAAATACATTCTGAAAAAAAATTATGCGTTATTTATATAATATGAAGTCAGTAAATAATATAAAAAGGAATGATAGTTATACATTAATCTGTTTAGCGTTCCCTACCAAAATAAGGGAAACCAATTAAGTAATTACATAATTAAAGTTGATATTTTTAACTTTTTCAAAAATTGCTGTTCTAACCGTATTTCAAATAAAATTACTACAGACGGACGTAACGGAGGACATCAATTCATAATATGTCCATTGTAATTTGTGACTAAAACTACACATTAACTGAAATTTTACAACGTACCTATTTTTAAAGCTTTCTTCATTTGTTATTATGGTTAACCTTTTTTTTTTTTGCGGATGGAATATCATCAAATGACGCCTTTCGCTTTGGGTGGAGCGGAAGGGAGTGTCAGACTTTTACTGACTAAAAACCATCCGTGTTCCTTCAGTGCCCTTACGTTCCGGAGCCGCGGTATCTCTTTCGAACAGCCCGCAGCCCCGGCAGGCGTCGGCCCTTGCCGGCCCCTTCACGCTGCTGACAGTTCTTTGAGGCGCGCGTGGAACAAAACGCGCCGTCGACACGGCCTGTCTTCGTTAGACGGACGGACGGCGAGCTACCCATTGCTCGCCGTCCACAGGCCCGCGCCTACGGTGGCCGGGGGCCACGACGTAGCCCCCGACGCCCGGGGCGTCTCCCGCGGCCGCCGGGAAGGAAAGCTGCTGCTCTCTCCTTCTCCCGCTCCGCCACCTCCTTCGCTAGCATCACTGCTTCGCAGAAGGTGGTGACGGCATCCCATTCCGTCTCGCTCCGGACCATGGCTTCGACCAGGACCGGACGCGAGAGGTCGCCGCCGCCTATCACCACTACGAGGACACGGCGGTGCTCCGCCCAGGCAGGGCACACCTCCACGGTGTGCTCCACCGTGTCCTCCGGTCGATCCTCGCAGTGGGAGCACCCGGGCGTTTCCTCCCGCCCGATTCGGTGCAGGAACCTCCCGAACACACCGTGTCCGGTGAGGACCTGCGTCAGGCGGAAGGTGAGGACGCCGTGGCGTCTCTCAAGCCACTCCTCAAAGAGGGGTCTTATCGCCGCTATAGTGGCGTGCCCAGCACGGGGTTGCGACAGTCGCTCTCTCCATGTCGCCATGAGATCATGCCGGAAGTCTGTCTGCTGCACGACAACTTGCCGCGGCAGCGGGGTTTCCCCCCGGCATAGTGCCTCCGCGCGCCATTCGTGCAGGCGCGCGAGGACTATCGCCTCCAGATCCCACGGCGGCAATCCGGCAAGGAGGCACGCTGCCTCGCGGGAGATCGTGCGGTAGCCGCGAACCATTCTCACGGCAACCACCTTTTGGGGCGCGTTCAGGTGGTGGACGGCAAGCCGCGCCAAACCACGCGCCCACACCGGGGCCCCGTAGAGGGCCATGGACCGCACAATCCCCGCGTAGAGCCTCCGGCAGGAGGCGTTTGGCCCCCCCAGGTTCGGCAGGAGCCGCCTGAAGGCAGCCCCGGTCCGTTCCAGTTTGGGAGCCAAACGTCGGAAGTGCTCAACGAAGTTCCATCGGCCGTCGAGGACGAGTCCTAGGTACTTCAACGTCGACTCGACGCCGATGGATACCCCTCCTACCATCGCTGAGGATCCCGGTGGTGGCCTGTTCCGAGGACCATGGAAGTGCATGGCCTCGGACTTGTGCATAGCCACCTCAAGACCCAGCTGCCGGATCCTCTCAACGACTATCGCAACCCCGCGTGTCATAGTTTCCGCCGCCGCCTCGTACGACCCCCCCTGTGCCAGTACCAGCGTGTCGTCAGCGTAGCAAACTACGCTGACGCCGGTAGGGAGTATGCAGATATATTATATACTAGGTATAATATATAGAACATAGGCCTTCCCCATAGTTTGCCTCATAGGGGGATTTTGCCATAGTTGTCACGCTTCGCAGGCGGGTTGGCAACAGTTTTTTATTATTTTGAGTTGTTATGAGAAAGATACTGCAGCCCATCGCCTGTTTCAGTTTTCGTCTGTCGCCTCTTACGATACTCACGGGACGATATTGGGTAGTGGATGTTTATATGTCGCCACTACACCAATGCCATTATCGTTATATGCCGACAGTTGAACCTAGATATAATATGGTTAATCGAAGTCCCTAGTTGCTACGTTTAGTAAGTGTGTTTTTTTAGAATAAGGGTGACAAACCAGCATATAGTGGGTCATAGACATCTGCATCTGTTCTTGATTAAGAATCAAAACGCAGACGCGTTGTCACCCTGATGACTAAGATGGGATGCTGAAACACCTCGTCGTGCCGGGGTTAATTAAGAATTTCGGAATGAGAACGCATGATGGATTATCATACGGCGCCACAAAAGCGCATATTAAAAAATCACTTCTCAAACTTAAACGGGCACAATCATATTTTACGTTAAATTAATACTCCCCGCTCCCTCTTCCACAGCTTGTCGCGGACAATTACCTTCGCTTGTTTTATGTCCCAAAACTGTTCCTTTGACGTCGGGCGCAGATGTTGTAACGCATTTGTATTTTTATTCAAATTAGGTAAACCATGCGCTAACCAACTTAAAAATTTGTATATCATTCATTACAACCTACTAAAAGTAATAGAAATCTGTGGGAGTTGAAGAACCATGGAAGTGCAGGGGCTAACTGCTCGCTGTAAATTTTATAGTATGCGAGCAACCCGAGTTTGACCCGCACCGACACTAATGAAATTATTAATTATTGTGCTGATTTACCACTTGCTCGAAGAAGAACATCGCGGGGAACCTGCATGGTTGAGAAATAGAAACAAAAACATTTCGAATATTTTATTCCTCAGACAGGCTTCTTCACAATGTTTTTCTTTCCCGACTAGCATGTGCCGGCGAAGATCGAAACCAGGTCTCTCGCGTCCTGTTATATTTATGTTTAATGCTTAACCCCAGGGCTACCACGGCCAAAAGGCCTTTTGCAAAAAAGTATGTGCATGGTATTGATTAAGCTGATAAAGAAGGATAGATGTTAAATATACTTTGTTTTTTGTTTCAGGTACATTTTACCTCAGTGTCAGAGTCCGGTCGGCTGCTACTAAAGCGGAGAATTTGCGTATCTAGCGATTTTACATTTCGTATGTAGCCTTTAAAAAAAGAAGTACTTTAGTGATACAATGCGAGTAATTTGCAATTCATGTTACCCAAATGAATACAAAAATATTTGAAGATACAAAATGATGGCGATTACGTCATTCCCAGGGGTTATAATCTAAGATATATATATTTTTTACATTATAATAAACTAGGACGGGGAAAAAGTTTTTTCATATTTTATATATAAATTCCAGACACTTTTTTTTCAAAGTTTAATTACATTTAATTATAATATATATGGGGCAGCGTTCGGGAAACTACGACACATCTTCTCGTCAGACATACCTCATAACCTTAAAACAAAATTGTACAACCAGTGTGTGTTGCCAGTGATGACTTACGGATCTGAGACGTGGTCCTTCACTGCTGGCCGTATGAAGAAGCTCAAGGTCGCTCAGCGAGCTATGGAGAGGGCTATGCTCGGGGATTCTCTGCGTGATAAACTTAGAAATGAGTATATCCGCAGTAGAACCAGCGTAACCGACATAGCCCAACGGATTAGTAAGCTGAAATGGCAGTGGGCCGGCCATATAGCTCGAAGAACCGACAACCGATGGGGAAGAAAGGTTCTTGAGTGGCAGCCTCGTACCGGTAGGCGAAGTGTAGGGCGTCCCCCCACGAGATGGAGTGACGACCTGGTAAGACATGCAGGAAGTCGATGGATGCAGGTGGCTCAGGACCGTGCTTTGTGGCATTCCTTGGGGATGGCCTATGTTCAGCAGTGGACTTATGAAATGCTGTAATGATGATGATGATGATGATGATGACGATAATATATATGTGCCAATTTGTTCGATAACTTGTTGCCTTCTTGTAGGTAGTGACATAATCCAATTGCTGGAGAAATATTGGGTTTATTGATTAAAAAAAATGCGACAAGTAGTTTTGACAATCCTCTTTTGATATTAACCTAACTATCACTGGTCAAAGAATTCTGAAGAGACCGAAACAGGTGAAACTCTGAGGGTGCAAGGTCAGGACTATGTGTGGATGCATTAACACTTCCCAACCAAACTCTCAATTTTTGCTGAGTTGCCAAAGATGTGTGTGGTCTGGCGTTATCATGATGAATGATCACTCCTTTTCTGTTGATCAATTCCGGTCGTTTTTTCACAATTTCTTGCTTGAGCCTCATTAGTTGTTGGCAGTAGAGATTCGAATTGATGGTGTTGCACGGCGGTAATAGCTCACAATAAACGATGCCCTTCGAATCCCACCATACACACAGCATCACCTTATTGCGTGTTAATCCGGGTTTCGCTACAGTTTGTGGAGCTTGACTACCCTTTGACCTATGATTTTTTTCAAACGCTCTTGTCGTAGGTGATCCACTTTTCATCCAGTGTTCAATCTTTTCAAAAGTGGTTCAGTTTCATTACGTTTCAACAGAGAATCGCAAATGAGTACACGATCCATTAGGTTTGTTTCAGTGAGCTCGTGTAGTACTCAAATATCGAGCTTTTTTGTATAGTCAATCTTTTTCAAATGGGTCTAAACTGTTTTGTGGTCCAATCCTCAATTCCTCGGGTATGTCTTAACTACTAATATGCCGATCTTGCTCCACATTTTGAAAAATGGCATCGACTTTATTCGTATGAGAGCGACCAGAGCGAGCATCTTTGACATCAAAATTCCCCGACTGCAAATGCTTAAACCAACTTTGTGCTACTCTTAATGACAATGTATTAGGTCTGTAAATGTCACACAGTTTTCGCGGCTTGAGTCGCATTTATGTAATAAAACTTCAGAATGTATCGAATTTCTTCGTTAGATTCACTCATTTTGACGGACAGAAAAACATTTGAAAAATGGCGAGAAAGTATTTTTTACTTTTTATTTTTCTTTATGACCTATATGTGTTGATATTAAAACTAGCCAGATACAAATAGTACAACCAAAGAGATTTTTCTTCAATTATATACAAACACAAGTGGTAAAATTAAAATTTATGTACAACCGACTTCAATATAAATAATTTATTGAAGATTTTTTTTAAAACCGCTCGACTGGTTTCGATAACATTTTAATGGGACCACCTGGGAAATATATCCTATAAAACAGAAAAAGAATTTTCCAAATCGGTTTAGGCGTCTTCGAGTAATCGGTGAACATACATAAAAAAAGGATTTCGATGGATTGAGTACCTCCTCCCTTTTTCAAGTCGGCTGAAAATGCGAAATATCTTTTTCCCCGACTTATTATTTTCTGTAAATTATTTGTAAAAGCGTACATACATTACACCACGAAGAAAAATTACTGACTCTTTAGGGTCGAGGAAGTGGTATTACTAGATTGTGGTTATTCCTTTAGTATTCGCAGAACATACTTTACTACTCTCACAGGCTCAGTTAACCGCCCACCCTTCTTAAGTGGTACTACATTTGCCTTTGTAAGTTTATACATTTCATGATTATTATTTGTATAAAGTGGGTACATTTTGGAAACAAATTAAACAAATCTATCTTGATTTTTTGATTATCTTGTGGTTTTAACGCCATTTTTAAGATTAGTCTATAGTTAGCGTTATTTGGAATCGATATATTGGAGGCTTAAAATTATTGAAATTGTTATCCTTATCAGATAAATTTGCTGAAGTCATCTTCTTAAGGTAAATTTTAGTGTGTTATGCTTAAAAAATGCCTTTGGATGCTGCTGGAGCTGTAGCTTTAACTATTGAGGGGTACAGCCAGCGGCGAATTGCACGAACACTTGGTGTACCGCGTAGAACGATACGAGACGCCATCCGGCGGTATCGGGAGACTAGTCATTACACACGGAGACCCGGTAAAGGGCGACATCGATGCACGTCAGCTCAGGACGATCATTTTATTGTCAGTAATGTGTTACGAGATCGCTTTCATACAGCGGCTGCGTTTCGAAATCGTCTGTTTGAGTCAGAAATGTCGGTGTGTGTGAAGGAACAGTAAGGAAACGGTTGGCTGAGAGAAATATGACAGCATTTCGTCCAGTCCGCGCTCCAGAACTCCTCAGATCGTACAGAACAGCCAGGTTACGTTTCGCGTGTGATCACGCTAACATTGCAGGAATGGTAGAATGTTTTGTTCTTGGATGAGAGCAGAATTGCTTAAGAGGTTCTGATGGACGCCAGCTTATGTGTCATCATTACATCATTACAGCCTTTCATAAGTCCACTGCTGAACATAGGCCTCCCCCAAGGAATGCCACAAAGCACGATCCTGCCCCACCTGCATCCATCGACTTCCTGCATGTCTTACGAAGTCGTCACTCCATCTCGTGGGGGTCGCCCTACACTTCGGCCACCGGTACGAGGCTGCCACTCAAGATCCTTTCTTCCCCATCGGTTGTCGGTTCTTCGAGCTATATGGCTGGCCCACTGCCACTTCAGCTTACTAATCCGTTGGGCTATGTCGGTTACTCTGGTTCTACTGCGGATATACTCATTTCTAAGTTTATCACGTAGAGAAACCCCGTGCATAGCCCTCTCCATAGCTCGCTGAGCGACCTTGAGCTTCCTCATACGGCCAGCAGTGGAGGACCACGTCTCAGATCCGTAAGTCATCACTGGCAACACGCACTGGTTGTACAATTTCGTTTTAAGGTTTTGAGGTATATCTGACGAGAAGATGTGTCGTAGTTTCCCGAACGCTGCCCAGCCGAGTTGAATCCGTCGATTGACCTCTCGGTCGAAGTTGGACTTACCTAGTCGGACTATTTGTCCCACGTAAACATACTCGTCAACAACTTCGAGCTTAGTGCTCCCAACACCTACCGGCATAGGTGTGACATGGACATTAAACATGATCTTTGTTTTGTCCATGTTCATCCTAAGACCTATTCGATGGGAGACACTAATGAGGTCATTGAGCATGGTGCTTAGGTCCTCCAGCGATTCTGCCATAAGGACTATATCGTCGGCTAATCGAAGGTGAGTGATGTACTCGCCATTGATGTTAATACCGTATCCTTTCCAGTCCAGAAGCTTGAAAACGTCTTCCAATGCAGCGGTGAAGAGTTTCGGGGATATAACGTCACCCTGTCTTACACCTCTCTGCAATTGGATAGGTTTCGTACTCTGGTTCTGTACTCGGATAGCCATCGTAGCTCTACTGTACAAACACTTCAGCACTTCGATATACCGATAGTCAACTTGGCATCGCTGAAGGGACTGCAGTACCGCCCGAATTTCGACGGAATTAAAGGCTTTTTCATAGTCCACATACGCCAGACATGGTGGCAAATTGTACTCTACGGACTTCTGTACAATTTGCCGAAGGATATGTATGTGGTCTATAGTGCTAAAGCCCTTTCGGAAACCGTCTTGCTCGGGAGGCTGGAAGTCGTCAAGTCTGCGCGCGAGACGATTCGTAATGACTCTCGAAAACAGCACGTAGACGCGGCTCAGAAGGGAAATCGGTCTGTAGTTCTTCAAGAGAGCATTGTTGCCTTTCTTGAAGAACAAGACCACCGCACTTCTGCTCCACGCCTCCGGTGTAATGCCACCACGGAGGACGGAATTAAAGAGCTTCTGAAGGACTTCAAGTACCGGTTTTCCACCCGCTTTAAGAAGCTCCGCTGTAACTCCATCCCCGCCTGGGGCCTTGCTGCTTTTAAGGTGCTGAAGAGCCATTCTAATCTCGCTCAGACTGACGTCCGGGATATCATCGGAATAATGTCGGATAAGACTCGCTCTTGGACCGTTACTCACACTTGCGTGTGGCTTTAACGATGATGTGTACAGCTGCCCATAGAAACTCTCAATCTCACTCAAAATCTCAGGTGTCCCGGAAATGACGCTGCCACACTCGGTTTCAGCTTCGACAGTTGGCTCTTTCTGGCAGACAGATCTCTAGCAAAGACTGGAGCCCTGGTTCCGCTCGATCGCTTCTTCAATACGAGCAGTATTAAAGTTGCGTAAGTCACGCCGCATGCATTTAGAGATCTGTCTGTTCAGATGCCTGTATGCTGTCAAATCTACTGAAGACTGCAGCTTCATATACCGTCTAACAGCCATGAGATTAAGAGTGTGATCGGAGACTTTTTGTGTTCTTCTGCGGCGGGTCTTGCAGAACTTAGCTCCGACCGCATGGACAGTTTCCACGAGCTTCTTATTCATATCTTCCACTTTATTGCCGTCTTCTAGGCACTGAAAACGGTTTTGTAGCTCGAGCTGAAAGGTTTCGGGACTTTGGAACAGAGCACGAGGGGGACGGAGCGTTGAGCTCACCGTTCTCTCTTGTGCCTAGTTTTTCATTGAAGTCTCCCATTAACACCGTGTATTGGGTTTTGGAGGAATGCATGGCTATAGAGATATCCTCATACATTTCCTCCACCTCCTCATCGGGGTGTGCCGAGGTTGGTGCGTAAACCTGTATGACCTTCAGCGAATACCGTTTGGTGATTCTGAGTATAAGGTACGCAACCCTCGTCGATACACTCTCAATCTTTACAACGTTGTTAACGAGAGACTTGTGGACGATAAATCCGACACCTCCTTGGGACAGATGGTCGCCCTCCCGGTGATAGAGCAAGTTGCCGGATTCGAGGATTACCGTGTCCTCCCCCTCTCTTCGGACTTCGGATAGTCCTATAATATGCCAGCGTAACTTGTCTATTGTATGTTGCCAGGTCGAGTCGTCTTAGGTGGCAACCGAACCTCCACCGGAGATTCTTAGCACCCTCTGCTCCGCCGTTACGGGTATTTGCCATAGTTGCCAGTTGCTTGGCGAGCGGGTTGGCATCCGCAGTTTTTTTATTGTAAGTTTGATCAGGAAGATACTGCTGCCCATCTTCTGCCTGCCTCCCTTTGTCGCCTTTTACGACACCCACGGGAAGATATGGGGTAGTGGATATTCTTGACCGCCACTACACGGCGATGCTTATGTGTATAGACGTCCAAACGAGAGGTTTGCTCCGTCTGCAAGTGGAAACGGTGGGATATCAAGGAGGCTCAATTATGGTATGGGGAGGCATTAGTTACGAGGCTCGTTCCGACGACGTTATCTTTGAAATAGGTGCTGTAAATGCTAACAGGTACGTCGAAGAGGTTCTGCAAGAACATGTGATTCCTGTTTCCCCTTTTATTGGCTAGAATTTTTTTAATGCATGATTATGCTAGAGTCCATGTTGTCCGGAGTGTTACTGAATACCTGAATGTGGTCGGAATTCAAAAATTGCCATGGCCCGCACGCAGTCCCGACGACTACCCAATAGAACACATATGGGATAACCTCAAAAGACGCATTAGTGTCAGGATACCACCTTCTGCCACCATACGAGAGTTGAAACCAGCTGCAGTAGAGGAATTGCAAAACATTCCTCAGTCTGATATCCAGGATATTATGGATGGGTTACCAAACCGGCTGCAAGAAGTCATTAGAGCCAGGGAAGGTAAATCCCATTATTAATTAGAAAAATATTTTCATCAAAAATTTTTTCTTTTTCAATACTGTTTTTGTAAAAAACACGTTTATGCAATTTTTTATAAAAAATTCTAAACATTTTCATTACATTTTATCATTTATTGTTTTGCTTAATGTACCTCTAAATAACGTTTATCTTTGTAAATAACTAAAAATATTTTTGTGTGCCTTTTTTTATAGGAGAGCACGAGCACATGAGCATGCGGCTCACCTGATGGTAAGTGATGACCGCCGCCCACGAACAACTGCAACACCAGAGGAATTGCAGATGCGTTGCCGGCCTTTTAAAAAGGAGTAGGCTATTTTCTTGAAGGTTTTTCTTGAAGGTGAATCGATTCAACAAAGAAGTTGTGCGAGGAAGAAAATATCTTCTAAATCGCTCAGTGGTGGATCGCCAATATGAGTATATTATCAATAAAATAAATTTTATTTCTGTGTATCAACATAGATTAAATTTTCGTAAATACACTAAGAGACCAAGTTAATAATTATTTATTTCTTAAATATTTTCCCTAAGAAACCCCTGCGGATTCAGGTTAACTTATAAATTGCTCTTATGCAAAACAAATTTGAAATATTCATACAGATTGGTTATTCTCTGGTAACGCTGGTACTGCTTGAACTTTTTTTATGGTCATCTTAAAGAGCGGAACCGATTATGAACGACTCCGCTATATATGAAAATCAATATGTCGGCTACTGTATGAGGTAGTGCGCAGGGGCAATGATAGTAATTATTATAACCCATTAGTTTGAGGCTTCTTCAATAGTCTGTGATTAGTGCAAGGTACGATTTCAAGGTAAACATATGTATAATCTATTAGAAAAATACAATGTACACGCACACGCACGCATACTACTTTATTTATATTTTAATAATTAATATTTTCTTATTTATATTAATAAATATAAGTATGAAGTAGTAAGCTTGCAAGTAATATGTGTTCTCTTACGACACATAGGGGACGAAATGGAGAGATAAATAATTTGTCGCCGCGTCGTCTCCATATGTATTCTTATAATTTTCATATTGTTATTATTTCTATCTCAAATCTAAAAGTGTCGAGAAGCTGTCTAGACAATATTTCATTTGTCTCGCAAATTTTTTTGATATTTTTGCCAGATACATCACGTCATACCCTTATCAACATAATGGGGTCCTGTATTTACTTATTATAAAAAGCGTTATTTACATCACAACATTCGCAATATAATCTTGTAAGTTTTCAAACTTGTAAATACGAATGTTACTCTTATATTATTTATTTATATTTCTTTTGGTAGTTTTGAGCTAAAATTGAAAATTGAAATTTTATTGGTGGATACACGACTTGTTATAGGACAACTTGTATCACTATTAAATAAAGCTGATTGGATTGAAATGTGTCGATGATTTCGTAGTAAGAGGTTGATATTTCCATTGTAGAAGAAAGGTCTTCGCCCGTGATGAGACGACTTATACCTTGCTCCTGTAATGGGTTTCACAAATGCCAATTATTTATATCCTTATTATTTCCTCTGGCCAGTAATTGTTAAGTGGACGACAAGGTTACGCAACCAATATGCTTATGATGGGCGGGCGGGGGAAGATAATAAGGCCCACAGAGCTGGAAAGAGAAAAAATGCACAGTTGTAAATAATGAAAAAAAATTTGGTATATTTTAATAAATGGGTTACATACATTAACCACGATAATATTAGATACAATTGAAGTTTATTCTCCTCAAAATTAAACTGATTCGTATTTTCTATACACTATAGCCTATAAAAGTCCACTCATAGATTGGAGAGGGATTTTGTCATAATTGTCACGTTTAACAGGCACCGCAGTTTTTTTTGTTGTAATTTTAGTTATTATCTGGAAGATGCTGCTGCATATCTCCTGTTTTGGTTTCCTCTCCTTCCCTCTGTCGCCTCTTACGACACCCACGGGCGATATGGGGTAGTGTATATTCTCACGCCGCCACTACATGGATGGTATTATATTCATATTGTGTGTGTGAAAAGGTAATAGGGTTAATTTAGTTCAAAACCCCGTTGTATATGTATATGTTTTATATGTTGTATATGTTTAGTAACAAATATAGTTTAAAATCGGTTTTTATTTTCGACACTAAATTATAACTCCCATTAACTCGCAAGGCGTTAATAAATCTATATGGCTCGGTTCGCCGTTTCTTTAAAAGCACCATGAAACTTTATTGCATTATACCTTTTGCTGGTATTTAGATACAGTTTATTTACGTTACTAGGTATTGAAGGTGATTGTAAAAGTCAGTAAAAATATACAGCAAATTCAAATATAACTCATAGTATTATTTGACTTCCAAGTAATAATGACCATTTTAATTTTGGGATCAAAGCTCACTATACTCTCCATATTATTAATAAATGTTTGATGTATTCGATTCACGAGTTGGTTTAACACCGTTCATTGTACGACTCAACTGCGGGGGCAGCAGTAGCTGCTGCTAGCCTTGGGAAAGTAAAAAAAAAAAACATCTAGAAATTTTAAACGTATTCAAAATAGAAGTGTCTCTCAAATTACTGTTTATAATTTTAATGTACACATTATCTCCGATACATCTCACTGATACTCGTAGCTCAAGGTAAGGTGTTCGCCTTGAAATTTCATAGTACACCAGAATTCGATCTCCACCGATTCCAATTGAATTGTTTATTATAATTTTAAATGATGGTTAACCAAGATTTACCACGGGCATGACGGTGAACTAAACAACGGTGGAGCATTCTGCATGTTTGAAATTGTAAGAATTTCGGAGAAAATGTAAAAACCGTCAAGTTGCTTTAAGCAACGTTGCAAACTCTTACATGTTCTTAAAATATTATCAGAAATCGCTATGTCGACGCGTCTATAGTAGATATACCGCGGTTGGATCGAGAGAGCAAGAGGTTGCATCACTCTAGCGGAGCGTCATGTTGATGGTGGCGTAGTGGAATTGAGGTTATATCGAGAACCCCCACTCATTTGTGCAGTATGAAGTTCATTGTAGGCGCCGTGCGCAGAGGAGTCCGTCTAAGTCACTCTACGTAGTAGAAGTGCCTTAACACTATACTACCTTAATAGTGTCGTGGTTCTGTCCGTTTTTTTTTTATGGGATAGGGTGATGAACGAGCACACAGTCCACCTGATGGTAAGTGGTTGCTGTGACCCATAGACATCTATATTTATCCTCAATAAAGAATCAAAATGCAGATGTGTCGTCAGCCATGAGGACTAAGATGGAATGCCTCTTTTCCAGTAAAATGGGTCTCCGGTTCTCTACACTCACCATACGAAACACAGCAGTGTCAAGCTGCCATTTTACGCTGGTATTCTGTGAGAGCGTGGTCCTTCCCCGGTCGAGCTGAGCCATTCGTGCTACAACTATACTACCAATATAGCTGCAGCATCGTTCTACCACGTATAAAAATTGTGGTGGTTCTTCTGTATTAAGCAAGGAAGATGGTGTTGCTGAGAGGCTGCCTTGTGTTACATGAGATAGGTAGTGTTGCTGTTGGTTTGCATACTTAGTGTTATCGTGTAATTATTTCCTTCACGTTACACCAGTGTCAGATTGTGACGGGGACATATTACGGTAGGGTCGAACTGTATTCTTTTGTACTGAATGTATAGTGCATTATGCTGTATTATTGCTGATAATGATTAATTTCGTAAGCAAAAGAGCAAGTTGAACATCCGCTCTCACACTTTTATGATTTTCAAAAATTAACCTTCTGATGTATTTCCTATATTTCCGACATGTATTCCCTATAATTCCAACATGTATATTTATGCCTCTACCCAGCGGTTATACGTGTATAAGATGTTACTTAACTTACTTACTGATGATTTACTTTACTTACTTAAATGTTATTGTAAATGTTATTCATTTAGTTTGATACAACAGTTTGATAGTTTTAGTTGGAAATACAATCAATTTAGGCATTGCGTGTGACACGCTCGCATTTACGTCACCTGTACGAGTAAGTGACTTTATTGTAGGCATGTTGTCTGAAGACATCAATCTTGGGGTGCTTCACTTTTTCAACTTAGACGTTTCACGATGTATAAAAGCAAACTTTTCTCACATTTATTTTTATGTATTACTGAACTCTCATTATGCTTTCTATCTTTTATTATTTCTTCTTCTTCATTTTCACCTTGCATAAGATTTTAACACGATATTAATTAGCAAATTTTACCTCCTTCTCTATCAGCTCTCACTAGTATTCTGCTGGACATGAGCGTCTCTCGTTGTAAGACAGATAAACCGCAATCGCCATGCTTGGTTAGAATTGCTGATTGCAGCTCTAGACATCTCGCGCCTTTGCAGCTCTTACCTGTCACAGGTCTGAGTATTTTTAACTTCTTATACCGAAATCATAGTACCAGGAAACAATTTCAAATGCACGAGACAAATAGAACTGCAATTGGCAATTCTAGCCAAGCAGAGTAATTCTGGCAAACGGTTCATACTAGTTATACAATTTCTTTTCTGTGAATATACAAGTCAATGTCAGCCTCATTTGCAAGCGATCCGCGCAGTCGATTATCTAAGGAGAAAATCCTTATATTTCGTAAACCATGGGAACTTTTTGTTCTTTCCAATAGTCGCCCGTTACGACAACTATGCCACAAAATGGAGTAATTTATTATCATAAGCCGCTGACTAGCGACTAACATAGTATTATGTTGATTTCCTATAAAAGAGTTTTCTGATTTGCAGTTTGAAATTGCATTATTAATGTCATGTTATTGATGTAATAACAATAATATTTTACACCTAATTCCGCAGTATAAAGAAACTTTGTAGTTTAAACAAATACTATTACTGCAGCTAATTATGCGATAAAAGTATCCTTTTTAACTGCAACGTTTCCTTTGAAGATAAAATTATAATACGGCAACACTGTTTGAAAATAATGTAAAAATTACGAATAAAAAGCTACGAATATACTCGTAATTTAGCGGCTCCGTGGCGCAGTGGCTTAGCAATGAGCAGTTGCGCTGGGGGCCGCGTGTTCGAATCCCGCACGGAACAAGTATTTGTATAGCCTACAAGTAATTGTTCCGGGTCTGGATGTTTGTCTTTGTGCAATTTATGTTTGTAAACTGCCTCCACGATACAGGAGAAAATCCTAGTGTGGGGGTAACGTTTTATAAAGAAACAAATTTCACTTCGTTCCTGCTTTGCATAATAATAATAATTATAAATTATGTAATTCTTATGTGGTGATGACATAATTGTGTCCATCACCCTGTTTCGATCTGTGGATGTAGTTGGAGGTCAAGTAGGCCTACCAAGCGTAACGAACATGGTATACTTGCCTACAACAGTAGATGCCTATTTCCAGCAATGAACTGTTTTTGTCTTCACTTGTAATTCACTCCGGACTTTTTAAAGTGTGAATAATTATTATTTATTATTTTGTGTACTGTTATTTTATTCTATATTGCCGCACCTACGTCAAATTCTCACCACTCCATGGGTTGACTGGTAGAGAATGCCTCAAGGCATTAAGTCCGCCCTTTGTATTCTTTTGTTTTAAGGAATGCAATAAAGAAGAAATAAATAAATAAAAAATATAACGTTTATAAATAACTCGACTAGGTCCAGATTTTGTGATTTTCTCTTTTGGCTCTAAACCAACTTAAGTTGTGAATATGAGTCGTTTTGATCCATAAACATATAATTTGTTAATAACTTGACCAAGACGTAAGAATGAAGTGAGGGAAGAGATGACATTTAATAGGGGAGAATGAAAGAAGAAGGCATGCTATGTCGACTCCAAATAATTCGGGATAAGGACAGAGAGGAGAAGAAGAAGAATAACTTGACTAAAGCGCCACCTATTTTATCTTTCTGTGAATCTTCAAACTAACTTAAAACTATGAATCATCTGCTCGACAGTTATATTTTGACCTCAATCGATAAGTCATTCCGATATTATACCCAGTATTAGGTACACCAACGACACTAGAACACCAACTAAAATACCAGACGCACCAACGATAAGGTACAAATGTCGTTGCCCGCTCGTAGAATTAGGCATAATTCCAGCTTACTGGTGCAATTAAAAAGATGTTTCGTACAATGTGACTGTTATAACTTTTTTTTAGATTTTCAACATCCAATATCAAAACATTTTAAGTCAATAAAATACAATATTTCAAAGAGATACTCTCCAGTAACACTACTCACATTTAAGTTTGCTGCACATATCACCTTGTCATCTAACATTGAAAGTTTACTGGAAACGTACCGGACCATTAATCATAAACTTGTTACGCGACAATACTGAGTAGAAACTAGCATCAGTTATAGTGACATGAACGATGTAAAATGGGCTGTTAGGGGAAAATATACCGTCATTTTTTAAGTATGAATTGAGACAAACGAGCACACGGTCCACCTGAAGACAAATGTTTGTTGTGGCTCATAGACACATTCCTTTCCTCGATTAAGAATCAAAATGTAGATGCGTTGTCATCACTAGCAATATTCTCCGCTTCTTTAAATTTACGATACAAAACGCATCATAATTCTGCGGTGTGTGCTGTTGCGCTTGATTGAAAAAATTACGCTGGTATTCTTCGAAAGCGTGATCCTTTCTCGGTCGAACCTACCAATTTGTACAGCAGTCATTATACAACTTTAGTTAACGTTATGTTAACGGTAATGTTCTCCAAAGGTCAAACTCACCTTAGAGCGATACTTGCTATTGACTCACGAAGGAGGCTCTGATGACCAACAGATGGCGGAATAAATGCCGAGAACGAATTTTACAAATTGGTAAAGGGGAATAACTTTACCAATGCGAGGCTATGTCAAATGAACATGAAGCTCGCTACTGACGCATGAGGCTCTGATAGCCTTCTTGTTCTTAATCAGCGCTTATAAGTCCACTGCTGGACATGGGCCTCTGCTGCTGTAGGCAGGAATTGCCTTAATAATCCCGCTTGGCTGCGGAATTTAACAATCGCAGGAGAAGACGTTTTCCAGGTTTTTTAAAGTATATTTTCTTTAATTTACAATGTTGGAAAATAGCTTGTTTTATTTATGTTTCTACATGTTATGCTGCATGCCTACACTGGAATAATCTTTCTTTCTTTCACCTGAGACGCAGCTGTCCGTTCTCGTATTAGGTATTTTATTTTACGTCGGAGGTAAACGAGATGGCTTGACGGAATATCTATCGGAAGCCATTAGATTTTTATTGCATTTCCCTGTACCTTGCTAACAATTGCCATCTGACGAAATTAAGTAATGGATTGATTAATAAAAAGAATGCTTACTTACAAAGGAAACAACACTCAACCATAAAACGCTGAGTCTACAACTGATCCCTTTTAACTAGACAGGCGTCATTCCATCTTATTAGTCCACAAGGCTGACAACGCTCCTGCAATTTTTCTTAATCGAGGATAGATTTAGATAACTATGAACCACAGCATCCACTTTCCATTAGGTGTACTTTGTGCTTTTTTTAACCTTTATTCTATAAAAAAAACTTAGAGACTAATCATGGGGAGCAGCTATACCATATCGAGGGTATTAGCTCGACGGTCGCCAACCTGCCTGCCCTGCTGGATAGGCACCCAACCGAGTGCGTAAGGGCAATGCTTTAAAGAATTGCATGCTTGCTTAAGACATTCATGGAAAGACGTCCAGATAATATATTTAAAACGTAGCGTAATCGTGTAGCCTAGTTTTGACCAACTAATAAAATATTTAATAGAATCTGGTATTACTTTGCATAATCCATTATAATAAATTTATTAATATTAATCAACTAAGTTCCGCGTGAATAATAAAAGCGAAGGAAGAGGGACGTGCTCTTCAAACTAGGTAAAACATATCATTTTTATCTCTAATTAAGTTATAAAAGTTTTAATGATATAATTTTGATTACATTTCGACTGCAACGAAAATGTTCCTTTTAAAATGAATTGATAATTTTTGTTAATATGTTGCTAATCTCTCCTTGACTTTAAAACAGATTAACGTCGATCAGTTGGTGTTTTTATAACAAACGTTAAAAAATGAGTGAAAAACACTGTTTGATTTTTGTTTATGGAAGAGGGCAAACAAGCTCGCCCATGAACAACTGCAACGCCAGGGGAACTGCAGGTGCATTGCCTGCCTTTTAAAAAGGAGTAAGGTCGTCATAAATTGTATCAGTCCGGAAAAATCGTCGGTGATAAACAATTCCATAAAGAAGTCGCGTGAAGAAGAAAACTCCAATTAATTTTTTGATCATAATACAGTCATTGTTTTAATATATTAAGTAGCAATTATTTATTATTATCCAATATGTATTTGCTTAGTGAAATGCATACGTTTATGTAAGGAAATGACATTACAATATTTGAAAATTGCATTAGGGATTACAGAATTCGAGTAATTTACACCATCATTTAAAATTTTTACGATATGTGATTTAAATTTACTGCTTTTGGAAATACACAAATAATATGATAATTTGATTGTAAAAACTATAACGTTTATAATACACGATATTCTTATATAATTTCTATAGAAATATTGCTTTAGATTTTTATAATATTGCGTTTTCGCATTTCATAATTCTTGATATTTTTTTCGTTATTAGTCTTGGATGGATTGTCTGTCACAAGTATTTTAACCAAGTCACTCAGTTGTTGCAATAGAGGAAACTGGCATATTCCCCTTTATAAGCTAAGAACGCTTTAAAATTAAGTGGGTAATATAACTATGAAGTAACAAATTGACTGCTTGCATGTGTTAGAGCTTAATTTAGTTACACTGCAGCTATATTACGGCAGTAGCACGAAGGGTCGGTTCGACTGGGGAAGGATCACGCTCTCATAGTGTGCTGTGCTGCTGTGTTTAGTATGGTGAGTGTATGAGAAACGGAGACAATTTCTTTTGCAAACGAGGCATTCCACCTTAGTTCTCAGGGGTGTAACGCATCTGCATTTGATTTTTAACCAAGGATAAATATAAATGTCTAATGGCCACAGCATCCACTTGCCATCAGGTGGACTGAGTGTTTGTTTGGCTTCCTTATTCTATAAAAGATCGACCTTCTGTGCCAAAGAAGATTAAATTTTATGAGTGTCTGTTTACCACATCATGTTCGTTGTATTTTTCTTATTCAATCGATGTCAGCAATGCGAGCAGAATGTTCTGGAACGCATTTTTAAAGTAAAAAACAACCCAAATTTATTAAGACTATTTACTATACAGACAATTCTCTTAAAATCACTCATTTCTCTTTGCAATCTCGTACTGCATTCACGACTTATATCCACCTTTAATCTAGCGAATACTTATTTTTTTTTATAGGATAGGGGTGACAAACGAGCACACAGTCCACCTGATGGTAAGTGGTAGCTACGGTCCATAGACATCGACATCTATCCTCTATTACAAATCAAAATGCAGATGCGTTGTCACCCGTAAGGACTAAGATGGAATGCCTCATTTCCAGTAAAAAGGGCCTCCGGCCACCTGCACTCACCAAGCGAAACGCAGAGGTAAACCTCTACTTCACGCTGGTATTCTGTGAGGTCGTGGTACCACCCCGGTTCGAGCCGCCACGTGGTTCTACCACTGTTTAAATTTTATTACATCGCTACATTTGACGTTGGTTGAGAGTAATCCCTTGCGATTCCCAATAAGGTACACGGGAAGATCTGTCTGGGGAGACTAGATCCGCAAATAAGAAGTCGATTTTAATCCCTCGTACTTACAATTAAACAGTATAATTCATTTTAAAATAAAATCAACTTACGTGCAGAAATACAAGAAATAAAACATTAGTTCATGAGAAACGTGAGACACTTGTCCCTTATTCACGCACTTTTTTAAAATAATTATTTCTGAATGATTTCCAGACCGGTTTAGTTTTTCAAAGATTTTAATTTGCTTAATGAAAAATTCTACCAATTGACGTTAATTACGTAGTAAGCTCTATCGAGTCGGAGTCGCATGAACGTAGAATTTTTTTTATTAAATAGTGACTATATATGATGGTGGCAATCCATCGCCCTTCAGCATCATATGGGCACGCAAGAGGCAACAAAACTCCACTGTTAAACATAGCCTTTATTGAAATTTTTTTACGTGGTATAGCCATTGGTGATTAGTATTTTCCATCCACTACAGCCTAATTTTGAGTTGTTATCTGGAAGATAAAAATCATCAGTTGTACGTGGTGGCGCCATGCTGCAGCTATATTAGTAGTATAGTTGTAGCACGAATGGGTCGGGTCGACCGGGGAAGGACCACGCTCTCCCAGAATACCATCGTAAAATAGCAGTTCAATGCTGCTGTTTCTTATTGTGAGTGTAGAGAACCGTAGACCCTTTTTACTGGAAAAGAGGCATTCCATCTCAGTCCTCAGGGGTGACAACTCATCTGCATTGTGATTCTTAATTGAGGATAAATATAGATATCTATGGACCACAGCATCCACTTACCATCATGTGGACTGTGTCCTCGTTTGGCACCCTTATTCTATAAAAAAAAACATAAGTCTACCCCATAAATTACCTCATCGTGGGATTTTTGCCATAGTTGTCGTGCTTGGCGGGGTGGGTTGACAACCGCAGTTTTTTTAACTGTTATTAGGAAGACGCGGCTGCCCATCTGGTTTGTGTTCCTCTGCCGCCTCTTATGACGCGACGCCCATGGGACGATATGGGGTAGTGGTATTCTTACACCGCCACTACAAGGTTTTAAAGGTTCCTCTTAGTACTTCATAATGTTTCTTTTTTATAATATGGTAAATAGTTATTATGCGAGGCTTAAACTGCAAATTGAACTTACCCGCGATGTTCCATACTATCATAAACGTGTACTATAAACTCACATTACATCGCAATAACATGCTCGCAGGCGGTAACGTAATAAACTGACAGACGGCGAAATGTTTCCATTAATGTTTTAATAATTTTCGTAAACAAGTTATATATATATATTTATTTGTAATACTTCTCAATAATTTAAAGATCTAACGGGCAATAATAAAAAAGAAAGTTTGTTACCCAACAATTTTTATTACACAATAATATTAACAATATTTTATATATTCTTTTTGTTTAAATTTTTTTTCTGAATGTCAAAAAGGCACATATGACAAAACACAATGTTACATTAGCCCCTAATCCTACTTTAGTAGTAACAAACTTATTGCGGAATGATTAAGGTGAAACGTCAAAAGCTTTTTCTTAGATTTGATGGAGTATAACTTAATGTACGGTGGTGAAAGTTAGGTGTGGAAGAAGAACCATGAGAATGGGGTTATTATAAACTAATTCGCTTAATTCCGCGTAAAGAAAGAAAATGATGTGTCCTGCCAAGTTTTAAGGGGACCTCCCACCCTCCCTCAATCGCGCGCACTATACCCGTCGCCGTCAATCCCAGCACTACCAACCCCAGCACCACCACACCAGGCATGACACACCACTCTCGACACGTGTTTCGCCTCTACACAAGGGTGAAGTAGACTCTGCGGAGGCTGGCCGCTAAGCTTGACTTGACTTGAGCTTGAGGATTGGCAGGACATATCATTTTCTTTCTTTACGTGTTCTTTAAACAAAAGCTTATAGAAATGTCGTTGACATTCTGTACATGTATATAATAAAATCAAACGTAGACTCGCTAGTGCGCCGGTTACAACGTGTTACGTTAGCGTATTCAAAATTTGGACGGTGATAATTTTAAAGCGACACGCTCTCAATCGCATTGTCGGAAAATAATAAATTGCACAGCATTAATCACTGTCTTGTTGATGTAATAAATCGATTGCAGTGTGCTATGTACGCGT
The DNA here is from genome assembly GCA_963668995.1 of Parnassius mnemosyne. Classification (NCBI taxonomy): domain Eukaryota; kingdom Metazoa; phylum Arthropoda; class Insecta; order Lepidoptera; family Papilionidae; genus Parnassius; species Parnassius mnemosyne. The sequence goes on from CAVLGL010000148.1 coordinate 44,254,997, forward strand.
ACTTTGATGCATGTTTATTTTTAAATGTGTGTTGGCGATTCAACGTTGACCGCTTGAAGAGAAGTCCTAAGTCTTTAACATTGCAAATTCTGTCGTAGGCTTAACATGAAGAATGTAATCAAAAATCTTTTATGTACTTCATTCCGTAAATGCAAAAGAATGTTTTAAAATATTTTCCATTTTTTAGTTAACAAACAAGAAAAATTTGCCTATCTAGGCATATACTTTGTTTAGTATATCGGATAAATTTTCAATTTGGCATAGACCTCTCCTAGAATCACCTTCTGGGATTAAGCTGGCATCAAGATGAATGTATTTACCGCTTACCAGATGTCGTTAGTTGGGACAGTGAATTTAATTTGTTACACAGTGAAAATATGTATTTTAAAGAAGTTTTTCAGTTTCTACGGTTTGTATATACACAAAACAATGCATATGAGATTTTTCTTTAAGTTTTTACACATTTTAACCCCCTTTTTATTCTTTTACAGTTAGGAATATATGTAGTCTGGTTTATTAATTTTTACTAATTAATATAAAAAAAAAACATTAAATTTCAACAGTGTTGTGGCGGTGCTGGAATACCAACTACCCTATATCAACGCGTCGGTGTCATAAGACGCGACGTAGAGAAACTAAAACTGGAGGTAGTGATGAATCATTTCTTATTAATTTTTTGCGCAATACCGTCATCAATTTAGCTTATGACTTTAGATTTTTCCCAGAATTTGCACATGATATAATTGGAAATTTACATAATGTAATAACAATTAAAATTAAATTCATTGCATTGTTTTATATTTTCGCTCGTTTGTTTTCATATAATAGTTAATTGTAGCAGCGTTGTTATCGCTACAACGAAACGGAACGGAATGGAGCAACAACGGAAACCTAAATCATGCTATCGAAGTTTCCGGATGACTCTGTATATGGAACAAGTTCCGTTATAACACTCGGCCGCTCCCCGGGCAGAACACCTTGTCTACCGGAGATCTCCCCTTTTCCTTCCCGGGCCAAAGTATAAATCCATCGAAATAAGGAGAAACAAAATTCTACTTCAATAGTCCCGAAACTCGATGTTAACTTGGCTAACCACTACGGAGGAACGACTTTTACTTTTTCATAATGTTCGAATTTGCAAAGTATTTTCAGTAAGTATTCACTTACTTTTTTAGTAGGTTAGATACCTACTAAAAAAGTTTTAACTTGAAACTTTTTCGTTTCGTTCGAAATCAATGTCTTATATATAAAACAAAAACAACACATATGAAACAAAAAAATTACATTATTTTCGTTTGTAATTTTACTAGTTGGATCGTAGATTGGTGTCTCATCGCACTGAAAAGTAGATTTCGCATAGGGATTTTTATCCGGAGCTAATATTGATGTGGTTCAATAATATATATTATTTTAAGTGTATTTTAATCGTCAGTTGTTGACAGTATGTCTTCACAGCATTAGGCTTATATTAAAAATAATCATTGTTAATAGTACCGATATCAATACTTCTGCTGCATTTATGGTTGGAGTCTTGGTAATAATTACAAGTATGAACAGTAGTGCCGTGTAGAGGCGTTGAACGAATATCGTACTCTACTTCATAACACGTGGGTGTCTAAGAGGCGACGAAGAAAATCGGAAGAGGAGAGGGGCAGTAACATCTTCCTGATAACAAGTTAATAATAATAAAAACTGCGGTTGCTTGCCAACCCGCCTTTCAAGCATGGCAACTATGTGAATACCCTTTTTTATAGTCTTCTCTATATAGGGAGCAAACGAAACGAAAGAGACCAGTACGTGATAATAAGAACAATGTGAATCTCTTCAACCTTTCAAAGTGTAGTCAGATGAAAGTAATATATATATAAACACCTGGAATTAGATTTATTTTTGTAAAAAAAAAATGTTAATGCTAACTAAGTTCTCTCCACTTTATAAATGATCTCTGAATCTCAAATATGATTACTTAAAAAAAAGTGTGTGTGTGTGTGTGTGTGTGTGTGTACTTATGTACGCACGTAGGAAGTTATACTTCTTTAGCGTAACCTTAAATATAGTTTTTTTATAGGATAGGGTGAAAAACGAGCACACAGTCCACCTGATGGTAAGTAGTTGCTGTGGCCCGTAGACATCTACATATATCCTTGTTTGTGGATCAAAATGCAGATGCGTTGTCACCCGTGCGGACTAAGATGGAATGCCTCTTTTCCAGTAAAAAGGGTCTCCGGTTCTCTACACTCACCATACGAAATACAGCAGTGTTAAGCTGCTATTTTACGCTGGTATATCAGTTATCAGTTCCCACGAACACTTGAGAGACAGTTACCCAATGAAGTTTTCGATTTGAGGTGTCAGTGTGCGCGCGCATCGTAACAAATCCAAGTCGTTCTTATATGTCGATGTCTGGTTTGTGAAATTCACTCTCATAATTTTCCCAAATGCCCCAAAAGAAGTATAACTTCAAAAATTTATCGCCGATTCATTCTCATTTATTATTAGACAATAAGTCCTCGTTTATTTATTTTTATATTGGATAAAAGTTACAAGCGATTACACAGTTCACCTGAGGTAAGTGGATATTGCGGCCAATGGACATCTGTAGTAGAATGAAATGTGCATTGACATTCCTAAATACTAAGATGGAATAATTCGTTAACAGTAAAAAGGGTTTTCTACGCTAGTATTCTGTGAGAACATGGTACTACTCCGGTCGAGTCGATCCATTCTTGCTGCAGCCATAATAAAGCTGTAGCGTGGCTCTACTAAGTAAAATAATTAATAACTCAGACGAGCATTTTTAACATATTTTTTTATTCACGCTGAGCACGTAAAGATAAAACAGCACTTAAAATTGAAATTAACAATTTCATTAGCGCCGGCGTCAACAAACTGATTGCTCGGGAACAATGAAATGTTGATGCTATTGCTAATCTCCTCAGCTGCTCCTTATTTGGTAAATAGTAATGGTATTGTACGGTTTTACGACGTAGGGAAATCCTTCTCGATACTCTCTGCTGTAATAAAGAGTTTTTCTGGACTCGTATCTGATTAATCCCAAAGTTGATCACTCTCAGTGTACATAAGGGGTCTCGAGATATTCATTTGGAACGCCTGACTCTCGCTTTGCTAGTGACAACGTCATATATGTTCAAACTTGCTGTGCAATCACGAAGACTTGAGACCATTTCTGATCTTCCTAGATTTTGCTTTATTGGCCCCAACCCGAATCCCCGTGATTCCAAGGTATAATTCTACTAGTATCAACTTTTAAATATAGTCAAGTTTGTTAAAAAACAAGACAGCCATTTTCGAGCATGTTCCATTGCACGCGCCGTCGCGTAGTTATAAATTATTCTGTAAAATATTTGCACGAAATGCGACATTAAACAAGCTTTTTCGATGTTGCTATTGCGGAAAACTGTATTGTCTACTTCGTAGTATTTTAGGACTTTGTCCTTCAATATTGGTGAACGAAAATATGATTTGTCTGGTTCATAGTCGAGTACGTCTATTAACATTTTTAGCAAATAAACAATGTTTTCTTTTGTTTTGCATTTATTCGTACGCCGATTTAAACTTGAAAAGTGGCTGTCTACTTAAAACATGTTTTTTCTTTCAAAAGTAAATCCAATATATGAAAATAGAATTATTTTCTTAAGAATAATATGTTTTTTGATCAAGTGACTGTCTCCTGTTTAAGAGTTGTTTTAGCAAGGACAATAAAGGGTCGTCTTAAATTTTATTATATATTACATACATGTAGTACGGCATGCATTACACACCGGCATATCGTTCGCACCGGCGTCACTTGCCCTTACGCACACAGCATGCATTCCCCACCGGCATTAAGGACGCACCAATAATCGGACTGCACTATCGACCTCCAGTCTGAGCAGGCGGGTGATGTGGCGCCGCTGTCGTCGCGCCACGAGAAACACATCGAAGCCTAAATCGCGCTAACAAAGTTCCGAAGTTAAAGCAGTATATATTTCTATAATACCACTCGGAGCGTTGGCCGCTCCCCGGGCAGAACACCTTGCCCGGCGGGAGATCTCCCATTTTTCTTCCACCGGCCACAAATGTAATACCACATGCTTCGTGGTGAAAAAGGGCAGGGCGAAAAAGGGCATGTGAAGTCCGCTTATACGCGTTGAGGGAGCACAGTGGACTCATATCTGCTCCAAACCCTCAAAAATGAGAGAAGCCCTGTGACCAGCCGTGTAAAGTATGTAGACTTCTACTTAAGTTTATTGCGTTGGGTTGCAAGTAAAAGACGTAGTCGTCACTGTTGATCCATATTTGCTAAAAAAGCTTATGCCTTATCCCATAATACAGGTCTAGTGTGGCTTCGGTGCGTTTCACTTGTGAAGCGACGACAGGGCCGCCACAAGACAACTCCTTCCTCTTCTCCTTCTCAGGTAAGGCGTATTAGAATACAAGGTGCGCCTTCCTTCGCGGCCTCCCACTTCATCTGCGCAACCGACCGGCGTATACGCATTGTTTAGCACCAAGCCATATTTTCAAACAAATTATGATTTGTGAAAATTTGCTACACTCTCTCTCTTTCTCTCTTATTGAGTTTACGTCCCATTTTGTTACAATTAGATCTATATAGCTCGAAGAACCGACAAACGATAAGAAAGAAAGGTTTTCAAGTGGCAGCCTCGTACCGGTAGGCGAAGTGGAGGGCGGACTAAATGGAGCGATGACCTGGTAAAACATGCAGGAAGTTAATGGATGCAGGCGGCCCAGGAAGGTGCTTTGTGGTATTCTTTGGGGGATTCCTATGTTCAGCAGTGGACTTGTGAATAGTTGTAATGAATAAATGAATGATGAAATCAATGTATAACAAATTCCTTTCATTGAATTTAACCTTATTTTAGTTAATTACATATAATTAAAAAAATATTTTGTGTGTGTTTTTTTTTTTTATAGGATAAAGGTGACAAACGAGCACACAGTCCACCTGATGGTAAGTGGTTGCTGCGGCCCATAGACATCTACATCTATCCTCTATTACAAATCAAAATGCAGATGCGTTGTCACCCGTGAGGACTAAGATGGAATGTCTCATTTCGAGTAAACAGAGCCTCCGGCCACCTGCACTCACCAAGCGAAACGCAGAGGGAAACCTCTACTTCACGCTGGTATTCTGTGAGGTCGTGGTACCACCCCGGTTCGAGCCGGCCCATCCGTGCGACAGAAAAAGCCGCCACGTGGCTCTACCACTGTTAAAACTGCGTGTGTGTGTGTGTGTGTGTGTGTGTGTGTGTGTGTGCGCTCGTGCGTGCGTGCGTGCGTGCGTGCGTTCGTGCATGCGTGCGTGCGTGCGTGCGTGCGTGCATTCATGCGTACGTGCGTGCGTGCGTCCGTTCGTGCGTGCGTGCGTTCGTGCGTGCGTGTGTGTGTGTGTGATGTGGAAGCTACCGACTTAGAGCATATAGTACATGAAAAAGTTCATACGTGCTTTGATTCTGCTAACAAATACTAATTCCATGGCAGCAAGTTAAATTTAATGCGAAACATTAATTTAACCCGACATTATAACCAGGTCCGTACTCGGTTATCGACTCATTAATCAAAGCACATTTAATATTTGATCAAAGCTAGGAAATCTCAAATGAATCTGTTTTGGCTTTCAGGTAATAGATAAACACTCTTGTAATAACTTGTGTGATTAATTTTGTAATTTAACTGGCGTATCCACTTGCTGCTATTAGCACTGTCAGTCATCAATGATATAACTTAGCGAAAATCTGACATGTGAAGAGAATGTTCACAAGCGCAAATATTAGCTAATCGTTGCAAATATGTTTTTTGTAAATATATTATACTTAGTTTGGAAGTAATTTGGAAGTAAAGACTAGTAATGAGTTGGGGGGGTGACTCGAACTTTAGGCCTAGTCAGTTTGAATAGCCTATGATGTAGAGGATGTCATGGGGTCATGGTTGAATAGGGGCAAAAAGTTGTAATTACACTCCTAGGGGGTAATATGGTGAAAAACCAAAAAAAATTAAATTCTTATATTTTGGAAGTAAAGACTTTTTGGCTATAATTCCGCCTCCTTCGCAGGTTCTTACAGTCTTTACTTCCGGTATCCCACTTGTTTTTATTTATACAAATAAATAAAATTTAAGTGTCTGTTTGTAATGTCAAAATAATAGCTTTTAACTAAATGCATATGAAAGTATATACGGTTCTTATAACAAAAACACAACTTTTAAAATGTTTGTCTGTCTGCTGTCTGTTTTTTCCGACTAATCTCTGAAACGGTTGGACCAATTTTGACGGGACATTCGCTGGCAGATAGCTAATGTTGTAAGGAATAACTTAGACCACTTTTATTTTAGAAAAGGAATAGTAATAGGGTTCCGTGCAAAAAAATTAAAACCCCAATTCCAATTCGGTTTCCGGTCTGGTCTTTCAACAGAGAGTGCCATTTTGTCCCTCAAGCGAACCATCGAGTACTATACGGACAGAAAAACACCTGTGTATGCTTGTTTTCTAGACCTGTCAAAAGCCTTCGATATGGTGTCCTATGAAATATTGTGGAGTAAGTTGAGGAAAACCGAGATGCCTGTTGAACTTATCGCGATGTTTGAGTATTGGTACAGCAATCAAATAAATAGTGTTAAGTGGGCAGACGAGTTTTCTCATCCGTACGGGCTAGAATATGGAGTGAGACAGGGGGCTTTAAGTTCACCAAACCTTTTCAGCCTGTACATTAATGACTTAATTGGTGAGTTGAGCAGCATGTATATCGCATGCTATGTAGATGGAGTATGTTTAAACAATTTAAGTTATGATATGGCGCTGCTTGCTCCGTCTATCAGTGCTCTTAGAAAATTGTTACGTGTTTGCGAGAATTATGCTGTTAGACATGGTGTAGTATACAATGCTAAGAAAAGCCAGTTTATGGTTTTTAGAGCTGGAAATAAGTGTACGAAGTATGTGCCTCCTATTGTACTTAATGGTACTGCTCTAGAGAGAGTAAAACAGTTTAAATATTTAGGTCACTACATTACTGAAAATTGTAAAGATGATATGGACATCGAGAGGGAGCGAAGGGCACTGTCGGTCCGTGGAAATATGTTGATTCGTAGGTTTGCACGGTGTAGCAACGAAGTCAAGATTGCACTTTTTAAGACCTACTGCCAATCTTTTTACGCGTGCAGCTTATGGACAACATATACAAAGCGCGCTTACAATGACCTTCGTGTTCTATATAATAACATTTTCAGAGCCCTGTTGGGGTTGCCTCGCTTTTGTAGCGTATCAGGTATGTTCGCAGAAGCAAGAACAGATGACTTCTTTGCAATAATGCGTAAACGAGTATACTCCCTGTTGATTAGAATGCGTGGCGGCCGCAACAGTATTCTGAACATGTTCGCCGAACGATGTGACGGGCATATGCTAAGTCACTGGAATAGTATATTAAAAAGTAATTTTACATATTTAAGAAACTAACATTAGTATTTAAGGTGTATAATGTATTACTAACAAATTATGGATCAAGGTCTGAAATAAAGGAATTATTATTATTATGGGGTATTTGTATAGTTTTCTCATCTGGTTGGGCTGTATAAATATATAATTCAAAATGAAAATGATAAACTTACATAAATATCAATAAAATAAAATAAATACATAACAATTACATAAATATATAAAAACCCAACCAGATGGAAGCCCTCGGCAGGGGAGACCAAACGGCCGAGGGTTAGGGGGAAAGGGAAAGAAACCGGCGGACGATGCGGGCGGTATCGAGGAGCACCGCCTTCTGCATTTGAGCTTGGAGCGATCCGTCACGGAGTCCCAGTCGCCCCAGATGACCCGAGAGGCTGACTGGGATTAACCCGTTCGCAGAAACGACCACAGGAATAATTTCGGCCGGCAGACCACCCCACATGTCGGTCACCTCGTGAGCCAGGTCCAGATATTTTGTCACCTTATCTGTTTCGGCTTTCACGAGGTTCTCGTTATAAGGAATGGTAATGTCGACCAAAAATATCCTTGACTGTGCCCGGTCCATCAGCACAATATCAGGCTTATTCGCAAGAATAGTCCTGTCTGTGATGATGGCCCGGTCCCAGTAGAGCCTGGCGCGGTCATTTTCGTGTACGGCTTCTGGCAAGTACTTATAATACGGCAGTTTCCGATCCACGAGACCGTATTTCAGAGCGAGCTCCTGGTGTAGAATCCTGGCTACTAAGTTGTGCCTGTGCAAATACTCAGAGTTAGAAAGCGCCGAACAACCGGAGATGACATGCCTAAGTGACTCACCGGGATGGCGACAAGCTCGACAGACGTCGACGGTGCCATCCTTTGGGATGTATCTCCGATAATTGTTGGTCTTAATAACCTGGTCCTGTATCGCACAGACAAAACCCTCGGTTTCCCCAAAGAGGTCACCGAAACGTAGCCAGTGGAGGGAGGCGACTGTGTCTACGAAAGGCTCATGTATTTAATTTATTATTATTATTATTATAATAAATTATAATAATATTTCAAGTTTAAACAACAATATTATTAAAAAAATAGAATCGAATTTTAATAAAATAAAAATTTCTAAAATCTCCTTCTTATTTAAAAAAAATGTGATACTTTTCAAATATTCTTAATATTCTAAAAATTATAAATAAGTCCATATTCAATATTTAAATATTATAAATTTAGAATTTTTTTTCAAATATTATGTCGCTGAAAATAATCATTACAGCCTGTCAAAGATCTACTAACACTGTTAAGGGCAGTAATGGTGATGATGATGATGATGATGATGATGATGATGTTCGTCTATCAGCAATTTATAATATATAATAGAGTGTAGTAACGTTTTTAAGAAATAGTATATTTTTTAAGAAATAGTATTTTTTTTAAAGAAATACTATTTAAATGTCAAATGTTAGTTCTTCTTATCCAATTAAACAAAAGTAGAACCGGACGTATCTAGCATAACTCATCTCCGAAATATTTCATTTCGTTTCGAGACTCAAATGCGGTAGCCCGGATGCTACGCCATATGCAGCGGTCGTAGCAGGAGATGCATTCGCTTAATTAAGGCAGACTTCTCCTTAAATTACAATATTTCAGCGCAGCGTTTATCATGTCCGACTGAGTAATTGCTTCAGTTGCGTATTTTCTTTTGTATTATATTGAAATGTTATGATACAAATGTTTATCGATTATTTCATACTTGTAATTTTGTATGTTAATTTTGGTCTATAGTTTTAGAAGATAATTAATAGGTATGATGACATTGACACGTCGTTTCGACAAAAATCCCTAAAAAAATAAGGAGAAAAAGAAATTACATAAATCCAGCGCAGAGCGGCTCGAATCGTCGACGACCGAGTCCTTTCCGATCGGCTCGATTCATTGGCTCTGCGAAGAGATGTTGCATCCCTTTTCATTTTCTTTCGCATTCACCACGGAGAGTGCTCTGAGGAATTGTTCGGATTTCACGAACAATTCCTCAATTTTTCCTCACGCGGCAGAACTCCCGATACCATCCACACCATCTGGATGATTGGCGGTCCACCACTGTGCGATCTAGAAGATGTTTTCTTCCTCGCACAACTTCCTTGTGGAATAGTTTACCACCAGCGATTTTTTCGGACCGATACGACTTAGGGACCTTCAAGAAAAGAGCCTACTCCTTTTTAAAGGGCCGGCAACGCATCTGGAATTCACCTGGTGTTGCGGTTGTTCATGGGCGGCGGTAGTCACTTACCATCAGGTGAGCCGCATGCTCGTTTGCCCCCTCTCCTATAAAAAAAAAAGAAAAAAAAACGCACATCGCGGCAGAACTTCCTATACCATCCCCACCATCTAGATGTTTGGCGGTCAACCACTGTGCGATTTAGAAGATGTTTTCTTCCTCGCACAACATCCTTGTGGAATCGTTTACCACCAGCAATTTTTCCGGACCGATACGACTTAGGGACCTCCAGAAAAGAGCCTACTCCTTTTTAAAAGGCCGGCAATGCACCTGCAATTCCCCTGGTTCCCCTGGTGTTACAGTTGTTCATGGGCGGCGGTAGTCACTTACCATCAGGTGAGCCGCATGCTCGTTTGCCTCTTCTTCTATAAAAAAAATGTACAATACACATACATACTTGCTTTTGTTTCATGAAAATCTCTATACCAGTGACGGCAAGTAGGTTCAACTACTACCGCGATTGTAAACCCGCCTGTCAAGTGTGACGATTGAGGCGAATCCTTCCTATAATGAGAGCGTTCCTTACGCCCAGCTGTTGAATATTAAAAGAAAAAAGAATAAGGTGTGGCGGCGCTGTCGTCGCGCCACAAGCAAATCACGTCGAAGCCTAAATCGCGCTAACAAAGTTCCGAGGTTAAAGCAGTATATATAGAATAGCTCCGAACTACAACTCGGAGCGTTGGCCGCTCCCCGGGCAGAACACCTTGCCCGACAGGAGATCTCTCATTTTCCTTCCTACGGCCACAAAGGTATTTTACATAAACGAGATCTACGAGTAGTACGAGTAGCAGCCACGGTACGAAATAGAATGATGCATTCTTTTGCGCCATCCGTACACAATATAAGGTGCAAATATTAATTTAAAAACTTTACCTCCACACGCTGGTTTCCTCCTGTATCATAAAGGCGTATTACAAACATAGATTGTGCTTTAATACACTTTCAGAACAACAACCATAATTTGTAGTGGATTTTAAACAGTTGTTACTTGCAGGATTCGAACATAGTCACAGTAAAATACTTAGCTAATGCGCTACAGGGTCGTAATTTTTGGGCTATAATATGTTTCAAAAACTATTTTTTATCACGTAAAACCTGTGTTGTTTTTAAAATTATTACTATTAATCAGTTTTCAGTTTCTTGTATTCCATATTGCAATTAGTTGAAATAAATTCAATAATTATACATATTTGCTAAGTACCACTGACGAAGAATTTAATCTTCATCGTTCCCCTACATTTCTCTTTGACGTTTAAATGCACATCAAAGCCAGTCAAAGTTTGAATGTGCATTGTTGAATTAATTGAAGTCAGCCTGACTAATATCTGGCATCTAAACGCGAGATTCCGTAGCCGCTTTGAGTCGATCCGTCGGTTTTGGTAGAGATGTTGTTACAACAGAATTGGTTTAATATTCTGCACTGAGTCTGATGGAATGTAAATCTCGAATATTTTTACTATCATATGTTGTTATGGGTTTATATTATGAATAATGAATTTTGTTGAAATTTTTTATATGCAAATTGTAATGTTTTTTAATTGATTTTTTAAATTTATATATACAAATTTTATTAATAGTTTGTTTATACGCGACGCACTTAAAATTTAATCCGAGTGGTGGTTTATATTTATTAGATTCAGATGTTAAATAAGATTAGAAAATTAAAATGTTGTGAATAACCTAGTTTGAAGAACAAGGGCAAACGTTAACATTAACCGAACACCCCCTAATCTCTTAACTAACATCGATAGTTCGATACGTGTTACGCCTCTAAACGAGGCATCATCAAGGGAAATAGTTTCTGCAATATCTTACAGCTAACCGCGTACTTACCTTAAAGTAGGTACTTGTAAATTGCAAGTTTTCATATTTGGCGAAGAAAGGAAAACATTTTGAAGAAAAACCTACATGTGTGAAACCTAATATATATTTAGGAGACTAGTTAAGGTTTTCTACCTACACATTGGGAGTGTGTGTCAAACAAGGTCAAACAGTTGCAAAGAGCAAAGGGTATATAATCACTAGGTTTCAGCATAAAGTAGAAATTGTCGCCAAAGAATTTTAAAATATTAGCGACTTATTGACTGAATAAGCTTTTAATGCATGTGGAGTGCGTCTTAAAGCAAAAAACCGTTTATTTTACGTTTTATTTACTAGATATCTGTGTTTTATATATTAATGCACACTTGAAAGTGAAATACAGATTTCTTAATTTACAAACAAGTCTATTATGATATGAATTTCTATCACTAGGCGACCACTAACACAATTAAAAAAATCTAGTCTTTCTGCGATTTTTTGTGCGCAGTGTTGCTTGTCGCGGGTTCGAATATCGCATCAAATTTGATGATTATCGACAAGCAAAGGTTTGACGCATTACTTGGAACATTCTAGAAAAGACCTTTATTTCACGATAATATATTACATACTGTTACTGGTAAATAAAGATGAACTGATAAAGAATGATGAAGAATAAAGAACACTGTCACCACTGCACACCGTCAGTGAATATAAGTAAACCTTAGTCGATAGTTAAACATGTAATCTTATATATTTAAACAAACGTTTCAGTTGCCAAATATATTAAACCAGACCAAGAATAATACAGTGTAATAATTATTTGTTTCCTCGATTATTTTATATGTTTAATCCACAAAGAAACGGTTGAGTGGAAACAACAAGTGTTGTAAATCAAATCTTAGTACAATACGCATCTTATGAGGGCTATTAATAAACGTTTGTTGCGTAAATAGAAGGATCTGGACTTGTTATGCGGCCCTGTGTAATTACTGCCATAATAAATAAGGAGACGTAGAAAATGCTTTTATTATTCTCGCTACTATCAATTATCTTGTTGTTTGTCATTGTTGATTAGCCTTAACACTATGTTTAACTACTATTTATCAAATATCAAGTTTAAACGATTATCTTAAAAACATTAATTGATTATCATAATATACATTAATTTGTTTTTATTCATATATCTTTATCATCATCGTCGTAGTTTTCGTTTATAGTCTGCGAAAAGGCTTCTTCTTCATCATTAGCCAGTTTGGCCTCTCTCGTTGTAGAGAGGCTTTGCGTTATTCGTTGCGCTTGGCGGGCTACTGGACTATCACAATACCCGACATATTGTATCTTTGACGCTGCTCCCCGTCGCCGGTTTGGGTCTTATGCTATGCATATAAATTTACTTAAGGACCTTCAAGAAAAGAGCCTACTCCTTTTTAAAAGGCCGGCAACGCATCTGCAATTCCCCTGGTATTGCAGTTGTTCATGGGCGGCGGTAGTCACTTACCATCAGGTGAGCCGCATGCTCGTTTGCCCTCTCTCCTATAAAAAAAAAGATCCACTTGCCTTACAAAGAGACGTTGCATCTTTTTGCATTTTCTATTACTAGAAATTATTTACGTACTTGAAATAAAAAAAATATGATAAAGAGAATGAATTGGTTGTAGTAAAAACAAGTGATAAGATCGAGCTTACTGTAAATTTAAACAATGCTGAAAGATCTAAAACAAGGGCTAATATTATTACATCTTGGCACACAGTTCAACCGCGAGACATTCTATAAAATAACAAATAGATTCGTTAGACGTTTATCCGCAATGAGCCAGTCTAATTTGCTGGCAATTAGTGGACTGCTAATATGCTATAGATCTCTAAAAACTGTCGCCAATTGTTTTGACGTAAGTAATTCTAGTTGAAATAAATATACATTAATGTAAATGCAACCTTAAATTCATTGCCTGAAGTTGTATTCACAAAGCTACGTACAAATTTAAAGCGCACCTTTTTGTCACTGATTGTGTTACTTGGGGTTGTGTCATTAAAACTTACACTCAGCGCAATCGCTTTAAATATAGTATATCGCTTGAAGCTTACTGGCAAAGTTACAATTTTGTATTTTGGTTTCGTGTGAGACAGTATTTTCACCTTTTCTTTTCTTTATAGTCTGGATAATAAAAGTTTAAAGAGCATGAATTTTAAAGACTCATAAAAAGGTTAAGAAACAAAATTACCTTTATAAAATTTTTCTATCTATATCTATTAATATAATTTGGTTTTTTAACTTTTGTTAATCTTAACAAAACATTCCAATAATTGTATGATATTCAAATTATTTTATTGATCGACTCCTTGTTTTTTCTTTACTTTGAATTTTGGAGTAGTAGACTTTTGACTAGTTAGTAGGTACGATAAAACGGTACTAATGTTAAGATTCCATTTCTGTCTAAAAGTCTGTCTAGGTAGGTACCATAGTATTACCTAGTTTTGCCGCTAAATCGCAGCGCTTGCAGTGTTGTGTTTCAGTCTATAGACTAAAGAATCAGTATAGTTACAGGTTGTAATATATTCCATCTAAGTCCCCAGATGTGATAACGCATCTTTAGCCTTCTTTGTTTGAACTTGACCGCAGGTGTTCATGAACTACGAGTATTATATAATTTTATTTTCTGAAAGACAAATTATTTTATAAACTATACATTATTATTAATGTTTTTTTATTGCTTTCGCACATAATATCTCCACGCTTGTTACTCATATTATATCAGTAACAGTAAATTTTTAGTAAAGGCAAATTTCACGAACGCACATCGCGGCCGAACTCCCGATACCATCCACACCATCTTTGACGGTGACGGATTGACGGTCCACCACTGTGCGATTTAGAAGATGTTTTCTTCCTCGCACGACTTCCTCGTGGAAACGATTACCATCAGCGATTTTTCCGGACCGATACGACTTAGGGACCTTCAAGAAAAGAGCCTACTCCTTTTTAAAAGGCCGGCAACGCATCTGCAAATCCCCTCCCTGGTGTTGCAGTTGTTCATGGGCGGCGGTAGTCACTTAACATCAGGTGAGCCGCATGCTCGTTTGCCCCCTCTCCTATAAAAAAAGTATATCAGTGATATATAACACTTGTTATTCAGAGTCAGAGAGTTATTGTCGCAGAACATTAACGTAAATTTAAATAAACAAAATTCTCACGGTGAAAACTTAACGCAGCCCAAATACATGATCTAAGAGAAATACAATTCGAGTCAATATAGTAATAATCCCTACAAATAACGGTCAATAAATTCAAAATTTGTATCGTTTAAGACACAAATCCACATTTTAGACATTTTAGATAATGATGCAAAGACGGATTATTGCATTGGGTGTTTCTATGACTATTATATACTAAATATAATCGATAATATAATTTTATAAAATATATAAAACTATAAGTGAAAAAGAAAACTATAACTATATACCAACAGGTGGGCTATAAGTTAATTTTATCACTTAAGTGTTATATCACTTATATGTTATACTGCTGGGCTCAGGCTTCTTAGAATAAGGCTGACAAACAAGTACACAGTCTATCTGATGATGATTGGATACTGTGGCCCATACACACATTGTTCTATCTAATCTAAACATTTAAAGAAACTGTCCAAAATTATTACAAGGAAATATAGACGAAACGCTGCGTACATTTCAAGCGCTGCCGAAACCATGCTCAACTTCTTGACACGCACTCACGCACACATCTTTCTTTATCAGGCCGTAAAGTTCGATTACCACCAGCGATTTTTCCGGACCGATACGACTTAGGGACCTTCAAGAAAAGAACCTCATCCTTTTTAAAAGGCCGACAACGTATCTTCAATTCCCCTGGTGTTGCAGTTGTTCCTGGGCAGTGGTAGCCACTTACCATTAGGTGAACCGCATATGGTTTGCCCCCTCTCCTATAAGAAAAACACATATGGACCTAAAACCATGTTGTTGATTTCAAATTTTAGGCGCATACGAGTTTTTACTGAGCTTCATGACAAAGTTCGGCTTCACGTAGTTGAATGATACAAACAAAAACTATTTCCAAATAAGAATGAGAAACACTGCCACATCCACCATACTCATTCCATTATGCCTAGATTTAAATTATCATTAATATATTTCGCGATATTTGTATCGTAGGTATTTAACGAATCAGAGCAGGAGATGGGCAGCTGCGTCTTCCTGACAAAAACTACAAAATAAGAAACTGCAGTTGAAAACCCTCCTGCCTAGTGTGACAATATGAGGCAACCTTTGGGCAAGCCTATGTTAAGCAATGGATATTGAGAGGCTGTAAAGATAAAAGTAGCAAAATTTAAATGTAATCTGATAATCAAACAGATATTTACAAAAATGCCCTTCAAGAGTTTTTAGTACATAAGTATTTCTGGACGGCTCGTATTCAAAGATTGTGCCAGTTTCACATGCAGACGGAAATTTTAAATTATTTCCATCTTAACAAAACCTTATATTTATTTAAACAAAGTGTCGTATTCCAAATTTTTAAGAATTGAAATTGAAAATTAGGGTAAAATTATTTAGCTCACGTTTGCCTCTGTTTATAAACCTCGTTACATTTCATTCCTTTAATGATCTGTAACCTTCGTGACAAGGTAATGACAAGGTCATCTGATACAACATGGGTAAGAATAATTACTTATACAATTTGGAACGTGGAGGAGATCAAAAACCTGATAACGAAGATGAATTTCGTCTGTTTCATTCATTATAGGTTATCAAAAGTCTACAGCTGAATATAGTAGGTTCCCCATAGACGGATTGAATTTCGTCTGTATTTAATGTTTTTTCTTTTTTTGTAAACAACAAGTTGTAACAAAATCATATGAGCTAGTACCGACAGGTGGCGCTGTAGTCAAGTTATCAACAAATTCTATATTTATGAACCAAAATTAATCATGCTCCGACAAGGTAAGTCTTATTTCGACCGAGAGATCAATCGGTGGATTCAACTCGGCTGATCAGCGTTTGTGAGATTACGACACATCTTCTCGTCAGGTATACTTCATAAACTGAAAACAAGATTGTACCACCAGTGTGTGTTGCCAATGATGACTTATGGATCTGAAACATAGTCCTTCACTTCTGGCCGTATAAGGAAGTTCTGGGTTGCTCATTGAGCTATGGAGGGGGTTATGCTCGGGATTTGATAGCCTTAAAAATGAAGATATCCGCAGTAGAACAAGAGTAACCGATATAGCCCAACAGATTAGTAAGCTGAAATGGCAACGGTCGGCCATATAGCTCGACAAAACGACAGCGAAGGGGGAAGAAAAGCTCTCAAGTGGCAGCCTCGTACTGATAGTTGAAGTGTAGGGCGTCCCCACACTAGATGGAGTGACGACCTGGTAAGACATGCTGGAAGTCGATGGATGCAAATGGCTCAGGACTAAGCTTTGTGACATTCATTGGGAGAGGTCTATGTTCAGCGGTGGACTTGTAAAAAGCTGTAATGAATGAATGAATGAATGTACGATGCAGACCCTTCCTCGGGTGAACGATTGCTATATTATAATGACTTCATTTAATAATAATAATTATATAATTAGTAATTACAAATACTACGCATTCACAATAGCTTAAGTTCGGGCCGGTATGCAAGTGTTTATAAACTACACAAATGAAATTGGTTAAAACTAGCCTTACCTAAGTTTAGTTTTTATTAGTTTTAGAACCGGGGGTAAAATCAATAGAAAGAACAAAACTTTAAGAGCAAAGCAGTAAAAAGTAGGAATTATATTGATGTTTTACCAAATAAAAAATATTTGATACCCCTGATTTTGATTGTGTGTTAGCCTTGCCCCTTATTAATATTTACACAAATAACTCAAAAAAAAAACATTTAAGACTATACATAAGATGCAAAATAAAAGTTACTACTGTTAACATTTACGATTTTTCTTCAGAGACTGCATATACATAGTACGTCCGTTAAACTAAAAACAATACATTTAGTCTTACCCCAGGTGGCGGGGAAGACTTCCAATTATTCCCGTTTTACATTTTCGTCAGAATTACCGTGTTGAAAACACTTATGCCAAAATCTGTATAATCAAATAAAAGTTTATTTTATGGTTATATTAGTTTTACTCGTATATCTCAAAAGTTGGGCAAACAACTTCTTAATTTTTTTCTGTCTGGTAGGAAATTATGTTAGTCTTTCCATTTTGTTGTATTTCTGTGTTTTCTATACCTTATAACAACAAATTTAAATTGAGGAAATATTTCAATTCAATGAATGTTATTTTCTTTTCGCTTTATTGAATGGTCCGCAGCAGTCCACTACGCAATATGAGTTTTCACAATTATAGAAAACTTGCCAGGTAAATTGGTGAATACAGTAATAGATGTATCGCTTCTTTGCCGCAACTCCTGTATGCTCGTCTGTGTATTTTGCATCTAACAGCGCAGTTGGATATACATGGATTAGCACTTAAAATTGCAATTCAATATTTCACT
Source organism: Parnassius mnemosyne (assembly GCA_963668995.1). Classification (NCBI taxonomy): domain Eukaryota; kingdom Metazoa; phylum Arthropoda; class Insecta; order Lepidoptera; family Papilionidae; genus Parnassius; species Parnassius mnemosyne. The sequence goes on from CAVLGL010000148.1 coordinate 44,273,023, forward strand.
GGTTCCGGCGGGGATTTAATTTATTAGTTCTCTGAGTTTATCACTGGAACTCCAGAGCCACCTCGGCTCTTTAGTAAAGAGTTTATTTTTTATGTACTGATAATATTGTACTTATTTTATATAAGTTAAATACTGAAAACACTTGTAATATTTTATACGAAAACCGACAATCCAAAAATACCTTTACTACATGTTTTATAAGCGTGATCTCTGATAAACCAGTACAGAAAAGGATGAGAAAGTATTTTGAAGGGTCCCATAGACGTTCACTGGAATTGTATTGGAACAATTTCGGCTTATTGGACCGTATATTATTTCAACCGTTTCAGTAAAAACCTTGTGAAATACAGATTCTACTTGTTATGGCTGATTTACACAGCAGACCAAGTCAGTGCTTGGTCAGTCGCTGGCGTAGTACTCGTATTGTAGGGTGACATCAAATATATAGATTAGTAAATTAGGGTAAATGAACGCATATTTTATATTACTGAAAGCATGCATGATACATTCACTTATATTAATTATAATATAATTTGTATTCATGAAAATACATTATATAGTCATGGAAACAAGCGTTTACGTTTCCATGATTACGCTATGTAGATCCTTGGGGTTTACCCCTCCGAGCCTAATCACATGACTGCCTCAAGCAGCAGTTCTTTGGGATTTTATCGGACTGAGCCTGCAGAGGAGCCTGCCTCAAGCAGCAGCTCCTTGGGATTTTATCCCCCTGAACAAACTTCGATTAATCCTAGATATATAGACCCTGAGCAAGTAATCATTACATCCGCCAGTAACAGAATCTTGAATAACGATGAAGTTGGACGTGAAAGCAACAATCAAATTAACATAATTTACCATGTTTTCGAAAATTCTTAGAACTATTTTGATTCTATGTGACTGTATATTTTTTGATTATCCCTAATAAATAACTATCCTACCTTAATTTTTATTTTTAATGCTGCATATATTGTCCAGTATACTTCTGGTATTAAATGAGAAATAGATGGTTTCGATACACGATAAAAGTGCTGAGGTTCCGAAATGACATTCCTGAAGCCAAAAATATCAGTGTTACTTCGAGTTTTATTTTGGCTGATAAAGCATCACTCGTGAATGTATCTTCTTGACGTTGAATAAAGCTTGTTATCAATGAAAGCAATTCGTCAAAATTGTTCGGCATTATTCTCATAGCCAGTTTGGATTCAGCAGGATGTTCAAATCTCAATTGATTTGACAACAAAGCAGATACTCCAGTTCAAATACAACAGTAATAACATTTAATTTACTATATGTTTTTAAGCGTTTACCATATGTTTTTGATATTACTGTACTGTTATAAAAATTATATTTTTATAACAGTATAATTTTGTAAAGTGTAAATACTCAGTAAATATTTTCAGTGTGATTCGTATAAGTGCTTCGAGGCATCTTTGTGCTAAATCGTACAAATTATTGATTTCCTTACTTATCTTCACGCACAATACCTGACGGGGTAGCCAGAGAGAACAGATCGCCAAGTGTCACGATCCTTACATACCTCTTTCGCTTCTTTCAGATTCATTATCTTCTTCATACATGCACGTCTAGGTATCCGAGTACTCTTGACCCTACCCTCTTCGAGCAATTTGCTCACATGGTCTTCAAAAGTTAGTCTTGGTCTACCTCGACACCTTTTAATATTAACTTTCGCGCTATATATTTTCTTCACCAATCGGTCTTTACTCATTCGCTCAACGTTCCCAAACCATCGAAGCACGCCCTTATCAATTTTTGTGATAAGGTCATCTTTCAATTCTGCCATATTCCGAATCTCTTCGTTTCGCTTTTGGTCTGCCATGGTAACGCCGCACATATGACGAAGAGATCGCATCTCCACTGCATTAGTTTCGCTGCCGTATAACAAAGTCGGTACCAACACTGCGTTATGTATTGCAAGGCGTGCACTCTTCACTACGCCTTGCCTTTTGACTAACGCAGTCAGGGCACCAGCGAACCCAGAGAAGTCTGTTTTTGATTTTGATTTCCAGTTCTGGGTAATACATTTTGTGCCAACCTCCAATCAAAGCATACATAGGTACAGTGCTTCAGTTTTTCGTCTGCGATACTTATTTATGTACTATGCAATATAAAATAATATTCGAAAGCTGTTGTGCGTTACTTTTCCTTTTACGAAATAAAGTAAAGCTTATTATGTCCCAATGCAGGTCACGTCTCCTCTCATTTCTGAGAGAGTTTTGGGGGGCAAATAAGAGACCGCCGTGCTGCCGTATATTGCAGGAATTCACATGCCCTTGATTTGTTTTATTTGTCATATATACGGGTTTTATTACTTTTTCTTAGTCAAAGAAAACGAAACGCACGCACGCAGTCACTACAATAACTTAGTAAATCAGCACTTAAAATTGTGATTATCAGTTTTATTGGCGCTAACGAGGACCAAACTCGATTTCCTAGCGTAAAATAAAATTTAAAAACGAGCGCTGATCTCCGAAGTCTCTTTGCCTTTTACGTTAATAAATAACTAAAAAACTGGACAGTGCGTGTCGGGCCACGGACAATTAAGAGGTAGGGTTCTGTAGTTGCCTGTCACAATACATGGGCTTTCTTGATAATGAGCATAATAAGTGAGTTCGCGGTTTGACCGCTATAACGACTAAAATGGGCCCAAATAAGAAGATCGTTACTGAAGGACTTATTTTCAAATCAAAATTATAGGGAGTACCACTTTGAAAATAGTACAGTTTACATCAAATCATTCACATGCCAAGGTACAAAGATGATCATAGTTGACTATCTATCTATATATTACCAGCAGTGCAAAAATAAGACATACATATAATATGACCGTAACGAACCTTCACGAAAAACACTACTACTCTAAAATATCCTGAGGTCGCCCGCGTAAACAAAGAGTATTACGAATGAAACTGTATGAGGCTATATGATTGTATGAATACTTTGACACCTACCTACAATAACTACCAATTAAAAATAAGTGAAGTAAGTAAGTAAGTAAGTAAGATCCTCCCTGCCTATCCCGCAAATGGAAAAGTAAAGCTTTACTTTTCCATTTGTGGGATAGTAATGCATATAAGTGATTTTCTTTATATAAAATGATTATTTTTAGGTCATTTTTATGGAGTTGTAACGAAATTTTCACTAATCCAAGTGTATTTTTTTAACACTTTCACTGTCTGGTTTTAAAACACAATATTAAGACAATAGCAATGACCTATATGTAGTGCACGGGACAGCGAAAGGGTTAAGTTGGTCAACTATAATAATCTCGTTAATTTCTTGCTTTTACTTAGCTGCGATAGTTTTCCTTTTAACTTCATTATATATGCTACTATCGTGTATACTTTTCACATTTCCAAAAACAGCGGTTTAGTTGTCAGAGGGTAGTATATTTTACATTAAAATCATGTGTACACATGATTTTAGTGAAAAATATCACTTTAAATCTAAATATTTCGTAAACGGACCCCTGAATCGAAAAGGTTGGAAAGACAGGTCATTACGCAACAATTGTTTTAGATGATCGAAAAACAGTTACTGCAGATTGGTACACTAACAATTTTTTGCCACTTGTCTTGGAAAAAGATCGGGAGAAACGACCTCGCAATAGGATCCTTCCTACTTCACCACGATAACGCCTTGTTGCACACCGCCAATCACACAATCGACTACTTGGCGACGTCAGACGTGGAATTACTGGGTCACCCGCCCTATAGCCCCGACCTCGCACCTTGCTATTTTTATTTCTTTCCGAAAATAAAAGAAAAACTTCGAGGAAAACGTTATATGGATGCCGAGGAAGCAGTGACTGCGTTTCAAAATGCCGTCGAAGAGACCCCTAAGGATGAATGGGCAAAGTGCTTTTCTCAGTGGTTCCATTGGATGCAGTGATGTATTGATGTAAATGAACAGTTTTGTTCAGTTTTTGATTTTCTAAGAACTTTCAGTGTCACCCTCGTGCCCCACATGATGGAATAGACGAGTAAAAAAAATATATTATCCTCCATTTACTTGTATGGAAATTACCTAAAATAAAAATGTTTTTGAAGATTTTATTTCACAGTTTTGTAGGCGTGTTTAATATCTATAACTGTCAGATTACAGATTTGTAGCACCTAGGGTTTTTGAGCAAAAACGCGGACGGACTGACGGACTGACGGACTGACGGACGGACATGACGAAATTGTAAGGGTTCCTTGTTGTGTAACCACGTAACCCTGAATTAGAAATTAAAAGTATTTGAGATTCAGTAGCTTGTTACATCAAAGTCTAGGCAATGGGATCTTTAAAATTATGAAAATCAAGTCATTTCAAATTTCCATAGTGACCATTTAAATTCCTATTTGTTGTAATGTTATTTATGTTTTCTCGTGTTGGAACGACGTTGCAGCGTCTTGTGTTTGCAACACGAATGTGTCAATTCCTACCTATTATCACGCCCTTACAGAATAGATACCAGGGTGAAATATAAGCTTAACGCTGCTGTGTTCCGAATGGTGAACGTTTTTAATAATAACCAGGCATTTTATTTTAGTCCTTAGGTATGATAGATTTAGGTGTCTATAGGCCATTACCATCGGGTACGGTATGCTCGTTTGTGATCCTTATTTCTATAAAACTGTGTATTATACTTTATGTGTTTATAATCCATAAATATAAAAATGAATGTTTTTTTTTTGGATCCGTATGCGTTCCCATATCACTCATCCAATTACGAGAAAACTTTGTTTAGTTGATATGTGCGCGCTTGCGAATGTTTCTCACAAAAATGAATATTTATTTGTTCGATTTTTATGCTTTTCTATACCACTCATCTGACTACGAGGAAAAGTTGGTGAAATGACGTGCGCGCGTCCGTGAATCATCACCATCATCAGCCTGCGGCAGTCCACTGCTGGACGGACATATGCCTCTCCCAACGCAAAAGCATTCAGAGATGCTTTTGACTAAAAATTATCTTCTGAAGTCGAGGCTTTAATTTTTCTACACACTGTCCCGCACCGACTACAGATATGTATAGTGTATACTATTACTTAATAACTTTGGAAAAAAAAAAGAAGAAAAAAGTTATTATGTGAGAGTTATTTTATTCTTTTTAATTCTTTGAAGTCAGCTTTTACTTTTTGTTAAGTTTTATTTATTGGCCCTTTTATGTGGACTAAGGAACATCACAAGCTCAAATGCCGTCTAAAAAGTCAAATTAAAAACCTTATATCCTGTTTTGTAATCCTAAGGGAAGCTTTTCTTTAGATTTATATGGGACCATTCCTAAAGCAAAACCTATTTCATAGAACAAGAATTATTAAAATCGTTAGTAATTGACGAAGATATCGCATAACATACACATAAAAAAGCAACATATAGTCGATTTGAAAACTTCCTCTTTCTTTTGAAGTCGCTTGAATTGGCATTTCAACGTATACTGAGCAAAGCTAGTAAATACCATACCTACATATTATATTATATTTTAGATTGTATTATAATATTTTACACTATGTTTTATTTTGTTGCAGGTATATTACAGGCCTTCTCCTGTTGTATCTTCACCACAAAAGCAAGTAAAGCAACTCGTATTTATTATTAAAGACTATTTTACGTGGTAGAGCCATGCTGCAGCTATATTATGGTTGTAGCACGAATGGGTCGGCTCGATCGGGGAAGGACCACGCTCTCACAGAATACAAGCGTAAAATAGCAGCTTAACGCTGCAGTGTTTCGTATGGTGAGTGTAGAGAACCAGAGACCCTTTTTACTGAAAACGAGGCATTCCATCTTAGGCCACAGCAACTACTTACCATCAGGTGGACTGTGTGCTCGTTTGTTACCCTTATCAAGTAAAAAAAATCTTTTTTCAAAAGGTTATGAATAAGGAATAAGTGTCATAGGTTGTTGCAGGAAAGATTGACGAATTAAATTCACATGTCCTCATGTAACCATGTGGGACTAATACCACACTATGATTACAATCTCTAAAACTGGTTGACCCCATATCGAACTCAGGACTAGAAGCGAGTAGCCGATACCTCAATTGTAATGACCTCTACCTTTATATCCACTAGTTTTGTGAAAATGTTTTATGTTTGTTCTAAATAATTTGGTTGTGAACTAATTACTATATAAAAAACTTACCAATTTTATAACTATTCTATAGCCGCAGCTTATAAATACAACGATTTTAAGAACACCTCGATTGAGTTTGATGAAATTTTGATTACGTGATGTAGAAATCAAACTTGTAAGCCTGTCGTGGACCCTTGTTGAGACACGTGACCTTAGTAGTCGTCCGGCATCTCGGAAACTAATAGAAGTTGAAAGGTACAAGGTTAAACAAATAACTTTGTACCTTACAACTTCTATTTTAAGTAAAGAAAGTATGTGCGGCGCAAAATACTGTTTTTCTTTTAATAAGTATCTATTGGATTGATTGACTTTGTTTATTGTTGTTTTATGTAATTTGATTGTAATTTATATTACATAGTTTTATGTTTATACGTGATATAAACACTCTTCAGCTACATTGTGGCTGCACCACGAATGGTTACGCTCAACTATAAAAAAAACTCTCATAGAATACCAGCGTAAAATAGCAACCCAATGCTGATGTCAGGTAGTGACAACCTTTTTTTGATAGGTTCGTCACTCTTATTATAGAAAAAATCAATAAATACATACTGTATTTTCTTCATCAGTCCATAAAAGTAAATTGCTGGTCATGGACCTTTGCTTTTGTAGAGAAGATTTGTCAAATAAATCTATGTGCCAAGCGACTTGACGATCACTGTATCAAACGTCTCGTATCTATGACGCTGTTGCCCTCCACCGGTGTGGGTGTTTACGTCTGCGTAACGAGATGATAACTACAATCGTCGAACGTTGTAAATATTTTCTGGCACATTCCATAGTCGCCTCTTACGATAACCAAATTAAGAATTAAGTTACAGATTATTTTGCTTCGCCACTATGTGGCAACTGGCAATATATATCTATACAAATAAATAAAATTGAAGTGTCTGTTTGTAAAGTCTAAATTTTAGTTTTTTACTAAATACATATGAAAGTAAATACGGTACTAAAATAGAATTTTTTAAGTTTTTGTCCGTCTGTCTGTTTGTTCCGGCTAATCTCCGAACCCTGGACCGATTTTGACGGGACTTTCACTGGCAGATATAAAAGCTAAACGAGCTAAGTCGCGGGGAACAGCTAGTATATATATATATGGTACACCTAAGTTTAACCAACCGCAATGAGCTGCACCTACTAGTAGCCGGCTAAGCCAAGGCATATAGGTACGCACTTCGGCTGTTAGCCGTGACAGTAGCAGTTTGAGGACGATAACAAATGATTAATTTTTGATGAAAAATTTGCACCTTTCTTTGTTTTTCTAGTGTCAAGTAATAATAAATTATCCGTTATAATATTTAATTTCAAAAACTACACAATATACAATATGCCGATGCGTTACTTTGAAAAGTTCTTGGGTGATTATCATTAATATGTACCTAATTAAAATATAAACTCTTCCAAATTTAAAACAATATTTCCACAATTATTTCTTTTCCGGCAGCATCGCGTCGTGTACCACCTAATAATATATAATCTTAATAAGGCTCGCTTATTTGTGGTTTTTATATTATAGTTAAAATAATTTCTATATAAAAAATTATTTACAAAATAAATGCCTTATTGTTATAATAGGTACCTACATGACTTTATTTATACTTTTTGACCTTTTCTGTACTTTCCCTCGACATCTCCTTAGGGATACTACCCTCGTATGGAGCAGCAATGAATTAATGTCCTCGTAGAATGTTTCATCAAAGCGTTATTGTATGTTTACTTTGATAAACATATAAGGGATGGGAAAAGATTAAAGAGTAATTTCATTAGTTTATGAATTATTGATTCCTTAAATCAAGCTACAAAATATGCAAATGATGGTTTTATTTATTAGAATTTTGTGTTGATTACAGAAACTAGAAGAATTGATGTATCTCTCCGCCTCTGAATTGATCTTCTATCCGCCTTCGTAGTATATTATAATAGTTATCCTTTTTTAAAGTTAAATAATATTACCATTTTGTGTGACCTAAAAATATCACAAGATTACGGTTACATAACATGTATAATACAATAAGGTTCTTTTTGAAACAGCCAACCGCCGAACCGTTGTTTGTTTCTGGATCGTATTGATAAATGCAAGATTTATTACCTGTAATAAACACGCCGAGAGGAGTTTGCTTCAAATTCAGTAATCATTCACGGCACTATTCATTACACGAGATCTGTGAAACACGAATATTTCAATTTATTTCGTAAAAATGTGGGGGATATTTTGATCGTATTCTTCCTTCTAAATAATCGTATTTTCAAAATAAATTAAAACCAGAAATAAATAAAAAAAGAAATAAATTTTGGCCAGAATCATATCATCAAAAAATCGCAAAACTTTCTGCGTAGCCTACTTCAGTGCAATCGAATAGTAAAAGACAAAATAAGACAAATAAAAATCGTCATCTACTACAGTTAATTTATTTTATTAAATTCAAAAGATATTACGAGAGACGGCGAGAGACCGTGATTGTTTACACAAATAATACGAGTGCGCTTACGAGAGACGGTGGCAGATGTTTGACGCCTACAATAGAACTAGAAAGTCTACTTAGATTATTAATAGGTCTTCGCGCGCTCAGACTAGATACCACTCTACCTGAAAATAAAAGCACATTGAATGCGGCATCTCAATGTTGTAGTGTGTGTAAGACGATTTGCAAGAATGCTAGTGTGCGGTAAAAATTGTATATTTTTATAGGAGAGGGGGCAAACGAGCATGCGGCTCACGTGATGGTAAGTGACAACCGCCGCCCGTGAACAACTGCAACACCAGGGGATTTGTAGATGCGTTGCCGGCCTTTTAAAAAGGAGTAGGCTCTTTTCTTGAAGGTCCCGAAGTCGTATCGGTCCGGAAAAATCGCTGGTGGTAATCGATTCCACAAGGAAGTTGTGCGACGAAGAAACCTTTTCTAAATCGCACAGTGGTGATCGCCGATCATCCAGATGGTATGGATGGTATCGCGAGTTTTGTCGCGGTGTGCGATGATAAAATTGAGCGGCTGGAATTATTCCGAACAATTCCTCAAAGCACTCCCCGTGATGGATGCGATAAAATACGCAAAGAGATGCATCATCTCTATGCACTGCCAGTGAGTCAAGGCGATCAGAAAGAACTCGGTCGTCGACGATTCGAACCGCTCTGCGCTGGATGTGGTCAACTGGAAGGAGCTGGCACTGGGGAGCCCCTGCCCAGAGATGGTAACAACCCACCACCTCCCATGGCCCCACCGACCCTCAGGTCCTACGGACCCTCTTTCCCGCACACACTTTCTTGACTCGATACAATTATTTAATCTATTTATTGTCCCAGTTGAACGTCTTTCTACCCCTTCTGGGGCTGACGACACACTGATGCCTACGTCGTCGGGCCCTTCTGCCAGCCTTTTATCTTGCCTTGCCCTGCGATCGTGCCACCTATGCGCAAACTCGCACAACAGTCCGTAGTTCACTACATAGCTGACGAGATCCGAGTAGTAAACTGGTCCCTGAACGGGACGAACTAGTCCATCCATCATTTTCACTCTTAGGTCTTCATATAGAGTACATTCCCATAGAACACGGTGAACATCCTCCTCTCACATACCGCACTTTCACATACTAATTCCACACAGTTTCATGTCGCTCAGTCTCTTCCGAAAGCATCCATGTCCGGTGAGAATCTGTGAGGTTTGGTAGTCCGGTGAGACCCAGGTATACCTGAGTCTCCGGGAAAAATCGATGCAGCTCATGCAGAGATGGGAACAGTATTCCAAGTGAGGCCGAACCTGCGCCTTGTAAAATTGCAAGCGCTGTGCGGGCATGAAATACTGTCCCGCTCTGCTGAGCACGCCAAGCTTATTAGAGGCCAATTTGGCCTTATTTTCCAAGTGACCACGAAACTGCACGTCACTCGATATGTCGACACCGAAAATTCCGATACTGGCTGAGGCAACAAGAGGAGTGTCTTGAAACTGGAGACATATCACAAGGGAGTTCTTTTTAGCGGTAAACGCGCAAACTTGTGTCTTCTAATTGAACTGGACTAGATTTAGTTGCCCCCAGTCTGAGACTTTGTTCAACAAAGTCTCGACTTCAGACATACATTTGTTCCGGTACTCGGCGACGTTTTCCCGAGAAATATTGGCACGGCCGGTGTGTAAAGTATCACCAATGCTTTCGTCTGCATAGCAATGAATGTTACCGGTTTGTAACATATCATTGATATGCGAAGAAATAGCGTTGGTGATAGCACGCAGCCTTGTGGAACACCAGCGTTAATGGGCTTGTAATCGGAGTATGCAACGTCTACTACGACCATGATGCTCCGATCTGCAAGAAAACTGGTGATCCAATTGTACCATTTCTCGGGAAGCTCATAGGAAAGGAACTTCGAAAAAAGCGCTTTGTACCAAACCTAATCGAAGGCCTTCGCTATGTCCAAGCTAACGGCCAATGCCTCCGCCTTGGACTCCACTGCCTCCGCTAATCTATGAGTTAGGTAACCTAGAAGATCACCAGCTGAGCGACCTCGACGGAAACCGTACTGGCGGTCACTAATCATCTGGTGATCCTCAAGCTACCGCATGAGCTGGCAGTTAATAATAGTTTCCATTACTTTGGAGAACAAGGAAATGATAGCGATAGGTTAGAGATCTACGCAGAACAAGATTATATCTATCACTCTTTATTCCCTCACTATCATAGTTCGATGTGACGGCAAAGAGACCAGGCGCAGGACCAACGGCTGTACGTACATGCTCTCCGAGGCACGGGGTTAAATAACCGTGACCCCGGGCTGCTTTAAATGCTTCCAATGAGACAGTTTTTGGTAGAGGCCTATGTTCAGCAGTGTCCTCTTACAGGTTGGTATGAATTAATAAATACAAATTCGCCTTATCGCCTGTGTGTAAGAATAATGTCCAGATTACTTTTTACTAGGAGTATGCTCTATGATCACTACGCTTGTTAGAACGGAACGGCGTCACAGAGGAAACTGATACACGAAGACTCACTTTTGCCGCTGCTTAGCATCGCCGTTCTGGATATGACGAGTACTAGTCTAACATAAACACGATATAGGAATAGAAAAAAAAATATGTTCAGTAGTGGTCTTTATTGGCTGAAGATAAAAAGGAGTTATTTTAACAAAGAAAAATATCCGGACTTGTGTTTAAATTATATCTATGTGTGTAAAAAATTGTATTGAGAATTTTACAATTGGTTTCACTTGAAATTTCAAAATAGCGATACTCGTCGTAGCATCCAACAAATTGTCCTCGCAAAGGGCACGAGGAAGATAAGATCCGTAACGGCGCCATAATTTCCAATAAATGTCTATTACACCCTTTTAAAATAATTCCGCAGCGCTTCATTTTCAATATCGTTTCTTTAAATACGATTGCTTGCATTGTTTTATGGTAACAGGCGGCAGTTTTACAATGCCCTTCCAAACGTTCCCGTTTTTAACGTTTCTTTTATTGTACATAACTGGTTGTAATCTTCTTTGTACTATTACATTGTTTTATTATTTGTCATGCCATTATTTATCTATCAGTTGGTACTTCACCAGAATATAAGAGCGATGTTGTTTTTTTTTTCATAGATGGGATTAGGTTGATAAACGAACATACAGTCCACTTTTGTTACGAGTCAAGTAAAAGAGTAAGTGTTAATACCATAATAAAGGATTTAAAATTGTAATTTTTTTCATTTAAATTAAGAACAACAAGCATCAAAATTTGTTTATTCCACTTTTGTAAAAAACGAAATTAAATTTTAAAATTACAAAACGTTTTCTTGTATAAAGTAAAGTAAAGTTGCAGCCTATTTACGTCCCACTGCTGGGCACAGACCTCCTCTCATTTCTGAGAGGATTTTAGGGCAAGAAAATGTCCGCCGCGCTGCCCTAATGCGTGTCGGCGAACTTCACATGTCTTCGAAATATTTTTTTTTCTTATTTCTCAGACATGCAGGTTTCCTCACGATGTTTACCTTCACTGCCGAGCACGTGATAAATCAGCACTTAAAATATCAATTAACAATTTCATTGATGCCGGTGGGGATCGTACCCCGGTTGCTCGAGTACTGTGAAGCTTACAGCGAGCGCTAACCATCTGAGCTACCACGGCTCTCATTTTCTCGTATTTTCTGGTTTAATTACATAACAAAATACTAGTATAAAACGGCTAACCATTAAGTGAGGTTTTTTTATTTTTTATTCACTATATTACCTTTAACTGACGAGCGTGTATGCGTAGGTATATGGATGTGGACGAAGCGAGAGAGGTGTGTCAGGATCGTGCCAAATGGAAGTCCATAATCTCTGCCTACCCCTCTGGGTGACAGGCGTGAGTGTTTATGTTATGTTATGTTATATTATTTAGCGACTCTTTTTTTCTTTCTTTTTTTTCATTAAACTCAACAGGGATATGAAGGCGATATAACAATATTCTTTTACTCTTACTTGCACACGATGTAACTAACGAAGAGGCTCGGATGATAGGGCGCTGCGAGCTGCGGTTTCGAATTCCCCCACCCAGAGTATGTGCTTATATGGGTTACAGATCTTTACAAGGTTACAAATATCTGAAAAAGAACTGTCAAATTGCGATTCGAACCAATCATATTGCACGACTCGGAGAACCGGACACATAAGTTAGTTTAATTAATTAAGCACACACGTATTTTCCAGTGCTTTTTTAATCATTCTAAGCCAGTTTTTGACTGTCCTACCTAATGGTAAGTGGTGATAAAGCGCACTGACAACTTAACGAAAGCCTATAACTATAGTCAGCTACGCACTCGAAATATTCCAAGGTTTCATAAGTAAATTAAAATTACAATTAACATTAATTTTACAAACTTACAATATATCAGGTCGAATTGCGGTTATTGATTTAGGGAAATACCAAAAATATTGCTTTCTATAGATGATAGGATAACCGTTATACGAGTACATACATATTACCTATTCTTATGTATGCCAGATTTACTTACATAGCTGCTATAAAATTAATAAGAAGCGCCTAGTAGTGCGATCGTCATTCCCGAGTTAAAATAATAAAAATAGTTTTTATTTATTAAACAATAACACAACGTTTAACCATTTAGAGACGGTGTAAGAATATCCGCTACCCCATATCGCCCCGTGGGGTATCGTAAAAGTCGACAGAGGGAAATACACCAGGAGATGAGCAGCAGCGCGGAAACAAGCGATTGTACGGCCTATAAATGTTTCGGGTCTGGATGTCTGTCATCGTGCGATTTATGTAAATTTAACGCCTCCACAGTACCGGAGAATTCCTAGTGTGAGAGTAACGTTTAAAAAAATATGTACGGTAAGCAAAGAATTGGTCTTAAAATATTAGCGTTTTTTGCCTAAGGTAATTAAAATGCATAGCTTACAAGCTGTATTGTTACATTATTCGCTTCATTGGTTTTTTTATTATTACCTACAAAATTTCCACTAGTTCTATCTAACCTATAATATGTCTATGGTGTTATATTTTTCAATCCTTAAATTAGAGAGGGTTTAAGTAATAATTTGAATGCGATAAAGTATGATACAAATAGTATGCATATATAATAATTGTTTCTGATCTGGATATTTGTCTTTATGCAAATGACCGTGTAGTGGCGGAATAAGAATACCAACTACCCCACGGGTGTCGTAAGAGGCGACAGAGGGAAACAAACCAAGAAATTTCATGCGACTTTCCAGTAACAACTGGAGAATAAAAACCTGCGGTTGCTATTCCGCCTGCCAAAAGTGGTAGCTATGGCAAATATAATCCCTATGAGGCAATCTATGGAGAAGACCTATGTTTAGCTTTGTCTATATATAATACAACGTTATAATACTTGAAATCCAATGAGATTTATCGTCTCTTCCGAATCCCAACGCAATTTCCACGACTTACTTCGACAATGAAGACATCTAAGGGCCTTCGAACGCATTTAATATCAATATCATAAGGATACATATCGCTTGTCTGAGTATTCAATTCTAAGCACGGAACGGAAACCTTTGTTTAAGATGGGTCCGCGATACGAAGCCATAACTTCAATAAATGTCTATTGCACTACCCTGAAATTGTTTCTTGTCATCCTGCTTGTTACGAGCTCTGATTATCTTTCTTTTATTTTAGTTGTGAAATAAGAGTTGTGTTTCTCTTGTGTGTTACATAATCCTTTCATATGTTTTTATCTACGATCTATGTCAGAATAAGCATGACAAACAAGCACACAGTACACATGATGGTAAGTGGGTGCTTTGGTCCATAGACACCTGCTACTATATAATCGATTAAGAGTCAAAATGTAGATTCGTTGTCACTCTGAGGTCTACCACGAAACGGCAAAACAGATCAGCATTAGGATGCTATTATAGGTAGTATGGTATTCTATGAAATCGTGGTCCTTCCCCGGTCGATCCGACACATTCTAATATCGAATTTGAAACAATTGATATAGGAAATTTGAAATCATTTAAAAAATTTATATTAATTCAAGGCACATAAAGTTTAAAATCTGTAAACGCATATTGACAGTAGAATAAGATGTGTAACAGGCAAAACTTAACCCAGTAAAAATTCCGAAGGGAGGTTCAACACGGGTCCCGAGTGTATGCACAGGTGCACTTTCTACCCTCTCTCTCAATGTCTGATGGGACACAAACGAAGAGAGATCAGGCGCAGGACCAGCGGCTTTACGTGTTTTCCAAGGCACGGGGGTGAAACACCGCTAAATTCTTGACTCCGGCATGCTAATGAGAATTTTATGACGTAAAAACTCAATAACCGATTATTTTCCTGATCCGGTAATCTAACCCAGGACCTTATGATCAACAGCCGCGTTTAACGAGACCATTATCATTTTATTAGATAAGATTTTTATGCAAAATAAAAATTCAAAATGTGTTTTCAGCTTTGCAATATATATTGATACAAAGCTCAAATCCTTTTAATATAGTATTATTATTGTATAGATGTAATCTGAGATTAAACTAAAACTAACACAAGATTTGTATTTGCTGAAACATTTCCGTAATTCAAAGTCTCTCACGTTTCCAGTCCTTGAATGAATTGTGACCTTTCTGAAAAGGGTTCTGATAGGGTCATATGATAAAAGGTTAATAATGAAGGTAACTGAAAATATTTATCAGTCTAAAGTTAGGTTGTATAATAAAGTTTAGAGAGAAATAATTGAATACTTGAGAATGCTGTAAAGCGAAATAATAAAGCTGAATGTTTTGAACATTAAATTTTAAACTCAAAACTAGTGAAATGAAAGTTATAGCTAATAATTGTCCCACAGTTAGGCAGAGAGCTTTATTCATTCTTGCGAGGGTCCCGGAGCGTCGTGAAGCTCCAGTGCGTGACTGGGAAATATTTACAAAGACTTCACATGTTGTCTTTGAAATTTTTTCATACCTCCGAATTTCCCCAAGATGTTTTCCTTTACCGTAGACATCGTGGTAAATAACGACTCTACTGACCCAAGTAGAGTCTAGAGTGGAATTTCAGTAATACTGGGTGGGTGTATTATATAACTTGGGTTACAAGTTGGGTGGAAGAGAGTCATTGAACTACCACGGCTGTTTTTAATTGTATAACTTTCATAGTATTCCCGTAATAGTCAACAGAAAAGTTGACGGATTATTAACTAAGCGCCCTTACAGACAATCGGCGCTTTTTACCAACATCTGGGAGTAACTGCTATTGTCGCTGGATATTGGTGGATGATATCGCCGCTTGTCAAGCAGTACTATCACCACTAGTTGGTGCCTGCTAATGACAACACTGTAGTTGATGATGAGAATGTACTCGATACGCCAGCTTCAAAGCTCCGCCGCAGACGTCGGTTCTAACTTTATTACAGGAGCGAGTTGCAAAATTTATTTAGAAGTGACACTTTATTGCCGTTGATGATAACAAAGAAAAGATAAAAAATATAGATTTATCATCATTATAATGAATACAAATGTACAAAAAATATTTTATGTTCTGAACAAAAGATAAATAATTATGTATGAAAGTATAGTAAAGAGAGACTAAGGCCCGCCACATACATTCGGAATTCCGATTCGGGTTTCCGAATGCAGGAAGCCCATATAAAATCAATGACTCGTCACACACGTATGGTAGTTTTCCGTTCGAAATTTTGGGGGCGAAACGGGATTCCGAATGTGTGTGGCGGACCCGTGCGGAATTCCGTAATGGAATGCCGACACGAAATTCCGTATGTATGTGGCCGGCCTAATACTTTGATAAAATACCGTTTAAATAAATAAAAAAGGAAAACATATTATATAGATTCATCATCATTATCATGAATCATTCTTAAAAATAATATAATATATAATTTAGTAATATTATAGAATGAAGAAAAATAAGTAAATTACAGTAAAGAGACACTGATAGTTTGATAAAATGCCACATTTTTAGTAATGCACATCTCGTACGAAAGCACAATTTTATTTATTTATTGGTATTACAGCTGTAAATGTAGGCTGTAATGCATTTATACGAATCTAATGACACTTTGCACTTTAGAATCCGTCAACATTACTACAGAAGTTTACAAAAAATCAGACAGATATATAAATATAACGTTTGTTAAGTTCAGAAGGCAGGCTTGTTACTGCAGTTGTATATAACTGTATTAAAAATTGTTACCTTATTAGCTTAGTTGACCACAGTTAAACATGGACCTCTCTAGTTTGCTTCCTGGTAAGTGATGCCATAGTTTCCACGGTTGGCAGGCGGGTTGACAACCCCAAGTACCTAATTATTTGTACTACTCGCATTGCACATTTTACTATGTAATTATTTGTAGCACTTACTAGAGAGACGACGAGACATCATCATCATGCGTTAGAGTCTCCGGGCTAAAACTTAGTCTGTGCAAAAAAGGGACTCTGTGTCTCCTACTAAACGCTCCGCTCTGCTGCACAGATTTTATTTTAGTACGTAGTACATGTTACTACAGTACTTAGTACATGTTAGTTCAATGTACACGGCTAAGAATTTATTGTTTTTATAATACTAGAGCAAAAATTTGTATCACAATGACACGTTACTACAACAGTGAAAATATCACCAGCAACAAAAATGCTGCTGCTAACACTGCTGGCGTCTGTGCTTTGCTTCGTCGACGACTGAAGTCACCAACGAGTACTTACCCTTGTTGAATTGTCGTTTATCTCTCCCTGGTATAAAGGCATCAGCAAATTATATCGAATTAATATTACTTAATATTTGTACAAAATAAAAAAAACAAACCTGACACTAATTGGACATTTCTCTTTACACAAAATTGCTGTTTGTATCACCAACCACTAGCCAGGCTTTGTTTATCTTCAGCTTAAAATTCGGTGCAAATACAGGTAGTAAAACAGAAACAGAGTAAACAACGTTTAAAAAGTTACGAACTACGTGCGCTTTGATATGCGGCTATTTGATTACAGCGCAGATTACAATTAAAACCGACAACATTTAAAAAGGGTCCAACGTTTGAAATGAGCATTTTTATTTAACTTTTACTGTGTATAAAGAACATTACGTTTTGCATTTGTTAATTAAAAAAATAATACAAAGTTGTTTTAACTTAATGCGCTAACAGTTATATCCGAACCTAAATTTTTTTGACCCGCATATATGAAAACTGATAGTAAGTGTATACTTTGTACCATCCGGAGACACTGTAGTGTCTCACGCCAAGTACACGTTCAACATTTATGTATATGTATGTAAACGTGTAGGCGTGAGACTACAGTGCATATACTCTCGAATCAGATGTCAACATAACCTCACCTAATTTTTAACTTCATATATTTAATTATTAACGAAACGTCAACACTTTATACAGTCATTTATCATTTTGTTTATCAATTGTTTCCATATAACACTAAAAAGATTCCACTATGGAGTGTAGAGTAGAAGGAGGACCATCTCTGTATATAAAAAGTGTCCCTAAAAACGCGTCCAATAAGGGTGGCGCTGCACTAGCATAGGATAAATTAAAAAAAAAACGCCAAAATTAATTAGAATACGATGGAGAAATAAACAAAGATCGACCAATCCACTTGGTTGTGTACTACGTAGTTATATCGCCTCAATCCGTCCCTGGCTCAATATTCCAAACAGCCACATCAGCACATGCGAGAGAACTCGAGTGATAATTCTAAAGTAATGTAAGACGATATGATAATTGTACTAGACTTATTTTATTAAAATTTAATATGGAGGCATTCTGTAACTAACCACCTTCGAAAGAACATTAAATCATTTTATACTTTAAATTGTGTTTTTAAAAAGACTGTCGAGGTTCGTCGCAATTTAAGTGGCGCAGCCGGTAGGATATCCGTATATATTCTGCTGTCGTGCTAACGCCTTTCGGACCCCAAAATCGGTTTAAGCGTCAGTATAGCAGTCAGGTTCGGATATCCTCGAACCAAACAAATAACTCCCGCGACACGCGCGCTATCGTTTCCAAATCAATCGATTACGCGCATTGGATCATCGGCAGTATCGAAGTGGTCAGAATCAACTGGAGGACATGGGATTGAACATACTGTGAGTAAACCTCTTCACCTCCTGTTTACATTTATCCCATTCTTTTCCGCATTTTCCGGACTAAAATCGTCGGGCCAAATTATTTGCTATTATCTGATTTTGTTGGCACAAAATAGGCCGATAATATTCTTGCTAATAGTTTAAGTTAGATTAAGTAAGATAGTTTAAATAAAAATGGCAGTAACTGTTATCCCAGCACATATTTTAGACTTGATTCCTAGATACGATGGAGATGAAAAATTACTTAATTTATTCATCTCAAAATGTGAATATGTTTTGTTAAATTCAGGAGGCGATAATACTCCGATTCAAAATTTATATAGATTCCATGCTATAAGTAGTAAGCTTAGTGGTAGAGCTGCGACTCTACTTAGTGATAACCCTAGTTTAAGTACGTGGGAGGATTTGAAAGAAATTTTGACCCAGCATTTCGGCGACCCCCGTTCAGAGGAATGTATTGCTATCGAACTAGAATCTCTAAAAATCAAACAAGGAGAGTCATTTATTCAGTTTTGTACTAGAATACAAAATGTAAAAAGTTCTTTATTCGCTAAAGTCCAAAGACATTGTGATGAAGGAATAAAGGCAGCCAAAATGATTATATATAATAATACCGCTTTGAACGTATTTTTGTACAATTTACCCGAAGACCTTATTAGAATTGTCCGACTCAAAGGCTGTTCTACTTTGGAGATCGCTTTAAGTATAGTCACAGAGGAAATTAACTTCTTAGCTCAGTATAACGCCAAAAACAATAAAGCCAAACCAGTTCAGCAATTAGCTCTGCAAAGTTTCGTGAGACCAACTGCATTTATAAATTCGAATTTGACACCAAACAATAATAATAATAATAGTAATTTCAAGTTTGAAGTACCCAATAACCAGATAGGATATAGGCCTAATTTGATGCATACGAATAAATTCACAGCACCTCAACAAAGCTACCATTTTGCATCACCCCAAAATTCAATGCCACGTAATTTCAATCACCAATTTACCCAACAACCACGAGCACCATTCCAAGTTGGTGGATTTAAATTTGGCATTCCCCAACATCAAGCTCAAAAATACGGCATGCAGAATCAACAACAGCCTAATCAGTTTAAATACGGCTTTCAACAACAGCCTAATCAATTTAAATACGGCTTTCAACAACAGCCTAATCAATTTAAATACGGCATACAACAGCAACCCAACCAATTCAAATTCGGCATACAAAATCAACCGCCCAAAAACGTTTACGACACTGACGTATCTATGCGTACCGCACCAATTAGGCAAAACATGACGACGAATGATTTGTTTTTTAGCGAGGAACCTTCAACATCATGTCAAGATTTCTCTCACGATAATAATGACGGTTACTACTACGACCACTATGATGGTTTTGTAGAAGACCCTTCATTTGAAGGTCAATACCTAGAAAATTTTAATGAAATTAATAATGAAGCTAATGCAGTACCTGAAAATTTTCCGATAGTAGCCCTCGAAAGCCCTCCGAAATGATCCATCTTAATTATTGCGATAGCATTTTAAAATTACCTCATATAGTAATTCCCGAAATAAATTCGAAATTTCTAATAGATACCGGAAGCAGTAGATCCTTTATTAGTCCTGCCAAGGCTAACCAATATTTTGGTGAATTTAAATACAATGAACCTTTCACAGTTGTAAGTACCCATGCGCAAAGCATGCACGATGAAATAATTTTTATACCGCTTTTAAAAACATTCAAAAGTACTCTTCCACATAAATTTTACATATACGATGTGGATGGTAGATACGACGGCCTTATTGGGTCAGACTTATTAAAAAAATTGGCAGCTAATATCGATATGAACCACCAAATTTTACGAACACCTAATACTGAAATCCCAATAATTTATAATCCACCTTATGAAATTAATTTAGAACCAAGATCGGAAACACGAGTAAAAATACCCACCAACTTACAAAACGGGGACGCAATCATTGATTTTACACAATTTAGTGAGGGAGTTCGTATGTCATGTGCCCTTATCAAGTGTGATAATTTCTTTGCCGAAACCATTATTCAAAATGTGTCGAATGAAAAAGCTAATATTAAATTTATAGAACCGTTTAATGTAACTGTATTTGAAAATAATGAGTGTGCCATAAATGTGATAAATTCCGATTGCGAGATAGATGAGATTTTAAAAGAAAATTTAATTAAACTACGATTAGATCATACAAATGAAGAAGAACGGAAAGCTATAACTAAATTATGCTATGAATACCGCGACATATTTTATAGTGAGAAAATTCCGCTTTCTTTTACGAATCAGGTAAAACATAATATTAGAACAGTTAACGAAGATCCTATATATATCAGACCGTATCGCCACCCACCTTCCCAAAATGAGGAAGTACAAAGACAAGTAGACAAACTTCTTCAAGATAACGTAATTCAAAATTCTCACTCACCTTGGAGCGCACCGGTTCACTTAGTCCCCAAGAAACCAGATGCATCCGGGCAGCCTAAATTTAGAATGGTTATAGATTATCGGCGATTAAATGAGAATACAATAGACGATAAATACCCGTTACCTAATATAACTGACCTTTTTGATAAGTTAGGCAAATCTGTATATTTTAGTAACCTTGACCTGGCAAGTGGCTACCACCAAATAGAAGTTAATGAAGCTGATAGGCCAAAGACAGCTTTCACAACTCAATCCGGTCACTATGAATTCAAACGTATGCCGTTTGGATTAAAGACAGCCCCTGCAACTTGCCAAAGAGCAATGGATAATATCTTAAGAGGCCTCCAAGGTCTCCATTGCTTAGTGTACCTTGATGACATAATTGTGTATTCGGCTAGTCTTCAGGAACATATTGAAAAATTAAGTAAAATTTTTGACCGTCTCAGAGAAACCAATTTAAAAGTCACGTTAGATAAATGTGAATTTTTGAGAAAAGAAGTTCTATATCTAGGTCATACGATTACAAAAGAGGGTTTAAAACCAAACGACGAAAAAATTAAAGCAGTACTAAAATATCCATTACCGCGTACAGCCACCGAAATAAAAAGTTTTCTCGGATTAGCAGGGTATTACACAAAATTCATTAAAGACTTCGCTAAACTTACACAACCGCTTACCTCTTGCCTGAAAAAGAAAAACAAAATTGAAATTACAAAAGAATATATAGACGCATTTGAAAGATGTAAAGAGCTTTTAACAAACGCCCCACTTTTACAATATCCTGACTTCTCTCGACCGTTCGTTCTCACCACAGATGCGTCGAACTTTGCTCTCGGTGCAGTTCTATCGCAGGGACCTATCGGTAGTGATAAGCCTATAGCCTTTGCAAGTCGTACGTTGAACGATGCTGAAACTAAATACAGCACAATAGAAAAAGAACTTTTGGCAATCGTTTGGGCAGTCAAACATTTCCGCCCTTACTTATATGGAAAAAAATTTACAATTTACACTGATCATCGCCCTTTAGCCTGGCTAAACTCCATTAATGAACCGAATAGCAAACTAACTAGATGGAAGTTACGCCTATCGGAATTTGATTACGAAATAGTGTATAAGAACGGGAAACAAAATTGTAACGCTGATGCTTTATCTAGAATTAAGATTAACGCCTTAACTGATAACGATAATGTTTCCATGCAAGTGAATGTAGACAAAAACGAAAAAAAACTTCAACGCCATTTGAGCAATGTAGTCTCTAAAATTGTACAGCTAGGTAATTCAAATCAGGCGGGGGACGTAGTAACAGTATCATCCGATTCGGAAACGTTAAGTATTCCCTCTTTACATGGTAGACAATCTCCATATCCGATACCATCTCCAAATAGTAGCACCGCCACAGCTTCTGAAGGACACAGTAGTAACAATACAGTACATTCGGCTAAAGACATAGACACAGCAGGAATATTAATTCTCCAGGAAGCGATTGATGCGAAACCAAATCAAATACTCGTTCATACCTGGAACAGAAATGAATGTTCGGTTAAAAACTTATCTAGGGCTAAACAGAACATATTGGAAGTTCACTTACCATTAAACAATTTGGATTTAATTAAAAAATTCCTGAAAGAGTATATCAGGCCTAAAATTAAATATTTTTTTTATTTCGAAGATGTCATACATCGCAAGCAGTTTTCGGAAGCCACAACGCAATTATTCAAAAAAGATAGTGTTAAATTTTATGAATGTACAAAGAGGATAGTATATGTAGAAGATGAAAATGAGCAACGCGAAGTAGTTCTTAAATATCATTTAGGTAAAAATTGCCATAGAGGTATTAGGGAAACATTAGTACATTTGAGGCGAACGTTTTATTGGAATAATATGGAATAAACGGTAGCGAGCATTATAAACTCATGTGAGGTCTGCAAGAAAATGAAGTACGACCGTAAACCCCTAAAACCTCAACTTCAATTGACTCAAACCCAGTCTAAGCCATTCCAAGAAATTTTCATTGATACCTTTTCGATAGAAGGCAAGTATTTTCTAACCCTGATAGACGCGTTCAGCAAATTGGGTCAAGCAATTGAAATTAATAGTAGGTCTACCCCGGAAGTAATAAGAGCTTTAATAAAGTATTTTTCATTTTACGGAATTCCATCCAAAATCAGTTCAGATCCCGGTATGGAATTTAATAACGTACTCTTAAAGGAAATGCTAACATTATACAAAATCAATCTACACATTGGTACTGCGCACAACCCCAACTCTATGGGACTTATCGAAAGGTTTCATTCAACTATTACTGAAATTTACCGAATCGCGAAATACGAACATAAAATTACAGACGCAGCGTCAGTGATGACGTATGCTGTTATGTCATACAATCATTCAATTCACTCTTCGACAGATCTAACGCCTTTTGAAGTAGTATTCGGACACACCGAATCCAATAGTACATTTGCCATTAATTTCGATAAGCAATTCACACAGCAGTTAGTAAAGGATCACGCTAAAAGGACCAAATATTTATATAAATATCTTACGGATAAAATAATTGACAAAAAGTTGACGGTGAGAGAAAAACACGCAGGCGAATCACAGTTCGATATAGACGTAGGTGATACTGTGTTCATAAAAGGTGTTAATACTAGACGGGGCAAAGATAAACCACGTTACCAAAAGGCTCATGCCATCGGTGCTATAAAAAGAAATGTAGTTCCCGTTGAAACCAATAAACGTATTACTAATGTTCCTATTAAAGACATAAAACGTCCTTCGCAGATTATTTCTACTGGTGATCCGAACAATGGGAAGCCAGGCCCTTCATCAGCTTCGCATTGACAAGAATCCGGGATTGTTACCTGTTGACGAAGGTCAAGCATTTGTTAATTATGATAACTGGATAGTTATTAAGATATTAGATTTAAATTTAATTTACGATGAATTAGAATCAAGTATGAATAAATATGGGTTACTTAAAAAGCATGTTCAAAGTTGTTTCGATACTAAATCATTTGATTCAGATTTTACCACCGTCCAACATCAAACCGATTATACTATGAATATTACCATCGACAAATTTAAACAATTAATTCCTCCATTACGAACCAAAAGAGGTCTCCTCGATCCGGTAGGCTCTTTGATAAAAGCCATCACAGGTAACTTAGATAATAATGACGCTCTTAGGTATGAAAGATTAATAAATAAGCTACATACGGAACAAAACGTGATTAAAAATAAAATGACAATAGTTTCCGAAATGGTGGGCTCATTTACAGCCATGGCAAATTCTACTAAAAGCAATTTTATACGATTAGAAGATAATATTCAAAACATTAATCAAGCTTTAAACAACTCCGATTTTCGACAGACGGTTACCAAACTCATTCACCTTTATAATATCTTCCTTGATAACTTTCATAACTTATATTTCCATTTGAGTGAAATCGAAACAGCCATTGCTTTTAGTAAAATTAATGTACTACACCAGTCAATAATTGATACAGAAGAACTTATAATATTGCTTAAGGAAATAGAACAAACTGACAAATTAGTGTTTCCTGTCACTTATGAAAATATTGTAAAATTAGAAAGATGTATCGAGATAAAAGCCTATATTAAACAAAATCAGATAAAATTTATTATGAGTATTCCACTTATTAGAAATGAAATTTTTAACTATTATAAATTAGTTCCCTTACCTGTATTACATAATGGCCAGACGACTCTCATCCTACCTAAAAATCCGTACCTACTTGTGAAAGGGTTGAAAGCAACACCACTCTCTCGGTCATGTCGCGAGGTCGACGAACGCCGATTCCTGTGTCATGAGAACGACATACAACTCTTCACCAATGACAACTGTGTCGTAGAAATCATGCAGTTTCACACAAATATCTCAAGTTGTCACCCGATCCCTGTCACCCTAGAAAATGTGAAGATCTACCTCATACAACCAAATCGCTGGATAGTTTACTCAAAAACTGAAACAGCTATGACTAAATTCTGCGACAATGAAGTTAGCCAAGAGATTCTACTAGGAACCTACCTCTTAACTATGGATGATAACTGCAAGGTGAAAATCAAAGGATACGAACTGAAAAGACATCAGACTCAAGGTAAAGAAATAACCTCCCTAAGGCAGCCATTAATAAACCTACCAAAGATAATACTCAAACCGTCAAGCACTCTGAAGAAGCCTGTGAATCTCGATGGAATTAATATAGCAGACGTACAGTTCCTGAATCTATTACTGCAGAAAAGTATGGGAGAAATTAGTGACAGTGAGTTAAGTGAAAATGCAAAAAGTGAAATTACTAATAAAAGTGTTAGTTTAGTTAATATTATTATTTTAGTTATTATATTAATTATTTTAAGTATAATTGTTAAACATAAATTAATCGAAATTTGTAAAATCTGTAAAATTCGTGATAATCCCGAGGATAATCCCGAACTTGTGGAGGGAGGAGTTATATCGCCTCAATCCGTCCCTGGCTCAATATTCCAAACAGCCACATCAGCACATGCGTGAGAACTCGAGTGATAATTCTAAAGTAATGTAAGACGATATGATAATTGTACTAGACTTATTTTATTAACATTTAATATGGAGGCATTCTGTAACTAACCACCTTCGAAAGAACATTAAATCATTTTATACTTTAAATTGTGTTTTTAAAAAGACTGTCGAGGTTCGTCGCAATTTAAGTACGTAAATAGTTGAGGTTTTGTATACTGGCATTTTACTACTCTAGTCATGAAATTTTTTAAATATTTGAATTCAGCTGACTTCACTCCGTCTACAACAGCTATATTCATATCGTAGTTTTTCAGACGCTAGCGCTATTGTCGTAGGTTTTGGAATCTCTATTTTCAGTATATAATGGGACACTTTTTCAACTTTCGCACCTTATAAGATGGTTCTCCTTCTACTCTATACTCCATAAAAAGATTTTGATAATTTCGGCCAAATAGACAAAAATAAAAAATAAAAATAAAAAGTCTTTTAAGCCATGTTTTCATTTATCTCGGTATCAAATGATTATAATCCTTTATAGTACACTGATTTACAATTTTTTGATGCGTCACATTGCACAACCATATTTAATTGTTAGTAGAGTTTTATTCAGAGTTATATTGAAATTCAAAGTTAAAGTTTTATACCTAAGTTGACTGTATAATGAATGGAGACTTTTTTATATAAAAAAACATCACTATATTATGAAATAAGTACCTATTTAATATAATTCTTAAAAAAATAAACAAAACCCGGTTTCAATACGTTAAATTTTACGAGAGTTATCGTGACCATGCAAAAAAAAAAAACTCCGGACGTCGACGAAAATTGTTTTCGGTTTTCTTAAAATAGAATATAAAATTGATTTATACAAAATATGAAACATGTTATCTTATGAGTGCAAATCAGTTGTGGTAGAGGTAGTTAAAGAGCAAAAAATTTCTTGACCTTAACGTGTTGAGAGTAAAGCACAAACTCAACCGCTTCGCGGTATGAGGTGTGCGATATTTGAAAAGAAAAAAGAAATTGTGTACTTTACAAAAAGATATGAAACCCGAACAAAAGCAGTTTCACTGTAAAGCATCGCGCCAAGTACACTTTCAACTATAATTACAAAACTAATAATTACATTTTTACAAAAAATTATAAAATAAAATGAAAACAAGTACATAACCGTTTTAGATTCGAAAAAAATTTTGCTGATAAAAGTAATAATAAAAAAAAGATTTGTTCGGATATACTTAGTCAGGTCATAAGTTCTGTCAAAAACCCTTTTATAAAATTAATGAAACACTTTTTGACAAATATATAGAAATTATATATGAAATGAAAGGTAATTTTATTTAGAATACAAATTTATTTACACTATTCAAAATGCCCTCCCCTATTTTGAATACATACCCTTAATCGATGCGGCCAATCATCAGTCGCAGCACGCACCACATTCTTATCTATTTCTGCCGCTGCTTTAGCCAAAGATGCTCTGAGAGATTCCAATATCTGATGAGGTTTAGCGTAGACTTTCTACTCCAAATTTTGCCATATCTTGTAATCCAGTGGGTTTAAATCTGGACTAGAAGAGGACCAGTCTTCATGTCCGATAAAGTCAATTCCATGGGCGGTCAACCAGTTTTGCGTGCTTCGTACCCTATGAGCTGGTGCGGAGTTCTGTTGGAATATCCAATGTCTGTTTTTGAACATTGATTAAGAAATGTGTTGTCTGTTAGGACGGTATTTTGGTACACCTCGGCACTGGTTTTTACACCTTTTTCACAGAAAAACACCCCAGTTAAGCCTGAATATGAGACTCCAAGCCAAACCATGAGTGACGAAGGATAATGTCCTCGTTGAACCCTCGGAATACGCGTGTTTGTTTCCACACTGCTGTGGGCATACACCTTATCATTTTGTTTATTATAACTTTCTTCGATGTTAAATATTTTTTCATCCGGAAACAAAAATTCGCGGCATTTTTTTCCAGCGTACCGCCGTAACAAAATGCGGGATCTATCCAGCCTAATTTTGTTCAAACACTAGTTCAAAAAATGACCGGTCTTCTTATGATAAGCTCGTAGTCCTAGGTCTTCATTGATCACTCTTTTGACCGTGGTTCTGTCTAGGCCCATCTGAAAAGCTAAGATTTTTTGTTTACGAAAAGGATTTCGTTGGGTTCACGCCTTCACAGCTTTGATGATCGCGATTGTTCTAACTGTACGAGGTCGGCCGGTCCTCTTACGATCTTCGAAGCTTGAATCTTCAGTGAATCGTTTGATAGTGCGATAAACAAATCGTAGGGTTATTTTCAATTTTTGTAGAATATTGAAAATCTGTTTTGGCGCGTAATCACAGCGGTGCAACGCAATAACCGCTACTCTATCTTTTTTCTTCGACCACTCCATATTTGAAAATGAATGAAAATTAATGTATTTTTTATTTTCGGCAAGCGCAAACATTATATTTTTAAAATTGGTGAAGTTCATCTAGCCAGTATCCAAAAATTTTAAATAATAAGGTTTTGACAGAACTTATGACGCGACTAAGTATATACAACATTCGCGAAGACTGGCGCCGTGAGAACTTTTTCTGACAAGGACTCTACTGTAAACATGAGACCATTGATAAACCACGTTTTGTAATAAAATAAAAATACATTACCTTTCAAAACTGAGGTTTCTCTGCGAATGAAACTCAGTATCCCATTTGTGTAACATTTGTCAGTGACGCATTAGGGGTAAAACACATCGTCACTAACATAAAGATAAAAAACGGGTTTTCAAAAACTCGCACCAAACGAAGCAAACACGCACCAAACGAAGCAATTGCTTCGTTTGGTGCGAGTTTTGTGTATCTATTTTATAAACTATCAATATCTTACGTTGTAAGAATTTTATTTTAATTTTTCTTAATCATTATATACGTGGCTTTCTTAAACATTATCATTACCAAACGTTACATAAGTACGGTAGTTTCCTATATTTGCAACGAGTTGCAACAATATACTAACGGAACAGATAAAGCCGCATTAAAAGCCGTTTAAATTTTGTTTAAAGCCGCCCATGCCATCTTTTTTTTTAATTTAATATTTTTTAAGCCTCTATAAAATTAATTTTTCAGGAGTTGCGGTGTAATTTGCACGTTGAAATAATTTTTTACAAGGAATTCGAAGTTGTGATCATTTACCAAATTTACTACCGAATCGCGTGTCTCAAATACTGTCGCATAGAATTTTGTTTTTGGTAGTATTGAATAACAGGAACTTTTCAAGTATGGTATTTGTTACTAAACCATGTTTTTAACCTAAAAATATAATTATTCGCTAATAGTGTTTTTTTGTATTTTCTAAAAAAAATCTTAATATTGCTATATGATCATAATACTGTTGTCTCTTTGTAGGACTAATTGATTTTCACAAGCGGGAAAGAACTAACTACTTATATACTTAATACCAGCTATAGGAGAAAATTAGTTGCAGATAACAGGGCGTTCCAATCAGAAAGCATTAGCTCTAATAAACATTTTTATAACATAGAGGAGGCCCTCTTTATCAGTGGAGTGTACCAGCTAGTAAATAATAAAAATGATTATCTGTAAAAATAAAATACAACTAACTACAAGTAAAAAGTCTTTTTAACGCAGTTCTGTATTTTTTTTCTGATTTCCATTTTGCAATTTGGTTTCATTCAGGAAAAGTGCTAGAAACAAATGTTAGATATTCATTTTGTTTTACCCTGAACTTCTTTGAGGTTGAAAGCTTTACTTCGTCCAACTGTAATAAAAATACTATTGAATATCAAAACGGAATTTCCATATCGGTCACAGCCAGGCGGATGAGTATGGAAGTAAATTAGCTCGGGATTAATATTATGTATGGTTGTAATATTAAGTGAAATGTGTAGTGTACATAAAGTGAATTAATTAGACGGGCATATGACAAGTGATACGCTTAGTTTTGACAGCGTTGTATCTAAACGTTATTGTGTCTCTATTGATAGTATTATACTTATATATTTTTAAGATTTAACTATTGTTCTGTTCCTTTAAAAGCATGGCTGGCACTATTCCTTATCTGTCCGTATTTAATATATCTGTTAATAGAATCAGGCATTACTTTGCGGAAATCAATTATATAAAAGTTGGAAAATTTTACTTTGCCAATATCCGCTGGATAAAATAAAATTATGTGCTTACTCAGTGATCTTGGTGCTATTTAAACTAGGTAAGACACATTATTTTATTTTATTGAGCGGATATTGGCAAAGTAAATTTTTGAAACTTATAATATAACTATGTCTTATAGTAACGATCGCATTAGTCTAATCTGGACGTACAACGATTTTACCGATGTTTTGTCGATTTTTCCGGACCGATACGATATAGACACGCTCAAGAAAAGAGCCTACTCCTTTTTAAAGGGCCAGCAACGCATCTGCAATTCCCCTGGTTCCCCTGGTGTTGCGGTTGTTCATGGGCGGCGGTAGTCATTTACCATTAGGTGAGAATATGATACGTTTTTATAAAATAAAATCATTAAAAGTTATACAACCCAAAATTTAAGGATGTAATAGCATACATACATTGGGCACCTTCTTTCCTTCATCTGATTTCTACCTTGATCTCATTTCTGAGCGGGGAGAAGTACGCTCTGCTGTCTCAATAACACGCATTAAGACAGCGGGGCGTACTCTTTCCTTCGCACGACCGTTTTCACATGTTATATTTTATATATATGTGGAGGAAGCGAGAGAGGTGTGTCAGGATCGCGCCAAATGGAAGTCCATAATCTCTGCCTACCCCTCTGGGTGACAGGCGTGAGTGTTTATGTTTTATATGTTTATTTTATATATAGAAATATTTTTCTTTTGAATCTCTCTGGCGTTCAGTTTCCTCACAATAGTTTCCTATACGCCGTCGCTCCATGTAGTTTGGGGTCACACTATACTGAGCTTGACAAGTCTGCTCGTGAACATTTTTGACTATCGCGTGTCGATTCTCCAGCTAAATTTAGGAAGTCGCTTTTTATGTAGGTATATATTAACAGTATAAAAAAGCGTCTATGGTGAAAACTTCAGTGCTAACCATAGTCCTCCTCCACAAATTGCCTCGTAGGGGATCTCCCAAAAATTTGGCATAGTTGGCACGCTTGTCACAGGCGAATTAATACCATTACATTAATAACGGCAATTTTTGATTATTTTGAGTTATCAGGAAGATGCTGTTGTCAACCACCTGTTTCATATTCCTCTGTTTAACTCCTACGGTCTCCTATTATGACACCTACGGGATAGTAAGGGATTAGTGAATGAATACTGTCTATCCCACACCTACAAAGCAATTTACAAGCCACTTATACATCAACTCCATTAGAAACTCATACGTTGATAGCTTATATATTGCTCCCGCCATTATGAAAGAACGTTACTCTAATCGTTAAAGTTAATCTTACTTTCAAACCAGGTTCATCGAGGTGTATGACTAGCCTTTTTTCACTTCAACAAAAATACTGATTCGTTGGGCTATGTCACTTATATTTTGTTTAAAAAATACCCTTATATCCTTAATTTCTCCAGTGCCACGATAGCGTGTCACATACATCAATTCATCCATCCATCCATTTATTCATCACAGCCTATTAAAGTTCACTGCTGAACTTAGGCCTCTCCTTAGACTGAGGAGATATTTGCCACAGTTGCCACACTTGGCAGGCATATATTACCTATAGGAATATATAAGCAACTAAGACAGGTTCTATATATCTATAATATTAATGTCGAAGGTGTTACCTTTTTTGTATAGAGGCGTTAGCCAACACGTCCGTGTTTTACACATGCAACAAATCCTTAAGTTAGAGACAGATTTAGTAGGTAATAATTTGAAGAGGTAGACCTCTGGAAAGATGGACGGATGAAATTGAAAGGTTTGCTGGAGATGATTGGATTTCAGTGGCCAAGGATAGGGAAAAGTGGAGAAATCTGGAGGAGGCCTATACTCGTAGAGAGGTCCTTAACAATAATTACATAAATAAAAACTCATCAAATGTGTCAAAAAGTGGATAGTCATTATTGATTGTAACGATAATTTTATCTTATTTAAATGTATTTTCTTTTATGATCTGATTATGTTATAATTTTGTTTCTAATTTTAAATTATTTAATGAAATTAATAATTAATGTAATGTATTTTAATAATTTTGTTAAGGAAATAAATGGCTTTATAATTATAATAATTTGAATGTGATCATTTTTTTTGTATGATCTATAAATGATTGTTTTGGGTCTGAGCATTGAATTTGTCCTTATGGAATTGATGAATTAACCGTAAGGCGGCGGCGTAAGAGATCCCAATACCACATATATCATTCCGTTCCGTAGTGGATCGTAGTCGTGGGTGACAGAGGGAAAATGAACAGAAGATGTGCACATTGTCATCATGATGACAACTTCAAATAATAACAACCCGCCTGCCGAGCGTGGCACCTAAGACAAATATGAGGCAAATCTTTCAGAGGTCTATGCTCAGCAGTGAGCTTTTGATAGGCTGCCATGAATGATTGTGTCGTAATAATTATCCTGCAACTGTCTTAACGGCTCAGTTGCGCGGTGGCTAAGCTTTAGGACACGACTCTGCGGACTGCACGTTCAGACCTCGCACGAGACAAGTATTTATGTGGCCTATTCCACGTCTTCAACCAGTGCGTCCTGTCCGTACTTACTTACGGTGCCGAAAAATGGAAACTGACGACACGGCTACTCCACGAGCTCAAAGTCGCTCAGCCAGCGATGGAAAGAGCTATGCTCGGAGTTTCTCTGGTAGATAAAATTCGAAATGAATAAATCCGCCGGAGAACTAAGATTACTGACATAGCCTTTCGTGTTTGTAAACTGAAGTGGCAATGGGCTGGCCACGTCTGTCGCAGAGGTGACAACCGATGGAGTAGACGTGTTATAGAGTGGAGACTGCGTCTAGCCAAACGTAGTGTGGGACGCCCCCTAACTAGATGGAACGACGATCTGAACGAAACTGGATGCGTGTAGCCGAAGATCGGGCTAAGTGGCGCGCCTTGAGAGAGGCCTATGTCCAGCAGTGGACTGCCGCAGGCTAATAATGATAATGATTGCAAGTCTGGATGGTTTGTCTATTGACAGTTTATTTTGTAAACGTTTCCACGATATGAAATTCGTGGCGTCGGGGTATTTTTTTCTAAAATGACTAAAATTCACATGGAGTCCCAAACCTATTACGGTTTTATATAAAAAGGAAAGGAAGAAAAAAGTCCACTGTTAAATATAGATAATTCACCAATTGGTATGATTTCTTATTATTACACCATTCTTGGCAGACGTTATTCCCCGTTACTTACTTAAGAATCTTAGGTCAGAATTGTTTTTAATATAGCCATTACGCCTACTACGCATTTTTAATGATCTTTGGGTTTTCTAAAATTATGCTCTATTTGTTTACTGCAAAAATATTGACGTATGCAAAAAGTACACATGTTTTCACTAAAGCAATCTAGATTTCTCCAACTTCCCTCAGGACGTCTCGAATGTTAACTTACGACCGCGTCTGCTGCTACAGGTAAACAAATTGCTACTAAATCAAAATTTAATGATATTTTAGAAAAAATACATCAAAATTTCTATCAAAACTAAAATTTAAATTAATAGATTAATAATTTAAAATTAAAAATTTTGTACAGCCGACTTCAATACGAGTTATTAATAATAACTCAAAAACTATTGGTCTAATCTTGATCAAATTCATTCACCACACGAGAAGTACCAGCTTTCAAATAAAAAAAGAATCATCCAAATCGGTTCACCCAGTAAAAAGTTATGAGGTAGCACACATAAAAAAAACATACAGTCGAATTGAGTACCGTCTCCTTTTTGGAAGTCGGCAGACAAATATCGACGGCCAACCGACTAGTCGTAGTAGATAAATTGTACCTTTATTTGCGCCTTCAATAACAAACGGGTGCTTGTGCCTTTGTTTATACGTCCATTTAGGCCGCTTTAAAGCACTTGATTAGGGTTTAATAGACACTTCGATGTTTATTTCTTTATATATTAATGAGCCTATACCCTAGACTTACTTTTCCAGAAGGACTAACTTTTATAACTTGTACTTTTGTAGTATGGACTGTTTCTTTTATTTAATCTTTATTACACACCTTATAAGGGCGGACTTAATGCCTTATGGCATTGTTTACCAGTCAACCCTAGATGATTTGAGAAACTATGGCAGGCGTAAACAATCACTTCATAAATTTAATAAATAAGTAATAAACATTGCATGAAAACTGATATAAAAAACCTATCACACTACAAAGTAAAAATAAATATTACTATTGCATCTAAAGCCACATAAAAACTTGAATGACAGATGTTCAAATTCTTATATGGCTCTACATAGTAAATAACACTAGGGTTAAAAGTTATAAGACCTAAATAATGGTTTATATTATTGGCTGCGCATTATAATGGGCTAAAATAACACGATACATTTTAAAATACATATACAAAATATGATTGACTAGATTTTTCTTCTGTTAAGGCTTCTTTGAAAGTTCACAATTGGACATTTGGCATTTTTTTGTTAGGCTTTGTAACCGTTTAGTGGCGGTGTAAGAATATCCACTACCCGACATCGTTCCGTGGGCGTCGTAAGAGGTGACAGACACAACTGAAACAGGCTATGGGCAGCTGCCCCTTTACGATAATAACTCATAATAATAGTAAAAAACTGCGGATGCCGGAAAATGTATATTATATGTATTTAAATTTTTCTTTAAGATTCTACTTCGCTATTATTTTTCTAATTTCCCACCGTACGTATTACTACAGCGTTATACTGCTATTTTACGCTTGAATTCTGTGATGGCGTAGTGTTTCCTAGGTTGAGCCAGGCCTTATAGTACAGTACAATACAGCTTCAGCGTGGCTCTACCACGTAAAAACTTATTTTAATTTAACTTTCTAACTTCTGACTCTTGATTTTCGATTTCAACACTTTACAGAACCCATGATCACAGCAGTAAAAATAATGATTTCTTATATTTACGCGAACACTACACATTTTTAAATAAAACTAATTTTACGGATTTTATCGCGTATATTAACTTATTTTTTTTTATATATTCCCGACGTTTCGGGTGCTTGCCAGCACCCATGGTCACGGGGGACTGAGGTGTTTGACGTCCTGCTGTCATAGTTAGCCCGGCTACCTTCAGTTTTTTAATATTAATTTTTGGTTCGATTTACGCAGAATGAGCTTACAGTATCTTGAAGTCTAGCAGTGGTATACTTGGGTTTGGATTTGATTTTATTAATTATGGGATCCCAAACAGATGGCAGCACCCATCCATCTTCTCTATTGAAATTAGGATGTTTTTTAATTTCAATAGCCTCGCGAATCGTCCTTGGGAGGAATCGGTGTTCTTTTGCGAGGATTTGTGGTCTATCAAATCTAATGTAATGGCGGGGACGATCTTGAACATGTTCACAAACTGCAGACTTCCCGATACGTCGGTGCTTCACGTCAGCTATATGTTCTTTAACGAGGGTTTTAATAGATCTTTTTGTTTGTCCTATGTACGAGAGACCACATTCACAATCCAGCTTGTACACTCCTGAATCTTGTAGAGGGATATGACACTTGACGGATGGTAAAAATTGACCAATCTTCTTCAGCGGCTTGAAGTATGTTTTAATGGAAGCTCGCTTCAAGATGTAGCCAACCTTGTCTGTGACTCCTCTGACATAGGGTAGTTCAGCAGGCACACGCTAAAAATAAGTTAAAAATAAACGTACCTAATATTCGTTTCACTCCAAAAGGGGATATCATAATCAGAAACGTAATTATAAAAAAAAAAAACGCTTGTATAATAAAAGAGTTCATTTACTTCAAAATTCAATGCAGTTGTTTTAAATTAAAAGCACTATGAATTACTTCAGCATATTCTGTATTTCACAAGCAATCGTATAATTATGAAGCACTCAAAGTGATCATTTTAAAAATTTATTACTTATTTGCGTGTCTCGATCACTGCAGAGAACTTTAATTAAGTATTTATTTAGTTCAAAATATACATCGTCTATCGGAGCTATTTATATATTATAGAGACTGCATAAAATAATTATTATATGCTTTTACGCAAGTATTAGGTAACGTCTTGTTTCAAAATTTTGAAACTACTTACTACTTTTTAGTTATACGTAAAATACGATTTTTATTATAGAATAAAGGGACGAGCACATCATAATGGTTATTGGATGTGGCCCATATACATCTTCATCTATCCTCAATTAGGAATCAAAATGCAGATGCGTTTCAACCCCTGAGAGTTAAGATTACGTTAAGGTTACCTGTTGCGTACCATTTTGTATTATAGTTTGCGAGTTTTATTTTATTTAATTGTTTTTTATTCCCAAGAATTTCTTATTTGTCGCTTTCAAGGGAACTACCGTATGTTAAATTGTTTTACAAATAATAATTTTAATGAAATTCTGTTAAATAAATGAAACAATAGTTTGAAAATTTTTGAACAACACGCATTTTGAAGATTGTGATGATGATGCTCGCATTAGCTGCGATGTTCTTAGTAATAATACTAGGTCGACATTGAAAATGAAATAAAATTATCATTATCAGTTTATCGTATTGCCAACGGTTGTTAATACGTTATTAAGTTTTTTTTTTGACATTATAAGCCAGTATTGGACTACTATCCCACCTGATGGTAAGTGGTGTTGCAACCGTAGATAGTAAAGTAATGAATTAACAAAATCCTATTCACTCTTGCCTTGCAGACACCTATATTGGAACTAGATGGAAAGACAAATGCTCCCAGATTATTCCCCGCTTTTACTGTACGTATTATGAACGATAAAGCAAATGTTTGTTGCCCTTTTGGTTCGAATGTTTTTGTTCGAATGTTCTATGTAGACGACGAAAGGGCGGAGACCAGCCGAGCATCTGGTGGTCCGATAATGGATAGGGAGGAATTAAGTAATGCAATTCCTGCGCATACTCCTCGAAATGTTTCTTGGAATACACCGAAAATCTGTGCTTGAGACTGATGAAATTGGTGCTAACTAAGGTGTGGCTCTAGTGGTGGTGAATTAAATATTTCGAATTTGTCTTTCAATAGGGGTAGTCTATAAATGGTTGCAATGACGGCGTAAGAGAATGCGTCATCCCATTTCATCCCGTTGGCATCGTGAGAGATGACCTAATATGTTATTATGTATGTATGCCTATTTATTGCGAGTGACGGTTTATGTATTCGCTTACGTCAGGCGTAAAATACCCAGCGGGGTTACGCAAGTTGGCTTTCTATCGTTAACGCTACTAAGAAACTACAAAAATGAACGAGGAGGAAATATCGCAACGTTAAGTGATGTGACTACGTGTACATTTTGCTAGTTTTATTTTAGTATTCACGATTGTAGAAAGTAAAGATAAGCCAAGTTGGGCTATACCTACAGATTGGCGATGGAGTGCAGTTTCAAAGTAGTGAAACGACTGGTACTGTTGATCCGCCCGCAAGGCATGGAGTTAAGGAAAATCCTTCCTTCAACGGGCAAGGCCATATTCTTACGATACACTTACCCATACCCATACCGATATGACTTAGGGACCTTGAAGAAACAAGCTTACTCCTTTTAAAAGGCCGGCAACGCACCTCCAATTCCCATGGTGTTGCAGTTGTTCATGAGCGGCGATCGGTACTTACTATCAGGTGATCCGCATTCTCGTTAATCTTCCCCCTCTTCTATAAAAGGAAATAAATCCAGCAGTGGACTTTTACGAACTTGTGGAGAAGAAGTATTGTCAGAGAAATTTTCAGTTTGAAAATAAAATAGATTACTAAAACCATACACGCTTAATTACTAATGTCGACTTAAATTGTAAAAAGTATGCAATACATATTAAACAGGACTACACCAGTATGTATGTCAACAGGTCAAAACACGGTCAACGTTAGAATATAAAACTTTACGACACTACAAGTTCTGTTTACGTCATTATCAAAATAAGGAATCGCTATAAACTTATCTAGCGTGAGTTGTTTAATGTAAGTTTATAAACGAAAACAATAACTATTATAATGTAACGTGGCTCTATCACATATAAATAAATTTATTAGTAAAGTCACGCTGCAGCTATATTATGGTTGCAGCACGAATGGGTCAGCTCGACCGGGGAAAGACCACGCTCTCACAGAATTACAACGTAAAATAGCAGGTTAATGCTGCTGTGTTTCGTGAGCGTAGAGATCTGGAGATCCATTTTACTGTTAA
The DNA here is from genome assembly GCA_963668995.1 of Parnassius mnemosyne. NCBI lineage: Eukaryota > Metazoa > Arthropoda > Insecta > Lepidoptera > Papilionidae > Parnassius > Parnassius mnemosyne. The sequence goes on from CAVLGL010000148.1 coordinate 44,310,971, forward strand.
CGAGGCATTCCATTTTGGTCCTAAGGGGTGACAACGCATGTGCATTTTGATTTTGAATAGAAAACAGATGCTTATGGATCATAGCATCTACTTATCACCAAGTGGACAGTGTACTCGTTTTTTTATAGAATAAGGGTAACTTATTCTATAAAAAATGTTTTTAAACAATTATATAAAAGCTTTTACAAAAATTTACTTCGCAAATATCCGCGTTATAAAATAAAATGATGTGTCTTACCTAGTATGAAGAAGCACCTCCCGCCCTCCCTCAATTGCGTGCACTATCCCCGTCACCACTAATCCCAGCACCGCTACTTCCAACACCACTACACTAGGCAAGACACACCACTGACGATAATACGACACGTGTTTCGCCTCTACACGAGGCATCCTCAGGTGATATAGACTCTACGGTGGCTAACCGCTAAGTGAACGGCGAGCCAAAACAAGTGCCTTTTATACAAATCGATGATGCAACCGCTCTCCACCTAAGTAGCGAGCGACTGCGTCATGCGATAAAACATGCGACCAATCACCGCTGGACTTACGCAGCCGTTTGTAAAATTAAAAACAAACCGCCGCGCAACGCCCACATTATTAGAGAGCAGGCTTGAAGATATTTAAGAGAGGTGAGTTAGTAACATTTGTTTGTTCATTCAGCAATGCAACGGTATTATTATTACTTTTTAATATCTCTAACTGTTCCAGCACACACAGCCGCAGCCCTTTATTACACGTATGTAAGACTTTAAAGGAGTGGTCGTTGGCTAGGTTGTGTCCAGTGTCCAAAAGATGTTTGGCAAAATGGGATTTATCGGGATTGCAATTCCTGTACGCGGCTAAATGCTCTTTATAACGTGTCTCGAAATTGCGACCAGTCTGACCCACGTAAACGGCGTGGCATTCGTCACAAACAAGTTTGTAAACACCTGACTTTTGACGAATATCCTATATATAAATTATATAATATATATAATTTATATAATGGATTTCCGCAAAGTAACGCCTGATTCTATTAGTTTTTAAACAAATTAATATCTAAAGTGAGTAGTAAAAAAATGACTTAATTTTTTTTTTTTACTTTTCTTGCCTGATTATCAGCCTGTTAACTATTAATTGCTTAATACTGCGTAATTAATAATAGCGTAGTATTGAAGTAGTAGTATATGGTGTATAGTAGTAATAGTAGCGGCGGTAACCAGAAAGAAATTAACCTTTAAGAGATATTTTCTTTACTTGTTGCCTGCTGTTTTTCAATGCTTGCAATGGCATCAATCAATGAACATATCAGACATGAAAAGATCAATGAACAGTTCAGTTATGCAGAGAAACTTCAAGCAATTGTCATTAAAGTTCCTTGTGTGTTTTCTACAATCCCAAATTGTAGTCATTTTTATAGCATCATCTATAACGAAGTTTTGAAAGAGCAAATACTTGGAGGATCAACAGAATCTCGTTGTTCTCACGTTACAGTACAAATTCTCTCCCAACGTTAAATTGTTCTAAAAATGCACAGCATTTCTCAAAGGAAGCATTCTCTAGAGTTGTGTCACGATACAGAATGTTTTGAATATATATTCTTGTTTTACTACTAAAAGAGCTTAAAGACTACACTTATAAAGAATAACATAAAATATTGTAGTATGTGGTGAGTTTTTATTACACTGAAGTGACAAACGTACTTATCATCCACCTGATGGTATAGGCTACTACAGCCCATGGGCGGCTGCAACTAACTTCAAGCAACGAAAGCTACAGTTGCGTTGTCGCCACGAGGTCTAAGATGAAATGCTCCATGGCCTGAATGTAAAGCTTCTTTTCTGCCTAGTATTCCGTTTGGGTAAGTACTACCCTCTTACTTATTCCTGCAGCAGAACTTTCTTGTTCCGATGTGAAAGATGTAGAGAGCCAGTATAATTTCAGTCAAATATGAGGTATATACACCTTTTGTTGTGTCATTCCTTGAAGAAGGTTTATGTTCAGTAGTAGACTTGTATTGAGCTGTGGCGATGATAATGATGATGATGTGAGTGTAAGTGCGTTTTTTTTTTCAATTAATTGAGTATGGTTTCGGCTAGGTGACTGCGTCACTTGAAATGTATTTAGTGTTCTGTCTATTTTACTTTGTTTGTCTGAGCCCTTGGTTAAAATAGTCTAACGTTTTTATTATTATTATTATTATATATATATATATATATATATATATATATATATATATATATTTTGTAAGTGATTTGTTTGTAACTTCATACGAGTACTGACATGATATAAAACACTTATGAATTCATGAAAAGAGTGTTAGTTTTTAAGAGAGTTGTTTACTAAGAAAATGGGTTGACACTGATAACTGACTGACACTTTAAGCAAAGAAATTCAAATATCCATTACACTCGACTTTTATAATATTTCTAAGGGTGAAATATATCTGGGATGTAATAACATGGAAGCTACCAAATGGTTTTTTCATGCAAATAAATGGCAGCTGCAAGAAGAACGCTTCATTAATTTTCAAAAGTGTTATCCTCGTCTATTTAGGCGGGCTAAAATTATAATAATTTAACGAAGTAAGTTTTTAAAATATTTTAAGATTAAAAGGGAGCAGTTTGGCTACCTAAATCTCTAGCAGCATCTTAATATACATAAATTTAAAAACATCATATACAAATAAATTCATTAGTATTTGTATTTATTATTTGTAAACATTATTTTTCGAGCTGTACATATTTATTGTTACAATTTACTTAGTAATAGAATCAAAGTTATCAATTTTTATTGTTCTAGAATGCAGTCTAATTACAAGAAGGACCCATGACCGGTTTTGAGGTATATAATGGTCCTAAAATTACTAAATATAAGGTACGGGTAGGAGCATCTATGTGCATTATGAGGATCATCTACTGTGATCGCCAGATATTTAGCGAATAATTGGCATACTTTATTACACTTAAGCTAATTTTAAACAAGGAATGACATAATGTGTAGTTTTTTATTTTCTTGTGACTTTTTTTATAAGATAAGGGTGACAAACGAGCACACAGTCCACCTGATGGTAAGTGGTTGCTGTGGCCCATAGACGTCTACATCTATCCTCGTTTGAGAATTAAAATGCAGATGCGTTGTCACCCGTGAGGATTAAGATGGAATGCCTCTTTTCCAGTAAAAAGGGTCTATGTTTCTCTACACTCACCATACGAAACACAGCAGCGTTAAGCTGCTATTTTACGCTGGTATTCTGTGAGAGCGTGGTCCTTCCCCGGTTGAGCCGACCCATTCGTGCTACAACTATACTATAAATATAGCTGCTGCTTGGCTCTACTACGTAAAAATTCTCCTGAGTCAGTATTCTGAGTTCAGTCTTCTCAGGAGACAAAGCTTTTGTGGCCTTCTTCGTTTGAAGTTGACTGCAGGTGTCAATGGACTGCAGGGGCCACTTACTTATAAGGTGGGCTGTACGCTCAATTACCATTTCAATTTTATAAAAAGATGATTTTTAATTCATTTTCATTTTTGCTATTATTTGAATTTCCAATTACTTAAAACATTATAGTTTCCATAAAACTACAATATATTTTTATCTCAGTAAACGCGTAAAAATGAGGCATTAACAGATTATAAATAATAAAATATTCATCATCATTACAACCTTTCATAAGTCCACTGCTGAACATAGGCCTCCCTCAAGGAATGCCACAAAGCACGGTCCTGAGCCACCTGCATCCATCGACTTCCTGCATGTCTTACCAGGTCGTCACTCCATCTCGTGGGGGGTCGCCCTACACTTCACCTACCGGTACGAGGCTGCCACTCAAGAACCTTTCTTCCCCATCGGTTGTCGGTTCTTCGAGCTATATCGCCGGCCCACTGCCACTTCAGCTTACTAATCCGTTGGGCTATGTCAGTTACTCTGGTTCTACTGCGGATATCCTCATTCCTAAGTTTATCACGCAGAGAAACTCCGAGCATAGCCCCCTCCATAGCTCGCTGAGCGACCTTGAGCTTCCTCATACGGCCAGCAGTGAAGGACCACGTCTCAGATCCGTAAGTCATCACTGGCAACACACACTGGTTGTACAATTTCGTTTTAAGGTTTTGAGGTATGTCTGACGAGAAGATATGTCGTAGCTTCCCGAACGCTGCCCAGCCGAGTTGAATCCGTCGATTGACCTCTTGGTCGAAGTTGGACTTACCTAGTCGGACTATTTGTCCCAGGTAAACATACTCGTCAACAACTTCGAGCTTAGTGCTCCCAATAACTACCGGCATAGGTGTGACATGGACATTAAACATAATCTTTGTTTTGTCCATGTTCATCTTAAGACCTATCCGTTGGGAGACACTATTGAGGTCATTGAGCATAGTGCTTAGGTCCTCCAGCAATTCTGCCATAAGGACTATATCGTCGGCAAAAAATATTGCCCTTATTTTAAATCTGTTCACAAATCACAGAATTAGATCGCAGCGTTGAGCCGCGACACTATTCCAATGATTAAAAATACAAGGGTTGTTTAAATTAATTCAATCGAATATCTTTTTTTTTAAACTGAATAAATAGCGTGAATAAATCAAGTTCCACCACGCTTCTATAATAGCGCGCTTTACCTCAAAGTCCGTGATCGCATCTAGCATTTGACCCAAAAGAAAATATAAAGCGTTTATTGATGCCTCTGATGAATGGCGATACCTAAGCTAAAGTACCTCTTTTTTAATAATTGGGTCTCCACTTCTTTTGACAGTAAACAAAATACACTAGATTACTGTTTCTGTTATATGGTAGGATATACACGGTCTTTTCCCCAGTCAAGTCGCCTTATTTAAAATCCGCAACCAGATTCTAATGACGGCACGTATCTACACCAATTTATTTATGATATTCTAGACGGCTACGTTGCTTTTGGATTGGATTAACTGTCTACAGCGAGGCTAATGTAGCTTTGTTTCGACTTTTGACGTTTAGTTTTTTTGTACTGTGTAAAGGTATCGCATAAAGATTAAAACCTGGTGTATTTTTAATTTGTTAATATTTTAAACAACAATTCGTTATTATAATGGAAAAACATAACGCAGTTGTGTATTGACTCTCACCATCAACGAAAAATTTACTCAATCGCACCGCTGGTTTCGAATCCAGCTGGACACAATGTTTGTATAAAACTCAAATCGCTTATTATCGGATCTGGTAATAATGTGATTGTCCACGTCCTTTGACTTAGCAATCTCGTATACAACCGAACTTTTTTACTTATTACAAACCAGTGCACGACTACAATCCTGGTGAAATGCAACCCTAGATGGTAAACTAAACTGTCTTAGCGCAACAAACCTATTCGACTACTTTAGTGCAGTTCGATTTGGCATTTCGGTATAGTAAAATATACACATTGTAATAATGTAATTTCTCCACCAGACCGAACTTCGGTCATTGCAGTCAGTCTCAAAAGAGGACTCTCATCTGTGTAGAACAGGATTATAGTGCATATGTATGTGCTAATACAGGTGCACCCTCTATTCTCTTACGCTCATAGTACTATGTGACGGCATTCCGACATAAACAGAGAGAGATCAGGCGCAGGACAAATGGCTTTTACGCGCTTTTCGAGGCACGAAATACGGCTACTTCCCGACTCTGGGCTGCTAATAAGTATTTATTTTTTATAGAAGTATGGGTCTCAAACGAGCGCGTGGTCCATAGACTCTTACATTTATCATCGATTAAAAATTCAAAATGCAGATGCGTTGCGGACCAAGATAGAATGAAAAAAATAAAAAAAAATATCTTTATTTCAGGAAACACAGGAGAATGTTCGTAAAATTGAAGTGAAATATAAATTAAATTATAGTGTTTGTGGCGCTGCTGTAGTTGCGCCACAAGTGAAACACATAGAAGCCTAAATCGCACTAACAAAGTTCCGATGTTAAAGCAGCATATATAGAATAGCTCCGAACTACCAATCGGAGCGTTGGCCGCTCCCCGGGCAGAACACCTTGCCCGGCGGGAGATCTCCCCTTTTCCTTCCACCCGCCACAGTGGTGACCCCGACGTTATATGAACACGCAACCAACAAACCTTCGGACGGATGTAGCGGCGCTGTCGTCGCGCCACAGTTTTAGTAATTAAATTTATTTACAAATGTAAATGGAGATGTTTGAGACCATGACTAATTGACAGCAAAAAGGTATTTGGTTCTCTACAGACATTATCCTTTGAAACACAGTAATATTATGCTGGTATTCTCTGAAAGAGTGGTCCTTCCCCGTTCGAACCGACTATTCCTACTAACTACATCACATTAGTATTACAAATGATTACCTTAATGATCAGTGTAACAAAAGGTATATATTTTTTATATGATATTAATAATCCAAACGAGATAAGTAAGTTACGGTGAAGTGGCCCATATCATCACGTGGTAGTCGTATGAGGCGACAGATGGAAACAAATCAGGAAATGGGCATCAGCTTCGTCCTAATAACGAATAAAAAAATGAACTGCGCTTACCAAACGTGGCAACTGTGGCAAATACGAGGTAATTTTTGAGGGACTCCTATGTTTAATCGTGGGTCTAAATAGGCTGCAACGGTAACCGTTTACCGTTACCGTTACGATAAGGGTCGATCTGTGACGAGCAGTTATTGCACGCTATGGACATCTGCCACTAACTTCAAATGAAGAAAGTTACAAGAGCTTTACTACCCCTGAGAACTAATAAAAATTTACTTACGACCTTTAACTGGCTACTCTTCAGAAACACAGGAATATGTAAATGTATGGTACCAAACAGTTTCCTAGACAGGAACGGAACCCTGCTATTATGTAAAAACGATAAAAATTTTATGGCAAGACCTAGACATTCCATTCCACACACCTCATATTTTATTAACACTGCCTTGTAGAAGTGACGTCAGAGAATCCACTATCTGATATCATCCAGTGGGTGTCGTAAGAGACGACAGAGATAAACTAAAACAGGAGACGTGCTGCTCAGTTCCTAAACTGCTCAAAAGAATAAAAGACTGCGGTTGCCAATCCGCCTGGCAAACGTGGCGACTAATGCAACTACGAGTAAATCCATGGCGAAGGCTTATGTTCAACAGTGGACTTTTGTTGATAGGCTATATTAAATGAATGAATAAATTATATTGACTCTCCACAAAAATATAAGCGAGTATCGTCCCCATTAATTCACAAAACTTTAAGGCAGCATGTAATTAAAACTTGTCTGCCTCTCTATTTTTTTATTTTAATTTCTTTATTGTCGCCTTCAATAAAATGTCATATACAGCCCTTGTCAAAACTCGGTGCGACGCCCGCCCGCCCTACCAGTTTCAATCCCGCTGTCGAGCTTGACGCACGCCGCCGCGTCACGCCGCCCGGCTTAATGACAGCGTGTTAGTGACGTGACGTCCTTTGTAACGTGTTTACTTTGTTTTCAAGTATTACCGAAGACTTTTAAAGGTAAGTTTCGTCTTATTTGACGATAGAAATTTAATAGAATGAAATTTGGAAGAGTGTGTCAAAATTGTTATCAATAAACAAACATTACTTTGTCTAAAGGAAAACACGTAAATAGAGTCTTATTCCTGATTTAAAAGTAGCTAGTGGTTTTAAAATATTACGAGTATGTAAGAATGGTGTAATTTTTAATAAATTTCCAATAAATATAATATTAGAACATGTTTTTTTTATTGTTGTTGTTTACAAAATGTTGTTTTTTGTTTGTTTGGAAGAAAGATTATTATTATATATTTTAAATAATGTAGTTTACTGATTTGAAGTAATATTTTAATAACACGTTGTAAGCGAAATGCTATTGAAAGCTCTGTGCATTGTTTAAACACTAGTTTTAGAACGAAAAATCATTTCAATATGCATTTTCAAAAGTAACGAAACAATACTTTGGGGAATGTTTCTTTTTGTTTTGGCCAACATTGTTTTATATCGATTGTAGTAATGCATTCAACAAGTTATAAACAAACACAAGTCATAAATGCCCTTGAAATAAGAACTGAAGAGATGTCTTTAATAGTTTTGGAAAGGTTTTTAATCGTACATCTCTACATAGTATCGTCCTGGTAAATTACTATTGGAAATATGACACATATCTACTATTCGCCACGTACTGGTCGTCACTCTCTGGATAGATAGGTCTTAAAACGAACATGCACAAGAGCAGTCCATATCACACCTTTACTTTCAGTTGTTGACGAGTATGTTTACCTAAGACAAATTGTCTGGTAAAGTAAAATCCAAATTTCAACCGAAAGGTCAATCGCATGAACGAACACGGCTGGGCAGTGTTCAAGTGATTAAAACACATTTTCTCACGTGTTGCTCAAAATTTGAAAGCAAGAGTGTATAACCATTCCGTGTAGTCGGTGATGGTATATGGATCTAAGACCTGGCCCTTCACCGCTGGCCTTATTGGAAGACCAAACAAGCTTTGAGAGGGTAATGCTCAGAGTTCTTTTGCGTTAGCAATCAAATCAGAGTAACAGACATAGCTCAAGGCAATATAGCTCGAAAAACCGACAACCGATTGGAAAGGAAAGTTCCAAATAGCAGTCTCATACTGTAAACTTAGTGTAGGGTGGCCGCCACTAGTTGAAGTGACGACCTGGTAAGAATACAAGTCGATGGAAGCACGTAGCTCAGGACCATGTTTTGTGGCATTCATTGAGAGGGGGGGGGGGGCTTTATTTAACAATGGCCTTGTGAGCTGTCATGATGATGATAATAAATGAAATGATTATCTAGTCCCCGTCACTAACGTAACAAACTATACATAGATCGTCCCGCTATTTTACCCTAGTATTCTGTTTTTAGCAAGCTATTCCCCCTTTAGCGATCAGCAGTTATGAATGTATGTCGAATTCGGTCTGTTGTTATAATACAGCAGCAGCGTGGTCCTTCCACCAAAATGCTAAACATTTCATGGCTATTTACATAAAATATTTCAAACAACGACTATTTAGTATATGACAATTGCATTGCAACCCGCAGGTTTGAATCCCGTACGTACCAAGTATTCGGATAGCCTATAAATAGAACTGGTTAGGGTCTAGATGTTTATCTATGTATTTATGAATGTAAAACCTCTTCCCGTAATTTGTTTTTGTTTATAGGATAGGGTGACAAACGAGCACACAGTTCACCTGATGGTAAGTGGTTGCTGTGACCCATAGACATCTATATCTATTTTACAATTAATATAACTGCAGCATGGCTCTACCACGTATACTAATATAGCTGCAGCATGGCTATACCATGTATAAAAATCCCCGTAATTATAGTATGGCTGCAGTATCAGCACGTAGATTGTGTGGTCATCTATACGCCCCTGCATCTATAATAAGAAAATTGTTATGGTGTGTTAGTTTTCTAGTATACACCCCTGCGCAAATTGAGTGAGGGCCAGGTAAAGCATACGAGGAATCGAGAGATCCAAAGTGCTCAGGCTCAGTTTTTTTGTGTTTATGTGTGATTTTTGGGGGTACTCTTAGGTTTGCATTAGACTTCTGAATAGCTACAGATATGAAGTTAATTCAAATGTTAGTCCCAGGTGTAACCCGAATTTATTATAAAGGTCAATTTGGATACTCGACCGTAAATTAATTGATCGTCCATTGGGCTGTTATTATAATTATAAACTCATTGGACAATCTAATTTATGAGCCATTGTTTTCGCCATTGTTTTCTTTAATCCTTATGCCATCTTTGGGCATATAATTATATTAGATTTTGATTTTGTATTTAAATTTGTATAAATGTGTTTTATAATAAACTCGCTGTTAAAGTAAATTCTTTTATTTATTTATTTTAGCCAGTGTTTGAAAACAAGATATTTTATCAGTCATTAAAATGTTTTAGTTAAAAGTTTTCGATTTTGTAAATAGAGAATTTTCAAGTACTATCAATCATTTTCGAGACCAGCTACGTGACAGGAGGGTATCTGATAAATAAATATTTTGAGGAGCAAACATTTTACGGATGATAGACGAAGACAATATTGTAAAATGATTAAAGTTCCATTAAAATATTATTTAGAAATTCAGTATCTTCATTTTATCAAATATAATGAAATATTAATTAAATACGAGTATTTGGTGTGAAATAATGTAATGATTTAGTATGGTAGTAAAAATAGAAAAAAATAGGACTTTTTTATCTTCGGTTATTTTCCTTTATGTAGAATCCTGTTAGCTTAGAGGATGAGATAGAGATACTAACCTCTTATTTATATAGAACATTTTTTCTACTGAAAAAATAACTACTGAAAATACGCGTCAAATTATATATGAATTTTTTTTTTGTTTTTTAAATCGTTACCCCCCCAACTAGGATTTTCTCCTGTATCGTGGAGGCAGTTTACAAACACAAATTGCACAAGGACAAACATCCAGACCCGGAACAATTATTTGTAGGCCATACAAATACTTGTTCCGTGCAGGATTCGAACCCGCGGCCCCCAGCGCAGCAACTCATTGCTAAGCCACTGCGCCACGGAGCCGTCCATTACATTACATTATATGGTATCCATTACAACCTATAAAAGTCCACTGCTGAACATATGACTCTGCCATAGATTGCCTAATCTGGGGGCACAACAGTGCCCCCGCCAAGTCGAGCAAAAAAGTGAATGAATCAGTGTACCTATATATGTATAATATAATGGAATAATAGGTGTAGATACGTAGATATATTTATCTACAAAAAGAAATGAGATCAAAACATCAAAAACATAACTTGTAGAAAAAACCATGTAAAAAGTTGTGAGATCCATGTAATACCAAGTCGGTTAATTTGTTCAGTCCCTACTTTAAGGGTCTTTCTGTCTTAAGTTATTACGTAATTAGCTAACCTAACAACATCTTATAGTGACCATATCAATATTAAAAATCTTTTATGTTTTAAATAAATAGATTGACTTGGCAATCGCACGAAACAATCTAATTTAATATAATATGTATTACTTGAGAGATACATTGTGTTTTCATGCCAAATAATAAACAAACAAAAATGTAAAGTATGGAGTTTGACAGTAAATGTCAAAATTCGTGAAGATTATGGCGCCACAGTTAAGGGACTTTATTCGTGACGAATACTATTCTTTAAACCCTAAACTATCAATAAAACAAGTTTTGTAATACCAATGAAAAGAAAAGACCAAACGCATTATGGCCTGAAATTAGAACACAATTACTATGGGTATGCTATTTAAAGAAATAAATTGTTGCATCTGGAATTATAGGTTAAGCTACATAAAATTTGAAATAACACTGTTTATATTTTTTTTACTATTTTTATAAATTGTCTATAAATCGCCAGAAAAACTAAAATTAATCTTTAATACAAAGGTCATCGTGTCTTGCTTTTGCACAAAGCAGTTTGCAGCAACAGGGTGTGTGAAGCCGATCAGCTACTAGTGGTAAAGTTCAAATATAAATAAAATAATTTATTGTTGATTTCTTTAATCCTCTTGACCGATTTCGATGAAGTTTAAATGGGATCATCTGGGAAGTATACGCTTTGAAACAAAAAAAGAATTTTCCAAATCAGTTCAGGCGTCTTCGAGTAATCGGTGAACATACATAAAAAAAGATTCCTACGAATTGTAAACCTCCTCCATTTTGAAGGCGGTTGAAAACGGAGCGCCTTGAGAAAAACACATGTTTAGCATTTGACTATAACAGGCACCTGATGATGATCATTGTGTTGTAAGTACAATGCACCACATAAAATAGAAAGCGTGTTCTAATTAATTCATAAAAAAATTATATTACAATCGAACTTGTAAATGGCCTAAGCTATAAAGCGAACAACGAGCTTTCGACAGTAGCCTAATAGTATAGTTCGGAACGTAAACTCGTACCTTGTTCATTTACATTTTTCTGCTTTCTTTAAATAGCTTGGCATAAAACATTAGAATAAATATTTTTAAAACGACTCCATGTTTAAGCATAACAGTATATAAGAGACCTCAGCCTGCATACATATGCACGGAGCTAATTACAGAAACACTTGTGAATGCTTGCACTACATACATACATACATATACTCACGCCTCTTTCCCGTAGGGGTAGGCAGAGACCAGTTCTTTCCACTTGCTACGATCCTTACATACTTGTTTTGCTTCGTCCACTTTCATTATTCTCTTCATACATGCTCTACGGTTTAGGGTACTCTTGACCTGGCCTTCGATGCTTGCTTTAAAAATTCACAATTTTTGTTAACAGTTACCTAAACCTTTTTTAAATTGTATAGTAACACGAAAAAAGAAATGATTTTTATATTTTCAAACGACTTAACAACGAAATGATAATTTTAAGTTTGGACAACTTTTCTGCTAAGAACTCCGTCTGAGTAGGTATAGACATCTTTCCTATGTCTTCTGACAAGCAGCAGTTCGTGCATTGCTATGTTCCGGTCTTTAGGGTCAAAGAGAGCCAGTATAATCACAGGCTGTGAGGCATTCCTTAGTCCCTGGAGGTAACAACGCATCTGTAGCTTTTTGTTGTTTTTCTGTTGAAGTTGGTTGCAGGGTTGCATTAGCTACTTACCATCAAGTGTACTGTAAATTTCTTGTCTCAGAAGTTTTTACCTAAATTGAAAAAATATATGTTATGAAATGTGAAAGGAATACTTCAACAAGCGGTCACTAGAAAAAGGAATATGGTACAAAACCATATAGTGTCAGCCTCTTCATGTGCCCTGGTTCATGAATACTAGTTTAAGTAGGAAATTAGCTACCACTACTCATAGAATCAGATCTGAGCACGTTCCATGTAAGAAATTTGTATTCCTGATGAGGAAAATAACTATAATAAGACTGTGGAGTTATAGAAGACCTACACTATTTATTGATGGAATGTGTTCGATATGAGTCTGTTAGAAGTAATTAAGTCTTGAATTTGAACAGAATTGACATAGGCATATTTCATATTTTATCCCAACCAAATGGCGACTATGCAAAAGTTCTGTTCGAATCCATGACCCACGTAGTATAATAAGTAATAACTAACGTTATTTGAGTCAGTGGTGTATGTTAGGGTATGATGGGACTGACATGCGATAAGCGGTAAATGTCCCTTAAATTATTGTAGATTAAAAAAATTGTGTCGCGTCAATTTAATTTAAAAAAAATTATTAGTGTGACAGCGAACTGTTCTTTATTCTTTCCTTCTCAAAAAGCCTACGAACAGAGTATAAGAATTAATATTCTAATTAATATTCCCTCATTTTAATATTAGAGTCCCAAAATATATAAACTTAAACTTGAGCAGAAAATTAATTAACGTTTTATATGACAATATAACTCCTTTTACAAATTACTTGTTTGTTTCTAAAGAAGCATACAAATTTTAACATGAAAACAGTTTACGAAAGTTCTGTCTTTTCATAAATCACAGAAATGCTTAAATCTCCATTTCTCGCGTACCTTAATTTAATCCCCTAATGTGTAAAACACACTTTTGGTGAATCCTTTAGAAGTAACTATTTTGCTTTGTGAGCTGTGAACAACTACAAACTGCAAGTTTTTTTTTTTATAAACATCGATATTTTACGTGTTAGCGCTACAATGCAACTACATACATATATTGTTCACACTGTTACAAAATTACCGGCATAAAATAGCAGCTTAATGCTGCTGTGTATCTTATGGTGATTGTAGAGAACCGAAGACCCTTTTTCTTGAAAACGTGGCATTTCATCTTTGTCCTCAAGGGTGACAACACATTTGCATTTTGGTTCTTAATCAAAGATAGATGTAGATGCCTATGGGCCCCAGTATCATTTTACCATCAGGTGGACGGTGTGCTCGTTTGTCACCCTTATTTTGTAAAAAAAATATTATGTAACAGAATAATAAATGTGTTAAAATTAATTTAACTTTGAATAGTTCACACAGAACGGTGCTTGAAACTCCCGACTTAAGTATCTTTGTATGTCGCGTAAATAAATTAAAAAGTACTTTACATGAAAACGCTTTTCCAGCGTGTATTTTAAACCGTCTTGTTTGTTATTTATCTTTGTCGGATTTATCGGTTTTATGCGGTGTTGTCGGAATTATGCGGTTGGTGTTATTTTATTACTTATCTGTACTTCGTAATGCTATTGAGAGAGGTTTCATCTTCTCTGCCGCGCAATGCTAACTAATTGGTTATAACATGCAAGTTTATATAAAGTACAGAAGGTGTGTGATTTAGTAAACTTGACTTGTTAAAATCTTCATATATTATAAAGCCAGCTTTTACCCGCGACTTTGTCCGCGTAGAACAGTAGACATAACAATAGTTTCTCTCTCAACACCGCGGCAGCTCGCATGTATGTGTATGAAATGAATGTATAGGTATATAATCGTTAGTACCTCTCATCTTTTAGTGACGACTTAATGGCTTGATAGAGTTTTGTTGAGACGATGGTTCATAGCTATGTTAGAATGCTATCGCATCCTAGGTATCACTGAATTCAATTTATTAGCAAATGCTATATTTATGGCCGAATCACCAAAATATTAAAAAGCAACGCCATAAACATTGTTGTTCCAAAAACCACATGTTCATTTTGGGACTCAGCAACTCAAGGATGTGTCGATTATTTTTCTTAACGGAAGAAACACCTCTGTGCATCCTAACTAATTGTGGACCTTTATTTCAGAAACTTAACAGTCATCTAGGAAACTACGGAATTATCATATAAGTAAAATTGCTCACAACTAAGCAACTTCAATTTATTAAAGATATAGGGCCTAGCAGTGAACTATAGCCATAGCAGCGATTACTAGATCTTCGCTGTGATACTGGTCATATTAGACTTGTATAGCTTTGTTTATATTGCAGCATATAGCCTTGAGCGAATATACATGTATGTCAATGAAATCCTGTGAAATTCCTATTTCCGTTAGTTTCATTCAAAACAGGCACTGGATAATTACACTGCTTTGCTGTACGTAGTAGAACGATGAAGCAAGCCGTTTGGTCCCAATGCGCTATCAAACTACGGGAGAGACCCCCTCTCCAGCAGTTGACTTCTTACGAGCTAATACGGAAGAAGAAGAAAAACGTTCTAGCATTAAATGAAACTGACTTTTACAGATTTTATCGCGTTTAATTTAACTTTTTAATTCCGACGTTTCGGGTGCTGTACAGCACCCATAGTCACGAGGGGACTGAGGTGTTTGACGTCCCAATGTCATAGTTAGCTCGGCTACCTTCAGTTTTTGAATATTAATTTTTAACAAATTCAAAAACTGAAGGTAGCCGGGCTATGACACTCGGACGTCAAACACCTCAGTCCCCCCGTGTCCTTGGGTGCTGTAAAGCACACGAAACTTCGGGAATTAAACTGATAAATTAAACGCGATAAAATCCGTAAAAATTAGTTTCATTTAATGTGTAATCATGGCGAAAATATAAGAAATCACAACGTTCTAGCTCACACCTATCACGATGTTTATAAACGTATACACATATTGTTAAGGTCATCATCATAATTACTATTATTTCAGCCTATCGAAGTGTACTATTAAAAATGCTGCAGCCTATTTTCTGTTTTATTTTCCACTGTCATCCCTTACGATACCCACGGAATTACACGCTATATTAGCTGGTTAGCACGGCATTATTTAGGTCATTTTTCAAAATATCTTAGTGAAAGAAATACCTCGATCTCGATTCAATTCTATTTATTCTGTTATTAATACGTTACTAATTTATTCAGACCGGATGTAGATTAATCCATCCCGTATATTAAACTTTCACCTGCCCGCATGGGACTTTGAGAGACGTAAACCGCCCCAAGGTAAACATCAATTAACAAGCAAAGGGACCAAATTTCTAACACCTGAATGTACAATTATATGTTTACAGAGTTTAATTATGTGAATTTAATTCTTTGCTAACTTAAGCAAAATTATTATAATTATTTTACGTAATGTAAAACAGTTACGGTCTTACTGTTTATTTTTGTTTCATTGATGTTTTTCGATGCAAATTATTATTACTTTCTTGGTTTGATATTAAAAAGTTTAAAAAAATGGATATCAGATTTTTGTCTCCCCGAATGATCTTTATCGACATAATAATAATAATAACTAATACCTTGATATAAACGTAAAGGTACTACACTAACCCTCGGCCGTTTGGCCTCCCCTGCCGAGAGCTTCCATCTGGTTGGGCTTTTATTTATTTACATCAGTATATTTAATGTATATTTATTTATATTTCTCATTTTCTTTTACATATTTATTCTGCCCGACCAGATGAGAATACACTATAAATACCCCAAAATAATTTTTTTTTTTATTGACATATAGATTAAACAAATGTAAACAAGAACAGTGAACTAAACATCTGAACAGTGTTCAAGAAAAGCTTTCAAAGTATTGACCGTTGGAAATATTTGTATATCTTTTTATTATCTTTGTCGACACCAAGAAAACACCGGAAAATTATAATATTCTGAAGTATTGTATAAGTCTCCGTTTGATAAATTTAAAAAAAAAATTAGGATATGAATACCAATACATTAGCCTGTCAATACTATTTATGAAAATGTAATGTAATGTACGTACACAAAAATAAAAAAACAGTTTTACAAAAATAAGTGATATTCATTCTGTAAATAATAGGAGAAGACATAAGCTAGTAGTAGCAGTTACTCGTCTCCACCGAGTCAGTAATTAATTCTTAGGGCGATGTATACGCTTTTACAAAAAAAATACCAGAAAAAAAAGTTTGTATAAAAAGTGTTATTATAATATTAAGGAATTTATGGATGATAATAACCCCTGGGAATGAGGTGATCGCTACCAAGCTATTTCTAATTTGTTTTGTGTTTTTAATTGATTAAAAAAGTTTCTCTTTCTGTTTCTGTTTCTGTATAGTAGCGTAAAAAATTAATAAACGTATAATTTATGACGTTATGTACGAGCAAAGCAATGTAATTATCCAGTGGCTGTTTTGAATGAAACTAAAGGAAATACGAATTTCACAGCATTTCATTGACTTATATGTATATCCGCTCAAGGCTAATGATATATATATAAATAATCCAGATGTTCAACGCCAAAAACAAAATGGTCGCTTGGGATCCTCCACACAGTCGATACTACTTAACTGTGGTCACAATATTTATAGGGCGATTGTTAGTGCATGCTCTAGAGCAACAGTTGTAGAATATTAAAAAAAAATTAAAACTTTAATAAAAAGTAAAAGGGGACTTCAAACAACTAAGAAGTACAAAATAACTCTTACATATTAGTTTCTAAAGTCAGTACTAAGCCATAGTGTATCGAAGAATTAGAGCCTTTAGAAGGTATTACGTAGAAATAATTTTGTTCTTTTACCTGTGCGACAATCACTAAGGTAAACATATATTTAGGAGGGATATTTTAATAGACTTTAATGATAATGATGAAGGATAACTTTATTCCATAAAGTTTTAGAGTCGTGGTGACACAGGAGCTCAGCGCTCGCTGTAAACTTCATAGTACGCGAGAAACCCGGGTTCGATCCCCGCCCGCACCAATTAAATTGTTGATTGCAATTTTAAGTGCTGATTTACCACATGCTCGACGGTGAAGGAAAACATTGTGAGGAAACCTGCATGTCTGAGAAATAAAAAAAATATATTTTGAAGACATGTGGAATCCGCCAACTCACATTGGGGCAGAGCGGCGAACATTTATTTGCCCTAAATCCCTCTCAGAAGTGAGAGGAGGCTTGTGCCCAACAGTAAGGCGTATATAGGCTGTAATTAAAAAGTTTTTGAAGTCGGTTTTAATTTTTTATCCTACTAGAATGCCATCTTAATAAAGGAATTAAAATCTTCATCACCTGCTTTATCACGCTTAGGGATGGAATTATATATATTTAAAATTTGTCCCGATAGTCAAAATGGTTTATTAAAATCGGTTTTATTACTGGCGCAGATATAGCGTAATAGAGACACAAAAAAACAAATAATTTTGAACCTCCTCCCTTAGTTAAGACGTCTAAAAAGCGCACGTACATTGTCGAATAGATTCTTTACGTCTACAATGTAAAAAAAAAATCGAACGTGGGTAAACACATATGAGACAATAGAAACGAAAATAAAGAAAATACTTAGGCTGGCCGACTGTGTTTTCCTGGTAAGTGACGAGAACGGTTCCATATCTGCCAATGCATGAAGACTAAATTATAATTATATAAAGATAAGGGTAATAACCAAACAAATAGTCTTTCTTATAGTAAGTCGATATCGTGGTTATCGTGGTGGACTTTTAGGTGTCTACCTAAAAGTATCTTCTATATATACCATATAAAGTTGTAATTTTTTAATGCTACTAAAGTGACAAAAAAACCTACGGTCCAACTGATGGTAAGTGGCTACTGCCGTACCTGACCACAACCAACTTCGGACAAAGAAGAGCTACAGTTTTGTTATCACTCCTGAAGACTAAGATGGAATGTCTCACATCCTGTTCTCAAAACACTGGTTCTCTGTACCATTCAAAGCGGAACACAGCACTGCAAGCACTACGTTTTAGCGACAAAATAGGTAAGAGGACGAGACAGACTTTAAAAAAAATCTTAAAGGACCTGTGCATTTCTTCCTTTGCATTTCTTTTTAAATCGGTTCGTTTATGTGTGTTTTTATTATAAAATACAGCTTAGTAAACGCCCCATAAAAAGGAATATTGCTGTGATAATTGGTTTAAATGGACAATTACACATATATGTGTGCAACTTTAATGTTTTATATATTTTATGTCACCTGCCACTAATTGTCCACCACGCCCTTGGTTGACTGACAGAGAATGCTAACTGGCATTAAGTCCGCCATTTCCAACCTTTATGTTTAGAACAATAAAGTTGTTAAATTAATAAATGTAAATTTATAATCTGTATAAAAATCATTGTGCAGTTTTCAACTAATATACGAAAAGAAAATTTGTACATGCTGTACATATTCGATACTCATTTAAACCAACTTTTAACGATTTTTCGTTACGTAAATCAGACGTTTCATTACCGACCGTCGGCTGCTCATTCATTAATTTGCGATTGGTGATAAATCAATAAAATCATTGCATTTAATGGATGTTCATTTCATTATTTCATGAAACATTTTCGAAAAAACTGAATATTGGTTTTTATCCACGAGTCCAATACCTTTTAGAATAATATTAAAAATTAAACTTTACCCCCTGTGATTATACATTTGTATATCCTAATGGATCAGTAAGCTGAAGTGGTCATGTCATATAGCTAGAATAACCGACAACCGACGAGGAAGCAAGGTTCTTGATTGGTGATCTTGTACCGGTAAGCGCATTGTAAGGCATCCGTCCAATAGTCCATCTATAGCAACGACAACGACGGGACATGTGAGCCTTTGGACGAAAACTCAGAACCGTCTTTTGTTGCAGTTTTTAGAGTTCCGTACACAGCAGTGGATAAATAATCTGCAATGATGAAGACCATAACTATTACCATCAAAACGGACAATCCCTTACTATCTATTTTTCATCATTCCTATGGATCAAGTATAGCTTTAGATATGAAGGTAATCATAATACGCTAGATCCAATACTAATATATTTTTTTTTTTTTTTTTTATAGGAGAGGGGGCAAACGAGCATGCGGCTCACCTGATGGTAAGTGACTACCGCCGCCCATGAACAACCGCAACACCAGGGGAATTGCAGATGCGTTGCCGGCCTTTTAAAAAGGAGTAGGCTCTTTTCTTGAAGGTCCCTAAGTCGTATCGGTCCGGAAAAATCGCTGGTGGTAAACTATTCCACAAGGAAGTTGTGCGAGGAAGAAAACATCTTCTAAATCGCACAGTGGTGGACCGCCAATCATCCAGATGGTGTGGATGGTATCGGGAGTTCTGCCGCGATGTGCGTTCGTGAAATTTGGCAGCTGGGATTAATCCGAACAATTCCTCAGAGCACTCCCCATGGTAAATGCGAAAGAAAATGCTAAGAGATGCAACATCTCTTCGCAGTGCCAATGAGTCGAGCCGATCGGAAAGGACTCGGTCGTCGACGATTCGAGCCGCTCTGCGCTGGATGCGGTCAAGTGGAAGAAGCTGGCACTGGGGAGCCCCAGCCCAGAGATGGGAACAGTATTCCATGTGAGGCCGAACCTGCGCCTTGTAAAGTTGCAGGCGTTGAGCCGGCATGAAATACTGTCCCGCTCTGCTGAGCACGCCAAGCTTTTTAGAGGCCAATTTGGCCTTCTCTTCCAAGTGACCACGAAACTGCACGCTACTCGATATGTCGACGCCGAGGATTCCGATACTGGCTGAGGCAACAAGGGGAGTACCTTGAAACTGAGGAGATACGACAAAGGGGTTCTTTTTAGCGGTAAACGCGCAAACTTGTGTCTTCTGAGGATTAAACTGGACTAGATTTAGTCGCCCCCAATCCGAGACTTTGTCCAGCAAAGACTCGACTTCAGACACAAGTTTGTTCCGGTACTCGGTGACGTTTTCCCGAGAAATATTGGCACGGCCGGTGTATAGAGCATCACCAGTGCTGTCATCTGCATAGCAATGAATGCTACCAGCTTGCAACATATCATTGATATGCAGAAGAAACAGCGTTGGTGATAGCACGCAGCCTTGTGGAACACCAGCGTTAATAGGCTTGTAGTCGGAGCATGCACCGTCTACAACGACCTTGATGCTCCGATCTGCAAGAAAGCTGGTGATCCAATTGCATAATTTCCCGGGAAGCCCATAGGAAGGGAGCTTCGAAAGAAGCGCTTTGTGCCAAACCCGATCGAAGGCCTTCGCAATGTCCAAACTAACGGCCAATGCCTCCCCCTTGGACTCTACTGCCAACGCCCATCTATGAGTTAAGTAGACCAGAAGATCACCAGCTGATCGACCCCGACGAAAACCGTACTGGCGGTCACTAATCAGCTGGTGATCCTCAAGGTACACTTCTACTGGTTTTTTTTTGAAACAAGTAGGAGTGACGAACTAGCTCAGCTATGCTTTTACTACAGATTCGGATAAAAACCTCTGCCCTGAGAAGAACCAGCAAGGAATAAAGCGGGACTCCTTTTAAAAAAAATAATCATTTATAATAATCTAACAGCATAGTTTTGATCACCTCACTCCCAGGGATTATTATCAGACATTTATTCTTTTATATAATGATAACCTTTTTTATGTAACCATATAGGTACCTAATTATTATAACCCTATTTAATAAAAAAACTATTTTTTTTATCGATAGGCCCTTTATAATTTCCGAGACTTTGTTGTATAACGTTTATATTGTGTCATGAAGGAATTACTGACTCGTTGGATTCGAGTAACTGGTGTAACTACATTGTGCTTGTTCCTAGTATTTTTCAGTTTGACTCGAATGGATTCCTATGTAAGGTAATTGCTACTGCACTAAAAACGCAGCTATTCGAATAGAGCATCTGCAATTCTATCTTCGTAATTACAACGTTAACATAAATGCGTCCCGCTGCTGGATACCCGCTTCCTCTCATTTATGTTCTTATCTTTAAAATTCGGGTTAATTTTTTAGAAATTGTTCCAAATACCTTGTTTTTTTTTTATAAGATATGGGTAATAAACGAGTACACAGTCCACCTATTGGTAGGTGGATGCTGTGGCCCATAGACATCTACATTTATTCTCAATTAAGAATCAAAATGCAGATGTGTTGTCACCCCTGAAGATTAAGATTGAATGCCTCGTTTCCAGTAAAAAGGGTGTCCGGTTCTCTACACTCACCATACGAGCACACAGCAACATAAGCTGCTATTTTACGCGGTATTATGTGAGAGCGTGGTCCTTCCCCGGCCGAGCCGACCCATTCGTGCTACAACCATAATATAGCTGCAGCGTGGCTCTAACACGTGTAGCTTATTTGTTATCTTCATCATTATCATTAAAGTTGTGTGCTAGCGTGCGTGCGAGTTTTTGTGTGTGAGTGTGTTTTTCTTCGATTACCATGCTATTTAGCATCAATAGCTTCATCAACACTTACTATCATGTGGGATTATAGTCGAGCACTGCTTATAATTAGTAAATAAAAGTTGCAGCAGTTATTCCACCGTACAGATTCAGTGCGTGTGTGCAATTGAATGTGTGCAGATTTCAGATATTTTTAAGTGTTTTGAAACATCTTCTTCACACGGTGAATTAGTACTTAAAATTGCAGTTTATAATTTATATAGATAAAGTTCGGAGATTTCAGAACGAACGCTTAGCCCTTAGTAGTACAAGGGCTAAGCGCTCGTTCTTAATATTGTAGTTAAATATGCCTAACATTGTCACAGAGGTTGTTTCATTTTGAATAAGCAACGACAGACAGCTCTGCGGGTGCAAATTAGTTTAAATAAGTTGCTGCCACAACCAAACATATCACTTGTCGTAAGCCAGTTTAATTAATCCACTAATATGTTACACCGTATACTAGTCACTAATACTACCATTCATAATATTAATCCGAATAATTTGCTTCAATTACATACGCCTGACTGCTACCGATATGGAATTTGCGTTTTGAAATTCGATAGTATTTATTACATTAATGAGTGAATTTTGCAATCATCAATTATTAGGTATAAGTTAAAATAAAACATAAAAAAATATAAATTACGGTTGTATGAAAAAAACAGTTTAATTGTTTCCATTTTACCTTCAGTCAGGTAATATTTATTGGTTAACTTGAAAATTTTGCTCTAGGTGTACTAAGTACATTCCAGTCTAAAATTTACCCGTTTTGTTAAAATACAACTGTTGTTGTTTCCAGGCCTTTTTTGATTGAAGTACACTTGCGAAATGGGAAGTCAGTTAAAAGACCACTTAACCGCGTTTCAAAGGTCGTGTTTAAAATAAATGCATTTTTACTCTAAATAGTTGTGCTTTGAACATTTTTGTCAACATGCTTACTTACAGCTGTTATGTTTGGGTAGGTACTTTAAGCCTACTTTCTTTTTATACTTTATTTAATAATGAACTATTATTTTAAGCGCAATGGTTTAATTTTCAATACGAACTTATAAAAAATACTGAAGATATTAACATTTATTTTCCTTCCCTTTTCCTGCTCAGTCTATCTCAATACGTACTACCATCTAAACTATTTCTTGTACGAACACCCGGTTCTTGTACACCCGATTCTCGTAGTGTGTTTCTGTTTAATTCAAATACAGATAATGAGGCATTTAGACTTAGTTATTGCGGGTGGCGAATGGAAAAAAATGTATCTAAATTTTAATCATCTGTAGCTATATTTAGCTTATCGTTTAGAAACGGCTACGTAAGTCTATGGATCACAGTGTCTGGAAACCATTTTTAATGTAGTAAAAGCACTGCAATGTTTTCTAAAAGTAAAATATAAACAGTTTTATTAGACTTGCAGCAATTAGTCCCGACGTCAACGACAGGCTCCGTGTCGCAGTGGCTTTAGCAATAAGTTGCAGCGCTAAGAGCCCCGGGGTTGAATCCCGCAAGGATTAAGTATTTGTATAGCCTACAAATAATCGTTACTAGTATGAATGCTTACCCTTTGTGTGAATGATGCATGTAAATTGCCCCCATGATACAGAAGAAAATCCTAGTGTGTAGGTAACGTTTTACTCTAAATAAATAAATAAAATAGTTTATTCTCCATATGCCTAAGGCCGAATATGCAGGCTTCCTGGCCGAATAGCCGATTATTCGGGCAAAATATTCGGCCGACAGCGCAGCACTAAAATTTGTATCGACGCGCTTATTTATCTCTTGCCCTCCTAATCAACTACGAGTATAGTTCATAGAGTATTTAATCACTACGTTTTAGTTAATATACTCCACTTGTGATAAAAATGACTTGTTTATGTATTGTTGGACAGATATTGTTGTAGAAAAAAGGATATTTTTATAAGAGGGGGCAAAAAAGCATGCGGCTCACCTGATGGTAAGTGAGTACCACCGCATATGAACAACTAAAAACATATTACATACATACATAAACACTCACGCCTGTCACCCAGAGGGGTAGGCAGAGATTATGGACTTCCATTTGGCACGATCCTGACACACCTCTCTCGCTTCCTCCACATCCATATACCTACGCATACACGCTCGTCGGTTAAAGGTACTCTTGATTTGGCCCATTTTTAATATATCGCCAATTTGGTCGATAAACTTTCGCCTAGGGCGACCTTTCCCGACTATGCCGTTCACCTGTGCAACATAAATTTGCTTTGTCACTCTTTCCTCATTCATTCTTTCTACATGGCCAAACCACCGAAGCATTTCCTTTCTTAATCCTGGTCACAACATCATCTTGCAAACCACACTCTTCTCTTATTAAACAATTTCTCACTCTGTCATTCAGCTTCATCCCTAACATACTCCTTAATGACCGCATTTCTACAGCATTTATTCTACTCTCATGATTCTTCTGCCACACCCAACTTTCACTACCATACATTAGAGTAGGTACTAACACAGCATTGTGAATTGCCATACGTGCCTTTTTGGACACATTCTGACTTTTCACAATAGAGTGTAGAGCCCCATTCACTCTATTTCCTGCATTCACTCGTCGTTCTATATCCTTATCATATCTACCATCCCTGCTAAACACACATCCCAAATATACAAACTCATCTACTTGCTCTACCAACTCCCCTTCTATTCTTATTTCACATATCGTTTTACTTTCTTCTCTTTCAAAAACCATAACTTTCGTCTTACTTGCGTTCACTTTCATTCCCTTTTCTTTTAATGTCCTGTTCATTAATGTAACCATCATTTGCAACTCGGCTGCCGACGACGCAAGTATGACTTGATCATCGGCGTACAAAAGGCATTTGACTGTTAACTCACCCATTCTTAACCCGCATTCTTCTACTTTCAAATTTTCCAAACAACTGTCCATAAATAGGTTGAACAACCACGGGGAAGCCACACAGCCCTGTCTGACACCTTTATGGATGTCAAACCAGTCCGAGTAGGCCCCGTTGATCCTGACACAAGCACTAGAGTCCCTATATAGAGACTTCAATGCCTGTTTCAGACCAGCGCTCAACCCAAATGAGTTCAGTGTTTGCCATAACACATCCCTGTCCACTCTGTCATAAGCCTTCCTTCTCCAAGTCCATGAACGCACAAAAAACTTTTTGGTTTTTGGCCAAAAACTTCTCGGCGATCATGCGCATGTAAAAGACCTGATCCGTACATCCCATTCCCTTTCTAAATCCCGCTTGCACATCCCAAATTTTTCCGTCAGTTTCTTTCATAACTCTTTCAATTAGTACCTTAGCATACAGTTTTCCCACAATGCTAAGAAGGCTGATACCACGGTAGTTTTTACAGTCCTGCTGTGATCCTTTTCCCTTATATATTGGGACTATCACGGCTTTGCACCAGTCTCCCGGTACCCGCTTAAGTTCCCAACATAAATTAAACAAGGTGTACAGCAGGTCTGCCACCACTCCTTCTCCATCCCTTAGCATTTCGAGAGATACTCTATCATAACCGGCTGCCTTACCTGCTTTCATACTTTTCATTGCTTTCATTATTTCATCTTCATCATATACTTATATCTCTATCTATTTCCTCTTCTTTCGGAATTTCTATTTCATTTAATTCAAACGTCTCATCACTCATAAACACGCTTTTAAAGTATTCCTTCCATCTCCTTAAACTCAAAACTTCGTCATTCAGAATACAGCCATTCTGGTCTCGTATAGCATTCATTCTAGGCTGTTGTGAATGTCCCCTGGTAGTTCTTACGAGTTTCCAGAACATTTTAATGTTTGCCTGGAAGTTATCCGATATTCTTCTATCATTCTTATCCGTTCTTTCTTGCTTTTTACTTTCAACTACTTCTTTTACTCTCTTATTTAGGTGTCTAAAAACTGCCTTTTTCCTTTCAATATCATCATTCATACTGCTAGAATTACTAGCCTTGGTTGCTAGTAAATCTAGCCATGCTTTCTTCTTTGCTTCAACTTCCATCCGTACCTCATCATCCCACATAACGTGTTATTTTTCCTTTCATTCGTTCTCTTACTTACACCACATACTTCGGTAGCTGCATCCACTAAACCTTTCTTGACATTATACCACACAGTCTCCAAGTCTAAATCATTCATACACAATTCAGCCATACCACTTATATTTTCTCTCAATCTACATTTAAACTTCTCTTTCACACCTTCATCTTGTAACCACTCTGTTCTTATACGCTGTAACGCTGTGGTAGACACAGATGTCCGATGCCTCCAACGTCTGAAAAGACCATTAATTCGGCATAAGACCAAGTAATGATCCGTCCCTACGTTAGAGCCCCGGTAAACCCTTGTATCTACCACCGCGCTCCTCATTCTTTCATCAACAATTATGAAATCTATCATACTTCTATCATCACCTCTTTCCCATGCATACGTGTGAATCTTCTTATGACGAAAGAAAGTGTTCGTCACAACAAGATTCTTTTCCACGCATACGGCGAGGAGGCTTTCACCATTCTCATTTATACTTTTATCACCAAACGTTCCCAATATCCTTTCATAACCAAGCCTCCTCACCACAACCCTTCCATTAAAATCGCCTAATATCAACAATTAAAAAACCAGGAGAATTGCAGGTACTTTGCCGGCTTTATTAAAAGAGTAGGTGTTTTCTTAAAGATTCCTAAGTCGTATCGGTCCGAAACAAAGGAAGGAAGAGGAAGAACACTAAAAATAACCTCATAGCGCATAGTAGCAGTTATTAGGGTAACGTGTTAAGAAAAGGAAGTATGAAAGTGTTAAGGAAAAGTGCTTACAGAATTCACGTCTTCTATTATAAATAAACCAAAATATACATTAAAAATATTTTACTTGAGCCGAGAGTCAAACTTGCCAGTTATGGCACGTTTAGATTTTTTTTATATTATTCTAAGCCAGCGCTTAGCTACAATCCCACCTAATGATAAGTGGTGATGTAGCCTAAGATGGTGAAGCGCACTGACTTAACAGATTATCAGACAAACAACTTGCCGAATAACTCGCTGAGTTATTCGTGGACGAGTAAGACGCGTTTACATATTCGTCTGTATTCATTCAACATTGATTTTTTATACATGGATGACGTAATTTTCGTTGCTACTACATTGTGTCTACTTAAATATTTTAAATGAAAAAGATAAAAAGATGGCATTAGTATAAATATGATTTCTTATATTTACGCATTTAAATAAAACTAGTTTTTACGAATTTTATCGCGTATATTAACTTATTATATATTCCCGACGTTTCTAGCACTTTACAGCACCCATGTTTACGTTCACGTTTTGTTTGTAAACCCCGATATTAATACACACGAATATCCCTTTTGATTCGTGCTGAAAACCGACATCATAACAATTTTTACGTTTTAAGAGTGAAATGAAATGAAAATTGTTAATTTTAAGAAAAAAAAATAGATAAGATGTGATCTTAATGCTTACAAATTCTAAACCCAGATTTCCGACTGAGTGTTTAATGTAGAAGAATGATCTCTATTTAATCCAAATTTGATTATTATTAGTGAATAGAACAAAAGTACAAACTTTTTGCTTTTCGTAACTCATAAGTAATACTATATTAAGAAAACTAATAAATATACTGTATTTATTTTATTTTATTGATATTTATGTATATTTATCATTTTCATTTATATATTTATACAGCCCAACCAGATGGGAAAACTATATAACTACCCTAATGAAAACTAATATAAAAGGTAATATAATATTTACTACTTTTCAAAGTATATTCTCCATTCAATTTTAAACGATTTTTCTTTAGTTCGAACCATTATTGAAAACATGAGGACAGAAAAAGTCACATTGGAGGCTATTTCGCGTAAATGTAATTAATCACTTCTTTGATGGATAAATAAAAAAGAGGTGAACTATGTGCGGGGTTGGTCACAAGCTTCACCTTTTCAGAAGCCAAAATTTACTTTGTGTTGTTTGCTATATGCGCCGAAGCATTGTCATGGTGCAATGCAAATTCTTGGTTGTTTTACCCTAACTCTTTCAAAGACACTTGTCAAACAAGTGGCGGTATACCGCTCAGCATTAACTGTCTTTTGCTCATCAAGTGAGATCTTTTTGATCTTTTTTCCCATACTTCTTGCCTGCCTCAAATTTGTTGGTTTTCTATCGGCTTTAAACACCCATACAAAAAACTGTTGCTTTGTTTTCGAAATGTAACAATATATCCACAGTATTTGAAAGTCTGTGACCATACTTTAACAACATTTTTTTACAGCAATCGACTCGACTCTGTTTTTGTTCTGTTTGTGGTGAGTTCATGAGGAATCCAGCGACAACAAAGTTTTTTAACTTTAAAGTGTTGATGTAATTTTTTGAATGTGGCTTATACCAATTCCAAAGTATCGAATTTTATGATGTGCTGGTTTTCTTTAATTGGACAGTAATCACATTTCCTCAGTGATCACAGTTAAGGGTCGACCTCTACGAATTTCGTCATTTAGAGAAACACGACGACCGTAAAATTGTGCATATCGACACTTGACGGTGCTCAAAAGAGATGCTTTCATCCCGAAAGCGTTTTGAAGACGAGGAGTGCAATCATGCGGACAAAATGAACTTCAAAAATCGTAGAAAAATAATCGCCCTAAATATTTTCGTGTTGATTTAATTTTTACTATTGTTGTTTACGAGTTTCTTATTTTTTTTAAATATATAACATTCGAAATTCAAACATTTATGGGCGACCACGAGCGCAAAATTTTAGTGTGGCCCAAGGGCATAGATAATTAATTTGCCAGCATCTGTTTTCCCATATGATTACACGTGTACTGACTTCCTCGTTGGCCTAGTGGTCGTAAGCGCGACTGCTGATCATAAGGTCCCAAACTCGAATCCCAGGTCGGGCCAAAATCTTATATTGGGGTATTCTACCCAAAAGTTTTCAGTAGCTGCTCGGAGTCAGGATGTTGACGGGGTTTTACCCTATGCGGTCTCGGAAACCTTGTAAAGCGTTTGGTTCTGAAACCTTGTAAAGCGTTTGGTTCTGCGCCTGATCTCTCTTCGGTCGCGTTGGATTGCCGTTCCATAGGACCGTGAGTGAGGGAATAAGGTGTACACCTGTGTTTGCGCACACTTTCGTGCACTATACTCCTCTCCATCGCAGATGAGACTAGCCGCCGTGGCCGGATTTGCGTCTGAATATTATTATTATGTTTTTAAGGCAAAAGTGAAAAAGCTTTCGTTATGCTTGTTAAGTCAATGTACTTTCCAATCTTCAGCTATATCATATAGTAGGAGTATATTCAAGCACTGACTCATTATCTATACCAATATTATAGAGGAAAGTTTTTTTTGTTCGTTTGTATCTAATAAGCTCTGAAACTACTGGACCGATTTTAACAATTTTTCACCAATAGAAATCTAAATTGTCAGGAAGTGACATACTGAGGAGATACGACAAAGAACCCCTTTGTCGTATCTCCTCAGTTTCAAGGCACTCCCCTTCTTACCTCAGCCAGTATCGGTATCCTCGGAGTCGACATATCGAGTGACGTGCAGTTTCGTGGTCAATTGGAAGACAAGGCCAAATTGGCCTCTAAAAAGCTTGGCGTGCTCAGCAGAGCGGGACAGTATTTCATGCCGGCACACCGCCTGCAACTTTACAATGCGCAGGTTCGGCCTCACATGGAATACTGTTCCCATCTCTGGGCAGGGGCTCCCCAGTGCCAGCTCCTTCCACTTGACCGCATCCAGCGCAGAGCGGCTTGAATCGTCGATGACCGAGCCCTTTCCGATCGGTTCGATTCATTGGCACTGCGAAGAGATTTTGCATCCCTTTGCATTTTCTTTCGCATCTACCATGGGGAGTGCTCTGAGGAATTGTTCGGATTAATCCCAACCGCCAAATTTCACGAACGCACATCGCGGCAGAACTCCCGATACCATCCACACCATCTGGATGATTGGTGGTCCACCACTGTGCGATTTAGAAGATGTTTTCTTCCTCGCACGACTTCCTTGTGGAATCGATTACCATCAGCGATTTTTCCGGACCGTTACGACTTAGGGACCTTCAAGAAAAGAGCGTACTCCTTTTTAAAAGGCCGGCAACGCATCTGCAATTCCCTCCTCCCTGGTGTTGCAGTTGTTCATGGGCGGCGGTAGTCACTTACCATCAGGTGAGCCGCATGCTCGTTTGCCCCCTCTCCTATAAAAAAAAATGTAACATTATTTAAAAAAATTAGAGACCCTTTAGAAATTTGTATTAATGTAACCCAAAGTAGCAAAATTTTGAATATAAAATTCATTATTTGGCGTGCGCTATTAGCTAATAAACTTTTAATGATACATTAAAATTATGTACTACATGATGAAAGTACTCATTATTACCTACAAAAAAGTCCGCGAGGTAATATATCTAACTATCATAGTCACAATAGAAGATTTTGTGTTCTAAAATTTAATAAGATCGCCGGTAGAAACAAAAGTTGGTTCAAGGGTATTTATCTAGCAGTAAAATACTTTTGATTCATTCGAATCTTAAGCGTACTGATAGTACAATCGATTTTTTTAATGATTTTAATTTTTTTACTGACTGAATTTAACTTTTCCGGATTTTGTTACACTTCATAATAAATTCTGATGATTTCGTACTTCGCAGCACCTATGGTTACAAGAGAAATGACTAAGGAATTCTAATGAACCCTCGACTTCGAATTGTATTCAATAAGATTTTTCGAAACATGACAAAATCTGTTAAAAAAATGTCTATGAGTTATTTTGGTGCAAATAAAAGAGAAGTTTTTTTTGTCTCATCGAAGGAAAAACATCTGAATATTCATGAAGTTATTCGGTCGTCTTGTGGCCGATATTGAGGGAAACATAAAAATAATATTAAAGTCTTAAGCTTGTTCACTCTTCTTTGTTAACAAAAATCATATTATCGCTTGACATATTTTCATCGTCTCCTATTATCAATGTAAAACTATATTTAATTTTTCGACCTAATCGTATTGAGTGTTTGCATAAATCTTTGCGAAAAGTGAACGCTACATTTATAAGTACAGATACTTATTTAAAAAATATTCAGTTTCATTCAGTAAAGGAATCGTCTTCTCTCTATCTCTCTCTCCCTCTCTCTCTCTCTCTCTCTCTCTCTCTCTCTAGGTACATATTTATTGATTATCGATGTTTTGGTGCCGTGTGGTGCCAGCTTAAGAGAATCCATTACCCAATATCGTTCCGTAGGAGTCGACTGAGGGGTCTGCCGAAGAGGTCTTTTGGCTTCTGATAGATGGCGGGTCTGAATGGATGGATCTGGTTTACACGTGGCGTAAAATAAAATACTCATAATGGCGACAGGAAGCAGCGTCAGAGGTGCAAGACGTAATATGAGGAGTAAGGCAAATCCTCCCTACAACGATTTAGGCCCGTGTTTAGCAATGGCCTTTTAACCCATTATGACCTGAATTAATTTAGGGTCTTAGAATTGGATAATTCTTTACGTGGTAAAGCCATGCTGCAGCAATATTAGTAGTACAGTTGTAGCACGAATGGGTTTGCTCGAGCGGGGAAGGAGCACGCTCTCACAGAATACCAGCGTAAAATAGCAGCTTAACACTGCTGTATTTCGTATGGTGAGTGTAGAGAACCTGAGACCCTTTTTACTGGAAAAGAGGCATTCCATCTTAGTCCTCACGGGTGACAACGCATCTGCATTTTGATTCGCAAACGAGGATAGATGTAGATGTCTATGGGCCACAGCAACCACTTACCATCATGTGGAATGTGTGCTCGATTGTCACCCTTATCCTATATAAAAAAATTGATATGTTGTTATTAACTCTTACTACTTCTATTAGGTTTGTATTAACTTATCATTAGCTAACAAATTTTACCGTCTATTCATAAAATTATGTTGGTTTAAAGTAATGTAGGACTGAATAAATAAAATAGAGTATTTATCAAATAATATAATATTAGCACACCGTTTGTAGTTTACATACGAATGTGAAACTGGTAATTGCAGGATGCACAGAGCCCTACGTCACATTTGATGCATTGCAGTGTTGCCTGACTCTACACGTCTCTAAAGCACATTTGCTACGTGATTCGCTAGAAACTAGTGTTTTAGGTAGGTGCAATGCAAAAAGGCTGCATATTTTTGCGATTCGTCTGCCAAAAGGTTGTAAACATTTTCTACCAAAATAAGTCCAGGATTTCCGTAAGGGACTTTCCTCGAACTGAACTAAAATCTCCTCCACATTGGCGGCTCCCGAACTAAATTTTCATCAATCCATCTTCGTGACGCATTCTTTTTTTTATTTTTTCGATGGCGGTTCTTCTGCTTCGGTATTGTATGAATCACTTGAAGAACTGTCAGATTGATTAGAGCAAGATTGACTTTTGTGACCTTCTCCACGACTTCAACTACCTATTCCGCAGCGGCCTCGTGAAGAACGTAAACCACCAGACAATACAGTACAATATGGCTCGGCTACAGTTTGTACATCAGGTATCGCCCGTGGATTTTAGCAAATAGGGGAGCGTGTCCGACGCGATTACAATGACGTAGACGCGAACACCACTTCGCTCTCACCATTGAGTTGATGATCTGTGAGGATATTTGTTAGACCGCCTCCTTCTTCGCCGCCCGAATCTTGATCAGAGACGATTGCAAGCAACGGCACTTCAAGTTCTTCATCTTCTTCTACTATGGCTAGTGCTTCGTGTAGTGAACAACCCCTATCAAGATAAATAAATACTATTATACACGAAAATTAAAAAATAATCATACCCACATGTAATTTGAAAAGACACCTTATCGGCCTAGAGGTGCCATGCGGCACCCGTAACTTTTGGCGTATAATAAATGAAATACGCAAGCAAAACTGAATAAAATTACATTACGATCTAGTCATACAAATATATAAAACAAAATGCATTTTAATGATATATGTTTGCATTATATAAAGAATACCAAAGCAGAATAGAAATCTATTCTCAACCTCGATGGCTGGCATCAAAAAAGTAGTTATCGGCGATTAAGGCTAAGTTCTAATGGAAGTTTCTTCATTATTAATTTAAATTAAAATTTTATTGGAGTTAAATTGTACCTATGTACTGTTGTAAAATCAACGTAAAGTCTCTTTTTTTATGCATGTGGTGCCCTCCTATAAGTAATGGGGCATTTAGTATTAATAATTGTGATGTCATTCCATATGTATGTAACAGTGTACTCATTGTTGTGAGAGCCTAATAAAATAAATATATAAAAAAATAAATAAATAAATAAAATAAATATTATTCAAAATAAATAAATTATAACATACTTGAACGATAAATTCATTTTTGCCAATAATTTCACAACACTGATTTATTGACGATCGTGCCGGTCTAAGCAAGTGAATCAGTTGAAATAATGTATTAAAACTGTTAGCTGTCTTGCTATAGCATCGCATTGCCTGCCAATCAACCTGGCTTTACTGTTCAAGGCGCGCGTATTGCACGTAAATATGAAAGGCTAGAACTGAGTGCCAAACAGCACCACTAGGCTGGGATATGTTAATAAGAAAAATAAAGTAATTTATACTAATATTAAGTAATTTGCTTATTATCTATACAAATAAATAAAATTTAAGTGTATGTTTGTAATTTCAAAATAACAGCTTTTTACTAAATGCATATGAAAGTGTATACGGTACTTATTTTAAGAAAATTAAAATTTTTATAAATTTTGTATGTCCGTCTGTTTGTTCCGGATAATCTCCGAAACGGCTAGACCGATTTTGACGGGACTTTCATTGGCAGATACGAGTAGCTGATGTTACAAGGAGTAACTTAGACTACTTTTATTTTAGAAAAATAATTAGGGGTCCGCGCAAAAAAATGAAAACCCATGAATTCCAATCGTAATAAATTCCACCCGAGCGAAGTCGCGGGGAACAGCAAGTTATAATAATAAATAAATCGTCTTACACAACGAAATCGTATTTTGATTAAACTTCTAAAACCAGCTGGATAGATATTTTCATGAATACATTGCCACTTTCCAGTTCACGTCGGCTTTAGTTATACTGTTTTTCATTTCCAATCTAGCGAATTTTGGGTTCGGTGAAATTGGATGAATTATCTAATTGTAAATTTGTAATTGAATACGCTGCAAATAGTTCGTTCCCCGCCGACACCAATAGATTATTTTGAAATTAAAGTGCTGATGTTGGTACCACATGCTCGAGATGACTAAAAAAATCATAAGAAATGTAGTTGCTGCTTATTTGAGAAATAAAATATTTCGAGGAATTGTAGTGTCCGCCAAAATGCACTACTTATTGCTCCATAACCCTTTCAAAAATTATAGAAAGCCTATGTCTTTGACGTATTTCGGTTCATACTTTACATACTTAACTTTTTCCAGTCGGTGTTAATGCCATTTTAGGGTTCCGTACCCAAAGGGTATCCAACAGGACCCTATTACTAAGCCTCCACTGACCGTCCGTCTGTCCATCCGTCTGTCTGTCAGTGGGCTGTATCTCATGATCCGTAATAGGTAGAGAGTTGAAATTTTCCCCGAATGTGTATTTTTGTTGCCACTATAACAACAAAATTAAAATTAATATAAATTAAAAATCAAAAGGGACTCCTCTACTAGAAACGCATATTACGGTGGTACGGAACCCTTTTTGTTCTATTTGTTAGTTACCAAATGTTCCCGTATGGGTGGCACCAGTCGGCGCATTTCTCTTATGACTTCGTCTTATAAGTTACAGCTCATCTTTAGTTAATTAACAACTTATTTCTTGATATTCTAATATGTATGTTCTAGTATGTGTGTCTAACAAATAAATGAAAAAGCGGGCGAACAAAATCTAACTTAAAGCATTGGCCAGCAGCTTCTTAATGGATAAAGTTTTTCAGCCACAAATCCTGCCCACGAGGGATCGACTTAGCTCACTTAGACACTTAAATGTAGTAAAGGCTATTCGCGTAATACAATTTTAAGTAAGATACAGCTAAAGTTTAATCAAATACTCAATTATTTTTTATCAGAGAATATCTTA
Organism: Parnassius mnemosyne; assembly: GCA_963668995.1. Classification (NCBI taxonomy): domain Eukaryota; kingdom Metazoa; phylum Arthropoda; class Insecta; order Lepidoptera; family Papilionidae; genus Parnassius; species Parnassius mnemosyne. Next base: position 44,346,003 of record CAVLGL010000148.1, read on the forward strand.
AAAATAAACTAGTCTAAGATAAAATATGTTAAGTATCCGTGAGGCACTATAAACCAAATAAGAAAAATGTAGGTACAGTTATTTTCTCCTTTCGGCTAGTGAGCCTATCAACTTAACGAAGTTTAATTAAGAAGAAAAAAGAAGATGTTTTAAAAATTATTCTCCTCAGTTGTGAAAATTACTAAATTAATGGTCAACTTAGGTCAAAAACGGCGTGTATTACTTTTATATATTATTGATTTGTTTACATACGTTAATTTTTCTTAAATATATCAAGTACACTGGACGTGTATAGGCTGACTATGAGAACCAATGACGCTGAAACATTGTAGTACTAAATGATTGAACTGTTCGTCTGCACTCATAATTATGTTGCATATTCCAAGTGACGCGACGCCGGTTCGGAGTACTTCATTATGTTTCGGAAAACACTAACGGGGAACTATTTCCTGAAAATCAGGAACGGTACTAGCGTGGGCGTTAATAAGGGAAACGCTATAGTGTTCGGTAATTACTCTTTTGTTCTAATTTGCGTATGTTACAGTCATTGATATGTATGTTTCTTTCATTATAAATATTTACAATGTTTCTAAATACGAATAACTAATTAAATATAGCAACATAACTTTAACAATGTCTAATATTAGGTACTAGTATAGTTGTAACACGAATGGGTCGGCTCGACCGGGGAAGGACCACGCTCTCGCAGAATACCAGCGTAAAATAGCAGCTTAACGCTGCTGTGATTCGTATGGTGAGTGGAGAGAACCGGAGACCCTTTTTACTGGAAACGAGTCATTCCATCTTAGTCCTCTGGGGTGACAACGCATCTGCATTTTGATTCGCAAACGAGGATAGATGTAGATGTCTATGGGCGACAGCAACCACTTACCATCAGGTGGACTGTGTGATCGTTTGTCACCCTATCCTATTAAAAAAACCTAAATATAGTTTCTCAAAAGCAACTCATAACGATTTAGATAAAATTAGCAGTTTACGCTGAATAAGTCTTTCCAAAAAAATATTGTACTTAAAACTAAATACTCTTTCAGTTTGGCAGGTTAGTAACTGCCCCGTCACGGATTTTTTAAAACTTAGTCTAATATTATAATTACAAATATGGATTTATTCACAATACATCTTATCCTATACTTTTAATTTGCTTACAAATTATGACGTTTATATCGGATTTGACTCTTATATGTAATATTTTAAAGAAGAAGACAAACTTTTATTATCATCATCATTCTTATCTGCAAGATTTAAAGAGTCGTTAAAGTACATACGATGTATAATTCTTAAAACAACCATTTCTGTGCAAAACTTATTACAGACGTATATATGTAAAAGGGATTTATCGTCAAAATTAAACCAATTTTGGAAAAGTTTTCTGCCTTGTGTAACACAAGTACTTAACTTCTTGTTGCTATAATCATCAATTTATTAAACTATGAGCGGCGGCTGGCTTTCAATGTATTAAGCTTCGGGATCTAGTGCGGATTAATTCTCATTGTAACGTTTCAATAAACTTGTGCTAAAGTTGTCTGTATGTTACGAAATACCATTAGTGTCTAATTAACAACATTGATTATTATTAATACAGCAATATGTAATCAGTATAACTATTTTTATATAGAATACGGATGATAATAAACACCTAAATTTTTTTCAGAATCAATATGCAGATATGTTTTCACCCCTGAATATTAAGATGCAATGCCTCGTTTCCGGTCAAAAAGGGTCTCCGGCCCTATACCTACACTCACCAAACGAAACTCAGTAGGATAAAGCTGCATTTTCACGCTGATGAAGATACACACTGCTTAAAGCTTCTGCAATACACAGGAAAGCCATTGATGATATCCATTACATTTATGTATCATAATTCGTATAAAATTGTCACTGAAAAACATAATCGTGAATTTTTTTGTTTTTATTACAAGCTGACTTGGCAGACGTTTTACTGCCCTTTCCGTTAGGTGGTGCCATGAGTTTCACTCCGAATTCAAACCGGATTTTACTGTGTAAATCTAAAATTCATGAATAACTCAACTAGAACTTAACAACAATTTATCGGCTAGTAGAACATTTTATCGGCTTTTATCGGAGTTTGTGATTTTTTTTTTGCACTATGCCACTAAAACGACATACATACGTTGTGAATATATATCATTTTGATAGATACATTTCAGATCCTAGCATAGCTGTGAACAAACGTCTTGTCAAAACAAATATATATAACGTGAATATTTTCTCAATTGGTCAGTTATTCAGAAGTTATACGATCACTAACAGATGCACCAACGATTATATAGTTGATAGTGTAGATCTTTTTGAGTTTCGAGTCATTCTATATACATATATCGGTTCTGAATAAAATTAAATAACGGTTAATTTATAGAGTCACTCGTTGCTTTGCGGAAATCCATTATATTCTAAATGTTAAAAATTGATTAGCTAAGATTTTTTTTTATGGGAGAGGGGGCAAACGAGCATGCGACTCACCTGATGGTAAGTGACTACCGCCGCCCATGAACAACCGCAACACCAGGGGAACCAGGGGAATTGCAGATGCGTTGCCGGCCTTTTAAAATGAAGTAGGCGTAATAAAATAACATGATGTGTCTTACCTAGTTTAAAGATCAACAACCTCCTTTAAACTAGGTTTGATTATATTACGCCCATAATTAATTCTTAACATCTTTAAATAATGATTATTAATGACGAGATATATGCATAAAAAATATACTAAAATTTGGTATCTATGTCATGTAGGTGGGTGTTTTACCGACCGATTTCAACCACGTTGTCAACTATCTGAATTTAAACTGTTGTCAACAATATAACTATCGGAAGCTGTCATCTGCGTTTAAAAACAGAGTTATAGAACACTATAACTTGTAACAACAAGGGTCCGCTCAATTACAGCTTGCACACGTTCCGTTTGTTGAGTGGGGTCTGACGGAATCCCGCCAATTGTGAGTTGGCACCGGTTCTAACGCGTTTTTTTCGGTACTCCTACTCCCTAGGCGTTGTCCCGAATTCATGGAAGACAGCTTTCGTACACCCGCTCCCTAAAACAGGTAACCGCTCTGATCCGTCAAACTACAGGACTATCGCCATCATCTCCTTATTCTCGAAAATATTGGAATCCATTATTAACTGCCAGCTCATGCGGTACCTTGAGGAGCACCAGATTATTAGTGACCGCCAGTACGGTTTCCGTCGGGGTCGCTCAGCTGGTGATCTTGTTTACCTAACACATAGATGGGCACAGGCGATCGAGTCCAAGGGGGAGGCATTGGCCATTAGTTTGGGCATAGCGAAGGCCTTCGATCGGGTCTGGCACAAAGCGCTTCTTTCGAAACTTCCTTCTTTTTGGGCTTTCCGAGAAATTGTGCAATTGGATCACCAGTTTTCTGGCTGATCGAAGCATCAAGGCCGTAGTAGACGGTGCATGCTCCGATTACAAGCCTATTAACGCTGGTGTTCCACAAGGCTATCACCAACGCTGTTTCTTCTGCATATCGGTCTTTTTTTGCATCCTACCCTTGGGGGCGGGTTTGCTTCTCGCCGGAAGATCCCAGCGTTGTTGCCGATTCTGTTGCTGATGTGGTACTTCAGGGTATGGAACTTTTTATTCCATCCTCTGTGGTGCCCATCGGCGGCAGATCCCAGCCATGGTTTGGTCGCTCCTGTAAAATAGCATCACGCTATAAGCAGGAGTGCTACCGGGCCTGGGCTGATGCATCAACGTCTCGGGTTTTAAACACCAGCGCACTTAAAAAGAAGTATAATTCCGCCTCCAGGTCCTTCAAAAGCGTCATTGCCAAGGCAAGGTCTGAGCACATCGGCAGAATTGGCGAGAAGCTAGTTCGCCTTCCTTCGGGAACCCGTGCATTCTGGTCTCTCGCCAAGGCTGTCCAAGGGAACTTCTGTCAGCCATCCCTTCCATCTCTGCACAGAGAGGACGACTCACTGGCCCATGCCGCAAAAGAGAAAGCCGATCTGTTGTGCTCTCTTTTTGCGTCTAACTCGACCCTAGATGACGGGGGGAACACACCGCCGACCATCCCGCGATGTGAGTGCTCCATGCCGGATGTTCGATTTACACAGCGCTCGGTTCGCAAAGCACTCTTCTCCCTGGACGTTAGCAAGTCGAGTGGGCCCGATGGAGTGCCTCCCATTGTGCTGAAGACGTGTGCTCCGGAGTTGGCACCGGTTTTAACGCGTCTTTTCCGGTACTCCTACTCCCAAGGCGTAGTCCCGAATTCATGGAAGACAGCTTTGGTCCACCCGATCCCTAAAAAAGGCGACCGCTCAGACCCGTCCAACTACAGGCCTATCGCTATCACCTCCTTGTTCTCCAAAATAATGGAATCCATTATAAACTGCCAGCCCATGAGGTACCTTGAAGATCACCAGCTGATCAGTGACCGTCAGTACGGTTTTCGTCGGGGTCGATCAGCGGGTGATCTTCTAGTTTACTTAACTTAACTTAACTCATAGATGGGCGGAGGCAGTAGAGTCCAAGGGGGAGGCATTGGCCGTTAGTTTGGACATAGCGAAGGCCTTCGATCGGGTCTGGCACAAGGCGCTTCTTTCGAAGCTTCCTTCCTATGGGCTTCCCGAGAAATTGTGCAAATGGATCACCAGTTTCCTTGCTGATCGGAGCATCAAGGTCGTAGTAGACGGTGCATGCCCTGATTACAAGCCTATCAACGCTGGTGTTCCACAAGGCTGCGTGCTATCACCAACGCTGTTTCTCCTGCATATCAATGATATGTTGCTAACTGGTAGCATTCATTGCTATGCAGACGACAGCACTGGGGATGCCTTATATACCGGCCTTGCCAATATTTCTCGGGAAAACGTCGCCGAGTACCGGGACAAACTTGTGTCTGAAGTCGAGTCTTTGCTTAACAAAGTCTCGGATTGGGGCCGACTAAATCTAGTCCAGTTCAATCCCCAGAAGACACAAGTTTGCGCGTTTACCGCTAAAAAGAACCCCTTTGTCGTATCTCCTCAGTTTCAAGGCACTCCCCTTGCTGCCTCAGCCAGTATCGGAATCCTTGGCGTCGACATATCGAATAGCGTGCAGTTTCGTGGTCACTTGGAAGGGAAGGCCAAATTGGCCTCTAAAAAGCTTGGCGTGCTCAGCAGAGCGAGACAGTATTTCATGCCGGCACATCGCTTGCAACTTTACAAAGCGCAAGTTCGGCCCCACATGGAATACTATTCTCATCTCTGGGCCGGGGCACCCCAGTGCCAGCTCCTTCCACTTGACCGCATCCAGCGCAGAGCGACTCGAATCGTCGACGACCGAGTTCTTTCCGATCAGCTCGATACACTGGCACTGCGTAGAGATGTTGCATCTCTTTGCGTATTTTATCGCATCTATCACGGGGAGTGCTCTGAGGAATTGTTCGGACTAATTCCAGCCGCTCAATTTCACCATCGCACGTCGCGACAAAACTCGCGTTACCATCCGCACCATCTGGATGATTGGCGGTCCACCACTGTGCGATTTAGAAGAAGTTTTCTCCCTCGCACAACTTCTTTGTGGAATCAATTACCACCAGCGAATTTTCCGAACCGATACGACTTAGGAACCTTCAAGAAAAGAGCTTACACCTTTCTAAAAGGCCGGCAACGCATCTGCAATTCCCCTGGTGTTGCGGTTGTTCATGGGCGGCGGTAGTCACTTACCATCAGGTGAGCCGCAAGCTCGTTTGCCCCCTATTCTATAAAAAAAAATCAATGATATGTTGCAAACCGGTAACATTCATTGCTATGCGGATGACGGCACTGGTGATGCTCTTTCTATACACCAGTCGTACCAATTTCTCTCGAGAAAACGTCGTCGAGTACCGGAACAAACTTGTGTCTGAAGTGGAGTCTTTGCTGAACAAAGTCTCGGATTGGGGCCGACTAAATCTAGTTCAGTTTAATCCTCAGAAGACACAAATTTGCGCGTTTATCGCTAAAAAGCACCCCTTTGTCGTATATCCTCAGTTTCAAGGCACTCCCCTTGTTCCCTCAGTCAGTATCGGATTCCTCGGCGACGACATATCGAGTAAAGTGCAGTTTCGTGACCACTTGGAAAGGAAGACCAAATTGGCCTCTAAAAAGCTTGGCGTGCTCAGGAGAGTGCGACAGTATTTCATGCCGGCACACCGCTTGCAATTTTACAAGACGCAAGTTCGGCCTCACATGGAATACTATTCCTATCTTTGGGATGGGGATCCGCAGTACCAGCTCCTTCCACTTGACCGCATTCAGCGCAGAGCAGCTGGAATCCTTTCCGATTTGCTCGATTCACTGGGGCTGCGAAGGGATGATTCATCTCTTTGCGTATTTTCTCGCACCTACCCCGGGGAGTGCTCTGAGGAATTGTTCGGACTATTTCCAGCCGCACAATTTAACCATCGTACATCGCGACAAAACTTGCGATACTATCCATACCATATGGATGATTGGCGGTCCACCTCTGTGCGATTTAGAAGATGTCTTCTTCCTCGCACAACTTCCTTGTGTAATCGATTTCCACCAGCGATTTTTCCGGACCGATACGACTTAGGGACCTTCAAGAAAAAAGCCTACTCCTTTTTAAAAGGCCGGCAACGCATCTGCGACTCCCCTGGTTCTCTGATGTTGCAGTTGTTCATGGGCGGCAGTAGTCACTTACCATCAGGGGAGCCCCATGCTCATTTGCCCTCTCTCTTATTAAAAGAAAACCTACTTTTATCCGATATGGTGCTTAAGTCTCATTTAACACTTGAAGAATTCGTCGAACGCAAGCTGTTGGAAATCATATACGAGAATACTGATATAAGTGACCCTCCGTACGATTCACGCCAGTGCAGTGGTTGTTTATATGCAGATAGAAATCGCATATATCAATCGATGTAATGCAATCGTTATTAGCAAGACAGTCGATTACAGACGGTCGATTATATTAGTACACACTAACACTATACGAGTATAATATGTATTGTAACTATTCTTACCATTATTCAATCCTTTCTCATATCTAAAATAGTTAAACTATCGTCAAATTGGTTAAATTTTGTTAGGCGTTAACTAAAGGGTATGCATATATATTTAGCAAACCTTAATCTAATATTTATTATCCTATTAACGAGGGTTCTCACGTTATGTATTCCCACGTAAATTAGAGTTATATAAGACTATAAGTAGAGGGTTATGTTATTTACTAAATATTTAATTGGGATATCGCAAGTAGGTTCTGAGCTGTGTTGAATCGTATTATATCAAAATTTAGTATCACTTTACTAAAAGTATAATTTGTCCTGCCACTGATATTTTAGCGCCTGAATCTGATTTAAATGGGGTTCTTGACTAGAACTACATTTGAATGGTGAATTTCGAACAGTGGTTTGCTTAAGTTGGCTGCGGAAAGTTTCAGGAGAGGCAATTGCTTTCGAGTGGTGAAACCCTTAGTTTGCTTGCTTGGTTTATGAAATCAATTTTTTTTATAGGGTAGAGTGAGAACGAGCATACAGTTCACCTGATGGTAAGTGGTTGCTGTGCCCTATAGATATTTACATTTATCCTCGTTTGTGAATCAAAATGCATATACGTTGTCCCCCGTGAGGATTAAGAGGCTACTAAGAGGTAAAAAGGGTCTCTGGTTCTCTACACTCTTAATGTGTAGAAAACCGGCTCCGACTCTTAATGTTATTGTGTTTCGTATGGTTAGTGTAGAGAACCGGCGACCCTTTTTACTGGAAACGAGGTATTCTATCTTAGTCCTCACTGGTGACAACGCATCTGCAACATGATACGTAATCGAGGATAGATTTAGATGTCTATAGGCCACAGCAACCACTTACCATCAGGTGGACAGTGTACTCGTTTGTCACCTTATCCTATAAAAAAACCATCTGCAAAGGCCGTGAGCTCTTTGTGTATAGAATAAGGGTGACAAACGAGCACACAGTCGACCCTATTGTAAGTAAATACTGTGGTCCATGGACCTCTACAGCCATGCTCGATAAAGAATCGAACTCCAGATGCGTTCTTACTTCGAGGACTAAGATAGAATGTGTTGTTTCCAGTAAAAAGTGTCTCCGATTCTTTAGTCTTACCATACGAAGAACAGCAGCATTATAGCCGCTATTTTAAAACGCTATTCTGTGAGCGCATCCTTATAGCCACAGTCATAATATAGAATGCCAATATTAAAAAAAGCCCAATCGTGCTACAGTCATAATATAGCTGCAGCATGGCTCGACCGCGTAAAAAAATCTTTCTGACATTTTTCATTGTTCCCTATTATGACACCCACGGGACAAAGTGGTTTAATGGATTCCGCTACGACTCCATCACACGGCTGCCTTTAAAATTGCCTCGTAAAAAATAATTTAACTAATCTTCCCTCAATAAAAACAAATAGGCTTGTATTAATGACGTTGCGAAACTAAGCACATAACTTTGTCCGTGTAACGGATTTTGTAATTAACTATTGCGTACTATTTCAGGCAAAATTTAATTTCGTCCTGAAAATTAATTTCGCTTAATGATTCTATACTTTGCCAGGTATTTTCGTAGAACGACGGAGTGGAGAGAGATGGTTATAGTTCGCACGAATTGTAATTAAAGTAGGAGCACGAACTTTCTTTGTACATGTTTAATATTATACATTTGCATACAAAAGTGTTTCGCTTTCGAATGAATAGGCTCGAATGAGTGATGACATTGAAGAGGCAACTATCAATGTCATCCATAGCGCAAGACTTTGTTATAGTATAGTTTTACTTTCGAATGAATTTCCTCGAATGAGTGATACCATTTAAAAGTGGCGGCGTACGAGTATCCGCCACTCCATACTATTCCGTGTGTGTCATAAGCAACATCAGAGGGAAATTAAACACTTGGGCATTATCATCATCTTAACAGACTTGAAAACTAAGTTTGCCAACTAGCCACGCGTTGCTACTATGAAAAATATTATCCCCCGTGTGAGGCAAATTCTGGGGGAGGCCTGTGATCAGCCATGGACTTTTGATAAGCTGTAATGTAACGTAATTTACTGCATATTACAATAAAACATTAGCGCGAAGATGCGAGTCGCGGATTCTACAAATACTACATACACACTCTCCATAAACAAGACAGTGTATAATGGTTATATATGCAATTTATGTCTGTGAAACGCGGTACGGGAAAAATTCCAAATGTGGAAATTACGGTTGTTTCAAGGCAAGAAAAAATACCATAAACTTACACCAGTAACCCAGGAGGGTGGTTAGAGACTACGGACTTCCTTTTGACACAGATCTAAGACTTCTTTGTCGCTTCTTTCACAACCATATATATATACGCATATCAGATCATTGGTTGACGGTATTCTAGGTGGTCAGTAGGTGAGTGGCGATCTTCGACATTTCTGCATTTCGATCAATAAACTCCCTTCTGTCCCTTGCACTCACTATCGATAATACATCTCTGTGATATACTAGCGATCCGCCCCGGCTTCGTACGGGTGATTTCTGGATATCCACACCAGACCTACCGGGTCCAGTTGTGAATCTAAACCATCCAAGGACTCACTGAAACACACAAAAAATTTCATCCGAATCGGTCGAGTCAGTTTCGAGTTTTAACGAGAAAAACGGACAGTAATTGCTTTTTTTTATATAGAGATAATACATAATATTACACAATAACATAAGTATTTTTTCCATTTTTTCCCATCCAGTTTAATCATGTTTGCTTTTGTCAATAAGTTTGAGCTTGAAACGAACCTTTGAGCTTCAGATTGTGTCGAACAAATAAAAACTTTCATCTTAGAAAGGTCTGTAAACGCGCCGTGTGTAAACACATGAACTAATTTTATTTTATTACAAATATCGTAGTGATTTGTTTGGATAGAGATCACCTTTTGTGTCAATGATTTTATCTTTAGCCGATCTTTTGTTTTATCAAAATGAAAAATATGAAAAATGAAAATATTAATTTGACAGAAAACAACTATAATTCAATGAAGTATCCGTTGGTACCCACACTTGGTAATCCTGTATCGTGAGTGCCCAATTAGCATAAACAATTTATAAGTACAGTTTTCGCTCATAAATGTAACATATTGTGGACAAATCGGCTCCCTTGGTAAAAAAGTTAGCGATCACAGTATCAAACTTCTCGTAACTTTGATGTTGTTTTTCATCGATCGTGTGCCGATTTACAGATGTTTAGGTATTTTTAGGTATTTTTATCACAAGATATTCTGAGATTTTTCTAAAGTGGTTTATTTTTTCCTATTGAGAGAAAAACTTTTGTTGTCTCTGCGTTGTAATTGAGAATCCCACAAGTAATTAACTTAAAGGTTTTGATTAAATTATGATAAGTAAAATGTGTTCAGAATGTGTGGGTGCTTTAGGAACAGATACGAAGTAAACGGATTTAAATCTGTCATTAAATCTTCGTATGAAGTCGTGTTAATGTTTATAATTATGATGGTTAATTAGAAATTAATCTAAGCGTCACGCTACGACGTATCGCTTGCGCAAGTGTGAGCATTTGGGACATGTCGACGAGACTAACTTTTCAATTGAGACCGTCGTAAATGTAGCGATTCATTATTGCTTCTTTAAATATATTTGATCCACTTATTTTGGTAAGAAAATAAATTTTAGTTCTTTTCGTTCGTCAATAAACTGTATTAGTTCTTTAGAGTGGGAATTTGTTTCATAGCATATTTCGCCTACTTTCGTGAACGGGCAAGCACAGTTAGCGTTAATCCCTCTTCGGGGTTTGTTTGGTTTTCTCTATTTAAAAAAAAAACGTTCCGTTATCATTATCATCATAACAACTCTGCTGAACATAAGCTTGCCCCAAGGCATGCCCAAAAAACACGGTCCTGAGACACCTTGGTTTACCGCATGTTTTACTCAACGTCACTTAATATACTATAGGGGCCGTCATATTCTTCACCTACTGGTACGAAGCTGCCACTCAAAAACGTTTCTTGCCCATCGGTTGTTGGTTCTCAAAGCTATCAAAGCGTACAGTGCGTAAAGTACATATTGTATTATGTGCGATTATTGACTGATTGTAGAAAATTAGAAAAACTGCTGTACCCAAATTCCACAGAAACTGTTCGATTTATGATTTTCAAAATGCATTAATGCGTTACTCTTTTGATTTGGAACGAATACTCCACCATTAGTCACCCGCCAGTACCTCTTTCATTTATTAGCATTGCGTGAAGGTGAGGTATATCCATCTTACGCCCACACTGCTCACGCGCCTTATTTCCCTTCTTTGTTACAGCATATATATGTCCCACTGCTGGACAGAGGCCTCATCTCATTTCTGAGAGGGTTTTAGGGCAAGGAAGTGTCCGCCGTGCCCCAATGCATTTTGACGAACTTGTATTGGGGCACAGCGGACACTGACTGCATTTTTTTCTTATTTATTTATCAGACATGCAGGTTTCCCCATGATGTTTCACCGCTGAGCACATGGTAAAACAGCACTAAAAATAGCAACTCACAATTTCATTGATGCCAGCGGGGATCGAACTCAGGTTGTTCGCGTACTGTGAAATTTACAGCGAGCGCTAACAGAGAGCTACCAAGGCCCTTTAGCTACCACGGCTCTATCTAGCTAGCTATTATTACTAGGCTTAGAAGAATTTTGGGTCGGGGGTAGACACCACGCTGTAGCGTAGTCTGGTTGAAGGATGGGTCGGTTCGACCGGCAATGAAAAGCATGATGCTGCTGACTTTCATATAGTGAGTGACGGAAACCGGAGACCATTTCTTCTGATATAACGAGGCATTCCCTCATAGTTCTTAGAGGCAATACACATGACACGTACCTGCATTTTGATTATTAAAGATGGTTGTATGCGTTTGTTTATTCACTTACCATGGTGTGAACTGTGAGTTCGTTTGTCATCCTTGTATAAAAAATTTTGCTCAGTTGTAGTTTAAATGCTTTATTAATATTATTATTATACCTTAGACATTACTTTATAATAAAGTAAACACAGACACAGTTAGTTCATTCTGCGTAGATCGGACCAAAATTATTAATTTAAAAAGCTGAAGGTACTCCGGTTCAACACTGACATCGGGACGTCAATCACCTCAGTCCCCCGTGACCACGGTTGCTGGAAAGCAACCGAATCGTCGGGAATATAAAATAAGTTAATTAAACGCGATAAAATCCGTAAAAATAGTTTTATTCAATGTGTAGTGTTCGCGTAAATATAAGAAATCATTAAAGTAAACAAAATAATTTTTTGCGTCTTTTAAAACACATGTTGATATATTTTCACTTTTCACTCCAACTTTCGATCTAACATGGGATTCGACATGCATGCTATAAAATTATTTATACTGGCTGTCATCCGCTTCATTGTGTGCAAGAAAGTAGTGGTCCGTATTATTCTTACATATTTGGCAACGATCTATAATCCAGAATCAAAACTTTTTTTTATTTTACTCTGGAAAATTCACTTGGTGGACGGCGATTTAAATAAAGAGATTAACATCATCGTCTGTATAGACGAAGCTTAACAATATAATCACGTGAGCACTACGTTTAAGCGCGTCTTGTGTCTTGTCAGATATATTGTGCTAGTGAATTGGCAAGTAACATAGTCACGCATTAATTCTTCAGTTTATCATACAGTCACTCTTTTCTAAGAAAACCCTCACATTAGGATTTTATCCATGTATCGTGAAGGCGGTTTTAAAAAATAAATTTCACGAGGACATACATCTCGGAACCATTATTTGTAGGTCATACAAAAATACTTGTTGTAGGATTCGAAGCCGCGGCGGCATTAGGCCACGGAGCCGTTAAATATTTGATGGAAAATACATTGTTACTGCTTTTTAGTAGTGTAGGAACTAACTACTTTATATCATCTCGAGGATGTCGTAAGACGCGACAGAGGGAAATAGAAACAGGAGATGGGCAGCAACATCTTCAGGATAACAACTTAACAATAATAAAAAACTGCAGCTGCCAAACCACCCGTCAAGCGTGGCAACTATTGCAAATACCTATTGCCTCTATGAGACAATCTATGGGGAAGGCCAATATTGAGCAGTAAACTTTTTATAGCCTAATGATTTCATATATTAACGCGAACACTACACGTTTAAATACAACTATTATTATATTTATTTTTATAGCCTGTTATGAATTATTCATTCATTAAAGTTAAAGTAACTTTAACAGCTTTATAGTAAAAGATACAGGCTGCCACTCAATCTGAGAGGGTTTTAGGGCAAAGAAGGATTAAAGTAATAATAATCATGTCCCCTGGATCACTTACGACCGTAGCGGCGAAACTGAAAGTAGCGAAAACTTCGAATATTGTTCAAGAGTCACTAGTATGCGAACAATTATGCGATTAGATTGAAGGTGAGTGTGGATGATTTTTTTTTTTATAAACTTGAAGTGACAAACACTATTTAGTATTTACACTCAACCTGGTTGTAAGTACCTACAGCAGCCTGTGGCCACCTGAATTTAAAAAAAAAAGCCTACAGATACATTATCACTTTCGAGGACCAACATACGAGTAAATTTAGTATGTTGGTCCTCGGAGGTGATGTACGATGATGATTTCATAGTTGATAATAACCACTGGGAACTAGGTGATCGCTACCAAGTTGTTTCTTAAATAAGTTTTTTAACGAGTTTGTACAAGCCGGGTTCTTTTTGTATAATTTTACTTTGAAAACATAACATCATGTATATAGGGTATCTTCAAGACAAGAGTGAATAGGTTTTTGTTAAGTCAGTGCGCTTTACCATCTTAGGCTACATCACCACTTACCATCAGGTGGGATTGTAGTTAAACGTTCGTTTAGAATAATTTAAAAAAAAACGCCTTTCATAAAGTTACGCTAATACGTATTTTATTGTACTCGTTTATTCCAAAAGTATTGTAGGTGTTGGAAAGTAATGTTAATAATGTTACTAAATAAAAAATTAAACTTGTTAAAAGTTATATAAAGCCAAACAATTAACGTGAAACAACAAAGCTTAATAAAATGAAATAGATTTTGCAAACAAAGTGGCATTAAGCCAATATTCGCTAATTTCTGTGTAAAAGTTTTGGACAGTAATGGCTGTCGATTACTTTAGCTTACTTTTAATATTAATATTAAAAGTATCTTAATAATAGCATAATGTAAAAACTATTTTTTTTAACTGTAACTTTAATTTTAATTGCTAATTAATCCTTAAAACTGTCTTTATTTTTATTTTTTATTTTTAGATAAAACGTTACTCCCACACTAAGATTTTCTCCTGTACCGTGGAGGCAGTTTACAAACATAAATTGCACGAGGACAAACATCTAGACCCGGAACAATTATTTGTAGGCCATACAAATACTTCTTCCGTGCGGGATTCGAACCCGCGGCCCCCAGCGCAACAACTCATTGCTAAGCCACTGCGCTACGGATCTTAGGTTTGACATTTGTTCTCAGCGAAAGGCAACAATTATGCTTTTCTCCCCGTGAAACTAACACTTTATTAGGTAGTCTAAATTATTTTGTGCCTAGGGTCCGTCTAGGTAGGTTTTATCGACTTAGTTCTGCCGCCAGCAGCAGTACGTGCATCGCTGTATTCCAGTATGTAGGGCATCGATAGCAGGTGTAATTACAGGCTGTGAGACATTCCATGTATAGAATAGAATAGAATATTTTTTAATTCAATGTAGAATATGTTTTTATTGAATGTCAATTTTTACTTTTACCACTGGTTCAGAAAAAAAAAACCACTGTCTTGGAAAAAACTGACAACTAACCCAGCGGAACTTTTTTTTAAACATTAATTTACAACATTATAATATTTTATACAACTAAGTAGGAAAACATTTGGAAACAGCATGGTAGCGATCACCTCATTCACAGGGGTTATTATTAATCGTGTACTCTTTAGTACTTTTATAACCCAACAATATTTGCTTAGTAGATGTTTGCACAATAATCTGCTATCCAGTATATCTAACGTTCAAAATTATCTCATATTTACCTCAGATGTACTGTAACATGCCCAGTCCATTCGGAAGGTTATGCCTACGATAGGAAAGACTTGTACAACACAACTACAGACTGTTTGCAGGCTATAAGAATTATTCGTGGTATTATACAAAAATTATTTTATAGAGAAATGTTGTATTACAAACGTTGTATCATAAAAAAATAGTCAATAATCGCTCACGGCTATTTCTATTACTGGCGAAACACGTCAACAATCGATGTTTTTACACAAGCCGATTACGACATGGATCCGATATTGCGAGACGGGGTAGTGCCATATAATATTTAATGTAATTATTATTACAATGTTTTTCTGCTTTCTTAACAACAATATAATTCTTATTATGAGAAGAGGATAAAAAGATGCTAATATAAAAAAAAAAAACTAACGATCCGTTCGTGTCGCGATTTTTGGATCTAGACAACAATGCCAGCCGCCGGATCCAGTTGTGAGTTTAAATCCTCCAGGGACCTACTCAAACACAAAAAAAATCATCGTAATCAGTCCAGCTGTTTATTTATTTTTCTTTTTTTAAATATATTATTAAAATATATTTATTTATGCTGTTGCACAGATTTTTTAACACGTTGTTATTTTCTCACCTATTATCTCTCAACTCAGTTTGTTCTCCTAAAATATTACATTACGTATGTATATTATTTGTATGTATATGCAAAGTCGTTTATATATAGAGAGATATATATATATAGAGAGATATATAAGTCCGCCCATTGTTACCTTAGTTGTAAGTTGTTATAATAAAGAATAAATAAATAAAATAAATAATATAGTCTTTTTGGTTTTAAGGTACTACGTTACTTACTTTCTATGAACGTGCTGTAATCGTATCAGGCACGAAAAAAGGACAAATCTACTACGCCCAGTATGAAGTATCAACAACCTACCTGTATACATACAACGTCTGCAGTTACCGTATCATCCCCATTCAATATGTGTATTACGATGCCCATTCTATCGGTATAGATTGCACTTTTGCATATTAATCTAAATAAAGAATATTTTTGATGTGATTGACGGTTACCTTAACACATACAACACATAAAGTAAATGATTTTTTTAACTGTTGTCATTTGCACTGAACTTTTGGGATTTTCTCGGTGATTTAAAATAGTGACTACATTTTTTTAAGCCAGTGCTTGACCACAATCCCACCTGGTGGTAAGTGGTGATGCAGCCCTAGATGGTAATGCACACTGTCTTAGCGTAACAAAAGTCTATCCACTCTTGTCTTGAAGACGCCCAGATTGTATTCGGACGGAAAGATAGACGACGGCAAATTATTGCACTCCTTTGCTGTACGCATTACAAAAGACGAAGCAAACCTTTTGGTTCTAATACATGGAATATCGCCAACAAAGGGGTGAAGACCTGCCGAACGCCGGGTTGTCCGATGGTGAATAGGAGAGGGAGGAGTTAAAGCGTGTAACTCCTGCGCACATTCACCGAAATGCATCTCATCACCGTGCTAGAGGCTGACAAGATTGGTTTCAACCAAATCAAGTTCATCAATGAGCCTCTTAGCCCGTCTCTCCACTGAGTCCAATGCTTCCAGGTGGCATTTTGCAGCATCAGCCCATATGTGACAGCGGTACTCCATGCACGACCGGACTTACGCTTTATATAACATAAGAAGCTGCCCCGGCGTGAAATACCAACGCACTTTTGCAAAGACACAAAGTTTCCCTGTCGCTGCTTTGGCTCTGGACTCAATTAACCGCCGATAACTGAGGTTTGGAGAAAATTCAACTCTTACAACTGTAGTGTCAGAGTTCTCTAAGGATACTGGAAAGTAGGAACCAGGGTGAGCGGGCGAAAAGACACGTTTGTGATTTGGAGGCGTTGAACGAGATTGGCATCGCCCTATTCGGAGACTGCCTATAGTGTGAGATTGACACGCTCAACCATAGCCTCTTGTTTGGACTCGATTAGATCCTCTGTCTGCATATCCATAGTTATCGGGAATGAGCAGATTATTTATATGAAGCAGGAAGAGAGTTGCGGAGAGAACGGACCAGAAACAGAAATAGACCCCTGAGGAACTCCGGCATTTGTCGCGATAGGACAGGACGAGTAGCCATCAATAACGATTCGGAGAAATCGTTCAGTCAGAAAGTTCTTCACCCAGTTAATCAGGCCAGAGGATAAGCCGCACGCTGAAATCTTACTGAATAAACTAGCGTGCCAAACCCTGTCAAAACCTTTGAAACATCGAGGGAAATGGCGAGTGCTTCACCACTGTTCTCGAGTGCTTCGCCCCATATGTGAGTGACATACGTTAGATGATCCCCAGTTGATCGCCTTCGGCGAAACCCGTACTGGCGGTCACTGAGGAGATCATTCTGCTCTAGATATGTCATGAGGTGGACGTTCAATATACGATCCATACTCATGGAGGTAATTTAAATTGGACGATAGTTGGCAGGGTCGGTACGCCTACTATTTTTAGGCACGGGCTGTATATTGGCCAGCATGCAAGGAGTCCTGAATGAAAGGCGGACCAAGCGTGACTCACTTGGTCCGCTCAGACAACTCAGGTGCACAGACCTTTATAACTATAGCTGTTATACCATCAGGTCCACTAGGTTTGTTTACGTCTAGACTTCGCAAGGTTATAAGAACCTCCTTGTTGGTGATACGGACCTCTGACAAAGAGGTACTGCGGTAAGGTAATTGAGATGGTACGCTGTTGCCACTGTCCAGACGTAAATTTCCAAGCAAAAAGAGAAGCAAATAAGTCCGCTTTCTCTTTTGCGCATGAGCCAGTGAGCCATCTGGTTTTACCAGCGGAGCCAGTGTAGACCGACAGACGTTTGTCTGGACCAATTTGGCGTCAGACCAAAAACTCTACTGCCAGATAGTTTGACAGACTAAGTTGGTGGGCTAAGGTGAGTTAGCGCTATTTCATATGTCTTTCGACTAGTCGTAACGGTGTCGTTTCGGCGTGATTAGGGTTTCCGATAATGTCGAGTCAGTATCGTTATCGGAAAATATAAAATCACCAATTACCATTTATTTATAGTACTATTCAACGGATGGAGCTTTTCTACAACCGGAAGTTGTTTCGTCGCTACCTTTTGCTCTGCGTTTCCGATCCGCAAAAAAACATTGAATTTTTTATAGACCCAAAAATATTTTATTTGAACCTAAAGAAAGGAGCTTTTTGACTTGTTGTTTTCGGCTTTCAGATTATACAATGTGACGAATTGAATTTTAAAAATATTAAATAATATTCATACAAATGTGAAGTAAATTACCGGCCCGCTTACATTCTCTCTTTCTCTCTCGCACGGTATTGCACATATTTACTCTGACTTCTTCTGAACATGGGTGCTGTACAGTGCTCGTAACGTCGGTAGTATAAAATCAGTTAATATAAGCGATAATATCCGTAAAAACTAGTTTTATTTAAATGCTTTTTGTTTGAGTTTACATGTCGTCGATATATTTAATTATCTGACATTACACACGGTATTTTATTTCATCGCAGAGCACGTGGCAAATCAGTCTCGCGTGTGAAATTGCTATTACCAATATCAGTAGTGCTAGAAGAATTCGAACTTGGGTGGTTATTTTCGGTGGAACTACCAAGTCTTCTCTCATATGATTCTTACAAATATGTCTACAAATTGTATGTCATAATAAAATAAAAATTAAATGGTTAATTTAAGTAAGAAACAAATAAAAAATTAATGTGAAATTTATTCAAAAACTTACTATTTCTAGAGAATAATGTTTAAAATATTTCAAAGTTGTAACAACAAATAATATTAATATTAATGTGCTTATTTTTATTGTTACAGGTAAGGCGGTGCTGTACGTTTTGGTGTCAGCTTGGTGTTTGTTTTTTTTTAAAGGATATAGGGACAAAAGAGCACACAGTCCACCTGATGGTAAGTAGTTGCTGTGACCCATAGACATCCACATCTATACTCAAAGAGAATCAAAATGCGAATGCGTTGTCGCCCGTGAGGATTAAGATGGAATGGCTCTTTTACAGTAAAAAGGGTCTCCGGTTCTCTACACTCACCATACGAAACACAGCAGTGTTAAGCTGCTATTTTACGCTGGTATTTTGTGAGAGCGTTGTTCTTCCCCAGTAACTATACTACAGGTATAATATATTATAGCTGCAGCATGGCTCTACCACGTAAAAATATGTGTTATTCAATAATGAATTTGATATTATTTTCATTATCATTTCTGTTAAAGCAAAAATGTAGTTATTGATGTTGTGTTGTGTTTGCCTTTTATATTAATACTAGCTTTTGTCCGCGACTTAGCCCGTATGGAGGTCCTTTATTCTATTATACTAAGCTCTGCCTAAAATGCGTTACAAAGCCTTTTTTAGCTGACTTCAAACGGAGAAGGTACACAAATCCACTATGGTTTTAATTGGTTAAGAGATATCTTCGATAAATGTGAACCGATTTTGATAATTTGTTTTTACTAAATAGTTGATACTTCAGTGGTGGTCGCATATAAATTTGGGAAAAAATCTATACTTAGGTGTGGCAAAGTAGAGGATGACGTTTTTAATGAAACTATTTAGATGTCAAAAACAAACAAATACCCTTCGAAACGTCAACTTTTCATTTATCTTTTGATTAAGTGCCATTTTTACATTAATACTCAATAAATTTATATTAGAGTAATGATAAAAATAATAAAAGCTGATGTGATATTGAAAAGTTTTTCCATATGCTTCCTATTAACGAATTTGAAAATAATTCCTCATATATATATATATATATATATATATATATATATATATATATATATATATATATATATATATTCATTATGAAAAGTACACTATGACCTTTTCCAGGTCCTAGGGTACCTCTTTGTCAAATTTCATTAGTATCGGTTCAATGGTTTAGTCGTCAAAAAGTAAGAAACAGACAGCCAGAGTTACTTTCGTATAATTTATAATACGAGTATTATTGTGAAATAATGAATTAGCTGTGAGCCGCCAACTTCGCTAGATGTAATTTAAATTTTATTAATATATTTATAATTGCTATAAAAAGTATCCCGTCTTATTCTATAGAATAAGAATCTACTTCTGTGTCAAATTAATTAGAATTCATGCAGCCGTTGTAGTGTGATTGAAGGACAAACGTCCAAAAATATGCTTTCACGTTAGTAATAATAACATTTTCAAATGGATCTTGATAAATTCAAATAAAATAAATCTTAAAAGACGACGATATTTCAAAATTAATTGGTAAACAGTTTTATTTTAAGTATTATTTATTTTAAGATGTTGTTTTATTAATACGTAAGTACTTTACTTATTTAGAGTTTCCTTAGAATTTGAGACACAGTTTAAATCGACGAATACAAAGTTTTATACAGCTTTATACTTTGTTATCGTATCCTAAATTTTCGTCTTTCTAATCATAATGCAAGCAACGACTTTACAATTGAGGGTAAAAATGTAAGAAATACTTTCGTCATATTAGCTAGTTACATCCGCAGAGATATAATATAATTACTGACCCAGAATAATGTTTTTTATAGAATAGGGGTGACAAACTAGCACACAGTCCATCTGATGGTAAGTGAATGCTGTAGCTCACAGACATATAGGTACATTTATTCTTGATTAAGACTTAAAATGCAGATGCGTTGTCACGCCAGAGGACTAAGATGGAATACCTCATTTCCAGTAAAAAGGGTCTCCGATTCTCTACACTAACCATACGAAATACAGCAGCATTGAGCTGTTATTTTAAGCTGGTATTCTATGCCCGCGTGTCCTTTCCCCCGTCGAGCCGACTCATTCGTGCTACAACCATAATATAGCTGAAGCGTGGCTCTACCACGTGAAAACCACCGTGTTATCACATTGTATTTTCTATCTTTGTGATAAATTTTATTTCAATCCTTTGAACTCCTAATGCGTGATTTTATGTTGGAACAGCTACTGTTCCAACAAAACAGTAGCTACACACTTTTTGCGGTTTGTTCAAGAAAAATCGTCATAACTCAAGCAAATAATAAAGGTTAATTTTGTAAAACTATACACAAAAATCTTTCTCGGCAATCATGATATCATCTATTCATCTATATTATATTACAATACGTGAAGGAAATTTTGTATTCCTTCTGAAGGATATTGTGCGCATGAAGGAGTGATATTTGGCAAAGTTAATGTAGTGTAAATGTGTGTAGTGTAGTTAAGAAATTAAATAAAACGTACATTGTATACATACTGCCAATGTCATTAATGTCATTTGATTGTACCTTGGACAAATTATGTCGTTTGTCGACGCCAAAGAGGCTGGTCGACGCTCATGCTTCCAATGACTCAGAGTAAGTACACTATGTATGTTATTACTCTAAGGCCAATGTCAACCAATTAATAGTCTATGGTTAAACAGTCGCACAGAGTGGAGATTTTTGCGAAACAATTTTAAAATGTTCCTTTTTCAATAGCGTGTGGATTTTATGACAAGGCAAAAAAGCGTTTATGTTATATTTTGCACATTTCTGTGTTTCATATATTAATGTGAGTGAAATACAGTTTATATAATATACAAACCTAAAACCCACTACCACCACTACAACAACTAGGCGACCATTATTTATAATAGTACCTATACTCATAAATTGACCATAATGAAAATCGGTGTAGTGCTTTTAACGCGACTATCAATTTTATACTCTTTACTTCTTAAGTATTAATAATTGTTCCATAATAAAATAAGTGAGATTTTTCTAAGCTTAAGGAACCCTTCGCGATGTCACCAAAAAGATGAGCGGTCATGAAAATACCCAAACTAGCTAGCTACCTCATTAACTTCATTATGTCCCACCTTGAAACAGTTACGGTAATCTGGCGATATAACTTCTCAAAATTATATTAAAATCACCAGGCCGATTGAACACCTAAGCGATGGAGTTTAGGGGTGAATATCGCTTGAATGTTGCCGCAAGTATTTTCAGATGTCTCGTCAGTCTAGTTAGAAGGAAAAAATTGAAGAGGTATTCGCGCAACGTGACGTTAGGGACTTGTTTGGGAAGGGTCGTGGTGGAATATTGTGATATTTTTTTGATGTTGTATAAAGTGAATCTCATCCGGCGAGGCAGTAAGGGTTTTTTTTTTATCTACAATGCTCATTGGCGTGGAACTATTGAAGATTTATATAGGACCACGCCTGTCTGGTATGTCTTAAGTTTAAGAGTCCTTCCATAATACAAAAATACAAATATCGTACAACTAAAGTAACTAGTTCATTCGAAAAAAAGGAATAATAGTTTTCTTCTTTCTTTTTTTCTTCAGCTTTTAAAACCTCACTGCTGGAAATAGACTTTCTCGTTACAGTGAGGATTTTTTATATAACTAAGGGTGACAAAATAACACAGAGTGAGGGAAAGTTGTTGTGGCCCATAGACAATCTATCCTCGATCAAGAATCAAAATGCAGATATGACATCTGAAGACTAAGATGGAATACCTTTTTTCCAGTAAAAAGGGTGTCCGAATCTGTACACTCACCTCACCATAACAAACCCAGTAGCACCAAGTTGCTATTATACGCTCGTATTCTGTGAGCGTGTAAATGACCCAATTGTGTCTGCAAACAACTAAAGACAAAGAAGACTATAGATGCGTTCTTACTTCTGAGTACTAAGGTGGAATGTTTCACAGCCTGTATTTATACTGGCGCTCTACACCCATCTAACCGGAACACAACAGTGCCAGCTATTTGTAGGCTGGTATGAGAGCGTTTTCAGACGGATTCCTAGACAAAAAAGAGCCCCGACCCCCTAGTACACTTACAATGGTAGTTAATCATTTCACTGGCGCCGATGGAGGACGAACTCTGTTTGGTCACGTACAATGAAATTTTAAGGCGTGCGCTAATTCCTTCAGATAACACGGCTCCCATATAAAACAGTGAAATCAAAATGAAGACGTAATCGTATTAGGCGGCTACGTGAGCGAATGACTTCGGAATTTCCACATCCTACACGTTACGTATAACTCTGAAGGTACTCTACTCTTCTGATCGTACACACGTCTCTTTAATTGGGAATGGTATTTTTTAACGTTAGAACAAAGAATGTTTTTACATCCGTATTTTATGCTCGCTTACAAATACGTTTTGTAGTTTTAAGGATAGTCAGATTGTTTGCCTTGAAAATTTTTCAAGATGATGATATCTTTAAAAATTCTCGAGTGTTGAAAACACAAGTTGAATAAATAAACGGTCTGTTCTAGGTAAACAAAGTAAGGATTAGGAACCGAGAAAATATGGACTCAATTTAGATTTAGTAATATCGAAAACTGATAGGAAAGAGGAAGCGACTGTATATAGTTAATGGAGAGGAAAACTTTATAAATAAGAAAGCGTATGATGCGATCGGGCAGTAAACAAATATTTTTCACTAGACACTATCTAAAGTCATAAGAAAGCACATCTACGAGTATTTTATTTACATTTACGCTGTCTTAGAATGTTCAGATTCGAGAGCCTTTGTTTGAACAGTAATCAAATGGATTTGTTAGGGATCATAAAAAAGGTTAATGTTTTTATTTTATAAAAAATAGGTGATAAACGAGCACATAGTCCACCTGGTCGTATGTTTATGCTAGGGTACCCTCGATTACAATTTAAAACGACCAGCACCTTTATCCATTTCTAATGCATTATAGTGCCGATGGTGTTAAAGTCTACACAGAGGTACTCACTTTTCTTTACCTTTATTTAAAAAGTGAAGTTATAGTCAACATTCGTCTTACGATCGGCACAGGTCTCCTTTCATTTCTTTCACCATCGTTCCAAATACAAAGAAATCACGTATAAAAGGTCTATATTTCGAGTTTCAGTCTTTATTGAAAAGTTACTCAATAAAATAAAATAACACTATAAAACTTCGGCGTGAATGTGACAGCAGCGTAAATTTAGCTCGGAGGGAACCAACCTAAACTATGAATAAAACATTAGGGACTCGTATGAAACGTGAACATTTTTAACAGCAACTTTGACTGCTCTGAAACGAAATGAACTTTTACATCTATTCATTTAGATATTTTGTTATATTAAACGAGGTTTTTGAATTATGGCCGTAACGAATAAAATTAAGTTATAAAGGCAATGAACCGGCCATATAGATAAAAGACAAGACAAGAGACATCTGATGAGGTAGACAAGTTTTTCAGTTGTGGCTTCATACTGGTAAGCGATGTAGGACGCCTCCCACTAGATGAAGTAATAATGACCTGGCACGACATGCAAGTGCAAGCCGTGGTAGCTCAGATGGTTAACGCTCGCTGTAAGCTTCACAATACTCGAACGAGCCGGGTTCGATCCCCGCCCGCACCAATGAAATTGTTAATTGCAATTTTAAGTGCTGATTTACCACGTGCTCGGCAGTGAACGAAAACATCGTGAGGAAACTTGCATGTCTGAGAAATAAGAAAGAAAAAATGTTTCGAAGACAGCGCGGCGGACATTTCCTTGCCCTAAAACCCTCTCAGAAATGAGAGGAGGCCTGTGCCCAGCAGTGGGTACGAAAAAATAGGCTGCAACTTTAAGACATGCAAGAAATGGAAAGGTGCAGGTGGTCAAGAACAGTGCTTTGTGGCATTCCTTGTGGGCCGCCATACGCCATGCTTTCGACTTGTGAAGCGTTGTATTAAAAATAGAATGAGCTAGAAAAATGATTTTATATACATTTTAAGGATCCATCTACAGTGCTGCGACGTGGGGCAAATCATATAACGAAACCAATTAAGCCGACAGAATCAAGCGTGACGTAATATTAACTTAAGACATCAAACGTTACGGGCGATTGTTGACTTTATGAGATTGGATACACAAATTATACTGTAACATCTATATAATCCGACTTTCTGCAGATTACATCATACGTGGTTAATTTTATACTCTGTTCCTGATTGATTGATGTAATACAAAAATGTTTGCATCGTCACACACCCTTACGTTTGAACGAATTGTCAACTTGAAGTAAATGCATTATTTAAAAGAAAAAGAAAGTTACCTAATTATTTTTAAATTTTCATTGTAATTTTAATATATATTATTAGGCGAATGGTCCAATTCAATAGACGTAATATATAACATTATATAACAATTAAATTAATGTAATATAGTATATAAATTATACCTTAAGATTGCATTAAAAATATATAGAGTATTGAGTAACTTTTTATACGAAACCGACATTTTATATGAAACCGACGGTTGCATATAAAATGTCTTTGGTATTTAGATATACACACATATTTTAAGGATATTTTAGTTATTCGTATATGACATTATCACTAAACTTAACGGAACAATAAAATATTATGATGCTTCCAAAGAACTGGAATTCCAATCTATTACCCGCAACTCGATTATTAGATTACCAAATGTATATTAATTTATTATAAATTTAAATTAATTATAAATTTTATATCTCCTGCGTACGATCTACACGTAAAATTGCATTATACTTTTGGCAATAGCTATTCTGACCTTATGGCTTGATTTCCTGCCATCAGTCTATTGGCTGGGCTTTGCTCGTTAATCAGCAGCTCGTACTGCGCCCAGGTTCAGGTGGCAATTGTAGAACATGTTGGCATTTTCTATTAATAAGACATACGCCATAAATTTCACATTACTCTAGCATCTCGGGTTCAATGCCAGCTCCACGTGGCGGTGTAGAAAAATCACAATCTCATATAATAATACAAAACAACATCTTAAGGGGACTACAGGAGCTAAACGCAAGTTGTATAATGCCTAGAAGTATTTGTAAACAAATCAAAGTATTTGTAAACGCATCTAATGTATCTAGGATGAACCAATTTCATAGTGAACGGAAATAAACCTCATTTTTAAGCAGACGTGAGATCCTGAAATTATTCTAGTGATACACGCGCAAAACATCTCTACATTTTTTTAAGTGAAGAACTCCAGTTTTTACAATTTTAGTCAAAGTTAGTCAGTAAGCTGTATTTATCATATTTTCCAGCATTTTAGTTGTAGTATTTAAAAAGTAAAGTGAGGTTACTTAATATTGCTGGCAATTTTAAAGTTTGATATTCCAAAAGTTTAACTTAATTGATAACGTTAATGTAAATTAAATTATTAAGAAATATCATAACTATTGATGAAACTGACTGGTGAAAATATTTATCTATTGGTTATAGTTTTTCATCTTATATTTGAGACCTACGGTAAAAGAATTTAAGTGTTAATTTTTTATCCGCTTGTAATTCCGTCAAAAACTGAGGGTGTGATCATGTCGCCCATCACGACGGACTGGCAGAACGGATTACAAGAATGTAATATATATAAAACCCTAAGTTTTTTATATATGTGAAACCTTGTAATAATTATTTTACCGATAGAAACAACAACCCCGTTTGTTGTCTATTCCGAGTTCATTATAACTTATGTTTTGGAGTATCAAGTTTGCGTTATTTCATCGATTATAATTGTTTTAACTTGTAATTATGTTAATGATTACACGGAACATTTATTCAGGCTAGCCATGCTTTGTTTATAAAGGAAGATTTTCTTTCGTTTACAAATTGCTTTAGCTTTCAAACCCATTTAACTGAACAACAACTAACTACTATTGCTACTCCTGCTTATTACTATTAGCTCAAACTAATCTTACTATTTTACTACGCAGGAAAAACTGGTGGGAACTGTGGTTGACTTTTTTGACATTTGAAGTTTCGTTATACGAAACGTTTTAGCTGTCGTGTTTACGTATATTGTGCAAATGTATCAGTATGGAATGTAATCCAATGTTGTTTTTATATTATTATCTTAATATATATATATATATATATATATATATATATATATATATTTTATAAATACATCTTCATCATCGCCGTTATTTTAGCCCTTCACAAGTCTACTTCTGATTTTACGAGTAGGCTTCAACCAAGGAATGCTATAAAACTCGGTGCCGAGCCTGATATGAGATAGGTAGGTGGCAGTCGCTTCCTAAAGTTAGTGTAAAGTAAGTCCGGTAAGTAAAGTGTTGGTAGATCCTCCACTAAAAATATTGAAGACATGGTCAGACATGGAGCAAGGCAGTTTAAATACACTATGAAATATATTATATACTTGTACTTATATATTTAATTAAATCTAAAACTCGAACACAGCTGGACCGATATTGATGAAATTTTTTGTGTGCGTTTGAGTGGGTCCCTGGATGGTTTAGATTCATAATTGGACCCGTTAGGTGGCGCTGTTGTCGAGATCCAGAAATCACCCGTGCGAAGCAGGGGCGGATCGCTAGTATTTAATAAAAATATGCCGATACCGTTAGAGCCTATATAAGTTAACAGTTGAACATAATATGCTTCCCCCAAAGATTTCCCCATAAGTTGCCATAGTTGCCACGCTTGGCAAGCGGGTTGGCAGCAGCAGTTTTTTTATTTTTAGTCGTTATTAGGAATTCGCTGCTATTAAACTCCCGTTTCGCTCTGTTGGCCGTTGGAAAAATTATGCAATGTTAGATTATTTTCCTAATTTTTGATCGGGTGAAGTTAACCCCACATCTCATTTTTCTTTGTTCTAAAAGAACATCAGTCAGTGAGTTTTGGTAGAATTGTGTGATACGTGAGTGAATTTTTGATCGGACCCTAACGCGCTTTAGGTCGTTTCATATAATTTTAGTACGGTTTACGTCTATCGTGTTGTTATAACTATATTTAGAAAATTATTTAGAAGAAAATATTTTTAAAGCATTATTTGTTATGAATACATGTTTTTTAAACTACTCTAGGTCAGTGCTTGACTACTATCTCAACTTATGTTAACTTAAATGATGAAGATGGTAAGACGTTTGAAAGCACTGCCGCGGATTTGATTACCGTACGAAACAATTATTGTTTGTTTGGCCTACAAATCGTTGAAACAGGTTTCGATGTTTGTTCACATGCTATTTACTTATGTAAATCGCCACCAAGAAACAGAATAAAATCCTAATATTGTGTCTTTTACAAATCCACAATTTGTTAAAATTAATTTGGAAGAGCATTGCCCTAGAATGCCATAGCATCCACTTACCACTAGGTGAACTGTGTGCTCGTTTGTCACCTTAATTCTATTAATTTTTTCTATTAATTTTAATTATTTGAAAGACAATGTCTTCGCACCAACTTTAGAGCCACCATAGGTAACCAACAGCTATATTACTAAGCCTCCACTGTCCGTCCGCCTATTTGTCAGCGGGCTGTAGTATCTCATGATCCGTTACAGGACAGTCACATAATGTGTATTTCTTTTTTCGCTATAATAACAATATATAATAAAAATAAATTAAAAATTAAAGGGGAGCCCCCTATTAGAAATACGCGTATTATGATGATACGGAACCCTTCACGCGAGAATCCGACTCGCCAACTAACCGGCCAAGTGGTTATTTGATTTTAAAGTCGGGTTTGCATTTTTGTAATCGTTTAATTATTTTGGCCGTTTCAGTGTACTTAGAAATATCACAAGTTCAATGTATCGACTAGAATGTCATCTAAATAGTTACATTAACTACTTTTCCTCTATTTTTCGATTCACAGAGGTGATTTTTTTTAAATTCAAATACGGAGTATCTACTCGTTTTTGGAACTCAAATATAGAAAAAATATCAAATTTTGTTTAGCTTTCCCCATCTCGTTTTAATACCGATCTTTTTTATAACAAAGTAATGGTAATACACATCATCACAATTTAGTTAAAAAAAAATAGCTGTGTGCTATTTAAAGAAATTTGAAGATATAAGTATATAAGTTATATTTTACATTTGCTTGATGTTTGGTAAACTTATTTACTTAATTTAATTTAATGTCAGGTTTTTAAAATGTGAATTAGTACGAATTTGTTCTAAAAGTTACGAGTACTTGTAAGAATAATTAAACTTTACTTTTTAGTAAAAGTTTAATTATTTTACCCCTTTGAGTTCAAGGTTAATACTAGAATGTGGTTTGAGTAGGTACATTTTAATCTTCATCCCATATTTTTAACCCTTAAAGATAAATTTAGGGACCTTCAAGAAAAGAGCTTATTCCTTTCTAAAAGACCGTCAACGCACCTGCAATTCCCTTGGTGTTGCGGTTGTTCATGGGCCGCGGTAGTCATTTACCATTAGGTGAGCCGGATGCTCGTTTGAACCCTCTACTATAAAAAAATTATGGGATCTCCCGATAAGACCGCTTTATTGAAAGTCATCCTATACTTCTAAAGAGCAATTCTCATTTTTAGTTCATAAATAGCTTAATTGTAATCTTCAAGACCATATCTCTGCTGGTCGGTGAAAACCAGTGCTTTAAATCACGTTGGCGTTATTCTAAGTTAATGAACCATTTGGCATTAACTCAGAACACATTATCTGTTTTTTGACATTAGTGTTTCCATAATATGTTTGCTAAACAACTGCTCTTTCTTTTTTATGGTGATGAATTCTCGTATAATTATTCAGCTTAAGGAAAAATATTTTTGGTCCGTGAGTGGCGTAAGAGGTGACTATGGGAAATGCCAAAAAATCCTATAACTACCGATAGATGGCGGTGTTACCAATTTATTGATACCAGACGAACGGATACTCCGACCGACGATGGGCAGCACTATCGAAGATGAATGAAGTCGTGTGGCAGTCAATCCTCCTGCCAAGCGTGATTATTGAGGCAAATCTGTGCAAAACAAGTTACGTGGTTGAGCCACGTTGCAACTTTATTATGGTTGTATCACGGATGGGTTGGCTCGACCGGAGAAGGACAACGCTCTCATGGAAAACCAGCGTAAAATAGCAAGTTATGCCGCTGTGTTTCGTATGGTAAGTGTAGACAACCGGTGTTGAAGCGCCTGTCAAATTATATTAGCAGTTCTCATGCCAATATTAGTCCGTAAGCTGTGTAGGTATGTTTAAAAAATGTTGTACCGGTACAACATTTTTTCGTCGTTGTAAAATTTAGAGATCAAGTAAAGGTCGATTGAGCAAATTACTGCATTTTATTATTAAAAAGAGATCAAATTCTTATTCATGGTCCTAAATCGAAGCCGGATTTGAAAAAACGTAATTGGACAAGATATTATTTAGTGGAATACGCTTGGGAAGTCTTAAATATTCGTTGTGGAAATACCACCGAGGGAGTGAAGATATTTAACCAAGAAATCTGGAGTCTTAGCCCCTTAGATATTGGACTATTATTTAATTTATTTAACCCAGCACTCATTATCAGGTAGTATTTTGTGTAAATCGACTGCTAATTTATCAGGTTAGTACCAAATTACCTATAAAATAATTACGTATAACTTAAAGTATTTAATCGGCTAAAATTCATTTAATATTGTTTTATATAGTTTCTAATAACCGTCAAATCATGATTAAATCAAATTATAAAGCTTAGTTAAATTATATTGACGATATTATAATTTTTTTTTCTCTTTATTGGTTTAAACTGTTTTTTAAAAAATAAGTCAAGAGAGTGTATAATTGAAAAAATTGCATAATATTATTTATTACATACTAAGGCATACCTGTGAAGCTGTTTGATGGTCTGAATTGTATTTGTTACCCTTAATTGTTGTTAATTATAAAGTTAAATATCAAGGTAGTACATGTACCATTTTGTTTAATTATTTAAGAGTTTGAAAAATAAGTAAGGGAATTAGTTTTCATTTCTTTACAACTGTAAGCAAAATTGTATAAAACTACTTATGAATTATATTTTATAAAATATAAACTTCTTGTTTGTATAAATTTCAGGCATTTGCACTAGTCTCCCAATACCAGCCAGCATGCCAGAAGATAAGGAGCAAATTAGGAAACGAGCTAGTTACAAGGGACAAATAACAGCTTTTTCAAATTATTTAAATTCACTGAAGGTATCTTCATTGGCTGCTACTGAGGTAAATGAGTTGCAATTACGTATTAGTAGGATTGAGTCAATGTATGAACGATATGATGAGGTACAATTATCCATCGAGTGTAATACTGATAATATAGACGCCCAGATATCAGAACGAACTGATTTTGAATCCCTGTATTTTAAATCGCTTTCTCTTGCAAAAAGGATCTTAGCAGATTGCATTAAGTTAGATGACGTAAGCAGTGACGGTGGCTCTCATTCCGGCAATCATAAATTTGTTAAACTGCCCACTATTCAACTACCTAAATTTAATGGTTCTTATGATAATTGGTTAGAGTTTCATGACACGTTCATGAGCCTCATACATTCAAATGACGAGATAGATGACATAAATAAGTTTCACTATCTGAGAGCGTCGTTGGAAGGGCCCGCTGCTGTGGTAATACAGTCAATCGAATTCTCGGCAGCTAATTACACCGTCGCATGGACTATATTATGTGATAGATATGATAATAAAAGACTACTAATTCAAAATCACGTGACAGCCTTATTTAATATAGCACCAATTAATAAAGAATTGTCTGTCAACTTAAAACGTCTTATTGACCAAATAAATAAAAATTTACGTGCACTAGAATCTCTCGGTGAGCCAACTAAACAATGGGACACACTTCTCATTCATATTATTACTCAAAAATTAGATGCTAAGACATATCGTGAATGGGAAGAGTCTAAAGGTCGTTTGGAGAAAGATACACCTATTACGTTCGATATATTTTTGATGTTTTTAAAAAATCGAGCCGATTTAATCGAAACACTAGAAATGTCTAATTCTGGTGCTACTAACCGTTTAAATTCTTCTATAAAATATGCTCCAAAAGTTAAGGCAATGGTTTCAGTGCGGGATACCGGTAATAAAAACGGTTCGGCCTTTTCCGCCAAACTGTGTCCTAAATGTAAGGGTGACCATAAGTTAAGCAGTTGTCCTCAGTTTCTTGGATTAAGTAACGATGTGCGTCTACAGTTACTGCCAGAGTATAAAGTATGTTTCAATTGTCTTAATTCAGGACATTATGCAAATCACTGCAAAAAGCCAGGATGCAAAATATGCCACCGAAAGCATAACACTCTCGTGCACGTCGCAGATTACCAGTCAAAACCAATTACAGATATTAATACATCTAACACGAGTAGTGGTAATAATAAGCCCGTTATGCAAGGTCATTTCGAACAAACAAACAGTTCGACAGGCTCACAGTTGTCATCCAATTCTAACGCACATCTGTCATTATCCGCAAAGGTAGGCACTGCATCGTGTAGTGAACAAGGCGACGTATTGTTATCGACGGCATTAATTAAAGTTATAGGTAAGAATGGTTGTCCATATATTGCTCGTGCTATTCTTGATAGTGGCAGTAACGCTTGTTTAATAACTGAAGAGTTATATCAAAGGCTAGGTTTGCCCGCTCAAAATGTAAATCAGTCGGTAGTCGGTATTAATAATGCTTCGGCACACATCAAGAAGATTTGTAAGGTATCGATAAAATCATTGAATGATAACTTCTCTAGTAATCTTCATTGTTTTGTCCTACCATCAATAACCCAAAATGTACCTACTAGATATGTTAATTTGTCAAACTTAAAAATTCCATCTAATATTTCTCTGGCAGATCCTAATTTTCACTCACCTGCTCCCGTTGACATGCTTATAGGTGCTGATGTCTTTTGGGACTTAATAGGAACGCAGAGATTAAAATTAGGGGACGGTCAGCCGATTCTTTGTGAAACTAGCTTAGGATGGTTAGTATCAGGTCCGATAGATTATAGATATGTAAAGAAAGGGGTTAACTTTATTAAATGTAATTTTACAAGAATATTTCAAGATGAGGCTAGTAAAGATTTAGATGAAGATATACAAAAACAATTAGTACGCTTCTGGCACCTCGAAGAGGTAAGCCCTGCGTCTCTTTATTCAAACGAAGAAAAATTATGCGAAGAACACTTTTTAAAAAACACCACGCGACTGGCAAATGGTCGATTTTGCGTGAGGATACCCTTAAAACATAATCCTGACGTATTAGGTGATTCTTGGCCACGAGCTAAAAAGTGTTTACTATCGCTAGAGCGCAGGTTAGCAGGTCAATCTCAGGTCTATGAAATGTATAAAGAATTTATGTCAGAGTATGAAAGTCTGGGTCATATGGAGAAATGTGAGAATGATAATTTACCACGTAAGATGCATTTTATACCACATCACGGTGTGCTTCGGGAAAGTAGTACTACTACTAAATTAAGAGTCGTTTTCAATGCTAGCAGTCCGACTTCTTCGGGTGTTTCCTTGAATAATATACAGATGGTAGGTCCCGTGGTACAGGACGACCTTTTGTCCATTCTTTTACGCTTTCGGCTACACAAATACGTTCTCACAGCTGATGTTGAGAAAATGTACCGGCAAATAGTCATTCATCCCGATGACCGCTATTTGCAACAAATTGTCTGGCGTGATAACCCTTCAGAACAGCTTCAAGCTTATCAACTTAACACCGTGACTTACGGCACCTCTAGTGCTCCCTTTTTGGCAACTAGGTGCCTCCAACAATTAGGCTTAGAGTGTACCGATGACAAGGTTGCTCAAGTGATCATTCACGATTTTTACGTTGATGACTTGCTAACGGGAGGGGATGATATTAACGAGGTTACAGATTTGCGCCGTAAAGTGACTTCCACACTTGCATCAGCTCATATGGTTTTGCGAAAGTGGAAGTCGAATGAATCTCAACTGGTTAGTGAAAATGATATTTCTCCGCTTGATTTGAATATTGGTGGCTTTGAACCGACTAAAACTTTAGGCCTTGGTTGGCAATCACATACTGACCAACTTTGTTTCCCTATAGGAGGGCTATTCTCAGGTAGAACAAAGCGTGATATGTTATCTGTGATTTCTCAGATTTTTGATCCACTAGGACTTCTATCTCCCTGTGTAATTAAGATGAAAATGCTTCTTCAACAGTTGTGGCTGCTCAAGCTGTCATGGGATGAGCAGTTGACGCCAGAAATCAGCAAGATGTGGGCTGAGATAATAGTCGATTTACCTAAATTAAATACTCTACGTATTCCACGTCGTGTTATTTGTGACTCGCCTAGTTTGTTTGAATTTCATATTTTCTCGGACGCTTCTGAGCGAGCATATGGCGCCTGTTTATATGTGCGTAGTGTTAATGATCAGGGTGAGGTTTTAATTCAATTATTGATGGCGAAAAGTCGTGTCGCGCCGCTTAAACCTATAACAATCCCAAGACTGGAACTTTGTGGTGCACTTGTTGGAGCTCGCCTTTACCAAAAGGTTGTAGCATCGCTGAGACAACAGGCTAAGCGCACTTTCTTTTGGACAGATTCGTCCATCGTGTTAGGATGGTTAAAGGTGTTACCTAGCAAGCTACAACCCTTTGTCAGAAATAGGGTTGCTGAAATATTAGAGAAGACTGGAAATTGCGAGTGGAGGCATGTCCCAACAGAGTGTAATCCGGCCGATCATATTTCTCGCGGTGTGAGTTGTAAGGATATTTCATCCATGAGTAAGTGGTGGTCAGGACCTGAATTTTTAAAGAAAGAGGTCTCTCACTGGCCTGCAAATTTCTTAAGTATTAATCACGAGTTGCCTGAGATTAAATCGTCAAATGTTATCCTCCACGGAATACTTCATTCTAGCAACAATGAAGATTTAGGTGGGAATAAATTAATTGAATTTAAACGCTTTTCTAAATATACTAGATTAAATCGGACCGTTGCTTATGTGCTGCGTTTTATTAATAATTGTAGAAAGCAATCCGTTCACGGTCCTCTAAGCAATCAAGAGTTGCAAACCGCACTCAATGTTATTATAAGAATATCTCAGAGTGAATCATTTGAGGAATACACCATGTTAATTAAAAATAAAAGTTTACCCACTAAAAGTCCGTTGCATAAATTTAATGTATTTCTCGATGATAATAAAATAATGCGTGTTGGAGGGCGTCTTGAAAATTCCGATTACTGTTATGAGAAAAAACATCCCATACTTATACAGTCCACTCATTATTTTACCAAATTGCTCTTCAATTATGAGCACATAAGGTTAATGCTCGCGGGACCACAGCTAATGTTGGCCACTATAAGAGAGATGTACTGGCCGATTAGAGGTCGTAATTTGGCCAGATCTTGTTATCGACAATGTGTAAGATGTAATAGAATGAAAGGAAAAACCATCTCTCCAATAATGGGCAACCTACCACACCAACGCATCCTTTCTGGTTTTCCATTTCAAAATATTGGACTAGACTATGCGGGACCAATTCAATCTGTTTCTCGCCATGGCCGTGGTTGTAAAATTGTAAAGGTGTATATAGCTATTTTTATTTTCTTCGCGACTAAGTCAATTCATCTTGAATTAGTGGGTGATTTAACTAGCAATACCTTCATATTAGCTTTGCGCAGATTTATGTCTAGAAGAGGGAAACCTCTTAATATTTATTCGGATAATGGTACCTCCTTTGTAGGCGCATACAATGACATTTCAAAATTTATTAGGACGTATTGTAATTCTTTATCTGAGGTAATGGCAAATGAAGGAATTAATTTCCATTTCATACCGCCTTATTCTCCCCATTTTGCTGGGCTTGCGGAGGCTGGTGTCAAATGCATTAAATATCATTTAGTTAGAGTGCTGGACAATTGTAATGTGACTTACGAGGAACTAAATACCACATTAATACAAATTGAGGCTATACTTAACTCCAGACCACTCACACCTTTGTCAACGAATCCTGAAGACTTGCTACCACTAACGCCCGGTCATTTTTTGATTGGACGCCCCTTGACTTCCTTGCCGACACCAGACTATAAAGATCATTCCGTAAGCTCTTTAACCCGATTTCAACGAATAGAACAATTACGTCAACATTTTTGGGCTAGATGGAGCAAGGAATATATATCAGAGCTTCAACTGCGGATGAAATGGCGTTCCTGTAAAGGCTCTTTGAAGTTAAATTCACTGGTACTCCTAAAAGAGGAGAATTCACCGCCATTAAAGTGGAAGATGGGTCGCATCGTCGCAGTCCATCCAGGCTCGGACGGCGTATCAAGGGTGGCGGATATCAAAACATCGACTGGTATAGTTCGCCGATCATTTAGCAAAATTTGTCCGCTTCCTGAACCTGAAGAATCTGGTTGAAAGGTAGACTTTCAACGCCGGGGGGCATGTTGAAGCGCCTGTCAAATTATATTAGCAGTTCTCATGCCAATATTAGTCCGTAAGCTGTGTAGGTATGTTTAAAAAATGTTGTACCGGTCGTCGTTGTAAAATTTAGAGATCAAGTAAAGGTCGATTGAGCAAATTACTGCATTTTATTATTAAAAAGAGATCAAATTCCTATTCAACCGGTGACCCTTTTTACTGGATATGGCTGGCATTTTAGTCCTCAGGTGTGAAAACATTTCTGTATTTTGATTCTTAATCGAGGATAAATATGGATGTCTATGAGCCACAGTATCCACTTACCATCACGCATATTCTATAAAAAAATCCTGCTCACAACGGGAGAGACCACTGTTTATCATTGGTCTTTTATGGGCCGATGAAGGAGAAGGAAGAAGAGAAGTTTAATCGGAGTGGTTACTACGCTTGGCTAGCGAATCAACAACACCAAACCTTCATCCATCAGCTGATAATTGCCTTCGAAAACACCCACCGGTAATAAGTATGTCACTCGTGCTTCATTTCATAATTATTATCACTGCTGAAAATGGGCCGATAGTTTCAAGGAATGCCACAAAACACGGTCCTGAGCCAACTGCATAAATCGATTTCCTGCATATCTTCAGGTCCCAGGTCATCACATAATCTAGTGGAGGCCGCCCTACAATTCGTTTACTGGTACGAGACTGCTACTTGAGAACCTTTCTTCCTCATCAATTGTCAAGCTACATGTCTGGCCCATTGCCATTCAGCTTAATGATCCGTTGGGCTATGTCTTTTCTATTGCAGATTTCCCCATTCCGAGTTTTATCACGGAGAGAACTTATGAGCAATTACTCTTTCTATAGATCGTTGATCGATTTTGGACTCTCTCATACGGTCAGCGGTGAATGACCACGTTTCAGATTTATAAGCCATCACTGGCAACACGTATTGGCTTTCCACTCTTGTTTTCAAGTGTTGAGGAACACGTGACGAGAAAATGTGTCGTCATCTTCCGACCAGCCGATTTGGATCCGTCGACCTAGTTGCACATTTTTTCCTAGGTCATTAATTTCAAGCGTATTGTTTCCAATAACTACTGGCGTAGGTGTGACATGGGACGTTCATTATGACATATCCGTTGGGAGACGCTATTGAGGTCATTGCGCATAGTGCTAAGGTATCAATTTCATTCTACTTTAATAGAATTGGACTACGTTGAGCAACACATCATCTGTCTTGACATTAATTACAATACGATGTACTCGTCACTTGTTGCTATCTGTCTAGGTCACTCGTCCCAGGGAAATACGTTTTTATTTTACTGAGTTGTTACATGTCAGCGTTTAAATGGAGTATACGTCATTTACCAACAACTAGTTCTAGGCTGTCTTTACGTCGTCTTAATTACTCTTACTTAAATATGTATTTCTTGTGTTCTAAACTTAAGATTGCACTAAGCATGTACGTTTTGTTTGATATTTAGCAATTTTTATGTAATTTCTCACGAAAGAAATACCTTTCCTTCCTTCTTTCTCCTTATTTAAAGATATTCGCATTTTAAAAACGACTTACTTGTTTAGTTTTAAATGTATTATATTCAATCCTCAAAATCTCATATAGAATCTACCTTTCTTATACACATGTCTTAAATTTAGATGAAAAGTTTATTGTTTTATTAAGTAAGGATGAACAACGAGCATACGGTCAAACTGATGGTATATAGATGCTGTGGCTTGCCGGCTATCCGCCATTACAAATCCCAATGAATATGTCTCATCCCCCCTGGAAACTGCGATGGACGGAGACCATTTTACTGTTAATGAGGCGTTTATTAACAGTAAAATGTTTTCCGGCCGCTCTCG
This sequence comes from Parnassius mnemosyne, assembly GCA_963668995.1. Taxonomy (NCBI): domain Eukaryota; kingdom Metazoa; phylum Arthropoda; class Insecta; order Lepidoptera; family Papilionidae; genus Parnassius; species Parnassius mnemosyne. The sequence continues at coordinate 44,383,989 of CAVLGL010000148.1, forward strand.
TCATTCACTAAACGAAAAATAGCAGGATAGTGCTTTTATTTTACGCTGGTATTCTGTGAGAGCGTGGCACTTCCCCTGTTGACTAGCCCTTTCATGCAGCTTAAATAAAATAAAATACAGATGGAAATAATTGATTGTATTTTATAAAATATATTAGGTACATGTTACAAAATCTAGAAAGAGATCTCATCAAGACACAAAATCAAGAGAGAATAGCTCTATAGACTGTAATAGTGTTGCTGTAGTTTTAGTATTGCATTATGTATTTAGTATCATACTAATGGATTATTATGTGTTTTACAGTAGCTACATTAGTATGATAACAAAAATGATAAATTTGTATTATTTAGTAAAGTACAACGTGCTAGCATATTAGCGCGTCGCGCCGTCTCGCTGCCGGCAGAATCGTTGCGCTTAATAGCTCCCTTACGAGCCTAATTCGATAATTCGATGAAAAGGATCAAGGCCGCAGGGCCAACAGCATACACTTTCAGAAAACAAAAATAAATTTGCCGTTCTCATGTGTTATCATTACCCAAACGCGAGTGCAAGTGACAATAACTAGTAGGAACCTTTTCATTTTCATGGTATATTGGCTGTAACTCTTTCCCTTTTTCACTTTCGTAATTTAAGCGCTAAGTAAACCTAATAACTTCGAGGTAATTTTAGATTAAAGAAATAGGTATATTGTATTGTAAAATGTATACCATTTGAACATCGCGCAAGGGCGGCTAACGAATTTGTTGCGTTGGCGAGCAATTTATTTGAAATAGTTTAGCGCCCAGACGAATAAATCTTTAATGAATTATTTAGTTTTCTTATACAATTGGTAAGTGTAATAATGTCAGGGACCAGTTATGCAACATTTAAATTTGTTTCATCGTTCATTATTATATATAAACGTGTTTTTAAACATAATTCTTTTTACTTGGTGACTTTATCTAACGCTATGAATCAAAATTTATCAAAACATTTACCAAGTAAATTTTGGGATACGTAATGTACGGTAGTGACGATCTGCGCAAGGCGACTGGCAGCAACTGGACCCGTGTAGCCGAAGATCGAGCTAAGTGGCCCACCTTGGAAGAGACCTGTGTCCAGTAGTGAACTGCCGCAGGCTGATGATGATGATGAATGTATGGTAGAATAATGGATTATATTATGATTCACGTAATCATTTACAATATTTGTTTATTTTTATTATTACTCGAGTTTTTGCCAATAAATGTTTGCCATATTTAATTTTTGCTAACGTCATCGTAGTTTGTGCAACCTAAAAACGATAACTATGCTTAAGTTATTGTTTTGAGGTGCTAACCGCGCAGTTAAGATGAATCAATTGATCAGTATTTGTGAAAATCTGCCAAAGTATTATAATAATTTTGGCCTTCGCTACATGCATATTAGTGTTGCCCAAAATCGGTCTTGGTCTTGTTCTTGCATTTTTGCAAGACCAAGACCAAGAACAAGACCGCCTCTTTTTAGCAAGACCAAGACCAAGACTGACCGTGCAAGCAAGAACAAGACTTAGCTTGCGAGACTCTTGCGTCTTGCAGTTAGGACTAAGTGTCGTTTCAGGGAGTATAGGAGTTCGGGTATACGCTTAGGGACTCTATGAGACGCAAAAAATATAATGAAAAAAAAAATGGAAAATTGGACTTATGCGCATTACGAACAATACCATAAATATACATAGCGAATGAAAATATCCATTAAAAGAAAAAAGAGTGTATCCCTAGTTTTGACCATCGGCACTTTGATAGTGCGCGGCGTCTTGTTGTCGGCGTCATCAAAGGTCGGATACTGACCTGTCAAAGAAATTGTGCAGCTATTCGAAAGTACAACGTCAAGATACACGTGCCGGCGGCTACTATGGATATTGCATACAATCGTCGCCGCTGCGCCACACGCACTACATTTGACACTGTTTGATTGCCGCCACAGAGTACATGTTTCAAAGAATAAAACAAGTTTCCAGGTGCTCAGAATGGACACGAATACATTATCCTGATCTCTAATTATAATAAAATTAACTATATGGATTTATTAGGTAAGGTAATAGGTAATAATTACTTACTATTATTATTATTATTATTACCTAAAAGATAAACATGTTCAGTAAGTTCACTGCAAATCTCGACTTTTGCAAGTGTGTGTTTTTAAAACACAAAGTGCTCAAATATGTCGTCACACATTTGATAAATATGGTTGACACCATAGCACTTTTAAAACACTTGAAATGTGTAAAAATGGATCTGGATCTTGTCTTCAAGGCTTAGTTATTAAGGAGTTGGAGGGGTACCTAGGTAAACCCAGAGCCGTCATCTCGGAAGACATTTTAGACTGTTGGAGGACGCATGAGACAAAATATCCGATTTTATCGAAGATGGCCCGTGATTTTCTTTTAATACCAGCAACTTCAGTACCTACTGAGAGATTATTTTCTAAAGCATCATTAGTAATTAGAAAACATAGAAATAGGTTAAGTGATGAGTCAGCTAAATGGTTACTTTGTATTAATGCTTTGTCAAAAGAATAAATATAAAGTACCTAACAGTAATGTCAAAGCTGTTTTGTACATACTGTGAAGTAATTTAATTTGCATCGTATTTTATTTTTTATTTAAATAAATGGTATATTGTATAACTCTTTTATTCCATTTCATATATGGTGAGGGTCCATCAATCTCTTTCTAGAGAGATAATGTTATTTAAAATACAGTGTAGTTATTGCCATTAATTTGTTTTTATATGTATGTTTAACCATGTTTTAGCACATGTAAGCTTATTAAATGTAAACGTTTATTAAGAAACTGACGCCCATGGTCGTGGTATACGGTAGATAGCTCAGTTGGTTAGAGCATCGGCACGGACCGCTTAGGTCGTGGGTTCAAACCCCACCCGGTGTCAGTTGATTTTTCGAATTTCTCATTAAATGTTTAGACATTTATTAATATGGTTGGTCTTTACTATGGCTATGTTAATTCAAGCTCAATATGTACCTACTCTGTTAAGTTGTTCTAAGATCTAAAGTAGTTTAATAAATAGTAATAGGCTAATAGGTCATTGCGAGACTTGCGAGACTCTGGCTGCAAGACCAAGACCAAGACCAAGACTTGGAGCGCAATACCAAGACCAAGACCAGGTGTATTGGCGCAAGACCAAGACTTGCTAAGTCTCGTCTTGTTCTTGCATTTGGGCAACACTAATGCATATAAAACGAAATGAAATCATGAAAGTAAACAAAAAACCATAAGGAACGATATCAGAATAGCGTCCTCTATTTTAGCTTTTTGTAATATCTTAATAAAATGAGCCCTCCCTTTCATGAGTTTCAACAGATTTCTTTGTATTATAAACTCAAAGGAAAAACGTGATTGTTAAACAAAGCTTGGATTTTAAATTATTAGTTATTTTATGAGTCGTTTTCCCATACCAGTGTTTCTGTCATCGCTCAGCAAAGGAATAATGTTCCCGCAACAGGTGACGCGCTGGCTAGCAGCCAGAGAATGGACACTTCAAATACCCTTATGCCGGAGGATAGGTGGAAGTGGATTTGGGGAACTTATACTAACTATCACGATAGCTAAATCGATTGTCATTTAAATTAATCGATACATTTATCTCGACTGCTTTTTAAGTCTTCTGATACTTGTAATATAACTCTATTAATCTGTGATAACGCATGATGTAATATAGCGTTATTGACCGTGTTTAGAAGTAAAAAATAGTATGCCGTCTATTTAATGGAAAAGTAAAAAAGAGGAAGGAAAAAAATGCAAGATACAAGTATATAGACCGTTTTTATTTTTAAAATTAACCATATTTCAAATATAACTGACCGTTTGGATAGTTATTATTATTTATTGCGGTGTTGGCAGAAGACAATTCACTAACCCATGTTATTCTATATAGAATAACTCATATGAGTATCGTAAGAGGCGAGGCGACAGAGGAAAGCGGAAACAAGAGATGGACAGCAGCGTCTTCCTGATAACAGTTCCATAGTAATAATAAAAAACTGCGGTTGCCAACCTGCCTACTCCCCAAATGTCCCAATAGTAGGCATTCTTTAGCAGAGACCGTATGTTCAGCAGTGGACTTTGATTGACTGTCATGAACGAATGTGTGAATAACACATCCATCAAAGCATTTTTTTAAGCTTGAGATTCAGTTGAAAATATTAAATGTTCTGTTCATTAAAAAAATGACATCATATTGTCTAAGCGCAGCTGTTATATCTGCTGTAAACATTTCAACGGCGCGACAAACTGACCTACATTATATACGCATTACAACAATTGACCAGAACCCGTCCAATACACTAATGTGCCCTTAAAGACGTCTGTTTGTTAACAAATGTTTGGACGATTGCCACCATCAATGCTGGACTAACGTTGGCAAAGATTCGTAGGCGTGTCAGGTGTAGGATTTTTTCAGTAGGCGTAACTATTTTTCTGTTGGCCAATCACAAATTTGATTTTACACACTACTTTAATTAGTTAAATTAATTTGGAAACGCCAAAGAATTTAAAGAGTGTTTGTTGTCTCATTTCTGCTCCGACTTGTAACAGTGAAATGTCAAATTGAAATAGGCAAATTTTAATACAAGGTGACAAGCCTTCACATCATCGAACTGCCCCGTTTTTTGGGGTCATTGATGATGTATATTACACGGCAGGAGTATAGTCCATGGGTGTATGTGGCAGCAAGTGCACTAAACTATTGCTTCATTCTCATAGTCCGATGGGACGGCAATCGGAGAAATTAGGCGACGGACCAACGGCTTTACGTTCTTTTCGAAGCACCTGGCTGAACAACCGCCAACTTTCAAACATTTCTTGGTAGAAAATCCCAATAGTAACAGATTTTTTCTCGCGTCGGAATTCAAACCAGTAGAAGATAGAAGAACTCACGATCAGTAGTCACGCTGATGTATACAATATCAGCATATAGTGTTCCCAAAATCAGTCTAAAAGAACTACTACATTGCATCATAATGATAATTAAAACTATTTATTTTTATTTTTTACCCAATATTGTTTACTAGCGGCTGAAATTCAAGCAAAGAACCCGCATCAAAGAATTCCGATTACTCTCAGTCACGTACATTATAACTCAATGACGGTCACTCGGTCTCCGGTTTCCTTTCAAATCGCGTTAAACTTTTGCCTTTACCCTTTAAATATTGATTGTTTATAAATTAATATGTCTCACGTCGCCGACAAAGGACATTAACTTTTAGGATTTACAAATTATTAATTGAGTCTAATTAATCCGCTAAAGGCATTAAAAGTTTTTTGTGGACCTGCGTCAACATACATCAATTACACCATTTAATTCCTTCCTACAATTTTTATACAAAAAACAAATTCAAATTACGGCACGTTTTCATTTTGTAGTTGTAGATATTTCTAGCGAAGAGTTTTACTTCGCCATTTATAATGTGACAACGAAGTGTTTCAATAGTTTCCCGGAAAGAGATTTTTTTATGTTCAGAGTTCAAAAGTGTTTGTCTTACCATCAATCACAATACTCACACATGTGGCGGAGGGATTCTTATATACTATTATTGATTATAAATTCTTACGTGTTGTACACTATTGTGGACATGTCCATTTTATTGTAAGGTGAATTTGCTGTTATCACCACGCTTGGTTGTTAGATTGGTGGTTACAGTACCAGACGGCGTGCACGTAAGGTATATGTATGCTCCAGATGTTAGTACCACTTATTGAGTCCCCAGGATTTAAAGTGTGACTTATTTATGTAAGTGCTGTTAAATATATGTAAAATGAGTGTTTGAGATGACTCATTTTATAATTTAAACACAAATGTTGCTCAGTGTTCTGTTTGCGGTACCGTTTAAGTAAGCGTTCGACTTTCCGATGTATCGATCTGCCTGTATGTAGGGGTTTGTTATTTTATAATAAAATAACTTAAACGCAGAAAAAAGTAGACAGAACAAGAGTAGTATAGCCCAAGGGATCAGTCAATTGAATTGGAAAGCCGTATACGTCGAAGGGAACCGGTCGGTAGTCGTAGGAAAGGTTCTCGAGTGGCAGCCTTGTACTAAAACGCAGTGTTAGACGACCCCTCCCCCCCTCCCTCCCCCCAATAGCTGGTGTAATGAAACTTCCCAGGTTTTTTTAATATAGAATAAGGGTGACAAATGAGAACACAATCCACCTGATTGCAAGTTAGTGGAATGCCCGTATAAAGGGTCTCAGGTTCTGGGCTGTAATGATAGTGATATTGTGTTAGTGAAGTATTTGCTTAGCATGACGTGCACGTTCTCTTTCGCTCCTAAAATTCAACAATGTTGCCATTTTCTGGATCTTATCGGAGGCTTTTAATTGCGCATGTATACATTGTTTAAATGCATGGATTGTTTAAACTTTTCATATGATAATCACTAACACACGCAGATAAACCAAACATTTGTGGTTTTGATTAAAATTTAGCTTCGCCTAGGGTTAGAAACCAGAATCTGCGGTGTGATATAATTGGGGCTTAAGTTATTTCTATTTTTTTATGTATTAGGAAATAGAATAAGAAGAAAATTGTTAGTGTTTGGCTTCTATTCCATCCGATGTTAAATTGTGAGCTAAGCTAAGCTAACCTGTTAAGAGTGAAGCAATTAATAATTTATTGCACTCCTTTGCTCTAGGCATATAATGGAAGCCATCGCATGGGTGTTATATCGATGACAGAGATGTGGAGACATGTTGAGCGATGATGAAAGAAGGAGGAAGCATGTTTTTTTATATAAATACACGACTCATATTTTTTCTTTTTTCCCCTCTTATGAGGGGACAAAGGGCAAATGAGCATGCGGCTCACCTGATGATAAGTGTTGACCGCCACCCATGAACAATTGCAACACCAGGTACATTGCAGTTGCATTTTAAAAGGAAGTTAGTTCATTTTTGAACGTTCCTTAGTCATATCGGTACCGGAAAAACTTACTAAGGGTGGTTCAATTTTGAAACAAAAAAAACTGTTCCCTCCTTTTGGATTATGTTGGAGAAATCGCATCTAGGAATCGGGTGTTCAAGAAATGCGCCGCTGGTGACGGGACGGGCAGTGCAAAAAATGCGATAATAAAACTCTTAACTTCATATCTATATCACTCATTGTGTATATCACACATTATTTCGATAGTTATGACGCATTAACAAAGTTCTCTTAAATTCTAAAACTTGTACCAAACGTAAACTGAAATGACTCACAGAGGCATTTTTATTGTTCTATACTTTAATCAGAAATAGAAATAAAAACAAGGTTGTTATAGACGAAGTAAAACAAATTATCTGTAATTAATTGGATTCAGAACATTCATGCGCCAGCTTTTATTGAGGCGACAAATTATTACTGTCAGCTGCTTTTAATTTTGCTCTATCGCTCTATTTAGAATTTCTGGTTTGTTTTAAACACCTATTAAAAATATCACGATGTGAAATGATGTCTTTTGTTCCAAGGTATTGTGAATGTCTTCATTTTTATAATACACAAAGACGATTTTTATAGCCCTCCAGGAAATTATTTTTGCCATTAAATGTACCCGAATGATTACAAGTTTTACAATTCGAGCGTATTCCATTTAATCATTTAGCAGGAAATTAAATTATGATTTTAATATAATAATATTTGTATAATATGAATTTATTAAATAATTTTAATTGTTGAAGGTTAAAATCATTTGCAATTCTTAATGGTATTTCGCATGTTTCATTAATTATTACTATAATCATATTAATAGATTAAGTCTCATCCAGTTTGGGAAGACTAACTGTAATCCATACGCTTGCAGGCGTAATGCTGATATATTATGCAGTCAAGTAGGATCTAACAATTTTGAGAATGTGATCCCGTCACCTTTCGAAGGCTAAGAATTTTTTAGCTGGGTTGCACGGCCTTTAATCAGCATCTGCTTATACATTTACATTTTAATTGCAAATATTGGAAAAATATATTTGATCTGTGGTGCCTTAACAATCGTAATGGCCTAAATTATATTCATGAATTACAGGCAGCGTAATTAAGTTTAGTACAGTAGAATATATGGTGGACACGCTAACAGAACTTGATACTAACTTAGACCAGTATCAGACATGGTGACAGTTTAAGTGTTTTAATTATCGACACTGCAGAATATGAGTTTAATAGTGTTTTTGTAGGTAAATGTTTTTGACAAACGAACACACTGTCCACCTGATGGTGTGTGAATGCTGTGGCCTATGGATTTTTTATCTATCCAGGTTTACGAATCAAAATGTAAATGCGTTATCATCCAAGAATGCCTTGTTACTATTAAAAACGGTCTCCGGATGACTAACATTTTATTACATAACTTTCCTATGAGAATAGAAATTTTATCATTAAAGATAATCGTTGAAAGATCTTAAGTAAAAGCTAGTTTAAATGTATGTAAGATTTACATGAGCAGCTATAATTCATTTGTTGTCCTACTGGCCGATTTTTGACAACGTTGACAATATCTCATTATTCGAAAGTTGGCAATTTCGTTGCTGATACTCGAAAGAAAAACAACCTTTGATGTTTTGGCTTAAATGAGCCATAAAATAACGTAATTTTAAAGTAATAGTGAATTTTCTTGCAAAAGTATTTCGCCATAAGTTTATACGCTAATTATTTGTAGTTTCCCATTCCGCTATCATTTGTAGTTGACTAGATGGGTGCTCTAACGCCATAGTCATTATATATTGTTCATCATGAGACATTAATCAGGAAACTACAACATTACGGTGTAAAAAATTTGGCGCTTAGACTTATTACTTTATATTTAAGTAACAGAACTCAAAAAGTCGTCATCAATGGTAAATGTTCTTCCGGATCGGTAGTATCAATGGGCGTTCCTCAGGGCTCGATTCTTGGCCCATTCCTGTTCTTAATCTATATTAATGACTTACCTTATCTTGTAGGGGACAATCACGATATAGTATTATTTGCTGACGATACCTCTTTAATTTTCAAACTGAAACGGCAGTCAATTAAATATTATGATGTAAATAGTGCTCTATCGAAATTAGTACATTGGTTTAACGCCAACAATTTGCTCTTAAACGGCAATAAGACAAAATGTATTAAATTTACAATACCTAATGTAAAACATTCGAAAACCAATGTGCTCTTAAATGGGAAGGAGTTGAGTCTTGTGGATACCACTCTTTTTCTTGGTATTACTATTGACGCGAAACTTTAATGGGGCCCCCGTATATCTAAATTAGCAAGCAGACTTAGTTCTGCAGCATATGCTGTAAGAAAGATTAGAAGTCTCACAGATGTTGAGACAGCTAGGTTAGTGTATTTTAGTTACTTTCATAGTGTAATGTCTTATGGAATTTTGCTATGGGGTAATGCGACTGATATTGAAGCTATATTTGTTTTGCAAAAGAGAGCCATACGGGCGATTTATAATCTAAATTGTAAACAGTCCCTCAGAGAAAAATTTAAAGAAATAAACATATTAACTTTGGCATCGCAATATATTTATGAAAATGTAATGTATGTACATAAAAACATAAATAGCTTTAATAAGAATAAGGATGTTCATACCTTAAACACTAGGAACAAACATAAGCTTGTAATGCCACTTACTAGACTCCACAGAATTAGTAATTCATTTATGGGGCAATGTATACGCTTTTACAATAAAATCCCAGAACATGTTCAAAGTTTGTCAATAAACAAGTTTAAAAGTTTTATTAAAGAAAAACTGTACAAAAAGGGTTATTATAATATCAAGGAATACATGAATGAAAATAACCCCTGGGAATAAGGTGATCGCCACCATGCTGGTTCTATGAAAATTCATTTAAAATTGTATAAACAAAATTATTGTTAAGTGAAATTATGTTTAAAAAAAATCCCGCTGGGTTTCTTGCTGGTTCTTCCCAGGACAGAGGTATTTTCCGAACCAGTGGTAAATAAAATAATGACTTTCAATAAGTATTAATCCATATTGAATAAAAATCATTCTATTCTATTCTATTCTATGATGTCTCCCTTACCAGTCTAGTTTTAAATATATTGCTATTCCATGTATTTAGAACTAGACTACAAGGACTATACGGTTAGATTTTTGAATTCTGCATATGTTATGTAAGGTAAATAGGGTAAATACTAAAATAGATCGACATAACTGTCCCGGTAACAGGCACGTGCGTGGTTTACGTCAAGAATAATGACATTAAAAATCACGTTTGAATCCAGACAACGTCGGTGAGAATACCCTAATATCTTAGTACATCACAACAGATATTTAAAATTGCTTTCGTGTGAAGTAGTTAGAATGCTGATGTATGATTTTCTATAGTACTCGTATAATTAAGTCTCCTTTTATTTTATTTAAGTTAAAGGATTGAGGAACTTACACAATTACCTAAACTTTCGTTCGATTCGATCGAATTAGTTAACATTTTCTAAATGTAAAGGTGACCACAAAATTTATTTTATTTATTTTCTAATTTTTATTTTAAAAAACCGTTACCCCCACGCTAGGATTTTCTCCTGTATTGTGGAGGCAGTTTACAAACACAAATTGCACAAGGACAAACATCCAAACCCGGAACAATTATTTGTAGGCCATACAAATACTTGTTCCGTGCGGGGTTCGAACCCGCGGCCCCCAGCTTTTGATAAATCAACACGGAAAATCCAGCTAAAATTGTAATGGTGAAGGCATTTAAAATTAAACTAAATTTATATGAATCTGAAAGCCCTTGTCCACTGTTTGATGTTCACTTAACCAGTTAACGTTTATTATATCAAGTTTTTTGTAATAACGGTTAGTTCTATGTGTGTGAAAACATAGCACGCTATATTTTTAGGAAGCTTTACTATCTACTGCAAATCTTATATAGCAGGTGCATTGTGCCTTCTAGAAGAAGATGACCAGGACAAACTTCTAATCGGGCAAAGTAATTGTATTCCAAACGTAGGTCCTGGGAGCTCTCTAGCCAGTAAAAGAGTCCGGTATTACAATTCCATCGTTCCCGCAGCGGATGACATCCATTTGGAATTCCCGGCTGTATTGTGCCTGCAACATGTATGGGTCGGATTGATCGAGCAAGAACTACGTTCCTGCAGAATACCAACTTAAATCAGCATCATAATGTTGTCGAGTTCTAAATTATGAGATTCGAGAACAGGATAGTCATCTTACCGGTAACCAGGCTCTTCATGTTAGTTTCCAAAAGTCACAACACTTCCTTCACTTATCATCAGGTTAACTGTGTCTTCGTTTCTCACCCTTACTTTTGTAAAGAAAACTCGATTAATTAATTTCTTCAAATTGCATAAATGTACTTTATACACTCAAATCGGAGTAGAACTTCTTTTTCTCATAGAACAAATTTCATTTCATCAATAAGCGAGTTCCGCTGCGAAAATTGGCTCATTTGCCTCTTCGCACTGGAATTAAACTTGAAATAAATATTCCTTAAGCTTTACACTTAATCTTACGTTCCCTTTCCAGACACCTAACTTTATTTTCTGAGATCGACTGATGGGTCTTTAAATTTTCTTTCTCATTTTCCCTTCAGCGTCAGGCGTATTAGTTTTGATTTACTATTTGCGTATAATATTGGACTGGTTTTCATTTTTAAAATTAGTGTTCACGTCAGTCAATCTATTAAACGTTTTCTTGTTGCCTGTTGTCAATTTGGACATTGGCCAATTACTAGAACGTATTAGTTAGGTTGTTGACGGTGCCTAACGGCGGTAGACCATAATATAATTAGTTGCTTGTATATTAATTAATCACGTTGTTGCTAACTCTATAAATATGTTTATGTATAGACTTTCTATGAGAGAATCGAGTAAGATCTTATGGTTTCCAACAGATGGCGGTGTAACCATTTCGTATGTATCACATGTAAAATACTCAGATTAGGAACACCGTCAGCAGTACAACACATCTGATATTAAGATCGTCAATCCGCCCGCCAAGTTCGGTGATTGTGGCAAACCCTCTTTACTGTGACAGAGACCTATTTTCAGCGTTGTACTGTTACGGGCTAGTAAAAAAGTAATCATGAATGAAAATGAAAAAGGAATACGTATCCGAAATATTTAAAATCGTTGATTGTTGTTTTTATTTGAATACAATAGTTTCACCGTGTCATTTCTAATATGTGATACGTCACATGAGTAGTGATCCCCCTTTTTTGTTCTAGCGACAGATGGTCTGGCGTGCATCCAAAACGTATCGATTATTTGGAATGTTGCCAACAACTAAGTTAAGAAATGGAAACAAATAGTTACATCTGAAACTAATATAATGTTCGGAGCGCAAAGGTCTCGTGAAGTGTGAGCCTTTGACGGATTTTCCTCCTCGATGCCTATAATTGCTTCACTTTGAGGCTCAACGCGCAGTATTGGTGCACGTTTGAAATCGTTTGCAATGCGAACGATTTGAAAAATTGAAGCACGAATATATATTCTTTTAACGAATGCACGTACTCATTATTTGTTCACTTCTCCGCATATTTCCACGGTTTGAATATTATTTGAATGGAAAATAATAAGTGCTTTATTAAAGGATCAAGTTTTCTATCGTTTCCATTATAATATATCTATAATTTTAACCTCAAAACAAATTCCACTGCTGAACTGCTTTCCGTATACAATGCCTCACGAGATATTTGTCACGTTTGCCAGACGGATTGGCAATCACAGTTTTTAGTCTTAAGTAGTTTATTAAGTTTGAAAATACTGACCATCTCCTGTTTCATCTTCTCTCTACGACCTCTTACGACACCGACGAGATGTTTATAGACCAATAATTATCTTGTTAAAACATAAAACCTGATACAGTTACGACACAAAGTAAAGTTGAACATTTAACGTCAGATTGCTCTGAAGAAACACTGACTTTTTCAAATATTATCAGCACCAGAACAGTACTACTTTTATAAATGATTCAGTATTGCTATGTTAGTATTATGATCTTCATAAACAACAGTTAAGTAAAACACTTCGCCGCTGTACACGGGTTTGCTTTTAGACGAATTCCTTGCGTATAAACTACAAAAGGATCATTAACCGTATTAGTACAAAATAAATAATAGTACTAACGTAGTATCAGTGTTCGGTGTAATGTTGGCTTTTAATCTCTTGATCTATTCGTACTTATAATGACTTCATTATTTATTACTTATTACTTATATTGACTGCCTCATTGAACTAGTGGTCAATAAGCGCGACTGCTGATGATGAAGTTCCGGAGTCGCGCCAAAGAAGTTATAGAGTTTTCCTGTTAATAAATTCTTAGTAGCAGATCAGAGTTGGAAAGTTGGTGGTTTTAACCACATCCCTCGAAAAGCACGTAAAGCTGTTGGTTATGCGGTTCTGCTCTCTGTTGTGCCGGATTGCCTTCCCATCGAACTATCCGGGTGAGGCAAGAGAAAGAACATCTGTGTTCGTGAACACTCGTGCACTATAATCCTGTTCTGCGTTGGCTAGTCTCCGTTGAGACTAGACGCCGTGACCGAAGTTCTATCTGTAGGTCATTATTTATACTTCATAATAAGTAATATCTTCCAAAAGTTTAGATTTAACACATTTTTATACAAGTAAGCGTGACAAACGGGCACACGGTCCAACTAAATGTTAGTGATTGCTAGCACAATATTTATATTATCTTAACTCACTACGAATCTGTATCCAGACGCGTAATCATACCTGAGGATTAAACATTAATAAGCAGTATAGTGATAGTCCTATAAATGTCGTAAGAGGCGGCAGAGGAAAACTGTAACAGGAGATGGGCAGAAGCATCCTCCTGATTGCTCCAAATAAAAATAAAAACTACTCAAGTAAGTGCAACTGGTGCAAAGAAACCGTGTTAAAAATGCGATCAAAGAATTTCTTTATATCAGTGATCGTGTTACAATACTCGTTGTTGCCGTGTAGTGGCGGTGTAAAAATATCCACTTTGCCATGTGACCCGTGGGTGTCGTAAGAGGCGACAGTGGGAAACTGAAAAAGGAGATGGGCAGCAGCATTTTAAAAAACCGCGCTTGGCAACTGTGGCAAAATCTATGAGGCAATCTATGTGGGACGCCTAATCGGACGCGGGAAAATCCAATGATGTTGTTCAGCATTGGATTTTTATTTTCTGTTATAGATGGATAGATGATAGTAATAGTAACGTAACGTAATCGTTTGTGAAAACGGTAGGCAGTATAGTTTTTACTATAAGAATTACAGTTTTTACTATACTTACCGTATACGTTACGTTACAAGGTAATCATTTGTGAAAATGATAAGTAGTAGTAACAGTAGTAATTACGCAAATTATCAATTATCAATGCAGCAGCATTGTTAAGCTAATTAAAGTGTTTATTATACACGAGGCAATCGTTCTGCATCCATAATACATTTGCAACGCGGCTCTATTATATTATTACTTTACATTTATATTTTTTTTAATATTAAATTTTAATCACTAAATTGACTATTCTAAGAGGGCCGTCTTAAATATACAATTATTGTGAACATTTAGCCGCAAGTTTTCTACAAAATCTATACAAAACTTGATACTCGGTAGTAGATAAGAGTAAGAAGTGACAACAAGATTATTTATTTTGACTACAGGTACACATTTTAGTAATGGTTGACCGTCGTATTTTTATTACGGAAATATTACAAATTTGAGGTAAAGTTTGGTTAAAGAGAGCACTACCGAAATGAAAGAAGCATTACCGAAATGAGGAGAATTCAATGCCAACCCTTTTAGTGTCATGAACGGTTTACCACATTTTGTTACATGTTTCACCGACATGTAAATATAGATAATGTTTTTTTTATATATTAATGGCCAACGGCCAACCAAATGTAGTGAAATAAAATTCGACTTCCAGTCCTCTTAAATTTCATAGTGGCCGAGCAACTTGAGTTCCATTCCCACAGGTACTTCTGAAATTGTCTAATCTTATTCGGTTCTAGTCAAATATTTGCTAATATATTTCGTCCAGTAGTCTTGAATGAAGTACCTTTATTTAGAGGCCTCAATTACACATAACACGTTAACAAATATCACTTCTTCAGACAGCTTTTTAATTTTTTAAATGAGAAAGTCTTTTTTACCACTTTAAACTTATATTTCATTTCGGTTAATTAATTTAAGTATAAAGTTTATTGGATATTTATAAAATATCATTATTATTAATTTTAAGGCCTTGATATTTTCAAAAACACAAAGTTTAATTATATTTTATATAATAACGAGATTGAGAGAATAGAGAGTGCATGTGTAATCTCAGACTCTTGGTGCACTTTACTTTGTTAATATCATTATGTTTTTAAAATTCATGCAGCTAAAATAATAATACGTTTATTTATTATTACTTTATACTTTCACGGACAGATGAAAGAATATAAACATGAAGTATGATGAACACTCATAAACATATTGACCTTCAAACAGAGCAATCTTATTTAATTGATTCATACAAGTTTACTTACTTAAATTATTAAGTTTACATTCATATTTAAGTCGAATATTGAAATAAACTTCTATAGTGTATTTAATTATTAAATGTTAGTAATTATCAAAAGTAATACGTATAGCATGGTCGTATAAGTTAATTGTAATATATATATATATATATATATATATATATATATATATATATATATATATACTAGCTGTTCCTCGCGACTTCGCCCGCGTGTTATTTGGAGTTTTAATTTTTTTGCGCGGAACCCTAATTCTTTTTCTAAAATAAAAGTAGCCTAAGTTACATACTCCTTGTGATATCGGCTATCTGCCAGTAAAAATCTCATCAAAATTGGTCCAATCGTTTCGGAGATTAACCGGAACAAACAGACAGACGGACAGACAAACAGACAGACAAAAACTTTAAAAATTGTATTTTTGTTATTAGTACCGTATATACTTTTATTTGCATTTAATAAAAAGCTGTAATTTTGACATTACAAACAGACACTTCAATTTTATTTATTTGTATAGATATTAGTTATTAGTATCGTATATACTTTTATTTGCATTTAATAAAAAGCTGTAATTTTGACATTACAAACAGACACTTCAATTGTATTTATTTGTATAGATATTAGTTATTAGTATCGTATATACTTTTATTTGCATTTAATAAAAAGCTGTAATTTTGACATTACAAACAGACACTTCAATTTTATTTATTTGTATAGATATTAGTTATTAGTATCGTATATACTTTTATTTGCATTTAATAAAAAGCTGTAATTTTGACATTACAAACAGACACTTCAATTTTATTTATTTGTATAGATATTAGTTATTAGTATCGTATATACTTTTATTTGCATTTAATAAAAAGCTGTAATTTTGACATTACAAACAGACACTTCAATTTTATTTATTTGTATAGATATTAGTTATTAGTATCGTATATACTTTTATTTGCATTTAATAAAAAGCTGTAATTTTGACATTACAAACAGACACTTCAATTTTATTTATTTGTATAGATATTAGTTATTAGTATCGTATATACTTTTATTTGCATTTAATAAAAAGCTGTAATTTTGACATTACAAACAGACACTTCAATTTTATTTATTTGTATAGATATTAGTTATTAGTATCGTATATACTTTTATTTGCATTTAATAAAAAGCTGTAATTTTGACATTACAAACAGACACTTCAATTTTATTTATTTGTATAGATATTAGTTATTAGTATCTATCGTATATACTTTTATTTGCATTTAATAAAAAGCTGTAATTTTGACATTACAAACAGACACTTCAATTTTATTTATTTGTATAGATATTAGTTATTAGTATCGTATATACTTTTATTTGCATTTAATAAAAAGCTGTAATTTTGACATTACAAACAGACACTTCAATTTTATTTATTTGTATAGATATTAGTTATTAGTATCGTATATACTTTTATTTGCATTTAATAAAAAGCTGTAATTTTGACATTACAAACAGACACTTCAATTTTATTTATTTGTATAGATATTAGTTATTAGTATCGTATATACTTTTATTTGCATTTAATAAAAAGCTGTAATTTTGACATTACAAACAGACACTTCAATTTTATTTATTTGTATAGATATTAGTTATTAGTATCGTATATACTTTTATTTGCATTTAATAAAAAGCTGTAATTTTGACATTACAAACAGACACTTCAATTTTATTTATTTGTATAGATATTAGTTATTAGTATCGTATATACTTTTATTTGCATTTAATAAAAAGCTGTAATTTTGACATTACAAACAGACACTTCAATTTTATTTATTTGTATAGATATTAGTTATTAGTATCTATCGTATATACTTTTATTTGCATTTAATAAAAAGCTGTAATTTTGACATTACAAACAGACACTTCAATTTTATTTATTTGTATAGATATTAGTTATTAGTATCGTATATACTTTTATTTGCATTTAATAAAAAGCTGTAATTTTGACATTACAAACAGACACTTCAATTTTATTTATTTGTATAGATATTAGTTATTAGTATCGTATATACTTTTATTTGCATTTAATAAAAAGCTGTAATTTTGACATTACAAACAGACACTTCAATTTTATTTATTTGTATAGATATTAGTTATTAGTATCGTATATACTTTTATTTGCATTTAATAAAAAGCTGTAATTTTGACATTACAAACAGACACTTCAATTTTATTTATTTGTATAGATATTAGTTATTAGTATCGTATATACTTTTATTTGCATTTAATAAAAAGCTGTAATTTTGACATTACAAACAGACACTTCAATTTTATTTATTTGTATAGATATTAGTTATTAGTATCGTATATACTTTTATTTGCATTTAATAAAAAGCTGTAATTTTGACATTACAAACAGACACTTCAATTTTATTTATTTGTATAGATATTAGTTATTAGTATCTATCGTATATACTTTTATTTGCATTTAATAAAAAGCTGTAATTTTGACATTACAAACAGACACTTCAATTTTATTTATTTGTATAGATATTAGTTATTAGTATCGTATATACTTTTATTTGCATTTAATAAAAAGCTGTAATTTTGACATTACAAACAGACACTTCAATTTTATTTATTTGTATAGATATATTACGATTAACTTATACCTATAAACATTTAAATGTTAGGAAAAGTAATACAAGAAAATGTAGAATACGGTCGATTTCCATTCCACTTTTTGTCAGACAAACTCGGTCGCGTTCATGTAAGTCAATGTGATGGTAAAACCTTTCAAATTCCAAAAAGGGACTCACAAAAGTTCGGTGAAAGTTTTAAGATTTTCTAACGTTAAACGTTTTTGCCTTAAATGCACAAGTTAGAACAAATATAATAGCACAGAATAATTTTTGTTCAATATAGATTATTTCACAATACTTACTAAGTAAGTATTTACTACTTAAAACTTACAGGAACTATTTTACTCGTATGACATTCTTTGCTTGTAATCATTATCCCGCAGGGATATATTTTTTTTGCTGCTTAAATTATAAGTACTGCACGTTGATTTAGTTTTGGGTATATATTTACTTATAACAGATTTTTTTTTATAAATATTAAATAAAATTATTTAAAAAGTACATCATACGAGTAAATAACGTCTACCGTACATGTTATTTTTGCCGTGCTTTTGTAAAATGCATATTTGGGACACTTTGTTAGTGTCATCTTGTAATGAATATGAATAATGCTGTCATAAATTAGTACATAGGCTGCACTAAAAGTATCGGGAATGGAATATTTCCACTGTTCCTGTCATATTAAAATCTTTTTAATTGAAAACTCCTTGGTTTTTTTTTTAAATTGAATACCATTTATTTATTTAAAAAAAGATTCTCGGTCTTGTCACAAGGTTTTGTCAAACTTGTTCAGTCGTTGAGAAAATGGAATTGACTCGAGAAAATTCAAGAGCGATGATTTATTATGACTCGAAGTGGTTTAACACAAAAACAGTGTGTTGACCGGATGATTTCTGCATTTGGTGATGAAGCCCCATCCAAAACCACAATTTATCGCTGGTTTGCTGAATTTCAACGTGGACGTGTCAAGCTCAGTGATGATCCCCGTCAAGGTCGTCCAAAAACTGCAGTCACCCAAGAAAACGTTGATGCTGTGCGTACGCTGATTGAGGAAGATCGACATGTGACATACCGCGAAATTCAGGCAACTTTAGACATTAGCATGAGTCAAATACAAATAATCTTGCATGAACAATTAGGTGTAAAAAAGTTGTTTTCCCGATGGATACCGCATTCGCTCTGTGAAGAGCAAAAAGCGGCTCGTGTTACTTGGTGCGTCAGAACTTTCGAAAGATTCCACGCAGGATCCTCAAATGCTGTATACAACATCGTATCAGGTGACGAATCCTGAATATACGCGTACGAACCCGAAACAAAAAACCAGTTACGAGTTTGGGTGTTCGAAAATGAGTTAAAGCCAACAAAAGTTGTTCGTTCACGGAGTATTGCAAAAAAAATGGTGGCCACGTTTGTCTCCAAAACCGGCCATGTAACGACTATTCCTCTTGAGGGACAAAGAACGGTTAATGCAGAATGGTATGCTAGCATTTGTTTGCCACAGGTCGTTTCTGAACTCCGTAAAGAGAACTGCAACCGCCGCATCATCCTCCATCACGACAATGCAAGTTCTCACACCGCACACAGAGCAAAAGAGTTTTTAGAGCAAGAAAACATAGAATTATTAGACCATCCGCTGTACAGCCCCGACCTAAGTCCTAATGATTTCTATACTTTCCCTAAAATAAAGAATAAATTGCGTGGACAGAGATTTTCATCACCTGAAGAAGCTGTGGACGCCTACAAAACGGCCATTTTGGAGAACCCCACCTTCCGAATGGAATGGTTGCTTCAATGATTGGTTCCATCGTATGGAAAAATGTGCCAAATTTCGCGGAGAATACTTCGAAAGGTAATAAATTTTAAATAGTAATGTTGTGTCACTTCCTTGATTCCCGAAATTTTCAGTACCGCCCTCGTAAGATAATATATACAATCGCTACTGCGTTAACAAGAAAATAAGGCCGTGTCCACATTGATCATCATTTCATTCATTCATTTGATTTCAATGATTAAAATTCAATATATATTTGTGCAGTCCTATACATACATATACGTACATATATACACATTTACATATTTATGTACATATATAATTTTTACATACAAATAACTATGAATAAATACGCAGTTTAGCAATATATATGCCATGGATGATTCAAGTAAGTAGCGTTGTCTTTAGTAAATGATTACTTACAAAATTTTTAATAGTATTTGTGATGATGTCATCGGGTAAGAATTTCCAAAAACGTGTAGCGTGAACTATAAAGGAGTTACCATAAAACCCTATCGTAAGATGAGGAAAGATGAAATTTACTCTTAAAATAAGAAGGCGAAGATGGTTCATTTAATATGGAAAAATAAAACAAGTAATATTCTGGAATCACGCCTCTGCCGGATTGTAAGCCAATTAAGCATAGATCTATATTGCGAAATATGGTCATACTTACGAAACCCGAAAATAAATCTTATACAGTTATTGAGAAGGCGTTCCAGCTTGTTCAGAAGATCCTAGGACAGGTCCGGGTAACACACATCTGCATAATCAATTATGGGTAATATGAGCGATTTTACAAGCAAGATATTAGATTTTGTTTGAAGAAAATGTTTTAAACGATACAGAGAACATAAAGTGGCAATGACTTTACGACTCACTTCTGTAACATGAGTTCTCCCATTCAGCGTGCTGTCAATCTGTAGGCCAAGATGTTTTACAGAATTACTGAACGGAATTATGATACCATTGTAATAAATTGGAGGCAAGTCCAACATCCTTTAGCTACCCACCAGTATAGCTTAGCATTTCAAGGGATTGACCGAAACTCCATAACGAGTGGACCAGTCTTTGACAGCTGATAAATTGTCGTTTAGTTTTTTGATCGAATTATGGATATCCCCAAATTCAGCTTGCTCGTATAGCTAAAGGTCATCGGTATACAGATGGTACATGAAATCTAAGATGGATGATAATAAAGATTATAAAAAACCGAAAAAATTATTGAATGAAGAATATCGTCTTGCGGTGCACCAGCTTCCACATCAGCCCAACCTTAGATCATTTGCCCCACACAGACTGACTGCTGTTGACCGCGAATATAAGATGCAAACGATTCCAATGCAGTAGGGCCAAAATTCAGATGAGACAGTATGGAACGGAGGATTTCATGATCAACTGTGAAAGCATTTGCGAAATCAACTAGTACCAGTACTGTTACTTTTTTATCTTCTACACCTTGCCCAATATAATCTGTGGCGTTAATTAAAGCAGTAGCGGTACTATGACTAGAGCGAAACCCAAGCTGATATACTCATACACTCGGTATACATATATACACATATACTCGGTAGGTAATATTTCGAAATAAAAGTAGAAATTTGCTTATAACTACAGGATTCTAGTATTTTATTCATTCATTTCATTTATTACAGTATATCCAAAGAGTACTGCTGTTCCTAGACCTACCCTATAGATTGTCTCATCGATCGGATTTTTGTCACGATTGGCAAGAGGTGTTGCAACTGTTTTCCATTATTTTAAATTGTTTCCCTCTACGTATAGCCTCTTATAACCCACGAAATATGGGGTCGTAAATTCAGTATTATGTAATATATTCGACTACACCGCAGTAGTTTAATAGTTGTTATAAATTAGATAGAAATAATATTCAATTGCTACACTAAATGTGACAACGAGGCCGGGTTCACATTTGATTATCTCGGTGAATCGTATCTTCGTCGCGTCCTGCAGATGTTGTCTGCAAAATTATACGCATCATGTGTTTTTCCATTTTGATACCGTATCTAATACATCCCGTTCACAAATAAACCTAGTACCTGATACGAGTATATCTTGGGTGGGATATACGTATCGTGATCGGTACTTAGAACGTATTTTGATACTGGATCACGCTTTGAAGATGCATACGATATACGTATATTTTTTAAAATCATCCAAAGGGGTAATTATACTTTGCTACACGGTCTAAAAAGTTTCGATGTGGAAAAGATGCGACGATCAGAAGAAAATTTGTAGCGTCCACATACAAACAACGTTATGTCGAAAGACTGACATGATACGATATATGACACTTTTATTGACACGATACAGTCAATAATACGACAGGCCGGGAATACGGCCTTAAATGTCCTACATCAGTCACGATCTGTGGTGTTAACAATCAGGCCCCGTACATACGCAAGATAATGTCAGAGCGACTGTCGCAAAACTGTTGCAGCTCAGCCATGGCTAAGCCAGAAGCCACACCAAATTTAGTCAGTGTGCCGTACAATCCACAAGCGTTATTAATAATAATTTAAAATTAAAAATTTTGTACAGCCGACTTCAATATAAGTTATTTAAGAATAACTCAATAATCATGGGTTTGACCTTGATCATATTAATATGGGACCATAGGAGAACTATCAGCTTTCATACAAAAAAAGAATCATCGAAATCGGTTCCCCCCAGTACAAAGTTATGAGGTAACACACATTAAAAAAAAACATACACTCGAATTGAGTACCGTCTCCTTTTTGGAAGTCGGCAGAAAATACAGTCACTAGCGGCTGCAGTCGATGTACATGTGTATGTCGTAAACGCAAGCTCAACCGACCACAACACCAATATTTGGAACTATTTCGAGTACAGTGAAAAGAAGAAACTGATTTTCTTAGATGTTTTAGTATGTCTGATGAATAATTATCATTTCATTATTTACCATTTAATTATTTACATTGAATAATATTTTTTAATTATTTTTTGCTTTACAATTAAAGCTATGATATAATAAATCGAATTCTGATGTCTAAAAGAAAGATCACCCAATTGGCATGATGCCATCTCCGTTGTAGTTGTAAAAGACGCCGTGGCAATGTCTCGCAGACGTCATTAATATTCATTTATTAGCAGTGCTAACGCCCATTTCAAAATGTATTTATTCAGTACGTGCCTGTTAGCTACGCCCGAGGGTATTTGATAATGTTGCTGATATAATATATGTCAGACCCGATCACCAAATATTTTCGCCTATATACAAGTACATATACTTCATATACTGTTTAATTAATTATCTTTGTTCGCTATCACTCCAGTCTATTTTTGTCGTCACGCCGTAGAGGGGTTATGTGCAAAATTTAACAACGCACTTCGTTAATTAAATATGTTTTGGCTTTAGAAACGTTACATGATTCATAAATGAATTTTGTTACTAACTTGTATCAAACATTGTACTCAACAATTTTTATATATTGGGTTGGGTACCTGTTAGGTGTTCATTGTTTTATAAAATTAAAATTGTAAAAAAAAGAACATAAACAAGCGGTAAAAACATAAATAAAACTTATTTTGTTAAGCAATTATGAAAACTTACTTTTTCTATGAGAGGTCAATCGACGGATTCAACTCGGTTGGGCAGCGTTCGGGAAATTACGGCACATCTTCTCGTCAGGTATACCTCAAAACTTGAAAACGAGACTGTACAACCAGTGCGTGTTGCCAGTGATGACATATGGAACTGAAACGTGGTCCTTCACTGCTGGCCGGACGAGAAAGCTCAAGGTCGCTCCGTGAGCTATGGAGAGGGCTATGCTCGAAGTTTCTCTGCGTGATAAACTTAGAAATGAGGATATCCGCAGTAGAACCAGAGTGACCGACATAGCCCAACGGATTAGTAAGCTGAGTTGGCAATGGGCCTGCCATATAGCTCGAAGAACCGAAAACCGATGGGGAAGAAAGGTTCTCGAGTGGCAGCCTTGTACCGACAGGCGAGGTATAGAGTGACGACCTGGTAAGATATGTAGGAAGTCGATGGATGCAGGTGGTTCAGGACCGTGCTTTGTGGCATTCCTTGGGGGAGGCCTTTGTTCAACAGTGGACTTGTGAAGGGCTGTAATGATGATGATGATGATGACTTTTTCTATATAAACGACAAACAAGCATGCGGCTCATCTAATCAACTAAAACAACTGCAACTATTACTCCCATGTGAAATTCTGATGCCGCTCGACCAGTTGGCTAAAGACGACCAAAGGGCCTGACCGTAGGATCACCAATACATGCAGGGTCAGAGAATTTTCATTGAAAACATTGAAACCAGGAGCCCGAAATATTGCGGCTCCAAGGCACGGCTCAGGTAAAGGGGGAGAATCCCCGAGGCCCGAAACCTGAATGTATTATCTCGGATGGCGAGCAACTGCAGACAACCACACTGACTGACAGGGGAATTACTTATTTCATGTAGTTTCAGTTTAGTTATAAACAAAATTACATATGTCAACTAAAACAGATGTATATTTTTTTAAAGATTTTTTATCTACTGTATTTACACAATCTTAATTAAGCTGTCAGTAAATGTACCAACACATTCGTTATTTTGACAAGCAACGTGAAACTAGATGTTTTGAATTAGTTTTTAACTTGTGCAATAACATACATAGGTACTCGTATTTATGCATTTTAGACAAACAAATGGCGTTGCACTGCCGTCATACATTGTTCGCCAAAAATCACTTACTTTACTCTGAATTGTGATTACTCTAGACTAAAATAAAAAAAAAGTCCACTGCTGAACATAGGCCTCCCACACGGAATGCCGCAAAACACGGTACTGTGCCACCTGCATTCATCGACTTCCCTTCTATTATTACTAGGTCGTTACCCCATCTAGTGGGAGCCGCCCAGAACTTATGTTACGGAAACATTTCTTATCCATTGACTGTCGATTTTTCGAGCTATATGTATGACCAGCCCATTGCCACTTCAGCCCACCGAAGATGGGCTGTGCCGGTTAATCAGGTTCTACTGCGAATATCCTCATTTCTAAGTCTATCACGCAGAGAAATTCCGAGAATAACCCACTCTATAGCTCACTGATCAACCTTGAACTTGAACACTCACACCAAAACACTAAAATCAACAACGAATACCACCGACCACAAACCCCAGTCAACATTTAAACTCAGCCTAATACAGAATCAGTTATTAACGTTCCGAATTATAAAAGGACGGGAAAAAGTTTTTTCGTATTTTATGTACAAATTTAAGATATTTTTTGCAGTTTCATCATCATCGTCATCATTACAACCCTTCACAAGTCTACTGCTGAACATAGGCCTACCCAAGGAATTTCACAAAGCACGGTCCTGAGCCACCTGTATCCATCGAAGTCGATGGATGTTTAATTACATTTAATTATTATATATCTCGGAGATTCAGCACAGGATTCCAATTTTGATCTTGGAGATACTTGAGATAAAAACGCTTGAACCAACTTTGTGGCACTCTTGCTGATTCTGCATTATGTCCATAAACGTCATAATTTTTTTTCGCGCCTTGAGTCGCATTTTTCCCTTTTTTGTGATAAAACTTGAGAACGTATTGAATTTTTTCGTTAGATTCACTCATTTTGGCGGACAGAGAAACAGTTGAAAAATAGCGGGAAAGTGTTTTTTACTTTTTCTTTTTCTTAATGTTCTATATGTATTGATATTAAAAGCAGCCAGATTTTTCTTCAATTTTATAGAAACAAAATATGAAGAAACTTTTTCCCCGACCAATTATGTAGACTTAGAATCATCTGCAATCGTTTACGAATTCATAGCCAAAATCATAATAAATAAGGTGAGAATTTTTTCCACCTCCATCTACGCATCGGGGTCCTATTATCTTCCCGACATACTTAGGTAATAATCTGTAATAACAGCATCTAACTTTACCTTGTTATTCTTTCCTTTCTCGTCTTTCTTTGGTCATTTATTTTTCCTTATTCGTTTCTTCCGTGTTATTAACGTGCTGCAGCTATATTAGTAGTATAGTTGTAGCATGAATGGGTCGGCTCGACCGGGGAAGCACCACGCTCTCACAGAATACCAGCGTAAAATAGCAGCTTAACACTGCTGTGTTTCGTATGGTGAGTGTAGAGAATCGGAGACCCTTTTTACTGGAAAAGAGGTATTCCAGCTTAGCCCTCACGGGTGACAACGCATCTGCATTTTGATTCGCAAACGAAGATAGATGTAGATGTCTATGGGCCACAGCAACCACTTACCATCAGGTGGACTGTGTGCTCGTTTGTCACCCTATCCTATAAAAAAAACGTGGCAAGCAATGTTGATCTTTCCACCCGAAGCATGGTCTGCAGTCATTGAGCGGAGTGTTTTCCATATTTCTCAAAGATTTTTACTAAAATTTCCCGTAGTAATTATAAACAATATTTAAATTAATTACATCATATAGTGCTTAATTTGGCATAATGTAAAATTTTTCAAATATATAACTTATAATTCACCTAAATGTAGAAGGCTTACAGATGCGTTGTTACCCCTGAGGTCACGATGAGGTGATAGATGCCTCGTTATCATTAAAAAGGGACTACGGTTTTTCACACTCACTATATTTTGTAGTACTTTTAATATTGATGAAATTGTAAGAAATATACCTACACGAAAAAATTTATAAATCTGCTTAGAATTGTTGAGTTCTCAATATTTTTTTTGATTACGCCTAGTACTTTATGATCGTCTAACAGCAAAGAACAATCAAGAAAACAAATCTACAACAAAGCCAAGTTCACAAAGATCAACAAGTGATAAAGCGTCCTATACCTACAATTTGTATACAAGCACAGTGAAGAGGAAAGGACTTAACAATGAAGCCTTAATGCAAACAGCGACTAAGCAAAAACGCTCTGAACGATCGACGATTGTAGGGATGTTTCAGCAAATAGCGTGCGGGGATCGCGAAACAATGGACTGTTACTGAGGCCAGATTGAAGTTAGAATGCCTCTGTATTTTTAACAACGTCAAAGTTTATTATAAACGTATTTGTTATATTTTAATAAATATTAATATTCCTTAAAAGATAATTTTCTGTGATAGTATAAATGAAAGGGAATATCAAAGAACATTTATTTATTAATATTAGAGCCGATTTTCAATCCCCAGATAAACAGACAAAAAGCGTCTATTCGAAACAAACAATTTGTGATATTAATAAAAAAGAAAACAAACAATAGTAGCTAAAAAGCTTTGCTGAAGTATTATGCCCGGATTAAACAGTATTTTCTTAGGATTATTTTTCATTTTTAGATACCTAAAACGTTTATTAGGTACTCGTTAGTTTTAAGGTGACGAACAAATAAATGGAAAATACTTGTACATACCTTTTTTTGTAGATCCAATGGTGAAAACCACCATTAACAATTTTTTTAAATATTTTATACCATTGATTGTTGTCAATTTGTCATTGGGCTTTGGGTTTACACATGTACTTGTTTCAGTAATATATATTTTAATTTTTTAACTGTAAAAACTGACTGGAATCGTTTCATGGCGTCATGAATAAAACAAACTCTTGCCTGTAAACAGTGTTGAAGGAATTTTAACCACATTATTTACATAAATTTTACTTTATTTGTAAAAACGTCTATAAATTGTATCGTTGCAAAAGTCACACTTACTGTCCGAGAGTGTGCTGTAATATTAAAAGCCGCTGGGAAGGCGAAGTTAAATTGAAGTGTGGCCGCCGAGCCGCGGCGTGAACCCATCTCAGGCATTAATGGCCTTTGGTCTTGTACTCCCACATGTAAATCCAATGCGGTAATTCAACTGTTGCACTCCCTGAATGAGAGTTTCATTACAGTTAATAGCTTTTTGTATAGGATAATAAAATAGATAATATAGATAGAAGATATAAAAAAAATACTTTAATTTACATTTAATTAAGGTAGATGAAAATGCAGACATTTATTTTCTTTGGACTTCGTTGACAGATACGAAAATAGTTGAAGTGGTAGAGCCTCGCTCCATTTATAATATGGTTGCAACACGAGTGGGTCAGTTTGACCGGGGAAGGAGTACGCTCTCACAGAATACCAATTCAAACATTATCTAATCTATTATTATTTAAACTTTGGTTGTGTGATATAAAAAAAAATTTTAGATTGTTCGTATTTTATGCGTTGCCATACCGTTCATCAGATTTCGGTAAAACTTTGTCAACATATTCCATGTACGAGTACTTCCGCGAAAGTTATAGGCATTGTACAATTAACTTACTGTAGTTTAATGAAAATAAATAAATGGCTTCATATAATCAATTTGGTTTAACAAGCAGCAGGACGAATGTCAACTGACGCCGGAGATTAAATAAATATATTTGGTTAGGTCATTAAAATTATTTTTGATTATTATTTGGTTGATTGAATGTCTGGTCAGGTTGATTAAATATGTTTTCTATGCATGATAGGAGTCAAAGGATGCTTTGAGTCAAAGGATGTTTTGTGGCTCTTTAATGGCCTTTACTGTGTTCACTCTGAGAGACTAATCAGGAAGCTACAATAATTAAGGTGTTAAAAACATTGCGTTTAAAGTTATTATTTCACACTTAAGCAAGAGAACGCAGAAAGTCATTATCGATGGTAATCTAAAATATTCAGTTTAATAAAATTTGAGCATTTAAACAAATCAATTGTTTTTACATATACAACTTTTTATTTTATGGTAGTATGAAACAGAATATGAATATCAAAGAACATTTATTTATTAATATTATAGCCGATTTGCAATGCCCAGATAAACTAACAAAAAGCTTTTATTAGACAGCATCAAATAAATTCGAGAATTTTTCAATCGATAGCTAGGCTTTATTCGAGAAATAACTACATATATATTTGTTTATATATTTATATAATTCCACAAGGTGCTTCTTCTAATTTAAAAAAAAAACAAAAATTTTTTAAAATTATTTAACAGATAATAGCTTATTCGACATATATGTTTAACAACAACATTTTACTTATAAGTTATATTTTTTGATTTTTCGTTTATTACAAAGTAAAGCTGTTATTATTATTATTGATATTTTTAATACAACAAGGAAGTGGGACGAAATCCGAGATATTTGAAGTCATCCCTCCGGTTGTACGGCGTACGTACTGTCTTCGCTGATTGATTCTTTTGTACTCCTTTAATTGCCTCGTCACGCTATCAATATCTTTTAAAATTTGTTTATATTTCCCGACTAAACTTACGAATGCTCCCTTTTCTTACAATTATTTTCCGTTGTATATCGAAAAAAAAAATCATTAAAACACGAGTTTGAAATACACTACACAAATCAATAATCACTAGCCAAAGGCCGCCTCGACCTACCTGACACAATGTTTTTTCTTTATAATGTCCTGTCCTAATGTGCATTTGTGCAATATTTTGTTTTATCCCCTAGAATTTAGCGTTGCTGTAATCTAATAAATCGGTCCAATAGCTATTCGTAAGATAAATTACTCGAGATATTATTATTCGAGAGTAAATCAGCCAAATAATTTTATTCATTAGGTAGTTATGAGACATTAATCTCAGGACTGAATACAAGAGCAGAGCTTTGTACTCGAAACTGAACTCTACATTTGTAGTAACCTTAAGGCCGTCAAAAATGATATACTCGTAAACTATAAAAACTATTGGTAAATCCAATTGTGCATGCCTTACGCGTTTAAATTTTAAAAACACAAGTTTTCACTAATAAACTTATTATTATACTTCCAATTTTCCGATATTTTTATGTCAAACTTCAGTAAATAATCTAAGAGTATCCACTCAAGACGGCGGCTGAGCCCTAACATTCTATACCAGCCATAAACTATACCAACATTCGCCGTGTTGAGGTAGTGGATTCTATCTCTACCCCATATCATCGTGGGTGGCTTAAGAAGCAACAGAGAGAAAATGGGCAGCAGCATCTTCGTGATAACAAATCGAAATTAGGTTGATTAAAAAAATCAGGATGATGTGACCTTGAACCTTACGTATGTATTCAATTCTGGTCGTCACGTCATCAAGATATGGTATCTGAAGCGTACACCGCATGTGCAACGCCTCACGTGTTCAAAGTATTTCTCTTTAAATGAAGAAAAATGATCTGAACGTGATAATATATATAGCTTAAATTACGATGTGATGTTATATTTAGTATGTGATGGCCTTTCACGAAAGATGACGCGACCATTGAACATCGTCGTCGTTACGTTCAAAGAAATTACGATGTCTTAGAATTATTGCGATTGTTGACGTCAATTCCAGTTTTATATCCACGAAGAAATTCTCTTCAAGATTGTTCAGAGTTGCGTGTATACATTCAGTCTGAGCGACACGTCTTGTCTTCTAACATCATTAATAACTTCAAATAGAACTTTACAATACTTGTTCTCCATAACTTCTACAGCTTTACGATTTTTAGTTATCATTTATTTATCTTAACAGATTTTGTACATTTTAAATTAATTTCCATTTATATTTATGGAACTTGTAATGAACACACCTATTTATAAACTCTATTTGAATGAACCAAGATTATAAAGGTTACTGTTATTCAGTGTATTAATAAAAACGATTTAGTTACATTAAGCTAATGACTTACTTAATAAAACAAATACTAATATTAAAATTTTGTCTAAATGATGACTATAAAAGAAAATCAATCATTCCATTACGTTCGGTGTTTGTCGGAAGGCGTGACTGTGTGTGTGAGAAATGCAAAAAAGACTTAAGAGGGATTTCCGATGGACGGCGGCATAACTATTTCGTTTACGCGTTATGTAAAATATTCATACAGCCGACACAGATTAGCGTCAGCAATTCAGCCTACCAAGGGTAATTCTACCCGGCAACGGGAAAGGGACATGTTTAGCAGCGGACTAAAACTGGCTAATAAAGAAGAACGTGGAAGAGACACGCTGCGGCGTATTATCTATACGCAAATAGGTGGGCTAAACGGGGAAGAAATAAACAGTATATTAGCGTTAATTAGATGCAAAATGCAGCTATGTTTCGTATAGAGATAGTGAGATTCTTTTTAACGAAGTATTCTCTTATATCTTAATCGTCAGGAGTGAAAACGCATTCGCATTTTGATTACTAACCGAGGATAGATGTAGATGTTTATAGGCTACAACATCTGATTCCATCAGGTAATCTATAATATTTTGTTTGTTTACTTATTTAAAAAAAAAAAACTATAGTGATAGGTAGCGACGATTGATTAATCTTTTACGAGGATTTATAATACGTAATCTCAATTAAGGTCAACAATGTTTCATGCCGTTGCATAAACCATAATATTTGTAATTTTTTAAATATTCACACAAATATAATACGAATCAATAAAACGTGGAACTCAAAGCGATTCAATCAGCACTTGGCCGAGTTTTTTCCTCAATAATCGCAGACCGCCGATGTGGAAAACTCAATTTGTTGACAAAAAATGGCGACGCCTTACCTTTTGGATTTCGAACTTTAAAAAACCTTATTTGAGCACTCGCCCGACAAGGTGCTTGTGGCGAACGACACTTTTATAGTTGTTCTGGAAATGGTTGCATTTGCGGCCAATCTGCAATTTTCATTGAAATTAGTTTTTGCGTTGTACATTTATAAGAAAAAAAACTACAAACACGTAATAATAAAGAATATCATTATAAATTGCGGCTGATCTCATTCCATCTGACTTACATATTACTCACATTCTGTACTAGAGACAATAAGGTTCGAGAACTTAATTAGTTTGGATGGTTGAAATTTATATTTATTTAGCAGTCGTATACAGATTTCAACCATTCAAAATATGATGAACTTTCTTTTGTAACTTTGACTTTTTATTTAAGTGACAATGAGATAGTGATACTCCTTCGTCAACTCAAAAGGTTAAAATGTTATCTTTAATAAGAAGTAAAAGCCGACTTCAAAGAACTAATATGAATTAAACAATCTCATATTATACCATAGAGCAACACAGGTGGGGAGAAGCCATAGCGTTATTTTCGGATACCAAACTGTCATTTTTGCAGTAATTATATACACAAGGGATGGCTGTATAGACCATATTTGCCATTTGCCATTTTTATCGATAACTATTTACAAACCGGTACATATATCAAAACTATCGCTTGGTGAGAACAACAACTCGGATACAGACTCAGATCAGTCGCTCGACCGAATCGCATATTGTATGAGAGCGAGTGGCCTGTGGATCTAAACAAATCCGAAACAACACGATCGTTACTATGGCAACTATGGACTGTTATTATTGTAAATAAATAGTACTAATATTATAAAGAGTTACTTACATATGAAAAGTAACGCCATCTTTTTGTAAATTAGACGTGATAGATCTCTTTTTGCAGCAAAAAACTGAACAATTTGGCATTTATGTAGAACGTCGATTCAGTTGTGCAACAAAATTTATTCTAGTGGGCAGTTTGGTTGCAACTAGCTTTATTGTAAACATAGGGCCGCCGTGTCATATATGGACGTATGGCGGCTGTACATGCTCGTCTCGTCGCCTCGCGTGCCTCTCGTCGCGTAGAGGCTCGACACGAGAACCCACCATGTACACACTCGTTGTATCACTTGTACTCCGGATGCCCGCTGCGATGGACCTGTGACCTAATGAAACTATTCCTGTGTTTTGCCTTTGTGCTATTAGTTATTACATTTTTTTACACATTTACCATTAAAGAAAATTTATAAGAAATGACGAAGGAAAAGATAGTGGATGGTTTCTATTCACCGTAACAGAATCATATAAATACCTATATTTTTATTTATTTAACAATATTGAAATCTACAGTACATGTGTACAGACGCGCTATCGTTTTCTTCACGAGACTCACGAGACCCTTGACTCCAGCGCAAAATACCGACACGCTTCCGAGAGCAAACGAGAGCCGCGAGACGCGATCCGACGCGACTAGGGCACCATGTAGGTAAACACTCGTACTCGGCCTGTCTCGTGGTGTCTCAACGAGCGCGAGCGTGTACAGCCGATAATACTTTGGCACAGGGGAACACCTGCACATGGCTCTCCCGTTCGGTACGTCGGCGGCCCGTATTGCTTTATGCATTATACACTATATAGCAATGACTTCAGAATGTGAATTTTTTATTATTTTTAGTTCTAAGCCGGCTTTTATTTTTCATTAAAATTTTTTTTTATTTAAGTTTAATTTTTGCTGGTAATGGAAGTTATCTTAGTTATTTGTTAAAATTTCCCTTAAGAATTTGAACTTACACAATCTCATTTAACAACACTGAAATAAGCAAAATTTAATCTCATTGCATAACTAATAAACTGTAATTTGTTCATAAATAATAAATAAAAAATATTAGAAATAATGGTTTCTTATATTTACGCGAACACTACACATTGAATAAAACTATTTTTTACGGATTTTATCGCGTTTAATTTACTATCTTAATTCCCGACGTTTCGGGTGCTTCACAGCAACCCATAGTCAGTCTGAGAAGTCAGCAGTCTGTGAACATGTTCAAGATCGTCACCGCCATTACATCAGATCTAAAGACCACAAATCCTCACAAAAGAATACCGATTCCTACCAAGGATTATACGCGAGGCTATTGAAATTAAAAAAACATCCTAATTTCAATATCCTATCCTATAATTTTGAGTAAGTTAAAGTTTTGAGTACCTACAGGCTATGAGTGGTCAGCCTCTAATCAGTCCGACGATCGGCGGCTTTTCACTCCTTTGTTGTCTACAGTGTCCACAATCGAACTAAACGGTTTTCTTTAGTAATGAATTGGAGTAATTTGCCAACGTCTGCCTTTAAGTCCGATTACAATTGAATTGTAGTAACCCTGTTATAATAAATTCATGTTGGTACTTTAAATTCGCTAAGAATTCATTTGCGTGATAGAATCCATAAAGAAGATATTTGCAACAAAACCTTTGTAACCAACATAGCCCAACAGATCAATATGCTGAAGTGACAATTGGCCGGCCATACTGACCGAAGAACTAACAACCACGTAAGCATGTAAGCGGAGGGAAAGTCGCCAATAGAGTGTGAATCGGCACCAATAATATTTTTTGACTTAAGAGACTTCGAGCTAACGCATATCAGAACAATTTGCGTAGCACCGACACTACAAGAAATACCAACCCGCCATCGTGAAAAAATTCTATACTCGATTCAAGCGGGAATCAAATCAGCGCGAGACTCCACAGCGCCGCAGTTGAACGCTCAATATCTGCGTTATGGATATGAATATACAGATATGCGTCTTTTCAACCCATCACGGTGCAAATTAAAATTTAAGATTACTGGATACTGTGGCCAACAGCCATTTACATATGTCCTCGATTAAGAATCAAAATCAAAATGCATTGTCAGTCCTGAGAACTAAGATAGAATGTCTCGTTACCGATAAAAGGGGCCTACGATTCTCTAAGATCACTATATGTAGCACAACTGCATTAAGCTGCTATTTCACTCTGGTATTCTGTGAGAGCGTGGTCCTTACCTAGCTTACTATGTAGCTTCAGCGTGATCTACCGCGTATAATGACGTAGTTGTTTTGCTCGGCAAGAAATATGTCAACTTTCCATTAATTGTATAATCTTCGGCTCTGTTACGTTCATATAGCAGTCCCGCAAGCATAGTTTCAAAATTTCGGTATAAGTTATAAAAGAAATCGAAGGAAATATACAGGGCGGTATATTAAAGGATAAAGAAGACAACCAACAATTCTACTTTTATTTTAGTACTTTTAGGCTTGGTATTTTTTTTTTCTTAATAATTCTCTTATACCGTGAAAGCAGTAACAGATATAAATTGCACAGGGACAAATATTCAGACCCAAAACAAGTATTTGCGGGTAAAGTTAGTTTTATTAATTTAATTACTACAAAAACCGATATGAATAATTTATAATTTGTAAAAAAAAACTCTTTGTTATGTAGATCGCATAGTGAAAATTCTCAAGCTGTTCTACTTGCGATAGTATGTAACATTCACCATGGCGAAGATGCCTCGCGCCGCTAGGCTTGTAAGGATCATATAAAAATTTCAACAGGGTTGTAACAAATACAAAAAATTATTTGTTATCCTATTAATTTTGTACATTACTTTTTAAATAAAAGTCAAAATTAAAACCATGCTATTAAGTAACAGTATTGAAGAATTGCATTTTATCTTTAAGTTCATACATTATACCTTAAAGCTCAAAACATTGATACCCTTTGGAACTGAGTTACGATCCTTCCAAGTTATTTGTAGTTCACCGCTAGTCATCTGAGGAAGCAAACATACGTGACCTATAGAGACCTATGCTTGCGCGTTTTTTTGTCTGATAGAATCAATAGAAATATAGCAACGATTTAGCCGAATGAAAATTTAAAGAATCGTAGACAATAGGGAAAAATACACCGTGCAAATATGACCTTGAAACTTAGTGCTTTTTACAATAGTTCATCTTAATTTTAACAAAGCAAGTCGCCCCCGCACTAACCCCGTTGCTCGCTTTTATATATAACTAATGACATAGATAATACGCACTATTCCTATATTGTCTTTTGTTGCGTTCTAATTTATTAGAATGATCACAGACTGACTTATATCGGAAAGCGCAGTATAGTGTGAGCACCCTCAAAAAACATTATGATCATACTGTATAAAGTAAGAAAAACAGTCAAATTACTTTAAAACTGTTTCAGGTATAAATTACAAACAATAAAAAGATTGTGGCTGTTGCATAAGTGGTTGTGACGTTTTATGTTTATGTATAAGCAGAGCAAATTTCAAAGTAATCGGATGTGTGCGCTCACGGACGCTCTAACTCCCCGAGAAGTAGGCCGGACTGAAAATCAGTGCATACTGAGGCCGGACAATTTCATAGTTATATAGTATATAATATAGCGTTATTGTAAGTAAGATACTGTAAGTTCATTCTGCGTAAATCGAACCATAAATTAATATTAAAAAACTGAAGGTAGCCGGGCTGACTGTGACATCGGGACGTCAAACATCTCAGCCCCCCCCCCCCCTGCCGTGATCATGGGTTGCTGTAAAGCACCCGAAACGTCGGGAATTAAAATAGTAAATTAAACGCGATAAAGTCCGTAAAAAATAGTTTTATTCAATATACAAAAATATAGTACAGTGTATAGACTTTTACAATAACGCCATATTTCGCGACTATCTGTGAAGTTTATATGTGTGAAGACAGCCCTTGAGACACGAGGCAGATTAGCAGAAGTCCAGGTGGGTGCAGCAATCCTTCACATCGTTCCTGTAGCCTGGCATTTGTGGCATTTCCAGTATTGCGAAATAGTAAATTAGCACCGCACCCTACAGGTTTCTTTTAGGATAACCCTACAGTCTATAAATTTGCATACTATCATACTTTTAATAACGCCAGCAACAGCAGCATCACTATGTATGTATGTGTTTTTTTTTTCTTTATAAAAGGGATATTACTAATGATTATCATGGTATTGGTAATAGAGGTATTACCTTTAAAACTTAGACTTATTAGTTTTTATAACTGTAGCACGATTATATTATAGATATTTCCTCGGTAATCGGACACCTGTAACCAACTTTGAATAAATTGCCTTACTTGTACTGTGGCTTTTTTATATGGCGTAATGGCTGCCGGTTATTGCTTACTGCCTACTAATTCGACACATATTGGCGCAGCGCGGTGGAGACATCGGTGCCCTAAAAGCCTCTCAGAAATGAGAGGAGGCCTGTGCCCAATAGTGGGACCTGTATAGGCTGTAAATTTACTTTAACTGTCTGCGAAATGAGACAACAGCCAAAAATCCTTTGATCAATATATATCGTCAATAAAAATATAATACCAGAGTAGATAAATTTCCACAATGCGGTATTTTTACATAATATGTTATTTCTTGTTGGCAAACCGCGGTAAACGTTTATCAGTTCTATTGAGACAACCCTTACATATCGAATAACATTCGAATATGAATAAATCGATGTACTCGTAAGTCGCAAGCCGTCGGGTTAGGATCGACTCGTAGGTTATCATAAATGTTTGTGTATTGCTGTTTTCACCATTGAGGCATAAGCGGTATGTATGTTATTTTTCTACGAGATATTATCTTTTATCTATTACTATAATAACACGACGTCTGTCTGAACACGTATCACGCAAAAACTTGTGAACCGATCTGGATGGGACTTTCACTGGCAGATAGCTGATGCTGAGTAACTTAGGCTACTTTTATTTTAGGAAAAGAATTAGGGTTCCGCGCAAAAAAAATTAAAACCCATGAAATCCAATCGCAACAAATTCGCGGGGAACAGTTAAATATACATATAGTATGTATAATACTCTGTTATTAAATGTAATCTTTTAGGTATGTAGATAAGTTCTTTAATTCGTAAAAGTCCATTGCTGTTTATCTTGATTTAAGGTGGATTTGCATATATTTTATTTGCATATATTTATATTTGTATATACATAATCACTACGTTTACTAAGTGGAATGGCGAACTCAATACCAGAAGTTTGGCGCCCTTTACTCCTCTGCCGTTACTCTCTGTCGGCGGACTAAGATCTACCGTGCTTTATGCATTTTTCCTCATACATTTTTTTATCGCAGAAATGCAACGTATGTGTTAGTGAAGCATGTGCAAACATGCGGGTAAAAAGAAATAGAATCAAATTATCATTGTGATTTAAAAATCACAATGATAATTTGCTGCGACTGCTACCGTCGCGATTGTATGGAATTCTATAGCCTCGCGCACTGTGATAATAAAATCGCGGTATCAGGCCGATCGGCACCCATTCCCATTCTTTTGAGAATAATGTCGTCGCCAACATCTTCACTGGAGCCTGAAGATGGCACGATTCTAGCAGTGGAATGAGTTCATGAGATGTTTGA
Organism: Parnassius mnemosyne; assembly: GCA_963668995.1. NCBI lineage: Eukaryota > Metazoa > Arthropoda > Insecta > Lepidoptera > Papilionidae > Parnassius > Parnassius mnemosyne. The sequence continues at coordinate 44,421,792 of CAVLGL010000148.1, forward strand.
ATTTTTGTTCCATAATTGTCTTTTTTACAGAATAAGAGTGACAAACGAGCACACAGTTCACCTGATGTAAGTGAACGCTGAGGCCCATAGAAATCTAAATCTACCCTTGATTAAAAATTAAAGGGAAGAATGCGTTATCACCCCTGTGCACTAGGATGGAATGCCTCGTTTCCAGAGAAAAGAGTCTCTGGTCCTCTACATTCAGCATCATTAATATGCTATCTCACAGAGGTATTCTGTGAGAACGTGGTCATTTACTGGTCGAACTCGTGTCACAACTATAATATATATGTAGCTTAGGTCTGCTATAGACGAAAATATTTTATTTCTGGTAATAGAAACCTTTGATAAATCTCTCTGCTGTAAAAGGAGTCAAGTATTCACGAATGCTTTTCTTTTTCTGCTTTGCCTCTAAGAATTAAATAGAGCAAGCAACTTGTATAAAATGCGAGTTCGTAGTGAGACTGAGCAATAACACCCGATTTTATTCAGCGATATTTTACAGCGCTTCGCAATTCTAAAATCGTGTCGTTAAAAGTGAAATTGTAGAGCACGCTAGGCCTAACAGGAAACGACTGCTCCGTGGCTGAGTGACTTAGTGTTGACTTGCGGCGCTGAGAGCCGACAGTTTGAATTTCGGTCGGAATAAGTTTTTCTACGGTCTACAAAGAATTATTCCGGATCTGGATGTAAGTCCTCGTGTGATTCATGTGAACTGCCAATACTGTGAACTGCCATGTGAATAGCACGATATTCTCCTGTATCGTCACAGGAGAATATTTTGCACGGATATAATTTTACTTTTATTTTATTGTAAGGTAATGAAGGACAGGTGGGAATATATAAAACGTTTTTATTTAAATCTCGTTTTAATTTAATTTTACTGGTAAAGTAAAAAAAAAAATAATTTCTCTGGTATGAAACCTATGTAGATTTAAGTAAAAAATTTACTAAATACAAAATTTCATAGAAATCATTTGAGCCATTTTCGAGAAACCGTTACTGCTACAGCCTATCAAAAGTCGAAACCTAAACATAGCACTCCCATGTATTCCCTCATAGGGCGGATAATTGCCATAGTTGCCACGCTCGACGGGCGGTTTGGCAACTGTTCTTTTTTATTTTCTATTTGTTTATTAGGAAGACGCTGTTTTTCATCTTCTGGATTGTTTTCCCTGTCGCTTCTAACCACACCGACAAGACAATACTGGACAGTGGATATTCTTACACCGCCACTCCACGGTCTTTCCGTGAAACCAACTCCATATAAATATATATAAAAAAGGGAATAGCTCATAAGTATAGGATTTGTGTAGATAATATCAAGATAGAGAAAATTTGTGTCTATTACGTTGAATATAACATTATACTTTTTACCTATTTCCATATTAAAAGGAAAGGCAATAAAGAAAAGATCTAAACCAATTTGCATAATATTTTCCCAGGATACTGCGTAAAACTTCCTTGTACAAAGTTGCTTTAGCTGTAATAACTTTTAAGTGTCGAGAGTTTTCTATTTTAACATTTAATTATAAGTAAATTTAAGCATTTAACCAAAAAAAGGAATATTCGTAATCCCTGGCCAACTTATACAGATTATTATATCTTAAAATAAATAAGTTTATTGCTGATAAGATATTATTAAAAGTCATAATATGTGGTTACATCAGTATTTACTTAAAAAGGGAACTTAAATGCAGTTAAAATAAGAAAATTTTAAAAATTAAAAAAAAGTATGCTATTTACCATAACAGCCATCGATCGCTAATAAAAAACTAGATAAGTACACAATAAGTGACAAAAAATGTCCTTTACCGAATGAGCACCCACTCGAACATTTGGGTGCGCTTTTAATTTTTACGTAGCTTTGTGAATACAACTTTAGGCAATGCATTTAAGGTTGAATTTACATTAATGTATATTTATTTTAACTAGCATTACGTCAAAACAATTGGCGACACTTTTTAGGAAACTTTTGCATGGGATTGTGTATATATTTTTTTTTATTAGTGACCGATGATAACAGTCCAAAGTCCACTTCTGAACATAGGCCTCCCTCAGAGATTGCCTAATAGGAGGGATATTTGGGTAATCAATCGCAGATTTATTGTAAATTTGTTTTACTATTTCTTCTCTACAATGTTTTCTTGCATTTGGTTGTTCCAAACATTGGAAGGACTTTTTTATCACTTTTTTCAACCCAAAAGAAATCAAAAAAGAAATGATTTACGGTGGGAAATTGATGTAGGTTGAGCACGTTTGGAAAATTTTAGGGTGACCAATAAATGTAAAATACTATAAACTGTTCCCATTATATTCTCCCACAAAAGAACATTAAATGTTATTGAAAAATAAATTCTTTTAATATTATTTACAAAGAGCTGCCATATTGATGGACGCAAAGTTTTTGTTTTAAAATTTGTTCCAAATTGTAGTCGGTAAACATTCACCAACTTTGCTTCATTAAAACACTTCCCCTTTTGTAAAATAGGCGTTGTCTGAGTATGCTCGACAACGGCGTAAGTAACAAGCGCTAGACGATTAGATACTAAATAATCTAATAGTTTATAGAAATGAAGTGACAAACAAAGTTACATTTCTACTGATGGTAAGTGGTACAATGCACTACAGTGCATGTTACTACTCTATCTTTATTTGCTGCGTCCTTGCAGTATAATATTCTGAAGAGCATGACGTGTTTGAGAAAAATAACTATCGTTATAGCCCCTTACAAGTCAAATGCTAAATATAGGTTTTTATCTATCACGTGGTAGAGCCATGCTGCAGCTATATTAGTAGTATAGTTGTAGCACGAATGGGTCGGCTCGACCGGGGAAAGACCACGCTCTCACAGAATACCAGCGTAAAATAGCAGCTTAACACTGCTGTGTTTCGTATGGTGAGTGTAGAGAAGTCATGAGCCTTGAGCCACTTGCATCCATTGCCTCCCTGAATTTCGTGATTTGTTCCAGTGGGGGCCACTACACATTGCACTTACCGGTAAGAGCCTACCGTTGTTTAGCGGAAAAGTAATCTCTGTTGAATGGTATCATTTACCATGAGTTTCGTTCGGATATTATCGTTATACATTTTACTATCGGAATTTATCTTAAATTCAAATCATAACCATCTCTATATACCAGCCTCTTCGGTCTAAATGTTCTCACTGCCAATATGTGGCTGTACATTTTTATATAATTTATACTTAAGACTAGCTGTTCCCCGCGACTTTGCCCTCGTGTTATTTAGGGTTTTAATTTTCTTGCGCGGAACCCTAATTCTTTTTCTAAAATAAAAGTAGCCTAAGTTACTCCTTAGAACATCAGCTATCTGCTAGTGAAAGTCCCGTCGAAATCGGTCCAGCCGTTTCGGAGATTAGCCGGAACAAACAGACAGACAGACAGACAACAAACACTTCAATTTTATTTATTTGTATAGATAGTTGTCATCAGGTAAAATTCCATCAACTCGGAGACTTCGTCGACAACGTCATTCGTAATTAATTAACGAGATAACATATTTTTTTAATATAAATATACTCACTGCCAATATGTGGCTGTACATTTTTATATAATTTATACTTAAGATAGTTATCACCTGGTAAAACTCCATCAACTCTGAGACTTTGTCGACATCGTCATTCGTCATTAATTAACGAGGTAACATATCAATACAAATAAATAAAATTGAAGTGTCTGTTTGTAATGTAGAACAGCTTTGTACTATATACATATGAAAGTATATACGGTACTTATAACAAAAACACGATTTTAAAAATGTTTTGTCTGTCTGTCTGTCTGTTTGTTCCGGCTAATCTCCGAAACGGCTGGACCGATTTTGACCGGACTTTCACTGGCAGATAAATGATGTTATAAGAAGTAACTTATGCTACTTTTATTTCAGAAAAATAATTAGGGTTCCGCGCAAAAAAATAAAACCCATGAAATCCAATCGTAATAAATTACGCGCGGGTGAAGTCGCGGGGAACAGCTATTTTTTTTACAAAATATGGGTGACAAGCGAGCACACAATCCTGCTGAAGGTAACTGGATACAGTGGCCCACAGACATCTACATCTATCCTTAATAAAGTATCGAAATGTACCTAGATGTGTTGTCACTCCTGATGACTAAGATGGAATGCCTCGTAACCAGGAGAAACGGTCTCCAGTTCTTTACACGCACCATACGGAATGCGATGTTATTCTGCTGTGTAAAGTTTAAGTGCAATTATTTGTTTTAATTTCTAATCGATACATATACAATGAGATTTTGACTCGTCGCATCTCCTTGTTCAGTACCCTGGGTGAGATGAACGTAATTTCAAGTTCAAGTTGCTGAGTTGAATTTGTAAATTGATTTAGAATTTGTTTGAATAACAATATATTTATATTCTAAAAGATAAATAGATACATAAAATGAATATATAGCGGGCTATGTATATTATGACACGTGCCCAAATTTTCTGCCTACTACGCCGTAGGTCCTGGACTATATTGCAGCTGGTGCCAGTATTTAAAAATCTCTATGCATGTATTTATTATTATCCTCGTATATCTGACACTACATCCTAGTTTACCTCCGATATTATTGCATATCGTTACATCGGGCGTAGACACGTAGAGACGAGTGATACATCTGTGTTTATGGCACTATATACGAGTATCTTATAGGAGCTATTGTTGGGCAGTCAATAATTTTCGGTTATTAAGGATTCTGTAAACTAAACTCCACCATGAGAACTCCATGAAGTTCTTACATCGATGATGACAGTAATTTTGATGCCTAGACTAGTGTGTTACTATAGAAAATGGTAAGTGCATACATTATATAATGGTTTTATGAATATGTACATTCATATTCATTATGAATATATTAAGTCGTTGCGCTAGGCTTTTGACTTGGATCACTATTTAAAAGTCCTTTCAGTAAACGTTAGGTACGCTCCAGCAGCTTGTAGTTAACAAGCCTGATTTTCTTCCCAACATCACATATAATTTTCAAGGCAATGGGAAGTTTCTATTTATAGCTGTTTCGCTTTCTCCAGCCGTTGCTCTCAGTTTTTAACATGCTTTAATTATGAAAACGTTAATTGCTCTATTTTACATACTTTAAGTATGTATTTTAAAATTGTTAAGAAAATGAAACTAGGTTACATTAAAAAGTAATATTTTAGTATGGTCTGTTTAGTCATTAGTTTTCTTTACAAAGACTATTTGAAGTAAACTTTTAACCTAAAATAATACGAGTAAAAATAAAAACCAGATGAAATATAAAACACACAAAGCGACAGAGTTTGGGAGCGGGTGGAGGTTAATAATAATTGTGCCTCGCAACCCCGTGCCTCATTCAAGAGGTCTCGTCTATTGCCCTCATGACAGTTTGGGGTTAATGAGTACGCTACGCTCTTGCAGCATTTTTTGTACATTTTAATTGCACTCAAACAAACCATTTACAGCAACAGCGTACTGTGTCCATAACTTTAAAGTTTAGGGATGGCCTTATCTTATTTCAGCAGCCATTTCCCATTTCTTTTTAACGTTGTTTACTTGTTATCCGTGATCTTTGTAGAAAAGATAGATTTCTTTCATTGTAACTTTCTTATTATTAGTTTACCTTGTTTTAATATTCGATAATTTTTTTTTATTAAATACAATAATGTTGATTGCTCTTGTAAGTTCTAGGTTAGAATTTGAGAAATAGATTTTCTGATATATAAAACGGTTGTTGTGACTGTAGCACGAATAAGCTGGCTCGATCGTTATAGGACTACGCTCACACCAAATAACTGCGTGAAATAGCAGCATATTGCTGCCCAATTTGGTATGGTGTGTGAATAGAGCTGAATAGCTTTTACTGGTAAAAAGGCATTCCATTTAGTCTTTAGGGGAGTTAACGCTGCATTTTGATTATTAGTTTTCGAAAATATGTATATGCAAGTATCTGTGGGCCACAACTTAGAGCAAGCTATAGAGCGCGCGTATCGCTCATTGCCCATTACGCCAAGCGCAAGCAGATGTTCTATAGATACTGATACATAGTTAGAGCAGTTAAATAATGATGCGCCAAGATTGACGCCTGCGTACTTGAGTAATTAATTTAATTATATAAGTTTTTCTAAATATTAGGTAGGTCGGTAATTATAAAGTAGGTTTAAGCAGATCAATAAAACTAGTACGAATTTATAAAATAATGTTTATTAATCAAACACAAAAATCTAGTCTGTACTGCCGTTTAAAAAGGGTTCAACTTATAAATAGGTCGGGGGAAAAGTTTCTAGAGAAACTAGCGAAATTGCAAGTAGCGAAACCCGAATTAACAAGCAATAAGGTGATGCTGTGTGTATTGGGGTGGGATTAGCAGGGCAACGTTTATTATGAGCTTTTACCACCTGGAAAAACCATCGATTCGGATTTTACTGCCAACAACTAATGAGAATCAAGCAAGAAATTGAGGAAAACGGCCGGAATTGATCAACAGAAAAGGAGTGGTTTCATCATGATAACGCCAGACCACACATATTTTTGGCCTCTCAGCAAAAATTGGGAGAATTTGGTTTGGAAGTGTTAATGTATGCACCATATAGTCCTGCCCTTGCAGCCCCATATTTTCATCTGTTTCGGTCTCTTTAGAATTCTTTGAGTAGTAGGTAGTGTTAGGTAGACATCAAGAAAGGACTGAAAATCCTCTCATAAATGAGAGGAGGCCTGTGCCCAGCAGTGGAACGTATAAAGGCTGTAACTTTAACTTTTAACTTTAAATTATAAATTTAATGGTTTTGCCTGGAGGTAAAAACTCATAATAAACTATACCTTTTCAATCCCACCATACACGCAGCATCACCTTATTGCATGTTAATCCGGGTTTCGTTACAGTCGGTGGAGCTTGACTACCCTTTCACCATGATCTTTGTCGCACGTTTTTGTCGTGGTTGATCAATTTTTTATCACCAGTGATCAATCTTATCAAATATGGTTCGGTTTCACTACGTTTCAATAGGGAATCGCAAATGAGTGTACTCCTTTGCGATCCATTAGATTTTCAGTGAGCTCGTATGGTATTGGATACCGATATATCGAGCTTTTTTGTAAAACCAAACCCTTTTTTCAAATGGATCAACACTGTTTTGTGATTCATCCTCAACTCGTCGGCTATGTCGTAACTACTAAGATGCCGATCTTGCTAAACTTTTTCAAAAATGGCATCGACTTTATCCGTATGAGGGCGACCAGAGCGAGCTACATCTTTGACATCAAAATTCGCGCAGTGAAAACGCTTTAACCAACTTTGTGCTACACTTACTGAAACTGCATTAGGCCCATAAACTTTTTCGCGGTTTGAGTCGCATTTTTTCCTTTTTTGTAATAAAACTTCAGAATGTATCGAATTTCTCCGTTAGATTCACTTATTTTGGCGGACAGCAAAACAATTGAAAAATGGCGGAATAGTGTTTTTTAGTTTTTATTTTTCTTTTTTTTATGTCCTTTAAGAATTAAAATTAAAACCAGCCAGATAAACAACAGTACAACCAAAGAGATTTTCTTCAATTTTATACAAACACAATAGAAAGAAACTTTCCCCGACCCATTATTTAGTTGACAATCCTCTATGCTTGCCTTTTTAGGCATTAAACGTTTATTCTAACAGATACCACATAAGTGCCATAAGGAAACTAAATCAACTTCTATTGGGCACGTCATTATATCCATTTTAATTGGCTATTTCGCTCGTGGATCAGATTTTAGCGCCGCGTTACCGTCAAAGTAAATTATCTTATTACCTTCTTCAACAAAATTAACTAGCCAAACTATTCTGAACTTACTCAGTTTTGTTGGTGGCTTAGAAGTTTGGCGTGTTTAGCTATTTAGGTCGCCGTGAAAGGTCAAGATAAATTGGTCCATTTATACAGAACTCCTTACGGCATTTTCACTAAAGATGTTTGTTTTCTTTTGAACATATTATGATTGGGGCAGCCTGCTGGGAGGCCGCAATTAGATCTGTTTTGGCCGGTAATACATCAAAAGTTTTGGGAAGTTTTCTGTATTGAAATTATCGGTCATAAAAACTACTGCTGTACAGGTATGGTGCGTAGTAAATATCATAATATAATTTATTTTGTGACAAAATTTATCATTTACCAAGTCTCACAAATCACAATGTTTGTATGACCTACATTTTTACAAGAAAACTTAATTTTTTTTCTCACTAAAACAGTCCATATTTTTGCACAATATTTGCTTAGCTCGGCGTTCACCTAACATACCTACTTCATGTGTCTCGCTTTTGAATCTAAAACTAGTTGAACAATAAATCCTCAATTTCGGCGTACCGCACCGTCCGTATATTTCTAATGCATCTGACACTTTGCCCAATGTTTGTCTTCTTCTCCTTCCACTACTTCGTAAAGTCCGCTACTGAATATAGGCCTCGCACGTTGCAGGGAGGACATGTCTTCATAGTCACGCTTGGCAGCTGGATTGAAGATCGATCGATCAGATATCTACTACCTTTGACGCTGCTCCTCCTCACTAAAGGAAATAATGTGATGGAGCTTAAGCAGCCATCACACGGCAAACCTGATATTATTATATATAAATCCTAATTACGTCAGATACAGAAGGGTCACGAAGCAACAGTATTCATTACTGTGGAATTGAAGAGAAAGTCATTATGATTTAAAATTTCTATAACTTCCGTATTTGATATTTCATGTATAACATTATATTTTTCCAATTTCACTTTTTCGAATAAAAACAATCTACTGTAGTCCTCTTTCCAAATCGTAATCATCGTAACTATTTGTATTTTATTTGAAGTTTTTGTATAGAACTTACTAGACCCACTTTGCTTCAAGTGCACTTAAAGTCTCTTAGATATCGTGAACCACTTCACCGTAAATTAATTTCGTTTTAACGATAGATGATCTCATTCTTTTTATTTCAAAGATATTTTATCTAACATTAATAAATATTATTGTCTATTTAATTTTATGAAGTTAATGATTAAGTTAATCAGTTAAAAAATCTAAAAATCTAGTAAAATATTTTAAGTACTTTTATTTATTATACATGTTATGATACCTTGTTAGCTGAAAAGCGAAAGCATCCGTAAATTTTAACAGTACGTATTCAATCTCCGCAGGCCCCAATCAAATTATCAAGTGTTACAATTTTAAGTACTGATTTACCATTGGTAAAAGACCACTTCGAGAGAAAGCCTGCTTAGCTCGGAAATAAAGTATTTCGAGGATATGGGAATTCAGAAAAGAAAAATTCCAAGAGCAACGTGACGGAATAACTGCACAGAAACCCTCTCAGAAGTGAGAGGCAGTACCTTAGCAAGAACACAATGAGGCTGTAAGTTTAATTTTATTTTCTAGTGCTTGACGATCCCACTTGTTAGTAAATGTTTGGAAAGTCTCTCTCACAGAATACCAGCGTAAAATAATGGCTTAACGCTGCTGTGTTTTGTATGGTGAGTGTAGAGAACCGGAGACCCTTTTTACTGGAAAAGAGGCATTCCATCTTAGTCCTCACGGGTGACAACGCATCTACATTTTTATTTGTAATACCACTTACCATCAGGTGGACTGTGTGCTCGTGTGTCACCCTTATCCTATAAAAAAAGTAAGTGGCACTAGCTTGGAAAAAAGCTATTCACTCTTCTCGTCTAACACGCGAAGCAAATCAAAGGACAAAGCAAAATGCTTCTTACGAATATTTTTTAATATAAAACTTAAGTGACTAACGACCCTACTATCCACTTGATAGTAAATGGTTACTGCATTCCATGTCCACCTGCAACCACCTCATTCAAATAAAGAGGGTACAGTTGTGTTATCAATGTTGGCATATCCACAACGAAAGAACATCTGCCGTGCGTGGTGTTGTATGATAATGTAGGAATCAAATAATGCAAAAAACTTTGTCCCACTGAATGTCATAAATATTTACACAGAATATTGAGATATGTCTTAAAATTTCTTTTCAATTTCAAAACACGAAAGGTATCTTTTATTACACTGGATATATATTTTATGATTCGTGCTAGGAAATATGGAAATAAAATAAGAAATCTAGCAGAGCACCATATAGTATTAAATTGTCTTCATTGAACCAGAGGCACGTATTTTTAGTGTCCGTAATAAATTCTTCTTTCATTCGGTGATTTGTGTAACTTGATATAAAAAAAACATTATCTATTTGGTTTTCTTTTAAGAGAGACCTTGAAAAGTTGTGTTCCCTCAATGAGTTTTGCTGAGAGCAAAACCCACCAAGGTCTCTCTGGATGGACTATATCTTACCAATCACTCAACTTAGTGAGTCCTTTAAACTAATAACTAAAATTTAGTTTTTTTTTAACTTATAATAGTTGGTGTTTCACTAAAATCACACCTTTTTTCGCATTCTTTTTTCTTCCCTCGATATTACTGTTTTGACTCTCTCTTAGTCTGTCAGCATGTAGTATTTTGCCTCTGTAATTTTTTCTAATTAATTTTGTAATTGTGATTTCTTACATTCCTGCAAAACCCTAAAAACCTAGGGCTAGTACTGCTGCTTCGTATTTCTAGCCTGTAGGATAAGGGTTCAATTTATTTTGATCTATTGATTATCATCGAAAGATCATTATAGCCACGTTCGTCAGTTAGCAGGGTCTCATCAATCTTTGTGCAGATAAGATTGGAACTTACTAAAAAGTTGGTATAAATAAGTCATTTTACATCACAAGCTTTTAACATGGTAGAGTCCCTGAGAACTAAGATGGAATGCCTCGCTTCCATTAAAAAGAGTCTCTGGTTGTCTACACTCACCATACGAAATAAAGGTGCATTAAGCTGCTATTTTACACTGGCTTATTTCTATTTCATGATGTTTTATAATAACATTTCTTGCTTTTATGTTGGAAATTTAAAAATAAAGTTCGTGTTCGGCTTTGAATAGTAAATTATCCACATAACGGAACTGACTTAAACTAAACAGAGTCGTTAATCTTCCCGGAAACAACAGTTAAAACAAACGGCTCCTTTTTACGCTTCCGTAAAAAAATATGGGAAATTTAAAATCAAATTAAATGGTGCTAGATGGTAGGACCTTTAATTTTGTCTGGGATTCAGCCTTAGTAAGTACCACCTTTTTAGTTATTTCTGTAGTCAAGTAGCAATGCGTGTGCTGTGTCTAAAGGTTAGAGCCTCTATAATTTTACAACCTGTGAGGCATTCCATCTTAGTCGTCAATAGTCAATAGTGTATCTGTAGCTTTTTTTGCTTAAAGATGTTTGCATGTTAATATTTCTGCAGTATTTATTTCTTATCAAGTGGGCTGTAAGTTTTTTTTTTTTAATTTTAATTCCATAATCCAGTAAAAGAAAATTACGGTGCCCTATACCCATTACCAAAACCACCTTTATTTTTTTTTATAGGAGAGGGGGCAAACGAGCATGCTGCTCACCTGATGGTAAGTGACTACCGCCGCCCATGAACAACCGCAAAACCAGGGGAATTGCAGATGCGTTGCCGGTCTTTTAAAAAGGAGTAGGCTCTTTTCTTGAAGGTCCCTAAGTTGTATCGGTCCGGAAAAATCGCTGGTGGTAAACTATTCCACAAGGAAGTTGTGCGAGGAAGAAAACATCTTCTAAATCGCACATTGGTGGACCGCCAATCATCCAGATGGTGTGGATGGTATCGGGAGTTCTGCCGCGATGTGTGTTCGTGAAATTTGGCGGTTGGGATCAATCCGAACAATTCCTCAGAGCAATCCCCGTTGTAAATGCAAAAGAAAATGCAAAGAGATGCAACATCTCTTCGCAGCACCAGTGAGTCGAGCCGATCGGAAAGGACTCGGTCGTCGACGATTCGAGCCGCTCTACGCTGGATGCGGTCAAGTGGAAGGAGCTGGCACTGCGGAGCTCCAGCCCAGAGATGGGAACAATATTCCATGTGAGGCCGAACCTGCGCCTTGTAAAGTTGCAGGGGTTGAGCCGGCATGAAATACCGTCCCGCTCTGCTGAGCACGCCAAGCTTTTTAGAGGGTAATTTGGCGTTCTCTTCCAAGTGACAACAAGGGGAGTACTTTGAAACTGAGGAGATACGACAATAGGGTTCTTTTTAGCGGTAAACGCGCAAACTTGTGTTGTTGATAAAACTGGACTAGATTTAGTCGCCCCCAATCAGAGACTTTGTCCAGCAAAGACTCGACTTCAGACACAAGTTTTTTCCGGTACTCGGTGACGTTTTCCCGAGAAATATTGGCACGGCCGGTGTATAGAGCATCACCAGTGCTGTCATCCGCATAGCAATGAATGCTACCGGTTTGCAACATATCATTGATATGCAGAAGAAACAGCGTTGGTGATAGCACGCAGCTTTGTGCAACACCAGCTTTAATAGGGTTGTAGTCGGAGCATGCACCGTCTACAACGACCTTGATGATCCGATCTGCAAGAAAGCTGGTGATCCAATTGCATAATTTCTCGGGAAGCCCATAGGAAGGGAGCTTCGAAAGAAGCGCTTTGTGCCAAACCCGATCGAAGGCCTTCGCAATGTCCAAACTAACGGCCAATGCCTCGCCCTTGGACTCTACTGCCTCCGCCCATCTATGAGTTAAGTAGACCAGAAGATCACCAGCTGATCGACCCCGACGAAAACCGTATTGGCGGTCACTAATTAGCTGGTGATCCTCAAGGTAACGACACTACAATTTCATAGCACCATACATTTATAATAAAATTCTAAAAAATATGTACTGAAATGCACACACATACACACATAGTTCAGGAGACAGTGCTCCTTTGTATCTAGAAAAATTCGGTTGCTAATAAACGTTATTTTATTTCAATTAATAAACAAACAAATACAAAAACGGCAATATAAAGAAATAGATGTAGTATGATGAATTTTCTACAATCAACTGGGATTTACTGTTGTGAAAGCAATGTAAACTGCTTGTCGTAATTCATTACAAAACATTTAGCGGCCGGTGCCAAGAGAATAGTTAGCACCAGTTGATACAATGTTTCATTTTACAGTTTCATGGAATATTAACTTAGCAGCATTGTTAGACAAATATTCTACTTGTTGTAATTTCTGAACATATTATTTATGTTTAAAAAAATAATGATATTGCACGAAATACGAAACAAATAAAGAAATAGACCGTATGGCATATACGGAACTGTCTACTGATATGTAAGTTTTACGTTTTTACAAATAAATTTTATACGTTTTATGTGCTTTTCTAAATTTTTTTACGTCTGTGTGTGCGTATATATATATAATACATATTTATGTGCGTGCATATGTTTTACGTGGTCTCGTCGCCGTATATCATCATATCATCACGGGGAACTTAGGCCTCCCCCAAGGAATGCAACAAAGCGCGGTCCTGAGCTATCTACATCTAACGATTTTGTCTTACCAAATCATTATTCCATCTAGTGCTTAGATAATTGTAATATTTCTCACATGTTTTCTTGTCGAGAAATTAAAAAAAATGTGATAAAAGAAAACACCCAAATAGACATACAGTTTTTCTATTGTTATCGGCAGGGAGCATAATACGATATTCTATATTTGTTATTATTTACACTGTCTATACAATTCCTACAATACTGTGCAATATATGTTAAAAAAATATAATCGATTTTTTTACTTATTTATTTATTTATACTTTATTGTCTTAAGTTAACCTATTTAAAATGGTTAAAAAAGACTCCCAGTCAACCCTTGATGTAGTAGTTATTATGAACTTGCCTTATACCCATAATATAAAGACTTGCGCCGTCGAGTCACATGTCACCTGCTTCCCTTTAATATGATGAAAGAAGGCATTGGCTGAAACATGTGTTATACTTATAAAAATCTGCTCCTAATGGGGGTGGGTTGGATGGACTAGATAACGGAGATTTAATTTTGATTTGTATTATTACAGAATATGCACTCCATTGCCTATTTATAGCGATTTCATTTCAAAATGTGCCCTAAAAATGGCAGAACGTGAGGAGTTTTGTGCATTTAGTAAAATAATGTTTATATCATGAAATTTAAGGTATAATTTCGAAATAAAAATAAGGCATTTCATTTACACATATATTTGTACGCATTTTCCATCGCTAAGGCTCGTCTACGTTAAATAATCTTTGCCAAGGTTTGTTTATTGCCGGGAGACCTTTATGTTTATTAGCTACAAGCAGATGCGCTTAAATAAATCGCCAGAAATTTTTCTTGGTACTAAACAGACGCCGTAATTTGCATTGTAAATTTATGATTTGTTTCTGTAATTTTTCTGATTTTTTATAATTTTATTCTTTACCACTACCCCATTTCATTCTGTAGGTAACATAAGAGGCAATATAGCGAAATGAAATAATGAAGTAGATGGGCAGCAGTGCCAAAAGCCTAGCAACTATGGCAATATATCCCCCCTAAGAGGCAATTTATGGGGGAGGCCCGTATTCATCAGTGGGCTTTTGAATGATCTGACCATGGCCAATTTTAAAAATAATGACAGCTGTGTAAAACATAGTTGGTTAGTGGTACAGCTATATAGTGGTTGTAGCACGAATGGGTCGACCCATTCAGGCTACAATATATAGGGCGATATATAGGGATGGATAGGACCACGCTCTCATAAAATTCCGGCGTAAAATAGTACTACATCTATCTTCGATTACGAATCAAAATACAGATGCATTGACACTCGTTAGGACTAAGATGGAATGCCTCGTCTCCAGTAAAAACGGTCTCTGTTTCTCTACACGCACCATACGAAACAGCAGCGTTAAGCTGCTATTTTACGCTGGTATTCTGTGAGAGCGTGGTCGTACCCCGGTCGAGCCGACGCATTCGTGCTACAACTAATTCTTAATCGAAGACAAATATAGATGTCTATGGGCCACTTCATCCACTTACCATCGGGTGAACTGTGTGCTCGTTTGTCACCCTTATTTTATAAAAAAAATATAGAGTGGTGTACGAAAACACAGAGATACTTACACATACTCTGTTTTTGTAAAGATATTATGGTTACACAGTTCAGCCTATATGCGTCCCACTGCTGGGCACAGACCTCCTCTTATTTTTGAGAGGGTTTTAGGGCAAGAAAATGTCCACCACGCTACCAAAATGCCTATCTGCGGACTTTATTCTCTAGTCCAGGAAGTGAAGCATTTTGGCTCGCAATTTTATCGTCCACCATGGATTTACTTGAAATTTTCACAGAAGGTAGGGAATAACTCAAGGATCATTGTCTATACCATGCCGCTGTACGCTAGAGCCTGGGGGGTGGTTGCCACCCCATCTCGGGAGTGTAATTTTTTTTATTACATTTTAACTATAGGAATCGACGGAAAAAGTAATTCTAAGAAAAAAATATTATATACGTTTTTTTCGTAATACTAATGTTTTTTGAGTTATTCAAAGTTGAAAGTAACAGTTTTTTGACGAAAAAATCGACTTTTTGAAATGGTTTTTTGCGAATAACTCTAAAAATATGCATTTTATCAAAAAAAGTGTAGAAAGCCAAATTGTAGCTTTAAAAAAAACAAAAACTATGATTTTTTTATAATATTTCTAAGACAAATACGAACTGAGATACAGCAAATTAATGCTTAGCTTTTTTCGTCAAACGCATAAATTGGAAGATTTAAAGCGAAATAACGAGAAAAATTTGCATTATTCGAAGAAAGCTCATAGACTCTTATTTAAAGTATTTAATTTGAGCTTTCAGACAAAAACAAAAAAATGTCTCTAGCATGAAAATTGACCGACTTATGATCAAATCAAAATAAGATCGGTACCCGTTTTTTTCTACGAAAAAGATCTGTGAAAACAACCCCCAAAGTATACCCTAATTAAAATTGATCGCCACCCTTCTGTGATTCTCTTTATATATGTACTATTAATACACCCACAAAGTTTGAACAATTTAAAATGCCTAATTTTAGAAAAAAGACTATAACTATTTTTTTCAATTTCGTGTTTTTAACCCTTTTCTTAAAAATATCTCCCAAAACACTAAAGATACGAAAAAAACGATATAGTACTAAATTGTAGCTTTTTAATGACAAAAATTTCCCTGAGTGCAGATTTTTTGTACAGTGAATATTCGGCTAGATATAGCCGTTTAACACCTACATTTACGATCGAACATCACCTTATTCAAGCGCTTTAAACTCTCCCCATTTAAAAATTAAGGGATCTTAAGTAATTTAATTTGCAGTCTTATAGCTCCTGAAAAGCCCTACAAAATCGTTACTGAAAAAAATTTTCTATCACCTAAAATGAAGGAGCTATGCTTAGAAAACCGATCAAATTTTTTTTCGAAAAATTCGAATTACCGTAATCGTCGTAACCGATCGTAAATCGGAACGTAGTAATCTATATAACCGGTATATTAGGCCGTTATACGTTATATGTTCTACTTTTTAGATTCTTATTGGAAGACAGAGAAAAAGAACTTCCACTTTTTTTTTACGTGGTAGAGCCATGCTGCAGCTATATTAGTAGTATAGTTGTAGCATAATGGGTCGGCTCAACCGGGGAAGGACCACGCTCTCACAGAAAACCAGCGTAAAATAGCAGCTGTGTTTCGTATGGTGAGTGTAGAGAACCGGAGACCCTTTTTACTGGCAAAGAGGCATTCCATATTAGTCCTCACGGGTAACAACGCATCTGCATCTTGAGTCTTTATTGAGGATAGATGTAGATGTCTATGGGTCACAGTAACCACTTACCATCAGGTGGACTGTGTGCTCGTTTGTCACCCTATCCTATAAAAAAAAGAAACATTTGCTCACGTGTATGCGTGTGTGAGTGTATATTTCGTTGATTTCTCACCAGTGTATTCTAAAGTTCGAAGACAGTAGAGCACGTGTCTGACAATTTCAATGTTTTCAAGGGTAGTTTTAACAAGGGTAGGTTGAAAGATTATGAAATTGTATCCTAAAGCATGGAACAATCATTATTTAACTATTTTTACACATATTTAGGTTTTTAATGTTATTTTATAATTTTTGAAAATAAGGGGTAGTTTTCACCCCTAAAAAATAAAAAGCGTACAACGGCACAATATAGAAAATGAACTAGAGGGTGAAATAAGCCTAATCCAAATTTTTGTACAAATCGGTGCTGGACGAAAAAATTGCGAGGTTTTACCATTTTTTTAGCTTCATTTCCTGGACTACTCGGTGTTTTCCTTCACCGTCGAGCACGTGGTAAATCAGTACCTACTTCAAATTGCAAGTAACAATTTGTACCGGCGGGGATTACCCTGCGTTGGAATTTGCGATTGCAACCTGCGTTGCTCGCGTACTGTGAAATTTACAGCGAGCACTTAGGTAGCTCCTGAGTTACCACGGCTCTCTAGTGATTTTCCGTAAGCAGACCATAAAGTAGGTTATTTATAGGTGCAATTAAGTGATGGTTAGAAAACATCTATACATATAAATTAAATTGAAGCGTCTGCTTGTAATATTGAAATAAGTGACTTCTATTAAGCTCAAGGGGTTACTTGTATGTTAAAAGTTAAAGTTACGTCCCACTGTTGGGCTAGGCCTACTCTCATTTATGAGGCTGACGCTGAGGTTTTCAGGGCAAGGAAGTGTCCGCCGCGCTGCCACAAATCGTGTTGGGGAACTTCACATGTCTTCGATATGTTTTTTGCTTATTTCTCAGACATGCAGGTTTCCTCATGATGTTTCCCTTCACCGCCGAGCACGTGGTAAATCAGCACTTAAAATTGCAATTAACAATTTCATTGGTGCTGACGGGAATCCAACCAGGGTTGCTCGCGTACTGTGAAATTAACAGCGAGCGCTAACCATCTGAGCTACCACGGCTCTTTAAAGACATAAATAACCATTTTTTAAGTTTTTGTCTACCTGTCTGTCAGTCTCGCCTAATCGACCGAACTGACTTTATAAACAGATATAAAGCAATTCCAGGAGGAATCTAGACTATATTTTATCCGAAAAATTTGAAGCCTTTTTTCCGAAGAAACGAAAAATTGGTATATTAAATGGTCTTTGATTATCTTAAATCTAGTTATCTATCTTAATCTAGTTAGTTAATCTAGGCAAAGCCGGTTCGCTAGTCTTCAAATAAAAAATGTAAAAAACGTAATAAATACTATTATTTATTTCTTTTATTAATTTCTAAAAAAAATATTAAAGGTGTAAGAAGCTATGCAATAAAAATACCTAAAATTTCGCCTATACTCGAACTTTGTCTTGCATTATAATGATACGAATGAAAGAAATATAAAAAAGAAGCAAAAAAATATCTAGAAAGGATATTATATTAAATGCATGCAGGCAATTTTAATAGTATATCACGGATAAAAATTGTATAAGTGCTATTTCTTCTGAGTCTGAATAAATAAAAATATATTAATATATTAAAATAAATCATTTTGAATCATTTGTCTTATCATATACAAATTATATTATCTAACATAATGTAATAAATTGTGGTATATGTTTATTCAACATATATTTTTTTTTAGTATAACTATGTTTTAGCGCAAATATTAGTGAGGTCGAAAATGTCTGAGAAAGACTGTTTTTGTGTCAACATAAAATCTCATGCTTAAGTGAACAGGGTAGTGACGAATGCAATGTAAGCTTGGTAAAAATATAAAGCGTGGTGTTACGAATTACATTATGTCAAAATAGGTACATTATTAAAATCAAAATAACATCTATGTTAAGATAATTAATAGAATCAGGCGTTACTTTGTGGAAATCCATTATATCACAGATGTTAAAATTCATTAACTAAGATCTGTGTAATAAAATAACATGATGTGTCTTACCTAGTTTGAAGAACACCTCCCGCCCTCCTTCATTGCGTGCATTATGCCCGTTACCAGTAATTCCAGCACCACTATTTCCAACACCACTGCTCTAGGATATACATACCACCGTCGATAATACGCCACGTGTATCGCCTCTAAACCGACTGACCGCTTAGTGAGCGGCGAGCCACCGCAGAGTCTTAGCTAATTAGTTTTTAAGATCTTTAATCTATGTACAAGTTGCGGCACGTAAGTCTAACGCTGACCGAAAACGGGCACGAATTGAATTGCACGAATGCGAATGGAGAGCCAATCAGCGCGTGCGATCGATACGCACGATCCAATCAGAGTGACTTATGCGCAATAACAGTCACCGCTAGACTTTCGTGCCGCTACTTATAAACAGCATATCACAACATTTTGTCCTGTGAGGGTATTGTAAAAAAATTACACCGAATTAATTACTTTAAAGAAAATCCTATTTCCACCCACAACTGCTTTCACTATATATGTCACCACTAAACCCAACACCACTATTCCCCACACAAATCTTATTTCTGGACTAAGAAAGACGCATCATCCTCGATAGTACGATATAAAGAATATCGTCAACCTCTTATAAGGATCTAAGAACTCTTCAATTTGTAATGGCATCTGCACGACATATGGACGTATAGTTCTTTACCACGTTAACCGATTTCGGCGATTATAGATTTTCCTTTTAGTTCTTTAATGTCGGATATTAATTTCATAAAAGTTTAATTATAGCCGACCCTTACCGCGTAAAATTATTATCATTGATATTTAACATAAAATAAGTTAATATACGCGATAAACTAGTTTTATTTCAATCTCTTCGTAAAATGTGCGGCGTTACCATGGCCGACCGAAAGCGAAACGAAGAGATTCGCAATATGGCAAGTTTGAAAGATGACCTTATCACAAAAATTGATAAGGGCGTGCTTCGATGGTTTGGGCACGTTGAGCGAATGAGTGAAGACCGAATGGTGAAGAAAATATATAGCGCGAAAGTAAATATTAAAAGGTGTCGAGGTAGACCGAGACTAACTTTCGAAGACCATGTGAGCAAATTGCTCGAAGAGGGGAGGGTCAAGAGTACTCGGATACCTAGACGTGCATGTATGAAGAAGATATTGAATCTGAAAGAAAGCGAAAGAGGTATGTAAGGATCGTGACACTTGGCGATCTGTTCTCTCTAGCTGCCCCGTCAGGGATTGTACGTGAAAATAAGTAAGTATTTCAATGTGTAGTATTCGCGTAAACATAAGCAATCATTATATTATAAATATTCCCATACACTGGTACGATCGAAAAGTTACCGAAAATATTATGAACTAGCTTACTAAATAATTTATTGCGATTATTATATAGAGATTAATAATTCATTTTAATCTTCTCTAATGAATCCCAAAGGACCCAGAGGACGATATGGGGTGGTGGATATTCCTTACACCGCCACTACACGGTTACATATTACATTGATTAAAACTAAGTAACAAATTATACAGATGCTTGGAAAGTAATTGATTATTATCCCTACATAATTAAATACGTTGCCAATGACTACAAATTCTGATAAGGGTTCAAGTCAGTCGATACAGACGAAAAATAAATTGAGGCACATTGTATAATAAAGAGTGTCTGTTTTAGAAAATTATTTTTTACGACATACTTTTGGTAATGTTTTCTTATATTATAAGCGTGTGTACAAGCTGGATTGTCAATGTGGTTTCTCTTACATAGGACAAACAAAAAGATCTATAAAAACCCGCGTTAAAGAACATATACCTGACGTAAAGCACCGACGTATCGGAAAGTCTGCAGTTTGTGAACATGTTCAAGATCGTCCCTGCCATTACTTTAGATTTGGAAGACCACAAATCATAAGCTCATTCTGCGTAAATCAAACCAAAAGTTAATATTAAAAAACTGAAGGTAGCCGGGCTAACTATGACATCAGGACGTCAAACACCTCAGTCCCCGTGACCATGAATGCTGTAAAGCACCCGAAACGTTGGGAATTAAAAAAGTTAAAATTAAACGCGATATAATCCGTAAAAATTAGTTTCATTTAACACTTTTGTTACTTAATTAAATAACATGTTATATAAAATTACTATACACAATATGATAATTAAATTCATTTTATTATTAATCACACATAATTTTAGAAACCACCTTTATTATACGCTACATTTGTTATAAAGTATTTGATTTGATTTTATAATTTTAAGTGCTGAATTACCCGTGAGGAATCCTGCATATCTAATAAAATAAATATTTCCAGATCATTCGAAGTCAGCAAACTCGCAAGGGTCATTAACGCGCAAATTCCCTGTCATATAATTCTTTCAAAATATGGGTTGGAGCCTATGCCCCCCAGTAGAATGCATATAGGCTTTAACTTTGCTTTAACGCAAGTAGGCTTTACTTTATAATTATATAACAATGATGTTTAAGCTGAAGTGACAATGCGTCGGCCATATAGCTCGACGAACCGACAACTGAAGGGGGAAGAAAGATTCTCCAGTAGCAGCCTCGTACCGGTAAGCGAAGTGTAAGGCTTCCCTCCCCCACTAGATGGAGTGACGACCTGGTAAGACATGCAGGAAGTCGATGGATGCAGTTAGCTCAGGAACGTGCTTTGTGGCATTCCTTGGGGGAGGCCTATGTTCAGCAGTGGACATGTGAAGAGCTGTAATGAATGAATGATGCTTGGTAGTATATTTATATAATATATATCTAGATTATGTACCTATAAAACTATAAGACGAAGGGTTAAGTAATAATCACATGCATGGAGGAGGAGTTCACATAAAAGACGACTTGGGTGTTAACTCCGCTGTGCACATAGGCATTTGTTACGCTAAGACAGTGCCGTCTAGCTTCATCACAACTTATTGTAAGGTGGGATTGAAGATCACTGGCTTATATTAAGTAAAAAGAATTCATAATCTAGTATTGGTATATTGTTTTTTTTTTTATAGAAGAGGGGGCAAACGAGCATGCGGCTCACCTGATGGTAAGTGACTACCGCCGCCCATGAACAACCGCAACACCAGGGGAATTGCAGATGCGTTGCCGGCCTTTTAGAAAGGTGTAAGCTCTTTTCTTGAAGGTTCCTAAGTCGTATCGGTCCGGAAAATTCGCTGGTGGTAATTGATTCCACAAGGAAGTTGTGCGAGGGAGAAAAACCACCACTGTGCTATTCTTCTAAATCGCACAGTGGTGGACCGCCAATCATCCAGATGGTATAGATGGTAACGCGAGTTTTGTCGTGATGTGCGATGGTGAAATTGAGCGGCTGGAAATAGTCAGAACAATTCCTCAGAGCACTCACCGTGATAGATGCGATAAAATACGCAAAGAGATGCAACATCTCCACGCAGTGCCAGTGTATCGAGCCGGTCAGAAAGAACTCGGTCGTCGCCGATTCGAGCCGCTCTGCGCTGGATGCGGTCAAGTGGAAGGAGCTGGCACTGGGGTGCCCCGGCCCAGAGATGAGAACAGTATTCCATGTGGGGCCGAACTTGCGCTTTGTAAAGTTGCAAGCGATGTGCCGGCATGAAATACTGTCTCGCTCTGCTGAGCACGCCAAGCTTTTCAGAGGCCAATTTGGGCTTCCCTTCCAAGTGACCACGAAATTGCACACTATTCGATATGTTGACGCCAAGGATTCCGATACTAGCTGAGGTAGCAAGGGGAGTGCCTTGAAACTGAGGAGATACGACAAAGGGGTTCTTTTTAGCGGTAAACGCGCAAACTTGTGTCTTCTGGGGATTGAACTGGACTAGATTTAGTCGGCCCCAATCCGAGACTTTGTTAAGCAAAGACTCGACTTCAGACACAAGTTTGTCCTGGTACTCAGCGACGTTTTCCCGAGAAATATTGGCACGGCCGGTATATAAGGCATCACCAGTGCTGTCGTCTGCATAGCAATGAATGCTACCATTTAGCAACATATCATTGATATGCAGGAGAAACAGTGTTGGTGATAGCACGCAGCCTTGTGGAACACCAGCGTTGATAGGCTTGAAATCAGAGCGTGCACCGTCTACTACGACCTTGATGCTCCGATCAGCAAGGAAACTGGTGATCCATTTGCACAATTTCTCGGGAAGCCCATAGGAAGGAAGCTTCGAAAGAAGCGCTTCGCTATGTCCAAACTAACGGCCAATGCCTCCCCCTTGGACTCTACTGCCTCCGCCCATCTATGAGTCAGATACACTAGAAGATCACCAGCTGATGGTCCTCGACGAAAACCGTACTGGCGGTCACTAATCAGCTGGTGATCCTCAAGGTACCTCATGAGCTGGCAGATTATAATGGATTCCATTATTTTGGAGAACAAGGAGGTGATGGCAATAGGCCTGTAGTTGGACGAGTCTGAGCGGTCGCCTTTTTTAGGGATCGGGTGGACCAAAGCTGTCTTCCATGAATTCGGGACTACGCCTTGGGAGTAGGAGTACCGGAAAAGACGCGTTAAAACCGGTGTCAACTCCGGAGCACACGTCTTCAGCACAAAGGGAGGGACTCCATCGGTCCCACTCGACTTGCTGATGTCCAGGGAGAAGAGTGCTTTGCGAACCGAGCGCTGTGTAAACCGCACATCCGGCATGGAGCACTCACATCGTGGGATGGTCGGCGGTGTGTTCCCCTCGCCATCTAGAGTCGAGTTGGATGCAAAAAGAGAGCTCAACAGATCGGCTTTCTCCTTTGCGGCATGGGCCAGTGAGTCGTCCTCTCTGTGCAGAGATGGAAGAGATGGCTGACAGAAGTTCCCTTGGACAGCCTTGGCGAGAGACCAGAATGCACGGGTTCCCGAAGGAAGGCGAACTAGCTTCTCGCCAATTCTGCCGATGTGCTCAGACCTTGCCTTGGCAATGACGCTTTTTAAGGACCTGGAGGCGGAATTATACTTCTTTTTAAGTGCGCTGGTGTTTACATCCCGAGACGTTGATGCGTCAGCCCAGGCCCGGTAGCACTCCTGCTTATAGCGTGATGCTATTTTACAGGAGCGATCAAACCATGGCTGGGATCTTCCTCCGATGGGCACCACAGAGAATGGAATAAAAAGTTCCATACCCTGAAGTACCACATCAGCAACAAGTATCAGTTTTCCTGACCAGTCTACTACCATCAAGGAAGGAAGAGAAAAGGATCGTGAGATACAGGAAGAATAAAATGAAAGAGGGCAGAATTTTACAAAAAAAGGATGGGCAGGAAAGGATAGTAAAAGACAGGGCACACTCTAACTCACCATCACATAAACAGGCTCTCCGGGCTATCACTGGCTCGAGTTGTTGTATATCGTGTACAAAGTAGTTGGCAAGTAGTTGTCATTTATACATATCAAATTATTCGCAGCAGTATATTTATACTACTGCGAATAATTTGATCAGGGTGTGCGCCTTCATTACAACTAAAAAGGATTTCAATCTCGCAACATTTAACTAAGAAAAGCGTAAATTCATCATGGTTAACATATTTTACTCTCTTATATTGTCAAAGGAGAAACTGCCTCCCAAACCCGCCTATAGCGTAATTCGACGCGGAATTTAAATACATGAACGCGTGGTAAACATCAAACAAAATCGTCGGAATAAAAAATATGGCGACCCGAATATACGGCGTCTCGCAATGCTCCTTTTAGTGTATATCATAGCGTATGGTATCGTGCACATAAAAGACTTATCCATTAAAAGCAGCATACGCCTCGATTGTAAAGGATTTACGCTTACGATGTAGCGTTATTGCTGTCGCGAATTTTTAATCGCTGTTGTGAAAACGATGATTGTCCCAGTTACGACGTGCATCTGACGACTCTTTTTTTTCTCTATCACTGGTATTAAAGTTGATTATTTTTTTCTATTTATTTGATAATAATCTTATAATATTTAAATTGATATTTTACGTTATTGACATAAGCTCAACTTTACCGTACCTATACCTGGCGTGTCGAGTTTGCATATACAAACTGTCCATTATCTTTATATATAAAAATTACGTGTCACATTGTTTGTCCGTGATGAACTCCTAAACTACTAAACTGATGACAATAAAAATTTTGCACACTGTGTGCAGTTTTGTCCAACTTGAGAGATAGGATAGTTTTTATCCCGATAAGTGACCCTCAATTTTTTATTGTTAATTTCAGGAGTTTTTTTCATTAAAGCATTGGTCGTCGGAAAGGACAGAACAACGTCTGCCTGGTCAGCTAGTTTTTATATATTTGAAAATATTAAACAGTACATTATTATTGATTTATATTAGTAAATATGTTATTCGAGTTACTACATAAATTATTCATAAATCTATACATATATATACCTAGTCAGGTCATAAGTATTGTCACACAGTAAAAACTTTTCTTTTAGAATGCTGGTCACAAAAAAGTTTATTGAATTCGAATTTCGAATTGTTCATGAAAATAAAACTGTATACTGTTTAGAATTTTACTCATTTTTAAATATGGAGTGTACGCTTAAAGAAGACCGTGTTGCAGTTATTGCGTTGCATCGTTGCGGTTACGCGCCAATTCAAATTTTTGACATACTAAAAAATTTGAATATAACCAAAAGAATCGTTTATCGTACCATCAAACGATACAATGAAGACTCTAGTGTAGATGACAGGTCAAGAAGTGGTCGCCCTCGGTCTGTTAGGACTCCAGCAGTAATAAAAGCTGTGAAGGCGCGAATTCAAAGAAATCCCAAACGTAAGCAGAAACTGTTGGCCCTTCAGATGGGGTTAAGCAGAACCACGGTGAAAAGGGTTTTAAATGAAGACTTAGGGCTTCGGGCATATCGAAGAAAAACAGGACATCGTTTGTATGCTCGTCTAATGGACCTGAGACTGAAGAAATGCCGCGCTTTGTTGAAGCGGTACGCGGGAAAAATATCGGGAAATTCTTTTTTCGGATGAAAAAATTTTTACCGTAGAAGAGAGCTACAACAAACAAAATGATAAGGTGTACGCACACAGTAGTGAAGAAGCGAGCCGCGTGTCCAACGAGGTCATTTTCCATCCTCGCTCATGGTATGGTTGGGAGTTTCTTATTGGGGTTTAACAGAGGTACATTTTTGTGAGAAAGGTGTAAAAACGAATGCAGTTGTGTATCAAAATACAGTGCTGACGAACCTTGTGGAACCTGTTTCTTATAACATGTTCAATAACAGGCACTGGGTATTCCAACAAGATTCGGCGCCAGCTCATAGAGCAAAGAGCACACAAGACTGGCTGGCGGCGCGTGAAATCGACTTCATCTGGCACGAAGACTGGCCCTCCTCAAGTCCAGATTTGAATCCGTTAGATTACAAGATATGGCAACACTTGGAGGAAAAGGCGTGCTTAAAGCCTCATCCCAATTTGGAGTCACTCAGGACATCCTTGATTAAGGCAGCAGCCGATATTGACATGGACCTCGTTCGTGCTGCGATAGACGACTGGCCGCACAGATTGAACGCCTGTATTCAAAATCACGGAGGTCATTTTGAATAAACTTTAGTGTCATAAGAATCTATGTTTTGTTAAGTTCATTTTGGTATATAAATCGTTACATAATGAATAAACTTGTTTCAATTATTTTATATTAAACATGTGACAGAATTTATGACCTGACTAGATATATATATATATATATATATATATATATATATTCAGGTAGTAATATCGAAATAAATGCTTTATATTTAGTTGAGGGGGTTATTTGTACGACATTAAGACATAAATGACCACTTTTTAAATTTTTGTCAGTCTGTCCAGGCGAATGTCTGGAATGGCTGAACCGATTATAATGACATTTCACGAACAGATAGAAAGTAATGCCAAGAGTAATATAGGCTACATTTTATCGGAAATAATTTGAATAAATAAACATTTTCTTTGATTATAATCTAAATAACGTCACGTTAATAGATCTTACCCAAGCGAAGACAGGCCGGATCACTAGTAGCTACCAAATAAAAATAATTGACTGTAATCGAATGTTACCTTGCACTCAGCAAGGTAACATGTATAAATTGTCTTTTGTGTTGTACGTTGTAGTAACGGTAAGAATATCCACTACCGTATTGTCCAGTAGGTATTATTAGAGGTAACAGAGGGAAACAAACCTGAAGATCAGCAGCAGCCTTCTCCTAATAACTACTAAAAAGTAACAAAGGCGTACGTGGTAGAGCCATGCTGCTGCTATATTAGTAGTATAGTTGTAGCACGAATGGGTCGGCTCGACCGGGGAAGGACCACGCTCTCATAGAATACCACCGTAAAATAGCAGTTTAACACTACTGTATTTCGTATGGTAAGTGTAGAGAATCGGAGACCCTTTTTACTGAAAAAGAGGCATTCCATCTTAGTCGTCACGGGTGACAACGCATGTGCATTTTGATTCGTACACGAGGATAAATTTAGATGCCTATGGGCCACAGCAACCACTTACCATCAGGTGGACTGTGAGCTCGTTTGTCACCCTATCCTATAAAAAAAACTACGGCTGTCAACCCGCCTGCCAAGCGTGGCATCTATGATAATTACTATAAGGTAATCTATGGGTTAGGCTCGTGTTCAGCATTGAGTTTCGATAAGATTTAACGGTATACACCATATTTTAGATTTGTCGCAACAATCCTTTCAGTGATTAGTGTTAGAGAAAAACAATCTTTATTTTTGTTTTAATGATTAATTTTTGAAAAAAATCCGGCCAAGTGCGAGTCGGACCATCGCACCGAGGATTCCGAACAAATCCGTAGGTATATAAGTTTAAAATAATTAAAAATATTTTTATTATATGATGTAACTAAAAATTTATGCTTTTCGAAATTTTTCCTTTATCTGTGCTATGATACGTTGCTTCGTACCAAATTTTAAGATTCTGAGACCCTGTAGGTTTTGATTCCCTTGCGAATGTCGAAAATTTGCGGCATAAACGGCTGTATCTTTTGATTGCGTTGGCTTCTTCTAAAAGTTTGATTTTTTCACAGCTCCAAGGGACAGTAGACTTGAGTGTTTGATATAAATTTCAGCTTGATACCTCCACGCGTCCCTGAGAGAAAAAGTCTTGACAGACAGACAGACCGACAACAAAGTGATCCTATAAGGGTTCCGTTTTTTCCTTTTGAAGTACGGAACCCTAAAAAGAACAAAAAAAAATTTGCACTAGATTTTTTTTGTATTTTGGGGGTCGTTTTACATACATAAATTGTATATGGATAAACGCCCGGACCTGGAAAAATTATTTTAGGTCATACTTGTTCCTTGCGGGATTTGAACCCGCGCCCGCAGCTGCAGCGAAACCCCTGAGCCACTGTGCTCGCGAACCTTCGATCATATCATATTCAACTAGGCTATGGCTCGTAAATGGGTCAATTTAATTAATAAAGGACCACGCTCCAACATAATACTCATATTATAATTATAACGGTAAAATGACATTGTGTTCGTATGGTGTACGAAGGGAATCAGGAAGCCAATTATTGACAATAAGATCATAAATGAAGCAACATAAAGTTATTTAAATACTTGGCAAGCAGTGTTATTCTATATATTCATCCATTTATAACAATACATTAAAAAATTCGCTGTTGAACATAATCCTCTCACAGATAATGCCACCTGTATCCATCAATATTATCAAATATACAATAAATAATTTTATTTTAATTATATCATATTAATATTACGTATATGTATTTATTAAATTGCAATAATTTACTTCAATTCAACAAAAATCCATTCCTAAAATACTAGCGTATTCCTGCCATATATACGTAAGAAAACGGGACTGCAGAGCAATAGCCATAGCAAAGAAAATCAGTATAATGGTGTTAATACAATTGGGTGATATATTCGAATTTTATCGCAGGCTAAAGCTATAAATTATTGTTATACCGTACGGCTGTATATTCCAACATTATGTGTGCCAAGATCTGCGGCGGCCAAATATTTGCCATAAGTTTGTACACACGGACGCGCGAGCACAAATTTCAGTTGAAACAACAAGTTGCATATGTGCATTGTGATGGATGGACAAACATTTACAAGGAATGCTTGCTAATTTTTACGGCTGCGTGAGATTTCTTTACTGATATTGTCGTAAAAATAAATGAAAAAATCACGAAGTGTTGATTTGGGACACCTGTGTTTTGGGTTCCACAGGGCATTAATATCTCTAACATTTTCTCAAGTAAAAATGTATTTCTTAAAGTTATATTCTGAAGGATACGTTAAAACTTATATAAAAAATTTTTGATGCATCATTTAAAAATTTAAGGTGGAGGAGAATACATAACAGCTTGATATTTCAAAAACTTAGCTTATCTGCTCTATAAGGATATTAAAAGATCTTTCCAGAGATAGGCTTGAAATAGAAAGTAAAAGAAGGCTTTCGAACGATTATAAGGTACTTCTAGTATCCCATATTGACAAACTAAGAATAAGACAGGGAAGATGAAGTATTTAGTGTGTTCAGGGGTGCGGGATATGGTTACATACTCAATGTAGCCTGACCGCCTGCCTAGCAAACCGCTCTAATAGTCTTAAGAGCTGCTGATCATGAAAATTCCTGCTCAAATCCTGGACATAAAATTTCTAGAAAAATATCTTATACCTACATAATTTTTCTGTGGTTTTAAAGGTAGAAGAGAACACTTATTATTATGTACATATTGTATAAATCATGTTTTAATAAGCTACAGTCTTATTAGCATCAAATTCTAACAAAATCTTTGCAATAATAACTTATTTTCTCAAAGTTCTCTAGAGATCTGAAATTAACAAGGGGTCCTCAAGGATAGCGATCTAGCTTAACGACGACTGTCTAGTGATATCTGGAAATAATAGCTGCCCTCTTCCCGGAGGAAAAGCATTTAAAATGTAATTAACTGTAGTAAATGTAAACGCGAACAGTCTTCATGGACAGATATTATATATTTTTTATTCATTTATTTATTTTTATACATACGTTTTATTATTAATCGCCTGAATTACAAGGGTAATAAACTAGACTAGACTGCTCTCATCTAGCGCCTTATATATTTTATATTATGTGCCTTATGGCACTATCTCTCAGTCAACTCCGTTAATTGTTTGTTCACCATATTGTGACTGCGTGAAATAAATTCGTACTATGTGGGTTGGAAAAACGTGACTACATAAAAATTTTGAAAGACCTAATATCCACAGGTATACCGATGACGTATATTGTGAGTGAACCATTGAGTGAAAATCCAATTTTCTGTATATAAATAAGGGTGACAAAAGAGCACATAGTCCACCTGATGAAAAGTGGTTGCTGTGGCCAATAGACACCTACGTCTATTCACGATTAAGAATAAAAATGCAGATGCTTTGTCAACTATGAAGACTGAGATGAGAGTAAAAACTTAAACTTTATTAAAAAGTAATAACTGTACAGAAAAATTAAAGATCTGACTTCTTGTTTGTTATGTGGAAATTATTTTACTCTATTTAGTTTTATAAAGTAGGATAAACTATGTATTAAACGTATAATTATATAGTCTTTAGTTAACTACCTTGTTGGTCTAATGGTGGTAAAACGCGATGGCTGTTCATGAGGTCCCGGGTCCGAATCTCGTGTCGGGCAAAAATCAGTTACTGGGTGTTTCTATCAATCAATTTTCAGTAGCACTCCGCAGTCAGGAAGCGGGCGGTGTTTCACCCCCGTGCCCCGGAAAACACTTAAAACCGGTATTTACTGCGCCTGATCTCTATCCGGGCGTGACGGATACTGTCCCATCGGACTATGAGAATGATTGAATAGAGAGTGAAGCTATACTTGCTTTGGGCACTATAATCCTGTCCTAACTACCTACTAAATTCAATCTGTAGGACATTATTATTATGAATAATTTTGGTGACCCTTTCGAGTGAACTAAGCTCAAGATAACAACTACAATGCCGTTTAAATAGTTACATTATAAATTTTATCTCCTATTTGGTCATTCCACTTGAATGGAATTTTTTCTCACATCCACTTTTCTGCCGACTTCCAAAAAGAAGACGGTACTCAATTCGACTGTATGTTTTTTTATGTGTATTTGAAAGCTGATACTTCTCGTGTGGTCCCATATGAATTTGATCAAGGTCATACCAGTAGTTATTGAGTTAAGCTTAATAAGTTATATTAAAGTCGGCTGTACAAAATTTTTAATTTTAAATTATGAAATAAACTATTAATAAATAATTTAAAATTAAAAATTTTGTACAGCCGACTTCAACATAAGCGACTTCAATATAAGTTATTTAAGAATAACTCAATAACCATTGGTCTGACCTTGATCAAATTTATATGGGACCACACGAGAACTATCAGCTTTTATATAAAAAAAGAATCATCGAAATCGGTTCACCCAGTACAAAGTTATGAGGTAATACACATAAAAAAATATACATTCGAATTGAGTACCGTCTCCTTTTTGGAAGTCGGCAGAAAAAGAGAATCATTAGAATCGATTTACAATTCGATCAGATATCGCGCAAATACATAAAAGAAAATAACACAAAGAGGAGAAAAATGGAGGACCTTTTATTTAAGTCGGCTAAAGAGGGTATGATTTGCTAAATAAATAGTAATAATCATTAATTTTCTCACCACATTAAATTGATTTGCTAAAATATATAATATGTGTATATAATGTGTGTGAAAAGTGGACCGGCGCGGCGTAGGACGAACTGGACATTAGTCACAATTGGGTGAAGTGATCGCCCAAGACTGGTACAGAGTACACCTCAGGCTAGCAGCATAACTATGCCAATTTCATTGTTTTCCTAGGTTTTCTTCTTACCTGTGTTTGCTCTTCAAGCAGCATCGCACTTCGAACATTGCTGTGTTCCACTGTTGTATGTGTAGCGGAAAATTTTTTTTAGGGGAGGGGCAAACGAGCATTCGGGCATAAGAACAAATGCTCAGTCAGTTTCGTTGATGTTAATAAAGAGGAGTAGACTCTTTTTTCGGTGCTTTGGTTATGTAGAAAGAATGAACGAAAAAAGAGTGACAATGCAAATTTATATTGCAGATGTGAACGGTATAGTCCAGAAGGCATGCCCTATACGAAAGTTTATCGACAAATATAAACACTCACGCCTGTCACCCAGAGGGGTAGGCAGAGACTATGGACTTCCATTTGACACGATCCTGACACACCTCTCTCGCTTACTCCACATCCGTTTAACTACGCATACACGCTCAGGCGCAGGCTTCTTTTTCTGCTATAGAGTGGATCGTAATCGGGTTCTCGTTTAGTAATCGTTACAGATCTATATCGTGTTCTGTCTGTCACATATTTGTCATATATTTAGTATATTGTCAGACAAGGACAGCATGTACAATGTACATCCCTAGACGCTCAACGAAACGTCTCTTACACCCCAAATTACACAAATTAGCATACCTTACCATAAAATGTTATATTCCTTGTACTGGTATAGTAGGTACATTTCACGTAATGGCCGTTTTTAACCGCACCGTAATCGTAAACCGTTTCGCGTGCGAGGCGTAACGGACGGGTGTGTCGTCGTAAAACAAATCGGCTACCACGGTGATCGTTTTAACTGAGACCAGTTGATTATTTAGTTAATTTTGAATAGATTTAGTAATTAGACACATCAGATTGTGTTTTGTTTTAATAAAACTAAAGTTATAAAGGCAATAAGTCGTGTAGTGGCGGTGTAAGAATATCCAGTCCCATATCGCCCTGTGCCTCTTTATAGTTTATACCCTTCTGACCGTAACAAGGCAGAGTGCAACCACAGAATTAATTAGAGGGCGGTAGTACCCTGATGGACTTCTAAGCAAAAAAGGAGTCTTTCCTCCTAGTAATGCTTTCTTTGTTTTTATTTGGTTGTACATACATATTTAAATCAATATTAATAAGTCTTCTGTTGTACTGTAATCTATGGAGAAAGACTATCCTCCTCCATAGATTGCCTCTTGGTATATTTCAGCAGTTTTTATTATTATTTTAAGTTGTTGATAGGAAGTTGCTACTGCCCACCTTCTGTTTCGTGCCCACACACAAGGCTTGATATGAGATAGTGGATTATCCTATGCCACCACTACACTGCAACAAGTATAACAGATACCTTTTCCTAAACGATGGAATATGATCATTAGCAGTAACCAGTTAATATGTTTTCGCTGGATGTAGCGTAGATTAATTATTAATTAGCGTGGAGCCATGCTGCGCTATATTAATGATATGGTTGTATGTAACACGAATGGGTCGGCTCGACCGGGGAAGGACCACGCTCTCACAGAATACCAGCCTAAAATTTCAGCTTAATGCTGCTGTGTTTTCGTATGGTGAGTGTAGAGAACCGGAGACCCTTTTTAGTGGAAACGAGGCATGCAATGCCTCTTAGTCGTGACAACGCATCTGCATTTTAATTCTTTATTAAGGAAAGATGTAGATATCTATGGGTCACAGCAACCACTTACCATCAGGTGAACTGTGTGCTTGTTTATCGCCCTATCCTATATAAAAAAAGTTTGAAATAGCAAAACTTAGATGGTAGCTGGCATGGAAGATCTTAAACGATTGAAGTTGAAGAATGGAAGGCAAGAAAAGGAAAAAACACCACGTGCTTTGTTTGCTGCTGCTGTGTTTCGTCTGAATCGAGCGAGTGTAGTTAAAGGCTATGAGGTATTCCATCTTATTCCTTAGAGGTGACAATGCATTGTAACCTTCTTTGTTTAGAGTTGGCTGCAGTTGTTCATGAACTACAGTAAAGCCACTTTTCATTAGGTGGCCTGTAGGTTCGTTTGTCGCTTTCATTTCATATTTATAAAATACTCGTATACAAAATAAACTCTGATAAAAATATAATTTCTTGCATGTTTAACTTGTATTATATTCCACACCAACTTATTCTTATTTAAAAAATCGTAATAATGAAAAGGTATAAGAACAAAATATAATACGAGGAAAATCTACGTGACGATAGTAAATTAAAAACTTTTCTATTACTGAAATTTTTAAGAAAATGTGATCGAAATTTTGTTTATGTTCTTTTTTGTACAGTTTAAATTTTTAGCTGTTTTCAATTTAGTGCACGATTTTCAGTATTAATTATTTGTGGAGAGAAAGCTCTAGAGTAGAAAACTCCTAAAAATAGGATAGGCATTAACTAACGATACTTCGGAGATCTTTTACCATATTTTTACTCCATCTAGTAGGGGGCAGTCAAAATTCTCCACAGAAGATTCTTAGAAAAGATGAAAAGGTTATTCCTGGTTACAGATGAAAAAAAGGCGATGGATGCATGTGGCTCAGGACCGTGCTTTGTGACGTTCCTTGGGAGAGGCTTAGTAGTGGTTGCAATGAGGATGATGATGATGATAATGACATCTGGGACGAATCACTTGGTGTTACGAAATAAGATTTTAAACATTAAATTACTATGATGCACTAACCTAAAGTACGGTTCGGAGGTACATTCGCTTTCGTAACAGATGGATTTAAAGTAAATTTTTGATATGTACTGATTGGTTGATTCACGTTATAGATATATTAATGCTTGTGACCACCCACCTACTGTTCGTGTTGTGGCATTATATTATGCTGGAAATTTTCGGAAAAAAATGCTTGTCGGCTCACAAAAGTAAATTATCGCTTACAAGCCAATATTGTAATAACACATTAGGGCCTTTGCGGCTAAAGTCCGTTCGGTACAAGTAACTTATTGTCTATATTTTAGGCTAAGTACGACCACCCTGCGCAGATTAACTGCGGTTCCAGACAGTTTCATCGCCTTGCAATAACACTTGTGGAATCCTTACTACGTATTCTTTTCCTCTTGAGTTTGCTTGAAACTTAGTCGTAACTTATAAACGTCTACAAATACCTGACTGTCGGTCATTTAAAATAATGTTTGTTAATAAAAGTATCACAAATACTTCTGTACCGGACACCCAGCTAAATAGCGTAAGTCAATAGATATAGAATTAATGTATAACTTAGTATAAGATAAGTATACGTGTGAGGGCCATGCTGCAGCTATATTATAGTTACCATATAAGCACCAATGGGTCGGCTCGACCGGGGAATGACCACGTTCTCACAGATTACCGTATAGTATTCCGTATTAGAGAATCGGATATCCTTTTTACTGCATACGAAGCATTCCATCTTATTCGTTATATGACCGTTCCATCTAGACTTAAGAACGGCCGTACCAATTTACATGAATTTTTGTTTGTGTATTTGAGTGAGTCCCTGGATGATTTAGATTCACAATTGTACCCGGTAGGTTGCGCTACTACTTGAATCCAGAAATCACATGTGCAAAGCCGGGGCGGTTCGCTAATAAAATATAAATAAAGTTACGCTGTATAAAAAAAGCATAAAACACAGATATTGTAAAATAGTCATAAGTGCAATAGATTCGTTTTGGTAGATGTCGTAACAGGCGACATACTAGTTTAAGGGAGCAACGTCTAGAATAAGAGACGTCTGATACTATAGCGATTGTGACAAGTTCCTGCTACAACGAAAGTAGTCGAACTCTCGCGTTCACTGAAGAATAAAAAATAAAGATCAAACGTTATTTAGGAAATTTACCAGAAAAGACATTGTAATCATAGCACCTCTGGTGGTCTTAAACATAACTCATAAAGATAGTTATCGTCACGAAATTGAAAGCAAACGCGGTATACTACGAGTATTAACATTTAATTATTTCGCTTCAACATTTGCTTATGTACTCAGGACAAATTTACGATCACCCCGTAACGCGCGGAAACATACGAATAACGTCCCGCGTCTAAACAGCCATTGATATATTATAGTGTTGATACTAGAAATACTTCGGCTGTTCCAGTAATGATTTATTATTAGAATATGTCGCTGGCCGGTGCGGATTTGTATGAGTATCCGTCGCGACATCTGCTAATACTTGATTCTGTTAATTGAGCGCTCCGTTTTAGTGGATATTCTGAGTTACCGTTATCCCAATAAATCTAGTTAAATTATTGAGAGATTTGGTAGAGATTTTAACGTCGTGTTATGATCATCAATTTATGCTCCAGTCACGACTAATTTGTGATTATTTTTAATTAGTTTTACCCGCAACTTCGTCCGCGTAGATTATACCTTAAATATTGGTATTTAGACAATTAGTTTAAGTATTGAAACACGTTATCTCAGTTTTTTATATAGCCTAGGTCACATTGGTCTCTATCTATTCGTAAAGTTTCATCACAATTTTTTCAGCTATTACCAAGATTAGCCCGAATAAACGAACAAAAACTGTAAAAATAGTTTTTATTGTCTCAATATCATGTAAATAAACACCTAAGCCAGTTATTCCGATATTACATACATACACTAATTTTATTTATATAACATAATATATTGATTGACTTATTTATAACTATGTTAAAGGCATGTTTAAGCATAATTAATCATAATTTTGCGTTCGAGCTCTGGCCAAAATCTGTAATAAGTATTTCTGTCAAGAAATTCTCATTAATAGCTCGGATTCAGCTCGCTTTTTCTGCCTGTCTGTTCTATGTTACTTACCTACCTACTTGTTCCATGTAACACTTATGAGATCGGAGGCAAGTTAAAATGCAGTCTTAAAAACATAACCCTCACGATCTCTAGCTATTCCGCACGATTATCATACATTACTACTTTATTTATTTACTTAACAAATTTTCTTCACTCATTTGATTTCGTAACAGATTGCTTTATTTCAACAGATTGTTTTACACATGCTATTCACGACCAGGATTCAATCTTATTCGAAATGACCAAGTAGGACAGGGTGGTTGTGGGGCAGCAATTTACCTTAAATATGATATTCATTTTAAGATTATTAAGTTATCGTTTAGTCTTTGCATAACTTAATCACTTCCTAAATAAAAACTCCCTGCTTGACTCCTTTCAATCGGGGTTCAGACTTGGTCATGGTACGGTTACAGCTTTACTTAAAATCACAGATGATATTCGCTGGGGTATGGACCAAAAGCAGCTCACTATTCTTACGTTACTGGATTTCAGTAAAGCTTTTAACACCGTCGATTTTGACGTATAGCTGAGTCTGCTACGTTCTATTAATATATCTCAGGCGGCAATTGAATGGTTTCAAAGCTATTTGCGTGGCCGCCGGCAGCGTGTTATGATAGAGCTTGCCACATTTACGTGGTGTGAACTAACTGCTGGTGTACCACAGGGTGGCGACTTCACGAATTTCTTCTCTCTACCATTTGTATGCAGATGATCTCCAAATTTACTCCCATACATCACTCCAGAATATTACCAGTGCCATCAATTACACTAATACGAATCTTGCTGTAATACTTAATTGGAGCAGTTCGTTCGGTTTTAATTTAAATTCCAAAAATACCCAAGCCATTATTCTTGGAAACAGCACTCAGCACCTTTTAGTAAATCTGTAAAAGACCTAAGATTATATATTGATCAGAATCTTTCTTGGTCCCTGCATATTAAAGAGTCTGGTAGAAAGATGTTTGCGGCAGTATCTTATTTACGACGTTTACGTAACTCGCTTCTCATTCCTACTAGAATTTTACTGGCAGAGTCCTTGTTTATGCTGATGCATGCTACTCCAATATTACTGAGGATTCAAGTCAATTAAATAAACTTGAGGGTCTTCAGAATTTCGCTATTAGGTATTAGGTTATTTGGCCTTCGCAAATATGATCATGTTTCCGAGTACCGTATTAACCTCAAGTGGCTACCTATCAGACTTCGTCGGAATACTCATACTCTATGTCTACTGTACTGTGTACTATTTGATCCTAAAACACCGAGTTATCTTAGAGAAAAATTTTAGTTCATGGGCGCAGATAAACTTTATTGCGAATTTTTTTTTATAAGATTAAGGTGACAAACGAGCACACAGTCCACCTGATGGTAAGTGGTTGCTGTGGCCCATAGACATCTACATCTATCTTAGATTAAGAATCAAAATGCAGATGCGTTGTCACCCATGAGGACTAAGATGAAATGCCTCGTTTCCAGTAAAAAGGGTCTCCGGTTGTCTACACTCACCATACGAAACACAGCAGCGTTAAGCTACTATTTTACGCTGGTATTCTGTGAGAGCGTGGTCCTTCCCCGGTCGAGCCGACCCATTCGTGCTACAACCATAATATAGCTGCAGCATGGCTCTACCACGTATGACTGTTCACAACTCAAAAATTTTTTCAATCCTCCTTTTGTGTCTAAGCAATCAAATTACGGAACTAGCTTCCCTTAACAATTAAGAAAGCCCAAAGCATTGAGTCTTTCAAAAAATGGTTAAAGATTATTATTTAAATATGTGTTTTACTTAATATATTTTATTGTCATATCTACTTTTTTTGATAAGGTTTGTGTATATGATATATAGTTATAATGTATTACAAAAATATTTATAAATATGTATGTATTCTTACATATAAGTATATGTGTATATGTATGAGTGTATGTATATATGTATTTGTGTGTTTATGTGTATATGTATATATAATATTATTTATTTTATTATTGCATTGTCCCATATACTATATATACCTTGTACTATTAATATATAGTTGCATTAATATAAGATATGCATAAATAGTAGATACTACTATTTATGCACACTTCTATATATTTCAATGAAAATTATCTCCTTCACCAAGGTTTGCCTGGAAGAGATCGCTGTTTAGTGCTAAAGCCACCTTATTGTGCCTACATACATTTATAAGTTTAAGTTTGTTGTGTTGTTTAGTATATTGTGTGCAATAAAAGACTATAAATAAAATTAAAATTGATTTTCCTTTTTGCTTCCACAAAACTAACTGGGAATGTCGATACAAATACGCGTCCATTTATCAAAATGGCCGACGGTTGGTTAACTGTGAACGCTGAATATTCCAAGCAAGAGATAATATATCTATTACTTGGCCGATTTACGTCTGTATAATAGTTGATGCATGAATTATTACATCTGCAGAGAAGGCGATTGCGAAAATAATGAATAACTTTATAGATGTCAAGGCCAAGGTCTCTATAAATAAATACGACTTCTGAATGAAATCGTAATTTAACAAAATTAACAAAAAGCTGCTGATGAATATTTTATCACCGTTTGAATGATAATTATTGGCCGCACAGTGGCTGTAGGTGTTCATAGCGATCCTGTGGGTATCATAAGAGGTGTTAGAGTGAAACTGAAACAAGAGATGGGTATCAGCATCATCCTGATAACAAATCAAAAGAATAAAATCTGCGGTAGCCAACCCGCCTCCCAAACGTGACGATTAAGGCATGTCCTCCCCTACAATGGAAGGGGTCCATGTTCAGCAGCGGACTTTTACGTGATGATAAAGAAATTGAAGAAGGGTAACCTTTTTTAATTTTCTTGTCAAATAGTGTCAGAAATACGAGACTACACAGCTAGACCCAAAAATTAACCACTAACGACAAATACTGTATTGCAAATATTGACCTGATCGTATTCGAACCCAGGATCTACGACATAATAACCTAAGCTTCATGCTACAAGACCATGTGACGTATTAAATGAAGCAGTTATCATTTATTTATTTATATATTTACTAACTCACAATTGTTATTACAGGAGTGGTGCATAATGCAACAACGTGGTCACTAATGTAAAAAGGACAAATAGTTTAATGTCACCCTCTCGAATTCCGCCAATGTACAATTAAATATGTTTAATCGTTGTGCTACGATGTTAAACATTCTAGTTGCGCGAACAACCGGTGCGTACTTTAAGATATTTGTACGAGCAGCTGGTAGGTCCAGCAACCCTCCCCTCAGCCCCCGTAGCCAGCTTAGGATTAGACACGAGGAACCGAAGTGATTCCAGAATTTCCGGATTGTTTAATTTATCACGTAATATCAAGTATATGTACTTAAGTAGCGCAAAGTTCCGTCTAACCTCCAACTTATAAAATCCAACCGTTCCTATTACAAAAAAGGTTGGATTCATAAGAGGATAAAAAGGGTAAACCCCGTATTGCTTTAAATAGAGGTACCGGGTAAACTTATTTTGTATTTTCTCCAGCATGAGGTTATACTTGGTTTCATAAGAACTCCAGATGATAGCACTGGTTTCTAGATTGTTTCTTACTAAAGCATTATATAATGACTTCACGGCGGCAGCGTTAAGGAAGTTAATGTGAGAACGCATGAGCGTTTCACACATTATAAAGCCTTTTTACACACTTGTACAATATGAGTACGAAACGTCACGTCCTCGGTAAATAAGAAGCCAAGATCACGTATACAGAAAACGCGATTGATGACATTCCCTTCCATAAAATCCATTGAAATGTATCGGGGTTCTGCGTGTGAAAGACATCACATTGCATTTTGATATATTAAACAGCAATTTATTCTCCCGACTTCACTCCACCACCCGATCAATATCGCATTGTAAGCGGTCGCAATCCTCGTCGGAAGTAATCCTCAGGAATAGCTTGAGATCATCCACAAAGAGTAAACAACCCGCGTCTCTCACCACCTCTGGAAGGTCATTTATCATATACCACATATATATTTAATGATAAATTCTAACGGACCCAAATTACTCCCTTGACCAACCCCTGTAAGGGTTCGATGCGAGTTTGAGGTGTAGCCAGCGTAGTCCACGAATTGCCTTCGGTTCCCTAAATAACTAGAAAAGAACTGAAATAGGTCTGGAGTGAAAGCGGCCATTGCAAATATCCTCAACAAGACGTCATTGTCCACACTATCGAATGCCTTCCTAAAGTCGAAACGGCTACTTCCAGCTGGGCACCGGCTTCTGAATCAATAGCTGGTGCTAAGTGATTCACGAAGCACATCAAGCTGGAATTTGTGCTGCGGCCCGTCCGCAAACCATGCTGTGCATCGTTAAATTGTACGTTAACCTGCAGTAAATGCAGGAACATAATGCTGACTCTAAGCCATTCGTGAACGCCACCGCTAGTGACAGGTCTGTAGCCACTAACATCTGATCTCAGAGCAGCCTTCGGGACCGGATTTACCCTAGTCAGCTTCCAACCATTCGGATGCGAGCGATCATGTAAACAGATATTGAACAAATGTAGAAGAGGGCGAGCTAGTACCATCCTACAGTCCTTAACAATATAGGGGGGCACAGGGGTCTGGGCCTACCGACCGTTTGGGCTTAAGTCTCGCCGTGGCCGCACGCACTTCGCTAAGAGACAACTGTCCTACGTGCAACTGCGCTCCGCGTTCAGGCGCTGTTTGTGGAGCGGCGGTTGCATCCATCTGCGGAGCTGCATCTCCGTAAACAGTTTGGTAGTAATCAGCAAACTCCTGTGCCTACTTACTTTCTAATAACGGAACTACATTTTTAACTATGCGAGTTTTGCTACGCTTCAAACTCTTGTTATTTATGAATTTCCAAAAGGACCTCGGTTCTTTAACAAATTGCGTTTCGATACTATTTTGCTACTTACAGTATGCGGTTTTAATTTAATTTTTTACTACTGAGCGATAGTAAGCAAAGTTTTCATAATCACTGCTTGAACCACTTATCTTATAAGCCTTGTGATAGAAAGCTTTTCGGCCTATATCATATATTATATCAGCTGTGTACCATTCCGGATAGTGATATCGCTAGTGGTTAGCCTTAGGTCCTTTTCTAGGAGTGTTATCATCTGGAATCCTATTAAATGTGTCGTAAAACTTACCGTATCCTTCCTTAACGCTACTTGTTTCATAAAACGCGCTCCAGTGGCTTGCGCCAGCGATAAGTACATCGTATGGTAAGCAGCCTTAGCGAAGTTCCACCGGGGGCAGGAGGCGGCTGGCGGCGCCGAGCCGACGTGGACAGCAGTTGCGCTCGCGTATTTAATGCTCACTCGCAACGGCGGGTGCTGCGGGTCGATGCATGACAAGCACTCATCACGCTCGTCATTAACAGTGATCTCATCCTCCGGCAAAGTAGTCAGCACGACATAGAGCGTTCGATTGTTGCAATTAAAAATGTTATTATATTGTCAAAAACCGCAGTAGGTGACAAAGTACTCATGATAACACTTTATATCCTGATTTGCAGAATACCTATTAAGATCAGCAACGAGAACAACGTTATCATAATCTATACATAAGTGATTGACACATACAAATACTCTCTTAGACTTTGGTGGTTTACGTGGTAGAGCCATACTGCAGCTATATTAGTAGTATAGTTGTAGCACGAATGGGTCGGCTCGACCGGGGAAGGACCACGCTCTAACAGAAAACCAGCATAAATAGCAGCTTAACGCTGCTGTGTTTCGTATGGTAAGTGTAGAGAACCGGAGATCCTTTTTACTGGCAAAGAGGCATTCCATCTTAGTACTCACGGGTGACAACGCATCTGCATCTTGAGTCTTTATTGATGATAGATGTAGATGTCTATAGGTCACAGTAACCACTTACGATCAGGTGGACTGTGTGCTCATTTGTCACCCTATCCTATAAAAAAAAATATCTCGTACACAACACAAAACAAAAATCAGAAAAATCATGATTTCTAATTAATAGTGATAGTTCTTTTACTGTTATCTTTGTTAATTAAGATTGTTTCAGTACCACAATTTTATATCAATGTTAATTAGATGTTTATATTCATAAGAAATAATTATTGAATTCATTATAATATTTTAAACTTTTTTTTTCAGGTAAGCCAAGTCACACACTACGCTAAGGTATATATTTTTAATTGCCATTACAATATTTCTTTGAAAAGTCTCAATAAACATAATTGAGTATTATTTTATTTATCTTTTAACTAAAGGAAAAATCGTTTATGTTGTTTATAATATGATATATGGCGTAATAACAATGTCGTTTACGCGTTTCAGGCGTAATATATGCACGTGGTGAGGTCTTGTTTCAGCTATATTAGAAGTATAGTTGTAGCACGAATGGGTCGGCTCGACCGGGGAAGGACCACGCTCTCACAGAATACCAGCGTAAAATAGCAGCTTAACACTGCTGTGTTTCGTATGGTGAGTGTAGAGAACCGGAGACCCTTTTTACTGGAAAAGAGGCATTCCATCTTAGTCCTCACGGGTGACAACTGCATTTTGATTCTTTATTGAGGATAGATGTAGATATCTATGGGTCACAGCAACCACTTACCATCAGGTGGACTGTGTGATCGTTTGTCACCTTATCCTATAAAAAAAACACACGACGGGGAGCACGTCACGGGTGTAAGACGTCTAGTACTGTAATGAGGGCGTTCACTTTTTCTGATGCCAGAGCGGCGCCACTTAGGAATGAGATGAAATGTTTGACAGATTTCACGGCGGGGGCAGTTATATTTTGTTAGAAAAGTGTAGATATTAATGTTTCTTTCTGTAATATTACTTATATTTTATATTAATTAAATTTGAAATGAAAATGTAAACTACATAAAAGTAGAAGAATTATAAAGTCAAAAATTAAAGAACGCAGCATTGAGGCATTGTGATGACGACACTGTGTTACCATCTATCTGACAAATAAGTCCACCTCAGTCCGAACTAGCGTAAGATTATTGGCTCTCATTGTATCAATATACTAATCAGGCTCTCGTCCAGCTGTGGACTTTTACGAGCTTTAATACTAACTATGTACCACCTCTGCGATTGCAAGGCATTGTATAGTAAAGTTACAGCCTGTATACTATCCCACCCCTCAGGGTTTTAAGCCAAGGAAGTGTCAGCCACGATGTCACATGTCTCCGAAATATATTTTGTATTTCTCAGAAATGCAGGTTTTATAACGATGTTTTCTTTTACCACCGAGTACGTGGTAAATCAGCACTTAAAATTGCAATTAACAATTTCATTGTTGCCGGCGGTGATCGAACATGGGCTAGTCGCTTACGCTAATCCCCTGAGATACCAGGGCTCTAGTTAGGCATTATATGGTTATATGTATATGGCCTAGCTATTAATATATTTTTAAGGAAACATAAAACTATATAGAGTAAAAACATCAAATAAATAAAATGTGAATGAGAGAACAAAAACATAAAAAAGTTTTA
Source organism: Parnassius mnemosyne (assembly GCA_963668995.1). NCBI lineage: Eukaryota > Metazoa > Arthropoda > Insecta > Lepidoptera > Papilionidae > Parnassius > Parnassius mnemosyne. The sequence continues at coordinate 44,465,605 of CAVLGL010000148.1, forward strand.
GAACAATACGTAGGTACTTTATGCACTTAGCTAAGCTTTACGACGTCTGCGATCTCGCTCTTAGTGGAGAGACGAACTCATGAAACATGTAGAGAATGGGTACACTAAGATTAGCGGGGTTAGGTAAATTGACTTTCTACAGTCGTTTTCGCTAATAGAAAACTATAGAAATGAATATGAGTGACATATCTCTCAACGTTGAATTAAGTGATTGTCTCGTGACTAAATAACGATTTCATTAATTTTTATTGTTTTCTAATAGCGATGATGATTGTAGAAATTCAACTAATACGTGGTAGAGCTATGCTGCAGCTATATTATGGTTCTAGCATGAAGGTCGGCTCGACTGGGGTAGGACCACGCTCTCACGGAAAACCAGCGTGAAATAGCGCCATAATGCCGCTGCGTTTCGTGTGGTGAGTGTAGAGAACTGGAGACCCTTTTTACTGCAAACAAGATATTCCATCGTAGTCCTTAGGGATGACAACGCATTTGCATTTTGTTTCTTAATCGAGGTTAAACTTACTATCAGGTGGACTATGTGCTCGTTTATTACCCTTATTCTATAAAAAAACTTGACTTATTTTTTAGGACCGTGTTTTGTTGTAGTTTGTGGGGAAGACCTGTAAAGATGATAATAATCTCCTCCAGACCGAAATTCTGTCACGGCGGCATGTCTCAGCGGAATCCAGGCATCTGCGTAGAACAGGATTTCAGTGCCCAAGTGTATCGCAGGCACAAGTGCACTCTCTATACTTTCACTGTCATAGGCCGACCAGATAGTAATCCGACATCTCTCCGGTCGAGAGATCAGGCGCTGGATCAACGGCTTTACGTGGTTTCCAAGGTTCGGGGAACATCGCCAACTTTCTGTTCTGTGCTGCTGTTGTGAATATTCTTGACAGAAAAAACTAATGATTGATTTTGGCCCGACCAAGGATTCGAACCCGGGACCTCATGATCAGCGATTGTGACCACGAGGCCAATGAGGCAGTGGCCAATTTCATGATGATTAAATATGACTAATATTTTACGTGGTAGAGCCATGCTGCAGCTATATTACTGGTATAGTTGTAGCGCGAATGGGTTGGCACGACCGGAGAAGGACCATGCTCTCACAAAATACCAGCGTAAAATAGCAGTTTAATGCTGCTGTGTTTCGTATGGTGAGTGTAGAGAACCGGAGACCCTTTTTACTGGAAAAGAGGCATTCCATCTTAGTCCTCACCGGTGATAACGCATCTGCATTTTGATTCGTAATCGAGGATAGATGCAGATGTCTATGGGCCACAGCAGCCACTTACTATCAGGTGGACTGTGTGCTCGTTTGTCACCCTTATCCTATAAAAAAAATGACAATACTATGTTCTTTTTTATAAAATTGAAGTTATAAGAGCACTAACATTTCACCTGATTATTACCGTGACTATAGACTAAGATGGAATGCTTCTCCGTCTGTAATTGAACTGCTTCTCTTGCAATCATAACTCAATAGTGCACGCACTGTTTACTTGGCGACAGAAATAGTAAACAGGTTGTTAAGTACACATACGGTCTCCCAGGCTGGAAAGTAGTCCTTCGATCTAGCGGTACGGTTAAATAAGTCAAAAAGTCACTAAATTGTAGAAAGAAGCAGAAAATATTTATAGAATTCGATTCGAGTATCGAAAAAACTTGCTACGTACTCGTATTTACTGACTGGCAATGTAGAATTTTGTTTATTTTACGTTCTACCGAAGGTAGATTAAAAGCAGGACCAACTTCTAGTTCGGTTCCAGTTTCCAACTTGCGTTTACAACTTATTGTCTTGCTCACGGCCTGCGGTATCTAGAAACTTCTGTACTTCCCACCACTAAGCTCATGTTTGAAATGAACATTACTCTCCTACTTTTAAGACTTGTAATTACGACTTATGTGCTTTATTTCTAGGAGTTCGTTTTACTTCAACCATTTTTATTTATTTTTTATGTAATACAAGTCTGTAATTTACTTACTCTCAAATAGTATTTTTATGTAAATAAATTTATTATTGTTTACTTTATTCGTTTCAGTTACATTTAAATTATGATAAATGGTTTAGAAAAATAAATTTTAGGAATATGTCATTTAATAAAGCAATAATAGTTTTCCGTCGGTACTTCTCTGAAACCATTTCCTCTGAAGTGGCATTTATGTTTTTAAATTAAAAAATACGGCCGTGCCTTTGAAATCAAAAAACAATGGAACGGATAGAATGACTCGTATTTCGTGCCTATAGTCATATCTGTTTTCAGTAAATACATTTAATAAAACACGCACATAATGTGCCTTTGTTAAATTACTTTTGTTTATGTAAATTGTCAAAAAAATTTATGCTAAAGTTATCTGAAGTTATGGATAAATTTGTACGTAAAATTGTTTATGAACTATAACATATCGCTATGAATGAAATGATGGAACAGAGCCAAAAGTTAGTGAACAAAGAGAAAAAATATGTCTGCAATAGTGGGCTAATGGAATATTCCTAGATGAATGGATCTGGAATTGGAATACGCTTGTGAGGCTTTCTCTTTGGAATCTGCACGGAATAGAGCAATATTTCGACGTGAGCCACGTTATTTGTTTTAATGTTCTATATGTACTAGTACAAGGATTTTTACTTTTCTGTTGTGTTTTTCTCGCGAGTATGGACTTAACTTATATATTTTATTTAAGCTATTTTCTTTTTAAAAACTTGGTTGGTCTACATAAAGTACCTAATATTAAGAGTGAAATTGATATAAGATACTTGGAAATGTGTATGGCTGTTAAGTTTTTATTTTTATAGGACAAGGGTGACAGGCGAGCACACAGTCCACCAGATGGTAAGTGGTTACTGTGGCCCATAGATATCTACTAAGATGGAATGCCTCTTTTCCATTAAAAAGGGTCTCCGGTTCTCTACACTCACCATACGAAACACAGCAGTGTTAAACTGCTATTTTACGCTGGTATTCTGTGAGGCGTAATCCTTCCCCAAGTCGGGCCGACGCATTCGTGCTACAACTATACTACTAATATAGCTGCAGCATGGCTCTACCACGTGTTAAGCCATGATAAATTACATGTTTTGATTCTTTCCTCTCAATTGCTGCATCGGACTACTAGATGCTCATCTGGTCGCCATCCCTGTGTTGTCGTTATACCATGCATTCGAACCAAACGATATGCTCGATCGTTCATAATGCGTACAGCAAAAGAGTGGGATAATTTGTCAGTTTCTATACGATTATAATGCGGGTGTCTTCAAGGCAAAAGTGGATAGACTTTTGTGAAGCTAAGTCAGTGCAGTTTACCATCTTAGGCTGCATCACCACTTACCATCAGGTGGGATTGTAGTGAAGCACTAGCTTATAATAATTTAAAAAAAACGTTACTCCACACTAGGATTTTCTGATCCCGATTTGTGGGTATCATATATTAATGATAGTAGCAGCATAACAGAGTTCAGGGGCATAAGAGAAAAATTCGGGTATCCTAAGAAGAAACAGAGAGAAACTGAATCAGGAGATCAGCATTTTCCAGATAACACTTAAAATATTAAGACACTACGTTTAGCTACCCGCCTGGCAAATGGTGGTAATTTTAAAATAGTGCCTTTATTGGGCTATTTATGGGGGAACACTATATTTAACAGTAATTTTTTTATAGACTATAATAATAAATATTAATAACAGTAATAAAATTTCGCCAAATTATACCTTAAGTCAATTTTATTCTTATCGAATATATTACGCACTTGAAATCTTTTATCAGACTTCCTTAATTGAACATAAATTTAACTTTATTATTTTACAAGCTCCCTGCCAAGTACATAAAGTTGGTTCGTTGGTATCCCGGTCGCAATTATTGTGAATTGAACATGGTAAGCCATTAAAGATGCGATGACACTACCTGTAGAGAATTTTATAGAATAATATACATATATAAGCTATTTCTAAAACTATAATATCGTAGTAGTGCACTATAGTCTACGACATATCTGAGTTGCTTTATTTTAATGATTTCTTATATTTACGCGAACACTACACATTGAATGAAACTACTTTTACGGATTATATCGCGTTTAATTAACATTCTGCTTAGATGGGACCAAAATTAATAATTAAAAAAGCTGAAGGTACTCCGGGTTAACACTGACATCGGGTTGTCAATCACCTCAGTCCCCCGTGACCAGGGGTGCTGTAAATCACCCGAGACGTCGGGAATTAATAAAATAAGTTAATTAAACGCGATAGAATCCGTGATAGTAGTTTCATTCAATTGCTTTATTTTTTATTTTTTACACATAGTAAGATTGTTTTGACCAGTACTTTAAACATAAATCTAGTTAAGAAAAAATCTACTGTGATATAACAGTTGAACTTATACAACCCCATTTATTTAAATCATAAAATATTTTTTTTAAACGCTACCCTCACACTAGGATTTTCTTGAGTATCGTGAAGGTAGTTCACAAACACAAATTGCATACGGACAAACATTCAGACCCGAAACAATTATTTCTAGCCATTAAAATACTTGTACCGTGCGGGATTCGAACACTCAGCCTTCGAGCCGCAAATTCATGATAAGCCACTGGGAAACGGAGCTGTCAAAATGTATAATTTCGTTGTAATCATAGTTCACTATTTCACTATTTCAGTAGAACTTTTGAGAAAAAGATTGAACTTCTTGTTATCAGAAAATAACATGCATTCGACATACAGATCTTCTATGTAAAATGAATACTGAGCAACCAATTACCAATAACCAATATCCTAAAACACTTTATTTTGAACAAAATCAGTAAATCTCATTGAATATCGATTCAATTATTCATCCATCATCCATCACACTGGTGACACTGGTGACAGGTTTTTTTATACCTACATCGACCAGTCTCTCACAAATTAGGTAATAGTCTGGCCCTTCTCTAATATGTAGCATTAAGATAATTTCCTATTGTTAGTACTATTATTTATTCTGTGCTATTGTGAAGAGAGATTAAATGGATTCGTTCATTACAGCCTATCAAAAATCCACTGCTGAACATAAGACTCCCCCATAGACTTCCCGATAGGCGGGGTATTTACCTTAGTTACCTTGCTTGATAACTGCGGTGTCTACCGCAGTTTTTTATTAAGTAGTTAGGAAGGCCCGTGTTCAGCTTCAGTTTCCCTCTGTCGCCTTACGACTAGTGTTGCCCAAAATCGGTCTTGGTCTTGCAGTCTTGGTCTTGTTCTTGCATTTTTGCAAGACCAAGACCAAGAACAAGACCGCCTCTTTTTAGAAAGACCAAGACCAAGACTGACCGTGCAAGATTAGCGCAAGAACTAGACTGAGCTTGCGAGACTCTTGCGTCTTGCAGTTAGGACTAAGTGTCGCTTCAGGGAGTATAGGAGTTCGGGTATACGCTTAGGGACTCTATGAGACGCAAAAAAAAATAATGAAAAAAAATTTTGAAAATCGGACTTATGCGCATTACGAACAATAACATAAACATACATAGCGAATGAAAATATCTATTAAAAGAAAAAAGAGTGCATCCCTAGTTTTGACCATCGGCACTTTGATAGTGCGCGGCGTCTTGTGTCGGTGTCATCAAAGGTCGGATACTGACCTGTCAAAGAAAATGTGCAGCTATTCGAAAGTACAAGGTCAAGATACACGTGCCGGCGGCTACTATTAATATCGCATACAATCGTCGCCGCCGCGCCACACGCACTACTTTTGACACTGTTTGATTGCCGCCACAGAGTACATATTTCAAAGAATAAAATAAGTTTCCGATAATGGACACGAATACATTATCCTGTTCTCGCAAGAAATATTGTAATTAGATAATAGGTAGGTATCATAATAATTTATTCTAGTAAGTAATTATTATAAAATGAACTATATGGATTTATAATAATTACTTACTATTATTGTTATTATTATTACCTAAAAGATAAACATGTTCAGTAAGTTCACTGCAAATGTCGACTTTTGCAAGTGTGTGTTTTTAAAACACAAAGTGCTTGAATATGTCGTCACACATTTGATAAATATGGTTGACACCATAGCACTTTTAAAACACTTGAAATGTGTAAAAATGGATCTGGATCTTGTCTTCAAGGCTTGTCTTGGCTTAGTTATTAAGGAGTTGGAGGGGTACCTAGGTAAACCCAGAGCCGTCATCTCGGAAGACATTTTAGACTGTTGTAGGACGCATGAGACAAAATATCCGATTTTATCAAAGATGGCTCGTGATTTTCTTTTAATACCGGCAACTTCAGTACCTGCTGAGAGATTATTTTCTAAAGCATCATTAGTAATTAGAAAACATAGAAATAGGTTAAGTGATGAGTTAGCCAGATGGTTACTTTGTATTAATGCTTTGTCAAAAGAATAAATATAAAGTAACAGTAATGTCAAAGCTGTTGTGTACATACTGTGAAGTAATTTAATTTGCATCGTATTTTATTTTTTATTTAAATAAATTGTATATTGTATAACTCTTTTATTCCATGGTGAGGGTCCATCAATCTCTTTCTAGAGAGATAATGTTATTTAAAATACAGTGTAGTTATTGCCATTAATTTGTTTTTATATGTATGTTTAACCATGTTTTAGCACATATAAGCTTATTAAATGTAAATGTTTATTAAGAAACTGACGCCCGTGGCCGTGGGACACGGTAGATAGCTCAGTTAGTTAGAGCATCGGCACGGATCGCTTAGGTCGTGGGTTCAAACCCCACCCGGTGTCAGTTGATTTTTCGAATTTCTCATTAAATGTTTAGACATTTATTAATATGGTTGGTCTTTACTATGGCTATGTTAATTCAAGCTCAATATGTACCTACTCTGTTAAGTTGTTCTAAGATCTAAAGTAACGTTTAATAAATAGTAATAGGCTAATAAATCATTGCGAGACTTGCGAGACTCTTGCTGCAAGACCAAGACCAAGACCAAGACTGGGAGCGCAATACCAAGACCAAGACCAGGTGTATTGGCGCAAGACCAAGACCAAGACTTGCTAAGTCTCGTCTTGTTCTTGCATTTGGGCAACACTACTTACGACACCCACGGGACGACTTGAGCAGTAGACTCTTTTACGCCGCAACGAAACAGTGCGGCAATGAATATTAAACACGTAAAAATTAAATGCCGCCGGCGCCACAATCTGTGCCACTTACGTAAAAGTAATTAAAAGCCTAAAGATAATTATAATTGTAAGAATTTGATGAATATTATACGATAATAATTGTAGTGTATTGCATTGTGCATTGTAAATATTGTACATAATTTAATGAGAATTGTATGTATTAATCTTATAAAACTAATCAAATAGCTAAATATTTTATCATCTAAAGACACGAGCGAGCTATATATTAAAATAATTCCCAAAGCTATGTTCATATTCTTATGTTTTGCATTCTTAATTTCATCCATTGACACTGAATATAACTTATGCACTTATAATAAAGATACCATCTAACTTTAAACATTACTTTACTTAAATATAACATTTTGTATAAAATGATCAAGTAATCGTAAAATTATTGTCAATTTTCTTCACAAATTGGGTTTAAAGGAAAAGTTTATAAACAAGCCTTGTAGATTCACAAATGAGGATACAAACCTACCCAATTTAAAGCCCATAGACATATAAGTATACTGTATTTTAACGCAAATTACTATCACAAACCATTAAGGAAAAAAATGGAAAGTAATATAATAATGTATAAAGGTACTAAGTAAAAGTACTAAGGTACTAAGGCGGGGATCTGTTGCTCCCTTTGATAGAAATGGAAGAGTTGAATTGAACGCTGCGTTGCTCCAGTGTGGGCTGTCAGACTTTATGTAAAATCCATGAACCAACAAATAAAGATAAACAGAGCGCAGTGCACATTTCAAATGATAAAGTACACACATATGCTTCTAAAACAGTTGCATATGTGAGAGTGTGTATTTATGCTAAATTTATTGTTGTTTTCCTCTAATCGTTTTCATATGGTAAATGAAAGCACTGACAGAAAAAAGTTGATTCACGTTGAGCACACACTTTTATGTTCATCTTTAGGTAAGTTATATCTCGAAGTTAAATTCAACTTAACCGACCCATTGCAGGTTAAAATATTTAATTCGATGTTAACAATAGATAAGGCACGATTTTATCAAAACTTTAAAGTTACAAGAGCAGTTATACGAGGAACTCTCCAATGCATTTACTTACACTTACCCTGTAAGTGAATGTAACGCAAAAGCTTTTGTAGTAGCAGCACTTTTGAAATTATCTAGGACACCATTAATACCATTCTTATTATATCACTCGACAATCACAGATTAAAAAGTACTAGTCAAGTCATAATTATAAAATATCCATCCATCCATCCATTACAGCTAACAAAATTGCAGTTGAACGTAGGTTTCCCTATAAATTGCCTCGTAGGGGGAATTAGGGAGGGATTTCGTCATAGTTGGCATGCTTGGCAGGCGGGTTAACAACCGAATTTTGTTATCATTTTGATTTGTTATCAAGAAGATGCTGCTGAACATCTCCTGTTTTAGTTTTCCTCTATCGCCTCTTACGACACCCACGTGATGATATGGGGTAGTCGATATTCTTACATCGCCACTGTACAGTTATACAATATGTTATCATCAATTAAATATTTATCAGATAATAGAATCAGGCGTTACTTTGCGGAAAGAGCGGTTTTTAGCTGTCAGGCACCGCAGAGTCTGAGAATGCCTCGTGTAGAGGCGAAACGCGTGTCGTTTATCGACGGTGGTGTGTCTTTCCTAGTGTTGGGAGTAGTGGCGCTGGGATTAGCTGGGGTGAGTGTACGCAATTGAGGGAGCGCGGGAAGTGCCCTTCAAACTAAGTACGGCACATCGCTTTATTTTGTTACGCGGATCTGAGAAATTTTTTTAGCATCTTTAAAAAATATTTTTCTACTTTGGGGAAACTGAACCTTAATTTCAAAAGGGATATCGGCTCAATCTATATCTGCAGTGAACACGGTTAGTGCCGTCTTACAGCAATGTGTATTACTTGCATTACTGTCGACAAAGCGTACAAGTACGAGGGCGGATTGATCGGCCTAACCAAGAAAATAAACAAATACTAAATCAGTTATATTTTTATTTTTCTACATAATCACCATCAAGTTCAATACACTTTTGCCACCTCCCCTTCCAAGCATTTAGACCGTTGAAAAAAGATTCTTCCTTAGAGTCAAAATATGCGTCTACAGCTGCTTTGACCTCGTCGTTTGTCGAAAATCTTTGACCTCCCAAGTGCTTTTTTAGGTTAGGGAACAGAAAGAAGTCTGATGGTGCCAGATCAGGTGAATACGGCGGATGCGGTAACAGTTCAAAGCCACAGTTGTGAATTTCAGTCATTGACTGTACTGACGTGTGAACACGGGCGTTATCTTGATGAAACAGGACTTTTCTTCTGAGCATTCCTCGACGTTTTTCTTTTATTTCCTCTCGTAAACGACGTAGTAAGGTGCAGTAGTAGTCAGAGTTTATATTCTGACCCCTTTCAAGATAATCAATCATAATCACACCTTTCGAGTCCCAGAATACTGAAGCCATCACCTTATTTGCCGACAAAATCGACTTAGCCTTTTTAGGGGGTGGTGAACCAGGTCTTCTCCACTGTTTTGATTGTTGTTTTGTTTCCGGTGTACAGTAATGAACCCATGTTTCGTCCATAGTAACAAAACGATTCAAAAAATCATCTGCATCGGCTTCAAATAACTCCAAACAGTCGCGTGAAATAGTCAATCGCGTCCTTTTTTGTTCAACTGAAAGCAGTCGCGGAACCCACCTCGCAGACACCTTGTGGAAACCCAACTCGTTGACAATGATGTTTTGAGTTCGTTCATAAGAGATGCCTATAATCTCGGCTATCTCTCTAATTTTTAATCTGCGGTCTCCCATTATTAAATCAAGTACTTTTTTAATATTTTCGTCAGTAGTTGACGTCGAAGGCCTTCCAGAGCGGGGTTCATCTTTCACACTCTCTCTACCACGCTTAAATTCTGCTATCCATTTTTTGACGGAGGAATATGACAGAGCACAATCGCCTAATGTACTGACCATGTCATCATGGATGGCTTTTGATGATAGCCCCTTCTTATGGAGGTACTTAATGACGGCACGCTGCTCGATTTGCTCCATTCGCGGAAATTATGTCCGATTACTTTGTTAATAAATTTATAAAATCACAACTAATTATCGCACACGTTTCGAACTTCACACAATGAACTAGTCTGAACTGAACAAAATAATGTGGGTAGATTTGATTTTTAGAATTGAATGGATCTGTGTTAGGCCGAGTACTTTTCAATCCACCCTCGTAGTACACGTACAAGTACGACAGTAATACAAATAACTTTGCTGTAACTTCATTAGCAGCATCGTAGTTTTGTGTTAAAACTGTCTAGGTTTTCTTTCTTTCTTTCTCTATAGCCTTAGAAACAAAATTATTTCCATGTACTATACAATAAATAATATTCTTTTAAAAATCCATTGTACATTTTTAACTTCCCGCTTTGAAAATTAATAATTTTCAAAAGTAGGAACTTATAGATTTCGGGTCCGATTGTGAGAATGGGAGTTTTCATCAGACAACCAACCAACCGAGTTTGGAGACACGGCGTTCGAAAGTGTTCATTGAGACTTCGAGCTGATTAGATTATCAAGTAAATCGGTCGAGCCGTTTCAAAGATTTACAAAAAATAAAATCCAAAAAACAAAAATTAAATAGATTTTCGAGCGTTGCGCTCGAAAATCTATAATCCAGGAATGGCCTTGTAAAATAGTGGTGATAAAATAATGGTGGTCTCAAGATGGTAGTGGACGGCGTTTAGGTTCGAGTGAAGTCCCCTGATGTTGCAGAAATTCTCGGATAGTGTGGCAGGGGTCGCCTTGGTCTTGTTGCTCAGTTTGCCCCGAGCAGTTATTGTGTTGAGCGGAATTTTGCCCCCCTCCCCAGAATACGCGGGGCAGCCTGAGCACCCACGCTCAGGAGTGGAATAGCATGGTCGTGACACTCAGCGAGGGATTCTCCAGGGGTACTGGTACCCTCCTGGGGTAGTTTATGACGTAATTCCGCTACCATGTTGATAGGGGTGGGGGGGGGGAATTGGGCCTCCGGTCACCTGCACTCACCAGACGAAACGCGGAAGCAGAGCTTCCACTTCACGTCGGTATTCTGTGAGGTCGTGGTACTAACCCGGCTCGAGCCGGCCCATACGTGCAACAGCAAAAACTGCTGCGTGGCTCTACCACCGTCAATCCCCTTGCCCTTAATCCCTCTCATAAATTAGAGGAGGCCTGTTCCCAGAAGTAGACCGCATAAATGCTCTCACATTACTTTTTTAATGTTACGTTATGTTACGTTTTAACCATTAGTAAAGCACCCTCTAGCGGAGACCATAAAAGCTTAGATATCTACCCACGTATCATATGGGGTGTATAGGATTTTCTTGCGCAACTGCCACATGTCGACGAGTAGCAGATTAAGGCGCAAGGTGTTCAGTACAGCAATCACCACTATCACTGCTAAGTGTAGTAGCCACCTTCTTTACTTATGAGTAGGTCAATCCGGCACTATCACAGTAACTTACAGGCTCCACCTATAAGTTACTGTAAGAGTGAATTGCAAAAATCGATTCCAAACTATACATAAAAATTTGTGTCTGTACTTATAATAAAAAATTAAAAACTTATTCAGGGCCGTTGATCCAGAGTAATCGAGGAGGAATTACATTCCAAGTTTAAAGAAATTTCAGTAAAATTACTTTCATCCTCCCACATTTTAAAATATATTTGAATTATGTTTAAATTGAATTCAAACTCTATTTCGTCTACATTTTAAAATTTATGAAACTGCAAACAATTTTTAACTGTTAAACTTACGGAAACGTTAATCTCGAACCATTCTCAGTGGCTTAACGATTTCATTACAATGCACTCTGTTGCACTGGGTTCTACTACACAGAAATAACGGCTGAAGCCAAACACTTTAGAGAACAAGCCTGGCCCGCTATTTGACTTAATCCGACTGTAATTGGATTGCGTTGGAAATATACGCGATGATTTTTGTGAAAACATTTGTTGAACTTGTGAATATTTTTCTCCTGTAAGTAGTCAACTTACTACTTCTAAACAATATTTCACGTTGAAGCCGACAAATGTATTGATTTATTGCGTATGCTGTACGCGACAACTATTATTTCACCGTAGCCATAACGTTTAGAAAACAAAGTTTTTCTTACTGCGGTTAAAATCTTAGCTTAGCAAAATTTACTTAGATCTGTAGTATATAAAGTTATCAAGGGGTGCTTAACCTAATCATCGTACTGTCCAACTCGATTATTTAGCCGCTACTGTGTTCTAAATGCGACATTCGCGTTAATATATACTTCTTTATTTAATTGATAATTAATGAGAATAAGCACGGAATCTCTGTTTTAATAATCACTATCATTTTTGTATATTATAAACGCTAGTGTGATTCAGAAAATAAAAAATGCTATATTCTGAGTTACCCATAAACTATTTAAATGATAAGCGATAAGATTGTATCTAATGAGGGTTACATTTTAATCCTAACTAGTTAGGATAGTAGTCAGGAACTAGGACTCGCGACTCGATAGTCAGGTATCCTCACCACTTAACTGATCGATTGTCCAAATACTAACAGGGTTCCACCTAAGATAACCAGTTTAATGCTCGCCTTACTTAATTTGATATCAAAGAAAATCTCTGCTTTGTCGAGTTTCCCTTTAGATTTAAGTTGGAAACTGAATAAGAGTATCAACATAAAATTTTCACACATCATATGTAGTAATTGGAAAAAAAATTGTATAAATAAAAATTTATAAATTATTAGAATTTCTGACCTTTTGACTGCTATGCAGGAGCTATAGCCCCGGGAATCAAATTAAACGAAACAATAAGACGCAATAAAATCCCTAAAAGTGAGTAGTTAAGAACGTTGAATACAACTACTTCTTTCATGATTATTTTTTAAATAAATATGTTTTTTATATTAATGTAATATTGTAAGCGTTTTCAATTTGTCTACTATTGAAGTCGTACAAGCCCTGCCAGGATTTCAGAAATAAGAATAAAAATGTAGTTATTTATTTCTGAAAGAAATAATATATTTTCAATCACATTGTATAGAAATTGAAATAAAGAGCTTTGCTATGAAAACAAATCAGAAACTTTGTACTAAATACGAGGTAATAACGCAATAGAATAAAAGACTTAAGAATTCGGGTCACTAACCGAAGACTTCTAATTCCTACTAAACATTAAAATTTCAATTAATATGAAAGAACTTTAAGGTGATTAATAAAAAAAATTACGTCCATGACGTACTTGTAATTGGCTAACTTAAAAGAAAAAGGAGATTCTCAATTCACAGAATATTCTTATTTCTATTTTTGTATGTATGATACGTGATATTCTTATACCATACTAAGCCAGCGCTTAGATACAATCCCACCTGATGGTAAGTGGTGATGTAGCCTAAGATGGTGAAGCGCACTGACTTAACAAATGCCTATTCGCTTTTGCCTTGAAGGCACCCACATAGTAATCGGATGGAAACACAGATGCTGGCAACTTATTCCACTCCTTTGCTGTACGCATGATGAACGACGTAGCGAACCGTTTGGTTCGAATGCGTGGTAAGTAAACAACTAAAGGGTAAAGACTGAACGCCTGGTTGTCCGGTGGTGGAATAGAGAGGGAGGAATTAAATTATGCAATTCCTGCGCACACTTCGAAATGCCTCCTGTAGAATACCGCAAAGCTGGCTACTTTGCGCCTGTGTTCGTGGATGGTAAGATTGGTTTGATTAAAGATCCGCATTAATTTTGTCAAACTTATCATATATCAGATTCTGATGTCGGTGCTGAAGACATTTTCAGTACAGTAGTGCAGTAGTGGAGAAGTACAGAATGTAAATCACTAGTTTTAATGTTTTTATTTTGTGTTTGCGTTATACAAACATTTTTATGAATATTCTGAGAGGCCAAAATTAATATATTAAGTTTTTATAGTTTTCCCTAAGCGATTCATCTGCTTAAGGTTATAAATTGCTTTTAAGGCTCTCTTCTGCAAATCAAAGATTTTCAAAATCAGTCGCGTTTCCCGAAAGCAAGATTCCATAAGACTTTATGCTATAGAAATAACTGATCTGACTGTTTCATCACAAGTAAGACTTTAAGGACTTTGAATCCTTTATACAGCTAATGCAGCAGAGCTAGTTTTGATGTATAGGGGCCCCGCAGAAGTTTCGCCTCAATCATAATTTAGATAAAAACAGTGGAACATCAATACTCCGATTTTACCATTTAAAAGCACAGCAGTATTAATGTGCGTATTATTGTTCAGTTTATTTTCGATCAAAGGCAAATTGTTGACGTTAAATCAGTGTACTAGTTTTGAAATAGCATAGTTTAAGTGTGAAAATGAAAAAGTATCATCAGCAAACAAAACTATACCATGGTTATTCCCTATTAGGTGAGGTTAGTGATTGATATAGACTAAGGACAGGAAGGGACTAGGAATTGAACCCTGAACAATACCCCGTATACCAGGAATCACCAATTAGTTTAATATGAGTCGGTTTAAAAAATAAAAATCTGTCGCGGTCCGTTTGCTGGATGATGACTAGCAACCGAGATTTAAAATGTCAATTAACAAATTAAACCACAGGAAATCAGAATATTTTTTTTATTAAGGATACATCTAATTAAAAAATAACAAATTAAGTAAAATAAAATATTTTTTTATAGAATATCGATGACAAACGAGCACACAGTCCACCTGATGGTAAGTGGTTGCTATGGCCTATAGACATCTACAATCTATTTGCGTTTGCGAATTAAAATGCAGATGCGTTGTCAGTCGTGAGGACTAAGATAGAATGCCCCTTTTTCAGTAATAACACTCACCATACGAAACACAGCAGCATTAAGCTGCTATGTTACACTGGTGTTCTGTGAAAACGTGGTCCTTCCCCGGTCGAGCCGACCCATTCGTGCTACAACTATACTATAGCTACAGCATGGCTCTACCAAGTTTAAAATATTAAATATTCCAATATTAAGGTGAAAAATGGCATTTTTTTAATCTGAACAATCTGTTTGAAGTCTGATATTAAGTTGGTGCAAGATATTGCCATTAAATCTTGGGGATGGTAATCGGTAAGACGAGATCGAAATTTATTTTTTGATGAAAGTCATCTTGGAAAACGCTGCTTTACAACTATAATTTGGGCTTCCCGAGAAATTGTGCAATTGGATCACCAGTTTTCTTGCAGATCCGAGCATCAAGGTCGTAGTAGACGGTGCATGCACCGATTACAAGCCCATTAACGCTGGTGTTCCATAAGGCTGCGTGCTATCACCAACGCTGTATCTTCTGCATATCAATGATATGTTTCAAACCAGTAACATTCATTGCTATGCAGACGACAGCACTGGTGATACTTTATACACCGGCCGCGCCTATAATTCTCGGAAAAACGTCGCCGAGTACCGGAACAAACTTGTGTCTGAAGTCGAGACTTTGTTGAACAAAGTCTCGGGCTGGGGGCAACTAAATCTAGTCCAGTTCAATCCCCAGAAGACACAAGTTTGCGCGTTTACCGCTAAAAAGAACCCCTTTGTCGTATCTCCTCAGTTTCAAGGCTCTCCCCTTGTTGCCTCAGCCTGTATCGGAATCCTCGGCGTCGACATATCGAGTGACGTGCAGTTTCGTGGTCACTTGGAAGAAAAGGCCAAATTGGCCTCTAAAAAGCATGGCGTGCTCAGCAGAGCGGTACAGTATTTCATGCGGGCACACCGCTTGCAACTTTACAAGGCGCAGGTTCGGCCCCACATTGAATACTGTTCCCATATCTGGGCAGGGGCTCCCCAGTGCCAGCTCCATCCACTTGACCGCATCCAGCGCAGAGCGGTTCGAATCGCCGACTACCAAGTTCTTTCCGATCGGCTTGACTCACTGGCACTGCGTAGAGATGTTGCATCTCTTTGCGTATTTTATCACATTTACCACGGGGAGTGCTCTGAGGAATTGTTCAGCCTAATTCCAGCCGCTTAATTTCACCATCGCACATCGCGACAAAACTCACGATACCATCCATATCATCTGGATGATTGGCGGTCCATCACTGTGCGATTTAGAAGATGTTTTCTCTATCGCACAATTTCCTTGTGGAATCGATTACCACCAGCGATTTTTCCGGACCGATACGACTTAGGGACCTTCAAGAAAAGAGCCTACTCCTTTTTAAAAGGCCGGCAACGCATCTGCGATTCCCCTGGTGTTGCAGTTGTTCATGGGCGGCGGTAGTCACTTACTATCAGGTGAGCCGCATGATCGTTTGCCCCCTCTCCTATAAAAAAAAAAACTTATATATTGATCCAAGCATTGTACAAATTTCTAAGCCATTTTTTTTAGTTCCAGGTATTTATTACCACATACTGATTTCATCCAAAATTATTGGCAAAGAATTTCTGAATTCTGATTGAACAGAAAAAAAAATTGAATTACTACAATTTTTTCCAATGATATTCTTAGATTCTTCTGGGTCCGTACAAATTAGGTCCTTTGTGACCCCTGCCGCCATTTAGTGACCGCTGCCGTATACCATACCATAAATACTACCGATACGGAAAAACTACTGCAATTGATAAGAACTATTTCCGTTCTATTTCTTAAAAATGAGGTACTAAAATAAGTGCCATGTTACATAATACGATAATCATGCAATAGATGAAAATTAGTTATTACTAGTTTATTAAATTATTACTTATGTCAAAATTTTAAACAAAATAAATATTATAAACAAAATAAATATTATTAACCTATTTCAATTACTCAAGTCATTTTCACAAATCCATTATTGACCGCAAAACATAATCACCTCATCCACTCCGCAGATGTTTCATCAGGTCGTCATTCCATCTAATGAAGGTCACCTTGGCAATATTAGGTTGCCGCTCGAGAACCTTTCTTTCCCATTAATTGAGAGTAAATTTCAATTTAGCTCTAGTAACATTATGGATATCCAATTTACTTTTGGTTCATTGATTATTTGAGTTGTTACATATAAACTAAGTCTGCATATGGTGACCGTTAATTGTAATTTAAGAAAAACCTTTATTTTCAAATACGTAGAAATATTAAAACTTAGTAACTAACGAGTAATGAACACAATATTTCATACTTGGTACCACGAAGGGTTTTATTTAAATAAGGAACTTCTGCAATGAGGACTTTAGATAAACAGTACGAAGTAGAAAATTTACATGCAACCCTCATTTACTGTCCACCTGAAGGGAGGATATATTGTTTTTGTTGTTACGTCCCGGCTTTACTGCGGAATAATAAATAAACTTGCTTGCAACTGGTATTCGCGTAGCAATTTCGTGCTTTCAGTTTTATTTTTAGTTATTCATACTTGATCAATTTTGTAACATTCGTTTCAGCAGTTTTACATTCTAGAATACATTTCACTTTTTCTTTTTGTATGCTAGTATGGTCATCATGTGGACGATTTGCAGTAGGGCCAATAAATTATGACAATATAATGTTTTGACATATTTTTAGCAACAAAAGGGTTTTATTTTATTTCATTTCAAAATGTTTCATGTTTATTTTGTTCTAAATATTCTCTCAATTAAATTCTATTCAACAAGTGAAATATATATGTATTTTCTTTTCAGTTTATTTAGTTTATATTTAAACTTATTTTAATAGATTTATTTCACAGCTTACTTGTCTCTTTGGGATCTTAGTCGAGATCTCTAAGTTTAATTGAATAAGATCTAGATACCTATGATTAGATAGGTGGATCTTTAAGTGAACAATAATAATTAACTCTCAAGTTAGTAAGCATGTTCATAATTTAAATTTATTGAAATCCAATAGAAACGGCAAACGAGCTACCTGATACCCAGTATAATCACAGGCAAATCACTGGCCTTGCCTGTGATTATACTGGGTACCAATAATACTGGAACACGTCAGTGCTTGCATGCAATGTAATATGGCATTTTATTATGTATCTATATATATTTACGCTGCTAGCACTCATTAACCATATTTCACCAAAATAGTTTTGAGATCCATTGCTGCACATGAATTTTTCTATTAATGCATTATTTGTCTAGCATTTCTTAGAATAATGATCAGATAATCAGATGGGTTCGTAAGCGCAAAATTGATACTTTCGCTGGTAATGCTGCACTTCATCACCAGACTGGGAAATTTGGGTTTAGCATTTTAAATGGGTTTTCGCTATCAGTCATTTGCCATAACCTTGACCAGTAGTGTTCAGGTTATGTTGATATTTGTAGAAAATCGAGACGGATCCCTGCCTACACCCCACATCATATTATGATATGAAAATTAATTGCAAAATTATAATAAAGAAAATAGAGTAAATTTGCTGTTAATTGCTTTTAATTACAAAAATGTTTCTTTTCGATATATTTATATACAGTTTTCAGTAAGAAATTCACTTAAGTCTATTTTCAAAAACAATACCTTTAGAAACAACAAGTAAAAGAAATTACTAAGAATAATGCTATCAAACGATCCTTTGTCGAAACGTTCAGTATTGTAACCGCATCTTAAATTTGGTGCAATGTTTAAGAGATAGCGAAAAGAGGCAATTAAAGTGAAAGCTTTACTTGTGTAATGAAAGAAGTACGTAAATACTGTGTCATAGATTCTGAGCTAGACTCTGAGCCAAAACCAATATTCGAAATATAATTTATTTTCCAGCAATTGAATAAACTATTTTTAACTTCCGTAGTTCCATGGTCACTGAGAAACTGTGTTGTTTAATGTCTTTATGTCATAGTTAACTTGGACTACCTTTCGCTTTTGAGTATTCATTTTTGGTCAAATCAATGCATGGCGTCTAGTGGCATGATTGGGTTTGGATTACTTTTTTCATTAATTATAGGATCCTGTGCAGATGCACGATATCACTCAGTCATCATCTCTATTAAATTTGAACGTTTTTATAGTTCCGAACACCCGCAAAAGTAAAAATTAATATCAAATACTTAGCTCTACGGTACCTTGTTATTGTTTTTGTTTGCTACTAATGCATTGACAACTCTGAGAATTGAGATAGAATGCTTCTAAGCCGGTAATTGTACTAGCTGTAACATATACTTCAAAACGTAATAGTGGATGAGTGCTGCTTTGCAGAAGATTCTTATCAATCTATTTGTCTATCTACTGAGACAGAAAACCGTACAAACAAAGATCAGATGTTTTCAAAGATCGCTTATGGAACCCCTTGCCTTTATATATTCGACGTTTTTTCCTTCAAAATGTACTCAAAGCTAAGTAATTAGAAGTTTTTATTTCATTTTGTTTTAGTTATATGTATTTTGTGTACAATAAAAAATGTATTGATTGATTAATTATTATTTAGGTACTAAAAAGTAAAGTCAGGAAATAAGCACTACCACCTAATAAGCAGTAAGAAAGTAAACAGTATATGGAGTATTTTTTTTTAAATTATTTAAGCTATCGGGGTGTCAAACATAGTTTTAATTCTTAGCTTTAGCTTTTTAATTAAATTGCAAGTATCCCTGAGGCGGTTGCAACTCAAGTCTGGAACTTGAAAGCGACACTTGTAAAAGAGTATTCGATTTCAGACTTTACTGAAATTTAATTGAAATAGTTTATTGGAACTCTTCGGGTATTTGTCGTTGTTCTCGGAGATTTAGTTTTAAGATTTATTTACGATGTCGCCAAGAGATTTCTTTGATATATCAGACACTCGGTGGATGATTTATTATATTGGTTTTTCGAGATGGGCTCATCATACTCAAGGTTAGATACACTTAGAAATGAGGATATCCACTGTAGAACCAGAATAACCGACATAGCCTAACGGAATAATAAGCTGAAGTGACAATAGGCCGGCCGTATAGCTCGAAAAACCGACAACCGATGAGGAAGCAAGATTTACGAGTGGCAGCCTCGTGCCGATAGGCAAAGTGTGGGGCGCCCCCTTACACTAGATGGAGTAACAATGTGGTAAGACATGCAGGAAGTTGATGGCTCAGGACCGTGCTTGGTGGCAGCAGCAGTTCAGCAGTGGATTTTTGAAGGACTGTAATGATGATGAGGATGATGATAGGAGGTAAGGTTCTCGTTAGTTTTTCTTTGACACGGTATAGCGTTAAAGGAAAAGCTTCAGTCACTGAAGCTTCCACATTTTCACTGCTCTTGACCTTTAAATATCATGTGATATTTTAATATATATATATTCTTTTTTGTCGTTTGGCATAAACAATAATTATAACTATGCCGCTCCTTATCGGAGGCTTCTAAATCTTTCTACGATTTCCTTTAGTCTCCATATACAATAACCACGAGACGAAATGAGGTAATGGATCCTTTTACGCCGTTACCTACCGCTGATTTTAGAAAATTTAAATGTACTTTTTAACAGAACATAAAATGTTAAAAAAATGTGAAGATTTTTAAATTACATTATTAAATAAATAAAAGGACTATTCTTTTGTCTATTTCACAAAAGTTCAGTGATATTCTTGTATTATGATTCTAATATACAGCATTATAGAATATAACCCTTGAATAGAATATAAAAGCACTGTACAGAATAGATGTAAAAAGAATGTATTGCGCTGCCGTTAACATTCGTACCTACCAACGTAGAAGCATTTTCTCGTTCCTCTGAAATCGAATTGTCTTCTACAAAAACGTATCGTGTAAAAATAGGAGATTGTTGTGGCTTCAGTGATTTTTTAAAACATCAATGTTTGTCGATAGTATATAACTTCAATACCAGCTATATTTAATATCTCTTTGTTATTTATATATAAATCCGATGCTAGAAGAAGGTAGGTTAGCACATTGAATAACCCCCATAGATTGCTTCATAGGGAGATTATTGGCATTATGATTTCTTATATTTACGCGAACACTACACATTTAAATAAAACTAATTTTAACGATTTTATCGCGTATATTAACTTATTTTATATTCCCGACGTTTCGGGCACTTTTCAGCACCTATGGTCACGGGGGGACTGAGGTGTATGACGTCCCAATGTCATAGTTAACCACGGCTACCTTCAGATTAAAAATTATTAATTTTTGTTCCGATCTACGCAGTATGAACTTACAGTATCATGAAGTCTTGCAGTTGTATGCTTGGGTTGGGATTTAATTTTATTAATTATGGTATCCCAAGCAGATGGTAGCACCCAGCCATCTTCTCTATTGAAATTAGGATGTTTTTTAATTTTAATAGCCTTGCGAATCATCCTGGGGAGGAATCGGTGTTCTTTAGCGAGGATTTGTGGTCTATTAAATCTAATGTAGTGACGGGGGCGATCCTGTACGTGTTCACAGACTGCAGACTTCCCGGAACGTCGATTCTTCACATCAGCTATGTGTTCTTTAACGCGGGTTTTTATGGATCTTTTAGTTTGTCCTATATAAGAGAGACTACATTCACAATCAAGCTTGTACACTACTGCATCTTGCAGAGGAATCTTACACTTGACTGATGATAAAAACTGATTAATCTTCTTCGGCGGCTTGAAGTATGTTTTAATGGAAGCACGCTTCAAGATGTAGCCAATCTTGTCAGTGACACCTCTGACATATGGCAGTACAGCAGGCACTCGCTACGGTACGGTACGGTAACACTCAAGGTGTTATCAGGATTCCGAATTACTAACATATCTAGAAAAGCTAAAGAATTATTTGCCTCTAACTCCATAGTGAACTGAATCTTAGAATTTAAGGAGTTAAGATGGTCTAAAAATGAAGTTACTTTATCTAAAGGTAGAATTGTGAAAGTGTCGTCTACGTACCGCTTGTAGAATCTTGGGTTTACAGGAGAAGTAAGCAGGGCTTTCTCCTCAAGTCCTCCATAAATATATCGGCGACAATGGGAGATACAGGTGAGCCCATCGCCACTCCGTCTACTTGCTTGTAAAACTCCTCCTTCCACAATAGGTAGCCAGATGTAAGGTAGTGTCTGAGTAATACTGCATATTCTACGGGCATGTTGTTTTCTTCTAGTCTTCTAGTAACAATCGAGATGCAGTCTTCAACAGATAAGCATGTGAACAGAGATTGCACATCAAAACTGACCATAGTTTCATTGTCTGCCAGATCTAGGTCTTTAATCTCGCTGACAAAATGGTAGGAATTCTTTGTGTGTGCTCTTGTATGTCCCCTGAACGGTAAGAGTATATTCGCTAAGTGTTGAGCCAATCTGTAAGTAGGTGAATCGATTTGGCTTACTATGGAACGTAGTGGAGCATTGGGCTTGTGTATTTTTGGTAACCCATACAACTTCGGTGGTTTTGCACACGTAGGTATTATCGATTTTACGTCTAGATTTAATTTTTCGGAGTGTTTCTTTATGAGATCACTAGTTGTTTTAAGTGTGTTATTTGTTGGGTCATTTTTAACCTTTTTATACATACTTACATCCGACAAAAGTTCTTGTATTTTAGAATTATAATCCGACGTATCCATAACTACCGTGGCATTTCCCTTATCTGCGCTGAGAATCGTGATTTTTGGTTTATTGCGTAGGTTATTCAACGCTTTAAATTCATCTTTGGGTAGATTCGGTTTTGGCGCTGAACTTCGACGTAACATAGACGAAATGTCTTGCCGTATCGCTTCCAAATCTTCCTTTTGGATATTGTTTTTAAATAAACAGTCTTCAACACTACAGATAATTTCCTCGTATGGTAATTTTTTCGGTGTTATAAAGCAAAATTAACACCGAAAAAATGGGTGCTGAAAAGTGCCTGAAACGTCGGGAAAATAAAATAAGTTAATATACGCGATAAAATCCGTAAAATTAGTTTTATTTAAAAGATTATTGGCAGTTTTTTTTATTATTTTGGGTTCTTACGTGACTGAAGTAATGTTGAAAAAACGCCGAAAAATTTATTTTATAGCAAAAAATTACCGTTGATGAAACAAACATTTCAACAGTTAGTGTGCATAATTTTTTACATAAACACAAATATATACATGTGATGACTGACAAATAACATTTAATAAAATTTATCGTGGTTACTGCGGCCATGGACATCTACATCTATCCTCGATTACGAATCAAAATGCAGATGCGTTGACACCCGTCAAGACTAAGATGGAATGAATCGTTTCCAGTAAAAAGGGTCTCCGGTTCTCTACACTCACCATACAGAACACAGCTGCGTTAAGTGGTTATTTTACGCTGGTATTCTGTGTGAGCGTGGTCCTTCCCCGGTCGAGCCAACCCATTCGTGCTACAACTATACCAGTAATTAGCTGCAGCATGGCTCTACCAGGTAAACGTAACATAGGTTGTGCACTTACTTTTTATTGTACCTAATACTAAAAAAGTTTTATCTGCAATGTTATTACGTAAACATTAGGACCTGCTATTAGTTCTCGCTCTAGTAAGCAGCTTAACTAGTGGCAGCCTTCCCGTTTGCACTAATTGCCCCGCTTTCTCGTACCTTAATCTCTTAATCGGTTTACTGTAGTCGTTGACTTTTATTTTCCGTGTGTAGCCAATCCACGAACGTCATTACGGGGGTATTAAAGACGAAAAATTAATTTGCCAAATTCACATGCGAATATAAAATATGTATTCATTAGCTAGTATGTAAAGCACCTACAACAATGTAGCAGCTTTATTTAGGAAAGAACATACTCGTATTCGGTATACCGCAAAATCACAACCAATTTCATTAAAGAACAATACATTCCATGTAAATAATATATAAAAGAATAATATATTATATTATTCTTTGATATATTTTAATTACATAAATATTACAACTTCTAAATAAAACTAATTTTACGGATTTTATCGCGTATATTAACTTATTTTTATATTCCCGACGTTTCGGGTGCTTTCCAGCACCCGTGGTCACGGGGGACTGAGTTGTTTGACGTCCTGCTGTCATAGTTAGCCCGGCTATCTTCAGTTTTTTAATATTAATTTTTGGTTCGATTTACGCAGAATGAGCTTACAGTATCTTGAAGTCTAGCAGTGGTATACTTGGGTTTGGATTTGATTTTATTAATTATGGGATCCCAAGCAGATGGCAGCACCCATCCATCTTCTCTATTGAAATTAGGATGTTTTTTAATTTCAATAGCCTCGCGAATCATCCTTGGGAGGAATCGGTGTTCTTTTGCGAGGATTTGTGGTCTATCAAATCTAATGTAATGACGGGGACAATCCTGCACATGTTCACAAACTGCAGACTTCCCGATACGTCGGTGCTTCACGTCAGCTATATGTTCTTTAACGCGGGTTTTAATAGATCTTTTTGTTTGTCCTATGTACGAGAGACCACATTCACAATCCAGCTTGTACACTCCTGCATCTTGTAGACGGATATGACACTTGACGGATGGTAAAAATTGACCAATCTTCTTCAGCGGCTTGAAGTACGTTTTAATGGAAGCTCGCTTCAAGATGTAGCCAACCTTGTCTGTGACTCCTCTGACATAGGGTAGTACAGCAGGCACACGCTCGACTGTGGCTGGCTTCACTCGGTCACTGTGACGTAGGCGCGGGACCCGTAGCTTGTTGTCTTGCAGTACTTGCTCGACGTGCTGAAGCTCGGCGGCCAGATGTTTTCTGTTACAGATCCCTCGTGCTCTCTGAAACAAAGATTTTCCCACGGTAGCTAACTGTGAAGGATGATGGTGAGATTCACATTTAAATATCGGTTGGTATGGGTATTTTTTCTGTACACAGTATGACCAATAGTGTTATCAGGATTTCGGATGACTAAAACATCTAGAAAAGCTAGAGTATTGTTTGCTTCTAACTCCATTGTGAATTGTATTTTAGGGTTTATGGAATTAAGGTGGTTTAAAAATGCAGTTACTTTGTCAGATGGTAAGATTGTGAAAGTATCGTCTACGTACCGCTTGTAGAATCTTGGATTTACAGGAGCAGTAAGAAGGGCTTTCTCCTCAAAGTCCTCCATGAATATGTCGGCGACTACGGGAGATACAGGTGAGCCCATTGCCACTCCGTCTACTTGCATGTAGAACTCTTCTTTCCACAATAAATAGCCAGATGTGAGGCAGTGTTTGAGTAATACTGCATATTCTGTAGGCATGTTGTTATCTTCTAGCTTTCTAGTAACAATTGAGATGCAGTCTTCAATAGGTAGGCATGTGAATAGTGACTGAACATCAAAACTGACCATAGTTTCATTGTCAGCGAGATGTAGGTCTTTAATCTCACTAACAAATTGGTATGAATCCTTTGTGTGTGCTCTGGTATGTCCTCTTAGTGGTGACAGTATTTTTGCCAAGTGTTGAGCCAACTTATAAGTTGGTGAATCGATCTGGCTTACTATAGGACGTAGTGGAGCGTTTGGTTTGTGTATTTTCGGTAACCCATACAACCTCGGTGGTTTGGCACATGATGGTATTGTCGAATTCACGTCCAGATCTAATTTTTCGGAGTTTTTCTTTATTAATTCAGTAGTTTACATAAGTATTATCTATTTTATTTTTATACTTATTATCTATTTTAAGACCTAAGAATTTTTTTTCGATTTCTTTACCGGTCTTAACACCGTAATTAATTTTAATTGAATCACCCCTTTATTTGGCCCCTATTGTGTTGGTGAAATATCATAATTTGAATATTTTTTTTATTTATTATTAATTTATTTGATTTTATTGTTAGTTATTAGTTTTATTCAGTAAATTATATTATTTATATTGATTCTAATCTCATTTTCGTAGTTATAAATTTCTGTACAAGTAAGCATTACCGAGCTGTCATCTGCAAATACAGAAAATTTCTATACTCGTACCCAACTCCACTTTTGTCGCATTACGTCTTAATCAATTAGATATTTCAATAAAATATTATTATTATTAATAGTAGTTTTAGTTTACATTTTTGTAATAATTGGTAAAAATTTGTTTTTCAAGTTGGTTCTATTTTTGTTTAATATGAAAGTTTTCGAGTGGGTTAAGGAGTATCACAAGTTTATTGTGGCGACTGGAATGTCACTTATGTACATTAATAACTTCATCTCCTATTTTCTCACCCTTAGGGATGTTTTTATTTATTTATACGGTACCATTTATACCGTACCTGCTACACTTATTTCAGTTATACGTCACATACTCGTCAAATACAGAATTTTCTCATTTTTGAAACTCGGTTGATAAGATGAAACAATTTCATTTATATTTCTCCTTATTAATAACAATCAGTAAGTATATCGGATTTGACTTAGATCAGGTTTTTACACAATATGGACAATAATCTATCAATCTACTTCCTTGCGGGTTAACGGAATGCTCATTACTTGTAATACGAATGTATTTCAATCATCATTATCATCATCATTATTAAAGCTTGACAAAAGTCCACTGCTGAACATATGCCGCTTCCGTAGATTGCTCCATAGTGGGGATATTAACATAGTAACCACGCTCGACGGGCGGGTTGGCAACCGCAGGTTTTTTTATTATTATTTCGAGTTTTTATCACCAGGAACATACTGCTGCCCGTCTTCTGTTTAATTTCCCTCTGTACACGCCGTGTAACAGCCACGGGTTAATATGGGACAGTGGATATTTTTTCACCGACACTACACGGTTTTTCAAATACCAAACGTTAACACTAGCGTATTCCCAATATTTTGATGTGAAACGTCCATAGATGAGTCTTTCCGTTGTATACAACGTCAGAACGAAGCCATAGGAAACTGCTCGCCTATATATTGTAATGCTGTTTTTAAATCTGTTATTACAATGCATACACAAATTTTGCGTACTGATCGTGTACCTATAGTTTGTAACGTAGATGCGGCGTGGCAACACGTCGCCACGGCTTGCGTCGCCACGGCTTGCGTCGCCACGCTATTAATACCGTCAGAGGCAACATCGAATACAACTATTACAGAAGTTACTGACTAAAAGAATTGAGTAGTCTCTATTTAAAAAAAAAAATTGAATTTTGAATTTTTGTATTTAATTAATATAAATGTTTATTAAATAAAGTCATATTTTTAAAAAAAATTTTGAAAAAATCCTGTACATTACACATGACAGAACAATTTCAAAATTTGCAGGGCATATGTCCGTGTCGGTTTTAATAAATAATTATTACAGGTTTATTTCGAGTCTGACTGCCCTGACTGCCGTACTCCTGTTGAGTTACTTTATATTTAGTATGTTATCTTAATTCAATATCTTGTTTATTCGTTTTTTCCTTTTCTTCTTATTATAGTTTGCACCTGCTAAATTTTTTCTTTTTCTCTCAGAATTGACTGGCAGGGAATGCCTTTTCTGCTTATTACCATAAATTCGGATTCCGATCTTCCTAATTAACCTAAGAAATACTAGATGATAAAGACGATGTTTTAATGACTCAATAATTGTTTTCGTTAAACCTTTTCACTGGGAGTCAAATAACGTATATAGATTGCTTGCTACGCGGTCATAAAAAAGTTATGTTGAAGCTAAATTTTACATCTTAGTCATTTCGTGTTTTGGAATTTCTTACAATTTTTAGTTTAGCGTCGATATTGTTAATTTTATAACAAGAAGATTTCACTAAAGTAAGATATTAATTTATAGTTTCTTGACAACAGTTCCATCTAATTTTACGAAATTCACAGCTCCCCACTCTTTGTGAGGTACATCTTTCAAAGCACTTAATATACATTGTGAACGATCAATTTCACAGAATATCTGCGCAATTGTAAACAGTGGGAAAAGAAAACGCAAAACACAAAGACACTCAACCCACTCGCCCTTAACATTCGCATATCTAATGTAACGATTTATTCAGTAAGCTCGAGGAAAAGGTTAAACCCAAGCATGAGATACGAGAACTAATAACTGCTTTGGTCAAATATTTGTTGCCTGGAATTCAAATCTAAGACTCATATATTAGGTACAAATTATATGTGATATCCACGTTTGAGTACATTATCATTGTTATTCCCGCGATAATATATTTTTATTGAATAAGGGTGACAAACGAGCACACAGTCCACCTGGTGGTAAGTGGATTCTGTATTCTATAGACATCTACATTTACTTTCAATTAACAATTAAAATTCAGATTCGTTGTTACCCCTAAGTACTAATTGGCATGCCTCGTTTCCAGAAATGATATCTTCTCCGGTTCTCTACACTCACCATACGAAACGCAGCAGCATTGAGCTGCTATTTGAGGATGTAATTCTGTGAGAACGTGGTCCTTCCCCGGTCGAGCCGACCGATTTGTGCCACAACCATTATGTAGCTGCAGCTTGGCTCCTATCACACATAAAATAATCCTACTGTTCCAATAGATGTTAACATTCAATCAACTATAATATTTCTTCGATTTCTGACACTAATTATTAATAACTAACCGTACCAAATAGGATTGACGTCTTAAAAGGTTAGCTATTAAACATATTACATCCAACCATTAATAAGCGATCCATATTTTGGATCGCGTCCAATCGAGTGAAGTTTTAGTTCGCATTAATAATAAATGTATTTTTCACTATCGCATCCATCCTTCACGGGCAGTAATAGCAAGTCATGTATCGAATAAAGCACCGAAAAATCCGTCTAACGTAATGAAGAGAAATGGGGTTCCGTATCATAAATCAAAAGTTTATTCAATCTAGGCCCTGTTCTATCCCCATTTGGTACAAAACTGCCTGTCTCAAAAGTGTATATTGCTTCGACATTATCTCGGTGGAGTTTTGGAAAATTCAAAACTCTGATCGTAAATATCGTGTCGTGTTGTTTCGATACATTTACAATTTTATTTTCCAACTTAGATAAAGATACTGCTTATTTAATAAAGAACTGTTTTTTTTTTAATTAAACTAAAGTGACAAACTTACAATCCACCTGATGGTATGTGACTACTGCAATCCATGGACACCTGCAGCTAACATTAAAGAAATAATAACATTAAACAAAGTAGGCTCACAGCCTGTTATTACACTGGCTCTCCATGCTATTTAGACCGGAACAAAGCTATTGCCGGTAGAATTAGGTAACCGGGTGGTACCTACCCAGACGGTCTCCCCGGCAGAAAAGAATTCCTGCCACCTCAACGTGTGTATGTGTGCTACTATAGCATTATGAATAGTTAAAAGTAAAATAACAGTCTACATACAATCCACTAATGAGCATAATAGACATTCTCATTTCTAAGTGTTTCAGCGCAAGGAAGAGAAAATGTTATGGAACGAAGTTCCTTATCGGACGGTACAGTTTTGGCGGATGGGAGCTAGGCAACAAAAAGTGTAAGATTTTTTCGTCACTACCCCTTGTGTCATAGTCTATTTTATTTTAAACTAGCTGTCCCTCGCGATTTCGCCATTTCGCCAGCGTGGAATTTACTACGATTTCATGGGTTTTAATTTTTTTCACGGAACCCTAATTCATCATCATCATCATCATCATTACAGCCCTTCACAAGTCCACTGCTGAACATAGGCCTCCCCCAAAGAATGCCACAAAGCACGGTCCTGAGCCACCTGCATCCATCGACTTCCTGCATATCTTACCAGGTCGTCACTCCATCTAGTGGGGGGACGCCCTACACTTCGCCTGCCGGTACGAGGCTGCCACTCGAGAACCTTTCTTCCCCATCGGTTGTCGGTTCTTCGAGCTATATGGCCGGCCCATTGCCACTTCAGCTTACTAATCCGTTGGGCTATGTCGGTCACTCTAGTTCTACTGCGGATATTCTCATTTCTGAGTTTATCACGCAGAGAAACTCCGAGCATAGCCCTCTCCATAGCTCGCTGAGCGACCTTGAGCTTCCTCATCCGGCCAGCAGTGAAGGACCACGTCTCAGTTCCGTATGTCATCACTGGCAACACGCACTGGGTGTACAGTCTCGTTTTCAAGTTTTGAGGTATACCTGACGAGAAGATGTGCCGTAATTTCCCGAACGCTGCCCAACCGAGTTGAATCCGTCGATTGACCTCTCGGTCGAAGTTGGACTTACCTAGTCGGACTATTTGTCCCAGGTAAACATACTCGTCAACAACTTCGAGCTTAGTGTTCCCAACAACTACCGGCATAGGTGTGACATGGACATTAAACATGATCTTTGTTTTGTCCATGTTCATCTTAAGACCTATCCGTTGGGAAACACTATTGAGGTCATTGAGCATAGTGCTTAGGTCCTCCAGCGATTCTGCCATAAGGACTATATCGTCGGCAAATCGAAGGTGAGTGATGTACTCGCCATTGATGTTGATACCGTATCCTTTCCAGTCCAGAAGCTTGAAAACATCTTCCAATGCAGCGGTAAAGAGTTTCGGGGATATGACGTCACCCTGTCTTACACCTCTCTGCAATTGGATAGGTTTCGTACTCTGGTTCTGTACTCGGATAGCTATCGTAGCCCTACTGTACAAGCACTTCAACACTTCGATATACCGACAGTCAACTTGGCATCGCTGAAGGGACTGCAGCACCGCCCAAATTTCGACGGAATCAAAGGCTTTCTCATAGTCCACATACGCCAGACATAGTGGCAAATTGTACTCCTCGGACTTCTGTACAATTTGCCGAAGGGTATGTATGTGGTCTATGGTGCTAAAGCCTTTTCGGAAACCGGCTTGTTCGGGAGGCTGGAAGTCGTCAAGTCTGCGCGCGAGACGATTCGTAATGACTCTCGAAAACAGCACGTAGACGCGGCTCAGAAGGGAAATCGGTCTGTAGTTCTTCAAGAGAGCGTTGTCGCCTTTCTTGAAGAACAAGACCACCGCACTTCTGCTCCACGCCTCCGGTGTAATGCCACCATGGAGGACGGAATTAAAGAGCTTCTGTAGGACTTCAAGTACCGGTTTTCCACCCGCTTTCAGAAGCTCCGCTGTAATTCCATCCTCGCCTGGGGCCTTGCCGTTTTTAAGGTGCTGGAGAGCCATTCTAATCTCGCTCAGACTGACGTCCGGGATATCATCGGAATAATGTCGGATAAGACTCGCTCTTGGATCGTTACTCACACTTGCGTGCGGCTCCAACGATGACGTGTACAGCTGCCCATAGAACCTCTCAATCTCACTCAAAATCTCAGGTGCCCCGGAAACGATGCTGCCACATTCTGTCTTCAGCTTTGACAGTTGGCGCTTTCTGGCGGACAGATCTCTGACAAAGACTTTGGAGCCTTGGTTCCGCTCGATCGCTTCTTCAATACGAGCTGTATTGAAGTTGCGTAAGTCCCGCCGCATGCATTTGGAGATCTGTCTGTTCAGTTGCCTGTATGCTGTTAAATCTGTTGAAGAATGTAGCTTCATCTCCCGTCTAACAGCCATGAGATTAAGAGTGTGATCGGAGAGTTTTTGTGTTCTTCTGCGGCGGGTCTTGCAGAACTTAGCTTCGACCGCATGGACAGTTTCCAAGAGCTTGTCATTCAAATCGTCCACTTCATTGCAGTCTTCTAGGCACTGAAAACGGTTTTGTAACTCGAGCTGAAAGGTTTCGGGACTTTGGATTAGAGCACGAGGGGGACGGAGCGTTGACTTCATTAGACGAGACCTCTCCAACTTAACGTTTAGGTTCAGTGTGCCTCTAATCATTCGGTGATCGCTGCCGGTTTTCACCCTCGCGATCACTCATCACTGAACAGTTGTCGTCTGGTCGTCATAATGAAGTCAATCTCATTTTTTGTCGAACCGTCGGGGCTCGACCAGGTCCACTTCCTGTGGGGCCGCTTCTGGAAGAAAGAGTTCATCATAAAGAGTCCCTCTTTCTCCATGAAGTCAGCCAACTGCTGGCCCCTTGGGTTCCGTCGCCCTATTCCAAATTTCCCTACTTTCAGCTCACCGTTCTCTCTTGTGCCTAGTTTTGCATTGAAGTCTCCCATTAACACCGTATATTGGGTTTTGGAGGAATGTATGGCTCTAGATATATCCTCATACATTTCCTCCACCTCCTGATCGGGGTGTGCCGAGGTTGGTGCGTAAACCTATATGACCTTCAGCGAATACCGTTTGGTGATTCTGAGTATAAGGTACGCAACCCTCGTCGACACACTCTCAATCTTTACAACGTTGTTAACGAGAGACTTGTGGACGATAAATCCGACACCTCCTTGGGACAGATGGTCGCCCTCCCGGTAATAGAGCAAGTTGCCGGATTCGAGGATTACCGTGTCCACCCCTCTCTTCGGACTTCGGATAATGCTATAATATGCCAGCGTAACTTGTCTATCTCTTCTTCCAGCTCCACAATCTTCTCGTCAGTACCTAATTACCCTAATTATTATTCTAAAATAAAAGTATCCTAAGTTACTCCTTATAACATTAGCTATCTGCCAGTGAAAGTCCCGTCAAAATCAGCCCAACCATGTCGGAGATTAGCCGGAACAAACAGACAGACAGACAGATAGACAGACAGACAAAAATTTTCAAATTTGTTTGCTGTTATTAGTACCCTATATAATTTCATATGCATTTAGTAAAAAGCTGTTATTTTAACATTACAAACAGACACTTAAATTTTATTTATTTGTATAGATATTACAGCTTCATTTTAATAGACGCTAATAATTAATTAATTTATATGTGTTAATATAATACGTTTATCAATAATAATATACTATGAAATGAACTTCGTCCCAACCGAGTGTTCCACGACACTCACGCATATTTTTTTTTATTTTTAATGTTTTACAAACTTATTTTTTGAGTAGATATGGGATTAACAGTCTACCTCGCTGGTTCAGATATAGCAGATAAAGCATCTCTAAATTTGTTTTATTTTTGTGATTTGGTTAGATTTTTTTATAGAATAAGGCTGGCAAACGAGCACACAGTCCATCTGACGGTAAGTGGATGATGTGGCCCATAGACATCTACATTTATCCTCGATTAAGAATCAAAATGCAGATGCGTTGTCAATCCCTGAGGACTGAGATGGAATGCCTCGTTTCCTGTAAAAAGGGTCTCCGGTTCTCTACACTCAAATGAAATACAGCACCATTAAGCTGCTATTTTAAGCTGGTATTCTGTGAGAAAGTGATCCTTCCCCGGTCAAGCCGACCCATTTCCTATAAAAAATGTTAAAATCAAATAGCTATGATCCACATAAAAAATGTATATTACCTAGTAACTATTTTGAATTGAGGAAGGCAAGATTTGCTCTTTAATTTAAACGTGATAGTGTTGTTGAGTAACATTCCATCTTCAAAGTATAAACAAAGCTTAAAAAACTTAATAAATATCAATAGCAATATATAAACTACACGCAATTTACGAGCCAACTAACTCCATGAGTAAAATAAAAATATCAATATAAATTTTATCAATGGTTTCATCAAACACCTGTTGGCGATCCCACGGTATTACTTGTCTCGAGACAGACACTGCCATCTATTAGCTGTGTAAAGAAAAAGAAAAAGAAAAAGGAGCTCATTACTATTTATATACCAGAGCTGTACACACCGCTTATTTACATACTTACAAATGCGAGCCCACTATTTATGCCCATTTAATTTCTTAGTATGATTTAATAGATCGCAGAACTAAACGGTTGAAGTTTAATTTAGGGTCTGGGCTTGAAGCCATTCTAATAGAAAGAAATAAAAGCATAATTCTGATGTGTTTCGTATGGTGAGTGTAGAACCGAGACCCTTTTTACTAGTTAAGGAGGCATTTCATTTTAGTCCCCATGGGTGTCAACGCAGCGCATTTTAAGTATTAATGTATATGACATTTTGGTGTCATGGACCATAGCATTTACTTACCATCAGGTGGGCTTTGTGCTCATTTGTTACCATTATGTCTGTAAAGATAAGCTGTATACGTTATTAAGCAAATGTAAAAATATAAATATCAGCAGTTATATATTTTGTTCTAACCTTAAGGTATCCTAATAGAACAAGATAAGTCCGCTTTTTTGTACATAATACTATATTCGTATTATCTATGATCCAATTCATTAATTAACAAATAAACGCGTACTTATACATCTATGTTTGGCGCTTTCTTCCTAATCTATACATCTATATCTATACAAATAAATAAAATTGAAGTGTCTGTTTGTAATGTTAAAATAACAGCTTTTTACTAAATGCATATGAAAGAATATAAAGTACTAATAAAAAATCACAATTTTTAAAATTTTTGTCTGTCTGTCGGTCTGTCTGTCTGTCTGTTTGTTCCGGCTAATCTCCGAAACGGCTGGACCAATTTTGACGTGACTTTCACTGACAGATAGCTGATGATATAAGGACTAACTTAGGCTACATTTGTTTTACAAAAAGAATTAGGATTCCGCGCAAAAAAATTAAAACCCATGAAATCCAATTTCCACGCGGGCGAAGTCGCGCCGTTGGAGTCTTTATATAATTTTTATATATTATGTTTATATGATTCTTCTGTCCGTGTGTATGTGACTGAACTCCTCCTAAGCGGCTGGAACGATTTTGATTAAATTTTATGTGTGTGTGATTAAGTTGGTTCGAGAATGGTTTAGATTTAGAATTGGTCCCGGTAGGTGGACGTTAGGCAGAGCAGTTGTCGAGATCCAGAAATGACACGTGCGAAACTGGGGAAAAAAATTACAGACTTGTAGCACCTAGGGTCTCTGAGCAAAACCGCGGACGGACGGACGGACGGACATGGTGAAACCATAAGGGTTCCTGTGTTGTTCTAGGGAACCCTAAGAAGGGAATCTACGGCAGCAAAACTTACTTAATCTGTGAATATTACGTATACCACAAATCCCAGCACCACTACACTAGGTAAGACACACCACCGACGACAATACGACACGTGTTTAGCCCTAACACGAGGCATCTTCTTCACCTGAGGATAGCGATTAGTGGTGACGGGGATAGTGCAAGCGATTGAAGGAACTTTAATATAATGGATTTTCGCAATGTAACGCCTTATTCTATTAATTAATTGTGTATGCTTTTGTGATATAGTCATACGTGCGTATTGTAAGTATACTTGTTAAATAAATGAATAAAACTCATGTATATAATAATAATAGGGTTTAAACTTGTATGAACATAAAAGACAAAAAATACCTTTAACACGAAAACAGTTCTTTTAAAAACAAATTTCTCATATTTTTTTCGTGTTCCAGACGCGGACCATCAACAGTTTCGCTAATCCGTAACAAAAACAAGAAACCGTTCAAAATTACGGCGATCATTAAAAAAATAGTAGTTATTTTCGGTTACTCCTGCAATCATTAAGCCGTCTGCCGACCTCAAAGAGATTTTATGGATCGTTTAGCGGTGAGCTCGAAATGAATTATTTTCGACCGAGGGGGACGTTTGATGTATTTGTTTAGCTTTTACTATTGTTATACGCTCTGATATGTGTACCTAACCGGCTATTTACTTCGTTTATTCTTTGAAACCTACAAGCATTATATTTTATGCTAGTCATCCGCCCTGACTCCGCCTGGGTGAGACATAATAATGTGGCATTATTTATACCATATTAGATCCCACCCAGATTTGAGATAAAGACCATTTACTTTAAATATTTTCCTTTTTCTTTAAATTACCAATTTTTCCGGGTAAAGATCCTGGCATCGATCCTTATCTCATCAGGAAGTTTCATTACAATCGGTTCAACCATTTTGAAGATTAGCCCGGACGGACTGACAGACAGACAAAAATTTTAAAAATCGTTATTCCTGTCTTATTGGCATGCAAATAACCCCTTCAACTTATTAAATGCAGTTATTTCGATATTACAGAGAGACGCCTCAGTTTTATTTATATGTATATATTGTAAAACAAGCACATAACTTTTTTTTTATAGGATAGGGCGACAAAAGAGCACACAGTCCACCTGATGGTAAGTAGTTGCTGTGGCCCATAGACATCTACATCTATCCTCGTTTGTGAATCAAAATTCAGATGCGTTGTCCCCCGTGAGGACTAAGATAAAATACCTCTTTTCCAGTAAAAAGGGTCTCCGGTTCTCTACACTCACCATACGAAACACAGCAGTGTTAAGCTGCTATTTGACGCTGGTGTTCTGTGAGAGCGTGGTCCTTCCCCGGTCCGACCCATTCGTGCTACAACTATACTATTAATAAAGCTGCAGCATGGCTCTACGCTAATTAATACTCGTAATTACCCTACAGCAAAAACATGTTAACTGGTTACTGCTAATGATCTGGCCTAAAAAGGCCAGGTCAAGAGTACCCTAAACCGTAGAGCATGTATGAAGGGAACAATGAAAGTGGACGAAGCAAAACAAGTATGTAAGGATCGTAGCAAGTGGAAAGAAGTGGTCTCTGCCTACCCCTACGGGAAAGAGGCGTGATTATATGTATGTATGCTAATGATCATATTCCATCGTTTAGAAAAAGGTATTTGTTCGTCATAAGAGAATCCACTATCTCATATCAAGCCTTGTGTGTGGAAACGAAAGCTGCTAGCTGCAGCATGGCTCTACCACGTATAAAAACGATAATTAAGAAACAAATAATCTGCAATGATCTATTGTTACTACTAAAATGACACACAATCACAATGAACTACTCGTAGAAGCAAACGTCATGTTGTTTTTCCGAGCATCGCGATGATATTATAAAGATAGGACATATCCAATAATATTCCGAAGGTCAAGACGAATTTTCATTTTCGTCACTTTCATCACTAAAAAACGTACATACATGCATAAATCTATAAATATTTACATACATAAACCGAAAAAAAAACGTCACCCCCGATCTGTGACAGTCGGGTAACACACTGTATAAATTTCCAATTCGTAAAACACAGGCGTCCTCTCTATTTTGACAGCAAAACGAGGTTGCACTGTCATGGCTTACATTTTTGGTCTCCATAACATCGGGTACATGTTTCATTGTTTATATTACCAAATATACATATTTTATATCTTCCAAATTTATTTAGCATAAAATTTTAAGTATGTGAAAAACCGTTTACCTATCACATATTTATTTAAAATCAGAAATTTAATTTAATTTAAATCATGAGACGAAGTTATTCGCTTTTTTTATTTGAAAAAAAAAATAATATAACTAAGCTGAACTCAGTGCTACAAAAGAATTTTATTATTAAAAAAAAGACTGCGATGACTCTCCGAGTACAGAACTAGAATACGAAACCTATTCAACTGTAGAGAGGTGTAAAACAAGGTGGAGGGTTTTTATACTACAGCTGGAAATATTTTACACAATTAAAATGCTTTAATAAAATGACTTTAAATACATTAATTACGAACATTATATTGGCCTTAAAAATTCATTAAGTTTATTTTATTTATTACAATAATAAAGATAAATAACCTTTATAAGTCTTGTATTATAATTGTAAAATTGGTAAAAAAGAGTAGATGGATAGATAGATAGATAATACTTTATTGTATCCCAAAAAAAAATTTATTAAGAACCAAAAAGGAGGGAAAGAAATTTGATGCAATGCGGTCTTAACCCTAACCGCTGAGCTATCTCTTCCAGACAACTTTTGGATTCCAGACAACGTCGAAGGCCTTCCAGAGCGGGGTTCATCTTTCACACTCTCTCTACCACGCTTAAATTCTGCTATCCATTTTTTATCGGATGAATATGACAGAGCACAATCGCCTAATGTACTGACCATGTCATCATGGATGGCTTTTGATGATAGCCCCTTCTTATGGAGGTACTTAATGACGGCACGCTGCTCGATTTGCTCCATTCGCGGAAATTATGTCCGATTACTTTGTTAATAAATTTATAAAATCACAACTAATTATCGCACACGTTTCGAACTTCACACAATGAACTAGTCTGAACTGAACTAAATAATGTGGGTAGATTTGATTTTTAGAATTGAATGGATCTGTGTTAGGCCGAGTACTTTTCAATCCACCCTCGTATAAACTAAAAAATAGAAATACAGATTTACAATATAAAATGGTATATAATATTAATATTAGTAATTACTTACAAGTAATCATAACAAAGTTTCTTTCACATTATTATACATTCATTTGTATTGTTCTCTATAATGCGAAATTTAGGTTTATTTAACATTTATATCCTCATCGACTATGTGTATCATTTTTAACAATTTTTCAATATGATCTAACGTGGAAAAGCCCTTGCCGTTTGGAGTTTTAAGGCGGTTGCACCGCTTGACTGCTTTCAGCTTCCACTTCCACTAATGCTTTACTTTTCGCCAAATTGTTCATGAAAGCGTCAGCGGAATTTTAAATATATAATGCGAAATCATTTTATTGCACATTCATTGGTTAAGCATGCGTTTTATTCGACATTAAACTATAGTAATATTTAAAGTCTCTTCTACTAAACATAGTTAAAAGTTTTTACTAACTTTAATTTATCCAACTACCTTGGCACCCAACAAGCGAATTTAAAATGCTGGGTTCACTGTGTGGCGGTCTTGGGTAATTCGTGCTAGCTTGAATATTACTTATACCTTCTAGGTATAAGTAATACTAACAAAATATGACTCGTAGTGAGTTGATTCAACGAATTCTTCTTAAAATTGTCTGCTTGCTTGTGTGACGGGTTGGAAATAGAGTGGAGGAGTGGGCGATCGTTGCCACAAGCACTTGTGAACAAATGCTGTTAGTGGGAACTGGTCTGCTCGTGGTTTTATGCACTGAAAATCTCCAAATTTTAGCATATTATTTTTAATTTATCATAGAATATAATGCTTTAATTATACTGTGGCAATATTAATCTAAGAAAAACCAGAAAGAGGATACCTGCAGAGTTTTATTCGCCGTTTTTTCTCCTGTCAGGTAAAACTCATTTAGAAATGGTTGTAGATTCGGGAAAAATGACATTTAGACATATGTACCTATAATGAGTCCAATACAATAAATTAGAATGTAAAATTAGAAATATATAAATTAGAATGTTTATTTGAATGTTTTGTTTGTTTGACGGGTCTATAGCGCTAGTTCTTAGGGGCTTAGCATTGATAGCCGCGGGTTTGATTCCTGCATAAAACTAGTAATAGTACAGTTTATAAATTGTTGTTGATTATGGTGTGGAGCCACGTGGAATAGGTACATGACGTAAAATGTGTCAATGATAAAGGTCAAATTAGTGATGTGGCAAATACACAAATGACATATAAAAATGAAATTGCGTTAATTTCAGCCGTACTAATGAACTAAATTGCAATTGATTAACTGCTCAGAACATCTTATCGACGTAGTATGCATGCACACTGTATCGGCTGAACATGCCCAAATCCATAGTAAGGCAAGAGAAATGTGAGCTTTACATCGCGTCGCTTTTTCACACGCATAATTTATTTTGTAAATTTCGGGAAAGGGTCTACGCGTCGTACGTTACCTGTTTACATTTAAATATAGAAAAATGATCTGTACATGACATGATATTAAGCTCATATTTCAACACTAATCTTTGAGTGAATTGTTAAGTTGCTACAATGTACAAACGACGCTAGTTTCACAGTTTTACGCGCAACCTTCTAGGCACAAGTAAACTCTAATTTTATTCACTATTTGCAGTTTTTTGAACTTCAGGACACTTACAATATATCTAAGGTCACATTTAAAATTCATTACATACCATGACCACGTCAAGATTCCGATAAATTAGAATACATTTAACACTCTAACAAAGTGTTTCACTACACCGATTTTGGGCGCAAGGCGAGGGATTGGAATTCTTTACCTGCGTCATTACTTCCTGAATTCAATTTGGAATTTTTCAACGCAAGATTTAATAAGTTTTTTTTTTTCAAAGACTAACGTGGTTACCATCTAGATAGCTATCGCGATTTAATGTCAAGTGGAATTTTGGTCAATCGTAACTTGTCATTGATTAAAATGTTGTGTATGTGGTAAAGCCTAGTTGCAACTGTGTTTCATTTTTTTTATAGGATAAGGGTGACAAACGAGCATACACTCCACCTGATGGTAAGTGGTTTCAGTGGCCCATAGACATCTACATTTATCCTCTATTAAAAATCAAAATGCAGATGCCTTGTCACCCGTGAGGACTAAGATGGAATGCCTCATTTCCAGTAAAAAGGGTCTCCGGTTCTCTACACTCACCATACGAAACACAGCAACGTAAAGTTGCTATTTTACGTTGGT
This sequence comes from Parnassius mnemosyne, assembly GCA_963668995.1. Lineage (NCBI taxonomy): Eukaryota > Metazoa > Arthropoda > Insecta > Lepidoptera > Papilionidae > Parnassius > Parnassius mnemosyne. The sequence continues at coordinate 44,505,746 of CAVLGL010000148.1, forward strand.
ATTCTGTGAGAGCGTAGTCCTCCCCGGTCGAGCCGACCCATTCGTACTACAACTATACTACTAATATAGCTGCAGCATGGCTCTACCACGTAAAATTAAAATTCTCTCATTTGCAATACTTATGGTTCGACAGCGAAAAATAGCTGCATAATGCTGTTGTGTTTCGTAGGAGTTAAGAAAATCGGAGATCCATTTATAAGTAACTAGCGATCCGTCCCGGCTTGGCCCTGTTAATTTCTGAATCTCAACAACAACGCCACCTACACGGTCCAGCTGTGAATCTAAACCATACCTATCACACACACACACACACACAAAAAATCGGTACAGCCGTTTAGGAGGAGTTCAGTCACATACACAGGGACAGAATAGTTATATAATATTACATAATATGCATGTATTAACCTTCCTCTTAAATCATTCTGTCTATTGATGAAAACCGAATTAAAGTTCGTAAGGGAGTTTAAAAGACATAAGCGTACAGACGGCGGGAAGCGATTTTGTTTTATGCTAAATTTGTGTAGAGAGTAGGCAATCCTTTTTAGTCCTATGTGACAATGGTACTGCATTTTGATTAAACTTAATTTTAATCGCGGGTAGATGGTCAGAGATGTCTGTGCGTCAACATCAATTACCATCACTGTGTGCTTGTTTGTAACGCTAACTTGTAATAAAATTGAATTCCAGTATGGCCGAGTTTTCAAGTCTATCTGAAGATCGTTCTAAAATTAACATAAAATAAAATTGTTATTATAACTGAGAGGGTTAGGTTAGGTAGCCCTCTCAGAAATGGGTGGAGGCGGGTGCGCATCAGCGGGACGAATATAGGCCGTAATTTTGAAGATATTGTAAGTTATTAATAAATGTGTTTGTATTATTTTTGAAATGTTATCACTTCTGGATACGTGACTAACTACTACTACAAAAAAACAAACACACATTTATTCTAGAACTGAACTTCAACTTTAGTTTTGTCTTGAACTTTAGGTTATCAAAAATATTTTATATACTCAGGTCTCAATATGTGTGATAATATAATCATGAAGGTGGATGTAGTTTGTGATGTTTGAAGATGTTTGCAATAAAGGATAAATAAATAATTAAAAAACTAGTTTCCGTCCGAATCATATTCGGGACAAAATATACAGGGGTACTATATTTTGTCCTGATTATAATTCGGATACCCGACTAATTAATAATATTATAAAAAAGAAATTCTTCAATTAGTGTATTTACACATCCAAACACAACACTCACGCAGAGTAACCAGATATCTGGCCCCGTAACACGTGACCCGCAATCGAACCAAAGTTAGATAACTAAAAAAAAGATCAGCCAAAAAATTAAAACAAGTAAGTTAATTTATGTTAAGTACAACCAGCATAATAAACTTTTACTAAAAACCTCTTTCATGCTTAGGAACTAAATAAAATTTTAAGTTTTCGTGTAAAAATATAAGGCTTGGATATATTTTAAAAATGTTTTCTAACAAAAGCGTTTTCTTTAACAAAACGAAAGTCTAACCGTTTCTTTTGTGAAAATCGTGGCTGTTCAACGCAGAACGAAATCTGTATAAATCAACTCAAGTCCGGCTAACAGTCGTAAGCCCTGGACTTAGAAACTTTTAAAGTTCGAAATAGAGTTTTCTACGATTCATGATTTTTAAATAAGGCACACAAGAAAAGTTAAGACACCTTATTCTCTACCCTTAACAGCTCACTTCTCTGTACGTAAATACTTTATTAATAAATGTATAAAGTATCTTATGTCCCTTTTCTCTCATAATCGATTTCTGTGCCAAATTTAAGTACATACGTCGAGCCAAATTAAGCGTGATTAAATAACAAATGTTCAAACAAAATTACTTTCATATTTATGATTTTTTTTAATAAAGCTGTAGACACAAAATACTTGCGGTGCACTTGATACAGGTTACTGTAATCCATGGACAACAGCTGTAGCCAACTTCAAACAAAGAAGGTTACAGAAGATTTGTCTTATCTCAGGACGAAGATGCCGTGTCTCACAGCCTGTAATTACACTGGTTCTTTATACCCTTCAGCCCGAGACACACCAGTGCAGGTCCAGAAATAGATAAGAGAGTGCTCCCACCTTGACAAACTTCTAGGCAGAAAAGGAAAAGTATAAAATTTTAATATCGTTAACGTAATATTTGTTATGTAAGGCGTGTTATATACAGGTTTGGATCGAGCTTATTCTAAGTAATGAAATTGAATATGTCTGGATGAATTATCGACGAAAAGCCGCTTGCCTTAACACGGACGCGGCAAGCAACAACAATAAACTGTCGACTTAAGGAGGCCATTCACGTTGCGACTGTCGTACAGACTACCTTACAAATTTCAATTGTATGCGACAGGTACGATCGTGAATTGATTGTTCGCATCGTACGACGTACGTTATGTCGAAGTTTTGATGAAAACTACATCGCTCCTTGCTGCATTACCGCGACTGTAATAACGAGCTAGTTAACCAGTCAAGCAATAATCTCAAGGAAAGGTACTTTCAGTGGGTCTAATAATAAAAGAAAGAGGAAGAGGAAGAAAAAAATGAAAAGAAATTTATCACCGATCATCGCTGTGTACGAACGTGAACATTTGTTTTATACAGTGATATTATGATATAATAAAAACTTTTTTGCTTATAAATTCAAAATAGCATTCCCCGATTTCATTATGCAACAACAAAATAGCTAATTTAAGTTCTGCGATTGGAAGGAAAATATAACAAAGATTTATTTTTCTTCAAGCCACACATTCTAATAATGTTATTACTAAATAATGCCTTTTTAGATATTTACTTTTTATGATAATTAATAGAAGAGAGTTAGCTGGCGTAAATCCATTATATTGTTACTACTTTAATTATTTTTATTCATAATGTATTTATTTGCGCAGCACGACACACCTCCTTCCACAACTAATGACAATTAACCGCGACTATCAATCGTTTTCGCGAATCATCCGTTCGACGTAGTCATCACATCATGGATGCTAACCGAGCTGTTGTTGCGACGGCTTCATCGACTGTCCGTACTATTGTCGCTATGTGAATGGTTGTTATAATGCCGATCGGGATTTGACGGTCGACATTTTTTACCCAGGAACAAACACCCGAACAAACAAATAGAAACCAAAGTGCTGACTGAACTAGGGCCTGCCGATCCGGCAAAGATGCGTAAACGATAAAAGTCCAACACAGAGCACAAATAATCACATGTTTCTGTTCGGACAAGCCAATGAAAGCCTTTAATTGTCGTTTTGTATTGGTTTTGTTGTTCAATTAATAATGCTAAAACCAATGTATTGACCCGAATATGTTTTAGCACGCTACAGTAAAAAAAACAGGTGTAATTTTTAAAGCACTATGTTAATTTATATTTAAGTGTCAATTAAGATAATTTACTAATGCTAAGTAAACCCTGCAGCTGTCGGTAATCTGAAACTAACAAAGAATGTTACACTTCTGAGGACTAACGTGTTATTGCAATAGAACCTGCAATTATTATAGCTTTCTCACCCTTCCAACCTGAGCACAGAAGTAAGTGCATTATTGCTTGGTTAGTTTTACCAATATTCTGTATTACATATTTATGTTACATTTCCATAAACACTTTTTTCACACTTCTATCGCCTTTCAGATAAAATTAGATTTATTTGCACAGTTATAATTAATCAGTTGTTGTAGTTACCTATTGTTCTCGAAGTAATTACTGGACAGACGACACGTGACCTTATAATTTTGTTAACTCCAAGGAAAAAGCGCTCCTAAGCATTCGACATAAAATATAGTTCACATAGTTACAAATAGAACCGTGATAGCTCACAGGTTGCCCGCGCTTTTTATTTTACGTGACTAATTTCCATCCCGCAACAAAGCGGTTGAGAAAAAAACATCATAAGAAAAAATAATATGGAAAACATGTGTACAAACAAGTACTCACTGGAATCATATTTTATGCCGCTCTTAATGTCGTTTTTCATAAAAATTTCGGATTTAAAAACTTACATTAAAGAGCTAAAAAGGATACAACAAATTTCACATAACAGTTTCTGAAGTCGGGCTTTAAGACATACGAAAAATTACAGCTCCAACATCAGATGCGGATACTATATGTGGAAATTATTTTATTATATTTAGCTCTTTGAATTTGTTTTGAACATGTTTATTAAAATATTAATTTTTGACCCTTTGGGTGGACTAAGGATTATTACAATCTCAAGGTAACAACTAGAATGTGGTCTTAATATTTACAGTAAAAACTCCATTTTCCATTATCAGGGGAGAATTTTTATCTTTAAATTTATATAGGGCGACCCTTGAGTTAAGTTTATAAAAATTTTTTTGCCTGTTTTACAAAAAAAGAATTACCGAGTAAAATCTATTAACAGTTAGGGAAAATATCGCGTAACATGCCTACAAAAACAACCCTTCCTTTTTTTAAGTTGGTTAATAAAAGGAGATCTGCGTATATATACTTGTTGTATTCTACTGTTGATTCTTAAAAGGTGGATTGTCGATTGGGTTCCAAGTTGTTAAAGTTATACCTAAGTACCTATTGCATAATAGCTTAACGAAGTTAACGCCTTCAAAAGCTTTGATAAGACACGTTCCACCTTATCTATAGCAGGCGAAGTAGATCTAGTTCACACACGGTCTCGGGTATTTTAGTATGCAAATTTAAATGGTTTACAATTTATCACACCAGAGGCTATGTTTAACTTACAATTGTTATTACATTGAAGTTCTACGATTTATATGTCATGTGTGGCCATGCATTTTGTAAACTAAATTAAGCTTATTTAAATAAAACTAATTTCACAGATTTTATCGCGTATATTAACTTATTTTATATTCCCGACGTTTCGAGCACTTTATAGCACCCATGGGCACGGGGGGGCGACAGAGGTGTTTGAAGTCCCAATATCATAGTTAACCACGGCTACCTCCAGACTAAAATCATTTATTTTTGTTCGGATCTATAAAAAGTAGGGGGGGGGGGGTTATTTATTTTCGTGCAACGTTGCAAAGCCACGTTGCACTAAAATAGATAATCGAGGCGTGGGATTTATTGTGTTCAGTGACCACATTATCGTTATATCAACATCAACATCAAATACTCCTCGATGCCGCCGAAAATCACAACATGACATGGGTGAGTTGTCTAACCGTCGTCCGAACAGGGGGTGCCGGATCCCAGCTCTGACGGCTAACTCGTATCGTTCGATGTTCTGGACGATGAGAACTACCCAGGGGCGCGGGTGTACGGTGTGGACGGATGCGCGGCGCGCTTGTCCGCGGACTCGCTGTGTCCTATTCGTTGTCCTAGTTGTGCTTGTGTCGCTAGGTGTGTGTGTGTGTAATGTTGGTGTATGATGGCCCGGCAACATTTGTGTCGTCGTAGTCTAACGGAATCGGGTTTTCAATGGGTTGGGGTGTGTTTCGGCGCTCTCGAAGTACAGCTGAGACATTTCCTTGATATATTCCGAGATCGTCGGGAGTTGGCAATCTCTGTGAAGATCGGAGTTTTGTTGGTACGAACGAGCTCCGGTGGCTTTCCGAATGAAGCTCTTTTGGACAACTTGGAGGGTGTTCAAATTAGTTTCAGATGCGTGGGCGAAAGCTACACTAGCGTATGACATAATTTAGTTCTGACAGAAAACCTTACTCTCAGCCTTTTATAGTTAATATGTTTTTGATGATTTGTTTTTGAATGATTTCTTATATTTACACTAATACTACTCTTTTAAATGAAACTAAATTTGGGATTGGTGCACGCAATTGAGGGAGGGAGGGTGATGCTTTTCAAACTAGGTAAGACATATCGTTTTAGTTTTTTATGCAGATCTTTGCTAACTAATTTTTAAAATCTTTAAAATAATGGATTTCCGTAAAGTAACGCCTGATAAGAATCGAATTTTTACCGATTTAGTACCATCATTATAATTTATTTTAAATACCCGGCAATTTTTTTTTTTGCAATAATGGGTACTTAGCCGCTACATTACCGCTCGCTCATGGCCATGGGGTCATGAGAGGTGTATATTTATTCAACCTAGATTAATTAACATACAAGTTAGTACGTAAAATTCCGTATAACTAATATAAAAGCGTATAAATTTGTTTTAGAAATTAATAATAATAATAAGCGTCCAGAACGAGTTTCGGTCACGTCGCCTCAACGTAGACGAGCCATCGCCGAAAGACAGGATTAAAGTGCCCAAGTGTATGTGCAAGCACAGGTGCACTATCTATTCCCTCATTCTCATAGTCCGATGGGACAGTAAACCGACACGACTGAAGAGAGCTCAGGCGTAGGACCAACGGCTTTACGTGCTTTCCGAGGCACGGGGATGAGACACCGCCAACTTCCTGACTCCGGGCAGCTACTGAGAATTAGTTAACGGAAAAATTCAATAAGTCATTTTTTTGGCCGACCCGTATTCGAACCCGCGACCTCATGATCAACAGTCGCATTTACAACCACTAGACCAACGATGCCTCGTTGTTCAGAAATTTAGAAATAAATAATACCTTTACGGCCTCTCAAAACTGCTCAACATAGACCTAGCCCATAGATTATCTCATAGAAGGGATATTTACTATAGTAGCCACGCTTAGCATGCTAATTGGCAACTGCAGTTTATTTATTTTCATCTGTCATTAGAAAGATGCTACTGCATATCTCCTGGTTCACTTTCCCTCTGTCGCCTCTTACGGCACCCAGAGGATGATAATATAGGTTAGTGGACATTCTTACATCGCCACTACACGGTGAGAATATGTTTGGAAATTAATGCATTGACGAAATTCTATGAGTGATCGTGTTTTATGACGTTCCTTGTGGGAGGCCTATGTTCAGGAGTGAACATGTTAAGATAATATGGTGACGATATTTCTATACAGTATACAGAAATATCAATTTATAAATACTACAAGAAAATGTGAATAAACCTTTCTTGAGTTGATTCCGACAATTTAATATTAGCAGAATCGCGTACTAATTTGCCCTCTAATCTATAAAAAATATGACGTATGTCTGTTCGTATTTGTAAAGGTAACGCTTTGTAGAATTAAATTGAAATATGATACAAGTTGAAGCCATCTATCTGTCTACAAATTAATATTAGAGCAATATCATAATATACTTCCGACAGTTCTGAGAATTTGTTGCTAGAACCGCAGCTGCTTCTCACCTATATTAAACAACATACTATAGTGTTCAACTTGCTTTAGTTGTTTCCAGTAAAGACATAGCTACTACATCACTATTACAATAACTCTTTTCGTGCTTATAATTCCAGAATTTTCTTTCGTCAAGACATGAGTTGTGCATAAATTTGAATGCTTTGCATTTAACATTTTACAATTGTTTTTTATAGTTATATGGCAATTATTTTCATAGAATTATATTTATTTGATCATCGTATAGGCTATAGGCGAAATAGTGATTTAGACTCTTATGTGAACTAGATGTTGCGAAACTAATTTTTACGGATTTTATCGCGTTTAATTTAACTTTTTAATTCCCGACGTTTCCCGGGTCACGGGTGCTTTATAGCACCCGAAACGTCGGGTCACGGGGAGGGACTGAGGTGTATGACGTCCCGTACGTAATTCAAGATACTGTAAACCTATTCTGCGTAGATCGGACCAAAAATTGATATTAAAAAACTGAAGGTAGCCGGGATAACTATGACATCGGGACGTCAAACACCTCAGTCCCCCCCGTGACCACGAGTGCTGTAAAGCACCCGAAACGTCGGGAATTAAAAAGTTAAAATTAAACACGATAAATTCCGTAAAAATTAGTTTCATTTAATGTGTAGTCTTCGCGTAAATATAAGAAATCATTAGACGTTGCGAGTTTCGTTTTTCTTTTCGTGGTATAGCCATGTTGCAGCTATATTAGTAGTATAGTTGTAGCACGAATGGGTCAGCTCAACCGGAGAAGGACCTCGCTTTCACAGAATACCAGCGTAAAATAGCAGCTTAACGCTCCTGTGTTTCGTATGGTGAGTGTAGAGAACCGGAGACCCTTTTTACGGGACAAGAGACATTCCATCTTAGTCCTCAAGGGTGACAACGCATCTGCATTTGGGTCTTTATTGGGGATAGATGTAGATGTCTATGGGTTACAGTAACCACTTACCATCAGGTGGACTGTGTGCTCTTTTGTCACCCTATCCTATAAAAAAAATATATTACTAGCGATCCGCCCCGGCTCCGGGTATTTCTGGATCTCGATAACAGCGCCACCTACCTACAAATGTGAATCTAAACCATCTAGGATCTATTCAAATACACACAACACATTTCACCAATTTCTTTTATATATAAAGATAAGCAGGTGTTAAACTACATTCCCAAGTGATGATGAGTGGTGGTGTAGTGGAAGACGGTTAAGCGCGCTCAATTGGCTTAACAAAAACCCATTTAATTTGCCTTAAAGATATTGTAATCAAAAGGAAAGACAGATGCTGGTAAATGATTCCACTCCATTGATGTACGCGTTACGAACGAGGACTTTAAACGTTTGGTTTGAAAGCATGATATATTGTGGTTCGAGTATCCAGCAACGGGTCTAACACCCGTATTCAAGAACGATACTATGCGTGCGCACAGTAGGCTTTAACGCACAGTGGACGAAATTTTGTTTTATAAACGTCACTTGAGTGTTACGACGACACTAGACGACGAGACGACACTATGCGCTCATCAAAATGCACGCACAGATAAAGCAGCTCGCTAGCTACTTAACTCTACGCATAGTGCGACAAATCAATGCAAATGTCAAACTGGTATGGGGTATATAGCTTGTTTGTTGATTTTGATTACAGCAGCGAAGATGATTTTGATAATTATATCCTGGAGAGAATAAACGTGCAAAGCACTATTAGCACAAGAAAAGTGATACGTGACTTTCAAAATCCTTTTGATTATTACAGTGCCAATGAATTTTAAAGTCACTTAGGTTTTCAAAAGATATCGTAATAAATATACATCTACCTCTAATAAATGCAGATGTTACTATTGGCCTTAAGATTTTATTTATCTGGGAGTTTCCAGATTTGGAATAACAATTCAGTTAATCTACCTATCAACAGTTTCAAATCCACATTATTTTAAAAATACTTATGCATAAGTACCCTATATTAACAGTACCAGTAACGTCTTTTACCTGAAAGAAAACAACACGTGTTGTTATTTTTTATCTGTCATTCAACTCGAGTGAAGTCGCGTCACAACGTTAACCAATCACGGCGCCCCATTCACTGCTATGTGTCCGCACAACAAAGAGTCCACTAAGTATTGTTCATGAAATGAACGGCCTGCCATGACGAACGCAGTGAGAAATACCTTACTTAGCATAGTGTTGCTACCATACTTATGTATGTGTCGCTTGTGAATACGGGCCTAAGCTATCGCGACCCTCGTCGTAGGTGTCCCAAGAGGTGAAGAAATGCGAGAAAGATATTTACAGATTACAATGTGACCTTCTCGTTGATGACTGGTGTAAAAATAAATGGATACGCTGACGGGACCCTGTCGCTGACGGAAATAATAAATTTATTCTTATGAAATAAAAGATTTCAAAAGGTGGACTTAATGTCTTTTGGAATTATGTACCAGTCAACCCAGATCATATATCAAAGTGTGCGAGTCGTCTGGTATGTACTAAGGTCGCTTATTCGCCTGCCAAGCGAGGCGCGAGTCGTATGCTCGATCTTAAGTCTACGATTACAAAGTACTTTTTAAAGTACCGGAGGCACTTCGAGCTATTTCTATGCGCGTCTTTACCTCGTGTTCACAGCTCCAGATGTTATTAAGCCATGTCCCTAGATACCTGTACTTGCGCACCCTCTTAAGTTTTTGGCCCGCTACACTGATAGCAATGTCACAATAACACAAATATATAATAACATAAATATGATAAAACAAATGTACCGTATTGAACATTGTGTACAACATGCACAATGTACAATAAGGTACAGAAATCATAAGCTTTATTACTGACAACTCGTTACGTCGTCGTAGTACGTCTGGGATGATATCTCACTTTCATCTTATTTATTATGAAATATAAATTTAAGGCTGCTCATTTATGATCCTTCGTCATCTAAAAGTGAGGTAACTCGGAGTCATCTCTTAAACTAACATTTTATTACTTATATAAATAGGTAAATATGTCTCGGCGTAAGCTTATCAAAGTTACAAACAAAAATAGTGTGACATCACATTAATGCTGTTTATTTGAAAAGGGTCTGGGCTTGAGCCTTCGAAAAAGAAATCTCGGCTTAATACCTTAAAATAAAAGTGACCTTTAAATATCGGACCAGGGTATGTTTCGGTTACTTTCGTATTTCTGTCACACGCAATATTTGATTTTGTGCAGGATATAACTTACCTAGTTACCTTATTTTCTTATAGATACGTAGGTCTAATAACCAAACAACAATAATTTTAAACAAGAGAAAGGAATTATTAAACGACGTAAAAACTAGCAATAACAATTTTTTATCTTACATTTTTTATATTCTTACATTGTCATCCGATTCTGAGCTATGCTTACATATTATGCTTAAAAATTCAAGTATCTAGCTCATCGGGAAATTCGTTTAAAATCAATTACTAAATTCGACCCAAACATACATGAAAGTGAGTTGATACTCGTAAAAACGTGGTAATGAACAATGTTGTTGCGGCGCTGCATCGACGCGGGTTCGTAGGTCTACAAGTAATTATCCCGGGTCTAGTTGTGTGTCCTTGTGCATACTTGTAAATCCCGTCCACGTCACAGGAGGAAATCTTACTTTGGGCTTTACGTTCTAAGAAAACCACTGAAACTAATAAAGATATATATTACAAAAAAGGTAAGAAATAAATATATCAATGCAAACAACAACATATTATGGACTAGTACTCATGAAATCCCGCAAACCGACTGCCGCAGATCCAGCGTCTGTATTGTGTTCGCGTCTAAAGCCGACACTACTGGAAATCTGAAAAGGTCGGCCTATTGAAAATCCGTAGGATTAACACAGTTTAAGAAGGGGGAATTTTTTCATTCTGAACAAAATTTTGCACGATGAAGCCGGCAAATGACGAGCGGCGGATTTTGCACCGATGTTACAGTGCTTCACGAGTACCGGGGAATCTTCTTTTAAATGACACGTATTGACGTCGAAAATTGCGTCTAAAGTTGATTTTTAATAATTTAAATTTCTCGAAAATTTTCACATACATATTAGTGTTTCTTCTATCGATTTTCTAAGAAAGATTTAACGTAAGGTATTCCTTTAAAATAAAAATTATGAAGCACAAATAATTGTTCCGGGTTTAGGTGTTTCGTCATTTTCATTATTACAAGTACACGTTTTTACGGGGTAGAGCTATGCTGCAGCTATATTATTAGTATAGCTGTAGCACGAATGGGTCGGCTCAACCGGGGAAAGACCACGCTCTCACAGAATACCAGCGTAAAATAGCAGCTTAACACTGCTGTGTTTCGTATGGTGAGTGTAGAGAACCGGAGACCCTTTTTACTGGAAATGAGGCATTCCATCTTAGTTCTCACGGGTGACAATGCATCTGCATTTTGATTCGTAATCGAAGATAGATGTAGATGTCTATGGGCCACAGCAACCACTTACCATCAGGTGGACTGTGTGCTCGTTTGTCACTCTTATCCTATAAAAAAAGTATAACCTAAGGCTTCTACTGCTTAACTTCTTTTTTAACACGCTTTTATTAGCTTGGTATGTATCTATGTATCCATGTAACGGAATTTTTGAATATGATTTTCATCCCCTTCAAAACGTCGGATTGATTTTAAACGTTTTTTTTTCCAATAAAATGGAATTTTATGTTAATCACTGTATTCTTATTTTAAACTCATTGAAAATTATTTTATACTTTTTAGTTCGGTTATCTCCAAAGGCTTGTTTTTTTTTTTTTTGAAACTATTATTTATTATAGAATAAGGGTGATAAACGAACACACAGTTCCACCTGATGGTAAGTGGTTGCTGTGGCCCATAGACATCTACATCTATCTTCGATTACGAATCAAAATTCAAATGCGTTGTCATCCGTGAAGACTAAGATGGAATGCCTCATTTCCAGTAAAAAGGGTCTGCGGTTCTCTACATTCACCATACGAAACACAGCAACATTAAGCTGCTATTTTACGCTGGTATTCTGTGAGAGCGTGGTATTTCCCCGGTCGAGCCGACCCATTCGTGCTACAGCTAGTATAAATGGATCACCATACGAAACACAGCAACATTTAGCTACTATTTTACGCTAGTATTTTACGCTTGTATTTATTTGTATATTTATTTAAAATCTTTATTGCAGCTAAAGTGTACAATTGGCGCACTTAATGCCTTTAAGATAATTCGATGTAACCATCTCATATATAATAAAGATAAATACTCCCTATATAACTTTTTAAATGACGACTTATATTCATAATAATCATCATTATCACCAGTACGGTTCCTCTCTAGTCCAAGGCCAAGCCATAACAAGAAATTCGACAAAAACAGTACCAACAACATTTTTACTAGCATATTTATATTTGCTGCACTATACACGGTAGAGCCGCGCTGCAGCTATACTATGGTTGCAACACGAATGAGTTCGAACGACCGGGGGAAGAACCACGCACTCATACAATACCAGTGTTTCGTATGATGAGTGTAAAAACGCATTTACATTTTTAGAGTTTCATAGAGAATAAGATATCTATGGGTCATTGCATCCACTTGTCAAGCTGATGTGCTTATAGATAGCACTTCCCTTGAACTGTGTGCTAGTTTAACATCCTTATTCTATAAAAAAAAAGCTTTTAGTCTATTAAATCTACCTTAAATATTCCAAGCGTACCATTCGCCTTGATTAAAATATAGAACGCGATTTTAATAAGAAACCCAACGGCCAATTTGCGCAGAATTTGATTTTCAACGTAAGCTGGCTGTTAAGTTGTAATTTTACACATCGGCGTTGCTCCGAGACGAACGTTAATTCTGTTGAACATTGTGAAAATTAACGTTTAATAAAATGTTGTCGACTTAAATAAAATTTCAAATTTAAACTTTTACGCGGTAAGGCTTACGCTGCGGCGTTGAATTAAATGAATGAAAAAAAAAACTGTCGTGAGTCGTGACCGAATTCTGCTACCAATCTCAAGGGAGACTAGCCATCTGCGTAGGAAAACTCCAATACAGGCGCCCTCTCTATTTTCTATACTTTAAGACCGATGAGATAGCAATCTGACACGATCGGAGAGAAATCAGACGGCCTTGTGGGTCTGCTACGGAGGATTTCTTCACAGAAAAACCCATTCATAGAAATAGTTACGAACCACATTATAAATGCTTATATACGTTAGTATGTATGTATGTGACTGGTATACCTACCACTCATATGTTTCACGCGCTAATTAAAATGGGCTTCATGAAAAGTAATATGTTTCGTTATTACTGTAACATTAATTAAAAATATATCCGACCGTGCAAAGCCAGATGAAATCCGCGCCATTCATACGTCCGCCAATTGAAATTCAAACTGGTCGAGGAAAAAGCCCCGAGAAGCGTAAACAGATTGTTTGCGCAGTGCAAACATTTGAATTACGGTATTGTGGGTATACGGTTAAAGGCAGCTACAATGATACATTTCGCTAACATTGTCCATCTTGACAGCTTACTAATAAATATATAAGATTACCGTTACCGTTACAGTCTATTAAAGTCAATTTAAAAAAAAATCTCATGGGGGTATTTGCCATAGTTGCCACGCTTGGCAAGCGGATTGGCAACAGCAGTTTTTTTTTATTTTCAATCGTTATTAGAAAGACGCTGCCGGCCATCTCCTGATTTTTTTCCCTTTGTCGCCTTTTATGAGAACCACGGGATCATATGGGGTAGTAGATATTCTTTTACCGCCACTACGCGGTATGTAAGATAGTAGTAGGCGGTAGTCACTTACCATCAGGTGAGCCGCATGCTCGTTTGCCCCCTCTCCTATAAAAAAAAAAAATATTAAACTAGCTGTGCCCCGTGGTTTCACCCGCGTCATCACGTGTCCGAGGTGCGTGACATGACCTAGTTCAAGCATTTCATAACGGCTAGGGTTTAAGCATCGTTTGCGCGCCCAGCCACGTATTGAATTATTTTAATTTTACATTATCTCTTAAACTATGCGTCCAAATAACATGGTATAAGGATCAAAGTTTATCTTCATAAAATTGTCTTGATCATGAAGTAACTTTCGTTCGTAAGGATAAATAGGCCATGCCTAATAATAACACTCATAAATCACTTTTAAATGTTCAATATTTTTTTGTCACAAAATACCAAATTATGGCTTATGTATAAGAAATAGACATATGGTATCATGGACTTTTTTTTAGACGGAGTAAAGGTCTATGTTTATATTTCTAGTACATTTTATTTACGTATCCTTAACGATAACACCAGCGTACGCGGATAAATCATTTCGGGAGTGCTTTTTCTTCTGACTTGCTTAACAAATATCCATATTTAAGGCTAGCTGAGTAATATGTATAGCTTAATGCTAGATAGCCTATACTATTCCACATGAATCTGGCTGTAATATACAAAAAGAATTTTTCAAATCAGACTGGTAGTTCCAGAGATTAGCGCGTTTAAACAAACAAAAAAAAAACTCTTCCGCTTTATTATATTATATAGTATAGATTTCTAATTTTGTTCCATTTCCATAGATTGCCTCATAGGGGCGATTTCGCCATTGTTTTTTCAGCGGGTTCGGACCGTAGTTTTTTATTATTTTGAGTTGATATCAGGAAGATGCTTCTGCCCATCTCTTGTTTCAGTGTTTATCTTGGTTCTTATAATTTAGATGAGATAATAACCCCTGGGAATGAGGTAACCTCATCCAAGCTGTTTCTGCGTTTTAAAAATAATCGTACAACCTAATTTATATTGTATGGTATGAGTTTCTTGCTGGTTCTTCCCAGGACAGGATTTTTTTGCCGAACCAGTGGTCAACGTAGAAAATTACTTTCAGTAAGAATTGAAAGTATAAAATGCTCTATATTTAATTTAAAAAAAAACTAGTTTTTTTTAAAATTAATACATACCTCCATAAACTCCATTTACGTTATGAATAATTATTTAATCTTAGTTATACTAATTGATATATTTTGTGTGGCACGCGGACGTCTGTATGTCACTAGCCGTTTGGGATTTCTGAAAACCAGCGCTGTTATTTCGGCGACAGCATAAGCTAAGTGAATCCGTTTGCCTAACGCACCACAACACACGTGAGGAACGTACTTTAAATGTATTTTGTAAATGTACATACCTTTGTTATATTTGTTCAAGTTGTTTTTTTTTTTTATGTTTATTAAACCTATATCGATTGATGCGTTTATAAATATTTACGTGTAAGTGCCTATTTAAAATGTGTGGTGTTTTTTACTTTTATTAGGGTGATGTCTTTCCAATATTTCCGAATTTTTTCAATTAAATGATAAATTAATTGAAAAAATATTAAATAAACCAGCATGCTTAAAAAGAAGTATAACCTCGCCTCTAGGTACTTCAAAACAGTTTTTGCCAAGGCAAAGTATAAGCACATTGGCAGAATTGACGAGAAATTAATAAAACTCGAGATAAAATCCACACCATCTGGATGATTGGCGATCCATCACTGTGCGATTTACAAGAAGTTTACCCTGTGTAATCAATTACCACAGGTAAGTTTTCCGGCCCGATACGACTTAGGGACCTTCAAGAAAAGAGCCTAATCTTTTTTTAAAAGACCGGCAACGCATCTGCAATTCCCCTGGTGTTGCGGTTGTTCGTGGGCAGTGGTAGTCACTTACCATCAGTTGAGCCGCATGCTCGTTTGCCCCCTCTCAAATAAAAAAAAAAATTGGTAAAATTAGTAATTGACCTTTTACAGATCTCTATGTTCTTTGAGAAAATTTCTCTATTCAAATGTTTGTTCTTTTGTACATATTTCTACCAAGAAATATCGACTCTCCGGGAAGTTTATCTGCGAAAGGTTAATTTTCCCCAACATTATGTCCTACTTGATACGTCACAAATCTTCGCAAAATTATAAATATAATTGCTCCTAATGGTATATGATGTCTTCTCAAAAGGCTTGTGTATTTATTAAAGTGAGACATATATCGTATCAGCCCTTACCGCTTACAATTACAAGGTGCAAGTTCGACCTTAGATGGGATATTGTTTTAATGCCTAACACTCCAGCATTAGCTCCTCTAAATAGCGGAATGTAGAGGTAGGGATAAAATTAGGAAATTGAAGAGTTGATATCCGAGCCGATACTCTTTTGCCTTTTTGATAAAAGCCCATAGACTTCGTTGGCTGGCTATCTCGAAAGAATGGGAGAGGATTGAACAGTAAAGCGGGCGTACTTGGGAGTGCTGGATGAGCGATGGCCAGTCGCTCCGTTACAGTCCACCGTTAGACATGGGCCACCCCCATTTATTTAAAATAGTTTAATACATAATAACTAAGTAGGAAAACAATATTACAGTATTTATAAGTCACACCGGTGGGCACAGGCCTCCTCTCCTTTCTGAGTGGGCTTAATTCGTGTTAACGGACTTCACATGTTTCGATTTTTTTTATACTTCTTTAATTTCTTTGACAGGCAGATGGCCCGTGGTAAGTTAGTATTTAAAATTGCAATTAACAATTTCATTGCTGTCGGCGGACGGTGGGGTTCGATCCCGGGTTGCATACTTTTTAAAAGTATTTTTTTTACTTACCTGTAGTTCAGAACATGTTAACACCTTTTCATTATTTTTTTAACATAAAGTTTTACTATAATATTAAACAATTATTTATACTGATTTAAATAAGAACCAGCATGACAGCGATCATCTCATTCCCTGGGGCTATTTTCACATATTCCGTAATATTATAAATTACTAGGTGGGAGGGCTCGTCTTCTCGATAGGAGTCTGTCTGGGTAACTACCGCCCTCTTACCTTTATCTGCCGCTAGAAAGCAGTTGCACTGCTGTGGCCTGAAGGGTACAGAGGGTCAGTCTTTGTCCTTTTTTGCAGAACAAAGGGTGACAAATGAACACACAGTTCACCTGATGGTGAGTAGATGCTGTGCCCCATAGACATCTACATCAATCCTTAATTAAGAATCACAAAGCAGATGCGTTGTCACTCCTGCGGTTTAAGGTCGAATGCCTCGTTTCCAGTGAAAATGGTCTCCGATTCTCTACACTCACCGTACGAAACACAGCAGAATTAAGCTGCTATTTTACGCTGGTATGCTGTGAGAGCGTGGTCCTTCCCCGGTTAAGCTGTGTTACAACCATAATATAGCTGTAGCATGGCTCTACCACATATAAACTCTTCAAAGGTGATCTGTGGCCTTCTTTGAAGTTGGTCGCAGGTGTCCGTGGACTGAAACAGCCACTTACCATCAGGTGGAATGTAAGTTCGTTTGTCACTACAGTTTTATAAAAAAAATTAAAAACTTTAAAATAAAAGGTTTTAAACTTGATGATTGACAAACATTTAACATTTTCTGAGATTATGTCGTAAAATCGAATACATTGCCCCATAAACGAATTACGAATTATGTTGAGGCTAGTCATTTCATTGTGGGTCTCATTGTAGGAAGAACTCTAGGCGGATTTTAGTGAATGATAGATTGTTTACGTCGCCACCACACGGCAAACAAATGTTAACACTCGTGTATCACTTATGTATAAGGTTTATTTATTGCACAGACTGTCATTTTTACGAGCATTGGAATAGAATAGAACATTATTTTTATGTTTCATTATTAACACGACATATATTATCATATTTAAAAATATAAAGCGGTATCCATATGTTTTTAAAATTGTGTATGAACACAAATTCCACCGAGCACGACTCTCTCGCGTGGTTTAGACGTGTCAGTGACGCGGACAATGAAAAAACTTTTTGGACGTCGTCCACGGCCGCAGCAAAAGAAAAACTTTTTAAAACGCCATAAATCAACGCCGTTACTCTAGACTGAGACGTCATTATTTCATTCAGGCACGCGTTTTTGTAATAAGAATGGAAAAATGGATGGATAAAAATTGCTTGCGACTTAACTTCCGCGAAAGTTTGACAGTTATACGGTCATAGCTTCTTTTGCACGGTTGTCTGTTATTAATCGGATATTTCATTACATATTCGTAATGAGAATTTCCGCAGTAGAACCAGAGTAACTGCTATATCAGTTACTCTGGTTCTAGTGCGCAACGTATGACAATACAGTTACCGTCAAAGCCTATTAAAAGTCCACTGCTGAACATAGACCTACCTCAAAGATTACCTCATAAGGGGGATATTTGCCGTGGTTGTCTCGCTTGGCAGGTGCGTTGACAAACGCAGTTTTTTTTAATTGCTATTAGGTTTGTTCCCCTCTGTCGCCTCTTACGACACCCACGGGATGATATGGGGTAGTTGATATTCTTACACCAAAAGGCAGAAGTGACAATAACCTGGCCATATGGCTCGAAGAACGGACAATTGACGGGGACGAAAAGTTCTTGAGTGGCAGCCTCGTGTATTGATAAGAGGTGCAGGAAGTCAATTAATGCCTGTGGCTTAGGATCGTGCGTTGTGGTATTCTTTGAAGGAGGCCTTTTTCTTCAGTGGACTTGTTATGGATTGTAATACTGATGCTGATGATATATTTAGTAAAGCTCAGGCATCAGTTTATTTTAAAAGGTTAGTTAATTTTATCACGGTAAGAAAACAAGCAGTTTTAATACATATTTATTTACATAACATAATATACAATATTTTATTATATATAATATTAAAAACTATAATAATAATAAAACTATAACTAGAAACGTAATTATCATATAATCCTACACCCCGCGGTATCGTGCCAAGAACGCTGGCTGCGTTTCCCCGCTGAATTGCTATACTTAGCCTTTGAGCGAGAAAAGAACCAGTCCTCTTATCACCAGCACCAACGACCAGCCGCAGATGGAGTTCCTTTAGGAACTTCACCACACGTGGACACCATGGACCGATAGTCTCTACAGGTAATAGCACAAATATGTAGTCATCTCTCAGAGACTCATATTTGCGCCACTTATTCAGTTCAGCCGCCTCTGATGCGGCCCCGGCTCTTTAATTGGATTGAGATTTGAGTTTTAATTGGATTCAAGGATAACAAAGTTCAAAAATAGTAATATTAAATAAGAAAATAATATGACTCTTTACTCGTTCAGGTCTTTACTCGTAAATATCTCAATCCGCACTGTCCATACGTACCGAAGGGCGCCTGAAACGTCAGGATTTCAACACAGAACTAAAATAAGTGAAACCATCTGTAAAATTAGTTTTATCCAGTGTGTCATAGGCTGAATAAAATTAAAATACATAGTAGCGGGTCATTCCCAACGCCTCTGATTACTCACTGGGAAGTCTAAGCAATATGTTGTAAACAAGATTACCGAAGTAAACGCATTATTTACTTATTTATTTAAATTGGAGAAAAAACATTTTTATTCAAAATTGGTCTTTACAAAGCACTTTTTGTAGGTCAAGAAAGCTACACCATCGCTCTAACAAGTCCCTACTGCTGAGCCATTCATTTACTGGTAAAGTTGCATTCGATTTTAGACCTCAGAGGTCTTCATTTTGATTCATCAAGAACAGAATAATAGTATGTTTGGGGCGTAGCATTCACTTACCATCAGGGGGATTACGTGCTGGTTTGCCAATCTTATTCTTTTTAAAATATTTGATTACAGTTAGTTTATAGTTTTGAGTATATTATCACAAATATCATATTAACCTTGTTATAAATAGTAAACATCTAACCAAAATAAGCCGTTAGTTTTATGGACCTTATTTGAAATCGCAAGCTTAAATTTATTGCGTGTGTTATAGTTATGTACATCACTAATATTGTCAAATGTTATAATGCTACTGTTAAGATTTTAATTTTTTTAAGTCTCTGAGTGAGCCTCTGAGACTAATTTTGTGAGTTTATAGTTTTGTGTATTTTTTGGATCCGTTATATATATTAAAAATCATTAAACAATATTGATAATACAGCCCGTACGGATATAGAATAGAATTAAAAATGGTTGCTCATCGAGCCCGTACCGTCGACATGCACAGTACTAATAGCGAAACCACGCTTATAACGGTATATCGTTATAACGTTATATAATTTGGTTAATTGGAAATTTTCTATTAATGGGAAAATATTTGAAAATAATTGTATACGCAAGTAGGTACATTTATTTTAAAATAACATTTATAACTAGTGACCCGCTCTGGCTTCGCCTGGGATCTATTAATGTGGCGTTATTTAGATTTAAAATAATCATTAAAAAACATTTGTTTTATCTTATCAATATTTCTATTTTAATAAAGTCTCTTAATTTTTCGGATAAACATGGAATTTAAATTTTTCTCTGTTCGTGATGTTTTATTACAATCTGTTCAGTTATTCCGAAGATAACTCGGACAGACAGATAAACGAAAATTTTAAAAATGGTCGGTTACTCATATCTCAATAGCATGTAAATATTTTAAACTAAAATATTAACAAACATAATCAACAATAATTATAAAGAAAACTCTCAGGCCAAAGTTTATGGCATTGTGTTATCATTGATTCTAATTACAAGTTGGACTGAAGTTACAGAACGTACGAAAAACACATATCGGAACCTTTTTTTGCAGTCTTTACAGGCTGGTGTGATTTCAGATAGGGACAGTGTGCGAGCGAGAGGTGGATAGAAGCTTCGCCATTTTCAATCCCATTCTTTAACCGCACGGGTTGTGTGTATTTTTATAAAATTAGAATATCCCTGGACGCTGGTCCATATTAACAGTATTGTGTTACTGTAAACTGTAAATATTCAGTCAAATAATCCATCAGGTTTCTTTCTTACTGTAACAATAACCCATAAGATGATATTCACAACATTAAACAGTGTCGTCTCAGTCTTATGATATAAATTTAATGAAATAAAGTTTCAAACAGTACCTCATCAGAAACTTTCAACTTTACCAGGCGAGTGAGAAGGCTTTTATTCTTTCCGATACTTAGATGTCAGTTTAACGCTTTTCTTAAAATGTAAGCAATATAGATCTGCTAACGACATTTAATCTAAACGTACGTTATTTTCTGGCTTGGTTCCAACAGGTCTTTATCTGAGTTTGTTTCCGGCTCGTAATCACATATTGTAGCACAGAAATGGGTTTTTAAAGCGATGATATTTTACACATTAGATTTGAAACTAGATTTAATAAGGCAAAGGAAATGTTCATGCGTTCATAATAACAGCCAATCAAAGTCCGTCGCTGAACATAGGCCCATAGATTTCCTTAGTAGTAATTAGCCGTAGTTGCCACTTTTGACAAGCGTGTTGGTAACCACAGAATTTTTATTTAGCTGATATCATGAAGATGAAGTTTCAGTTTTTCTATATCGCTCCTTACGACACCCACAAGATGATAGAAACGTTTATTCTTACATCGCCAATACACGGTAGTGAGCAATGCAGTTCCTCTGCATTGCTCACTACCGTGTGTTACGTTCCGTTTGTGTTAGAATCTTAACATATTGTTCTTTTTATTTTATCTTTATAAAATAAATAAAATTCATCATAATTTCGGGAATCAAAATTATTATTTAATTTTTAACTCTTGTCTCTATTTATTCCTCAATTTATTGTTCGCTTTTTATTAAAATTGTGCAGTTGGTATGGTTTGAGTAATTATTTATATTTTGGCTCACCTTTAGATTAACTACCCAAAGTTAGCACTTTCAAATTCTTATTATTATTTTCAATTATTTGCAACTATAATTAAAAATAAATAATATTGCATTAGTTAAAATTATTTCCCGGTTAAAATTAGTTTTGTAACAGTACTTATTTAATTTATTTTGTGTATGTGTTGATTTATATTAAATATTATTTTTGACTAAAGAAGTTTGGTTAAAAGTACTTTTGACTATGACTGGTAGTTAAAACGACTTTTGACTAGGAAGGAGTATTTAGTAGAAAAGTATTTTTTATATTTTTAAAAATGTTAATTGACAATCGATTTTATAACAAAAAAAAACATGCGTGAGTGTCGCGGAACACTCGGTTGGAACGAAGTTCCTTTCGTAGTATATTATTATTGATAAACATATTATACTTATTATTGATTAACAAATACAAATAAAGGCCGGCAACGCATCTGCAATTCCCCTGGTGTTGCGGTTGTTCATGGGCGGCGGTAGTCACTTACCATCAGGTGAGCCGCATGCTCGTTTGCCCCCTCTCCTATAAAAAAAAATGAATTACTAGCGTCGATTAAAATGAAACTTCATTTAAAATAATATTTATTTCATGGCAAGATGAGAAAAAGAGCGAGGGAGATGGGTATGATTCCATCTCACTCGCTCTATAGAAAGGGGGGTCGTGACGGAAAAATCTTACACTTTTTCTCGCCTAGCCCCCATCCGTCAAATTCGTACCGAGCGATAAGGAACTTAGTTCGAATAGTTTTTTTTTTGGCTAAAGTAGTTTTTCGTAAGCTATCATTGAGATGCCGTTGTAGGGTGGTACATTTGGTACATCCTGCGGGCTTAGAAAAAACTAGTTTAACCTAGGATAAACTAATTTGACCTAAAATCAGGTTTGGCCCGTACCTAAGTTCAAGTTCTTAATGCAGATTTGCTCAAAACTAGTTTTAAACGGAATTTCATTAAACATATGCATTTTGAGGGAGGGTTCCTAAATAAAAAGGGCAAAAATTACTTTAATTGCTTATACTCCATTAATCACTACAAAGTATGCTTAACCTTTTTATTTAGTCTCCCTTCATACTGAAATATGCTATTTGAGATCCTGGCTGGCCCAGGCAGCTGCTGCTATTTATACTGGCGCTCTCTTACCAACGGTTTTGCTTGGCATTGTCACATTAACAACGGCTTAGTTCTTTTATTTGACGTAACGAGGTTACAATTAATATTAACTGACTTTAAATTTCCACTGGTGATTAATTTTGTTTGTCAATTTAAATGCGGCTGTGTTTTATTATAGAACTAGACTAGACTAGACGTTTCAGTGCGGCTTATACAATATGCATACCGTGAATGTAATATCAATTAAAAAAATAATACATAAAGCAATTTCATTTGTGACAGCAGGTTTCAAAGAAAAAGTGGAATTCTAGTTTAATGGTACCTATATAAAATTTTAGCTAACAAATATATTCGATTTTATGATGAATATATAGATGAGCTGTGATGAGCAATACTATGATGAGCTGATTTACCACATACTCGGTGAAGTGAGGAAATCTTAAAAAAATATTTCGAAAGATTCCTTACCCTAAAACCATCTCAGATAAAAGAGTTGTATGCCCAGCAGTGGGACGTAGATAGGCTGTAACTTTACTGCTTAGTATTGCGTAATGTAGATAATAACTTTTAGATTCGAACCGGATCGAATCGAAGGAAAATCGGATGATTCATATCGTAATAACTGTAGTTATTAAATGTGTAAGTTGACAGTGACAGTGAGATTGACGCTATCATCTATGAAGGGGGTGATCGTCTTTTTATGAATAAAATCCCTAAATATTTAATATGCTCTGCATTATTTAATAATCTACTTAGTATTGACACTATAACTGTCTTAACGACAGTACCTTATGGGCATGTTTCCTTTTATACATAAGGGAAAACTTACGCTTACTATTGTTGACATATACCTAGTCAGGTCATAAGTATTGTCACACAGTAAAAACTTTTCTTTTAGAATGCTGGCCACAAAAAAGTTTATTAAATTCGAATTTCGAATTGTTCATGAAAATAAAACTGTATACTTTTTAGAATTTTACTCATTTTTAAATATGGAGTGGACGCTTAAAGAAGACCGTGTTGCAGTTATTGCGTTGCATCGTTGCGGTTACGCGCCAATTCAAATTTTTGACATACTGAAAAATTTGAATATAACCAAAAGATTCGTTTATCGTACCATCAAACGATACAATAAAGACTCTAGTGTAGATGACAGGTCAAGAAGTGGTCGCCCGCGGTCTGTTAGGACTCCAGCAGTGATAAAAGCTGTGAAGGCGCGAATTCAAAGAAATCCCAAACGGAAGCAGAAACTGTTGGCCCTTCAGATGGGGTTAAGCAGAACCACGGTGAATAGGATGTTAAATGAAGACTTGGGCTTCGGGCATATCGAAGAAAAACAGGACATCGTTTGAATGCTCGTCTAATGGACCTGAGACTGAAGAGATGCCGCACTTTGTTGAAGCGGTACGCGGGAAAAAAATATCGGGAAATTCTTTTTTCGGATGAAAAAAATTTTACCGTAGAAGAGAGCTACAACAAACAAAATGATAAGGTGTACGCACACAGTAGTGAAGAAGCGAGCAACCGTATTCCGCATGTCCAACGAGGTCATTTTCCATCCTCGCTCATGGTATGGTTGGGAGTTTCTTATTGGGGCTTAACAGAGGTACATTTTTGTGATAAAGGTGTAAAAACGAATGCAGTTGTGTATCAAAATACAGTCCTGACGAACCTTGTGGAACCTGCTTCTCATACCATGTTCAATAACAGGCACTGGGCATTCCAATAAGATTCGGCGCCAGCTCATAGAGCGAAGAGCACACAAGACTGGCTGGCGGCGCGTGAAATCGACTTCATCCGGCACGAAGACTGGCCCTCCTCCAGTCCAGATTTGAATCCGTTAGATTACAAGATATGGCAACACTTGGAGTAAAGGCGTGCTCAAAGCCTCATCCCAATTTGGAGTCACTCAAGACATCCTTGATTAAGGCAGCCGCCGATATTGACATGGACCTCGTTCGTGCTGCGATAGACGACTGGCCGCGCAGATTGAAGGCCTGTATTTAAAATCACGGAGGTCATTTTGAATAAACTTTAGTGTCATAAGAATCTATGTTTTGTTAAGTTCATTTTGGTATATAAATGGTTGCATAATAAATAAACTTGTTTCAATTATTTTATATTAAACATGTGACAGAATTTATCACCTGACTAGGTAGTACCTAATTTCAAAGTTATATGTAATAATTAAAAATTCGCACAGTATTAGTTGATTAAGTCCTCAAGTCTTTTGTACAATTTTCGACGATTAAGTCTTGAAATAATTAATGATTGGTATGATTTTTATTTACTTATTTTTAAATTTTTTATGACGCTCAAGTTTTAGCTCATCATTCCCAATTCTTCTTGAGTTTTTCAAAAGCAGGCTGAAAAAATTAACATTCTGTATGAGACATTGGATAGGAAGAATTGTACGAACTCTGTACATTACTTAACTCTACAAATCCTGATTCATTATCATGCTTACAGATAGATATATATGTTATTCAAGCGACATTGTCACGACGCTGAAAATGTTCGACCCACGTATACATAAAAATAAGGGGCCCGTCACATGTCTATCACCTGTCGTGTTCCTTTTCTTCGTCTTTGTAATTTATAACATTGCCAAGATCTTGCTTTTCTTTATATTTGTATTTCTGTACATTACAATTGCGAAGGCCTGAGTGCCAACGGTGTCGCAGTTGCACAGAACTACGAAGAATTTGATTCGGCTTCTATTTGAAAAGTTTAGTGCGGGGAATTCAAATCAAACAGAACTATACGGTAGACGTTGGTGTTCAACTTTTAATTGAATCCAGTTACCTTCCACGTCGATAGATGAAACTTCTTTAATAATTACAGTCTGACGGAGAAAGTTCGGTCTGGTGATAAGCGATAGGCGTTTTTATTTTATTTTTTTAAGATAATTATTACGTAACAGCCTATCAAAGTTTCATTGTTGGATTTATCCCCAAAAGATTGCCCGATAGGATGTTTGTTATAGTTGGCACGCTTGGCAAGTTCTTTTTTTTTTCGATATTATGAGATGCTGCCATCTGGTATGTTATGGGCTAGTGGATTCTTGCACCACCACTACACGGTCATGATAATGATTACTACTGCTATATTCTTTAAGGTAATCCAAATTAAACATAACAATAAATATATTAATGAAAAATTTTACTAACTTAATGCTATTCAAATCACCAAGAAATCAATTGGGTAAATTTTATTTAAATTTCGAATAAAAGTCCTTCAAGAAAAGAGCATACTCCTTTTTAAAAGGCCGGCAACGCATCTGCAATTCCCCTGGTTCCCATGGTGTTACAGTTGTTCATGGGCGGCGGTAGTCACTTGCCATCAGGTGAGCCGCATGTTTCTTTTGCCCCCTCTCCTATAAAAAAGTACTTTTACGGATTTTATCACATTTAATTCTACTTTTTTAATTTCGGACAAATGTGCTGCAAAGCACCCATTCAAGGGGAAAATATCACGGGAGTACTGAGGTGATTGACGTTCTGATATCACAGTTAACCTAGGTTACCTGAATTAAACATAAGTAGAATTAAACGCAATAAAACCTATAAAAGTAGTTTTATTCGGTGTGTAGTGTTCGCTTAAAAATAAGAAATCATTATTTTATTTAAGTTGTTAATAATTTTAAAAGTTCGCTACTGTCGTTTTATAGCTGCGGGGCAACTTCGTCAAACATTTGACCCAAATTTCAAAGTAATTACATTATTCACCTTTTTTCCTCTTTTTAATACCTCCGCTTCTGCTTTGCTGTTAGAAAATGTTTGATTGGCGTACTTGAGTTGATATCTCAGCCGAGCTACAAATTAAACCATGCTGTCAGCGATGAACTTACGCTATTAAATCATTTTCTCCTTATTACAAAGCGTTTTACTTTTTTTTTTCAGAAATAAATAGACGATGCAGGCTTGTATTATTGTACCATTATTTTCTTGAAGCTGTTTACGACCCACTTTGCTGATGACAATTAGCTGACCAATTCCGATCTGAATTCTCCAATATAAATAAAATTACAACATCACCAATGTAGTCGAAGTCTATATAACTAAAAAACTACTGGTCATATCTTGATAAAATTTATATAAAACCACATGAGAAGCTTCAGCTTTCAAATACAAAAAGAATCATCGAAATTGGTTCACCTATAAAAAGTTCTTAGGTAACACAAAAAAAATACAGTCGAATTGAGAGCCCTTTTTTGAAGTCGCTTGAAAATATCGGTCGTAATCAAAAAAAAAAACTGTGCAAGACATATAATAGTGCTAAAAATTTGCACACACGCAGTAGAAATCGTTCCCAGTCTACTTGCACCCGATGTGATATTTCACCATTCGACAAACAGACGCTCGTCAAGTCTCAATCTCTTTGTTGCCGATATATTCGCATTCGAACGAAACAGTAGAGTGGGATAGTTTGCCAGCATCTGTCTTTCTATCTGATTACAACGTGGCTGTCTTCAAGGCAAGAGTGTATAGAATATTGTTAAGCTAAATCCGTACGCTTTACAATATTCGTCTTATACATTCGTCAATATACATCACTACTTTGAACATATAATACTTAAAATGTAACATCAGGGCTGAATTAAGCCATATAGAGAGTGTCTTATACAATGTGAGTGTCGGGCACTGTTCCTTTTCCCAACTACCTATATCATGTCAAAACGCTTGTTTCTAAGACCGCATGGTCCTTAAACAACGCGGGGCCCATATTATGCAGTTGCTCACTTTGACTTTGGAATAATCCGGAACGGTGTAAAATTTATGCATTTCTGAGATAGACTAAGCAGAAAAATTCGGTCAATGTAACGTAGACTACATACGATTCAACAAGCAACAAGATTTTTTTCACAATTAGGACTGGTTGTAATTCGGACACAGGGCCAGCGACGATACACCCAAACACTTAGATTTTTTCGGAAGTCGTTTGCAATAAAATATTGCAACATATTTAGGATGTTGTGTCAGCTCATTGTTGTAAAAAATTCAGTAAGAAATAATTGTCGTTGCTTTCTTTTTTTTTAAATATTTTAATAGGTTGTATTATGTTGCCGTGTGGATGTAGTATGTGGGAATCTATTACTCTATTTCTTCCCTTAAGAGTTGTAAGAGTCGACTGTCGTCGAGTCGTGAGTCTATCTACTTCCGGTAGATCGCAGTGAAACTATTTCGTTTACGCTAGACGTAAAATACCCCAATAATACTACGTGCGTTCTGCGCCCGTCAGTCCCATTTATAACATATTTCATTCTTGTTTATTAGTTCGTTGCTTCCTCTTTCTCATGTTCAAGTCAATACACTGTATGTATAGGCAGTACCTACACTTCTTAACTCAATCCCGATAACACATATCTTTCTTACTTCTAAATTATTTTTTATTCTAATTAATAAAACCAGTTTAAGGACAAAGCATATATTTTTTAAAAACTATTCAAGAATATTTTTTAAAATAGTGCGGAGTGCAGATTAACAGTTGAAATGACGCCATCAAAAATATACCTAGTCAGGTCATAAATTCTGTCACAGGTTTAATATAAAATAATTGAAACAAGTTTATTCATTATGTAACCATTTATATACCAAAATGAACTTAACAAAACATAGATTCTTATGACACTAAAGTTTATTCAAAATGACCTCCGTGATTTTGAATACAGGCCTTCAATCTGCACGGCCAGTCGTCTATCGCAGCACGAACGAGGTCCATGTCAATATCGGCGGCTGCCTTAATCAAGGATGTCTTGAGTGACTCCAAATTGGGATGAGGCTTTGAGCACGCCTTTTCCTCCAAGTGTTGCCATATCTTGTAATCTAACGGATTCAAATCTGGACTGGAGGAGGGCCAGTCTTCGTACCGGATGAAGTCGATTTCACGCGCCGCCAGCGAGTCTTGTGTGTTCTTCGCTCTATGAGCTGGCGCCGAATCTTGTTGTAATATCCAGTGCCTGTTCTTGAACATGGTATGAGAAACAGGTTCCTCATACCATGTTGAGAACAAGGTTCGTCAGGACTGTATTTTGATACACAACTGCATTCGTTTTTACACCTTTCTCACAAAAATGTACCTCTGTTAAGCCCCAATAAGAAACTCCCAACCATACCGTGAGCGAGGATGAAAAATGACCTCGTTGGACACGCGGAATACGGTAGCTCGCTTCTTCACTACTGTGTGCGTACACCTTATCATTTTGTTTGTTGTAGCTCTCTTCTACGGTAAAAATTTTTTCTTCCGAAAAAATAATTTCGCGATATTTTTTTCCCGCGTACCGCTTCAACAAAGCGCGGCATCTCTTCAGTCTTAGGTCCATTAGACGATCATTCAAACGATGTCCTGTTTTTCTTCGATATGCCCGAAGCCCTAAGTCTTAATTTAACACCCTTTTCACCGTGGTTCTGCTTAACCCCATCTGAAGGGCCAACAGTTTCTGCTTACGTTTGGGATTTTTTTGAATTCGCGCCTTCACAGCTTTTATCACTGCTGGAGTCCTAACAGACCGAGGGCGACCACTTCTTGACCTGTCATCTACACTAGAGTCTTCATTGTATCGTTTGATGGTACGATAAACCAATATTTTGGTTATATTCAAATTTTTCAGTATGTCAAAAATTTGAAATGGCGCGTAACCGCAACGATGCACCACAATAACTGCAACACGGTTTTCTTTAAGCGTCCACTCCATATTTAAAAATGAGTAAAATTCTAAAAAGTATACAGTTTTATTTTCATGAACAATTCGAAATTCGAATTCAATAAACTTTTTTGTGGCCTGCATTCTAAAAGAAAAGTTTTTACTGTGTGACAATACTTATGACCCGACTAGGTATAAATCCTGGTAAGACATACTTGGAATCGATAGATGCTGGTGGCACAGCACATTTGTGGCATTCTTTTAAGAGCACTTAAAATTACGATGGACTATTTCTTGGACATTTTTCATATACAATACACATTATCATTACAGCCCATCACAATGAAACAAATATAAGCTATATTAAAAAAATGTTCAAAGAAATGGGTCATTAAAATTTTAAGTGTTTTTACCACGTACTCAGTTGTGAAGAAGCCTGCATGTATGAGAAATAATAATATTTTAAGAACATAACATGATGACTGCTGTGACACATTGATGCAGGCTTGCGGACCCAGCACCAAAAATCCTCTCTGAAATAACAGAATGCCGTTGCTTCACTTTACGATAGTAAAATCGTCTATTTGAAGGAAATATATTACTGTTGCTGATTTTCAGCTATCTTTTGTCTCATATCGAAATGCGGCGAAGCAATGGCAAAAGATGTGCAATATTTTTAGCTCCCACTCGTAAGTATAAAATGTCCATTTCTGCATCTGCCCATAAATCCTAAACTAGATGCATATGACATTAGTGTGATATATATTTCAGATATGAACATTTAGAAAAGTGCGATAAATAATAATAAACAAATTATATATCGTGTATTGTATTGCATTGCATGAGGGACATTACTAATAAGGGTATTCCAAATATAAGTATCTATATAATATATAAATAATGATTTCATTCAACAATTATTTTTTTATTAAATAGTTTAGTATTACTTATATGAGATCACCATATAAATCTGAAGATAACAAAAATATGGGATGTAGTTTTTATTTAATTATTTATGCGACATTTTACCTTGAATTTGTGATATTCTTTAGTCCACTCAAGAACAAAAGGCAAAAAAGTTATACAAAGTAAAAATCGACTTCAAAATCTAAAATGAATAAGATTATTTCCACATAATGGCTTCTGAAGTCGTGGCTTAAATCCTTAGATACACTTTGTATTATGTTTCAACTTCAGAAACCATTATTTGGAAATTATTTCATTCTTTTTCGTTTTTGAAGTCGAGCACTACTCTTTATATTAAATCAGTTAAATCAGCTTACAGTCGGTTTTAATTTACTTGTTTTCCGAAATTGTTTACGGGTTGCGTATATGGTTTTTATATTCAGGAAAAAATATTATGTATTTTTTTACTTTATTTTTTTTTTTTTTTTTTTTTTTTATATGAGAGGGGGCAAACGAGCATGCGGCTCACCTGATGGTAAGTGACTACCGCCGCCCATGAACAACCGCAACACCAGGGGAATTGCAGATGCGTTGCCGGCCTTTTAAAAAGGAGTAGGCTCTTTTCTTGAAGGTCCCTAAGTCGTATCGGTCCGGAAAAATCCCTGGTGGTAAACTATTCCACAAGGAAGTTGTGCGAGGAAGAAAACATCTTCTAAATCGCACAGTGGTGGACCGCCAATCATCCAGATGGTGTGGATGGTATCGGGAGTTCTGCCGCGATGTGCGTTCGTGAAATTTGGCGGCTGGGATTAATCCGAACAATTCCTCAGAGCACTCCCCATGGTAGATGCGAAAGAAAATGCAAAGAGATGCAACATCTCTTCGCAGTGCCAATGAATCGAGCCGATCGGAAAGGGCTCGGTCGTCGACGATTCGAGCCGCTCTGCGCTGGATGCGGTCAAGTGGAAGGAGCTGGCACTGGGGAGCCCCTGCCCAGAGATGGGAACAGTATTCCATGTGAGGCCGAACCTGCGCCTTGTAAAGTTGCAGGCGGTGTGCCGGCATGAAATACTGTCCCGCTCTGCTGAGCACGCCAAGCTTTTTAGAGGCCAATTTGGCCTTCTCTTCCAAGTGACCACGAAACTGCACGTCACTCGATATGTCGACTCCGAGGATACCGATACTGGCTGAGGCAAGAAGGGGAGTGCCTTGAAACTGAGGAGATACGACAAAGGGGTTCTTTTTAGCGGTAAACGCGCAAACTTGTGTCTTCTGAGGATTAAACTGGACTAGATTTAGTCGCCCCCAATCCGAGACTTTGTCCAGCAAAGACTCGACTTCAGACACAAGTTTGTTCCGGTACTCGGCGACGTTTTCCCGAGAAATATTGGCCCGGCCGGTGTATAGAGCATCACCAGTGCTGTCATCCGCATAGCAATGAATGTTACCAGTTAGCAACATATCATTGATATGCAGAAGAAACAGCGTTGGTGATAGCACACAGCCTTGTGGAACACCAGCGTTAATAGGCTTGTAGTCAGAACATGCACCGTCTACAGCGACCTTGATGCTCCGATCTGCAAGAAAGCTGGTGATCCAATTGCACAATTTCTCGGGAAGCCCATAGGAAGGCAGCTTTGAAAGAAGCGCTTATTGAAAAGCATGTTGCTCATTTTTTACTTAATAATTTAGATTATTATAACTAAGTATTGCAACTTTTTGAGC
This sequence comes from Parnassius mnemosyne, assembly GCA_963668995.1. Classification (NCBI taxonomy): domain Eukaryota; kingdom Metazoa; phylum Arthropoda; class Insecta; order Lepidoptera; family Papilionidae; genus Parnassius; species Parnassius mnemosyne. Next base: position 44,537,953 of record CAVLGL010000148.1, read on the forward strand.
TCAAACTACAAATTATTTTGTCTTATGTCGTAGTGTTGACGGTGTTAACAGTTTACTATAAACATTTGTGTTTTCACCTGAGGAGACGTGCGTAATCACCCGTAACAGCTATACGATAAAATAATCGATTCTTCGTTGGTTACTTTTGTAGGATAGTTTTTTTTCGATGCTGAGTACTTTTGTAATCGATTACTTATGTTCCCATATGATACTAGGACTCGATACCTACCATTGTATGCGATACTTTTCTATAAATACTTGCTTTAGCTGCATGGACAAAGAAATAATGAAAGGAGAAAGGAAACAAATAAATGAAGTGTTGGCTGACTGGTTTCCGTCTAAAAAAATTACTGTTTATGTCTAGATAAATTATTGAAATTCTGAAATTTAAATATTTATAAATATCAGTTATTTCATTCAAAAACATAATCCCACGCATTCTTGTCTTATTTCTTTCAATTATCTTTAAATAAAATGTCCAAAAAGTACTTCATACTACCTAATAGTACCAATAACATCGATAGGATCAATACTTTTGTTTCGATATCGTATCCCTATGTGTCATGTCCGGCATAATATCTGGTCTGGTAGGGAACTTCTCAAACTTATTCGCGCGACGTTGCCATATCGCTGCACGCATGCACGCGGGGTCGATTTCTCGTCTAGGCGCTGCAGTGAGTGTAGGGTGTGACGTCTTCCATACTCAGACTAATAACTTTTTTATTGGTTTGAGCTTTCATACAGTTCCATATATCATAACGCAATTCTTACGCATTCAATGTGCCTCGGCCTTAAGTTTGTTTTAATATAAATCAACGTCACACAATAGTAAATCATTTCTTTCTCAATGCAGCCTGTTCAGCGACTGGAGTTGATGCAAAGGAAATGCATTCAATGCGGTATGGCTATACTAAACGCAGTCACGGAGAAAAGTAGCACTCAAAGCGCAAATATTGAGTATGATATTGCCACAATAGCGGGCAATATATACGCAGTAAGCTGCTAGAAATTTAATATCGAGAATACATTGGGTCTTTAGGATTATAACAATGATTACGAATGTACGGGATTATTCGTAATATTGTATTCTGTTACAGACGTATATCTATCCGTGTTTGTATATTAATTTGGGAACTGGAAAGCCATACAAAATTCAGTCGATATAGACAAATTAAATTTACTATGAAACTGAGCCTTGTAGATACCACCATTTTTCTTGGAATCACACTAGACGCGGAGCTTCAATGGAGCCCCCATATATCAAAACTAGAAAGCAGACTTAGTTCTGCAGCATATGCCGTAAAAAAGATTAGAAGTCTAACTAGTGTTGAAACAGCTAGACTAGTTTACTTTAGCTATTTCCATAGCATAATGTCGTATGGTATTTTGCTATGGGGACACGCAGCTGACACTGAAATTATATTTGTTTTACAGAAGAGGGCCATAAGAGCAATTTATGATTTAAAGCCTAAAGAGTCGCTGCGACAAAAATTTAAGGAAATTAATATATTAACTTTGGCCTCTCAATACATTTATGAAAATGTAATGTACGTACACAAAAATAAAAGTAGTTTTACAAAAATAAGTGATATTCATTCTGTAAATACTAGGAACAGACACAAGCTAGTAGTACCAGTTACTCGACTCCATCGAGTCAGTAATTCATTCTTGGGGCGATGTATACGCTTTTACAACAAAATTCCAGAAAATATACAAAATTTGACCTGCTCAAAGTTCAAAAACTTTATTAAACTAAGTTTGTATAAAAAGGGTTATTATAATATTAATGAATTTATAGATGATAATAACCCCTGGAAATGAGGTGATCGCTACCAAGCTATTTCTAATTTATTGTGTTGTTAATTTGTGTAACATACATGATTGTAAGCTGTTATTTAAAAAAAAAGTCCCGCTGGGTTTCTTGCTGGTTCTTCCCAGGACAGAGGTTTTTTTTTCGAACCAGTGGTAATCATACAAAAGAGTGACTTTCAATAAGTATTATTTATAATCTATATTGAATAAAAAAGTTTCTGTTTCTGTTTATCAATTATTTAAATTTTACCTAAATAAATGATCCGTGAATCCGATGAATGATGAATGATGATGATGAAATAAATGATTAAGTTATTTTCTATGCCTTAAAAAATTTGGGTGCCTAATACCGCTGACGTTTTAACGTCTTAAACTTTGAACTTCTGATATGATTTTAAACGTAGTAAAGCCACGCTGCAGCTATGTATATGGTTGCAGCACGAATGAGTCGGCTCGACCAGGAAAGAACGACGCTCATGCAGAATACCAGCATGAAATAGCAGTTTGTTGATTGATGTTGGTTCGTATGGTGAGTGTAGAGAACCGGTGACCCCTTTTACTGATAACGATGCATTCTATCGTCAGGGGTGTCAGCATTTTTATTTTACTCAATAAATATGTAGGTGTCCTTGGGCTACAGCATCCATTTACGTCAGGTGGACTGTGTTTGTCTGTTAAAGTTAAAAAAAGCATAGAAACCAATGTTGAGCATAAGAATCCTAAGTATAAAAGAGAGATTTTGGCAGCCAATGCGTGTTGGTGGACTTTTTGGATATCTCGCCATGCAGATCCCGTGGCAAATTTTACGACTAACAATTTTATTTCACTAAAAAAAAGTATGCTGGCGAAGTTCGAAAGACTGTCGGTATATCGAAGTGCTGAGGTGCTTGTACAGTAGGGCTACGATGGCTATCCGAGTATAGAACGATGTACGAAGCCTATCCAATTGCAGAGAGGTGTAAGACAGGGTGACGTCATATCCCCAAAACTCTTCACTGCTGCATTGGAAGACGTTTTCAAGCTTCTGGACTGGAAAGGATACGGTATCAACATCAATGGCGAGTACATCACTCACCTTCGATTTGCTGACGATATAGTCCTTATGGCAGAATCGCTGGAGGACCTAAGCACTATGCTCAATGACCTCAATAGTGTTTCCCAACGGGTAGGTACTTATGTACGCACGTAGGAAGTATACTTCTTTAGCGAAACAAAACGAAACAAAACTTGAGAGACAATTACTTAGTACTGAAGTTGTCGCTTTTAGGTGACAGTGTGCGCGCGCATCGTAACAACTTCATGGTGTCATTTTTAGCTGTCGGTGTGCGCTCGTATCCATAAAATTCACTCTCAAACTCAAATTCAAAGAAGTTTAACTTCAAAATACTGCGGTTGCCGATCCGCTTGCTAAGATGGCAACTATGGCAACTATGGCAAATATCCTCTCTATGAGGCAATCTATGGGGTAGGCCTATGTTCAGCAATGGACTTTAATAAGCTGTAACGGTAACGAATATTAGTACCACCATCTAGAAGTACTTGTGAATTAAAACATTATCTAAGTAGATAATTGTATCCAAATCGACTCTAACCGTTTCCGAGAAGTCAGTTTCATACTAGTATAAAAATAATACACATACATATAATTATAAGTTTTCTTATGTTAATTATTGAGAAGATGCTGTGCGGGCGAAATTACTAATCAGCGCGGGCAAGTCAAACTTGTTGCTTTTCTGCGTGAAAACACGGAGGAAACGAATTTTACCAGAAATTAGACCTTCCTAGATCGATTCTTCGCAGCTGTGAACCGCTGCATTGTAAATTTAATTGAAATCGTTAAAGCCATTTTCGAGAAGACTCTATTACAAATCAAAATGTAGATGCGTTGTCACCCGTGAGGGCTAAGATGGAATGCCTCATTTCCAGTAAAAAGGGCCTCCGGCCACCTGCACTCACCAAGCGAAACGCAGAGGTAAACCTCTACTTCGAGCCGGCCCATCCGTGCTACAGCAAAAGCTGCCGCGTGGCTCTACCACTGTTAAAAGTGTTTCAGTTTCCCTGTGTCGCCTCTTACGACATCGACGGAACGATATGGGTATTGCAACTACACAGTTATAGTATAATATATATTCATCGTATAAACACTGCTCGTATAAGATATTACATAAATTTAATTAGCTCATAGACTTCAAACAATAGTTGTTATGAGTTATGCCATCCTATAACATATTTGTATTATGCAGTATTCCTTGGATCCGTTTGTTGGTCGTTTGTTTTCAAATATAGTTCTTGTTTTATTAGCGTACGGTCTACCTAAGTACATATCAAATATACTATCGTTGATAAATAAACATCATAGATACATTGCAATTGTAGAAAGCATAGACTTTAATACGAATTTGACTGTCTAACAATAAATGATTTCTCATATTTATAAGAATACAACAAAATGAATAATATAAATTTAGCTGTTAAGCAGTCATTGTCACGGGGAGAATTTCGGGAAATAAACAAATCTTTTTAGGTTGGCGGTGAAGGATATTTGTCCGGATGCAATTCATGTATGTAAATCACCTCTACGTTACAGGAGAAAAGCGTGGGATTAAGTTTTTTTTTTATATAAAAAAGTATAACTTGGTAAAGTCATTAAGCAAAATATTTCTCAAAAATTTCGTGCATGAATTACATTATATGCAATTAAATTATTCATTAATTCTAAACTAAGTAATTTACTGTACACCAGGTCATACAGGCTTACACAATAGCTCCAACGTAGTGCATATTGATTACAAAGTACAAAGTAGTTAGTCGGTATAGGGAAAGTTTCGAACTTCGCTCAAGACAGCTGTGTCGGACTTTCCGCAACCAGTGTCTTCGGCAACATAAATATCTTAGTTAATTCAAAACCCGTTCAATCAATTTCATTATGACGTCAGTATTGTGTTTCTATTCGTGTGTGTGAATAGAAAATATTTTCTTTATCATTTTTTTATCATTCCACTGCTCACCGTAGGTGTTTTCCATCGTAGAAAGAATTTACCGGTAAATAAAACAAATTTTACGGATGTTATCGCGTTTAATTACTAAAATAAATAACTTATTATTTCGGGCGCATATCAGCACCCATGATCAAGAGAGGATTTTGATGCTTAACGTCCCGATGTTAGAATAGAAATACCAAATATCTTGCACCTTTGATCGCCAATCCGTCTCCCAATAGTGGTTATAACAAAACCGTCTTACTGTGAGAGAAGTCCATATAGAGCAGCGGACTCCATAAAAAAGGAAGCAAACGAACTTGCGGCTCAGTTGATGGTAAGTGACCACCGCTGCATATAAATGGTTGTAACACTAGACAATTAGTTCGCGCGTGTCGACATTTGAGGAAGGAGTAGGTTTTTTTTGTAGGTTTCGCTGCTGATAGCAGATTAATTTTTCTATGTAATGAGAGGAGACTGTGCACAGCTGTAAGGTATAAAGGCCTTAGTCCTTCGTCCCTTAGTTTACTTTTTAGCAGATTCTACAAAGAACTCATGCGAGGAAGAAAATGGGGACAGTTACGAACTTATGAAAAGGGGAGAAGCTCTCAAATAGGAACTAAAAAAGGTAAATGATACTCGTAGCCATTCATCATTCACTGCTGCGCAAAAGTGCCACCCATGGATTGTCTCGTAGTTATCATACATGGCAGACTTGTTGGCAACTACAGATTTTTTATCAATGAATTGTTATTAAGAAGATGATTTTTGCCCTTCTCCTGTTCCTATTTCCCTCTGTCGCCTCTTACGATGCCCACGAGATGATATGGTGTAGTGAGTATTCTTACCAAGTCACGTCAACCATTCATCATCATTCATCCATTCATTCATTACAGACTGTCAAAAGTCCACTGCTAAACATTAAGGAGGCCTGTCAAAAGTCCACTGCTGAACATAGGGGAGGCCTGTCAAACATCCACTGCTGAACATAGGCCTCCCCAAATGAAGTAAAATTCTTACCTCGTCCTAATTTCTTGAATTGTTTTAGTAGTTGAATGAATAGTGTATACCAAAGAAATCGACAAGTAACGAAACAGTTATTAGCACAATTCTAAGCTCATTATGACGTTGCGGTAAAAATGGCGCCCTAACTCAATTACAGACGCGAATAAAGAAAGGTCGCAGCCCAGGAAATTAGTTAACACGATAGGCACAAAGTTAACCTAACGATGCTCCATTCAAGTCTTGACTCCCTTCTGATTGGCGACCTCATTTTATTCAAATGAGCATTTGTACATTCTTTGTGTATTCAGTTGTGAAAATTCAACGCTACTCTGCCTTATGATTTTATATTTTTGATTAAAATCAGTGCGCTTGTATGATATGAGACTTTTGTTTAAATAAATTAAATTAAATATGCTGTTTTCTGGCTACTTTCACTGCAAATAATTTAAAAAAAAAATGTATTTTATTGTATCGTGCGAATTTGATGATGTACGGTAATCTGTGGCTGAAGCTATCACTGCGCAGCGGGGTTATCCAAGTTGCCTTTCTAAAATCGTCAACGCTATTATACTTGTAAAACCATAAAAGTTAATGAAACTGACCTCAATGTGACGGTTAGTTTATTTAACGTTTTTTTTTTTAAATTATTTATAGTCCACGTTAAAGTCCACCGCTCCACTGTCCCCTAGATTGCTTCATAGAGAAGATTTTGCCATAGTTGCAACGCTTGGCACGGGTTGGCAACCGCAGTTTTTTATTAATTTAAGTTGTTATCAGAAAATTATTGAAAACCAGCGTAAAATAGCAGCTAAACGCTGCTGTGTCTCGTATGGTGAGTGTAGAGAACCGGAGACCCTTTTTACTGGCAAAGAGGTATTCCATCTTAGTCCTCACGGGTGACAACGCATCTGCATCTTGAGTCTTTATTGAGGATAGATGTATATGTCTATGGGTCACAGTAACCACTTACCATCAGGTGGACTGTGTGCTCGTTTGTCACCCTATCCTATAAAAAAAAGATGCTGCTGCCCCGCTCTTTCAGTTTCTCTCGGTCACGTCTTTCGACACCCAGGGTATGATATGGGGTAGTGGATTCTTTTGCACAGTCACTATACGGAAGTATAACCTATTAATGAAGAAAATAATGAACTAAATCGGTTCAGCCGTTTCCGGGAATTCGGTGAACATTCATTAAAACATTCACGTCGAATATAGAACCTCCTCGCTTTTTTAACTCGGTATAAATGTGACAAATACTCGTCAATAAGTAAAAGAACGCGCGTTGAATGCCACCGCGTTTTCTACTGCAGTTTTCAATTAGCGATATATATTTAACACAAGCTTTTTATATCAGTAGATACCTATGAATTCTGATAGAGCTTCAGCTTTCTGCGACTAAGTATTTAATAATAATCCAGATAAAATACTGTTGTCAGTTTTATACCGCCCATACGCCATTTACCATTCCTAATAGAAAATATTATTATATAAAAATTTGAGACATTTCAGGTACTTTCAGAATAATATCCAACAATCTATTATAATAAATGAGCATGGTTTATAAAATTGTATCTTTTTTTAATAATATTAAAGCTGCTTCGTCTTTATAAAAATTAGGGGCGAACTATAAATGGCACTAAAATAAACATGTTTATTACACATATTTATATTTAAGGCTTTAGGCTTAGGTACGTATTTTATCGTCAGGTAACATCAGGTAGAAGTTTGGCTGAACATAGACATAAATTCTGCGACGGATTAGGGCAAGGAAATGTCCATCGCGCTGCCCTAATGCGTGTTGGCCGACTTCACATGTCTTCGAAATATATTTTTTCTTATTTCTCAGATATGCAGGTTTCCTGACGATGTTTTCCTTGACCGCCGAACACGTGGTAAATCAGCACTAAAAATTGCAATTAACAATTTCCTTGGTGGCGGCGGTTCTAGGTCTATACTATAGTCTGTTTGAAGAAAGAAAGTCCCGTGGAAAAACATTATGAAAATTAAAATGTAAATTAAAGAATTTGATAGCAAATATCAAATATCACAAAGATAGTGACGCCGCTAAAGGATTTCTTTAGTTAAAAGCACTTTTATTAAACCCGAGACTATCAATAAAATAAACCATCTGATTAAAATACCTCTTAAAGTCCTGTGTATATATCTGCATTAAAATTTAAGGAATAATCAGCTTTTATTTCTTAAATTTTATGAGGCATCGTGTGATACAGACAGCGGTATAAAGTACTCTGTGAGTTTAGGGAGGAAAATAATTTGCTAACAATATTATACGTGGTAGAACCATTCTGTAGCTATATTAGTAGTATAGTTGTAGCACGAATGGTTCGACTCGACCGGGGAAGGACCATGCTTTCACAGATTACCAGCGTAAAATAGCTGCTTAACGCTGCTGTGTTTCGTATGGTGAGTGTCTCTATTCTGAGTGGTGAGGTTCTCTAACCGGAGACCCTTTTTGACTGGAAACGAGGCATTACATCTTAGTCCTCACGGGTGATAACACGTCTGCATTTTGATTCATAGTCGAGGATAGATGTAGATATAATTAATAGAATCAGACGTTACTTTGCGGAAATCCATTATATAAAAGCTTTTAGAAAAATTTACTTCGCATTAACTTTAGCGGTTAGCCACCGTAGAGTCTATATCACCTGAGAATGCCTCGTGTAGAGGCGAAACACGTGTCGTATTATCGTCAGTGGTATGTCTTGCCTAGTGTAGTGGTGTTGGGAGTAGCGGTGCTGGGATTAGTGGTGACGGGGATAGTGCACGAAATTGAGGGAGGGCGGGAGGTGCTCTTCATACTAGGTAAGACACATCATTTTATTTTATAACGCGGATATTTGCGAAGTAAATTTTTCTAAAAGCTTTTATAGATGTAGATGTTTATGGGCCACAGCAACCACTTACCATTTAGGTGAACTGTGTGCTCGTTTGTTACCCTTATCCTATAAAAAAACAAAACGTTAAAATTCCGTGCGACCAAACCAATCAGTATCAATAAGTATTTGATTCGATTTTATTTCCAATAATTGGCTGACTGTAGCCGCAGTTACTGACTTTTAAAAATCAGTACAAAGCTATTTTCAATGTTTTAATTCGATTGCTCGTTCGTTGTGTGATCCAATCAAGCTGAATTTTCTGTTTACTTTTTGATAGTATTAACACGGATTTTTATGTGTGTATCATGTTCGCGTATTAATAATAGTTACATTTTTTAAATTATTTAAAATTTAATTGTTACTGTTATGTATTTAAATACTAAAAGTTATAAAAGAAAGAATTTATATACATTATAACTGTCTTTAAGGTCCTTAAAAAGAAGCAAAGATTTAGAAATTAGAATTAAATTAGAATTTTTCTGTTTTCGGCGCAACGTTGGGTGGTTTCAGATGACATTCTCAACAATAAGTATATCCAGAATAGAATAAGGGAGATAAAAAAAGCTCCGTAGAACTATTACAATTAGCTATATTTCTGATACAATAATTATAGTACCAATTAATTATTATATAAAACTATTTTTACCGATATTATCGCGTTTAATTTACTTATTTTAATTCCCGACGTTTCGGGTGCTTAACAGCAATTCATGGTCACGGTGTGCTCAGTAGATCGAGACTGTATTTAATGCTCACCGCTTGTAGGTTTAGAAAGCGCAGGTTCGGCCTCATATGGAATACTATTCTCACTTCTGGGCCGGGGCACCCCAGTATCAGCTCCTTCCACTTGACCGCATTCAACTGAGAGCGGCCCGAATCGTCCACGATCAAGTTCTTTCCGATCAGCTTGATTCACTGGCCTTGCGAAGAGACGTTGCATCTCTATGCATCTTCTACTGCATATATCACGGGGGTACTCAGAGGAATTGTTGGGATTAATTCCGGCTCCTAAATTCCACCGTCGTACACTGCGACACAATTCTAAATTCCATCCTCCATCCTTGGTGATCTTCTCGTCAATATTATTATCAGATCTTGACTAAAGGAGAATGGGATTTTTGGGCCTGAAGTTAACTAATTGGTTTATACTTTAAAATATTTATCATATTTTTACAATCTAGATTTCGAAAAAACAATAAAATAAGAAATAAGTTAGAAAATCGATTGTAGTATATTATTTATGGCAATAAATTGATTACCATAAAGAATACACTAGTGAAATTCTCGTTTCTGAACGTTATCTTCCAATAGAAGGCGTCTCCTTTTGAAACTTGACTTGAGAGTTCAAACTTCAAACTATTTACTTAAAAGAAAAAGACAGATTTTCGATTCTATTTGAAACGAACGCAATATAATCGATTCTCGATTAAAATGAGCATTTTAATATCTATTTCCGATTATTTTACTGTGTTAACTAGTGAGATAAAAAATTACATACATATTTACAAAATAATAATCAAAAATACAAAATATCAAAATTCCAACAAGTAACAGTTACAACAATAATTCAAGTAATCGATCTCAGTTCGATATCCCTAATATTCACTTTACTTAGTTGTTGTTGTTTTAACTTTCGTTAATCGTTTCACCATTTCGTTTCATTATTAATCACAACTTTTTTGGTGATTCTATACTGATTCTGCTTTTATATCTTTATGTAATTATATTGGAAAATAACCTGTTACAGTGTAATAACAGTGAAAAATAACCTGTTACAGTGTAGGTAATAGATAATATCACTTTTACGTATTCTACAATAACTCAGCTCCTAGATTGACAAATCTTGCCAGATTTTCAGGTATGAATTGTTTATATATAAGCTTTCAAATGGCCTTACTTTTATCTTGTTAACACTTGGGCCCAAGAATGTATGGAGACGTCTCCTTCTCCTTTGTATATGACCGAAATTCGACTAATGCTCCGCTCAACATGCATAAAATATTACGCCAAATTGAGGACCTGCATTTTTAAAGTCGGTGAAAAGCGTGTCGATTGATCAGATACTTACTTCATTTTTATTGAATTACTAACATTGAAACCGCATAATGTTGTTGATAAAATCCACTACCCCAAATCATCCCGAAGGCGACAGAAGAAAATTGATACAGGACTGTGACTGTGACTGTGATTGTACCATCTTCCCGACAGCAACTTAATTATAATAAAAAAGTGTGTTTACCAAATCACCTGCCAAGCGTGACCCACCTATGAGCCTATATATGAGCCTATGGGGAAAGCCTATGTTCAACAGCGGACTTTGAGAGGCTCATATGGATGACTTACATTGTTGTACTTGGGTGTGTAGATGTCACAGTTTTGAAAAATAAATATTGTCTACTACAACAGAAAGAGATTTAATTATTAAGGTTAGCACGGTAAATGAAATCAGATACCTATAAACTTACTACTACGTGCCGGGTTAGATCAAAGAATAAGCGCATCACAGTATGCGAGCAACCTGGGTTCGAATCCCGACGGACCAATGAAATTGTACATTACAAGTTTAAGTGCTGATTTATCACATGTTTTACGTTGTAGGAAAACATCGTGAGGAAACCTGCATGTCTTAGAAACTAAAACAATAAAAAATATATTTCGAAGACATGTGAAGTTCATCAACACGCATTAGGCAGCGCAGGGCAGCGCGGCAGATTTTTCCTAGCTCTAAAACCTTCTCAGAAATGAGAGGATGTCGGTCTGGTGCCCAGGAGTGGGACTTATTAGGCTGTAATTTATACCACTACGTTGTCCATATACTCGTATGTATTGGAAATTAAACTCACTCTTTTTTACATTAACGGCCATTGTATTTTTTAACAAACAAGCAAGCGGTCCATCTGGTGGTATGTGGCTACTGGAGCCGATGAACACCTACAATCAACTTTAAACAAAGCTGAAATGCTTCATAGTTCGTACTTGTACAGTCTCTCTAACCGTTAAGACTGGAACACAACTATGGGTATCCACTATTTATCGTTAAGAATAGTGGAAGTTTGATACCATTTCAAATACCCAGAAAAGTGGTATGGTTCCCTTAAACTAGCAAAAATGTTTCATTAAAAATATTAAAGCAAAAAATCTGTAACGAGATCATCCGTTCCGCGTTTAATTTGGCCAAAAAAATAAGCGCAGTTCATTAAATTTTAAACAGTTAATCGTCAATGTTTGTAAAATTTCAAATTAAAACAAATTGTCTCTCTGTATATTTATTGATGTCACTAAAACGAACCCCTTAATTATGGATGTGATGTCGACGATACGGGTTCGAATCAACCTTACACGATATTTGTATTACCCTCATCATCTTATCATTACAGTACACAGCTGAACATAGCTCTATTCTAAGCAATGCCACATACCACGGTCCTGAACCACGCCTGGTTCAAGGGGGAATTGACCTGTATTTCTTCAATAATGTATTGTCGCTTATTTCTTGAAGAAAAAAAGTACTCCACTTCAGTCCTACGCCTCGAGATTAGTACCACGAAGTGCCATTAAGGACGAAATTGATCAGCTTCTTAAGGACTTTAAATATTAATTCTCCATCCGTTTTCAGAGCCTCTGCTGTAATTCCATCCTCACTCAGCGCTTTCCCGTTTTTATGGTACTGGAGAGATATTTAAAAAACTATTCGTATTTCGTTTAGACCGACGTCCGGGAGTTTGAGCCTCTGATAGCTTTTACTCGTGCCTGATAGTGTAGATAATTGACGTAGTAACGACCTGGTAAGAAATGCAGGAAGTCCATAGATGCTGGTGGTTCAGGACCGTGATTTGTGGCATTCCTTAGGGGAGGGCGATTTTCAGCAGTAGATTTGTAAAGTAGCCCTTTACAAATCGACTGCTGAACATCGGCCTGTTGACGATGATGAACCACGCCGACTGCACCAGATGTGCTTATGCACACACGCAGTTGGTTTTTCGTCTATTGCATGTAGTGCGTCTACGTTCTATGCGAACTTACGTGCATTCTCGCCACACGGTCCAAGCTAATGAGCTAAAAATGTTGTTTATTATTGCTGCCCCAGTTTGTCACCGAATATCTTAAGGGGTGTACGAAATAAAAACTGAAATGACCTCAGTGGCCACACTGTTCGGTTATTGTACCATACGCCGCACGCGTCTGTATCAGAAAAACTGGTCACAAAACTTAAAAATTTGAGCTTCAGATTTTCAAATTATCATTATATGAGTATCCAATAGCACAGTTGTTATTTAGATATTATATTATTATAATTTATTATAAAACATAATTAAACAAACCATAATATTGTGAGGTCACTGGTATTCATGGCACAACTGCACCGCATTCTGTGTAATACTCGATTTCATACATTACAACGACTGCCGCAAAGCAAACAATCCGTAACACTACTAAAGAATATTATTACTACGTAGGTACGTCATACGCATCGTATGTACAAGTGTGCAGACTTTAATAACAATGAACAAACGTTGGAAATGCTTCATTGAAAATGAAACGCAAAAAAAACCGTGTAATATCGGCTTACCAATTCCCGGTAATGGTAAAAATAATAAATTAAGATATCTCAAAAAATATTCAATTCGGATCAAAGAAAGATCAACAATAACGAAGCATGAAATATAATGCTATTACATATTATTATTGTAATACCTTTCTGTATTGGAATTTTGATTCGTTTTTATACAATTGATATTTACATCAAACATATTTTCCGTCTGTATAATGTTTTATAAATATGACTATTAAGATAACAATATCTAGAAATTCGTAGTCGCTATCGTCTTTCGGATTAGTGATTCACGATAATGCTGATCCAGTAATTAACTATACAATATAACATAACATAAATTCTCTCGCCGTACATATTTATTAATCTGTGCTCTCGCCTGTTACCTAGAGTCGTAGGAAGAAACTACGAACTGCCATTTGGCACGAATCTGACACTCCACTATTGCTTCTTTCACATGCGTATGCCTCCATCCATCCATAACAGTTTACAGCCTATAAAAGTCCACTGCTGAACATAGGCCTCCCTCATAGATTGCCTCATGAGGGGAATTTGTCATTGTTGCCACGCTTGGCAAGCGGTTAGTCAACCGTATATCCGTATATGTATCTGTTACGGGTACACTTAATTTGGCTCCTTGTTAATATGATCAATAAGCTTTTGTCTAGAGCGTCTATTGCTTTGTCACGCCTTCCTCATTCATTCTTCTTAACACCATTTTATGGATGATAAAAACAAATGTAAAGTTGCGGTTTGCAGGTTTACTCGTAACGTTATACCAGCTCACAGAATACCAGCGCGAAACAGTATAATAATGCTGTGTTTTTATGGTGAATGTAGAGAACCGAGGATCCATTCTAACGGCAACAAAGCATTCAGTAATAAACAAAAAAATATTTAGTAGAAAATTTAGGGATTACGAGTGTAGGGTTGCTTTTTGTTAGTTGGTTTCTGTTGGTTTTAGAAGTGGAATCTGGTGTAGAGCTTACTTACTTACTTATCTTCACGCACAATCCCTGACGGGGTAGCCAGAGAGAACAGATCGCCAAGTGTCACGATCCTTACAAACCTCTTTCGCTTCTTTCAGATTCATTATCTTCTTCATGCATGCACGTCTAGGTATCCGAGTACTTTTGACCCTACCCTCTTCGAGCAATTTGCTCACATGGTCTTCGAAAGTTAGTCTCGGTCTACCTCGACACCTTTTAATATTAACTTTCGCGCTATATATTTTCTTCACCATTCGGTCTTCACTCATTCGCTCAACGTGCCCAAACCACCGAAGCACGCCCTTATCAATTTTTGTGATAAGGTCATCTTTCAAACCTGCCATATTGCGAATCTCTTCGTTTCGCTTTCGGTCGGCCATGGTAACGCCGCACATTTTACGAAGAGATCGCATCTCCACTGCATTCAACTTACTTTTATGCTTCTTCTGGCATACCTAGGTTTCGCTGCCATATAACAAAGTCGGTACCAACACTGCGTTATGTATTGCAAGGCGTGCACTCTTCGCTACGCCTTGCCTTTTGACTAACGCAGTCAGGGCACCATTGACTTTGTTCCCGGCAGCGACACGCCTGTCTACATCTAAATCGCATCTTCCATCCCGGCTAAAAGCACTCCCCAAGTATACAATTTCATTTACCTGTTCTAGACATTCCTGATTTACCCATATTTCACACTTCGTTCTCTCTTCGTCCCTTTCAAAAATGGTGTAGAGCTAGTTTACTTTTTGGCAATATTGCGTACGTTGCATACGTAGATCAAGTGTGTACAAAAACGTAGGAGAGTTGCATCGCATACGTTGCGTACGTGGGACTAGTCTGTCCCTACCATAATTCTATTTAAAAACACGCGACATATTACCACGTACTACTGAGCCATAGTTGATCAGGGGTTCGAGGCGTTCGTTGTATTACTGTGTTTAAAAAATTGTTACCCAAATACGAACGTGAACGTGAAAAAAATTCAAATTTTTGACTAAAGGTGTTAGTTAGTTGCGGAAATTAAAAGGGCGAGGTAGAAAATTAACTACTGATATGGGGTCTGGGTCAACTGATTTTATTTTTTATTTTTTTAACTCTTCTTTCTTCCCCTTTGTTTTTCTGAATATGTGTACAGGCAATAAGGTAGCCTAAATATAGGTCATAAGATAAACATCAAAAAATACTTTATTTTTTCAATTTGTTACTTAAACAATACCCAAGAAAATATTTAAAAATATGTTCCCAGTCATTATTAGAATACATAATTTTGTTGGGATTAATGTTTGTTGGGGTAAAGGGGCTAGATCACTGTCAAGGGGACAGATCTCATGGCAATCATCATCAAAATAATTATTTAAATGGGTACCATGGTTTTTGGAGCAAAGAAAACTTTTTTTATCTTTTTATGTTTACATTAGTTTATTTCATAGTTAGTTTAGTTCTATTTGTATAGATAGGCATGTACGAACGTTCTTCAAACGATAACAAAGAAGTGTTGGTGTTTGGAGAACGTTTGCGATACGAACATAACGTAGAAAATCTTTGACGAACTACTGATCGATTTATCCAATCTATAACCTCAAACCCAAATCCCATTGGCTAGTAATGGAGAGTAACATTAACAGTGCGACGGTATTAGCTATACGGTAACCAACGTATAGTGGCGGCGTAAAGGAATCCACTACCCTATATCATCCCGTGGGTGTCGCAAGAGGGAGACCACTGAGGCAAATGAACAGAAAGTGAGCAGTGGTATCTTCGTAACGACAACTCAAAAATAATAAAAAACTGCACTTGCCAAACTTCTTGTCAAGTGTGACAACTATGTTAAATATCCCCCCAATATCAGAATGGACTTTTGATAAGCTGTAATAAATGCATACATGAAAAATGTCAGTTGTTATAAATATGAGATGTGATAATAATGAATTCTTTTGTTTGTTTCAGGTATGTTTACGGATTGTAGAAATACTAAAACTAAATTGCCCAGTGTAGCCAGCGAGATAATGACACTTCTAATGTAAAGAGTTTCGGTAAGAATCAAGCTCCGTAATCAATAAATTAGTCAGATATCGAATAGTTGATGTTTAAATATTTTGACGAAGACACCTTCAAAAAACTTAAACCTTGGATTGTTCTCATTGGCTGCACCTTTGCTCAATGTAAAAAAAAACATGCTTTATGCCGTTACTTAGGTATAGCGTCTTAGACAAAGGAGAGCTCTTGTGATTTTCTAAAATTGTGATAATATCATATTTATACAAGATATAAAACGTCAGATTGTTTTTCTCTTTTGGTGTTTGTTGTATTGGATTGGTTTTCGTCATTAATTGTAATATAACTAAAATAATAACTTCCCAATCCAATATAGTGGCATATTGTAGATTCCCTAGCAATCTGCAATATGCCGCTCTCACATTGGAAATCCGTATTATCTTTTCACATACAGATTTGTATTTGAAAAGGTTATTATATACACAATGTGTGGAGGCAGGGAGGCGTACCATTTCAAATTCTCATTATTTTCAAGACGTACCTAATTGTCGCTTCGGGACTCCCGCTCTTCTTGTTTGTAATCTCATTTACACGTAATCTCGCATAATTTTTGAATTAATATCACATTGTTCGGTTCATTCACACATTTATCACGTTTTGTACAAAGTATAATGAAAATATATTTTATTAAAAACTTAACGTCATCATTCAAATGTGATGAAGTGAATAATGATCTATCAAAATTAGTGCATTAGTTTAACGTTAATAATCTACTTATATTGAACGGCAATAAAACAGTGTATAAAATATACAACACTGAATGTTAAAAATCTTAATACAAACGTGTTTTTGAATGGGGAAGAACTGAGTCCTGTTGAATCAACGGTGTTCTTGGGGCATTCAAAGTTTCAATGGCGCCCCCATATATATAAACTAGCAAACAGACTAAGCGCTGCAACTTTGCTGTAAAAAATGTAGTAGTGTCACTAGTATTGAGACCAGTAGATTACTTTATTGCATGTCTTAAGCGCAAAGCGTGTAGGTATGTTCTACTAGCGCTTAAAAATCAAGATTCCAACGTTTTGTCTAAAATGTAATGTATACTTGTTGCACTTTATGTAGTAAATTCAGTAGGAATTAATTAAGTAAAATATATCTATCGAAATGCGGCCGTTTCGATATCGGAGCACCATTGTTTTACTGTGTTAAGGTCGGTCGGCCTTGCATTGTTACATCCGCAAGCATCGCACGAACCCTTTTCGAATTTATAGCTAAACAATGACTTTAGTTATTAATTTTATCAACAGATAGAATGTGTTATTGCGGTCAGAAGCGGTACAATGACACAAAAGCCTATATACTATTTATTTCAGTTAACGTTTCTTATAAAATGATGCAGAGCTGGTCACGTCGATAGTTTTCTAATGGGAAAAGAGTAACAAACATTTTCGTAATATAGTTAGTTCATCACTACATTTTTCTTTGTCTCCACTGGGTGTTGAGTGGCAGAAAATGTCATTGCTTTATTTTAAAGTATGTACATTTAACAACAAAGAAATGACAACGGAAGTGTATCCCATTTTATAACCAAATTCTGTTGATTATTAGCTTCAATTTTATTGTTTTTAACTATGTAATAAGTGATAAAAATCAAAACAAAAAACTGCTGCTTGACCACAATCCCACCTGGTGGTAAGTGGTAATGTAGCCCTAAATGATAAATCGCACTGTCTTAACGTAACAAAAGCCCATTCTCTCTTGCCTTGAAGACGCCCAGATTGTATTCCGACGGAAAGATAGACACCGGAAAATCATTCCAATCTTTTGCTCCTTATTAATTAAATATAAAATCCTTATTTAACTCAAACGTTATTTATAATCATAAGTTAATTTTTAAATTAATTTTGATCATATTTTTTTTTAATTGACACTGACAATGACATGACATTTAGTAAAAGAAAAAACTTGGAATGACGAATCATAATTTGAGTTCGCTATGTGAGGCTGGGGGTAGGTTAGTTAAGCTACTAATATAGGATAAGTACTTTTTTGACTAACATTTTAATATTAACTTCTATTTTATTTTATACTAACATTAGGCTAAGTAAGTTTTACTAACAATCTATGACTATTGTTGGTCGAAATAAAGGATTTATTATTATATTATATATTATAATATTGTAAATGATTGAACTAATTATTGACTGTTGTATGAAAATTGGGAGTTAAATGACTATTATTATTGTTATTAAATAAGAATAATGTTTGCAGATTGCTCAGGACTATGTTTTGTGGGATTTATTCTTATTTTTAGTTTTACAGACGTAAATTGCATATGGACAAACACGCACACCTCCTAGGTTAGCAATATAATTTACTAAAATCGTTAACGCTTATAGAAAACTAAAACAAAGATTTAAATTAACGTTGTCATGTGGCAGTTATGTAACTTAACGTTGAGATATGTTTTTTATATAAAAAATACTAGTAATGCTATTAAACATTACTAATATTCCCTTTAACCACTAAGTTTAAAATGCTTGTGTTAGAAGTGGTTCACGACAGTAGTCGAATGGCGGATTCGAACCCACGACCTTTCGAGTTCGCGGTCTGCGCCATGCCATTAGGCTACTGAGGCTTGAATGTCATTTGCCTTCATTTTTATAGTTTTCTATTAGCGTTGACGATTGTAGAAAAGTAACTTGTCTAACATGGCTAGAGCAATTATTTCATCAACGGGTTTTTGAGTTTTCCGACATAAGCATCATCGTTACTAATATGTACTGTCAACGAATTTTATTTTATTACATCTTTACAAATAAATACGAGTAAAAGTAAATAAGTAAATGAGTATGATGAAATGGCGGAATGAACCAAATTTGTCGATTAATATTTATTGCTAGCGAACCTTATCTTAACAATAGTGCCAAACTCCTCACACGACGTCTTTACTGACAAGATTTACAACTGGAAATAATCCTTAATTGATACTGTCCTAATCTTTATGGCACTTCAGCTGACAAATACCTTTAAATTGAATGCGTCGCAATTTCGGTATTCTACTTTTTATTTACGTCGTTGTTTTACTTGTAACAAATTAGGTCGCCAAAGATTCGTGATGTTATTGCAAACGTTATTAGCATTATGCTAGTCATTATCGAACTGAACTGCTTAGTTGATCAGTGACCCGAGGATCGATAATATCGAAGGTCATTTATTAGGTGGCTGTTTCTGTTTAGGGATCCATCTGGGTATGTTCTACTTATATCTGTCGCCAAGTGGTAGTGCACCCGCTATGTTCCGGTATGAAGAGAAAGGGAACCAGTATTATTGCAGACTACGAGATAGACATTTATCTATTTCATTCATTCATTTCTAGTGAGCCGATCATGCAAGTATAGATTCGTCTTACAAATCGATCATACAAATGGATCATTTCGAGTTTCAGTACCCTTTGATCTGTGAGACCCGATCCATAGATAATGTCGATCGTCGGACATTACTATAGTCTATGGTCGTAGTTCCTGTCAATCGTTTGATCCGGAAGTACAAAACAATTTGATGCGATCCAGGTCAAATGAACGAATCATTCACGATTGACACATGCCTACTGCAAAACATTCCATCTTAATCCTTTGGGGTGACAACACACTTGTGGCCTTATTTGTTTCAAGATTGTTGCAGTTGTCTATGGACTGACACATGGCCGGCATGGCACATGTGGACTATTGGCTTGTTTCTTTATCTCTACATAATTTGTAAAAACATCTAGTGTGCAATGTTTAAAGTCATAAATTAAATTACAAATCGAAAAAGGTTATTATAATATTACGTAAATATTGCAATTAGACATTGTTGCAAGTATTTTATACTACATAATTTTGTAACACATGCACATTTTTCTTTGTCTCTAATATGCAAATTGCATGTGGTGAATTAATAACTTAGATTCGCCATTGTACTGGAAGCTACCAATTTGCGATTTAATAACTGGCCGATTACCTAGTACGCGCTGGGTATACTGAAGTTTAAAACATCGTATATGTCAGTGCCACTCTCTAGGAAACTCCATAATAATAAGGCTTATCAAATTTTATCCAATGTGAAATTCATAATACTTGTTGAAAACAACGTAACTTTGAATATGTAAAAGTTAGCTCTTCACGCTACGATCATAACTATTTCACAATAAGCTTTGTCGTTAATTGTATCTAGGGTTCTTAATTAACAGATAACAGCAGCGCCGCTGCACCTTTGTTTTACCTGTATTAATTATGATCATAAAAGGTATTCATAAAACCTAACAATTTGATATTTCGATACGATAACTTGAAATATGTATATACTCGTATTTATTTCAAATTATATAAACTAAAATGTATATGGTGATTGAACTAATCTGAAATAACTTTGGCTTAAGATCATACGGGACAAAGATTTCAGCGCGTCAGGGACAATGATATAATAATATAACTATTATTATATCATTGTCTTTTTTTACATATTTTTCAGAAATCAGAAATAGAAAAGAGCAATTGGTTCAAAGTCAATTACGTGACAAATCCTACCTTTTTACTTACACATAATACATTTTTTTTCTAGTTGTATTAGGAAGATGCTGCTCATCTCCTGGTTTGTTTGTCTGTCACCTTAAGGTGTCGTAAGACGGGACAATTTAAGGTAGTGGATATTCTTACACTACTACACTACTACAACTACACAGGATTTTATTAAATACAGGTTCGTTGCCTAGTTTAGACATCAGTCTTTCATATTCTTTGAGCCTACTTTTGTCAAAAATCGAGATTGTCCATTTAATGTATAATTAAATAAATCTATACAAATAAATAAAATTGAAGTGTCTGTTTGTAATGTCAAAGTACCAGCTTTTTTGCATATGAAAGTATATACGGTACTTATAACAAAAACACAATTTTTAAAATTTTTGACTGTCTGTCGGTCTATATGTCTGTCTGTCTGTCTGTTTGTTCCGGCTAATCTCCGAAACGGCTGGACCGATTTCGACGGGACTTTCACTGACAGATAGCTGATGTTACAAGGAGTAACTTAGGCTACTTATATTTTGCAAAAAGATTTAAGGTTCCGCTCAACATAATTAAAACCCTAAATTACACGCGGGCGTAGTCGCGGGGAACAGCTAGTATTTAATATATTAAGATATAAATCATGGATTCAACAACTACTTAATGGAGTAAAAATTAGAGGGCGTTAGATACTTGCGATGAATGACGTCCTTATGTGCACCTAATTTTAAAAAAAGGTTGTAACTTTCATATTTTAAATAATTTATGGGCACACCTGCATAACCGCACTATAATTTTATACCGCCTTCGAAAAATCGACTTTGTTGAATCATCAAAAGCATGTCGAGGGTGAAGCTCGACATGCTTTCGATCACGGGTAGCACGTCAATAAAACCGGGGTAACTTATTCCTTTGTAATAGGGAATGTAATCAAGTGACATTAATACAGGGCTCATACTGTTGGTGGAGTGAAACCACCATTAATATCCGCCATCGATCAACCGTTCGTACGCGTCATTGAATTTTTCGCTACGGCCGTTTGTCGACACGTCATTTTCAGTGACGTCATCCTGTGGTCCCACAAAATGTGGTTTTTCACGGCCGAAATCGTTTTACCACAGCTTTTTATTTGTATTACATACGAATTAACATTTTTCGTGTTTTCACTTGCTTGGCTGAAAGTCTTTTGCAGATATTTTTTAATTGCACCATGTTTTATTGTATTTTTAACAATTAATTAAAAGTAAACATATTTTTGATTCTGATTGTGTGTCGCTGGCACTGTGGCGTATATACCATATTTGACTTCGTTTGTCTATTGACAAGAAATAAAAGACAAGATGTTTTATTTTTTTAAATTGATGCCCACTCTCTTAGATCAATGTTTATTTTTTATTTAAAGTATAGTCGTTATTGATAATAATTTAAGCTAACTAAGCTAACCTAAGTTTTTTTACTTTTTATTTTTTATTTTTTATAGGATCGGGTGACAAACGAGCACACAGTCCACCTGATGGTAAGTGGTTACTGTGACCCATACACATCTACATCTATCCTCAATAAAGACTAAAGATGCAGATGCGTTGTCACTCACCATACGAAACACAGCAGCGTTAAGCTGCTATTTTACGCTGGTTTTCTGTGAGAACGTGGTCCTTCCCCGTTCGAGCCGACTCATTCGTGCTACAACTATACTACTAATATAGCTGCAGCATGGCTCTACCACGTAGAAAATAAATTAAATTAGTGACATATTTATATTATTCAATACTTATTCATATAATATTATATCAATAATTTTACTTTTAATTAAAGGTAAAAGCCGACTTCATAAACAATAAAACAATGTCCACGTAATAGTTTCTGAAGTTGGTGCTTAAATATAGTGTGTTGAAGAATTACGAGCAAAACCCAGATTTCAAAGGCTGATATGTAGAAATTATTTTAATGTTTTTTTTTTAATTTTTTGAAGTCGGTTCTTGCTATTTATTTAAACTTTATTATTTTATTCTTTTGAATGACCTCAGAAATATCACAAGTTCAAGGTTAGAAAGTGACTTTAATTGGATACATTATAATACACTATTTTCCCACTCTAAGAGAGGAAATTTTTCTTAATTTTTTTATGGAACCACTTGAAAACCTATTAAATAAAACATTTTTTTTATATCATTTCAGCCGTTTTCGAGATTTGTGAAAACACATTTAAAATACAGTAAGTACGCGTGGAATACAGAACCTTCTTGTTTTTTGAAATCTGTTTAAACTAAATATATAATAAAGAAAGAGCAAGTTCGTCAGAATGCGCTTGATACGCCATATTCTCTATTTCTAGTCTAACCTATTATTGTAGCCTATAGCTCTCTCTCTCTCTCTCTCTCTCTCTCTGCGTGTCAATCAGCGGAATATAACATGTTGTTTGAAAAAAAATTAACAGAGATGGAGATTTATCTAACGATACCTCGCATTCCCAAAACGGTAAATACGTTCAGGCTATAGTCAAACATTACGCTTTAATCCTTTTAGAAAAGTCCTCCTGCGGCTGTAGAGCAAAAAAATAGATACGATATAGCATGCTATATAATAGCGTTTATTATTATTATATTTCTCATCTTGTTGGGTTGTATACATATATAAATGAAAATGATAAATATACATTAATATAGCAAAATGTATAAATAAAAAATATATAAATAAATATAAGTCCACCTGGATGGAAGCCCTCGGCAGGGGAGAGCAAACGGCCGAGGGTAAGGGGGAAAGGGAAAGAAACCGGCGTACGATGCGAGCAGTATCCAGGAGTCTTCTGCATTTGAGCTT
Source organism: Parnassius mnemosyne (assembly GCA_963668995.1). Taxonomy (NCBI): domain Eukaryota; kingdom Metazoa; phylum Arthropoda; class Insecta; order Lepidoptera; family Papilionidae; genus Parnassius; species Parnassius mnemosyne. Next base: position 44,561,548 of record CAVLGL010000148.1, read on the forward strand.
GGAGCGGTCCTTCACGGTGTCTCAGTACCCTCAGATGATCCGAGAGGCTGACAGAGAATAGCGCAGAGAAGACTACAGGAAACATTTCATTTGGCAGACCACCCCACATGCCGTGCACTTCGTGAGCCGTGTCCAAATATTTTGTTTTCTTATCTGTTTCGACGTGGACGTGGTTCTCTTCATACGGAATGGTAATGTTGACTCCAGGTCTAAAATGCACTTTACTACTGGGTCTTGCTATTGATCGTTGGCTAAGGATTGGAAAAGAACTCTTTATCAAACGAAATAACGGCCTTGTAGAATGGATCATCCGATCTCGCCAGGAAGTAAAAAACGTAGGCACACTTCGCGATCATGCATGGTGAGAACGCTTAAAAACGATTTTTCCGCGGCAAGTACAACCTCATTACTGACGATCTTGAGTGATACATCCTGTGGAACGTCCTAACGGACTTTTCTATCTAGAGTATTCAGTTCGGTCTGAGTCCACCTGAATATGCCAAAGGTATACATGGATAAGCATGACCCAAACGTTACATGAGCGTGTGTTATTAACGCCCGATAAAAGACTATTAAGAACTTTTGTCAAGCGTGCATAAAACACATCGCAAACTGACCGTTTCATATCCGCCTCATCGATATCTATGTTCTATGACATACCCAGGTATCGGTATGTTTCAGCCTCGGAAATGGTCTTTATGTTGATGGGCATTGATAATTTTATACCCTCAGAATTAGCAACCCTACCCCTTTTGACATGGAGGAACGCACACTTATCCGTCCCCAGCTTTATTGTGATAGAATTGCTAAACCCGCAATTGATGTTTTCCTCCTCTGCTGTGGGTCACTTTGGTTCCTCCTTTCCGAAGCTGAAATCCCCTCCCGGATCCATCCAATAAGGTATTGAAAGAGTTCAGAGAGAAGCAGAACCAGATTGGACTCAAACAATGGCCCTGGTAGATACCCTTTCTTATCCTTATGCGGCTTTCCGCAGCCGTCATACGCTCGCCAAGATGACAAAGAATGAACTGTACAGTCAACCTTGTACAGCTCGAGGACCCTCTTTAGCCAATACATTATTAATTATTATTATTGAGTACTTCACTAACTAGCAATAAAACAGCATTATTATTACAGAATGGTAATTCGTTATTCACGTTAAGTAAGCTAGTGTAAACAGGTTTTTGTGTTATTTAACACAATGGTCGGTGAGCAAATGTGTTTTTTTTTCTGCACATATTCATTAGCTCGTAAATTGTGACTTGCCGAAATTAATGGAAAAAGAGTCACGTTATGCGGTGGGGAACAATAGTCTTCGCAACCTTGACCCGTTTTTACGTGTTATATATGTAGGTATAAGCTTTTAGCTGATAATCTTTAACAAAAAATTCCTGTATTCTTCGTTAAACCAGTTAAACTAGATGACTATTATTTAATTGTCCTTGTTTGTCTAGTGGTCGTAAGTTCGACTGCAGATGATGTGTTTGCAGATACGAATTCCAGGTCAGATCAAAATCAGTTTATTGACTTTTTCTGTCAAGTAATTCTCAGTAGCATTCCGGCGTCGGGAAATTGGCGATGTTTCACCCCCTTACATCGGAAATCACGTAAAAGCCGTTAGTCCTTCGCCTTCCGGCTGTGTCGGATTTCTGTTCTACCGGACAAGGGGCGTGAGGAAATAAAGTTTTCCTGTGTTTGCGCACACACTGGCGCGTTATAATTATCACATGACTAGTCTCCGTTGAGACTGACTGGGCGAAAACCCGAATTTCAGTCTATAGGAACTTATTATTATTATTTGTTCATTATTAAACTATAAAGTCACTTCAGACCTTTTCTAAATAATAATAATAATAATGTTGAATGTTATAGGGCCGCACTGGAACATTTTATTGCTGTAGTACGAATGGGTTTGCTTAACCGTAGAAGGAACACGTTCGCACAGAATGCCAACGTCAAATAACAACATAATTCTGCTAGGTTCGCATGGTGAGTGACGAAAACCGAAGACAGTTTTTACTGGTCACGGGGAATTCGATGTTAATTCCCGGGGTGACAATATATCTGCGTTATGATTATTAATCAAGAATAGGCATAGGTGTTAGGCCTTAATATAAACATTCAGTGAACTAAGTGCTCATTTAAAATATTTTTGGGGTTATAAATTATAGCTCTATCAAGCTAACAGTGAAACGTCAGCAGCATCGAACGAAATTCGCACGGAAATTTGTAGTTAAATAGTTGCTAAATTACAGATTTTATAGCTCCAACTGGTTCCATAAAACACGATTTAATGCTTTTTTTTTTACTTCAAGCTAGCAATAAAATAAAGAAATCAATGATAATTGAGTCAAATAATAGTTCTTTAATTTGTTGCTACAAATAACAAAATGCAAAAATTTGTTGGTCCTGGCTACCGTACCAGTGTTAATGCTACCGTGATACTCGGCTTTTATCGATAACATGTACATCAAGATTTTGTGTCTTAACATAAATAACATAAGTCATGCTCAGAAAGCCAGCAAGTCTTTAAATTTTTGGATCTTTAGAAGAGAATTATTGGCTGAACAAACAGTATTTTATATAAATAGTTGCAGGAGGTGTTCACTACTGAAAATACAAATAAACGGAAGAATAAGTTTTTCCGTCCGATCAAAATGTGGATGTTTTCAAGGCAACTGAAGAATCACGAGGTTTTTGTTGAGTGAAATGCCCTTTACCATCTTTAGCTATATAAAGGTGATTCATTAGAATAGGTAGTAGTCAAGCACTGGGTTATAATATATTTTAAAAATCTATGGATTAGTAAATTGTATTTGCAATAGCTCGATTAGCTCGTAAAATCCGTTAGGTAAGACACTAGAGTAGAAGTTTTTACCGCCAAGCGCAGTGTAGGTCGATCCCTCAGGTATAACTCGTACTCGTAGATCGATGACTCAGTGAAGCATGCAAGGAGCTGAAAAAAGGGATTGTAACTTTAACTCTGTAGAATCGATGGTAACACAAACAGTCATGGTACTAATGTCAGGTAAATTACTTCGTACTTATATTTTAGCTTATTCCACGTCTTTTTATATAGAATTTTAAATATTACTAACCATACAATGTAATAATTGCTGTCTATTTGTACATGTTATGTCCAAGTGAAGTTATACATGTATATAATAGCTCTTTTAGGGAAAAATTACTATGGTAATGGGCTTGGAGGATGCAGTATTGGTTATAACAATAATTATCATACTATATATGTGTATATATTATGTGTGTAGTATTATAACATAGAATGCTAAACATACATCTAATATAATTTTATTCAGCAGTAAAGAATTTAAAGCATATAAATAGATATTGCTAAGGCGATTTAAATAAACGAAGTACAAGAATAAAGCGCTACCGCATTTTATGCAAATAACATTCTAATATAACTAACTTGTAGCAGTGTGAGCGTAATGTAATTCCATATTTTTCTAAATCTATGACCCGGTGAGCACCTGCAGGATACTTGTATTCTAGACCGAGATATGGAAGAAAATGTATTTTATCGGAATTGAAAGGAAATGTGTAGGTATATGTCGACTGGAATACTCCCATGTGTATACATTTACGGCCTAAATTTATTGTTTATGAAATGAAATATTGAGTTGAAGCATACTATTTATTTCAATAAAAAAGTACGAGGCTACCACTCGACAACTTGTTTTTTCTATTAGTTATCCGTTCGGCGAGCTACATGGCCGGACCACTTCAGCTTATTAATCCTTTGAGCTATGTCGTTTACTCGGGCCCTACCGTGGATATCTTTATTACATATTTTATAACGCAGAAAAACGCCGTACACATAAGAGCGACTTCAATCACGTGGAATTGGAAATTACGGCAATTTTAATGAATAGAATCCGGCGTTACTTTGCGGAAATCCATTATAATGAGGTTGTTATATTAAGCAAATTAGTTTATAACAATCCCATTACGGCAATTTTGTTTTTAGTTGCTCCCGGAGGTACTATACTTATTTTTAGGATACGTGTACCGTACGGCTTATGCTGTTACTGGACCGAGGTCATACGAAGAAAACTTCTAGTAAAACGCATGGTGTTGGACCACATAACATTCAGATGTATGGATGGTATCGTGAGTTTTGGCGTGATGTGCGTTCGTGAAATTTGGCGACTGGAATTAATCCGAACAATCACCACATTCCCCGTGGTAAATACGGTAGAAAATACAGTCTCGTGGGAATTTCGGAAAATCCTTCCTTCCTTATCCACATTATAAAGGGAACCTCTGTACAAAATTTCAGCTTTCAAGGTCAAAGGGCTTGAACTGGGCGTTGATAGGTCAGCGAGTTATTACACTGAGTGAATTAGTGAATCGAGACTTTATTTTTATATATTCATCAATTCTAAATATACTGTTAGATGAAGGAGATAATGCACCAACTCTTATTCATTACTTGAAAGACTTTCTTAATACACACCGCGCAAGGTTAAAGGATCCTTAAGGGACATCTTCCCACTAGCAATCAGAGCCAGTCTTTTGGGTTAGAAATATTCTGTCCACAGCTTCGTTTTGCATGGTGCACTGTGCAGGTAATGCATTCACCTATTTCTGAAGGCCTGACGATAGCAAAATCTGTTTTATTTGTATAAAAATAGATATTTCCACTAATACATTATGAACCTAGTCGGTCCACTGCAGCTGCTTCAGATAGAAGGTGAGGGCTATTTTTTTATAAAATAAGCATGACAAACGAGCACTCAGTCAACCTGATGGTAAGTGGATGCTGTGGCCCACATACTTCTACATTTATCCTCCATTAAAAATCAAAATGCATATGCGTCGACACCTCTGAGGACTAAGATGGAAAACCTCGTATCCAATAAAGAGGCTCTCCGGTTCTTTAAACTTACCATACGAAACAAAACAGCAGTAAGCTACCGTTGGTATTTTGTGAGATCCATAATATAGCTAAAGAAATAAAGTTACATACTTATCTGAAATAAACTACAAATCACGTTACCAAAGTGCGCACATAAACAAAGCGTTTTCTTAGTCACAATAAACAAAATACGTGTTAGATTATCGAAAACAATGTTCGCGGTTTACAAAACAAAGAACAAGTCTTCTTGCCCGCATTCGACTAAAAGAGTTACGGAGAATTGACTGTAACTTATTGGGTAATGGACCCGTCTAACAGAATATCGTTGTTACTTCTACTTAGTGAAAATAATTTATGATTTCACCATTGGTTCGGAAAAAAACTGTCTTCGAAATAAATGGCATGAAACCTAGCGGGACTCTTTTCGTAGTAATAGTTTGCAATGTATGTTGTACTTACACTTATAAAAATCTTCAACTGTTAGTTAACGCATCAAAAATGCAAATTCACCTTGCAGTTTTCCTGAATTTCAAGGTTCTTATTTGTATGGCCTTCACGCATCCGCATTTGGCTTCCTTTACAAATTTATTAGCGTAAACTAATTTAAGTTTTCTTATTAAAGGAACATTGTATAATATAATATGTATATATATTACTAATATATACATATACATATATTATTAAACCTAAATTCAGTGCAGTAGATTAAGAAAATACTTAAACTTAAATTCATTTTAATTTTTTTAAACAACATCATTTAAAAAGATTAGCCGCCGTTATTTTGATAGGTTGACGTTAATAGCTACAACAATTTAATTTAGTTTATAATCTTGTATTTGTGTATATTTGTAAAATCTTTTTAATGTTTCAATCAAAATATTTCATTTTGTTATTATTCATATGTCAATCGAGATAAAACGGTGTTTTACTTCATTTGTAGAAACTGCTTTAAATCTAGATATACCTAATAATACTCTTTAATGAAAAATGTTAATAAAATCATCCAGGAAAGTATTAGCTGATGTATATTGTTTTTTTTTAATAACCACTTTCTTTAGTGCATCGAGGTCAACCTTAGGTTAATTTTATTAATGGCTGAATACTGTAGCTATGATGATGATAATCTATATATGAGCGAAAATCATAACATCACATGAATGTTAAAATTGTAACGCGGAATAATCAGCAAAGTCCAGTTTTAAAAACAATGAATGAGGCACAATTTATTATATCTGCACGTTACGTAATAACAGTGGAAACAAAGCGGCTCAGAATTAACTTGTGGACTTAAATCTTTGTAAAAGATCTATTGTGTCTCATGGACTACTGAATCAAACTTTATATACGCTGTATTGTATTTTCCTGTTACCTGAACAATACAAAATGCTATTATTCTGTAAGAAAAATATAATAGTAAGGTTTTATAATTTTTTAATTTAAACTTATTTTGGGGCGTTTGGGAAAAATGATAAGAGTGAACTTTTACGATGTGTGACACCGACACCTAAAAACGACACCATGAAGTTGTTACGATGCGCGCGCACAATGACACCTAAAAACAACAACTTCAGTGAGTAACTGTGTTAAGTTTTCGTGAGAACTGATAACTATATTTAAGGTAGTGATTCAAGGAAGCTCAAGGTCGCTCAACAAGCTATGGAGATGGCTATGCTCAAGTTTTCTCTGTGTGGTAGACTTATAAATGAGGATATCTGCAGTAGAACCAGAGCTACTGACATAGCCCAAAGGATTAGTAAGCTGAAGTAGCAATGGGCCGGCCATAGCTTTGTGGCATTTGATGGGGGAGGCCTATGTTCAGCAGTGGACTTGTGAAGGGCTGTAATGATGATGACTCAAATATATATGAATCTACAACTCGTGTTTTATTTATATTATCAGTTATTTTTGTTTTGTTGTGTATAACTTCCTACGTGCGTACATAAGTACACACACACGTTTTTTTGAAGTTATACTTCTTTTGGGGCGTTTGGGAAAAATGATGTGAGTGAATTTTTACGATGCGCGCGCACACCGACACCTAAAACGACACCATGATATTTTTACGATGCGCGCGCACACTGACACCTCAAAGCGACAACTTCAGTGGGTAACTGTCTCTCAAGTTTGCATGGGAACTGATAACTATATTTAAGGTAGTTATTTTTGTTTTGTTACACTAAAGAAGTATAACTTCCTACATGCGTACATAAGTACACACACACACACACACACACTTTTTTTGATATTGATTGTGACTAACAAGCTTAAAGAATGTTTAAAATCTTTAGTAAACAGAATAAAAAACCGATGTTAATAATGATGTCGATTTTGAATACAGAAATAATAAACTAAGCAAAGTGGGATCCCACGGAATGGCAGCTGATTTCATTTGTTTAAAATTTGAGACAAATTATATATACATATAGTGTAAAGGATGACAAACGAGCACGCAGTCCATCCGATGGTAAGTGGATATTGTGGCCCATAGACATCTATCCTCGATTATAAAATAAAATGCAGACCCAAAATATTTTTTAAATTCCCACACAGATTATTTCAAGACGTACTCGTACATAGCGTTAGATCGTTGGTTAAGGGTTATTGGGCCGCAATTTTTAAAAGTCGTGGTTTCGAATTCGCTATTCTACTGCTTTCACACTCCTGGTTCTTGGCCACATGAGTAAAGATACTGTACAGAGGCAAAACTTCTAAGGAACTGTCATAATTTTTACCTATTTTGGTAGGGTTGTCACAGGAATATAAAACTAAATAAACCAAACGTTTATCATTATTTTAATATATAATATTTTTTTATAAACTGCATATTATGCTGAATGTTTTGCTTTTATAATTATTGTTCTTCCACAATTAGTTGTGGCTTTTAATCAAATGGTAAATTCTAAATTTAATGTAATGTAAAATGTAAAAATGTGTGTGTGTTTTTTTTTTAATAATCTATTGAAAGCACTCGCATTTCATAACAAATATAAAATCTTGCACACGTTTTAATATTTCACTACCAATATATACAATGTTTCTTTTGACGTCAAAATATTCCCGAAATGTTTGCTCGAACAATTCAACAAACGCGATAAAATTGTCAGGATGTATATTAAAAAACCCGATCGAACACTATCTTTATTAAAATCCTTGTAATGGCTGAAAAAAAAATCCCATATTTAGAGGTTGTTCAGATCTATTAAGGTACAATTTTATTTTCTCACATTTGTGGTGTTCGAGACAATATTTTCTATACAAAAATCCCGACACAAAGACTAAACCATTCTTTTTCTGGTAAATCAAATCATTTGTTGCTACTGTTAACACAGGGGCAGTAACATTGTCAGGTTAGTTACGGTGATGGTGTATTAAAATACGACAATCGTCTAGTTTAATAAGTAACATATCGAAATCGTATTCATAATTAGTATTTTGAGGTTTCCCTAAGATATTGGTTACTAACATCATAATAAAGGTAATACTAACTAGACAACATGTTGGTTCCTGGCAGTTACCACCCGCCTGCGTGACTTTTCCAAAGAAATTTTCGAGACAATCTTGATTGAAACGTCTCGTAAATATAAATTAACTTTATTTCTTCTGATTTTAATTCTTCATGAAATTATATTAAAGATTTTATGGAACCCTACCTCTATTTTGTACGTGACGAGGCGCCAGTGCTCAAGCACACAAGCTTGTAGTAGTGTACATATTACAGCGCGGTTGTATGAAGCTTTGCCTCTGTACGGTACGATTTCTTTACTCATGTGTCCTGGCTGCAGGCTTAGTTGGATTTTTACGTTTACGGAAACTTAAAAAAAAAAGTAAATCTACGAATTACAATTTTAGTTGTCCCCATCGTCAACAGGGATACTTTCATTATATGCACATGGTTTTTGCTGTTGTAATTTCACAAAACTAATTAATTTCCAGCAATCCATTTAAAGTAAAATAATAAATTTTAATTGCAATTAATAATTACATATAGCGATACAAAACCAACTTTAACCTCATTGTACTTGAAAAAAATCATCTTTACGCTTCTAACTTCCGTATGATCCGCAAATTATAATAATACATTTCAATATCTTAATAGGAATCTTGAATATTTTTGATTATAATAACGACTTTATTTGTAATTAAATAAATGTTATTGAGATCACTCAACTGAAATGTTTTGAGTTTGAGTCAAGGTCTGTTTAATGTTACGTGAAGGAAATAAATTATAATTAATGTTGAATAAAATTAATTTTACGGATTTAATCGCGTTTAATTTGACTTAGTTTTATTTATTTTAATTTCCGACGATTCGGGTGTGTTACAGCACCCATGGTCACGGGTGAACGCATCAACCAGGAAAAACAAAAGAAGAGTTTGTATAAAAATCAAGAAAAAATAATTCTACTTAAAGTGTAGTATTAGTGTTAATATAAGAGATAATTATAATTATTGTTTAAAGGCTTTAGGTATTAATTACAAAACAACATTTTTTGTATAAGGATTTCTTACAGTTTTTTTTATAAGAATAAGTGTGACGAACGAGACACAGTCCACCTAATGATAAGCGGATACGGTGGCCCATAGACATCTACATTTATCCTCTATTAAGAAGCAAAATGCAGATGCGTTGTCACCCGTGAGGACTAAGATGGAATGCCTCGTTTCCAGTAAAACGGGTCTCCGGTTCTCTACACTCACCATACGAAACACAGCAGCATTAAGCAGCTATTTTACGCTGGTATTCTGTGAGAGCGTGGTCCTTCCCCGGTCGAGCCGACCCTTTCGTGTTACAACTATACCACTATATGTCACCCCTGAGGAATAAGATGGAATACCTCGTTTCAAGTAAAAAGAGCCCGGTTCTCTACACTCGCCATACGAAACACAGCAGCGATAAGCTGCTATTTTACGCCGGTATTCTGTGCGAGCGTGGCCCTACCCCGGTTGAGCCGACCCTTTCGTACTGCAACCACAATATAGCTGCAGCATGACTCTACCACGTAAATTCTGTGTTCAGTTAATTATGTGGTCTGTGTGTACTTTTTGGAATAAGGTTATTATAAAAAGTTTCGCACTACACTCAATTATATAACTAATATTTTAATAATCAAATTTGGTAAAGTCATCGTTGTAGTCTCACTGCCTTACTTGTCTGAGTGACTTTGAGTTCCCGCTTATGGCTAACCGTAAAAGACCACATCTCGGTACCGTAAGCCATTATTAGCAAAATGCACTGGATTTTACTATCCTGTTGATCCTCTAACTCGGTAACCCGGACGAGATGATTTACCGTAATTTCCCAACCCAAACCAAAAAGAGCAAATAGCAAGATAATCAGAACAAAAGAATTGTAGACCCCTTGAGTAGAAGTTGAAATTGCCTTTAATCAAATATTTTGTCTTGGGTGTTCACATTTTTTATAATTTTCAACAACATATAAATTACTTTAAGGTTATGTATCGTATCTTCTGAAAAACAAAATATTGTTAAATTAACCCTTTAAAAAACAAAATATACTTTAATTAAGTTTTTCAAATTCAAAATTATATAAAATTCGTAATAATTATTTTCGAATTTGTTATAATTACTGTACCCTTAAATTAAATTCATGAGCTTGTTAACAATGTTAATATTTGATAGTTGTTAATGTGTATAGTTGCAAATACGTTCATATTATATAAACCAAATAGTTTAATTTTCCTATTAAAAGGAGTTAACATTTAGTAAAAGATAAATATTAAATGTCTTCTAGTGTGTACTTCCTTCATTAAGTTTAAGAGTCGTAAATACATTTAATGTGCAAGTCGTATTTCATTAATGCGCTTTATGTTCGCGTCACCGAGTCATTAGATCAGCAAATACAATAGTTCTTTGAAACGGTTGCGTCATAGGTTTATACGCTTCTGTGCGTTTTCAATACGATGCTGTAATAAATAATACCAGGCTAGCTTGTGTTACACGTGCATATATACAGCGAACACATCCGTTCCAATGAGAGAGAGTACATGATCGATAATAACCCCTGGGAATGAGGTGGTCGCTACCATGCTATTTCTAACTGTTTTCATACTAACTGTAAAAATATTATCTACTTTTTAAATTATTTTTTGATAAAGTCCCGCTTGGTTTCTTGCTGGTTCTTCCCACGACAGAGGTATTTTTCCGAGCCAGTGGTAAAGTTTAAATACCTTTCAATAAATATTCTTGGATCTATTTTGAATAAAAATTATTATATTTTAATAGAAGTATGTCATTTTTGGAGACTAGGTTCACTTTCATTATTTTTATTTTACGGTTTTTATATTAGATCTTTACCTATGAAATTGACGTTTTTAGAACTCCGTACCCAAAGGGTAACCAACGGGACCCTATTACTGAGCCCCCGCTGTCCGTCTGTCCGTCCGTGCGTCTGTCCGTCCTACATTCACCATGTAGGACGGACGGATGATATTTTCAGCACTTATCTATAATAATACTTCTGACCTTCATGACTTATCATGGAGCCATCTGTAAGAAATATTACTTGACCATCGACAGACATGGCGCTGAGTTAACCCTTTCGCTGTCCCGTGCACTACATATAGGGCACTGCTATTGTCTTACTATTGTGTCTGGAAACTGAACAGCGAAAGTGTTAAGCTGAATGGCTTCAAATATCAGCCGAAGCTAACATAATAATAATAATCTTTATTTCGAATAACAAATGAGATCCAATCTAGGTGGACGGCGGAAGTAAAATGACACGCACGCACACACGCATTCACGCATGCACGTCTGTCTGTCAGCGGACTATATCTCATGATCCGTAATAGGTAGACAGTTGCAATTTTCACAGAATGTGTATTTCGTTGCCGCTATAAAAACAAATAATAAAAAATAAAATAAATTAAACATTGAAAGGGGCTCCCAGGGGGGTATTGAATTTTTTCCCGCCAAAAAGTTATCCAAATTCTGGAAAGAGTAGAGGTCTGTAGACGCAAGGTCTGCTGAGTACGGCGGATGATGGAGAGCTTCCAACCACAACGCTCGTAACTTAGAGATTGTCGTTGTTGTACAGGAACAATGGGGACGAGCGATTGACCAAAGCTGGTTGGAGAAGTGCGAGCTTCTCCATCATTGCGTTCAGTTCTTCACAGTACACATCTGCAGTATTGCTCACCTCGTTTGGTAAGAAGCTGTGATGAATCACACTGGCGCTAGACCACCATACAGTGACTATCATTTTTCTATGGGTGTTTTCGTCTCGGACGTTGTTTAGGTGCTGAATCAGGATCCAACCAACTTGCTGAGCACTTGCGATTGTCACATAGAATCCATTTTTCAAAATCCTTCCTTTGTGTGCCTGTTGAGCAGTTTCAAGGCACGTCTCGACGCGTACTTCCCGCTGGCGATCATTGAATTCGTAGGGCAGCCATTTGTCAAGCTTTTTTGCCTTGCTAATTTGATGCAAATGGACCAATATTGTTTATATGCTAACGTCGAAAGCCGCTGCTAATTCAGCCGTAGATTGAGGGTCATCAGCTGCCGTAATCGCCTTTAATTCGTCATTGTCGACCAAAGTTTTCGGACAAACACGAGGTTCATTTTTCAGGTCGAAATATCCAGAACGGCAGCGGGCAAACCAATAACAGGTGGTGCGTTCGTGTACGTCGTATACGTACGTTCGTGTACGTTCGTGTACGTCGTATACGTACGCCGTATACGTCGTTGATGTTGCGTGCCGCTTGGTCCGCGTTGCTGCCACGATTGTACTCATATTCCATAATTACTTAAATTTTTAACGTACCCATGATGACGAAAAGATTCAAATGCGATGTCAATATAACAGATATTTTCTGTTCGATCCTGTTTCATCATACCTGTACATTGTAGTAATATGCACTAGCCTTTTAACTTTAAACTAGCCTTTTGCATGATTATTTAATAATACCCGAAAAGGTCATTAACGAAGAGAGATAGCGTTCTCTTAATGTCGCTTTGAATTTCCAAGCCAACAAAAGGCATAAACTCTAGCTATTGTCCAATGTTCTATAATGCAAAATATACACTTATTCATTCGCAGCTTTCCTGAAACGCGCCCTTTCCTGAAAACGGCTAACGCTCGCGAAGGGGCCGAATCGAGCACGTGCGTCTGTGTCTATCTCTTTTGGATATAGATGAGAGCTAATAACGTCGTCTCGTTCCGAACGAACCGATCAGCGCACGCATTGCAGGTGAATCTATTCGTTCAGTTGTCCTCTAGCAACGACGTGGGCGGGTTGTATCGGATTGTACCGCGTTTCCCGCGAAAATTTACGTTATATCGTATATATCTAATTTTATTTTTGTAAAATCGTTCTATAAATTTTATTTCATTCCCAAATGTTATTTATTTTATAGTGTTTATTGAAAGTGTTTAATTTTTCTGTGAGGATACGAATATTTTGTGAATTTTATTGAATTATTTAGTTAATGTACGTTGTAAGTTGATTGAAGGTTTTAAGTGTCTTCATATTATATTTACAAGTAAGTATTCGTTGGATAAGTTTAGCCCCCATTTATATCGTTCTGACTTAAAGGTCAGACAGATATTAAATGTGAGCGTTGCATTTAATACTTTTTTCCGTTAGGAAAATATTACTCGAAAAATAATACGTATAATGAGAAAGTTATTAATTTATTACCATGAGAGAGCGACCCGTTTGTGAATTATTATCGTTTTTTTTTTATGCTTATAGGGGTTTGAGTGAGGGCAAAATATTGTATCGGTCATAAATCTCTCCGAATAATGTTCCTCGACTTTTCAAATAATTTCAGTGCGTTAAAATAATATTGTAGGCGTATTTTGAATACTATTCTTATCTATTATTTTTTTATTTTAGAATTTTATTTAGTTAAGTTGTGTTATTTTATAATGTTATGTATCAAATTCAACCCTGGAGAGGCGGTTCTTAATTCGACTGTTTTTTTTTTCTATATATGTTATGTTAACTTTGTCAATTGTAAACCGATTTTAATGATTTCATTTTTAAAAGATAGGTCTACTTCAGGAGTGGTCCCATATAAATTTGAAGAAAATATTTTACCACTACGAGTATTTAGTCGCCATTCGAGCTTGTGATAAGGTGATGCCCCAAATACTAGTCCCACCCCCAATAGCAGCCTCATCGCATATTTACTTCATAAATAAGATTTCTGGTGGTCTTAACTACAAATATTGTACACTAAAAAATTATTCGTAACCAGAGGAAAGTATATTTCAAATATTACTACGCAGTTATAAATCTATCAGTGTTAAATTTAAAATTAAAACTCCTACGCAACGGAGAACGCTAATTTTCCAAATTTTTTACTAGTTATGGTCCTGATAAAATAAGGCATATTTTACATTATCTAGTCTTTAGGCTTTGTGAATTGCATGCATACAGACATAGTTATGCAGTTATTTTTTAAACAAATTTATAAGTTTTTCATTTTCTTGTAGTAGAAATTAATGGGGATATATTAGTTATACGAAATGTATGGAGTGCATAATGTCAGCCGTCAGGCTGTTATTTGGTATGACGTACCAAATAAGAAGTAGGTAATTTCAGCCACGTTATATAAATCAGGGTTATCAAAATCTGAAATAAATATAATTAATTAGGACATCTTATTTTTAGAGGATGTTAACATCAATTCGTTTTTGTTATAAAATTGATTTTTTGAATTGAAAATTTAGCAAAAGTTGTATTTATTTTTCTATCAGACTTTTGTTGTGTATTAAGAATACCGTATATTTCAATTCTTTTTTGAGATAGATAAAATAATTATAAATTCATAAAAAGCAAGGAGCTTAGGACTGTGATTTGCGGCAACTTATGATGGAAGTCATGTTCAGCAGTGGACTTGTGGTCTGCTATAATGATGATGATGTTTTGAAAACTTGGATTATTAATTTGTAAGAAATCGATGTGCTACATATATATTTATCGCAATTTGTTTCTTAAAACCAAAACATCTTAAGTAAGGTAAGTGTATGTAGTAAAACATTAGAGCAAAATAATTATTGTTCATTTTTAACACGCATTTTTGTGACACGCACTATATAAATTGGAAGTTCTTACGATTTTATTACTGTTCATCAAAAACTTTAAGGGCACACTATGCTAGGCTAGGATTAGATAAACAAAAGGACGACATTTGGCACAGGGTGACTGGAATTTGAGCCAACACGCCTTTTTTGTTTATCTCCCTTTTAGAAATTGTTCTTGAAATAATATAACTGTACATGAATACTCATTACATTTTTGGATAAATAGCCTATCGATTAAAACAAGATTTTAAAAATATTGTGCTCTTATCAACATAGTACGAATTTTTAAAGTTGAAAATATCCACTAAAAGGCTGGTAATAATAATAATAATCCACCCTACTTCTTAGTTCACTCAAAAGGGAAAGTCGAATTCTTTATATATTTATTTATTTTACTACTATTTTTTAATAAAATAATTTCAAAATAATAGTTTCCGAAGTTTAGGCTTTATTACTATGTCTTCTTAAACTATGACTTCTAAAATTATTACGCGGTATTTTTTATTTTTTTCAGTTCTTTGAAGTCGGCCTTACTTTTTATTAAAATATTGTTTTTTTTTTATTTAGAATCGAGCAGAAAACTCGTTTAAACATAAAATCACGTACAATATTTTATACATCTTATGGCGAGTATTATAACAACAAAACAACTTATGCTGCAATGAATGCTTCCGTGTTAAATTAGGTACCTACCTATGTTAATCCTGTTAATGTCGAACAAAATAAGGAAAACCACAAAGTAATATCCTCCGTAGCTGTACTTGCTACGTTCTTACCGACAAATTATATGAATTAATTTAAGTTAATTAATATATACCTACTGTTGTCATTGAAATCCTACGTTATTTATTTTATGTATGGAAATCTTTAAATATTTCAAAATGTATGAATCATAAATCGTTTTATATAAGAATTAACTTAATTTAATAAATACAGCACAATTTTATTAAATACAGCACAAAAATATATTTATCCGTGGAGGCCTGGTGATCCATAATACAGGTTTGTACCTGATTTGGACACCAGTCCTCCGTATTAACATTTTTGTTTCTTTATGCTGTGTACGATCAAATTGTGGGAAATAAAAATAAATAGGAAGGAAGTCTTGAATGGTTTTTTATTTAGATTATTTAATTTACTTGTCTGTATAAATTGCTTTATTTCCTAACTTTATAGTGTTGCCTCAGACCAACAAATAAAGAAAGACCGAGCGCTAAAATCATGCTCAACTTATTGTAAGAACACGCACTCACGTACACATACGCATCCAAAGTCATTAGTAACTGGCAGTGAACTTTTACGGGCTGATAAAGAAAGAAAGAGATGTGTGCGTGAGTGCGTGTCAGGAAGTTGAGCATAGTTTTGGTATCATTTGAAATAATATATATAGCATTCGAGGCAGGAATAACATGTTATGTGTAATCTGTGAAATAGCTGTGTACAGCTATTTCACAAATTAACTCTTTTTATAATTTCTTCCTAAAAATTTCCACTACAAGCGTGAAGTGAGAGAATGGTTTCATCAATTTAAGAGACATTTTCTTATATTTAGCAAATTCGACAATAGAAAAATTTAAATAGGTAATAATATGATGTGTCTTGAATATAGTACCGTCAAAATTGCTAAACATCTGACACTGCGAGGCATATCCGCCTGCCAAGCGGTAATAGAAAATAGTCCCGGCTTCGGGACAGGGTCATTACCAGCTATGAACTCTTAAGCTTCTTACGTGGTAGAGCCATGCTGCAGCTATATTAATAGTATAGTTGTAGCACGAATGGGTCGGCTCGACCGCGGAAGGAGCACGCTCTCACAGAATATCACCATACAAACCACAGCAGCTTAATGCTGCTGTGGTTTGTATGGTGAGTGTAGAGAACCGGAGACCCTTTTTACTGGGAATGAGGCATTCCATCTTAGTCCTCATGGCTGACTGCTGATCTGCATTTTGATTCACAAACGAGGATAAATATAGATGTCTATGGGCCACAGCAACCACTTACCATCAGGTGGAATGTGTGCTCGCTTGTCACCCTATCCTATATAAAAAAAAAGCTGATAAGGTTTTAAATTCATTTAAACAACGGTGAATTATGCTTGAATTAATGTTATAACCGCTTAACCTTCAGTAAACGATGCATGTATTGACTTGGTAATGGCGTTTATCAAAATCAACGACCCGGTGAGGAACCTGTTTTAAAAATGGAACTTGAATTATGACTTTTTCTTAATTCCAAACCAGTTGCGATAATTTCGCAATTGTGATAAAAAATATTATGGCACTATTTAATTTTTTAAAACATTTAATTTAAAATAAATTAAGTAAGTAAGTTTTCAAAAGAATAATTAAATATACTTTATAAATAAAAATAAATACTCCTTATTAAAGCCTTATAATATATAAAGCTCAATAATTTCTATTTATTATTTATATTATATTATTTGGAAATCAATATGATATTTTTTTAAACTGTTAAACCCATCACTGCTTAAAAGTTGATATAAAATATTAATCCATATTTGTATTTCGGGTTATGGTTGTTTTGTTTAGCAAGCTGACATTTACATTACATAAAGAAACTTTATAAAAATTATAACTTTTTTAACATACAAACGAAGGCGATGGCATGAAGAATAGCAGTATCAAGGAACATGGATAACTACTTGCAAACGAGGCAAAAGTTACGTAACATTAAGGCCAATTATCGGCGTGTTGCATTTTTTCATTAAAAATGCAACGAAAGGGCCAAGTACGTATAATTATTCGAATGACTGGTCGATAAGTTGAAGGTAAAGATGCAATCGTTTTCCAAGGCAATCTTGCAAGACGAAATTTTTACGACGAATTTTTATGCAGCGTGCTTATGTGGAGAAATTTCGGTTGGATTTTTATAATGATAGTAAATTACTTGCGTCCTTTTTTGTTTAGTATTGAAATTTTCGCGGTTGTAACGCTTAAGGTAAAAGTCATGTAATATTATCTAAATTAACAGTATCTAAACGTCCAACTGCTGGGCTCTGCTCTAATGTCTTTGGTCAGATGATTTTGCAGGAAGCAGGAAAGAATACGCCACGGCTTTTTTCGATGGCTTCTTCTATATTTGTGGTGTTAACTAAGATATAGCTAAATAATACCCCGCGCTGCCTGTCCCAAGGCGTGTTAACAGACTGCACGTGTCACGATGTTTTCCTTCCTCCACGTGGTTTCAGCACTTAAAACAACAATTTACAATTTCAGTGATACCAGCGGGGATAGAATTGATCTATGCGGACCGTGTTTGTTATATATCACCATTTTATCGCTGAAGTAAAATAATGAAGCAAACTTACTTTTTAATTAAAAGAAAAACCGAAATACTGAAATTTTAATTGACACAAAATCGATCTCGACAACTCTGCAGTCTTGAAGCAAGTTAAGAAAAAAAAAATGAAAAATGAAATGAAACTCAATAAATCGTAAACTCCATCCGGTTCTTTCAATTCGAAAATCCAAGTGTACTAAATATTAGATGAGAATTCTTAGCGTGCGATTCTATCATTGTCTGCTAAAGTCGAACTAGAAACCGCGTCTATTTCAGTACACGTCTACGCTACACCACGACAGATAGTTGGCGAACGACAAACTTTCCGTATTTTATTTTTGAAAAGAAATTCTTTTCTTTGCTTGCACCTTTTTTGTTTCATATTCCGGTCAGTGTCTATACAACTGAAAATATATGTATCTACTGTCCGCGAGATACTGGTTTTCATATGCGAGTATTGTTTGAGATTCATATTATGTAACGTAGTTATTTTAGATTTGTTAACTCTCAGTCACGTCTTATTGATTTATGGAATGTTTGTGTTTAAATTTATGTAACCTCAGCGACGAATACCATTTCTTTAATACGGCGGGTTGATATTTAATATTTTAATAATTTTGTAATATGTTTTAAACTTCAGCGAATGTGCAGGAAATTAATATTTATGGGAAAATAATATGTTCATGTTTTATCTTTGTTATTGCGGAGTTCAGGTCTCCTCGTAATATTTTCACACATAAGCGCGTAGTAAATTATCACGCAAATTTCAATTAACTATTTCAGTGGCGAAAAAACGGTTTGCTAGCGTGAAACTTTAGCATGTTTGCACTGAGCGTCGTGCAAGCATGCTATAGTGACGGCAGAAGAGATGTTACTGCCCCATATCATTCCATGGATATGACAGGCGTGGCAACTATGGCAGATATCCTCTAGGCCTATGTTTAGCAGTAGACTTGACTTTTGATAGTCTGTAATAAATTAATGGAAACACGAACACTATGTTTTGACGATCCTTACCTAGTATAGTACAAAAACTGGATCTTCTTTCGTTTTTTCTTCGAGTTTCTCTTATATTAGTAGCTGACAAGGTTGTTAAATTGATAGCAAAGCGTTTCTTGGCTGAAAACATTTCCTTGTGTTAATAATACCCATTTTCTCATTTAACTTCGGCCTCACAGAGCCTGTTTGCTTTCAAATAAGCAAAGAATTTTGGAAGATTATTCTTTTAATTGATTCGTGAAGATTAAGAGGAAAACAGGCGCTACACAAAAAATGTTGAAGCGATTAGATTCATCTCGCGAAATTAATGCCGTGGAATTGTTGAGAAGAAAATTAAAGTAATTAAGATGGTGGAAGCCTATTTTTTGTCTAATTTTTTTTTGAATCTCTAATTTTTAAACTTGATCCAAAGAATTTGTTAATAATTACTAAGCGTTTAAATATAAACATTTAATAATCGCCTTGTTTTTAATAACATGAAATAAATTGTATAAATTTAAGCCTACTATATTTAACTATGTTACTAAAAACGTTAACAACTGCTTCGTGAGTGGCCTGTTTGATCTAATTTCCATTTTCCTTGGGATCTATGACGAAGTACCCATTTTGAAAGTGTCTGTATATTTGTTTAAAACATTGCAGGGTCTGGGCTTTCGCTTTGAATTTTATAGGATGCGGACAACTCGATTTCAGTCTAAATCCCACCCGTACCTACTACTAAAATTATCATTTACCACGTGCTTGGATGTCAAAGAAAAGCTGAATGTCCGAGATCCGAGAAATTCAAAAACTTCGAGAAAATGTGAAGACAGTAGTAGACAGTCGATTTTCATTAGAGCAACTTTGTGAACATTTCATTTGCGTGATAAGGTTTATTCTACAGGCCAGAATGATCACAAACTTCACTCATATGTACTTAATCAATTAGTGAGATGGTTCTGTTTGAGCTAGACTTTGTTTGAACTTAGAATATTTTATAGTATATACAGAACGATTAGAATGTAGATATACTGTACTTATTAATTATTAATTCATATTTATTCTTCTGATATAAACTGACGCGCGTTTTATAGAGAGTGCGCTGAATAGTTCCAGGAATGTTGTGGTATACTCTGTCTTTCAAATACCTATAGAAAGAAGTCTGAACCTGTTAAGTGGGCTTGATGACTACTATAGACTAACTGATTTCAGCATTTCACGAAATTTTTCCTTCTTCTTAATATTTGTCTTACGAGGTCAGTTGTCTCGCTAGTTGAAGTTTAAAAAAGAATAAGGTCCAATAGCTTTTCTCGCATATACACCAAACCAAATCGTTACCGAATGCAGACTGAGACTGGGTGCAGACTACGTTAGTGGACTATTTGATTTTCTGTACCTTATTATCCCATTAGATTTACCTAACAGTCCAATATGGGGCTAATAACAAAAAAGGATGAGTAATGGGATGTTGGGTTTTTGCACCACCTGTAACTTCTTTCACAATTTTGTTTATCCATAATTTTTTGACTAAACGTAGTCCGAGTAGCTCTCTGCTCTTTCAACTCTACCTAACTACTCGGGGTTAAGCTATGTGTAACTACATAGCTTAACTCTCATTTCTGTAAAGCGTGATGCTATGTATTTCTGTACCCTAAAATCACATATTTTGTTTATTAACAAATCATTTTAATTGAAAGTGAATCAAAGAATTCAGCTTCTTCCTAGCCAATTCTTGAAGCTGGATAGCATACGCAAATCGTGCCCAATAATCCACTGATCTCAAATTCTGCGGTAATAAGATCTACTTTTGCGCTTCTACGTTTTTATTCTTACGTTCTTCACACTACCAAACATATAGCGACATAACGACGATGCACTATCCGTGGCACCTGACATAGTACAGAGCTCTGGGAAGAGCAGTGTTAAAGATGGATTAATAGACCTTAGTCAGACAGTCGTAAGAGTTCATTAAACTGTCGGCTAATAAAGAGAAACTGAATGCAACAAAATATTTTGTCAAGATTACATACATACACAATTGTTTCCTTAAGTGAGTTGTGGTAAATCCATGCTGCAGCTATATTAGTGGTATGGTTGTAGCACGAATGGGTTGGCTCGACCGGGGAAGGACCACTCTCTCACAGAATACCAGCGTAAAATAACAATCTAACGCTGCTGTGTTTCGTATGGTTTATATTCGTATTTTCACAGTGGTAGAGCCATGCGGCAGCTTTTAACCACAACCACTTACCATCAGGTGGACTGTGTGCTCGTTTGTCACCCTTATCCTATAAAAAAATGGTGAGTGTGGAGAACCGGAGATCCTTTTTACTGGAACAAACCGAGGCATTTCATCTCGGTCCTCACTAATACACTCAATGTCTATGGGCCACAGCAACCACTTACCATCAGGTGGACTGTGTGCTCGTTTGTCACCCTTATCCTATAAAAAAATGGTGAGTGTAGAGAACCGGAGATCCTTTTTACTGGAACAAACCGAGGCATTTCATCTCGGTCCTCACTAATACACTCAATGTCTATGGGCCACAGCAACCACTTAACATCAGGTGGACTGTGTGCTCGTTTGTCACCCTTATCCTATAAAAAAACAATAATAATTAATTTGAAGTACAAAACGACTTCAAGCTAGAATGTCGTCTTAATTGTTATATTAAAATATTCTTTCCTTATTTTACCACCTTAAAGTATGTATTTCTTTCTTCAAATGTGTATCGGACCAGAACTGAAGTATAATCTATTTAATAAAAAAGAATCATTTAAAGTTAAGCCGTTTCCGAAAATCGTTGAACATGATGTTTAAAACACCCGTCGAATAAAATCTAATTTTTTTAACCAAGTTAATACCGATTATTACGTCAAACATCCGTTATAATATAAATGATATATTGTCCCTGCCGATAAAATATTATATCAAGGAAAGTTGATTTTACGTCAACATTATGTCGATTCGGATTATTTTTCTAAGACGCCTCATATTTAGCGTCGTAAACATAGACTTGTTTATTTTTGAAATCAAACATCGCGCCCAGCAAACGACACCCGCTCGACGAGTGACGTTTATAATTTGAAATATTTTAAATCCCATCGCTGCCAGTAATTTGGTCGGCGTAATACGCAATCCTACAATAGTCTTAATAAATAAATGTACAAACAGATAATTACTTTACTGTTTTTTTTTTACTCGTTTAAATTAAATTATTAGCGTACTTAAGGAGTAGGTTGTCTACGACTTTTTCTGCCACCAGAGCGGCGCCACATAAAATGAGGTGTTGTAATATTTGACTGATTTCATAGCGGGAAGTTAATTTGTTAGAAAAATGTAAATGTTAATATTTATTTCTGTACTATTAGTTATATTTTATATAAATTGGATTAAAAATGAATAAACCATCAACTTTGTTCAGCAGTGGACTTCTGAAAGGCTGTAATGATGATGATGATGATGAAACCATCAACATAACCATTTAATTTTAAAAAGTAGAAAAATTAAAAAAATAGTTAAAAATGTGCAAAAAAATTAAAGAGAAAACCACTGAGACATTGTTTAGTGTATTATTTTATTACTCTAAAAACTGATAAATTTTTATTCAAAACTATCATCATCATCATCATCATTACAGTTTACAGCCCTTCACAAGTCCACTACTGAACATAGGCCTCCCCCAAGGAGTGCCACAAATCACGGTCCTCCGTCACCTGCACCCAACGACTTCCTGCATGTCTTACCAGGTCGTCACTCAATCTAGTGGAGGGACGCCCGGCCTACACTTCGTCCGCCGGTACGAGGTCGCCACTCGAGAACCTTTTTTCCCCCATCGGTTGTCGGTTCTTCGAGTTATATGGCCGGCTTATTGCCACTTCAGCTTACTAATCCGCAAAATTTAAAACTAACTTCTCAATTAAATGACATTGTGTAACAAAAACCTTCACCTCAGTGTCAACTAGCGACATCTGGTGAGCGGATGATTATTAGACTCATAACATTTTTCTGGGTGAACCGATTTCGATGATTCTATTTTTATTTGAAATCTGGTGCTTCTCATGTGGTCCCATATAAATTTGATTAAGGTCTGACCAATATTTTTTAATGTTTGACGGCTCCGTGGCGCAGTGGCTTAGCAATGAGTTGCTGCGTCGGTGCCGCGGGTTCGAAGCCCGCACGGAACAAGTATATGTATGGCCTACAAATAATTGTTACGGGCCTGGATGTTTGTCCCCGTGCAATTAATTTTTGTAAACTGCCTCCACGATACAGGACAAAATCCTAGTGTAGGGCTAAACTTTTTTTTTTAAATCTATTCTTAATAATTTATATTGAAGTCGGTTGTACAAAATTTTAAATTTATATTATTTTGTTAAAGTTTAAGAAATATATTTCATTTCATTTCATCTTACCAGGTCGTTACTCCATCTAATGAGTAGCCGTCCTTGCTTGCCGGCACGGGCCTGCTACTCTATATAACCCTGCTCCATTGATTGTCGATTCGTCTAGCTTTAGCTCTTTCCCTTACTTAATTTACCAGACAGTGCGTGTAAGCGGACTTCATATGTCTCCGAACCATTATTTTTTTCGCAGACATACAGGTTTCCACACTGTCTTCCTTAACCACCGACCACGTGGTAAATCAGCACTTAAAACTGAAATTAACAATTTCGTTGGTGCCAGCGGGAATGAAACCCCGGTCGCTCGTGTACCATGACATCTAGCACCAAGCCATTTGAGCAGTCACGGCTCTGTTATTAACGGAATGGTAATTAATTTAATGCAATGAATAGAAGGTCAACATCGTCATGCATAGATGGCGTTTATTTTAAACGTGTCCTTTGAAAGTATGATGTTAAAATAGTACAGTTTATGTATTTAGATAATGTAGTATTACATGGTGTTTATTAACAGGTAGTTACAAAATTCTATAACTGTCTTGTTAAATTTCAAGTCTTATTGATTCAATATTTATCAATAAAACTTGAAATTTAAGTAGAAGGACATTTTGATGTTTCCAGCCGTCTTATTTAATAAAGGGATTTTCATTATGTATTTGTTGTTTAAAAATAAATAATTTTACCAAAAAAAAAAGAAAAGAAAGACCATAGGAGGAAAAAAGCTTCAACACGCAATAGCAAATTCTTATCTTTATTTTGCAACCTCAGGAACAATAATTCTGAATTCGGTATAAACGTAATGCATTCGTGATAAAAACGCGATTAGCCATCGCAAAAAATACCCAGTGGCACTAAAACATGCTCATGGTCAAGATTAGTTCAGCATAGTTGAGTCGCGTGCGAAACAATGGTTTCCTTTTTAAATATTTTCAGCCTTATGCCTGTTTTGATAAGATCGAAAAGATTTCGCAACTGTTTTAATGTTAACGTAAGCAACTGTGCAAAGGATGCGTTTATCTATCTACGCGCTCTTTACTTTTGCTACATCATTGCTCAGAATCCTTAAACGCTGTGGTGTTTGTAAGTATGTACGTTCTTTTGAATCTTTGAAAATTGATTTGGCTTTTAAAATTCGATTAATTAAGGATACAGTGTACATAATCATATACAAACAATCGCATTATTGTTTAAGTACTTTTTGTTAATTTATACCAAAGTACATTTTGTATAATGAAATAAATCCCATCAAAAACATAATACAAAAAGGGGGCAGGTGCATTACAGACGGCGGTTGTCGACTTTGCAAGAGTTGAGATCTGAGTCTGACTTTGAAGAGTTGATCTGCCAAGCTTCATAGCAGTTGCTTAAATTATATAATATATCATAATCTATAACGTTATGGAATACAATAAAAATTATATCAGACAACCGATTGTACAATTTAATATTCGTAGTCGACATATCTACATAGTTTTAAACTAAAAGGTAAATCCAGGCGCGATAAAGAAACAAAAATTAACTAGGCATTAAAAGCATTAGCTGTAATTAAAGTAAAATAAAAAACTGCGGTTGCCAACCCGCTTGCCAAGCTTGGCAACTATGGCAATTAATTAGCAAGGAATAGTTATCGTCAGTTTTATCATATCATTTTGATTAAATTAATGACAAATAATGTTAAAGTTTAAAGCTGAGGCTTTGAACCCCGCAGGGGTTTCAAATCGTGTTTTATTTTTACTTAGTTTACCTGCTGGCTAAGTAAAAATAAAAAACGTTTTTTATTTTAATAAAGTAAAAGCGCATAAAAGTTTAGTATGGAGCGCATAAAAGTTTAGCGAGTATATTGCAAATGAGTTTATTATAATTATTTAATAACATTTTGGTGGAGATGAGTTGTACAAAAAAGTTTGATAGACTCCTTCTATTTATTTAGTAGAGTTATTTGCATATGGTGAGTTTGAGCCAATAGCGTAACCTATGAATTTGTAGAATGCTTGTTACATACAACGTGTTACATATTATAAGTTTCAAAATAATTAATCAATGCAATATGAACCGTATCATGTGGCTAATGCGTCGAATTTCCTTTATCCGTTAGATAACAATAGGACAATCAATCGTAATAAATCGTATTGCATTATTGAAATGACTCTCTGTTAGTATTTGTGCCACTGGCGATTGTACTGCCAACAATGCAGTACCCTATACTTTAATTTAGCAATTATTTTATATGTATACATATATATTATATGTAATTGGTTTTTCGGAAATGGCTCTAACGATTTGGATGTAATTTTGTATTTATAAAATGTTTTAAGTGTATTTTCCAATTTTATCCAGGTAGGTTTCATCCTTGAGAAAATTATGATTTTTAATACCGATCAAGTCTTGATAGGTTTACTTTAAAATATGCAGGTATCAAAATTTTCGTAGTACGTAATATTGCCCATTCAAAAAAAAAATGCCACAGTGTATTGTACGTGTGTGATGCTTAAATTTAACACTATCACTATCACATTTTCAGATACAATAGTAAGACCATACCCATATGTGGTACACGGGATAAGGAATTGGTTAAGTACATCACGGGCCTAAATCTTTATGTGGTGTATTTAAAGTCCAATAAATAAAATCTTTAGACATTATATTTCTTTGTCTTTTTTCCACCATTAATAGACATCGGACGATCACATCGTAAGTTAGGAAAGTTAGAAACATGGTTGAATAACTTAAAATGTATAGAATACTGGTGATCCGAAATGTTTAGATTTGAACCCGTGATAAAACTTTATTGATTACTACTATACTACGATTTTAGCATAAAATTTTCGTTATTTTATCTCTTTATCAATACGAGAAGGGAAATCCTTGTAACTATTTAAACGTATATTGCGCGCCCGAAGGAGTGTGAGATTTGGCGTATTTAAAGTTCCTGGCTGTTCATACTGTATCTCGACAGCTGTTTACAAAAGCTGAAAGATAGCTGTTTGGGTGTGAAATTGGGTGACATAAAAGTAAATTGTCTGCTGTATGCTGATGATGCAGTGCTTATTGCACCATCAGAGGCAGAACTGCAGGCATTAGTCACGTGTATGAAAAAGGAATGTGAAATTAAAGGTCTCCGTTTGAATGCTAATAAAACTAAGGTTCTGGTATTTGAAAGGGACGAAGAGAGAACGAAGTGTGAAATATGGGTAAATCAGGAATGTCTAGAACAGGTAAATGAAATTGTATACTTGGGGAGTGCTTTTAGCCGGGATGGAAGATGTGATTTAGATGTGGACAGGCGTGTCGCTGCCGGGAACAAAGTCAATGGTGCCCTGACTGCGTTAGTCAAAAGGCAAGGCGTAGCGAAGAGTGCACGCCTTGCAATACATAACGCAGTGTTGGTACCGACTTTGTTATATGGCAGCGAAACCTGGGTATGCCAGAAGAAGCATAAAAGTAAGTTGAATACAGTGGAGATGCGATCTCTTCGTAAAATGTGCGGCGTTACTATGGCCGACCGAAAGCGAAACGAAGAGATTCGCAATATGGCAGGTTTGTAAGATGACCTTATCACAAAAATTGATAAGGGCGTGCTTCGGTGGTTTGGGCACGTTGAGCGAATGAGTACAGACCGAATGGTGAAGAAAATATATAGCGCGAAAGTTAATATTAAAAGGTGTCGAGGTAGACCGAGACTAACTTTCGAAGACCATGTGAGCAAATTGCTCGAAGAGGGTAGGGTCAAGAGTACTCGGATACCTAGACGTGCATGTATGAAGAAGATAATGAATCTGAAAGAAGCGAAAGAGATATGTAAGGATCGTGACACTTGGCGATCTGTTCTCTCTGGCTACCCCGTCAGGGATTGTGCGTGAAGATAAGTAAGTAAAGTTAAAGTAGAAGTAGTGCAGACAGCTAAAATTTATAAACAAGGGTTATTTTTCATAGAGTAGCCAAATTTTATACTTAGTTCAAATATATAAATAATGATATACCTTTATTGCAGTCTTTGAAAATACGAGTAAATAAGGCTTCTACTTTTATTTAAAATTAGCCCTAACTGAATGTGATGTATGGGCAACAAAGTTTTTGCCTATAGATCAATTCTTACGAATGTATGCGTGCGCAGTAAAATCAGTTAAAATAATTAGTGACCGACCGAAGATTCGGTTTCGGTTTCGGTATCGGCAAGTTTCGGCAAGAAATCTAGTTTTGATAATAGTTTCAGTTTCGGAAAAAAATCTGTCGAACCTTCGGCGACGCCGAAACTCTCAAGTGTTCGTGGATTAGCGTGCGTCGTTCAGATAGATGAGTTCGTGACTCGTGTATTACTCATAATTATATTACGTTAATGCTCTCAAGTGACCGAATTTCGCTCACGGCGGCTCATCTGGTTGGGCTGTATAAATATATAATTGTTAATGAAAATGATAAACATACATAAATATCAATAAAATCAAATAAATATATAAAAATACATAAATAAATAAAAACCCAACCAGTTAGGGGGAAAGGGAAAGAAACCGGCGAAGAAATTATTATTATTATTATTTCATATGCATTTAGTAATAAGCTGTTACGTTGACATTACAAATAAACACTTCAATTTTATCTATTTGTATAGTTAGTTAAAAGTAAAGTAGACCTTGTTTGAATATACAAACTTGAAAATTTATTGAACTACGGTCGGATTTGGACCACTAGGCGACCACTAGTTTTTATAATTCAAAGGCAATTGTGAATTCACTTGTAATAAAATTCATGTACTTCTTACACACGCGAATTAATTAGAGAAAATTAAACGCAATAAAACCAGTAAATAAATGTTCCATTTAAGTAAGGCAACGCTGCGTAGAAATTACATTGGTAAAGCATTAAAGTACCAGTTTTCTATACTTGGATCTTTAGAAATTTTTTCTTGCCTCATTAAATGTTCTGCAGTGGCACTTCTTATTCGTCCATTCCTCTCCAACATACCTCCTGTCGTTTAATAAGTGTTTCCTTTAAAGGGACGACAGCTTTATATACAAAAGCTATTTGTAAATATCTTTGATGAGCTTGCGACCAGACGTTTTTTCTTTAATTTATGGCTTCAAATACATAGCCTCGAATAAAAACTATTAAAGTATTATGGAAATATACTGGAACTTCTTTAGCGAGAAGGCAACAGGTGTATTATCACCTGTGATGACTAAGATGGAATGTCTCATAACCTGAAATTATACTGATACTCTTTACGCTCCACACCGCAACACAACAGTGCAAGTATTTCTTTTTGGTGGCATATATAGACAAAATTGTACCTACCCAGACCAACTCCCAGGCAGAAAATGTCATACCACCTAGTGACGTAAGTGACAAACTATAATGAAATGTCTACCTTAATTTATAAGCACTAACTAAACATCTATAGGAAACCTCAATATGTTTCTGACGTTTCTTGTAGTCATATTTTATCACATTTTTTTTTATAGAATATGGGTGACAAACGAGCACACAGTCCACCTGATGGTAAGTGGATGATATCCTTGATTAAGAATCAAAATCCATCCTTGCCGTGCCTGAGGACTAAGATAAAATACCTCGTTTCCAGTAAAAAAAAAAAAGCTCTCCGGTTCTCTACACTCACCATACGAAACACAGCAGCATTGAGCTGCTATTTCACGCTGGTATTCTGTGAGAGCGTGGTGCTACCTCGGTCGAGCCGACACATTCGTGCTACAACCATAATATAGCTGCAGCATGGCTCTACCACGTTACAACACACTTCACATCCACGATACGAAATGTCAAATGGGGAATTTGCCATGTCTTGGCGGCTTAAAAAAACTCCATCACCCTATTTTATCCCGTGGGTGGTTATACCTAAAATACGTGTTTTATTTATTTTATTTTAATGATTTATTGGCATCAAACGAGCACATAGTCCATTAATCGGTAGATGGATGTTGTGACTCTTGAGCACCTAAATTTGTCATAGATTAAAAATTAAAACGCAGACGTGTTGTCACAACTAGGATAGAATGTTTCATTATTAATTAAAAGGATCTCCGGTTCTCTTTACTCATCATAGGAAACGTAGCAGCATTATATTGTAAGAGCGTGATCCAGCCCAGTTTCAAGCGATGTATTCGTGCTGCAGCCTTATAGAGCTGCAATTCAGCCATATTTGCAACGGTTTACAAGCGGGTTTGCAACCGCAGTTTTTTTTCTTTTTTGTCGTTATTAGGTAGACGCTGTTACACATCTGATTTGTTTCCCTCCGTCGCCTCTCACAACACCAACGGGATGATATGGGGTAGTAGATATTCTTACACCGTCATTACACGGTAATTATTTACATGTATCTCAAAAAAAAAAAACTAACTCATAATGCATGATTTAACGAGGAAAACAAACAGGTGATGGTCAGCGGTATATTTCTAATAACAGCTTGAGATAAAAAAAAAACTTTCAGTTACCGCCTGTCAATTGTGGCAGCTATGAGGCCCATATTTCGCTGTGCACTTTTATATACTGTATTTAATGAAAATGAATAAATGAGTTTCGTGATTTTCAATATCAATCTTGATCTTGATAATGTGTCGCCCGTTCGGTTCAGCTGCTTTTATATGATGTAACGTTGAATAAGCATTGGACCGGTTGTGTGGCGTGTTTTTTTTTATCGGGTGATCTTATAAAAGAGAGCAAAATGAACCGAGTCACGTCCTCTCGTCGTTCTCATGTATGTGGTGATACGTGTGAAGTAAATACAGATAATTAATTAGGAATCTTTTATTTTGTGCGGTGAAAGATCAATAGATTGATTATTAATTATGCTGTGAAAGAACATTGTGTGTTGTGTTGTTGGTATTTTTATATACATTTCCTTTAATCACTGACTCTCGTAAGCCATGGTAGCTCAGTGGATTAACGCTCGCTGTAAATTTTGCACACAGTCCGCGAGCAACCCGGGTTCGATCCCCGCCAGTACTAATGAAATTGTTAATTGCAGTTTTAAATGATGATTTATCATGTGCTTTGCGGTGAAGGGAAACATTATGAAGAAACCTGCATATCTAAGAAATAAAAAATAAAAATATTTCGAAGACATGTGAAGTCCGCCAACACGTATTGGGGCAACGCGGCCGACATGTCCTTGCCCTAAAACCCTCTAAGACGTGAGAGGCCTGTGTCCTGCAGTGGGACATGTAGGTTGTAACTTTTACTTTCTTTTAACTGACTCTTTATTCTAAACTAAAACAGCAGTGGAAAAGCGGCTATGTACGAGTAGCTGATATAGACAATATGATAGTATTTGCTCAATCGGATTCCTAGGCACTAATAGAGCCCTACCAAGCTCGAAATTCTTAAATAGTCCGTCATTCAAATCTCAAAAGTTTAAACAAAGTTCGATCATGCATATATTCAGTTCATCACCATCATCATTGAGGTCTATCCAAAGTCTACTCCTGAACATATGTCTCTTGTATAGTTTGCCTCATATTCATACCTCATGAATTGGGGCAGCGCGGCGGACTCTTGCCCTAAATCCCTCTCACATACCAGCCTATGTCCAACTGTGGGACGGGCATAAGTTGTCACATTACTTTTTTCATTTTTATTGCTTATACAATCTTCCTCGTAATAATTTCATCTGACAAGGAAAAGCGTGGTTAGATACTTAGAGTTATAGGGGATCGTTTTTTTAATGGAAAGATTCAAATAAATCCTGCTGAGATAAATTCAATTACTAAAGACGTTCTGTCAATGTTTCCTTGTCAATTATTTTACTTTTAACATCCCAGGAGTTCGCACAAAACGATTTGCGGCAGCGTTTTTGTTCAGCACAGGAACTGATCGAATATCTTTAACTGACATAATATTGTACTAGAGAAGTATATTTTATTAAAATGAAACCTTCAAGTTGAAGGCGGTTCCTTACACAAACGTAATTGCCATTACTATATTAATGTTATGAGTTGTTTACAAACAACCGGCATTAGAAGTGAATATTTAATTAGCCCACATAAAAAATGAAGTAGGTCAACGTTCTCAATTCAAATTTACGTTTTTTTTTTTGGATGTATGTTACGCGATACCTTCGTCTATTGTCGACCGATCTAAACTATTACTTTTATTAAATAGGTTTTACCTCAAGGGTATTCCCATATATATACGTGGCCATGGTACCGCTATAAAATGGCTTGTAACACGAATGGGTCAGGTTGGTCAGGGAAGGACCACGCTTTCACAAAAAACCAACGTGAAATAGTAGCTGAATACTGCTGTGCTGTGTTCGTATTGCCTTTAATCATTCAAAGGTGGGAACTTTACTGAGATATATTATTATGTTGTTATATAAAACATTATGGAGGTCAGACAGTCTGCAGCCCCGTAATTAAGGGATCCGACTTGGGCAAAGCTAAGTAGCTTTTCCCAAGTAGGTTGTGCGTCAAACCAAGACGCAGAGAGCGCCATTGAGAATAGCGACCCGCCAAACAACCATCGCAGAGACGCAATGCTGCAGAACGCAACAAGCATCAATACGACTATCGTCGGGCTTACACCATCCCCATTATTGATTAATAATAATAATAATAATGAGCCAGCACATTATGCAGAAGAAACAGTGTTGGTGATAGCACGCAACCTTGCAGAACACTAGCGTTAATAGGCTTGTAATCGGAGCATGCACCGTCTACAATGAACTTGATACTTGCTCCGATCTGCAAGAAAACTGGTGAAGAATGTATTATCTGCAAATAGATTACGCTCAGGGCACTTTCCTTACAAAAAGCTTGCCCACTTAATAAAGAAAACTGATTCCACTAACTATGGAATATGTCTTTGATGTGGAATATATGTATATAATGTATATAATAATGTGTTAAGTTTTAGAGAAAAAAAGAATTATTGATGCAAAGTTTTAAGATAAATATGTACGATTTAGGAGTTTGTTCGTGTTAACAGAGCCACTGTCAGATGCTGCAAAATTTGGTGTGTCAGTGAACATTTTTCACCTTTTTTTTATACCTTTGAAAGAAATATCGTCTCTCAATGGATTTATTTTGTACATCTAACTAGATATAGACAGAACTACCTATTTCGGCTGCTGATTGCTTGCACTGACGTTGCACTGATGTGAGTGCTTGACAGACTATGTGCGCATTTCATATTATTTCTCATAAGTGACAATGCTTCTAAAGCCTTATTTGCTTTTTTAAATTGTCTGCAGGATTCCATGTTGTAAGTTTCATTTGTCATTTCAGTGTTATGAATAATACTACTCATTTGTTTCAATAATTTATTATGTGAAATTGAGTAAAGAAGGTGGTGCTAATGTAATACAGTAATTAGTATGTCATTTAATTAAAAATACAATCTAGAAAAATTCTAATACTTAATAAAGGACCTAAATATGTAATAATGTATAAGTATATACGTAGCTTATAGGGAAGATTTGCTGTGAATCAAATGAGAAAAATAATTGATTATTACAAAGTAACAATACTAAGGCTATTTACAGTACATATAATGCCTAGAAAGAAAAACTTACCTGTTTAACAAGAAATATGGCCCTGTTCATTATTATAATTGCCTACTTAATATTTACGAGTATAACTAACTATCAAGAATCGCGGCCACACGCAAACATCTATCTAATCATCATAAAGTATCAAATACTGCACGCAAATTAAGATTCGTAATGTAGGTATATTTTTATTTCTACATTTTCATTAAAATATAACTTATAAAATATTTTTACATCTGTATAACCGGATTATACGTTTTTTTTAAACTTATGTGACATACGAACTGACAATCCACCTGATGGTAGGTTGGTAGTGCAGTTAATGGAGCAGCCAGCTTCAAACAAAGAAAGCCACAGATGCGTTCTTATCTCTGAAGACCTAAATGGAATGCCTCACAACCTGTATTTGCACTATATATATCCTGTATATGACACTGTATAACCTTCAGAACGAAACCCAGCAATGCTTGCACTGCTATATAGAGATAGAAATAGGTCAAAAGGTGGTATCTAACCAGACATACTCCTAGCAAAAAGAATCCTACCTTCTAGTTAGTGTGGCGATTATGACGAATGCTCTCCACTCTGGAAAGGCGCTTCGGCAGTGTACTGTTCGTAAGAGTGTTAGTACCTAAGAAATAGATGTGAATCAAATCAAAGACAGAGATTTTCTTAGTTGTAGAGACACGCTGCAGTATATTATGGCTGCAGCGCGAATAAAACTGCTCGACCGGGGAAGGACCACACTCGAACTGAATACCAGCAAGTTTCTTAGGTTAAGTGAAGAGAACCAGATACCCTATCTATTTGCATTTCTTAGTCCCCAGCAGTGGCAACACATCTGCATTTTGATACTTAATAGAGAATAGATGTAGGTATCTATGGGCACCACACCATTACCATTGGCCTGTGTACCCGTCAAAGACTAAAGTAGTGATAGTTATCTCATCAACAGAATTTCATGTATATAGTCAAATAGGACTACGATATTTCTAGGATAGGAATTCTAGGAATGTTTTATCGTAACATAATTCTGTTTCTATTATAGGAATGTCTTACTTTTAAAAGATCCAGACTTTCCCTCTGATTAGATTAATTGTCATTTTAATTGCAAAGTGTGCGTTGTAAAGGTGTAAATACGGGTCCGTTATCATAATTGGTTTTTTGTTCCGCGCTTCTGGGTTTACAAGTAGATAACTTTGCCTAAGGTCGGATTTAAGTGTTGTTGTGTCATTGGAATGTTAAATCAATTACTGAAGTTTTTTGAACCTATATGCTTTAAATATAAACCATTAATGAAATTATTACACGAAAGAAAATTTTATATCGACAGATAACTTCGATTTCGATGAAATTGTGGATGTGGATTTTACAAGGTACATGACTCTGTAAAAGGAAGTTCCTTTTTTTTTTTGTTTAATTTATTAACTATACAGAGTTAGAATTAATCTTAAATTAATCTTAAAGGGACCATCAAATCATCTTTACGTTATTTAAACATATTCAATTTGTTAATTATTAAAATGATAAATTTATTATAATTTTCAGGATATTTATTTATTTATATTTATATCCAATTTTTATTATAACATACAGTAGTGTAACAAAGGGTGGACCTTATGACTCATGATGTTCTCTATTTGTAAAACCTGGGTAATTTGAGAAACTGTGTCAGGTGCAAACAATTTAATAAATATAATAAAATAATTAATAAATAGAATCCTGTAAAATGTATGTACATATAATATGATACAATATAATGAGGTATAATTAAAGACAAGAACGGATAATTAAATACAAAATGTTTTCAAAAGATAAAAACACTATACGGCATATAAGGCTAACAAAAAAATCAGTTTATAAATATTGTTGTAGGTTTCTTTTTTTAAATGAAATTTGTCAGAAAAATTGTCTGTTTTGTTATCAATCATGTTATTGATCATCAACAAAAGCATGGGAGAATTAGAAGCAAATGGAAATTCATTCAGTGAAAAAAAAATACATTATCGTTTATGTTTAAGGTTCATTTTGGCGGTAAAAGAACTTTCAATTTAATAATAGAATGATATTCATTCAATAGTAACTTCAGATGGCACTAATCGCTCTAATGAGTTCGGATGCCTTTTATATAATACCAAAGGAAAGTAAAAAGGGGAATGTTAATGAGTTGTTAATGAGCCGGTAACAAAAGCAGAAAGTAGGAAAAAATGGCACAAGCTCTTAGAATAAATTTAGGAAATTTGGAAGGCCGTGGCTTTTTTAATCTGTATTACATTCTACTAGTTATCGATTTGAATGTCTATGGTTATATTTGGATTTTACTGCAGTAAGGGTGGCAAACGACGTCACAGTCCGTCTGATGGTAAGTGGATGCTGTAGCTCATAGACGATATGCGTATTCATTCATAGGGACTAGAATGGAGCAAGCCTCATCTTTGGTATTCTGTGCGAACGTGATTTTCAAGTAATTGTGTTTTAAAGTAATGCGACAGTATATTACAACAACAAAGCATCTTCTGTTATATTTTGATTAAAAGAGTAAAGCAGGCCAGTACTATTACAGATTGTAAAGAATAGCACCTTGGCCTTATGAGGTGATCGGGCATGGGTAATTTTCTTTATTGGAATTTTTTCCAAACGCTACATCAGCCTTTCATGGACTATTAGCTAACTAGTGACTTCATTGACGATTGATGATTATGTTTTAACGTGGTAATCTCGCTGTACCGTATCATGGCTACAGTAAGAATAGACGGCCAGGAAAGAGCCATGTTGTATTTCCCGCTGGTATACTTTATGATTTTGTAATAGAGCGACAAGAATTACATTCCGTTTTCGGGCTCGAAGTGATAACCGAGCGGATTTGGACTATTGATTAAGAATAGATATAAAAATCTACTAGCCCCAACATCTACTTACAGTCAAGTGGAATGTGTGCTTATTTATCGCCTTTACTTCTATAAAAAAATATAGACGAGAGGGCCAATGAACTCGCGGCTCACCTGATATTAATTGATCAACGCCACCCATGATGAACATACGCGACACCGGAGGAATTGCAGCTGCGTTGCCAGGTCGTTTGTCACTCTACACTCGACAGTATAAAACGCTTTATAGAATGCAATATTCTGTAATCCACCTGCTGAGCGTGGTAAGCGCAAATCATATACCATCAAATTATTTAGATAGGTTATTACGGACTTATGATAATATTTTTATCTGTTTACTGGTTATAATACAATACAGTTCGTATTAGAAATTAATTTGACGCGTGTAAAAAGACTAGCTATGGTAAGGTTTTTAATGCAACTATTTGAACAACATCGATATTGTGACATTCTTCATTATACTAAAAAGGATAAAAAATAACTGTTAACAAGAAGAAAAAGCAGATTGATAATAATTTGTAAGATTAAATAATTTCTCAAGTCGAAGTTTTAACGCCTATACACTACCTATGTTTTGGCACCAACTTTACAATGTGAAATTATTTTATTCTTTTTAGTTTTATTTAGTTTTAGATCTAGAAGCCCGCTTATATAAGACTATACATAAAAGTAAATTTTTACCTATCTCAATCGAAACTTTTTCTTTCCATCTACTTCTTATGTTCTTTGTTGTGTAAACATTTGATTGTGTTATTTTTGCTCATTTCCTTGTATGAATAAAAAACACGAGCTTTTCTGATTGACCTGCACCTGCAGGAGAAAGTTATATTTGTCGCAAAATTGTTAGCGCACTAAGCGTGATTTTTTAATGTCGCGGTTCTAAACGTAGTGTCGACTTTGCTAACGATGTGGTGTGCATTTAAGTTTTATCTTAACCTCGTGTATTTTTAAACTGACTGTATATATGGCTCCCTTAGTCATAAGAAAATAATATTCATTTTTATTTAGAGCACTCTAGACATTTATTGATCTGTGTTGTTTTAATATTTTCATAAATTTTGGTGTCCACGAAGATTTCTTTCTAACGATAGAAGCCCAAATCCAATAGTGCATTTAACGACGTGACGAATTGAGTTAATTGAAACATATTGAATTTTATTCTGAATATGAAACTTGAAAGTTAACGCCGTATTCGAAAGACTAAAGATTATCATTTATGTTTATGAAAGACAAAGGTGCATCGTCATCATCATCATCATTATCCATCTGTACTTATTTGAAATGTATCACGTTACACCAGGAAATCATAAAAAAAGATTCAATTTGATAATATTATTTGTAAATGTGCGTTAGTACATCGTTATTTAACACTATCAAGTCTGTAATATACGCACACAGTGATTAACGGTGCCCCAGATTACGAGGGACGCAGCTACATTCCTATAACCGTAGACATTTTAATCGTTCCCCTCATCACTTTCACGAATAATAAGGTGACTTATGTACGCGTTTACTTTTAAAATATTATCAGTATAAAGTGACATTCTGTTTTCGTCCCAATTTTGAGAACAGTTTTTTTTGTTTTCTTTTAATCTTATAGAAGTTACAAGCAGGCCATATAGCTCGCAGAACCGTTAACCAATGGGGAAGAAGGGTTCTCGAGTGTCAGCCTCGTACCGGTAGGCGAAGTGTAGGGCGGCCTCCCACTAGATGGATTGACGACCTGGTAAGACATGCTGGAAGTCGATGTATTCATTTGGCTCAGGACCACGCTTTGTGTTCAGCAGTGGACTTCTGAAGTGATGTAATGATGACGATGATAAATAAAGCAGAGGAGAAGTTACGTCACTGCTATACTGCCATGGCAGCTTTACATTTCCATAAAGCATTTTTTTTAAATTGCAACGAATCCTCAAAATGGTTATCGTTCACCCCTGTGGTCATATCAAATCAGCAATTAAAATTGCATTTAACAATTACATGTTGTTCCAGTGAGTATCGAATTTGAATTGTTCGGGTAATTTATATATGTATCTAAATATTAACGTCGAACTTCTCTAGAGTTTTGTCAGTAAAATTACAATGTGTGTTTTAGTATAATTTTAAAAATCGATTGAACGCTTTTGGTTCCTAAAAAACACTTACGTAAGTACTATATAAAGTATCTAAGCACTAATAACGCAGTCTTGTCAGTCGAATTAGAACAATGGATTTACATTTTAGATTCAACACAGTTACAACTTCTATTAATTCCCACGAGATGGATAGCGTCTTTAAGACAAGGTGAATTTTGTCATAATAAACAATATATTCAAAATTCACAAAGATGTATGATTTATGTTGGATAAATGTTGTACACATTATTTATTATAGGGTTCCACTTGTACCCGTTTCGCTGTAATTCTTTATCCTTATAATATCAAACCGGCCGGTTTCGCCCTACGGCGTTATCAGGATACATAACTTGTAACAACAAAAAATACTTGTAAAATTTATTTTATAAATACAGGTAAAAAGTAATACACGGCTTAATAAATATAAACCTGTTTTTCTGACGTATTATTTTGAATAAAATTAATGTAAATAGTATTTGTTTATATACATATTATTATGTTTCTTGTTATGTGATTATTTATTGACAGAGCGGTTAATTTATTACTATAGATTAAAATACATCCATCTTATTACAAAACTTGGTTCGGTTTTCGATATCTAACTAAAGAAGTCAGCTTAACAGCGGCACCACAGTTTTCGTGATACATTTGCTGTCAAATGCCATAATTTATATTAATTAGCAAGTGGCGTAAATATGAGTCACTGAGAGATGACTACATATTTGTGCCACTTGCTGTAGAAACTATCGGTCCGTGGGGTCCACGTGCGCAGAAGTTCCTAAAAGAACTTTATCCGCGACTGGTCGTCGCTGCTGGTGATAAGAGGGCTGGTCCTTTTCTCGCTCAAAGGCTAAATATAGGCATTCAGCGAGGAAACGCGACCAGCGTATTGGCACTATAGGTACCACTGGGAGTAGGACTGTATGATAATTAAGTTATTAGTTTTAGTTTTTTTTTTTTATTATAGTTATTTACATTTTAGTTCCCATATTATCCACGAGACGTCTTTTATTGAAACAGACTGTAGTTTCAACCTGAGACTAATTTTAAACTAATTATTGTAATAAGACAGTTTATCGTCTACGCCCCGACGACATCGTAAGAGGATACCCGACGCGACGGTTCAAGTGATAATTAAATAAGGAATCACATTGAAACACACACATTCACACAAGTGTTAATCCAATAACTAAACACACAAGTATAACAAGGTAGAAAAATGGCTTTAATCATTAAATTATGAAGAAACGGAAGACTTGTTTAATGATATAATGTAATCCGCTAGATAAATCCGTTATTTTCATATATTTATAAGTACATATAAAACACACGCACATACAAACGCAGTCACATGCGCTTGCTGACACACACACGCACACGCACATACACACACACACACAGACACACGCACTAATAAGTTAAGAGGTAAATTATTTTTATACTGTTTGAAACATTATTGTTATTTTGAACCTTTATTGTTAATTTATTAGGTCATAAAATTGGGAGATTGCGCTGATTGCTGAAATACAGGTATAATTCCTAGTTCAACAATCAGAGACTTCACATATTCACTGTATAATTATCAATAAAGATTATTATTATTAATAACTAGTAATAACGACGTTTCACCAAGTTACAACATTCACAATAAAATATATGAAAAACAATATAAAATTAAAATAGCATCTGTCGAAAGACATGAAAGATAGAAGAAAGATAATTTTATATTAACGATGTAGTTACGTAATAATATATTAGTTTTGCTCTGAGAGTTTTTGCGGGAATTTGACTGCCAACAGATTGCTGTTTTTTTTGTGGATTTAATACGTAAAAGTGATGCGATTGTGTCTGCGCATGTGAACTATTATTGGAAAATAAATGACGAGACAAGTGCTCCGATCTTGATATAAAGCTCAAGCTATTGTGTCCGCTTAGGCGCCTTAAGAACTTAATACTCAAGAATTGAAGGTAGCCGGGCTAACTGTCATAGTCAATCGGGACGTCAAACGCCTCAGTCCCCCCTCCCCCCCGTGACCACGGATGCTGTAATTTACAGCCTGTAAAGCACCTGAAACGTCGGGAATTAAAAAGTTAAATTAAACGCGATAAAATCCGTAAAAATTAGTTTAATTTCACTTAAGATACTCTCGTTATCAAATGTCTCCTGGCTTAAGCTGTCGTTGAAATCTCCCAAAACGTCCGCAATGTGATGTTTCAACTGGGGAAGATTTTGCACAAATTATTATACTTAGTATTCTTATAACTTGATACTGGCAAAAGTACTCCCATTCGAATCCATTATCCAAAGAAAGGTTAGTAGGTATTAATGTGTTTTTAATTTAAAATCTTTCGTCCTTTTTAACAATTAATCGCATTATATGCAAAATAACGTTTAATATGTTCAACATAAAAGACACGGCTTAAAGTGTTTTTATAACATCTCGAATTAATTTTGTCTTTGCGACATAAAACAGTTCCGTCGCATCTCTCGCACGGGCCTATTTTACTTTTGTTTATTTGAAGATCAGAGAGAACTGTGTCAATGGGACCATCAGCGTGTATTCACATCACTCTATTTAAAGAATAAGTCCGGACGTTACGACTTAAATCTACAACTGGTTATGTCCCAAAAAACACGACGAGGACTACTCGTATTGTGAAATCGTCAATCGTTGTATCAATAATTTTATCAATTTTTTTTCTTATTAAATTTCATTGAATGATTTATAAATTTCCAATAATATTTGTTTAAATACCATTTCAGTATCTTCCATATTACTTTACTAACGGTAAAAAAAAATTAGTGGGTATTCTAACCTCTGAGCAGCATCATGTGATCTACTCAGTTGAATCATCTTACCAAAATCATATCAATTTATATCACACTCATCACTAGTAGCTACACTGCTGAACATAGTCCTCTCCATACATTACCACAAAGTACGGTCCTGAACCATCTACATCGATCGACTACCTACTTGTTTCATCAAGTCGTCACTCCATCTAGTGGGGGGAAAGCTTTCTTTACCATTGGTTGTCGGTTGCTCAATCTATATGATGGACCCGTTGCCACTTCAGATTCATATCCGTTGGCTATGTCTTTACCGATTTTATCCTGAAAGAATGTCCGAGCATAACCGTTCCCATCGCACAGGAGATTTTACGGGCATATTTGTCTTATTATTATTATTTGGGTAATTATATAGTTTTCTCATCAAGTTGGGCTGTATCAATATATAAATGAAAATGATGCATATATATATATATATATATATATATATAAATATCAGAAAAATAAATAAATAAATATATAATAATAACTTTTTTTTGAAAAAAAAAACGTTACCTCCACACTAGGATCTTCTACCAGGGCAAACATCCTTACCCGGAACAATTATTTGTAGGCCATACAAATACTTGTTCCGTGCGGGATTAGTGAACATGTTTGCAATACGTTATTATTACATATTATGCTATAGATTATTCTAGAGAGCCGAAGTAGCTCAGAGACTATGATTTGCTCGCCGTAAAACGAGAGCGATCCGAGTTCAATCCTCGCAAGTGCCAATGAAATTGTTAATTGCATGTTGATATACCACGTCCTCGGCGGTTTAGGAAACATCTTTTAAAATTTAAAAAGGTTTAGAAATTAAAAAAAAAATATCGAAGACATGTGAAGTCCGCCGAGATGCATTAGGGAGCTCTCAACTTTCCTTGCCCTTAATCACTTGGCTCTCTTAGAAATGTGACGAGGCCTGTGCCTAGCAGTAGGACGTATGTACGTTAAACTTTAGACTTTGTTTATTCCAAATAAAAGCATTAGCAGTATTGCGACATTGTCGTTGTTGCCAAGAAAACGTCATTACCGTCATATCTATACATAACTAGTTTTAAAACTATATTAAAATAAAATATATAAAACACCTCAAAAGCAAAACGAGTCTCTATTATGCCAAATGGCTATTTACAAGTCTTTTGTGTTTTGCTTTAGTTGCGAACCCTCTGCGGGGTACCCATTTAGCGACTTTGTCCTACTATCTGGGTCAGTAGCGCAGTGATGCGTCTGATGACAGGGATGTGCTTTATTGTTACCTCGCTCAGCATAATGCACGCTAGCGATTCCTTTCGTCTCACGTGTTTTTTATATACAACTACTGTGTACTGAACTGGTTTCAAATGTATATGAATATTTAAAGCTTTAAAGATATTGCTTGTATTGCTTAGGAAAAGTTTACCATAATATTACTATTCCTTGTATGTTTAGCCAAACAAACAAACAAACAAGGGCAGCAAGAACTAATAATAATAAATTAATAGCCCCCAGTAGATCATCATTGTAATCATCATCATCACAAGACTTCCAATATAGGCCTCCCCCAAGGCATGCCACCAAACACATTTTTTATAGGATAAAGGAGACAAACGACCACACAGTCCACCAGATGATAAATGGTTGCTGTGGCCCATAGACACCTACTCTATCCTCGATTACGAATCAAAATGACGATGCGTTGTCACCCGTGAGGACTAAGATGGAATGCCTCGTTTCCAGTGAAAAGGGTCTCCAGTTCTCTACACTCGGCGAGTGCGCATACGAAACACAACAGCGTTAAGCTGTTATTTTACGTTGATATTCTGTGAGAGCGTGGTCCTTCCCCGGTCGAGCCGACTCATTCGTGCTACAACTCTACTACTATATAGCTATAGCATGGCTCTACCACGTAAAAAAACACGTTCCTTATCATATCTGAAGCAGCTATGTTAACATCCTCTGTGCAGGTTTTTGTCACCAGGTTGTTAGACAGAGGAATACCTCTGCCCATCTTCTAACTTTGTTTTTCTCTGTCAATTCCTAATGGATGATGGAGTAGTGGATATTCTTACGCCTCCAAAATACAAACTGTAAAATGCTTACATCTGAATTTCCGATACAATGTTACAACAGTTTGCTTGTTAAGATCAAAATACGTAGGTATAGTACGAGTATATTATGTCCTTTCTTTATTTCTTTTTAAACGGTTAACTGTCACTATTTTAACAAGTTTAGTATAGCAACATTTTGATCCGACTTAGGAACTTAGTTCCGAAAAGAGCAATGGCAGACTTTCATACATAAAATTAGTGGAGAAGAAATGATAGCGTTTATATACCAAAAATATCTTAAAATGTTAAGCGTCAGTCCCTTAATAACTCTGTCAAAGAATTTTGTACTGAGAAGGCGTCAAAAAAAAGATATTTACATTTGAACCTTTTTAGGTTATGTCCTATGTCACTTGGAAAAAGTCATGCTTCCTGTGGTTGTTTGATGTTAGCTTAATACATAATACATAATCGAGAGTTTTTAGATTATTGTATCTCTATTATATATTTGCATACTATAAATGTATATTTCTGGCATGGCTCCAGGGCTTTTGTACCATAGTGACATTCTCAGAAGGGCTAGAACCCAGAGCCGTAAAGCCAGTAAAAAAACAGTGACATTTTATTTTAGCTAGTGTTGGCATAACATTAAATGGAATTGTTACATAGTACTATGATTGAGATAATGTATTATTGTAGGAAATTGTTTGTAAGAGACTTATTCTCAGCCATATCACTTTTATTTTTGTTATTACTGATAGTACAGTTATTACTAATAATAACTTAATATAAAAATATTTTGTGTGTTGTGTTGGTAGTGTTACAAAGTGTATACAAAAATAGTATGAATATACTAAATGGCAACATTTGAATAGAGTAAAATGATATAAGTCATTTGATATACCCAAAAATGTTTTATTTTTTCTGTGACTTTAAATAAAATACATTTTTATTTGAAAAATCATAGAAAAATAATAAAATTCATTTTATATATAACTTATTTCTAGACGCTATAATTTTTGTCAACTATTTTTCTGCCATTGCTCTTTAAATTTTTTACCATTTTTGTAGGTAACGCTGATTTAAATTATATTCCAAATATTCACTGATCTATAATCTATTACTTTACCAATAATCATTTAAAATAAAGGGTAGTGGTAATATAGTTTGAATAAATAAGTTACTATTTTGAAATTTTGAAAATAATTCGGGTAATATAGTTGAATAAATAAGTTACTATTTTGAAATTTTGAAAATAATTCGGGTAAATAAATTTTATTAAATTTACGCATTTCTAAATGTGCGATAACTAACACATTTCATATAAAATACGATTTAATCCGAGACCTTGTAACTATTTGATAATAAATAACTTGGTAACAAAGCAATAGACGCTTCTGATTTGACACAACCGCACGTTGAGGCACCATTTCCTTTGTTTGATAACACGCAATCCGACTATTAACTATTCATTCAATATTACCAACTAGAATAATGTTTTGTTTTTGCGCTAGTGTCATGTCAATTCAAGGAGGTCGTGTTTTTTGCTTGAATAATTCGATAGACATTGTTTCGGAAATTCTTTTGAAAATTGTTATTTGAGTTATATGGAAGACAGACAGACAGAGAATTGTATACTTGGGGAGTGCTTTTAGCCGGGATGGAAGATGTGATTTAGATGTGGACAGGCGTGTCGCTGCCGGGAACAAAGTCAATGGTGCCCTGACTGCGTTAGTCAAAAGGCAAGGCGTAGCGAAGAGTGCACGCCTTGCAATACATAACGCAGTGTTGGTACCGACTTTGTTATATGGCAGCGAAACCTGGGTATGCCAGAAGAAGCATAAAAGTAAGTTGAATGCAGTGGAGATGCGATCTCTTCGTAAAATGTGCGGCGTTACTATGGCCGACCGAAAGCGAAACGAAGAGATTCGCAATATGGCAGGTTTGAAAGAT
The DNA here is from genome assembly GCA_963668995.1 of Parnassius mnemosyne. NCBI lineage: Eukaryota > Metazoa > Arthropoda > Insecta > Lepidoptera > Papilionidae > Parnassius > Parnassius mnemosyne. The sequence continues at coordinate 44,606,480 of CAVLGL010000148.1, forward strand.
GACCTTATCACAAAAATTGATAAGGGCGTGCTTCGGTGGTTTGGGCACGTTGAGCGAATGAGTGAAGACCGAATGGTGAAGAAAATATATAGCGCGAAAGTTAATATTAAAAGGTGTCGAGGTAGACCGAGACTAACTTTCGAAGACCATGTGAGCAAATTGCTCGAAGAGGGTAGGGTCAAGAGTACTCGGATACCTAGACGTGCATGTATGAAGAAGATAATGAATCTGAAAGAAGCGAAAGAGATATGTAAGGATCGTGACACTTGGCGATCTGTTCTCTCTGGCTACCCCGTCAGGGATTGTGCGTGAAGATAAGTAAGTAAAGTAAGTAAGTATGGAAGACAGAAAAGGAAGGACATGCGCATATCTTTTTCATAATTTTTATTATTAATCCGAGTTTTACATTTACTACTTTATCTCGATATTTCATGCCAGTATCAATACGTTTTATTCTACCTCCATTAAAAGTAAGATGCATTAAACGTACGAAGCAATCAATTGAGAGTAATACTAGTTACGGCATCATCCAGAGAATCGGCCTCGGTGCAACGCTTAGAGGTTACAAGTGGTGGATCAGATTGAACCGTTTTACGACGAGCATAAATAGATGCGTGTGTGCTTCATCCGGCGCCACGGGACCGACTGATTGATTGCGTATTTTTGGACTTCAAAAAGAAGAAAGGTTAACCTAACCGATGTTCTGAGCCATCAGTCTAAGAAAGCATTTCCCAATATCGTAATGTTTTATATTTGACCATTAGCAATCGTTACAATTTCAGACTTAAATAAATTTACTGTTACCGTTACAACCTATTAAAGTCCACTGCTGAACATAGGCTTCCCGCATAGATTGCTTCGTAGGGGAGGATATTTGCCGCAGTTGCCACGTTTGGCAAGCGAGTTGATACAGGATGATATGTGGTGGTGGATATTCACACCGCCACTACACGATAATGGAATGGTGAATAATTTATTATTACTTTTCTATAACCACTTTTAATTAACGAAATATAGATACTAAACTATAGTAATTCCTTCATGTATTGTCGGCGTAAAAGAATCCTCCACTCCTTAGTATATCCCGTGAATGTCGTAAGACATGACAATATGCGTGGTAGTGATTCTTAAATGTCTCCGCTCGCGGCCAGTTTCGATGCTGGGCCATAATGTGGTAAACAAATCAGGGCATGTGCTGCAGCGTCTTTCTAATAATGACTAAAAATAAAAAAAACTGTGGTTACCAACCCGCTTGCCAAGCGTGGCAACTATGGCAACTATACCCCTAAGAGGCAATCTATGGGCGAGGCCTATGTTGTATGTATGTAGTAGACTTTTGATAGACTGTACTTTTTGTACTTACTTTTAATACATGAATAAAAACTGTAGGTATTTGGTGAGATGTTAGGAATAAACCGATCATTGCATTATTTTGCATTTGTAAGTGAGTTTGATTGCGAACGACTGAATTTGGCTCATTATCTTCTACGCTGATTTTGAAACTGGTTTTGTATCTGATCCACAGCCTCTAAAGGTCCACTTCTGAACATAGGCCTCCCCATAGTTTACCCCCATTGGGGTAATTTTGCCATAGTTGCCACGCAACCGCAGTTGTTATCAGGAAGACGATGCAGTCCATCTCCTGATTTGTTTCCTCTTACGAAACCCACAGGATGATATAGGGGGTAGTGGATATTCTTACACCGTCACTACGCGGTTACATAGCGTCGTCATTTATCTGATTAGCATCACACAATGTTAACAACCATTCAGAGACGAGCGAGTGTTACTCTTTTTATAAATTTGAAATGACAATTGATCTTACACTCCACCTGATGCTAAGTGGCTACTCAGCCCATGGACACCTACGACCAACTTCGTCAATTAAGAAAGCTGCAGATGCGTTGTAATTTTTGAGAACTAAGATGGAATGCTCCACAGCCTGGATTTCAATACCCTCCAGATCAGAACCTAGCAGTGCACGCACAAAGATGAACTAACAGGCAGAAAAGGAGCCTCATGACTATTACAGGTTGTAAGCATTTCATCTTAGTCCTCAGGTTCTATAACATATCTGTGGCCTTCTTTAGTCTCTGCTGTCCATACGTTACTACTTATCTTCTTTTATTATATCTATGTTACTTATCATCACGTGAATTATTTATTATTATAAAATAAATCTATGACTAATAATAAACGTTTCCAATTAACTTTTTTGACTTCGATGTTACAGCCAAGTACCTACCACTGTAGAGGGCAAACAAGTAGGATCCGCAGGGGAATGCCAGGGATTGATTTAATTTGTTTTGTTTTGAACAAAAGAACTCTCCCGGCTGCGCTTATGAATTTCTATTGTTGTAAAAATTTGCTTTTTTTTAATTTTCATTCACATTGTAAGTTGCTCAAAGAAATGAAATAACTGCTTTATACTTCGCTTAGTTAATTGTGTTCTTAACACGACGTTTTAATCATAAATTTAAGATATGAAAAACGATTTGTTGTTTCTACAGAAATGTTTTGCTTTCACTTTTTAATTATGTCTATTTTCCTTCTACATAATATAAGATTTTTTTTTAAATATTGTATAATTTGCTTACCAATGATATATGCCGATAGTACTATTCCAAAACACGAACAAGAAATCTATCACGAGAGTCGCAGACCTAGCCAAAACGTCTAGATAGCTATGCACAGTGGTATTGTTACTAAGAATAGGGCGGCTGGATCTTGGCAGATGACCAGACCGGAGCAGACGACAGTGTATAACGTCGCGGAAACAATACTGTAATGATGGCTGCGACAGATCACTAAATTGTCTAGCTCTATACATTATAGCTTTAGACATTTTGAAATTTATTGTACGTGGTAATGGTTTTAGCTTGCAATAGGTTCGGTAAATCATAGCTTTGATAATTCTTCATTCTTCAAAGGTCCTATGTACCACGCTTTTCTTCATCAACATGTAAAAGGTACTTTATAGGGAGGATCGTCACACTTGGTAGGTTGCTTTTGCAATCGCATTTCCAGACGTATCGCACCTTCAATGCTCCTGTATATCGCTGGTTTAATTATTTTACGTTTGACGTAAACGAAATGATTATACATTTTCCAAAGCGCCTCTTACGAGACCCACGCATCGAAAATGGGTTGGTGGGTTGATTACGCCGCTACCACACTCTTGCCAGCGTTAAATAGCAGTAAAATCCTAACGTTTTTCATATCGTAATTGAGAATAAGTAACTCCACTGACCTTGATAAGGCGTCCCCAGTCCTTCCCATTTCTTAGAGGTGACTGTGCTATATGTGCTATATATATATATATATATATATATATATATATATAGGTGGATAGGAGGTGCTCCTAAATATTTGATTCTTTATCAATATAAGTAGGAAAATAAAAGAGGAAAATAAAAGGACTATATAAATATGTCCAATGTCCACCGTGCTATACGTTGTTGCTATATGATTATCTTACATCTTCTGTTAGTACTTCCATAAGAAGCGCCCGGTTTTCATAGCATTTGACATATGATACAGTCACTTTGTAACAATCTTTTTTTTCATAGAACGGAAGTAACAAACGAAATTACCGTCCACCTGGTGGTAAGTGTAATTCAAGGACATCTGCAACCAAATTCTAATAAAGAAGGCAACAGCTACGTTGTCACCTCTGAGGACTGTGATTGGATCCATCACAACTTGTATTTATACGGGTGTTCTATAGCCTTTACCATTTAGGGCCGAATATGATACATTTGATCCGTCCTGGGATTCCTACTCGGGACTACAACGAACTAGAAATTGACTGTTTATCAGTTGATGAGACGGAGGAGGAAGATCCATTATGATTACCATCAAGTGATCTGTTTTTTCCGGCAGTTATTTTCCCCGAAATAGAAGTATATACTGCGTTCTATTCAAATGCGCATGTTCTGTGATTTAGAAACGCAACAGTTGGTTGACCTGTTTGTGTTGTGACGATTTTGATCTATTCCGGTAACTCGTATCTGATCATTATTTGGACCACTACATTATTGCAACGACCTATTTGTTTTCAGTGTGAATTTATTATCATGTTTTAATGCTCATGTGTTGAATATAATAATATATACGTAAATATAATGACTTATGATTAAATTGATGTATGTACGTGTACGTGTAGTGGCGGTGTAAGAATATCCACTACCCTGTATCATTCCGTGGGTGTCGTATGAGGCGACAGAGGGAATCAAATCAGAAGATGGGCAGCACAGTCTTCCTAATAACGAATAAAAATAAAAAAAAACTGCGGTTGCCAGCCCGCTTACAGGCAATCTATTGGGGAGACAGGTCTTGTTGTTGTTGTTCACCAGTGTACTTTAATAGGCTGTAACGGTAACAGATTAAATTGGTGAATTTAGAAATTATGATGCTGTATAACTGAACTACCGTGTAAGGGTGGTGTAAGAATATGCACTATCCCATATCATATCATGGGTGTCTTAAAAGGCGACAGCGGCTAATGAAACAGGAGATGGGCAACAACAACCTTCTGAGCCAAGCGTGGCAACCATGACATTTTGTCACCACTGTGAGGGAATATACGGGCTCACCCATATGTGCTAGTCTCTATTAAGCAGTGGATTTAGATGATTTGATGATGAAATGAAGAACAATCCAGTCCTCTAAAAATCTCTCCAACAGATGTATCCAACACAGGATGGCACAGAATAATCTTAAATCAATTATACTTTTTTATGGAAAGAAGTCTTCTTCTTCGAGCTATACGACCGCTTCATTGCCACTCCACTTGCTGATCCGTTGCGCTATGTCGGTTATTCTGATTCTATTGCGAACACCCTCAATACTAGGTGTGTATTAAAATATAGTGTATCTAGAGGTACACTGCTATAATTGCTTGAGCCATAAAGTGGCGGTGTAAGGAAATTCACTACCACATATGATACGATACGTGGGTATCGTAACAGGTGAGAGAGCTTTTGCAAGATGGTAACAGAAACAAAAACAGAAACTTTTTTATACAATATATATATTATAAATAAAAGTCACTCTTTTGTTTAATTACTACTGGTTTCAAAAAAAAACCTCTGTCCTGGGAAGAACCAGCAAGAAACCCAGCGGGACTTTTTTTTAAAATAATAGCTTACAATCATGTATGTTACACAATTAACCACACAAAACAAATTAGACATAGTTTAGCAGTAATCACCTCATTGCCAGGGGTTATTATCATCCATAAATTCCTTAATATTATAATAACCCTCTTTATACAAACTTACGTAGGACTCCTCACCTACCTATTCCTACCGCCAAATAGCAGTACCTGCGCTGTTGTGTTCTAGACTGTAGGATATAAAGAGCCACAATGATTGCAGACTGTGAGGCGTTCTGTCCTAGTCGTCAGAGGTGACAACGCATCTGTAGCGTTGTTTCTTTGAAGTCTACCATTAGTGGACTGTAATTTCGTTTGTAGCTTCAGATTTGAGAAAATTAAAGTGGAACGTGGTACAAAGTTGTGGGTTTAAATTTTTTACAATTACGCAAAAAGAAGAGTTAATACTTTATTTGGGTATTGAATAGAATAATATGTTGATTTGCGTTTGCTATCGAAATGTTCGACATTTTCGTTCACCATGAATTGTGTGCAGATTAACTATACTGTATATTAAATTCTTATCAACAACCCAGAAACTACACGGCGGAACATAATTAACTATTTTTTTTCAATCAATTAATTTGATTTAAAAAAGTGATGTTATTATTTTGTTTATTGCATTGTCGCCGATTTTTTAAAACTGAAGTTACAAATGAACTTACAGTCCACCTGTAGGTAAGTGCAGTTCAAGGACACCTGCAACCAAATTCAAATTAAGAAGGCAACAGATACGTTGTCACCTCTGAGGACTATGATTGGGTTCTTCACAACTGCGAAAGGGTTAATCCCAGTCAGCCTCTCTGGGACTTCGTGATGGACCGCTTCAAGCTCAAATGCAGAAAGCGGTGCTCCTCGATACCGCCCGCATCGTCCGCCGGTTTCTTTCCCTTTCCCCCTAACCCTCGGCCGTTCGGTCTCCCCTGCCGAGGACTTCCATCTGGTTGGGTTTTTATATATTTTTATGTATTTATTTGTATTTATTCTATTTTATTGATATTTATGTATGTTTACCATGTTCATTTACAATTATATATTTATACTGCCCAACCAGATGAGGAAACTTTATAGATACCCCATAATAATAAAAATAATCTTTATTAATACATGGCTATTTGGCGGCAGAAATAGACAGTTAGGAGGTTGTATCCAAACAAACGGCCAGAAAAGGAGTCATAGCACCTAGATTAGATTTACATATAAAATAATTTGCACTTTATGACCAAGTATTTATGTGAGATCATGAATATTTTCCAAGTGTGCTTTTTACACTTTTCTGTATTTAAATACCAGCCTAGTTTCTTTATGGTGTGACTTAAAAGGCAATCAAAATAAGTTTAACCCACATACAACGGCCAATGTCAACAACGTCAGTGATTACGCGTAGTTGGTTACGCAACGTGCGCGTACGCAGCTACTGCCCCGCCCGCTATGCTACCTTGCACCGCGCATTTCGCCCGCCCACTGACCTCGCTACGTCACTTTCGCTGCCGCTAAAAGTTATAGAGACACTGGAACCGCCTATTTTTTTTTCTTATATTATTCTTTATTTAAATACAATTTACTCAAAATGTTCTTAATACAATAACATAACTCTAAATCACGTGTTTAAATGCAATAAATAGCAATGGGGTATTGGTAATTCTCGATACCTATCTGTGTTTTTTTTAATCTGATTTCAAAATACTCTAAATACTATAAATATTTTTGCTTGAAAGCTTGCTTTATCTCTGTGACCAATTGCAATTGTATTTTTTTATTAGTTTACAATTAAAAATAAAATACAACAAATCGTTAATCTTGTTTCTTTATTCAACCCTCTAAGCTTATCCAATTAAAAATAATTTTTTTAAATGGTTTAAATATTCTCACGTATCGCATTTTTGCGACATTTGAGGACATTTGAATATGGGTACAAATCTAGTACAAGACAAATCGTTTGACAATAAAAAAATGCCTTTTTGAATTTTTATTAATAATAGTGTATGTATTACATAAGTAGATTTTATAGTGAACTCGCTAATAATTGTGCAGATTTATAAATTTTAATATATTAGAGGCGAATACCGGAAGCGTTACTGAATTAAAATTGTTTGCCACTTCCAGATTTATTTTAGGTCCGCTTTTATTCACCGACTAGACAAGCGGCCTAGTGTTACCGGAGCAGGGGTCAAGTAATAATGTTATGTTGTTTACTAAGCTTCACATAGAATCGTGAATGTTTTGGTTATTACAAGTGTTTTACATGATAATATTTTTTGTTAAATCCTAAATGCGTGTGGAATAGAAAACAAAAAACAAATAATTCCACGCGCTTTCACTTTTTAAACTGAGTATTTAGTTTTCCAATTTCCTTTAAAAATTCTTAAACCATTTTTTTAGTTTAATCCAAACGTTCTGCCATAGATATGGTAAATTGTATACTAAAAAATTTTATATATTAATATTTCTCTCATATCCCATCATCTTTCTTATAAATGAAAATTACTTAAACTTTAAGACCAGTATGTAACATTAAAAAGTAATGAAACGCTGAATTTTACCGTGAATCATTTTATAGGCGTGTCGAATTTTAGACAAAAGCGCCTTTTGTACTTCATTATCGAAAAAGGATTACGCCTGTAGCGCTTTCCTTTATCGAAACAATTTCCCACTGATTATTACTATACGAGATTATCCCACTAAATTGTATTGGTGAATGGATGTACGTCGGGAGCATGTGTAATGAGATTGGTATAATCCAGTCGGATTGTTATCGCTGCTACTTGTTCGACCACACTGTACTGTATTGTAAACATTACGAAGAGCGTTTCGTTTGCCTTGGGGTCCGTTTCGAATTCTGTTTCATTAGAATGCTCTAACATCGTTCAATCTGACGCGGGATCCGATTTCGGGTCGATTGTATCCGAAGAATTTGCCAATTGTTCTTTATTATAAATGAATTAAGGTTTTGAGGGTTTCTTTTGTTTGATGCGGCAAATAATTTTATTTTATGTTTTAAAATAAATTGCGATGTGTTATTTCCATCATGCATACACCGCTGTTTTATTACCGAACTATAAGTTCATCGTACGTACGAGTAGTAGATGTTTACTTGATCTTGTGATTGTGATTTACTTACTAATTGACATATCATATTTGTGACATGTGGGTTCAAGTTTTAATCAAAACAGGCTTCACAAACACAAATGATCGGTTATTAGTCTACGAGTATATTGTGTATTTTGATTGACGCGTGTCTCTGATTTTGCATTTCAATCTTCCTTTGAAGTAAAAGCCGCGGTGTTGACTAATATAAAAATATCTTATTCATGGTTTCATAAACTACTTAATAAAATCCTCTTCTATAATTAACAACGTTTAAATTAACTCAAAGCACTTAATTAAAAACCTATATAAATGATTTTAGAGGAATTGTTATTAATGTGAGGAAACATTTGCTTGGGTTTCCGCTGTAAATGTATTACGCTACTTTCATTTTCAATCGATATGGACGGGCTCGGAGTAGTTTATCATGCTGTTAATAAAAATATGTTCAAATGATATGCGCCCCATTATCTTATGTTCTGCAAGCAATATTTTTTATGATTTTTTAATATGACCCAATTTCTTTTGTGTTACAATTTCAGAATTAAACAAAAGCTACGTTTAAGCCCACCACAATAGATTATTTTGTTATTGTGTGAGTTACAATTTCTAAATACTTATGTATTTGATTTTTTTTTCATTCATTCTAGTCGAGTTTCACTACAACTAATATAGTCTTTGTAATTTGACAATCAATGAATTGCTGGAGTTTCTTAGCTGTTAGGAATTTCAATTCCTCTGGGCTTAGGGGTCGTCCAATATTTATTTGAGGTTCAAACAGTTTTAGAAAAATATCACCCAAGCGAGCGAATTTGTGTCTAAAAATCGGCTGACCGTGAGCCACTTGCAAATTAAGGTACGTTTTACGGTTTCCTATATATGGAGTTTTTTTTTATTGGATTCACTTCCGAAGCCATAACTCTAACCAGCTGCAATGATTACATTACTATTTTTACAAAGTTATATAAAATTTTAAGACACATCGTTTGATATGCCACATTTTTTTATAGAATAGGGGTGAAAAACGAACACACTTTCTACCTGATGGTAAGTCGTTCCTGTGACCCATAGACATCTACATCTATTCTCAATAAATAATCAAAATGCAGATGCGTTGTCTCCCGTGAGGACTAAGATGGGATGCCTCTTTTCCAGTAAAAATGGTCTCCGGTTCTCTACAATCACCGTACGAAACACAGCAGTGTTAAGCTGCTATTTTACGCTGGTATTCCGTGAGAGCGTAGTCCTTCCCCGTTCGAGCCGACCCATTCGTGCTACAACTATACTAGTAATATATCTGCAGCATGGCTCTACCATGGTTCTTTACCTTACCCTTATATATGACTTAGTTTTATTTTTAGTCTTTTTTTGTAGAATAGGGTGGCAAACGAGCACACAGTCCACCTGATGGTAAGTGTTTGCTGCGACTCATAGACATCTACATCTATCCTCAATAAAGTATCAAAATGCAAATTCGTTGTAACCCGTGAGGACTAAGATGGAATATCTCGTTTCCAGTAAAAGGGATCTACTTTTCTCTACACTGACCATACGAAATACAGCACCTTACCTTACCTTACCCTTATATTTGACTTAGTTAACAGGGCTTAATTCAGAAAAAAGATCTCTAAAACGGCTTTACTGATTGCAATACAATGTTCTTCAATGATATGTAAAATTTTATTGCTTATCGATTGATATGCCACATATTACGTACATTACGTTTAAATAGATTGTTTGAAAGTTTTAAAATGAAATACTCCATATAAAACGTCAGGGTCATTTAGTTTGTCAACTTGTAACCCTCATGTCAGCCTGGAAACCTCATATCACAGCGCTTAATACTTCAAGTGCAGTAAATATCGACTAAATTTTCAATTTTAACAAAATTTATCTAATATATTTATACAGAAGCTAATTTTATGATATCTTTTTATTAAAACGGATTCTAAATAATATCTGATCTTTTCAATAATAAAAATACACGTGATCCGGGAGGGGTCGGCGGTGGGGGTAGTTGAGGTAGCTTAAAAGCTCACGACGTATCACCTCATTTTTCCTCATTTTTTAAATAACGTTACCCCCACACTAGGATTTTCTCCTGTATCGTGAAGGCAGTTTACAAACACAGACTGCGCAAGGACAAACATCCAGACCCGGAACAATTATTTGTAGGCCATACAAATACTTGTTTCTTGCGGGATTCGAACCCGCGGCCCCAAGCGCAGCAACTCATTGCTAAGCCACTGCGCCACGGAGCCGTCTCACCAAGGAGATCAATCACCAAGGAGAAAGGGATTATAAAAGTACCCTAAAAGCAGAAGAGAAGAACTGAACAGCCCTTTTTAAATTGACGTGGTGGTTCTGAATTAGGTCAGATGAGATTATTTAAAGAATTATAAAGTAAAAGATTCTATTTTAAGGCTGATCATAGCTATTTGTCCATTATAATACTACCGATCCGCGGTTTCTGGATTTCTGGACCTCGACAACATCCCTACCTACCGGGTCCAAATGTGAATTTAAACTATACAGGGACCCACTCAAATACACAAAAAAATTCAAAATCGGACGAGCCAGTTTCGAGTTTTAGCGAGACTTTTTGATTTTGATATAGATAGATGATCAATGAAATGGTACTAAGAATAACTAGAAAGTACTAACATTTTACGTTCATGCTGCTTATTGCGTAACATTATTTCTCGTATCAGCAAATGACTACACAAACGTATTGTTAATATTGTTGACCTTGTCCCATCATAAAAAGTGAGACTGGTTTGACAACTTAGGAAATCAAGTTTGATGGTATACCAATTTCGTTTACATAGTAGACGCTAATAACGTAAATTGCATATTAAAATTGAAAAAGGAAAAGGTTAAACAAAGGTTTATTGAACAAAGCATTTTTATCTTTAACTAGCTGTTCCCCGCGACTTCACCCGCGTGTTATTTGGGGTTTTAATTTTTTTTTTGCGCGGAAACCTAATTATTTTTCTAAAACAAAAGTAGCCTACGTTATTTCTTGTAACATCAGCTATCTGCTAGTGCAAATCCCGTCAAAATCGGTCCAGCTGTCTCGGAGATTAGCCGGAACAAACAGACAGACAGACGGACAGACAGACCGACAAAAACTTTAAAAATTGTATTTTTGTTATTAGTACCGTATATACTTTCATATGCATTTAGTAAAAAGCTTTAATTTTAACATAACAAACAGTTAACTTCAATTTTATTTATTTGTATGTATAGAGTATAGATTAGCTTTAAAATTTACCAACAACTCCGCTTCGTTGGAAGCAAAAATTATTTTTTGCGTATTTTCATTCGGTAACTTTTATTTTCCACTGCTAAACGACAATAAGATGTTAATCAAGGTCACATATTCTATGAGTGTACCGAATTTCATCAAATCTCTTTAGCCGCTTATGCGCGATTTAATAATAATATTGGTACAGATTAAATTTGGATTAGATTCCATTAGGTCGGACAATATAGTCTGCCCCCACCTGATGGAGTTAGACCGTAAGGTATGCAGGAATTGGATGAATGCACTTTAACATGGTAGAGTCCCACTTATAGCTGCAGCATGTATAGGTTGGGTCGGCTCTGGGTTGGAACATGTTCTCTCAGAATACCAGCGTAAAACAGTAATAACGCTGTTGTTTCGTATGGTGAGTGTACAGAGTAGGAAACCCTATAAGTACCGAAGCTTTTTAATTTAGTCCTCAAGGGTGACATCTGCATTTTCATTCTTAATCCATGATATATATAGATGTCTTTGTGCCACAGCATTCCCTTACCGTCAGTTAGACCGTGTTACTCTTCTATACTTATTATAATAAAGACGTAAAGTTTGTAACTTTGTGAGTTTGTTTGTTTCCTATAATAATAGTAATCTCTGGAACAACTGAACCGATTTTAAAAATTCTTTCACCAGTACAAAGCTACATTATTCCTGAGTGACATAGGCTATATTTGGTTGTGACTAAATAATATATTTTAATGTGAAATAACAATATTTGTCAATCAATTCCGAAAATAAATCCTAAACACTCAGTACCACACAAGATAATTTCAAATTATTTAAAATGTTCGACGCCCAGCAAAGTGTGCACGGGTCAGCCGGTATTCTATAAAAAAAATTCTCCTCAGAATCGTGATTTGTGGCATTCCTTGGGGGGCTGTCTTCAGCAATAGGCTTGTGATAGGCTCTAATGATGATGATAATGACATAATATAATATGTATATGTATTTGAACCAAAGGGGAATACACCCCGCTGATTGACAAACGAGACTTCGTTGTGTGGAGTTGACTCTGTGCTAATGCGATGCAAATAACAAACGATTGTTATACATAGTAAATAGATTTACCCTTAATAACGGGAGACACGAATACACAAATTTTGGCATTGTAATGTTATATCTTAACATTAGCATCTAGATTCGATCGCGGCACAGAGCCTTCTAAATATTCTGGGTCGCTTTTGCACGTAGTGTGACTATTTGAGAACATATGCCCTTACAAGAGTCCGACTGATGTCAAAAAATCCATTCAAAATGTTCAACCTTTACGTGTATTTCATTACAATGTTATTGCTGTTTTTAAGCTGTTGTTGATGATATTGACACAAACACTAAAAGTAAATTATTCTGATTTATTCGAACTACGTAACCTTTTTTTTCTCATTATTACTTTACTTTTGCTGCACTACCTCCCATATTATGTTTATCTCTACTTAGTCTAATCGTTGACTCGGAGAGAACGCCTTAAGGCATCAAGTCCGCCATATGTACGATTTTTCTTTTGTGCATAAAAGTTTAAATAAATAAAATAAATAAAAAAATATTGGTAGTTAAATGTCGTATGTGAGTTTCCTTACAGCGAAGAATTTATTCCAGGTTGTAATTGTTTGTCTGCATCAAATTCCTATTATCTAAACATATAGATCAGAAATCTCAAATTCCAGTGTAAATGTTTTGCGTCATTCACCCATATGTCGGTAGTGTTTATATTGGCTTACTGCATTCATAGCTATATGAATGCACAATGTTAGTCAATCATAAAATCTCTTGTTAAGAACGGTCTCATTCCAAAACTGAATCAAACATAATATACCGCGTTATTACCAAAAGTAGTTCATAACTGGTCGCAGGCTTTGACTAGAGTCTATTTCAAAAAAGAAGTCCCGTGGAGAATATGCGAATTAAAATGTAGTCTCAGACTTCAACAGGAAACAGATAAAATATCCCGAAGACTGTCGCGTTGTGAGTTTTGACTTCTTTATTTAGAAAATCTCTTGATAAAATATGGTTAGTTAAAAACTACAAGACTAGCAACAAACCAGGTTCTGTAATCCAACGGTTAAAGTTATAAAAATAAAATTTGTTTAATATAATTTTTGAAGCTTATCTGTATCCATTTCATTACAGCCTAATAAAGTCCACTGCAGAATATAGGCCACCCCCATAACTTGACTCACAGGGGGATTTTGCCATGATGCCACGTTTAGCTAGAGTTGGCAGGGAAGGGTTGGCAACCGCAGTTTTTCATAATTTTCAGTACTTATCTGTATAATTACAATATTTGGCAGAAAATATTCAGGTTTTATAATTGAGACTAGATTATGTAACGTATGCTCATTTAGCATACAATTACTGAATTCTTTATCTGTTATTTACACAACTGCTTAACAAATAATCAAAATATAAAAGCACCGTAAACCCACAACTTAATATAGACAAGTAATTGGGACTCGTTACCCGTCACACGAAAGTAGGGCGGAATATGTCGCATGGCAAGATTCATCGGTTGAACTAAATATTTGCCTACTACATTCAGAATATAGTGGCTTTAGCTGTCGAACTTGTGTAATGTTATGTGTTTTAATATTTGAACAAACCTTGAACTAACTTGTGTTGATTGACAAAAATTTTACAAAAAAATATTATTGAAATATTTCAAAATAAATATACTCACGTTTTACCGGTGGTTACCGGTTACCGGTAAATCACTAAACAAGACTACATCCCTAGCTGTGATACCATTATAATATACTAGTTTGCTTAAATGCACAAACTTATGATGTTACGCATCTTAAATACCTGATACCTGTACTTGACCTTTCAGCAATTAAACGAACACGTCTATTACTTAAAAAGCAAAAATAATCGATATTTTGTCGCTATATAATGTAAATAATCAAGAGGCAGGATATCGCGAAAAGACGTTGTAATATTTGCAATGCTTTATCGGTTTTGTCATTTTCTTGCAATTGCAATGCAGTCAGCACCATTTACTGCGCTCCTTGCCAGGTTGTTAAGTCTTTAACTTTTTAAGTGTCTATAAACTATTTTATTCTGTGAGCATCGGCGTTGCCAGTTTTTATAACGAATGTAAGTCCTTTATGGGCTGCGTTCGATTTTATATCACGATCCCTGATTCTATCATTAAGCTTACAAAGGAAAGTTTAAATCCTATTTCAAAAGAACGTCAAGAGGAAAGCCATATTGTAAAGTAGATATTTTTATAAAAGAGAAGATTTCTCATCGTCTTAACTGTATTTTAAAAGTGTCGAGAAATGTACTTCGTATTTTAAATTTCTTTTTTGTAATCATACTAGGAGTTTTACTGTATTAAAATTAATTTAGTATAGATTTAACATATTTCATCAGTTTAAGGGGTTCCGTACCTCAATAGAAAAAAACTGACCCCTTATAAGATCACTTTGTTGTCCATCCGTCCATTCGTCCTTTCATCAGTCCGTCTATCAAGACCCTTTTCTCTGGAACCTGTAGAGATCAAGTTAAAATTAAATCAAAAAATCTAATGCTTAGGTCTACGATACCTTAAATTTGGGTTACCTTAATTTGGGTGTAATTTATCTATAATATTTATGTATTTAGAAATATATAAGTATGTTTATCAGTTGTCTAGTAGCCATAACACAAGCTCTGCTTAGCTTGGGACTAGATGGCGTTGTTTGGTAGTTGTGGAATATATATTATATTACGATACCTTAAAAAAGTAAGATATTGAAGTAATAAGAAGTAATAAGTAATAAGATGTTGGATGATGAAAAGAATCAAGATTTCATCGCAATCATAACACACGTGTATTTATTTCACATCTGCCAGGGAAAGTCCCATCCAAATCGGTTCATAGGTTTTGCGTGAAGCGCATCACGCAAACGCACGTCGAAAGATATTTTGATTTTCGCGGAATTCACTCATCAATACCTATTGGCAGGAAGCATTGTCTTTTTGCACAAGCCATCATCATCATCATTACAACCCTTCACAAGTCCACTCCTGAACATAGGCCTCCCTCAAGGAATGCCACAAAGCACCTGCATCTATCGACTTCCTGCATGTCTTACCAGGTCCCTCTACTAGATGGAGTGACGACTCCATCTAGTAGAGGGACGCTCCACACTTCGTCCGCAGTTATCGGTTCTTCGAGCTATATGGCCGGCCCGTTGCCACTTCAGATTACTAATACGTTGGGCTATTTCGGTCACTCTGGTTCTACTGGGGATATCCTCCTTTCTAAATTTATCACGCATAGAAACTCCGAACATAGCCCTCTCTATAGCTCGCTGAGCGACCTTGTACTTCCTCATCCGGCCAGCATTGAGGGACCACGTCTCAGTTCTATTGGCCAACACTGGCAACACGCACTGGTTGTACAGTCTCGTTTTCAAATTTTGAGATATACCTGACGAGAAGATGTACTGTAATTTCCCGAACGCTGCCCAGCCGAGTTGAATCCGTAGATTGACCTCTCGGTCGCACTTGTACCAACCTAGTCGGACTATTTATCTCAGGTAAACATACTCGTCAACAACTTCGAGCTTAGTGCTCTCAACAACTACCGGCATAGGTGTGCATGTTCATCTTAAAACCTTTCCGTTGAGAGGCACTATTGAGGTTATTGAGCATAGTGCTTAGGTCCGCCAGCGATTCTGCCATAAGGTCTATATCGTCGGCAAATCGAAGGTGAAGGTCTTTAAGAAGCTCCCCTGTAATTCCATCCCGGCCGGGGGGCCTTGCCATTTTGAAGGTCCTGGAGAGCCAATCTAATCTCGCTCAGACTGACGTCCGGAATATCATCGGAATAGTGTCGTATAAGACTTGCTCTTAGATCCTTACTAACACTTGCGTGTGGCTCCAACGATCATGTGTACAGCTGCCCATAGAACCTCTCAATCTTACTCAAAATCTCAGGTGTCCCGGAAACGACCATGCCACACTCGGTCTTCAGCTTTGACAGTTGGCTCTTTCTGGCAGACACATCTCTAGCAAAGATTTTTGAGCCCTGGTTCCGCTCGATCGCTTCTTCTATACGAGCAGTATTAAAGTTGCGTCTCTTCCGCCGCATGCATTTGGAGATCTGTTTGTTCATTTGTCTGTATGCTGTCAAATGATGTTTCCTTTCCCTTTTAACAGCCATGAGATGAAGAGTGTGATCAAAGAGTTTTTATATTTTTAATTTTGTGTTCTTTTGTGGCGGGTCTTTCAAAACTGAGCTCCGACCGCATCGCATGTGCAGTTCCTATGAGCTTGTCATTCATATGGTCCACTGCATTGCAATCTTCTAAGCACTGAAAATGTTTTTGTAACTCGAGCTGAAAGGATTCGGGACTTTGGATTAGAGCACGAGGGGCACGGAGCCTTGACTTCATTTCAGACGTGACCTCTCCAACTTAACGTTTAGGTTCAGTGTGCCTCTCACTATTCGGTGATCGCAACCAGTTTTCATCCTCGCTATCATTGAGACGTCACTGAACAGTTGTCGTCTTGTTGTCATAATGAATTCAATCTCATTTTTTGTCGAACCGTCAGGGCTCGACCAGGTCCACTTCGTGTGGGACCGCTTCTGGAAGAAAGAGTTCATCATAAAAAGTAACTCTTTCCCCATGAAGTCGGCCAGCTGCTGGCCCCTTGGGTTCCGTTGCCCTATTACAAATTTCCCTACCTTCAGCTCACCGTTCTCTCTTGTGCCTAGTTTTGCGTTGAAGTCTCCCATTAACACCGTATAGTGGGTTTTGGAGGAATGCATGGCTCTAGAGACATGCATTCTAGCATGCGGAGCGGAGCAAATGTATGAGGATATATCTAGATATATCCTCATACATTTGCTCCGCTTCTTCATCGGGGTGTGCCGAGGTTGGTGCGTAAATCTGTATGACCTTCAGCGAATTCTGTTTGGTGATTCTGAGTATAAGGTACGCAACCCTCGTCGACACACTCTCAATCTTTACAACGTGGTTAACAAGAGACTTGTGGGTGATAATTCCGACACCTCCTTGGGACAGATGTTCGCCCTCCCGGTGATAGAACAAGTTGCCGGATTCGAGGATTATCATGTCCTCCCCTTCTCTTCGGACCTCAGATAATCCTATAATATTCCAGCGCATCTCTTCGTCCAGCTCAGGATCTTCTCGTCAGTCCTCAGGGCTCAAGTAATTTAAAAGAAATCGGAAAACCGTTAATTTCTTTTTAATATCACATAATATTTTTTTGCCATCACAACTTTCCTTTGCAGTATGAGCATCGATCATGATGAAGACCAATGTATGGACCAACGTTTGTCCACATCAAGTTAAGTTTGTCCTTCAATCAGATTTAATTTTTCCTTAAAGTATTTTTTTTACAGAATAAGGGTGACAAACCTTTAGAAGTCCCTCTGATATAAGTAGACTAAGAATTAAAATGCAGATGCGTTGCCACTTGCCACCCCTAAGGACTAAGATGGGATGCTTCATTTCCAGTAAAAAGGGTTCTCTACACTCACCATATGAAATACAGCAGCGTTACGCTATTCACGCTAGTATTCTGTGAAAGCGTGGCCCTTCCTTGTTTGATCCGACTTATTCGTGCTACAACCATAATATAATTGCAGCGTGGCTTTACGACGTTTTATGCGTGTTCAGTACTTTTCTTACCTATAATTTAAGAATTTTAGTAAGTCAATTACTTTGGTGAAATTAGCGATGAAAGTAGCCTTATCTAACTGCTTACACTGTTATTCTTACTTTTTGTATATATATGAATATTGCCTTAAATTACGGCGTTCGTGTATCGGTATCGGAAACAGGCAAAAATCGTCGAGGCTCCTGATTTGTAACGTTTGAGGGGTGTCAATGAGGAGACGTGTTGCTCTTACTATGACTTGAATTAGACTTTTGTCTTATTCTACACTTAACACTAATATAATATTGTTTGGGGACTACACTACACGTCTAGCCAACAAAATAATATACAAAAAATATTTTCTTAATGGATGATCTATCTGCACACATTAATTAAGTTCTTCTGAACCCTCAGGACGCGAGTGCTACTCTCTTTTATACAGTATTATCATTGTATGTTTTTAATTATTGTTTCCTACAATGACTTTATTCTTAAAATTTTATGAGTAACTAGCTGAAAACTAAATAAACCGTCCGCACCTTTTCATTCGTGCAGAATAACCAAGTAAACAAAGACTACCTCAATAAATGAAGTTTTACATCCCGTGTTCGATATACATACGTCTTCGGGCCTCGTAAAATCCTCGAATGTCTACACTACATCCAAATACGCTCCAGTACTCCCGCCTGAGACCTTATTACCCGGCAGAGTGTAATATGAGCCTCCATCCATAACGATATATTCCACCTGCCGTACTCTGATTTCGGTTATATTAACTCTTTTATTACTTTACATTTTTGACAGGGACGAAAAAGCTTAAGCCGTTTTAAGCAATTTAATTTTTATGAGCGCTTAATTTTTTCCCTTTTTCCCATAAGATGTTTTCAATGTTTGCTCTTAATGGGAATTCGAGGCGAAGGACTTGCGTCACTTTTGAGCATTTTTTCTTAGCACGGATTTCATTATTATTTTATTACTGTAATATTACTCTCATGTTAAGTCATGGTTTTATTTAGAATATTACTGATTATTAAAAAAGTTAGAAAAATTATTAAAAAAGTATTTATATTGTAAATATCTTAGGTAAAATTAAAAGTTGTGATATTAAATAATTTCAGGCCTTTTACATTCCTTGTAATTTTTGTTGATAATTTGAAGTTGAATTTAAAAGAACAGCTTTTTAGAAATACCTAACAATACTTAAAAATTAAAATAGATGCTTTTCGAGATGAGAGTTGCTGCGATTATTCAGGTATCTTCGGGCACTGCAACCATACTTTCTACCGATCTTATCGCATGATCGTTGCATCAGCTGCAGGCAGATTAGGACATGTATTCTTGTATTTGCGTATATTTTGTCAATAATTTCTGACAGTATTTGAAAATTGGTCGAACCCAGCCGTGCGGCAATAATTACATAGAACATCCTTTTAATAGAATGCAGACTAGCTTATTGGTCTGTTGAGGGATCCGATAACGAAAATGATTACGACGCGTTGTCGTTAAATTAACATATTTTTAAATTTAAATTAAGACATTTGAGACATCACAATAATGTTACATAACTTTGGTACATCTTTTATAATTTAGATAGCGTTTGGCCCAAATTGCATATTATAGGATTATCCGAAGTCCGAAGAGAGGGGGAGGACACGGTAATCCTCGAATCCGGCAACTTGCTCTATCACCGGGAGGGCGATAATCTGTCCCAAGGAGGTGTCGGATTTATCGTCCACAAGTCTCTCGTTAACAACGTTGTAAAGATTGAGAGTGTGTCGACGAGGGTTGCGTACCTTATACTCAGAATCACCAAACGGTATTCGCTGAAGGTCATACAGGTTTACGCACCAACCTCGGCACACCCCGATCAGGAGGTGGAGGAAATGTATGAGGATATCTCTAGAGCCATGCATTCCTCCAAAACCCAATATACGGTGTTAATGGGAGACTTCAATGCAAAACTAGGCACAAGAGAGAACGGTGAGCTGAAAGTGGGGAAATTTGGAATAGGGCAACGGAACCCAAGGGGCCAGCAGTTGGCCGACTTCATGGAGAAAGAGGGACTCTTTATGATGAACTCTTTCTTCCAGAAGCGGCCCCACAGGAAGTGGACCTGGTCGAGCCCCGACGGTTCGACAAAAAATGAGATTGACTTCATTATGACGACCAGACGACAACTGTTCAGTGATGTCTCAGTGATCGCGAGGGTGAAAACCGGCAGCGATCACCGAATGGTTAGAGGCACACTGAACCTAAACGTTAAGTTGGAGAGGTCTCGTCTAATGAAGTCAACGCTCCGTCCCCCTCGTGCTCTGATCCAAAGTCCCGAAACCTTTCAGCTCGAGTTGCAAAACCGTTTTCAGTGCCTAGAAGACTGCAATGAAGTGGACGATTTGAATGACAAGCTCGTGGAAACTGTCCATGCGGTCGGAGCTAAGTTCTGCAAGACCCGCCGCAGAAGAACACAAAAACTCTCTGATCACACTCTTAATCTCATGGCTGCTAGACGGGAGATGAAGCTACATTCTTCAACAGATTTGACAGCATACAGGCAACTGAACAGACAGATCTCCAAATGCATGCGGCGGGACTTACGCAACTTCAATACAGCTCGTATTGAAGAAGCGATCGAGCGGAACCAAGGCTCCAAAGTCTTTGCCAGAGATCTGTCTGCCAGAAAGAGCCAACTGTCAAAGCTGAAGACCGAATGTGGCAGCATCGTTTCCGGGGCACCTGAGATTTTGAGTGAGATTGAGAGGTTCTATGGGCAGCTGTACACGTCATCGTTGGAGCCACACGCAAGTGTGAGTAACGATCCAAGAGCGAGTCTTATCCGACATTATTCCGATGATATCCCGGACGTCAGTCTGAGCGAGATTAGAATGGCTCTCCAGCACCTTAAAAAACGGCAAGGCCCCAGGCCAGGATGGAATTACAGCGGAGCTTCTGAAAGCGGGTGGAAAACCGGTACTTGAAGTCCTTCAGAAGCTCTTTAATTCCGTCCTCCATGGTGGCATTACACCGGAGGCGTGGAGCAGAAGTGCGGTGGTCTTGTTCTTCAAGAAAGGCGACAACGCTCTCTTGAAGAACTACAGACCGATTTCCCTTCTGAGCCGCGTCTACGTGCTGTTTTCGAGAGTCATTACGAATCGTCTCGCGCGCAGACTTGACGACTTCCAGCCTCCCGAACAAGCCGGCTTCCGAAAAGGCTTTAGCACCATAGACCACATACATACCCTTCGGCAAATTGTACAGAAGTCCGAGGAGTACAATTTGCCACTATGTCTGGCGTATGTGGACTATGAGAAAGCCTTTGATTCCGTCGAAATTTGGGCGGTGCTGCAGTCCCTTCAGCGATGCCAAGTTGACTGTCGGTATATCGAAGTGTTGAAGTGCTTGTACAGTAGGGCTACGATGGCTATCCGAGTACAGAACCAGAGTACGAAACCTATCCAATTGCAGAGAGGTGTAAGACAGGGTGACGTCATATCCCCGAAACTCTTCACCGCTGCATTTGAAGATGTTTTCAAGCTTCTGGACTGGAAAGGATACGGTATCAACATCAATGGCGAGTACATCACTCACCTTCGATTTGCCGACGATATAGTCCTTATGGCAGAATCGCTGGAGGACCTAAGCACTATGCTCAATGACCTCAATAGTGTTTCCCAACGGATAGGTCTTAAGATGAACATGGACAAAACAAAGATCATGTTTAATGTCCATGTCACACCTATGCCGGTAGTTGTTGGGAACACTAAGCTCGAAGTTGTTGACGAGTATGTTTACCTGGGACAAATAGTCCGACTAGGTAAGTCCAACTTCGACCGAGAGGTCAACCGACGGATTCAACTCGGTTGGGCAGCGTTCGGGAAATTACGGCACATCTTCTCGTCAGGTATACCTCAAAACTTGAAAACGAGACTGTACACCCAGTGCGTGTTGCCAGTGATGACATACGGAACTGAGACGTGGTCCTTCACTGCTGGCCGGATGAGGAAGCTCAAGGTCGCTCAGCGAGCTATGGAGAGGGCTATGCTCGGAGTTTCTCTGCGTGATAAACTCAGAAATGAGGATATCCGCAGTAGAACCAGAGTGACCGACATAGCCCAACGGATTAGTAAGCTGAAGTGGCAATGGGCCGGCCATATAGCTCGAAGAACCGACAACCGATGGGGAAGAAAGGTTCTCGAGTGGCAGCCTCGTACCGGCAGGCGAAGTGTAGGGCGTCCCCCCACTAGATGGAGTGACGACCTGGTAAGATTTGCAGGAAGTCGATGGATGCAGGTGGCTCAGGACCGTGCTTTGTGGCATTCTTTGGGGGAGGCCTATGTTCAGCAGTGGACTTGTGAAGGGCTGTAATGATGATGATGATGATGGCCCAAATTCCTTTCGGAGTTTTTTTGTTATGGGAATTCGAAAAGTATAAGTTCCTGTAAGGTGTACGCATAGGTCGCGTGTGCAATATTGAGACAATACAACTTCAAACACATTACTCGTGGAGAGTTTTACAAGTGGAAAAATCAACAGAAAGCTGTCGCTAGTACCAACGATGTAAACTGAAATAAAATAAGTTTTATTGCCGGAATGCCGGCTGGAGACTTTTTTCCTTATACAGGATTTTAACAGACTACTCGCAGGTATAACAGTTATATAACAGTCGGTTTAACCGTTCTTGAGATATAAAGCGGTATACAATGAATATAATGAATAGTAAAATAAAGAATATTAAATATATTTAATAGAATATATAATATCTGATTGATGAGTGTGCTATTTATATAATCATTTGAACGTGTGGCATGGAACTGTAGTGGAACTGCTGGTGTTTAAACGTGGCATTATTTCTATTTTTGCTTCCGTGTTAATAACGGTGAAGCTAGAGAGCAAAACTCTTTATGCGTGTATTATATTAGTGACAAATTCCAAGTCCTTATATTTTTATCTTTTATTATTAAATTATATTTAATAATAAAATAATATTTTGTCATCGCCTCATAATAATAATATTCTTTCTGCTAAATATAAATGTCAGTAATAGTGATGTAAATTTAATTATTTTCATCAATATTCTGAATAATAACTATTTTCTAAATTTGTTTTTTTCTAACTGACAACCATTCTATAGCAGCGTTATCACCAGGGCACGATGACGCAAACGGATTGACCAATAACCTAAGACTCACTTGGCAAAGTTTCATAACATTTAATATAATCTAGATTTAAGTCAAACAAAAGAATTCTTTATGATATTAAATGTTTGGACTAGATCGAATCACGTGGAACGTCAGCCGCTCCTCCGGCTAATCAATCCTTTTCTTTTTTCGTTTTTGTTAGTTTACATTACAAACATTTGTTTACAGAAATGATTTGTGCAAAATATTACTGCCAAAGTTTGTCTCGTAAAATCTCTATCCCCTTTTGCTATCGCCGTTTAAATCAAGACAATATCGTTCTACCTACTATCATACGTTTCGTAGTGATACGACTAAGTGATTTATAGTCTTTCATAAAAGTACTACTTTGCCGAGGTTAGTAAAACTTTTGCAAGAAAAGTAATATCTATACATAATATGTATATTATTATGGGAAAGTAGTTCCGAATGTCCCGTATTCAATCATCATAATATATAATAAACAGCGGCGTCTGTGCAACAATAGTTGCACAGACGCCGCTTAAATAATAGCCGTTTATATTTCAATTTCTGCTGGCCGTATGAGGAAGCTCAAGGTCGCTCAGCGAGCTATGGAGAGGGCTATGCTCGGGGTTTCTCTGCTTGATAAACTTAGAAATTAGTATATCCGCAGTAGAGCCAGAGTAACCGACATAGCCTAACGGATTAGTATGCTGAAGTGGCAGTGGGCCGGCCATATAGCTCGAAGAACCGACAACCGATGGGGAAAAAGGTTCTCGAGTGGCGGCCTTGTACTGGCGGACGAAGTGTAGAGCGTCCCTCTACTAGATGGAATGACGACCTGGTAAGACTTGCAGGAAGTCGATGGATGCAGGTGCTTTGCGGCATTTCTTGGGGGAGGCCTATGTTCAGCAGTGGACTTATGAAAGGCTGTAATGATTATGATGATATTTCAATTTGTAAAATATTATGTGTAGTTATTTACGAAAGAAACGTCCCTAAAGAGCTTGCTTTATCATATTGTGTAATATTTAGTATAATTTTTTTATTTCACTTTGAATAAAACTAAAAAAATTATCAAGAATTGACATAACTTCAGAGCATTTTTCTATCGAGCAAAAATGATCTCATCGTATATCTAATGGCAGTTTCGTCTAGACTACAATTTTATCTACGACAAGTTTTTTTGGATTTATTCTTTTAAAAGGTCAAAATTAAGAAGTTTCAACTCTATATATTATTTAGTTTGTTTATATAGATAAATATAATATGGGCATAAGAAAATAAAGTTTAAACGTACCGCATAATAATATTATTTAAGAATATGGCTGTTATAGAAATTTCCATAGTAATCATATTATTAAATTAAAAAACATCGTGGAATATTCGAGTAAGTACGAATTTACAAAAAGTGCCGCCCATTTGTTTTACCAACGCCTTCAATCTATCCTACTGACTACAAAATATGAGCAGTAAAGGAAGTTGCACTTAATATGCCTTTAAACTGACTTAAAAAAAATTATAGGGCCTTTAAGATAGTAAGATTTTTATTTTTTATTTATATCAGTTACTTTCTCAGTCTGTATCTGTATGCACGCGCATACCGTAAATAAAACGGGGATGTTTTACACGAAATAATGTTTGTTGCAAAGCTTATAGTCTCATTTAAAAACAGGCAAGTTCTGTTATACAAATAAAAGTTACAATGTAGCTCTTCGTACTATACTGACACGTATAAAGTAGAAGTCCATGACTTCTTCTGATTGCCTTTTCATTTAAAAAAAAATATTTGTGAGAAAATCGCGGGTATCAGTCCTTTAACCAATTAAACCTTATTTAAACAATCTAAGTAACCTTTTTAACTAATAAAAAAGTTATCTAAAAGTTTGAAGTTGTGCTGATAAAAGTAAAAAAAAGATGCCTTCCGATCTAGCTCTAAACCACGATCGCCGATTACGCAATAATTATTA
The DNA here is from genome assembly GCA_963668995.1 of Parnassius mnemosyne. Lineage (NCBI taxonomy): Eukaryota > Metazoa > Arthropoda > Insecta > Lepidoptera > Papilionidae > Parnassius > Parnassius mnemosyne. The sequence continues at coordinate 44,631,740 of CAVLGL010000148.1, forward strand.
TTGTAATAAATACGATAATGTACGAAATAAACTTATTTTCTTTCTTTCTTTCTTTATAATGATGGAATAATGCTAGCATAACTGTCGCTTATCACGAACTCTAATAACTGGATGCGAGCACAGTCTGTACGTAATTTTGTCGTCAGAGACCTTGCAAAACCTGTTGTATTTAGTTCAAGAATCAATGTTGTCTGCAAACACCGGCATCGCAACATCGGCTCTTCGTCGTATCGGTTTGTGTACACAATTTGTTTATATTTGACAGCAGCAAAAGTGGCGCCGTTTACCAGAAACCAATATTTCTAATTAAACATCACAAACATCTTTTTATAAATTCAAGACAAATTTTAGTATAGGTATTTAATCCATTTATTTACATTGCATAAATGACCGTGTAGTAGCAGTGTAAGAATATCCACTAGCCAGTATCGTCGATTCTATGATGAAAGACCTATGTTCTGCAGCTAACTTTTGATAAGTTGCAACGGTAACGATAAAATTTCATAAAAATAAATAATATTTTATTTTCGTAATAAAAAATAATTAAAAACTTAAACTATCATAGAATCCTACTCCTCGCGGTATAGTACCAAGAACGCTAACTGCGTTACATCGCTTAATGGCTATATTTAGCTTTTGAGCGAGAAAAAAACCAGCCCTCATAATATGACCACAGCGGCGACGACTTATTTAAATTAACTATAAATAAAGGATTTGTTTTTCTAAGCATTACTAAGCATTGAATCCTGTTTATGGGGAGCGTTACCATGTATGCAAATAAAAATGTAATTTTAATTTCTATTATTAGTCGATATAATATTATTTAGAAAGGAACAATGTACATTTTTTACAATACGCAATGTACATTTTTTAGAAGCATATGACTCATATCTCATATATTTCTCATATATGAGATATGAGTCATATGCTTCTAAAGTCGTTCGCCTTTCGATTGCTTTATTTTTATTGAGGCGTATTGGAACTAAATTAAAATTACCTCGATTCCATTTTGATCATTAGCATATTACGATAATCACGTAATTTAAATGAAATTTCGTTCTAGTAACATGATTTTATGTGTGACGAGTAAAAAGTAATTTGACGAAACTATAAAGCTGCTGATAATTAAGAACATTTAAATTCAATCAGATAGGAATATACAAATAAATGTTCCTAATGGGGTAAAAATAAATGATTAAATTTTCTATGTCGTTTATAATAATAACAAAACATTTTCCCATCTTTACGCAATTTAGGTTATTTCGTTTTAGTGTAACAGGTCCATCACAAGTATATAGTTTAAGTTCTTCATTCATCACCTACTTGTAGTTGGAAATTAGAACATTGTCATCGGATGCGATTCTTTAATCCTATTCTATGATTTGTAGACAAGTCTTATTTATGTTTTCTTTTTCTTTTGCAGGTAAGTTCACTGCACCTCAACTAGACGGGCAAGGACAGACACTAGAACGAGTCTTACCAGTGGAATATTAGATGGTGATATAATATAATTTCCTATCAGATTTTTTAATTGCTCTAAATATTTTATAAGATAGATTTCTTTAACTCTTTACCAGCCCTTTTTATTAAAAATAGTGTTGAGGCATACAATGCGATTTTCACATTTGCATTTTTCTAGTTACATTATTTTTCTTTTAATAAAAAAGAATATTAACATTAATAATGCCATGACCACTTACGTGATTTACCTTTGTGAAATAACATGCATAAATCACGTTTTCGGTTTAACACCGCAACCCACACGTGGAACGATGTAAAATATTCAAAATCGAATTTATTATCCTCAGAGCAGACTAACTTCCCTGTCCCTTATCTGAAATTTAAAGGGACTGAGAGCTTCATGTTCGCCATGAATTCTGTAAGCGGTAGGAATTAGCCTAAGTTCGCATTCGGAAACCAAACTTCGTTATGTTTTCTTAATGTTCAGTCTCTCGGGTTTACTACTTTTGGCGAGTATTTCTCTGAATCCGGTGAGAGATTTATCCTTTGTAAGTAATAGATTTTCGGCGTCGAGTTGATTTTTTAACGCAATTTCTGTTTACATTAACTTTTAAATTGGATTTGTGTAAAATTGGAGTAAGTTTTTCGATATTTAATCCTTCTATTTTGTAATAGAGATTGTATTTTTTTTATAAATCGTTTTTAATAAATAGTGTACCAAGACATCAAGAACGCACATTATTCAAAACAAACCAGGAAGCTCAATCAATTGCTTTTTCTTCACCTTCTTTATCACGTGCTGGACATAAGCCTCTGTCATTTTAGGTTGGATTTGTCTTAATAACCGTGTAGTGGCTGTGTAAGAATATCCACCATATCCCGTAGGTGTCGTAAGAGGCGACAGAGGGAATCAAATCAGGAGAGAAACTGCGTTAGACAACCCGCTTGCCAAGCGTGGACACTATAGTAAATATCCCTATGAGGCAATCTATGAGGGAGGCCTATGTTCAGCAGTGGACTTTAATAGGTTGTAATAGTAACGATTGTTTTAATTATCGTGGTTATCAGATGACGTCGAACCAGAAGTATCGCATCTTTGAAGCTGCTTCTCATCGCCGGTTTGTGTATTTTAAGTCTGGATTTAACGAGATGGTTTTACCGTCATATATCGGAACCCATAAGGGAAGAATGAAGGAATAAGTTTCCCATAGTCGCCTCTTGTGACACTCACGGAGATAAATCAGTGTCAAAAGTAATGGATACAGGTACGTCACCTCCACACGTCAATATCCTATCAAATTATAGACTCATATTTCAAAGTATTGTGATCGGTGCATATAAAGTCACCTTTATATCGAACAGCAGCGTTATATAATCCACCTGACAGTAGTATTAGACAATGTACCTAATAGTATTCTACGAACCTCCTTACATACATCCTCGATGTCAAAACAGAATCAACTCCTAAACAATATTTTGAATAATATTTTGTCATCGCCTCATAATTATAATAGTCTTTCTGCTAAATAAAAATGTCAGTAATAGTAATGTTAATTTAATTATTTTCATCAATATTCTGAATAATAACTATTTTCTAAATTTGTTTTTTATATTTCTAAATTTAACTATTTTCTAACTGACAACCATTCTATAGCAGCGCTATCACCAGGGAACGATTACAGAAACGGATTGGCCAATAACCGAAGACTCATTTGGCAAAGTTTCTTAACACTTAATGTAATCTAGATTGGTTTCAAGTTCAAGAAAACAATTCTTTATGATATTAAATGTTTAGACTTGATCGTGGAACGTTGGCCTCTCCTCCTTGCTCCTGAGATATCTCCAAGTTTCTTCTTTCTTTTTTGTTAGTTTCTATTACAATCATTTGTTTACAGAAGTGCCAATGTCTGTCTCGACGTCAAAACAGAATCAACTACTAAACATTATGATGGAATTGCTTTTTCTCTAAATTCAAGTGGGACTTCACTTTTACCCACATACACTCGTACGTATCCTTTTGGACAAAAACCCTTTCGCCATACGAAACATAGAAGTATAGTGCCGCTTTTTCACTAGCGTGTTCTTTTCTTATTGAGCGTGTTCCTTCCTCGGTCGACGCAAAATCATTTGTGCTACAGTTATCTTTATTTAAATCGTTGGTGCGTCTGTTAGTGATCGTGTAACTTTTGAACCACTTAACCGATTGATGCCATATTTATTTACACAAAATATTTGTTTTGTCGCTATGGTGATTTATACTTATGGGGTCGATAGGTGGCGCTGTAGTCAATTTATGTATTTAACGGATTCTATATTTATGGGCTAAAATGATTCATATTTAAAATATAAATTAGTTTAGTGCCACCAAAGAAAATCTTTGTGATTTTCTTGTGATTTTTTTATAGGATAAGGGTGACAAACTCAACACACATTCTACCTGATGGTAAGTGGTTGCTGTGACCCATAGATATCTATATCTATCTTCGATTACGAATCAAAATACAGATGCATTGTCACTCGTGACGACTAAGGATCTCCGGTTCTCTACACTCACCATACGAAACACAGAAGCGTTAAGCTGCTATTTTACGATGGTAGTCTGTGAGAGCGTGGTTCTTCCCCGGTCGAGCCGACCCATTCGTGCTACAACCATAACATAGCTACAGCATGGTTTTACCAAGTAAACAAAAAAATTTCAAAAAAACGCTGTGTTCGAGTAAACCTAATTAATCAATGCTGTATTTAATTTACGCTGTAAAATTTACTATGTGTAATAAAGTCTAACTAAAAGTAATTATTCAAGTAATTAGTGTTCCAAAGAAACGTTTTCAGTGCCTTTTTTGTTACATAAAGGTTTTACCATATAAGAGTTAACGTGGAAGCAAGTCACGGCAAAATGAGTCTTTAATTCATTACTGTCTGTCTAAAGGCTTGTCTTTCTAATATTTTTATTTTCCCCTCGCCTTCCACTTCGCGTCCCTGAGCGGTTCTTTTAAAGAACTCATAAGAAACTGAGAAATTTGACGTAAGATTTATGTTTTCTCGACTAGATATGCTTCTGCTTAATTATCATGAGTTTTGTAGCTGAGGTTGTTATCCACAAAATAAAACAACTTATAAAATTATGGTAATATTTTCTAAAGTTGTTTAGAATTATAAAGAAATTGTGAAAAAATGTCTTAAATTAATGGCGATTAAAAAATTAAAGTAGCAGCCTATATATGTCTTACTCCTGGGCACAGGCCTCCTCTCATGTTAGTAACAAGGTATAAGAGTAGCCTTACTCACGATCGTAAGAGAGCCGTGGTAGCTTAGGGCGTAAACATCATAGTACGCGACCGACCCCGGTTCTATTGCAGTTTTAAGTGCTGATTTCCACGTGCTCGATAGCAGGAAAACATCGTGCAAGCAAAGAAATTAATAAAAAATATTAAATCGTTTTAATCACCAGTCGATAAAATAAACTACTATATTTTAACGTCGTAGAGCTATGCTGCAGCAATATTAGTAGTACAGTTGTAACACGAATGGGTCAGCTCGACAGGGGACGGACCACGCTCTCACGAAATACCAGCGTAAAATAGCAACTTAATGTTGCTGTGTTTCGTGTGGTGAGTATAGAGAACAGTAGAGCATTTTTACTGGAAACGAGGCATTCCATCGTAGTCCCATAGGTGTAGATCTCCACTTACCATCACAGGTGGACTATGTGCTCGTTTTTCACCCTTATCCTATAAAAAATGTCAATAGCAAATTTTTGAATACAATCGGTTTCTAAAACCCCAATTAATTTTTATTTAAAAAGCTGTTCGATATATGTTTATATCTATAGATGCAATGAATTTAAATATCTGAATGAAAATATCTATATGAATTTTTATCATTTTAAAGTATTTCTTTACATTTACCCTTTGAATCACTTTGGTGAAATTAATTATGACCGGTTCAGGTAGGAGTTAGTTAGCATCTGTAGAGTGAAGGATTGAAGTGGTTGGTTATGGAGGCGGCAACCGCATGGATGGATAAATCCCACCCTACAGTCCGTCGATGACGCACTTCACTGTGGCGTGTTTACTATCCATACAAATTGCTTCGAAAACTATCAGATATTTCGACCGCATGTCAAGATTTAAAAAGCCAAAGGGTATCACTTTTACGTATAAAGCCCGTTTCCGACAACGCTACTTTAGTTAGTAAGTTACAAATTAAAATTACGAGAGCATTTCCGTAAGCAGCAATCTTCCATTACCAAGAGGTTGGATGTTTAAAGATTTCTTATATTTACGCGAACTCTAAACATTGAATAAAATTATTTTTTACGGATTTTAACGCGTATAATTTACTATTTTAATTCCCGACGTTTCGGGTGCTTTACTGCAACCCGTTGTCACGGGGGGTCTGAGATGTTTGACGTCCCGATGTCACAGTTAGCCCGGATATCTTCAGTTTTTTAATATTAATTTTTGGTTCGATTTACGCAGAATGAACTTATTCTTGAAGTCTTGCAGTGGTATGTTTGGGTATGGATTTAATTTTGTTAATTATAGGATCCCAAGCAGATGGCAGCAACCATCCATCTTCTCTATTGAAATTAGGATGTTTTATAATATCAATAGCCTCGCGTATCATCTTTGGTAGGAATCGGTGTTCTTTTGCGAGGATATCTGATCTATCAAATCTGATGTCGTCAAAGAACATATAGCTAACGTGAAGCACCGATGCTCTGGGAAGTCTGCAGTCTGTGAACATGTTTAAGATCGTCTCCGCCATTACATCAGATTTGATAGACCACAAAACCTCGCAAAAGAACACCGATTCCTACCAAGGATGATACGCGAAGCTATTGAAATTAAAAAACATCCAAATTTCAATAGAGAAGATGGATGTGTGCTGCCATCTGCTTGGGATCATATAATTAATAAAATTAAATCCAAACCCAAACATACCACTGCAAGACTTCATGATACTATAAGCTCATTCTGCGCAGATCGGACCAAAAATTAATATTAAAAACTGAAGGTAGCCGGGTTAACTATGACATCGGGACGTCAAACACCTCAGTGCCCCCCGTGACCCTGGCTGCTGTAAAGCACCCGAAACGTCGGGAATTAAAAAGTTAAATTAAATGCGAAAAAATCCGTAAAAAATTAATTTCATTTAGAATTATTACTTTTAAATATTCACCTCACAACATATCCCTGTGAAATCAGATGAAGAAATAATTTGGAATTGTTCAAATTTTTTAGCGAATGCATAGTTGTGTCTTTTTAACCGAGTTTAAAAACGAGGAGGTTTTATATTCGACGCGTATATTTTTATGTACGTTCACTGATTTTTCCGAAACGGCTTTTACCGTGAACCGAAGCTATTTAATTATTTTTTTAATGTTTTTGAAGTCGGTTTTTAGATCCTTTATGTTTTTTTAATATTTAAAAGTTAAATTTCATTACTTTAAGTACAATGATGATCTTTTTTATACTTAACTTTTATGCTATACAATATACAACAACTTTTTAAAAATGATAAAAAATTGATTGGGCTTTTAAAATTTGATAATATAAGCCTACGTAATAATATAAACATACTTAACAATAATTAGAAGCGTCGCTTCCAAGTGACATTTAAAGACATCTTAAGACAAGTTTGTTTGCTGATGTTTACTGGTATTCATCTATCTAGATTATTGATATATGTCTATGTATGTCAATAATCTTTATTGAATACACACTAATCCAAACAGGCTATCGTGTATATATTTGTAAAATACATATTTATTCAAATGCTCACTGCTCTTCATTTATAAATCCATCCGGGCTTATGGAAATATTTGTAGCTTTAAGTGCATGCAAATAGCTCCTCACTAAGAGCAGTATTGTTCGTGTAACTCACAATAAATCTGAAAATGAAATCAAATTCAATTTGCATGTTATTTGATTCAGTACTAATCAAATGCAACTTATCTGCCGACTTCCAAAAAGGAGACGGTACTCAATTCGACTGTATGTTTTTTTTATGTATGTTACCTCATAACCTTTTACTGGGTGAACCGATTTCGAATATTCTTTTTTTATTTGAAAACTAGTACTTCTCGTGTAGTTCTATATGAATTTGATCAAGGTCAGACCAATATTTTTTGAGTTATTCTTAATAATTTATATTGAAGTCGGCTGTACAAAATTTTTAATTTTAAATTATTTTAGATAACATGACAAATGCCAGATTCTTTGCTAATTATTACATTAGTTTTCACTTTTGCGTTTTGATTTCATCTACAATCGGTTGTTAGTGTTAGTGTTCAGCAGTCCACTGCTGGATATAGGTCTCTCCCAAAGCTCGCCACATAGCCCCCGCACACATAGATCTCTGGCTTTACACATCTAGTTGCTGCCAGCCGCCTTACGGAGATCGTCGCCTCATCTAGTTTGGTGACTTTCCTCTCTGCGTTTATCTAAGCGTGGTTTCCACTCTATGAAACGTCTAGTCTAACGGTTGTCACTTCTACAACTAATGTGACCAGTCCAATGGCACTTCAGCTTGCAAATATGGAAGGCTATTTCTCTGACCTTGGTACTCCGACCGATTACTTATTGCTTCTTGTTTTATGGTGTCTAAAGTATATTTTAGGTACCACGTCTTCATCGGAGTTTGGAAGATATTACAGATAAATTATGTAATTAATTGTAGGAAAGTACATATTTTAAAGGTTAGTGTTTATAGTTTTGAAAGACAGAAAAGCATTGTCATATGCAACGTAATATTGTGATAGAATTCTATTGTTCTAGAATGTCGCGAATTTACCCTGGTCATAAAAATACTAAAAAATGTTTAAATATTTTAAATGTTAGACTCGGCTCCGACTAATAAAATTTTGTTAAGAACATAGACAACGCAATGAAAGAAAATTATGACATACGTCATTTTAAAGAGTATTTACGATCACTACTTTTAGATTTTTTTGTCCCATATTCCATTGTTTTAAATAAGCCGGATACAAATGTATAAATAAACATTCTCGGTTTAATAGTAAAATCGAGAGAATATGTGTTTTTCGCGATCTTGCTTAACATATAATATAGTATAATATTCACATATTATACTAAACGATTTCCAAGTCAATGTCCGAGAAAAATAAATTTTTCAATAATTTCTAATGAAATGAGTATCTGCCAACGACATTATCTTAAAAGAATTTTATGTAAAATGAAACGTAAATTTTAGCTCGTTTATAAAAGAGACTAATATCAAAAGTTTTTGGCAACGGCTTGGCTTTTAAAATTTTAAATTTCATAATTGTTATGATGTAGATGTTAAATGAATGTTTTTAGATAATTTATATTATGTTGATGTTAACTTTATTTTTGCTTTAAACCTCATTTCCTAACGTGTTACTAAGTGGTTTGGTTAAGTAGTTTCATTTACAGCACACCTTGCGTAATTAATATTGATTGCTCTGGAGTTATATTATATGCATTTTAAAACGTTTATATTTTACATAACAGATAGATAATACAATTCGTCATATTTAAGTTGTATTAATAAATGTATAAAAAAGTTATTATCAATTTCTCATCTTATTGTCTACTTATTGCCCTATTTGAGCCCGTGGGTGGCAATGCTGTATATGACGACTGTGGGAAAGGTTAGAAAGATGGCTTTCTAAGGCATAGACTAGATAAAATACCCAAATAGACGGTAGGGAGCAGCATCAAAAGTTAAGTCATCAGGTAAGATGTCTGGTTAATTAAGACATACGACCTTCGACAAACTGTCTGCCTAGTATGGCGCATAAGGCAGAAGAGACCCACGCTCAACAGTGGATTCATAAGACTGATGAGGAGAATTTTCTATATTTTGTATTTAGTATGTCTTCATTTTGTATTTGGATATAGTCTAAATAAATAACAGTTATATCTTAAATCGACGAAACAAAAACCATTATTTCTAAAACTGTTTCAATAATAAAAACAGTTTGAAATAACATGATGTATTTTAAGATAATATTATTTTAGTATACTCGTATAATGTTAAGAATTTTTACGTTTCTCACCAATAACAGGTCGCAATAAAATACATTTTTTCAGACATAAGTAATAAATTTCCAAGTTATCAGCTAGATAACTGCACTAAAGCTAAATTTGTTCGACTTAGAAATATTACATTTGAACAAAATGTGTGTCACGTTCCGTTTCTTGTTTTGTTTCTCAATATTAATTATATAACACTATTATACAAGAAGTAATAAAAACTTTATAATGAAAATTAAATTATTATTTATTATATACTTAGTATTAATAGTAGTACGTAGTAGGTTATTTAATTCTAAATTCGTTACGGGTGAGTATAGACAGCAAAAGTTTAGAATATTACTAACGTTAACTATTTTCTTATATAAGTAATGGCATAAATTTCAGGAAAACTTTTTTATTGAAATTGCAAATTCTCTAAATAGGCTGGTAAACAGAATTTGACCTTTTTACACCTCACATAATTATGTTAAAAGAACAATAACTAATCAGTGCCTAAACACAAACAAATTGTTTTCAAAATATTTTTACGTACCTAAGTGTTGAAATATTTTTTACAGATGTTTTTTCCCCTTTAGTTATTTTTTATGTTACTCTGACATATAATATAAGAATTTTTTTAAACTTATGCTAGGGCTTATAGATTGTATTCAGCTATTAAATTATATGTATATATTAATATGCTATAATTACTGTTTGTCTTTCTAATAAAATAAATAAATTAAACTGGCAGTTACCCGCTTGCTACGCTGGCTCTTAATTAAACTTTAGTAGTAAATGTTATAAAAAGTACCGTAATTCCTATTCCAGAACATTATCGACTTCTATGCCATATTTCATTAGTATCCATGCAGCCGACAAAGCGTGTTTAAAGAACAAGCTTATCATAAATTAATATTTTTTTACTATTCTAAACCAGTGCCTCACTACTATCCCACCTAGCATGGTGAGTGGTGAATCGCCGAAAATGCAATTATGTTATAGAAGTGGGGGCAAACTACCATGCGACTCACCTGATAGTGAGTATCGACCGCCGCCCATTAAAAATAATTAAATAAATATGTTAGTAACTGTAACCAACCATAATATGAATACTTATGAATTACAATATTTATGAAGGTATCGGTGTGTAATCTTCATAGTGATATTTAAAAATATCGTGTTGTGTCCTTTTCCGTCATAAAATGTAACTCTAGGCCCAATTTCATTAAAATCCCTTTAACAGTTTGAGCGTGATTGAATGACAGACAACCCACCAACCTTTCACATTAAATTAAAAGGATAAGGGATTATGAGGATTACGTCCTTCATTATGTTGTGTACGTGACAATTATCATCATCATCATCATCACCATCATTTTAGCCTATCAAAGAACCACTGCATTTGCGATAGTTGCCAAGCTTGGCTGGCGGGTTGGCAATCGTCGTTTTTATTTTCCAGATGTTATTGGGAAGGCGCTACTGCCCATCTCCTGGGTGGTTTCCTTCTGTCACCTTTTACGACACCCTCGGAACTGGGAGGATATGGGGTAGTGGATATTTTTTCACGCCACAACACGGGTAAATGCTTCTAGCTATTATTTATTCTGTGTTACTAGTAAAAGCAAAACAACTAAACAAAATAGTATAACCAAAACAATGGTTTATATTTTTTTATTAAATCGATAACAAAGAACGTCTTTAATGAGTTCTAAAAGAATGACCTAAAAAGTGCATGTTCAAAACGAAGCTTTTAAGTATTATGTAACTCGCAATCTAAAACTTGGCAAGCAATGAACAATCTATTATAATACTAGGAAAAATGCAAACAAAGGAATTAAGATGTAATGAAAACCGGGAAATATCTTATCCGGAACACCCCTACTCATTAAAATCCTCCTTTGTATTTTCAGGAAAATTTTTAATCTTAGCTATCGCTTGGTTTATTGATTTTCTTGCGCTAGAATCTCACCGTATAGTGGCGGCTTAAGATAATCCACTGCTCCATATTATCCCGTGGGTGGCGTTCTTACGCCGTAGACCGAAACTGATACGTTTGTCAACCCGCCCTCCAAGCATGGCAACTATGACAATATCTTTAACTGCCCTATGTGGCAATTTAAGGTCACAAAAGTCCAGAGTGGAATATTGATATAGTGTAATTAATCTTTTTTGGATTAATAATAAAAAAATAAATGTGTTATACATGGTAGAGTCACGTTTTATCTACATATATTATTTTTTTTTTAAAAAACGTTACCCCCACACTAGCATTTTCTCCTGTATCGTGGAGGCAGTTTACAAACATAAATTACACAAGGACAAACATCCAGACCCGGAACAATCATTTGTAGGCCATACAAATACTTGTTCCGTGCGGGATTCGAACCCGCGCCCCCCAGCGCAGCAACTCATTGCTAAGCCACTGCGCCACGGAGCCGTCAATTATGGCTGCAGCTCGGTCGGGGAAAGACTAATATTTTTATTTTAGAATACTAGAACAAAATGGCAGCATGTTCGTGAGTGGCATTCCATCTTAGTGCTCAGGGGTAACTTTTCTGTATTTTGATTCTCAATCGATGGTAGGCGTAGGAGTCTATGGGTGACGGCATCCTCAGTCTACCATGCTTGTATAAAAAAACCAGCTATTAAAAATTATGCGTGACTGACGCCAAATATCCTGGTTCTTCATTAACTCAAGATTTAAATCACTGAAATTACTTTACTAAACGATTGTATTCCATTAGGGATGACGTCATAAGGCTGTGAGACCGGCGCGCAATTAAAAATCACTTGTAAAGACATTGCTCTATCATCACAGATCTTTGTACATCGCAAAACCAAGGTCTTGAGCTTACTTGAAACCTCATAATCAATCTAAGGTTAAATGGCACAGCCTTGAGCATAAACAATAACTTAACGACGCATCCGTTTGCAGATGCGCGGTATAAAATACCGGTAATCGCGATCGTTAAATCTTTAAATCGGTAAAAATCGTTAACTCGAAGGCGTACGTACGCTCGAGGGTTTTCTTAACAACGCACTCTATAACACTTCGTCAAAATAATTGCATGCATTTCGCCCCTAATGTTTTTTTTTATGATAACTTATGACTGTATTATGAAGGGCTGTTTTTAATAAACAGGCTTTTGAGATATTTATATTTTGCAGTAGACTGTTTTCGTTGCTTAATATTTTTAATAAAGTAAACGCTCTAAACAATGCAAAATTTTGTAATTATTTTTTTTTATTCTTGGCCTACTTTAGATACCTACACAAGTTAGAGTCACATTACACCATTACGTCTTTCATGATAGATAAAGGTAATATTGGTGTCTATGGAACGTAGCATCCATAGACACCAATTCCAAACAGGTGGACTGTGTACTCGTATGTTATCTTTATTTATATCAAAAAATAGGTTATAAGCCCAACTCGCCATAATATGAAGAGTACTTTACACTGTCGAAGTATTAATACTTCCTCATTTTAATATTATATCCCAATGGAAATATTCTAAGGAAATTATAGTAGGGTTTCAATGATAGAAATTAATCCACCGTAACCAAAATAAACTTCCAATATATCAAAGAGAGATCAGGTCCAACATTGTCAATATAAAACCTTCGTAGTGAAAAAGCATTATCAAACTGGTTAAGTATACCCACCTAAAAAAAGAATATAACGATACTAAAATGGATGTCGAGACCAATTCAAAGGTCGATTCTTAACCCGGGCGGTTAAGAAACGGCTTATCGCTTGTAACGAGCATCTTTTAATATTTTTTTTTTCTTCTTCACTCCATTTAAAGATACAAAAGCACGACGCAATCGGTCGAGTCATTACACAACAGGAAGTTTCATTACAAAACGTAAGGCGTTTGGGCCGACCATGTAATTTGTACCTTAAATAATTAGGAAGGTGAATAGGTACAAAAAACTTACAGCACAGTCGGACCGAGGTATCCAATTATATGTGAGGATCAATCGTAATTGTTTTGGCAAGGTTGCCAGTAGCGATAACTATAAATCCTTGTCAGCTTGTTATATGTACAACCACTTAAATGGAAAAAACGATACCGATTTGTTTAAATTGGGCACTGATTGTAGTGATAAGTATAGTAGTTTGAAATTCAAAACAACCATTTACGAGATGTCTCAAAAATTTGTCGCTTTTTTATTTGTCAAAATACATTAAAATCTACTTAGATAGATAGATAGATAGATAACACTTTATTGTACGCCAAAAAATAACAAAAATATTAAGAAAAAACGGTATACTTAACTTATAATAGTTGAATATCGTTTACATACTTCAATAAAATATTTTTTATTTTATACCTGTCTCTCTCTAATGGTATTTAGTGAAAAGTGAGAGGTTAAATAGTTGTCACTTGTTATGAGTGAGGCCGTAAATGTATTTAAGTTCGAATTCTAATAATCACAGAGGCCTATGCTCGAGCATAGAGTAACGAGCATAGAGGCCACCTGATGAGAATACTGTAGCTCAAAGAGTCTTAACCCACATTTATCCTTATATAGGAATCAAAATGCTAATGCGTCGCACTTCTAACGCCAATTTGCTTGCCCAGAATACCATCGTGAAATAGTATCATAATGCTCATGTGTTCTTTATAGTGAGTATGGGGGACCGAGAACGCTTTTTTACCGGTAACGAGATAATTTCAGTCTTACAATTGTCATCAGGGGTGTCAACGCGTTTACACTTGGATAGGTGGATTGCAGATTCCAGTACCAGATGCTTTGTATATTTGACGGTGCTGCTCGTCCCCAGTCTGAGTATTTTAAGTCTGGCGTAAACGTGTTGTTTTTACCGCCATCTATCGGGAGACGAAAGATTTTTCTAGCATTTCCCACTGTCACATCTTTAGATACACACGGGACGAAATGTGGTGATGGATTTTCTGAACGCCGTCTCTACATAGCATGGTTTTTATTCGTCTCGCCTTACATTCTGTTGACTCAATTCACTTAATATATCAAAATACCAATCTGTGATAGCTTGAACCTTGTCAAGACTAGTCAACCAATAAGTCTCAAATATTATTTTGTTTCAGCATAAATTCTAATACGTAAAAATTAAATACAATAGACTTTTTTGAGATTCATAATATCTAATTTAAAAATTCTCGTAAAAGTATTCGGACCTGTAACGGTACTTTATGTAATAATGGCGCTGTAAATTAACACCCTTTTCTTGTTTCCTTTTGTGGAAAAAGCGGGATGTTGTCTTTTGAATACTTCTGTAGCAGAACTCAATAAACATTACATTTTTTTTTGAGATAAAAAGGAGCATTATTAATATTTAACTGAAATTAAACGAAATATTTAACTGTAATTAAACGAATTATAAATATCTTACCGTATACTTACTTATTCACCTTTACTCGCTTTCCTACCTCGAGTTACTATTTTTAGTTCAAGAAAACTTGTTTAAGCAAATGCTGTAAAAACATTGTACGAAACTATCAAGTTGTATTTCCAAAACAGCACGCATATTTACGAGTACTAATGTTTCCGCCTTATTTTGTGTTTTGTTTGGCCTTTCTTTCTCACTATCATCATATTTCGTGCATCGTGAATCGTGAATGGATCGGCTGGACCGGGGAAGGATCACTCTCGTACATAATATCAGCGTATAAATGCAGTATTATCTTGTTGTGCTTCATGTGGTGAGTGACCGAATTCTATTCACTAATTACATCGCGTCTGATTTTTGATTCTTAAACGAGGATAATTTTTTTAAAAAAAAACGTTACCACACTTGGATTTTCTCCTGTATCGTGGAGGCAGTATACAAACACAAATTTCACAAGGACAAACATCTAGACCCGGAACAATCATTTGTAGGCCATAAAAACTTGTACCCGTGCGGGATTCGAACACGCGCCCCCCAGCGCAACAACTTATTGCTAAGCCACTGCGCCACGGAGCCGTCAATAAATGTCTGTGTCAAAGTCAATAAATATATGTGTCTATACGCTAAAGCATACGCTTAGCATCGGATGGACAATGCTCGTTTGTAACATTACTTACCTTACATTTACAATTTGCTGTATTCATAATTACTTCTCTACATTCACATATACAACTATGTGACGAGGCTCCTTTCCTACGTAGGATATGTCTGGGTTCCTCTTTTTTAGTTTTTTCTTCCCTGGAGTTATTAAAATTTTTATCAGAAAAGAGCTTACAGTTTACCTGAACCTGATTATAAATGGCTACTGCAGCCTATGAACTTTCAATTAAAATCAATCTAAGAAGGTCATATAGAGGCGTTATCCTAGAAATCATTACCCTAGGAGACTTGATTAGTGGACACACTGCGTGTACACGTGTGTTTGGCGAATAAGAGGCATGTAAAAGTATAGTATCAACCCAACGAATTCCCGGACAAGACGGAGACCTACCATTTAGAATATATAGAATAGGGAGTATAAAAGAAAATATTGTGATTAAAAAAAATTAAAGTAGAAAATCAAACAATGAATGTTCACGACCCCTGATCGTCCGCTTATTCAAATGCATGATTGTTCTATTTATCAATTGAGACGCCTGTGCACTTGTCTCGAGCAATAAAATCAACTCAGGTTCATTTGTTATTGGGGTCACAAGCAATTCGCTGTAAAAATAGAACGCTCTCGTGATGCGAGGATATTTCTCGTACGTGTCTAGTAGACGATTTGCTAACCGATAGCAGAAAAGATTTCGCTACAAAGTACAGCGCAGTAACCGGGTACAGCTACTGTTCCATTGTGTTAGTGTAGATACGAGAAAAAAGCTAAGACGCCACGTTATGTAATCTACCGAATGTTATTAGACAATTCAAAATTATCTACAAATTTGAACGAGCACAAATTTTGTTGCGTTTATTATTCTATGTTTTTATTATGGACGCAAGTGAACATACGGCTCACCTGACGGTAAGTTATCACCGTCGCCTATTACATCCGCAACACAAGGCGAATTGCAGGTGCATTACTTTCCTTTTAGAAGGGTAAAGGCTTTTTTCTTACAGGTCAGTAAATCGTATCGGTTCGTAAAAACCGCTGACGACAGTAAATTCCACAGTGTGATCGTGCGAGGCATAAAATTCCGCGTAAATCGTACGGTAGTGGCCCGCCAGCCATCGACATGATGAGGATGGAATTTCGAGTTCTGTCGCAATGTACGATGGTGGAATACAGCATTTAATTTTATACGTGGTAGAGACATGCTGCGGCTATGTTAGTTGTATAGTTGTAGCACGAATGGGTCGGCTAGACCGGGGTAGGACCACGCTCCCACAGAATACCAGCGTAAAATAGCAGCTTAATACTGCTGTATTTCGTACGGTGAGCGTAGAGAACCGAATACTCACGGGTGACAACGCATCTGCATTTTGATTCTTTATTGAGGATAGATGTAGATGTCTATGGGCCTGTGTGCTCGTTTGTCACCCTATGCTATAAAAAAAATTAAAGTCTTCTATTCTGCCGCCAGTCATCAGTGCGCCCACTGCTGTGTTTCAGTTTGAAGGATGTGTCAGTACAGGTTGTGAGGCATTTCTTCTTAGTTCAGGGGTGATAATGCATTTGCGAGGTTGTGATCTTCTTTGTTTGATATGGGTCGCAGGCCACTTGCCACTGGGAAAACATATAGCTCTCAGGCACTATAAAATTATAAATAAACTAGCTGTTCACCGCGACTTGGCCGCGCGTAATTTATTACGATTGAATTTCATGGGTTTGAATGTTTTGCGCGGAACCCTAATTCTTTTTCTAAAATAAAAGTAGCCAAAGTTACTTCTTATAACATCAGCTATCGGCCAGTGAAAGTCCGGTCAAAATAGGTCCAGCCGTTTCAGTGATTAGCCGGAACAAACAGACAGACAGACAGACAGAAAGACAGACAAAAAATTTAAAAATCGTGTTTTTGTTATAAGTACCGTAATACTTTCATATGCATATTGTAAAAAAGCTGTTATTTCGACATTACAAACAGACACTTAAATTTTATTTATTTGTATAGATATCTAGTTAAATTGAAAGCTTACAGCGCCATAGAGTAGCTCTGTCTTAACCTTTGGCCTAGTCCTTGTCTAATTTCTATTATTTTATGAGACAAATACGGCGTTACATCCCTCGACGCTTACCGAAACGTCCCTTTGTACCCTAATTTACATGTCTTACCATGAAACCTTTTCTGTTGGTTGCAATAACCATTTACTAACACGTGAACTGTTAGCTGGTTTGTCACTTATTAAAAAATATATATACGGACGGAATATTTGAGGAAAAGGTGTAATTGTCGTGTACGTGTCCTGCAAGAAATTGTATGTATAAATTGGTAATGCCTAGCAGAGATGTCACACAATTCTTAGTTAGTAATTGAATTTTGTAACCGTGTAGTGGAAGTGTAATAATATCCATTACCTCATATCCTCCCGTGAAATTCGTAAGAGTTGCAGCAGTGTCTTTCTGATAACAACTTAATATATTAAAAATCTGTAGGCAACCGCAGGTTAGGCAACCTAAACTACGACAAAATCAGGGGGAGTTTGACATAAGACAGTTTATTGGAGACGACTATGTTCAGCAGTGGACTGTTATAGGTTCTAATGGACAATGGAATTAAATTTATTTTGAGGGTTGGTGGTCGCGTAATAATGCATAACACATTTCGTGGGTGGCGCATAAGGCGGTTTTGGAAAATGCCGGTAAAATGTACGTTTCACTAGGAGTTTCCTTCCGCGTACAAAGTCTCTGTGGAATAGGCTTACCACCGGCGATTTTTCCGGACCGATATGACTTAGGGACCTTCAAGAAAATAGCTTACTTCTTTCTAAAAGGCCGGCAACGGACCTGCAATTTCCCTGGTGTTGCACTTGTTCATGAGCGGCGATAGTCACTTACCATCAGGTGAGCCGTATGCTCGTTTGCCCCCTCTCCTATAAAAAAATGTTATATATTCCGATAGATGGTGGTATTGAAATTTAAATTAAAGTTTATTGTTTCCAACATATGTTTAAATTAGTACAAGTTTGAGGACTTCTTTTAAGTATAAATACTGTGTGTATGTGCGCAAGGGAGTGTGTGTGTGTGTGTGTGTATGTGTGTGTGTGTGTGTGTGTGTGTATGTGTGTGTGTATGTGTGTGTGTGTGTGTGTGTGTATGTGTGTGTGTGTATGTGTGTGTGTGTGTGTGTGTGTGTGTGTGTGTCGGTGTATGTGTGTGTGTACGTGTGTGTGTTAGTAAAAGAGGTATACCATCTTGTTTACGCCAGACGTAAAATATATAGACCGGCGACGGATCAATCCGCCTGCCAAACGTAACGCAACGTTGCGAAGCAAACTATCTTCATCGGCGGACTCATGTTTAGCAGTAGACTGATGATGAAGAGGAAGAAAAATTTTGAATGTGTCGCAGTTGAAGTAAGTGCACAGTTTGACGTTTGTGTTTGGTAGAATATTTTAAGTATAACATCATTTCCATTTCCATCATTAAATATGCAAAAATATCGGCTACTTTTCTTATTGATTTTATTGTAAAATGTTCTTCGAAGTTTTACTGTCGAATTATTTCAGGAACAATTACTTATAGCAATACTTGCAAGTTGCAATACTTTGAATTTTACTACAACTTTACACATTTCCACAAGTTTATGATCAAAATTGTAATCGTATTCACGAATCACGTATAATAAAATGTGCTGCTGTAATGCTAAATCCGATATCAGTAAAGAAGTAAATATTGGGGGAAATTTATGCTTGTACAATTTAGTTTATAATTTCTTTCAAAAAATTCAAATTTACTTCTGATTTTAAATTCTTACTACACCAGCTGAGGTCTTACAGTTCGCTTCTCAAAGTATGCTACCGCTTTATTAAAATTTTATGCAAATTTTATAATTGTACAAATAAAATGTGTTATTGGTTTAATACTAGACGCCTATAAACTAACGGTTTTTAATGACTACGATAAGAAGCGTTTCGTTTCGAGGGTTTATTGTTGAGATTACAATTGCGAATGGCATTGTTTGTTTTAACCTCGGCTTATGAAATGAACATCTCGGCCCCAGGAGGTCGTGTTTTTGTATATCTGACGCATGCATCGAGCGAACGCCGAGCTCCCTTACAAATTACGTTTAGTTGCGATAAACATTTACGTGCACCTTCTGTCTTATTCAAGGCCTTCGCTTTGGTTAAGTTTGTCTAATACTTCAGAACAAGTAAAACGTTTGTTTATTATGGTACAACCTTCATTACATAATTGTAATGAAGGTTGTATCATAATTGAATTGAATATATACAATTGTAATAATGTCCTCCAGATTAATTTCGGCCACTGCAGTCAGTCTCACCGGAGTCTAGCTATCTACGCAGTACAGGATTATAGTTCCCTAGTGTGCGCAAACACAAGTGCACTCTCTATTTCCTCAGTCCAATGGGACGGAACTCCGACACGACCAAAGAAAGAGTTGAGGCACAGGACCAACGGTTTTACGTGCTTTCCGGGGCACTGGTGGGAAACACCACCCGCTTCCTGACTCCGGACTGCTACTGAGAGTATCTGTACATAGAAAAAATTGATTTTGGCCCGACCCGGGATTCGAACTCGGGAACTCACGATCGGCAATCGCGTACAATCACTAGACTAGACCAACGAGGTAGTACATAATAATTCAATAAGCCCACTCGCTCGCTCCCGCTAATCCGACTTATCTCGCCTCGCCTTGATTACAATAGACACTATATTTGCTCAAGTCAATGCAGAGGGATGTACGTAGTTGTACGTGGGCCACTTAGAAAGTTTTATGATACTAAAAAAAACTTCTGTAGTTAAAGTTTTTGTCTTCTCTAACAACTCTCGATCAGCATGTATTCAAAGTTTCATGCGTCTTAACCATTTTTTGAAACACTTTTTGCGGTCCTTGTCAGACACTTCCTCTACGGCCTGTTCGAACGGTGCTATCGCATGTTCCAGCGATGAGAATTATTTCCCCTACGATTTATTTATATAATAGAGAATAAAAAAGACACCGGGCCATATCTGGGCTGAAAGGAGGGTGATCCAAGAGCTTAACCGGTGTATTGTCCAGAAGGTTTTCTTGAGAACTGAATGTGCGAGCACGTTGTCATTTGAGCACGTCATCACACACGAGCCTGGATGAAGGGCTACAGACACCGAGACAAAAACGGCACAACCTTACGCAAAATTAACAGTTTGTGGTTCATAAAGAAATTCTCTCGTATTTACCTTCTTGTATACGAATTTATGCCTTTGCGATTACTGGGAAAATGATTTGATACAGTACATACATTACCATGACACAGTATTATAAGCACAGTGACAAGGACAGATACAGATATACAAACCAACCAAACGCGAATAAAGCGCGGCGACAGTGCAACGGCAAAGTTATGAAAAGGCCGATATTGCAATCGCCAAAATGCCAAAAGTCGAGATAATAGCAAGCCCTTTTAAATTTTTTGTGAGGCTTTTATCCAGTGATTCGGAACAACTTCGTGACAGAGTGGCTTACCATTGAAAAAGACACTTCAAATTGTGATATATTATGCAATGCTGCCATATAATTATAATAATTAATAAAATAAAATATTAAATATCACAATAGTAAGTTCCTTAATACGACAAAAATCGTGATTTCGTAATCAAAATAATGATACGACGTTATATTAAACGGGCGTCCAGCATCTTTCGGCCGATGCGATGGGCCCAATCGAGTTCTATTCTGTAAGTGATTGCTACTCGTATAGTCACAAAAACGTCTACAAAGATATAAGACACGCTGGATGATTACATGTGGATGTCCAGTCAATTTTCGAGCAATAATTGCATCCGCTGTAACTTCCACTGCGAGCGCGCCGAGAAGTACCGCTCATTACACGATGAAATCACAACGAATCGACCGGCTCCGTCGCGTTAATGCTTCGATAACTAATTGCATTTCCGATTCATTCATTCCTATTGGATTTCAAAATGTAATATGTTAAATTCTTCTTTTGTTGCGTTGTTTGAATTTATGGTTGGCCTATTATACAGTGAAACCTGGTTAATTGGGATCTCAAGGGACATATGTACCAATTATTGAGGGTTTCCAATAATCCAGTTTTCCAATTAAGCAGGTTTTAATTATAGTTGCTCATTTACAGAGGCCCCCGTACTGACAAACAAAGCATGCGCGAAAGACGACGCGAAATGTATGTAAATATGTCAAAACGTGTTAAAACCAGATTAATTTGTCTCACTTATAAAGATAATTGAGTTACAGAGTCTCAATTATAGAGGTAAACATCGAAAAGTTATTAGAATTCAAATCTTATTTGACCAGGTTCAAAAAGTCCCATTAACAGAGGTAGTTTTATGAAAAAGAACCGGGACCTCGTTGCACCTCTCCAACTGTAATTGAGGTTTCTCACTTATCCAGATCCCACTTAACGAGGTTACACTGTAGTTATATTTTTACGTGATTAGTATTATTTAATCCTTGAATAGTTAACATCTATTACTATAAAATGAGGTCAATTTTATTCTATCGACCTAACCTATCTAATTGTGTTGCGTTTTTTCATAAATTCCTTAAAAATCCTTAAGTTAATTTTTCAATGATACGTATTCTGTTAGGTCCTTATTTTGAATTTTAGATCATAGATAATGTTATATGGTATTTTCTTTAGAATTAAAAAAAAGGGTCGGCAAATAGCATGGAATTTGTGTACGATACCACTGTTCTGTAAATTTTCACCACGCTATGGGTAGACTGATAAAGAATGCATTTAGGTAATTAGTCCGCCCTTTGTATGCCTTTCCCTATATATAATAATAATAATAATAATAATAATAATAATAAAAATTCTTTATTTTCTCCACAATCTAAAAACTAATATAGTTATGAACTGGGGTTAACACCAAGGAACAAAATTATTTAGATTGTGAAAGACTGGCGTCTGAGATAGGCTGAAAGCCTGTGTTTCAGAGCACCAGGTCTCTCCTCACAGGATGTAGGTCATATTGGTGCAGAATATGATGAAACTAGTAACAAAAAAAAAGAAAAAAAAGAAAAGAAGGAAATGTTTTGTGTGTGTGTGTGTGTGTGTGTGTGTGTGTGTGTGTGTGTGTGTGTGTGTAAGAGGGTGCGTGTGCGCGTGAATGGCGTATGTGTGTGGGTGGGTGTATGGTTGGGTGTGTGTGTGTGTGTGTGTGTGTGTGTTTGTGTCGGAGTGGGTGTGTTGGGTATGAATATATTATAGTATATTTTATTTATAGTATATTTCCTACCTGATAGGATGAAGGAGAGATTCGGTCTCCTCATAGTTCATAGTCTGCAAATAATTAGAGACTTTAGATTTGCATAACAGTTTTGTAAGAGGAAAGATGTTGAGTTCACGTTGTAGTCTATTGTAAAGGAAGGGGCCCAAGAAACAGAAAAATCGTTGTGAGGTCACGGTTTTGAACGAGGTTGAACGTACTACCAGGTGATTTCTCTGGGAAGACAGTAAAGAGGGATCATAGCTGCAACTACTATGTTGTTTGAGGACAATTAATAAAATAAAGAGTTGGCGCACGGAAAGAACCTCACAATACTGGTAAAGATCGAAGGTTGGTGATAACAGGGGCTTAAACGTACAGACTTTGAGGACCGCTCTTTGGGCTCTTTCCAACTTGATTAGTATTGACTTACTCGCGCCACCCCAGGTTGTTAAACAGTAAACTATAAGTGACTGACAAAGTGCTAAGTAGACTGATCTGACCAGACACGGATCTGCGACTTGGCGAAGATTTTTAAAAACAAACATGAGTTTTCGGAGTCTACAAGCGGTGAGGTTGATGTGGGGTTGGAAGGTCAGTTTACTGTCTATAATAATACCTAAATATTTTGTGGAATCCGAAGAGGTAAGAGGTAGACAGTTACATGAGAAGGAGGGGAGGTCAGAATGGGAATGAGCAATTAAGCGAAAATTGTCAAATGCATTGAGTGGAATGCTGTGAAGGGAAAAGGTGATATACTGAGTTTTTTTGGAATTGAGAGTGAGTAGATTTGTAAGGAGCCAGAGGGAGACTAAGTCTAAACCGGATTGGGCAAGTTGGAAGGTATCTTTCCAGGAGCAGGCTGAGAAAGTTAGCGCGGTATCGTCTGCAAAGGAGATAATCTTACAGCCAGGGATTTTGAGAGAGCAGAGGTCATTGATGTAGACCAAGAAAAGCGTAGGGCCAAGAATGCTTCCCTGGGGGACACCGTAATTCATGGATAGTTCAGAACTCACTTTTCCATTGATAATGACAGCCTGGTTACGGTTTGAAAAATAGCTTCGGAAGAGAGATAGTTGGGTACCTCTGACACCCATTGCCTCCAGCTTAGTCAGGAGAATGGGAATGGAAACCGTGTCAAACGCCTTGGCCAAGTCGAGGAAGACCGATAGGCATTTATTACCCTTGTCTAAGTTTCTGATCACATGATCAGTAAGAGAGTGAACCGCATCTGCTGTGGATCTGCCAGATCTAAAACCAAATTGTCCAGGGGACAATAAGTTCATTTTCTCTAGGAAATCGATTAACTGGTTATTGATCAGTCTCTCCAGTATCTTAGACAAGACGGGTAAGACAGAAATGGGGCGGTAATTGTTGGGCTGGCTTCGATCCCCATTCTTGTGAATGGGGTGAACTAGGGCTTTCTTGAGGGCATCAGGGAAGCAACCTGATGAAAAACTCAGGTTGCATATATGACATATAGCAGGAACAAGTAAATCCTTTCCGTATTTAAGGATAGATGAGGGAATATTATCCCACCCGACCGCACAGTTTTCCTTGAGCGATGAGATGAGGGAGTCGACTTCGGATGGAGTGGTATTGAGGAGGACAAAGGTCTCATTTGAGCAAGATATTGGGAATTTTTGGGGGGAGGGAGTGGAGGCAAGAAGTATATCCTCAGCGAGAGATTTACCAATATTGGCAAAAAAAGCATTTGTACTATCTAGCGATTGGGAGGTAGTGGACGTAGAAGTGAGGAGGTCGTTGCAGTCGGAGCGCTGTTTGTTCATGTTCGTAACATCTCTGATAGCGTTCCATAATTTTTTGTTATTATTTCCAGCCTTATTTATCCGTTCTCTATTATATGCTATCCTAATCTTCCTAAGAAGGGAATTGCAGAAGTTACGGTAGCGACAGTAAGTTTTTCGAAGTATGTCATTTTGAGGGTCTTTTTTAAGTTTCTTATGCATGCCGTCTCTATTTCGAATACATCTTAATAAC
This sequence comes from Parnassius mnemosyne, assembly GCA_963668995.1. NCBI lineage: Eukaryota > Metazoa > Arthropoda > Insecta > Lepidoptera > Papilionidae > Parnassius > Parnassius mnemosyne. The sequence goes on from CAVLGL010000148.1 coordinate 44,656,475, forward strand.
CCAGGAGTCATCCAAGGTTTGAGAAACCTTCGTCGGCTGGGCAAGAGCTTGGACTTGGAGTGTTGATTTATCGCAGCCTGAAGTTTACTAATAAACAGGTTAGTTGCTAGGTTTGGATCAGTGAGCTGGAGTACATCGGAGAAGTTTACTTTTTTTAAGGTGTGCATAAGGTTGGGGATGTCAATCTTTTTTGAGACTTTGGAAGATGCATGTGATATATTCTTCATATAGATGACGAGTAAGATAGCGTCGTGGTCCGTAACTGAGGATTGGATCACAAAACATTGGGCTGGAAAGGTGGTTTTTAAAAAGACATGGTCGAGACAGGCCAATTTACGAGTGGGAAGAGTATGGGCTGGCAAAAAGCCATTGTAGGCAAGCATATTCAAATACGCTTCAGTGTTTTGATCGGGATTGGAGTTAGGTATAATATTAATATTGATATCTCCTGCGATAATAATATTTTTAAATTTATTTAAAGAAGCTAGGGTCTGATAAAAGGAATTTATAAAGTTGAGGGGATTTCGAAATGCACATGGTCGATATATAGCTCAAATTACAGTTTGTTGTTGTATTTGAATAAGGAGTGAGCTGGCATCAACAATATTCGGGTTGGAAATAGAAACATTAGTGATTGAGTTATTGTAGTAGACGACGACGCCATCGTTCTGATTCACTGGGTTAGGTGAAGAGTGGGATATAAAACCAGGGAGAATGGGAATAGAAGGCTCGATGCCGAGCCAACATTCTGTCAATATTAAAACATCAAGATCAGTGTTGATATTATGTAACAGGGTAGAGAAATTATGTATGTTGGCCGATATACTGCAAATATTTTGGGCGAGGATTTTTAATGCTTTAGTACCCAGGTTATTTGCAGTGAGAGCGTTTCGAACTTCATGTGGATCACAAGAGGATGCACTACAAATAGTCACATTATCTATATTTTCAATTAGGTCGATATCGGATGTGAATTTTGTATTAGGGGTAAAAAGTACCGGATTCAAAAATGGTGGCCACAATAGGTGTAGCCTCCAAGTGCAGGGTATATGGGAGAGGAGGAGGAACTGTGCGGCGATATTTTAGGGGGATGTCGGCCGAGACGATGGGACAACCAAAAAGAGATGTTAGGTTATTATGTGAAAAATAAAGTGTAAAGCTATATAACAAAACGGGCAGGAATAATACAATGAAAGTAAATAAATGGATAATCTGATTCCATTCGAGGTAGCGAAAAATAAAATAAGACACAGTGCATTTAGACCAATATCTAAAACAAAATTGTCTTATTTGTATACAGATTATTACATATATTTCACATCGTTACTCAGGCGATATCTCAATAACACACCTTGAATACAGCCGATGTAAACGCATCTTCTTTTTTACAGTGGTAGAGCCACGCGGCAGCTTTTGCTGTCGCACGGATGGACCGGCTCGAACCGGGGTAGTACCACGACCTCACAGAAAACCAGCGTGAAGTAGAGGTTTACCTCTGCGTTTCGCTTGGTGAGTGCAGGTGGCCGGAGGCCCTTTTTACTGGAAATGAGGCATTCCATCTTAGTCCTCACGGGTGACAACGCATCTACATTTTGATTTGTAACAGAGGATAGATGTAGATGTCTATGGGCCGCAGCATCCACTTACCATCAGGTGGACTGTGTGCTCGTTTGTCACCCTTATCCTATAAAAAAAAATCTTTCCGTATGTGAAATATATGATATAGAGTTAGATTTAAGAGAGGTATAAGATAATTATTATTTTTGAAATGCATTGTACTGTCTGTAGTTAGGACAAATTCTATTAAACCTTGAGATCGGTTTTAAGGAAAGATAAAGCCATTGGTTTCCAAAATTATTATTGAGCACGACTTAAGCATTAAATAATACAAGAGTATGAAACAAAAAGTACGCTTTGCTCCAAAGGCAATAAAAACAAGGGACTTAGTTAAACATTTTTTGTTAAAATAAAACGTACATAAGAAATCGATAAAATCCGAACATCTCGATCGCCCCTCATATAAGTGTTATTCCGTCCCATCGGTCCTTAAGCCGCAACAGCCCAGCTCTAATGGCGCATTATCAATATGCAATAACGACGTTTTGTAAGCACATCGTACGATCGTGACCGGACGCCAATGCCCCGTATTAATATTGGCTTTAGGAGTGCGTGGACGATTGGGAAAGTCTTGGCGAAATCGTCCGCTTGGAGTAATAAAGAGGCCAGTCGTCGCGCTATTGAATATTTGGGTGTGGAAGGAATACGTTTGGGAAATATTCTCTTATTGGAAAAAAATATTTATGGAACATTCTTGTTTATGGAAGATTCTCGATATAGGTGGACATACAGTCCCAAGTATCATACGTACTCGTAATACTGTGACTATATCAACAGGATATTAAGAAATCATTCGTTGCGATTTGTGGGTTAAAATAGTTCTTAAAATTTCAACAAAGACCATATTCTATCTTTCGGTGTGCAAAGTAATTAAATATAACATATATTTTAATAATCATAATGGGTAGTTCTAATAATTCGTTAACGATAATAAATCTATTATTATTTTTATTATCGTTATCATAACAATTTAACTCTTGATATAACAACTAAAATTAAATGTTGTATAATGTCATATGAATAAATAATATAGTATAATAAAATTTTGTAGTTCTTTTCATTTCTGAAATGAGAGATTGTGTGTGTATGTGTGTGTGTTAGTGTGTGTGTGTGTGTGTGTGTGTGTGTGTGTGTGTGTGTGTGTGTGTGTGTGTGTGTATGTGTGGTGTGTGTGTGTGTGTGTGTGTGTGTGTGTGTGTGTGTGTGTGTGTGTGTTATGCTGCAGTTAGTCCGCCTCCAATCGTCCCATGCTTCATTGATTGTTGGCAGAATTACTAATATACCGTAACCGTAACAGCTTATTAATATCTACTGCTGAATATAGTACTCCCACATAGATTGCCTTATAGGGGGAATATTTGCTATATTTGCCACGCTTGGCAAGCGGTTTGGGAACCGCAGTTTATATTAGAATAGGGTGACAAACGAGCACACAGTCTACCTGATGGTAAGTGGTTACTGCGACCCATAGATATCTACATCTATCCTCAATAAAGTATTAATATGCGATGTCACCCGTGAGGACTAAGATGGAATGTCTCGTTTCCAGTAAAAGGGGTCTCCGGTTCTTTACACTGACCATTCGAAACACAGCAGTATTAAGCTGCTATTTTACGCTGGTATTCTGTGAGAGCGTGGTCCTCCCCCGGTTAAGCAGTCATTCGTGCTACAACTATACTACTAATAGCTGCAGCATGGCTCTACCACGTATAAAAATAAGTTTTCCTCTGTCGCCTCTTACGACACCCATGAGAGATATGGGGTAGTGGATATTTTTACACCGCCACTACACGGTCGATTCATAAGTCTTTGAAATAATTAATTTCTTACCGTGAACGTTTCCCAACGATATTTTCCTTCACCGCTGAGCACGGGTAAATTTGCGCTTAAATATCAATTATCAATTCCATATGTGCCGTTAGGGATCGACCAGGATACTTCACATACTGTGAAATTTACAGCAAGCGTTTTGCAAATATACATTCTATCTTGAAAAAAAAAATTCTAATCCATTCTAACACTATGTGTGTTTATTTGTGTATGTCGCAATAATAGATTATGTGCCTCGCACACGAGTAAAAGCCAGTTTTATACCAGTTTTATGTATTCGTTTTGTGCGTTGTAATTCTAAGATTGAAAGAATATTTTAAAATAAATGATTTCGCTTATGTCCCACAATAAAACAATACAAAAGTTACCACTAAAGCTTGGAAGGTGTATTAGGAAGTTGTATCAAACTGTCTTAGGTGTTAAACCTGTAGATATTTATTTAACTTCAAGCGTTTGAGCGAGAATCTATTTGTAGAAACGCATTTCTTGTTATCCAGTTATTTATAGGAATATCCCGGATCCTGTTTTTTCTATGTATGGACTTATACTTTATTAAATGGTTTCTGGATGCCTGAATGCAAATTCGCATTTTCTCACGGTGATTGTCGCAGTCTCAGTTGTAAACTTAAATGACTAGGTAGCGCTGCGTTTCAACATTTAGCTACGGCGCTGTGGATCGCAGGTTCGAATCTCTTACGAAACAAATATTTGTATGCCCTATAAATTTTAAGTCCGCGTTTGATACACAAAATACCTCAAACTGAAAAGTTTATAAAATTTTATGTGTGGTAGAGCCATGCTGCAGCTATATTATGGTTGTAGCACGAATGACCATAGTACTGTAACGCTGCTGTGTTTCGTATAGTGAGTGTAGAGAACCGTAAAACACCTTTGAGTACTCAGGGGTGACGCTGACGCGAATGACGTATCTGCATTTTGATTTTTAATCGAGGATAGATGTGGATGTCTATGGACCATAGAATAAATAAAAAATATAAAACCCATCCACTTACCATCAAGGACTGTGTGCTCGTTTGTCACCCTTAATCTATAAAAAAAAATAGTTTGCAAAGTTGTATGTGAGATGTGTTCAGTGTTATGAGTCGTTTTCAAAACGAATACGATGTCAGCTAGCAGTTAAACAGAAGTAAAATTTAAGCAGCAGCATAAAAGAGTTAATTACAGTGCAGCCTCCTGAGCATGAACTTTCTATCGTATCGATTTCGTATCGTCATTCTCAGGTGTGCCCGCCAGGGGCTCTATTGTCAATGACGACACGAAAATGTTAGTGTCGAAAGCTTCTGTTAAATACACTATTTTGCCATGGCGGTAAAGAAAACATTGCAATGAAACTTGGATACGTTTGAGAAAAAAAGATACTTCGAAGACATGTAAAATCCGACTATAAGGCATTTCGGCAGCCGTGCGAACGCTTTCTTGCGCTGAAATCCTCACAATGTATGTAATAATATAATACGAAAGAGGCCTGTTTCTAGTTATTAGATATAAACTATCGCCTTCCTTTTTTACACTGCTCGTTTCGGGTTTGTATTTAGCCAGAGTATTTTAGCAAGTAATAGGTGAGGATAAATGGGTTCAATCATTTTGCGCGAACACTTTATTATTTTATATTGTGTCCTGCACAATTTATAATATCCAATAACCCAAAATGTTTCGTTATTAATTTTACGATGCCCTTTAATAAATCCATAATATCGCTCTACTCTATTAAACTCGTTTAATACACTATCACTTCCATAAATACATCATGTTATTTCAGAACGCTGTCTCCTTGTAGAAACTGCTCTCGATTTTTCTAAACCGTTTCTTCTATAGCCGCGTTTATTTCAAATTGTTATAATGTGTTACTAAATAAACTTATTTTCTTTATTCCTTCTTTCTTTTATTTTTCGATTGAAATGTATATAATAATAGAAGAAAACCTTCACTCAATTACATGAGCGTGTGATATTTCAACTGGCTCCAATTACAGCATCGATAACCTCGGTAAAGGGCTCTGCAATCAATTAAGTATGCACCTGTTCGAGAATCGTACGTGTAGAAGGTTAAACGTTGTTTTAGCCATATGTGGATATGAAAAAAAATTAAACCCGTCGACTGGCTGATAGTTCTATGCACCGGATTATGTTACGTAATCTCACGTAATACGAGCCAAATTAGCGTAGACTTCCGTGGCCATCTATGTTTGTGCAAGTGAATTCTTATTCCTACAGATGTTGAGCATTACAAATTGATCAAGCTTCAAACTAGAATGTCCTGTTCTATAAAGAAGTCTAGCTGGACGACACTCTTGCGCACAAACGAGAATTGATGCGTTTCGAGACGGAATACAAATTTAGAATTTATACCAAAGTCAATCACATATCGCTATTGAGATCATTAAAACTGGATTTTTAAATTGCATAACAAATTTAGTGCTTTACATTTACTATTTTTGTGACTTTCCTTAGGAGGAGCCTATGTATGTTCGTCAGTTGACTTAATGTAGAAGATACGCGACTGTAATGTAGATGACGTAAGTTTTACGAAAGATGTTAAAATTATTTGTCTAAGAAAATTAAATTGGTAATTGTAATTTAAGAATATTTATATTTTAAGGTGTATCTTTATTTTCCATACGCAAATCAGTTTATATTTTACACATTTTTGGATCACATCATCATCATTTTTGCAAATTTCATTATTAAAGTGAATTACCGCAAAGAAAAGCCTGATAAAGTTATTACTTACAATATCCCTTGAGAGAAAAAAGGTCCGAAGTCATAAGTGGATTTAAAATTACGAATAGATCCCAGGAATAGCCTCAATTCTCGTAAATTTATGTGTTTAGTCAAGAAATAAATATTAGATTCTAACTATGAACTTGCCACATTCTAATATCTGCTAGTTTGAAGTACTTGCATTAGACTTGGAATTCTTAATTCTATAATGATTTCTTATATTTACGCGAACACTACACATTTAAATAAAACTAATTTTACGGATTTTATCGCGTATATTAACTTATTTTACTTTCCCGACGTTTCAAGCACTTTACAGCACCCATGGTCACGGGGGGGACTGAGGTGTATGACGTCCCAATGTCATAGTTAACCACGGCTACCTCCAGATTAAAAATTATTAATTTTTGTTCCGATCTACGCAGTATGAACTTACAGTATCATGAAGTCTTGCAGTTGTATGCTTGGGTTGGGACTATTCACATAGCTGATGTGAAGAATAGACGCTCCGGGAAGTCTGCAGTACACGTACAGGATCGCCCCCGTCACTACATTAGATTTGATAGACCACAAATCCTCGCTAAAGAACACCGATTCCTTCCAAGGATGATTCGCGAGGCTATTGAAATCAAAAAACATCCTAATTTCAATAGAGAAGATGGCTGGGTGCTACCATCTGCTTGGGATCCCATAATTAATAAAATTAAATCCCAACCTAAGCATACAACTGCAAGACTTCATGATTCTGTAAGTTCATACTGCGTAGATCGGAACAAAAATTAATAATTTTTAATCTGGAGGTAGCCGTGGTTAACTATGACATTGGGACGTCATACACCTCAGTCCCCCCCGTGACCATGGGTGCTGTAAAGTGCTTGAAACGTCGGGAAAGTAAAATAAGTTAATATACGCGTTAAAATCCGTAAAATTAGTTTTATTTAAATTCTTAATTCTGATGAAATTATAAAATTGTAATTCTGTTTATTTGTTTCTCGTCGTTACTTTTTTCTTTGACATCGCTGCATTTGCGACCATGAATAAGTTAATATCTGCATTATTTCGATTTTCGAATTGCAAGCAACATTAATGGTTATTAAAGACTATTGACAGCTCCTTAGCGCAGTGGCTAAACATTGAGTTGCGGCGCGAAAGGCCGTGGGTTCAATTCCCGCACGGAATACAATACAAATAAATGTTTCGGGTCTGGATTTTGCCTATATATGCAATTTATATATGTAAACTGCTTGTGTATGTAAACTATAAAGTGTAATCCTAGTGAAGTTACTTAAAACGAAAACCGTGCGTTTTAGGCTTGATCGCTTTAATTCTGGAAATTTCGGTCTCAGCAACGATCCTTGCCGACTATCGGTGTCACTATCAGTAATCGATTCATCTTAAACTTTATCAGAGTTGTCTCCAGTGGTCACACATGTTAGAGTCACGCGTCAGCTGTATTATGTTTGTAGCACCAAAGATTCGATTTGACAGTGGAAGGAGCACGCTCACACAGAATATCATTTAAAATTTGTAACTTAATGCTGCGGTGTTTCATATGGTAAGTGTAGAAAACTGAAACATTTATTACTAGAAATGAGGCATTCCATCTTAGTAGTCAGGGGTGACAACGTATGTGATAATTGAAGATATATGTAGGTGTCTATGGTCACATCATCCACTTACATTTAGGTGTACTCGTTTATCACCCTTATTTTATATAAAAAAAGAAAACTAATTACATATAAATTTTTCATTGGATGTAAGATCAATATAATATAAGTAATTATGATACGCGAAGGCCAATCTTAATAATACACACACACTTTTGGAATTATTCAAAGGGACTTGTTTCAACTAAAATATTTTTATTTTCATAATATAAAATCCTACGCTAAGATTACACTTTTTAATTTAAAAAATGTTTTGTATTGATTAGTGTTTCTTATGAAAAAAGCAAAAATGTTCAGCCAGTGTTCATTGTTTAAGAAAAATCGCGCAAAAACAGCAAGCACTGCGTAGGCATTAACAAGAGTGCTCATAATTAAAATTGTATCTCGGTCTCAAGATAGTTATTTTGTAATCATACAGATTTTTATATTAATTGAATAAAGAAAATAAGACTTCTAGAAAATAGGACGGGACGTCACGACTTTCATAGAAAAGTGTCACGCGACATTCGTCCTGCGTCTCGTTAACACTTCAACTCACGGACGAGACTCTTTAAATAGTGACAAAAAATTGATAGATTACTCTAAGATGTTTTATCTACCTCATAAACCTTCCGCTCAGTACAAAATACAGATCAGCTATCTGTAAGGTCATTAACAATTATTACATAACAATATGCACGAACGTACTTGTTATTACCACCTATTACTTTGGTAAGGCTAGGGCTGGCAACTTAATACATTTATTTAATCTTATTTTTAATACAACAATTGGGTAGTAGAGACATAGATATTGTTAATAGTTACAATATATACTTGAATTTATTACTTTTTGTAGTGTCTTTATTGGTTTTTGGTTTTAAGTTAAATTACATTTGAGTTATATAAAATAATGAGGTAATTTAATACTATTCTGATATGATTTCTATAGGAAAAAATCATTAACCTACTACATATACTAATCTCATATAATTTCAATAGAACAAATTATTTTGACAATAAAAAAAAATAATATTCAAATTGATATGTTTACTGCTCTCATCATCATTCATCATTACAGCCCTTCACAAGTCCACTGCTGAACATAGGCCTCCCCCAAAGAATGCCACAAAACACGGTCCTGAGCCACCTGCATCCATCGACTTCCTGCATGTCTTACCAGGTCGTCACTCCATCTTGTGGGGGGACGCCCTACACTTCGCCTACCGGTACGAGGCTGCCACTCGAGAACCTTTCTTCCCCATCGGTTGTCGGTTCTTCGAGCTATATGGCCGGCCCACTGCCACTTCAGCTTACTAATCCGTTGGGCTATGTCGGTCACTCTGGTTCTACTGCGGATATCCTCATTCCTAAGTTTATCACGCAGAGAAACTCCGAGCATAGCCCTCTCCATAGCTCGCTGAGTGACCTTGAGCTTCCTCATACGGCCAGCAGTGAAGGACCACGTCTCAGTTCCGTAAGTCATCACTGGCAACACGCACTGGTTGTACAATTTCGTTTTAAGGTTTTGAGGTATGTCTGACGAGAAGATGTGTCGTAGCTTCCCGAACGCTGCCCAGCCGAGTTGAATCCGTCGATTGACCTCTCGGTCGAAGTTGGACTTACCCAGTCGGACTATTTGTCCCAGGTAAACATACTCGTCAACAACTTCGAGCTTAGTGCTCCCAACAACTACCGGCATAGGTGTGACATGGACATTAAACATGATCTTTGTTTTGTCCATGTTCATCTTAAGACCTATCCGTTGGGAAACACTATTGAGGTCATTGAGCATAGTGCTTAGGTCCTCCAGCGATTCTGCCATAAGGACTATATCGTCGGCAAATCGAAGGTGAGTGATGTACTCGCCATTGATGTTGATACCGTATCCTTTCCAGTCCAGAAGCTTGAAAACGTCTTCCAATGCAGCGGTGAAGAGTTTCGGGGATATGACGTCACCCTGTCTTACACCTCTCTGCAATTGGATAGGTTTCGTACTCTGGTTCTGTACTCGGATAGCCATCGTAGCCCTACTGTACAAGCACTTCAACACTTCGATATACCGACAGTCAACTTGGCACCGCTGAAGGGACTGCAGCACCGCCCAAATTTCGACGGAATCAAAGGCTTTCTCATAGTCCACATACGCCAGACATAGTGGCAAATTGTACTCTTCGGACTTCTGTACAACTTGCCGAAGGGTATGTATGTGGTCTATGGTGCTAAAGCCCTTTCGGAAACCGGCTTGTTCGGGAGGCTGGAAGTCGTCAAGTCTGCGCGCGAGACGATTCGTAATGACTCTCGAAAACAGCACGTAGACGCGGCTCAGAAGGGAAATCGGTCTGTAGTTCTTCAAGAGAGCGTTGTCACCTTTCTTGAAGAACAAGACCACCGCACTTCTGCTCCACGCCTCCGGTGTAATGCCACCATGGAGGACGGAATTAAAGAGCTTCTGAAGGACTTCAAGTACCGGTCTTCCACCCGCTTTCAGAAGCTCCGCTGTAATTCCATCCTCGCCTGGGGCCTTACCGTTTTTAATGTGCTGGAGAGCCATCCTAATCTCGCTTAGACTGACATCCGGGATATCTTCGGAATAGTGTCGGATGAGACTCGCTCTTGGATCGTTACTCACACTTGCGTGTGGCTCCAACGATGATGTGTACAGCTGCCCATAGAACCTCTCAATCTCACTCAAAATCTCAGGTGTCCCGGAAACGATGCTGCCACATTCTGTCTTCAGCTTTGACAGTTGGCTCTTTCTGGCAGACAGATCTCTGGCAAAGACTTTGGAGCCTTGGTTCCGCTCGATCGCTTCTTCAATACGAGCTGTATTGAAGTTGCGTAAGTCCCGCCGCATGCATTTGGAGATCTGTCTGTTCAGATGCCTGTATGCTGTCAAGTCTGTTGAAGAATGTACCTTCATCTCCCGTCTAACAGCCATGAGATTAAGAGTGTTATCGGAGAGTTTTTGTGTTCTTCTGCGGCGGGTCTTGCAGAACTTAGCTCCGACCGCATGGACAGTTTCCACGAGCTTGTCATTCATATCGTCCACTTCATTGCAGTCTTCCAGGCACTGAAAACGGTTTTGTAACTCGAGCTGAAAGGTTTCGGGACTTTGGAACAGAGCACGAGGGGGACGGAGCGTTGACTTCATTAGACGAGACCTCTCCAACTTAACGTTTAGGTTCAGTGTGCCTCTAACCATTCGGTGATCGCTACCAGTTTTCACCCTCGCGATCACGGAGACATCACTGAACAGTTGTCGTCTGGTCGTCATAATGAAGTCAATCTCATTTTTTGTGGAACCGTCGGGGCTCGACCAGGTCCACTTCCTGTGGGGCCGCTTCTGGAAGAAAGAGTTCATCATAAAGAGTCCCTCTTTCTCCATGAAGTCGGCCAGCTGCTGGCCCCTCGGGTTCCGTTGCCCTATTCCAAATTTCCCTACTTTCAGCTCACCGTTCTCTCTTGTGCCTAGTTTTGCATTGAAGTCTCCCATTAACACCGTATATTGGGTTTTGGAGGAATGCATGGCTCTAGAGATATCCTCATACATTTCCTCCACCTCCTCATCGGGGTGTGCCGAGGTTGGTGCGTAAACCTGTATGACCTTCAGCGAATACCGTTTGGTGATTCTGAGTATAAGGTACACAACCCTCGTCGACACACTCCCGATCTTTACAACGTTGTTAACGAAAGACTTGTGGACGATAAATCCGACACCTCCTTGGGGCAGATGGTCGCCCTCCCGGTGATAGAGCAAGTTGCCGGATTCGAGGATTACCGTGTCCTCCCCCTCTCTTCGGACTTCGGATAATCCTATAATATGCCAGCGCAACTTGTCTATCTCTTCTTCCAGCTCCACGATCTTCTCGTCAGTCCTCAGGGTGCGTGCGTTGTACGTTGCCAGGTCGAGTCGTCTAAGGTGGCAACCGAACCTCCACCGAAGATTCTTAGCACCCCCTGCCCCGCCGTTACCATGGTCGCCACCGTAGCCAGGAATAGCGGGGCCGCCGGGGACTGGGGGCCGTTTTTTTGTTACTGTCATTCATAGGGGGGTATTTGCCATAGTTGCCACGCTTGGCGAGCGGGTTGGCAACCGCAGTTTTTTTATTGTAATTTGGCTATTATCAGGAAGATGCTGCTGCCCATCTCCTGCCTGTTTCCCTTTGTCGCCTTTTACGACACCCACGGGAGGATATGGGGTAGTGGATATTCTTGACCGCCACTACACGGCACTGCTCTACTAAGTATTAAATAGCGCAATGATATAATATATCCTTAAAATATTTTCGTATCAATCAAATGAATTTAAAAAAAAATTCTCAGGCATATCTATATGTTTTGAATTAAATTGTATATTTCTGCATTTTAAGAAAAAAAGACAATAAATTTAATAGGCAATGGACAGGTGTTTTTTAATTATTTTTTTTTACATTTTGGTCATAATCACCATGAAAACCTGCTGCTGAATATATGTCTCCTTGCATAGACAACCTGCGTGACACGCCAGGTCACCACCATTCTACCCTACATCGTTATTCATTATTTTTCTTTAAACAATGTCGACAACCCTAAAACACATACAAGGTTTAGCACACGATCATAATGAACAATGGAGCGTAAAAATATTAAGCTTCGTTACACGATTACCTTTTACCAGCAATTGGCTCGCTTCTTCACACGATTCGATCGATTTTTATCTTACTGCTCTATAGTATTCGATATGAAACCATATAATATGTAGATAAAAGTCTTTAAGTGTTGTATCAGACTAATTTTACGGATAATTATGTAAATTACAGTTTTGTTATTGTCGTTATACGTTGGACTTTTAAAACCGGCCTGTGTCGCTTAACGTTGCGTTTAGGAATTTTTAATTAAAGTTTGTAGGAATGCTAATTGCTTTTTTTATTTTTAACTTCGGCAGTATAATTATATCCATTCCATTACAGCTTATAAAAGTTCCCTTCTAAACATAGACCATAGATTGCCGCGTATGGAAGATTTTTGTATATGTATTATGGGATTTTGCCATACTTTCATCGCATTGCAGGCGGGTTGGCAACCCCAGTTTTTATAATTTTCAACAAAAACAATCCAATCGCCAAAATAATACTTTACGTTGAATACGAATAATATATCTTTAAGAATGTATTGAATACCTTTTTCTTTTAAAAACCGACAGGGGTGTAGTACTTTGTATACATCAGTTTATTTGTTCATTATTTTAAAAGATGGATTTATATAGGCAATGTCACTATTAAGGTGTTAAAATATAAAACTGAATGATGCTTAGAGCAATGGTGTGGAATAATTTTCCAGCATTTATCTTTCCGTCTGATAACAACATGGGTAAGGCATAGTGGCGGTGTACGAATATTCACTACCCAATATCGTCCCGTGGGTGTTGTAAGAGACTACAGACGAAAACTGAAACAGGAGATGAGGTGCAGCGTGTTCCTAATAAAAATCTATACAAATAAATAAAATTGAAGTGTCTGTTTGTAATGTCAAAATTACAGCTTTTTACTAAATGCATACGAAAATATATACGGTACTAATAACAAAAATACAATCTTTAAAGTTTTTGTCTGTCTGTCGGTCTGTCTGTCAGTTTGTTCCGGCTAATCTCCGAAACGGCTGGACCGATGTTGATGGGATTTTCACTGACAGATAGCTAATGTCACAAGGAGTGACTTAGGCTACTTTTATTGCAGAATGAGAATTAGGGTTCTGCGCAAAAAAAATTAAAGCCGCAAATGACACGCGGGCGAAGTCGCGGGAAACAGCTAGTTTAAAAATATAAAATATGCGGTTGCGAACATGCCCCACAAGCGTGGCAACTTTGGTGAAAATCTATGGGGGATGTCTACTTTTCTGCCGACTTCCAAAAAGGAGACGGTACTCAATTCGACTGTATGTTTTTTTTTATGTGTGTTACCACATAACTTTTTACTGGGTGAACAGATTTCGATGATTTTTTTTTTATTTAAAAGCTGGTACATCACGTGTGGTCCCATATGAATTTGATCAAGGTCAGACCAATAATTTTTGAGTTATTATTAATAACTTATATTGAAGTCGGCTGTACAAAATTTTTAATTTTAAATTATCTTAAGCAGCAACGGTACGGGTAACAACGCGGGAACCTTCAAGGCAAAAGTGAATATGAAGTGTAAGTATATTATTTTAACAATAGTTAAATTAAGTCGTGTGCTTTACTATCTTCGGCAACATCACCACTTACTATCGGATGGGATGTTAGTAAAGCAACGATAATAGTAAAAAAAAAATTTATGGTAGATGGAATCGAAGTTTCTTGAATAGAAGGTTCTTGAGTGCCGTTTAGGGTGACATCTTACTCAATGAATTGAAGATTTGATGAGATATGCAGACAACTCGTGGAAAACTGGTAGCTCAAGGTTATGCATTGTCAGTTTTTGAAAGAGGTCTTTATTAAGCAATCAACTTTTTGTTCGATAATATCATTGTTTATATTTGAATTACGTTCACCTAATGATGAAGGATCAGCCTATACATATATAAATATATATGTGTATATATATATATATATATATATATATATATATATATATATATATATTTATATATATATATATATATATAGGCATAGACCGTAAAACTACAAAAATTAATCAATATAAATATAACTCTTGATACCACAATTATTGTTGGTTAAATTTGAACCTCTGTTTAAACAAAGCATCTCACAGTTAAAAGCCAACTAAAATACGACTACTATATAGCCGACAGATTTCAAACAAACCGTCAAACAACTCAGATATTTATATACATACATACCTCCAACACTTGACGTATAGTGTTATCGAAAATAAAATTACATTATGCGTTTTTTGTCTTCAATTACTTTAATTCAGAATTGAAACACATGTACCATTAGTACAAGAATGGACTATTAATAATATATGTTGAGATGGTTTTTCACAAGATAAGAAATCATAATACGCTAGAAACAAAATTTATATTCCTTTGAGACTTTATACATTTTGCCAGATTTTTTGCCCGCTCTGGGATGTAAGTTCTTATTAAAAGATTCTATCAAAGTAATTCGATTTCTGTGTACGATGATACGACTTAATACAATTTTTGTGTAGATTAAAAAAGTTCTTATCTGGATTTTTTTTATTTTAAATCGGCTTAGGTATAATTACTTTGATTCCAGATACTTCGTTAGTCTTTATATATTTTTATTGCTAACGTTGTTGTGAGACCAAACTATAAATAATATTAGTGAATACATAAATCAGCACAAATTTTAACTTTAAATGTGTAATAGTAGTTTAAATAAGTATATTAGCGGTTGATGGCAGCTTGAGAGATCCTATAACCTGATGTCATTCCTTGGGTGTCGTAAAATTGACCATAGGTAGATCAGAAAGGCCTCATGGCCTACAATAATCTATATACTCGTATGTATACATAGGCGGTATACTATCGTGTATATTATGCCGGATAGTAATGGTTGGAAATACCAAGACTATATTTATCATTGGGTATATTATACGAGAACAAGCTGCGTCTATAAACAGAGTCTGCAGTGCAAGACGTTTGATACTGTGATTGACCTGGGTATTTTAGATCTAGAATACAACGATATGATGATATAATGCCCGCCAAGCGTGGCAATTATGCTCAATCGAATTCGTGAAAAGGGACATATTAGTAATTTATACCTAATATAAAACTAGATAAAAGCTCGATAGTAGTCAAGCACTGGCTTAGTAGTAATAGTTAATAAGATATATATATATATATATATATATATATATATATATATATAAATTACATTTTAGTTTAATAAGTGATCTACAGTCACCATATGAAAAACAGTTAACGTGGTTCATTTACGGTCGAGCCGAACCATTCGTGCTACCACCATAACATAGTTGCAACGTGGCTCTACGTGATATGACATTATACTTGATAACTTAATAAGACTAACGTTATATTTGACATATACATAAAATATAACATTATTATTTTACATAATGATATACAATATATTATGTTTATTAATTATTAAATAATTCGACGTAAATATTTCTAAACACCTGATTCTTACTTGAGTATTTAAAATCGTTTGTTTGTGTCTGTTGGAATCCTTTAATAATCATAGAATCAAATTATTATTTACTGTTAACATTTACAATGGTGATTGCTCATCGCGTAATTGTAAATAAGTAAACAAACCAGTCCTGCCTGCGAACAGTTTAAAAGAGCCGACTGATGACGTTATCGAATCCCGAATTCTTCAGAGATCTGTCTCTCAATTACCATAACGCTAAAAAACACGACCTTGGGCAAATAAATTTGCTACGATACGGGTAATGTAGTTTTTAAGCCAACCTCCCGCCAATTTGGAATAACTCCAAACAATTAAAAAAATTATATCTTTAACGATTAAGTAATTTTCAAAAATTGCATAAAGGTGCTTTTGCGTGTTGATATTTCAATTAAATGTTTTATTATTTTAACAATTATTTGAAACTAAAATTAACTGATTAAAAAAATTATCAAACATAACCTATTCTATGCCGGTAAGATAACGAAAGAAGTGTGTTTACTGGTAACTTTATTCTTCACACGTTAATTTTCATGACGCAATGCATGCTTACAACAGAAATAATTACAAATTGTAACAAAATAAAGGTATTTTTACGTAGATTTTACACAGTTTACACCACGCACTTGACTTTAGTGCATAATTAGAGGCAAAATCACAGAGTAAAGAGAGTCGGTTTCTTTACTCATGTGGTGAAATGTCAAGTGTGACAATTTTATCCTGCGCGTATAGTACGTTTTTATAAATAAGCATCGAAAACTTATATGTCGAAATTCATACATTTAAATGAATGACGGTTAACGTCTAGCACTTGAGTAAATAAAAACATACTTCTAAGAAAACGTTATATACCTCGACGTCTGTACTTATAGGTTTATAGTCAAAATGACGTCAAATTATTTGATATATTTAGGTATTTGTTATTTGAAGACTTAGGCGCGCTAGCAAACGCTAATGATAATTTAATTTCTATAGATTATAAATTAAGCTTATTTAGGGTTATTTTTGTATGTAGTTAACAACAACAACAAACAAACAAAACAACAACATAACACTGCTATGCCATATTTCGGGTGGTAAGTGCTAAGAGGCAGATTTATTAGAGAGGTCTTCTAAGTTCTTATACTTCAAAGAGAAAATACTTAGTTGTTTAATGACCGCAGTGACCATTGTGACTTTGTATTTAGCTATCATCCTTGTTTTTATTTCGAATATATTCGAATCAAATATAGTTGATGCCTTTCTTTTCTATTTTTAGTTTACTTGCAATTAATATAAGATATTGTTAATTATAATTCTTTTTTTTTCTTTTTTTTAAACAGTTTTTTAATTTGTAGAAACAAGCATATTTGCATTAATATTCGTTTATGATTAAAAGTAAATATATTACAAATTAAAGAATAATGTATGTTAAAAGTAAATAGATTCAATATAATGATAATAACATTCGATTGTCGAGCGAAAGTTCGGGGTTTAATTCCCCGGTCGAGAATTAATTCGACAAAAATTTGTTTATAGATTAACTTAAAGTTATGTGTTATATAGTAATCGGCTATGTAATACGAATAAAAGTTTTACATTAAATTAGATAATTATTTCAGTTAAAAATATGTTATGTTCTTTCGACGGCTCCGTGGCGCAGTGGCTCAGCAATGAGTTGTTGCGCTGAGGGCCGCGGGTTCGAATCCCGGATAGGAACAAGTATTTGTATGGCCTACAAATAATTGTTCCGGGTCTGGATGTTTGTCCTCGTGCAATTTATATTTGTAAACTGCCTCCACGATACAGGTGAAACTCCTAGTGTGGGGGTATCGTTTTTTTTTTAATAAATAAAATATGTTATGTTCTAGTGATAAGAGATAAGTTACATAATGGCTAGCATATGTAAATAAATAATGTTATATAATGAACAGAGATTTGCATTTTTAATTAACAACGACAAGAAGGTTCCCAGAGCCCATAGTAGTGGTCCGTGAGGAAAATCCGGGCAATGGCGGGTGCCCCGAGGCCCGAGATCTGCAGTGCTAGACACTTGTAGAAGAAAACAACGTAGGTTGGAAATCCGTTACCCGGGAAGGACAGGCGTAGAGCAGCTAGTTACAGACCAATAGACCAGCGTAATCGCTGCTACCGCACATAGCTAAAATATTTGAAAGAATAATACTAAAAAGAATCCGCCCGTGCATACAACTCCTGGCGAAACAACACGGTTTGTGCGCGGGCGATACTCCGTCCCGTCCTGGCATCCAAGCTCTCAACATAAACCATATTAAAAATATATAAACTATACATAAGACTGAAGATAACCTACGGTGCTCCGGCCTGGTACGCACTCCTGAGTGAACGGCAGAGGCAACCCAGCAGAACATCGTTAGTGTAGGTTGCTACGTCCGGAATGACGTCATCGCGGCCAATTTGAAGATGGAGAGCATTAAAAAATTCGTGGCCCGGCTTGCACGCGGTATGTTCGACCGCGCTGATAACGGGCTACATGACTACCTAAATAACTTAGAACCCTTACATGCTCGGCCCCCGGACGGGCGACCTTTACCAAGAGAACTCCTCTCTATAAAGATTAGAGAGTTGAGTAACAACCCACAAAGTCGCAGATACACCAACTTTGACTTTTTTGATACCAATTCGCAGCGACCGGAGAACCGAACCCCGGATCGTTGCGTTACTTACAATGCCACGACGGCTCCCACGACTGGTACATAGTAATGTACCGCGAGGGGATTCCGGGCAATGAGGTACGCCCTGAGGCCCGAGACCTGCTATGTGTGCTGTGAGCATACACACGCAGACGACATCGTAATGGAAATTCGTTCGGGACCAGCTACCAGTTTCCAGTTTTAAATCAAGAAAGAAAACAATAGGGAAAAGTGATAGGAAAAAGTAGTGAAATTTTAAATTTCACATGTCTAAGGAGAATTTGAAGATTAATTGATCTTTCATTTCTCGAATCAACTCCACTTCACACGAAGATACAGTCCACTGAAGACTGACGTCAAGACCGGGACCATTCCATGGGGACCCGTAATCTTAGTCGTCAAACCTTTCTTTTTTAGAAAGTGCAGACGGGCTTTGAGTGATACACCTTCTCAGGGGTCACGCCCACCTCGTTGTTACCGAACCCAATGTGGTGTGGTATTAGTATCTGTGAATAGAAGGCCACTAATTGGTTGATCTCTGCTGCAGGGCGGGTCATGAGATAGATATTATTTTTATTGTACTTAGTATAATAATATAGTGTATATATATATTACTCTAAGAAATAAACTTTGTTTTGTCATTTTATCTAACGTAAAAAGTAATGTAATTAGCCTGTGCATGAGCTCCTTCTCATTTCTGTGAGGTTTTTGGAGCAGAAAGACTAAGATTTGTTGTGAATGAGTGTTGGAAGGATTCATACGTTTCGTCAAAATGTTTTTTCCACTCCATACTTAACGTGGTAGATAGGAACTTAAATTTATAACAATTTCAGTATTACGTGATACATCATAAACATCTAATGAAGTATGTACAATATTAAAAAAATATAAGAAAGAAAAACTAAAACTAAAAAACTTAAATTATCATTGAGTCCTAGTGTGGGATGATACTCGCGTAAACACTTTGGCAGCCTCTCATCTTAGGGGTACCTTGTTTAGAGCCGGGGCGGCATCAGACGCAGTTGAACTGAGTAAGTGGCGCAAGTATGAGTCTCTGAGAGATGACTACATATTTGTGCCATTTGCTGTAGTGTCTATCGGTCCGTGCGGTTCGCGTGTGGTGAAGTTCCTAAAGGAACTGTATCCGTGACTGGCCGTCGCTGCTGGTGATAAGAGGGCTAGTTCTTTTCTCGCTCAAAGGCTAAGTATAGCCATTCAGCGACGAAACGCAGCCAGCGTTCTTGGCCCGAGATACCCCGGGGAGTAGGACTGTATGATAATTTCAGTTGCCCGGCGAAGATTGAATTGTTTGGCTCGAGTACTATGAAATTTTAAGCAAAGCACTTAACAGCTAAGCTAGCGTAGCTCTTTTTAAGGAATAATACAAAATTATGTTTATTGCTCGTGGGTCTTATGACGATATGCCACAGAATAAAAACGACGGAAAAACATGTATAGTTGTGTCACGTTTCGTTTTTATGTACCTGCATTGATCGACTTCCTGCGTGCTCACCAGTTTGTCACGTCATCAAACGGGGTTCGGGATCTTTTGATTTTAAATGCACAAAATGTAATAATATTCTCATTCAGGTTGAATAATCTTGATTGTTTAGAATTATGAATGTTTGCGGCTATAACTTTTGAATAAACTTAAAACAAACCGTAAAAATAAACCATTAGGTTTAATTTTAGCAGTGGACTTTTGATAGGCTGTATATTATTAGTCAATGAATGACTTAATGTTATGTTTATGCTAGTCTAAGGTTAAGGTTAAATGTTTTATATCTAGATCATGTAAGTGACAATTTTAGATACTAGTAAAAAATAATTTTGGCAGCAGATAATACCATCCAAACCAAATCTTTTTACGGGTTTTATAACTTGATATAAAAATATCAGCCACACGCTTGAAATATCTAATGATATCATAAAAATCGCAACGTTGCGGCCGTTGGGAGTAACCTCACTTCGGTCCCTTCGTTAATTTAGTATTGAGCGATGATATGGATGCAGGGTTAGTCCCCGATGTGAATCCCTAAAGTCGTGTAAACGTGTTACCGTTATAAATCAGAATATCGATTGGTGTGGTGTGGTAATGTTGCAGAATACTTTTTTTGTATTAAAGGTTTGCCTGAACCGATGATGACTAACGTAGGTATCTGATAGTATTAAGTATCACGTCCTTGAAGAGTCCTGACAAAACTGACGTCAGCAGACAGTCCGTACGTGGGAATTCCATTGAGGTAACAAACACTTTTGAATCAACAAATGTGCTTTTTACATATTGTAAATTTTTCAATGTATTTCAAACAAAATCTTTACAATGAATTGAAGACCAAGTTTTCTTTGGCAAAAAGACAAATTCAGCAATACCGAGCTTCTAGACGAATTATTGCTTTTTTTTCTTCACAGCGTTGGTACGCAAACTGCCTTAAGCTTTATAAAACTTAACCAACTATATTTTTTTGTTATTTGTTTATATTATTGTATACATTATTTAGTATTATTTTATAAGGGATTGAGCCATACTAAGTATATTATAAGTGTAGCACGAATAGGTCGATTCGACTGGGGAAGGACCACACTCTTAAAGAATACCAGCGTGAAATAACAGCTTAATGCTTAGTCCAGTGTTTTGTATAGTGAGTATAGAAAACCAAAGACCATTTTTACTGGAATCGAGGCAATCCATCTGTGTTTTTCAGAGATGACAACACATCTGCATTTTGATTCTTAAACGATTATAAATTATTCCTAATCGATTATAAATGTAGATATCTATGTGCCAAATAATCCACATACCATCAAGTGGACTGTGTGCTCGTTTGTCAATAAAAATAATTATATATATATATAAAATAGTTCAGAGAATAAGCAATAAAGTAAATTTCACAGTAAGGGAGCCATTCGGCTCGATTCCCGCCGGCACCAACGAACTTGTTAATCGCAAGTGTTGGAGCAACATACTTGTCTTAGATCGAGGATACACACACACTAGAGCCAGCGCGACGGGCTAATTGCTTCATAACCCTCTCTGAAATTCATTTTACTTTTTATCGTTTCTCGTTCGACACAAGAGGGACTAACTTATATCCAATGTATTTTATCAGACGAGGGACACGAGTTTCCGAAAATATAAGTTGAGTCCAGGTCAAGTTAAGGTCATTCTATGAATATTATGTATGCATTTGACCATCTCTAACGTATTTCAGTTACTAAGCTTAAGGGTTTGAAGAAGTCCCTTTATTGGTCCCTTTGGAGTTAGTAGTCAAAATATAAATTTTTTTTCAAGTTTATTATTTAAATAAGACTTTCAAACGTTGATTTTAGAATACTAACTCAACAAAATACTTCATCATCATACAATCATTCATCAATTGAGACATTTTCTTTAAATTTTAAAGTATTGATCTAAAACAACTGAACATTTTATAGATGTTGAAAATTTATTGGTATATTTAATCAAAATTGTGTAAGAAATTATTCACTAGATATAATATGATTACCGTGATATAGACAAACAATTTATTAGTAACATTTTTAACTTATTAGCAGATTTTATAGTTATTATATATGAAACAGGCTTATGATAATACCTGGTTTTGATCAAAAACCTGGATTGATTTAGTTTTATGATAAAATCAACCTAACCTAACCTAAGCTAAAATACTATCATAAACCTAAGCAAGTTCAGGTTTTTGATTAAAACCTAATTTCACCATAAACCTGCGACTTATATATTACTTAATTTAAGGACACTAGAATAAGAATAATAAAATATACCGGAGTTTTCATTAAAAATAATAGAAGAAATATTATGTAATGGATATTTACGTATTAGAGCCATATTGCAACTATATTACTGGTATAGTTGTAGCACGAATGGGTCGGCTCGACTGGTGAAGGACCACGCTTTCTCAGAATACCAGCGTTAAATAGCAGCATAACGCTGCTGTATTTCATATGGTGAGTGTAGAGAACCGGTGACCCTTTTTACTAAAAAAGAGGCATTTCATCTTAGTCCTTATGGGTGACATCGCATCTGCATTTTGATACATAATCGAGGATAGATGTAGATGTCTATGGGTCACAGCAACCATTTACCATCAGGTGGACTGTGTGCTCGTTTGTTACCCCTATCCTATAAATAATTAAAAATAATAATATTTGATATTTGTCTATATTTATCATTTTTATTAACACATTATATATTTATACAGCCCAATCAGATAAGAAAAATATATAGATACCCATATAATTATAATAGAAGATAATTACGCTTCAAAATGAGATATTTTTTCACATTATTTGCTTACTACAATATCGTTGGTATTGTACTCGTATATGTCACTTTTAAAATCTCTTTCTGTTTTATAAGTTCCATTTTTGAATGCTGTTTTTCCCTATGGAAATAAATATTAGAGGTCGTGTTTGAGCGACCTAGATTTTCTGCATTGTTTAGAAATTGTAAATTATAAAAGATTTCTATTTCTAAAGAGCACTTCGCGAAGACAAATTATTTATTCTCAAATTAAAAAAAAAAAGCTAGAGTTGGATTGGAAAAATTCATCGATGTCTCCGGGAAAAATAGAACAAAAAGCAACATTTTACTTCCACTTCGCTCATGGCAGCATTTATTGCGTGAGTTATTTTGACAGCTCGTGTCTAGGGAACGTTTTAAACATCAGGCAGGCTGACTTATACAAATTGAGCTCGCGTTTTTGAAGAAGCTAAGGTTTTCGTTTTTTCATTTAATCACTTGCGTTTTTCAAATACTTATATTTTAATCATGCATTTGTTTTAAAACTTATATACGACATGACAACTAAATATACATTTAGCATAATAAATCCACCCGCCAATTTTTCTTTTGGTTATAATTTTTATAAATATGTATAATCGCACTAGTTAGTGATCGTGATAGTTCTGAACGATTCCAACGATTGAAGTAATTTTTACACAATACATTAGTTTTGTAGAGACGATGGTTTGCAGCTATTTAACTATCCGATAAGTAAATAAGGAAATCACACCATACATGCACTGTTAAAGTCCGAAGTGAATTTGTAGTTAAATTCGTTGCGCCATCTACCAGAAAGTACAAAAGGAAGATATTTGCACTAGGATAAAACAACAACAAGCCCCGAATCATAAGTATGCTTTAGCTTACAGCAATTAGCTGACAATTAAGCTCGACTTGAAGACATTTGGGAAATATTGTCGAGGGGCTTTAAAACCTTGTAAGCCGACACCCTCGAAAGCTTTACGACTACTTTTGCTCTCATCTAGTTAAACCAAAATGTAGAGTCTTGGTGTACTTATTTAATTTTGTGTTACAGGAAAGAGCGAAACGAGTGTAATGTTCTACCATTACACTCGATAAGATGAGATTAGACACAAGAAATCCTTAACACGGCAAGCTTAGGGTCAATACATCATATCTATTATATCATACTTATTGATACTTCAAACATTTTTTATATAATGAAATAAAAATATTCTTAAATTTATTATCTAAAGATTGGTAAGTGTTGAATTTGTTATCAGTATAGAAAAAATCGGTAGCCACTTTGGTAAGTATGGTATCAGGTGAGCCGTATGTTCGTTTGCCCCCTCTCCTATAAAAAAAGAACAGTTATGTGACGTACTGATTATTTTTCTTTTTTGAAACACGCGTAAACAAGCTGTCACCCTAATTACATTCAAAACTCACGCATAAGGAACTGTCACGCTATAGCGAGGTCAAGTTGCTTTGTTTATTTTACTTATGTGTTATTTATCCTGTGCTTATGCCTACAAATTTATTTAAAATATTTATTTTTTATGTTTTCATTATTATTGATGATGAAATTCCTTTAACAACATTCTGAGTTTCAAGTGCATAGAATAAGGATAGCGAACCTTTGGCACACACGCACAATCCTATGAATATGTTTGTCTAATCCTAGGATACTGGATGCATTTGCACGTGCATGTGCCTGGTGCCATTGGTTATCGTAAACAATTATATATAATATTTAAAATTTACTACTAGACCTAGACTATGAGACCAATTACTAACATAATTATCGGATGTATGCTAGTCTGACATAAATTAATATTATTTATCTTAACTCGGCTTTGATCACAATAAAATCCCATGTTTTTTTAAGTATACGTTTTTCCTTGCTACATTATGATCACACTTAAATATACTTGAAAAAATTAAGTCTAGGTTGGTTTCTTTTGAGAACCATGGACTTTTTTCACTGGTAATCCTAAGTTCACCCTAGTCCTTAGAGGTAGTAACGCATTTACACGTTGATCCTTAATCTAGAATAGATGTACACGTTTATGGGCTATGTGTAATTGTTTATTATTCTGTATGAAAATTCAGTACGTTCAGTATGGTTTTTTCCCTGAAAGATTTCTGCGAAAGGGGCTACCACCGTACTATACCATCTGTTATAACACTTGTGTGACCATCAGAGAACGGGTCTGATGAAGTCTTATAGATCAGATAACAGTCACAATAGTAACTAACACAAGTCTCGAAAACCAAAAATTTTTGAAGAAATGTTTTCCGCATGGGATAAGTAGTGAACGCGAGGCTGTCGTTTTGGTTAAGTTTCCGGTCACTGAAAAGGGGAGTGATGTGTTGATAAAATTCGTAAAGTTAGTTTTATTGTTTTTATATTAATAAATAAATGTAATAAATAAAATAAAAATATAAAAGGACGCGAGTTACAAATAAAAATTAAAAACATGTTGTACGTACCCATGCCTTCCACGATTGGCGTGATAAATCAATTCAAATTTATTTACGCTTTGGTGGTCCCTCCTGAAAAATGCGCATAAATAAGCCTCCGGTACGGCGTCGATGGCTCGAATCCGATACCGAAATAACAATTAAAGGTACTTGCACATCCCGAACGTCGATCAGGCGATTAAGGAATGCCCGGCCTCTCATCAAAGCGTTTGGTATCGCTGGAATAAATAATGACTCCCATCTGTACATGTTGAACGAACCGAAACAAAATGTTTAGCGAATCTGAGTTGTACTTTTCCAAAATTAACACGGGATGAATAACCTGATGACATTTACATTAGTACTTTTAGGATAAATTTATATAGGATAGTATGGAATATCCTAAAAACTTTTTCTTATAGTAAGATAGTTGCCAACGAGCTGACAGCCCACCTGATGGTAGGTGGCTACCTGAGGCAACTGCAACTAGGATAAAATAAGGGTGCATATCAGTTGCCACCCCAGCAGAGCAGGGCAGGAGACAATTTTATCCCCGGGAAAGGAGAAAATGTTTATCCGCTCTTTTAGCATCCACCCTTTGAGCATGGGCACACCTAGGGTATGCAATACCGGGATACCTGGATCCCGAAATACCTGGATTCCGCATGCATTTTGCGGGACTAATCTCGTACGAAAATATTACGGAATCCCGCTGGATTGGCGGGATTACAGAGAAGCATGGTCCATACGTGTTAATATTCGCGCGGTGGCGCGTAAACTGAGCTAAGCGATGCGTGGTGCAGAGAAACAGTGTGAGGGCGCGGGGATTCCCCCGCCTTTGTTTGTGTACTTAATATTTTGCCAGTTACAACTGGTGATTATGACGTTACGCAGTGATTTTTTTATAGAATATTGATTTCTTTAGATAAATCTGAATAAACTGAGAAATTTCCAGGTTTTGTATTATTTAATGAATGACAATAATGTCGGAAAAAGTGTATAAAGACTTTTGTGGTATGGAAGTACTTTTTGAAAGCCGAAGATTCACAAACCGCTAAATGTAAGTTGTGTAAATCAATAATTAAAACGGCCGGACGTTCGACAAAAGGTTTACATGTGCATCTAAAGTCAAAACACAAAATTGACAAGGAAAGCGCATCAGACGGGAGCGGAAGTGCTGCAGCTTCTGCAACTGCGTCAACGTCCAGTTCCTCGACATCGACTCATTGTGAAGCTCAACCATCAACCTCGGCAAAGAAGCACAAAATCACTGACCAATTTCCAAGTGCAAACAGTGCTGTAGAAACGAGGGTATCACGCATGGTGTCAAAAGATGGTTTTCCATTCCGGGTTTTCTGCACCTCGTCGGATTTACGAGACCTTTTTAAAGCCGGGGGCTATAAGTTACCAAAATCGCCTAATTCTATCAAATCAATGGTTATGCATTTCGGCACGACTGTAAAAATTACCATTATTCGAGATCTCCTAAAGCTGAAAGAGAGCAACCACAGATTCACCCTCACATTCGACGAATGGACTTCAACGAGAAATAGGCGCTATTTAAACGTTAATGTTCACGCCTTGGCTAATGAAAAATCTATTTCTTGGAACTTAGGGCTGGTGCAGATTTACGGAAGTCTACCTGCAGAAACATGTATCACTGTTTTAAAAGAAAAATTATCAGAATACGAGCTATCTTTAGATAAGGATGTAATCTGTATTACCACAGATGGTGCCAAAGTCATGGTAAAAGTTGGGAAACTCATCAAACCCCATCAACAACTCTGTTATGCACATGGCATCCAATTGGCTGTTTTGGATGTTATTTATAAACAAAATACATCTTCACGTAGTGGCCACGAAGCATCAAATGAAGAAATGTCAGTGCGAAATGAGACAGTTAGTGAAAGAGCTGATGAGAATTGTGACAATGACTTGGAAAATGACGAAAATGACATTTTTGATTTGTCTTTTCCTACACCTACAAGTGAAATAAACCTGACTGTGGAATATGCAGAAGTTGTTAAGAAGGTACGAAAAGTAGTAAAACTATTTAAAAATTCGCCTACTAAAAACGATCTGCTGCAGACGTATATGACAAAAGACATGGGAAAAAATATTGCTTTATTGTTGGATTGTCAAACAAGGTGGTCAAGCCTGTGCGAAATGATAACAATATTCAACAAAATAAGATCGTGCGTATCGAAAACCCTGATTGACTTAGGTCTTGGTGCAAATCATGACTACGTTTTCACTGAACAGGAATATGATGTGCTAATGGATCTAGAACGAATATTACAGCCGGTAAAATTAGCAGTCGAAGTTTTGTGTAGACGTGAGTCTAATTTGATTACTGCGGAAACTACTTTGAGATTTATTATTAGCAAACTGATAAATATTAATAAACCGTTAGCCCGAAAACTTGTTGATTCGTTGAGGAAACGTATCTCAGAGCGGCGAACTGACTTGACAGCGGTTTTATTATACTTACATGATCCACATAAGTACGAAGAAGACAAAAGTCAATTTATTTATGATGAAACATTCAATCTACCTCCAAAGAGTGTAATACGCAAGGCCATCAAAAATATAGTAGAAAGGCTAGAGTACACAGGAAGCAATGCAGTAACCACTACTCCTGTTGATGATCCTTATGACGACATCCCTCTCTCTAATCTCGAGACGCAAACGGAAGCCGCAGCACCAATGTCACTTGAAAACGAACTCGAACTGACTTTGACTAGTATCAAAAGTCCTGGCTCAACAGCCCAGCCACCTAGGTCTGGAAGTATGAGTAACCTTGAGGTTTTGATAAAGAAGGAAATGAACTATTTCGAGTCGGGTGGATTAAAAGGCACTTACCTTCAGTTCGCCTATAACGCACTTATGACTATTGTACCAACCAGCGTGGAAGCTGAGCGGGCTTTTTCAGCTGCTGGCTACCTTGTGTGCAATATCAGAAGCTGTTTAGCAGATGACACAATTAATACTTTAACTTTTTTAAGAAGCTACTTCCAAAATAATGTTTAATTATCACTGCAATTTATGTCATCATCTGTATGTCTAAAGTAATAAATAAACCATTTAAAATATACCAAAGGCTTGTTTTATTTGACTTCAAATTAAAACCATGGAAACGAAGTCTTTAATTTAGATTTCAGAGGTCTAGTTCCACCCTGCTGGATCCATCAAATACCTGGATCCAGCGGGACTAAGATGGTTCAATCCAGCAAATACCTGGATTGAAATTATCTTGCGGAATTGCATTCCCTAGGCACACCGGTGGATATAATATCTACAGTAGATAAAATAGGAGATAGATATAGACTTAGATAGATTTTTTGTATTAATATAAACTTAAAGCCACGCCTAATGAACTAAGATAGAATTGTCCCTTTCAAATGTCAAAAAAGCATAATTTTTTATCTTTCATTTGGCTCCATGCTACGGACGGGGAATATATGTCTACTCGTTATGTCAAACGGGGATATACTTCTCCCCGCTGCCGTGCTTTGGCATACGGAAACGATAGTTTTACCTCTTGTGAGTGGATATAATCGGGGGATAAAATTTTTGTCCCCAGCCCATGCTAGCCGTGCTGGGGACTGAGATGAAATGCTTCACATCCTGTAATTATACTAGCTCTTGTACTCTCCACAATACTTTCTTGGAGTAGGAATTTTTTTCTACTCAGGACTCCTTCTAGGCATATAATAATACCTCTTATCTATCTCTGTCGCCAAATAGCAATGCCTGCACTGCTTTTCCAGTCTGAAGGCTAAGGAGAGCCGGTATTATTACAGACTGTGAAGCACTCCGTCTTAGTTTTCAGAGGTGACAACTCATCTGTAACCTTTTTTTTTTGTTTTAAGTTGGTTGTGGATGTCCATGGGCTGCATGCAACATCCACTTACCATCAGGTGGACTTTGAATTCATTTATCACTTCAATATTCATTTAAAAAAACCTATATATTCAAATCTGTTTATGACAATCACGTAACTTTTGAATGAGTGAATGAATGAATGAATATACTTTATTGTACACCACAAACAAATAAGCAAATAACATAACAAAAAAGCAAATTATATGTACAATTTGGCGACCTTATCGCTACAAAGCGATCTCTTCCAGGCAACCAAAGGTGTAAAGGAATGAAATAATGAATAGTATGTAGGTGTTGCAATGTAAATATACAAAATATAATATCAATACATGCGATAATAAAAATAAAAATACATATATAAATTACAAAATTCCTCAAACAATAATATAAAGCTGATAGATACAATAAATACATAATCACATAATTTATCCTAATGGTGTCCGAACGATTGCGACAAGTAATGCTCTTTAAGTAATCGCTTAAAGATTAGAATAGATTGTGCTTCACGTATATGCAAACGTAGGGCATTTCAGAGATTAATACTCGTAGACTGGACAATAAAAGTTTTAATAAAAAATGATGTATTGTGAGATTAAAATTTAAAAAAAAAACTTAAAGTAATTTTTTTGAAGAGCGTAGAGGTTCCCCCGGAAGCCCTACAAGATTAAACAACTCCTTTAGATACGTAGGGGTAGAAGGGTGAAATAACACACAGTACAGAATAGAAAGAATATGCATGTTCCGGCGAAGTCGGATAGGTAACCACTTGCGAAATTGGGAAATGTGAACCGAATACTAGTATTTTAAAGTCTCTCAAGCTTATTTAGCTGGTCCTCAGTTATATCTACATGAAGAGACTGTGAGAGCATAACTTTTGGAGGAACGGGAAGAAATGATCGAAGGCGACGCAGTGAACAAAGGTTTTCTTCTTACCTCATTCAGTTGGCGTATCCAATTTAAGGAATTATCAATATTATTTAAAAATATTATTTTTGGGTTAGATCACAAATAAGAAAGTCAGAAATATGCCAGGAAGGCTCCGTAATTTGAGGAGGTCTTCCGATAGATAGCAGTATAAACATTTTAGAGCTTGCTGTTAAGCTGCGGAATGTCTAGTTTTGCAAGATCGCCAATTCGCCTGCCAAAACTGGTTATGGCAAATCGCCAACAATTATAGTAAAGGTTCATCAATATAAGTAGACTATTTAGGGCCCGATGATGATGTAAATAAATTCAATTCATTATCGTCAATATACAACCAGTCCGTCACTGTGTAACCACAATAAACTTCACCGAATCTCGAAAGATAGTAACATCGATTAGAGCCAAATAGACGATGGTAGGCGATCTAACCATAGCACTCATATAAATTAAATTAATAGATTTAGGCGTTACATTGCGGAAATTTCATCATCATCATTACAGTCCTTCACAAGTCCACTGCTGAACGTAGGCCTCCCCCAAGGACTTCCACAAAGCACGGTGCTGACCCACATGCATTCGTCGACTTCCTGCATGTCTTACCGTATTCACTCCATCTAGTGGTGGATCGCCCTACACTTCACCTACCGATACGAGGCTGCTGGTCCTTCACTGCTGGCCGTATGAGGAATCTCAAGATCGCTCAACGAGCTATGAAGAGGGCTATGCTCGAGATTCCTCTGCGTGGTAAATTTAGAAATGAGGATATCTACGGAAATTTATAATTATAAAATTAATTGGCCAATAGTCGCTGAAAAAGTTTAGCTGTTAGCTATCGCAGAGTATATTTCTCCCAAAGAAAAAAAATATCGAGATCTTTTGCTTGAATTGAAAAATTCAAGAAATCAGTTAAAAATTATTTTATTTATCTTTTATTTTTCCAAAACAGTATAAAAGAAAAATATCCTATTGTAATGTTAAATACATTCACGATCACATTCTATCGACGCATATAAAAACATGAAATTCAATCGGCCATAAATTTATTAATTTACGAGCACGGACGGGATTAAAAATAAATTTGCATTTAAATCGTACACGCCGCATGATCACTGCATTTGAATTTTAAATTTACACTTAAACGCATCGTCATTTAAGTTACGAACCTTTGATTTGAAACCTTCAATGAAGCCTTGTATGCCAGGCAATTAAAATAAAAAAATAAATGTCTGTATATTTTGTAAAAAAGTTTGGAGTGTTTTTGAACTAATAATTTTCGATTTATGCATAATAAATATATAGTCTCTCTCGACTCTGATGTGGATACATCGTAAAATGTGTTTAAGATATATTGGGACTGGTCTTGTAATAAAGAAATACGACGGACTTGCATTATTATTACCACCGTTTATAACCCTTTCAGTTTTTGTGTTGAGGTCCATCTCTTATAATTTTGGCTAATAAACTCAGCTTGGCCGCTTTTGCTGTTGAAAAGATTCGTCAACAAACAGACGAAATTCCTCTCAATGTAAGAAAATAAAATTTCATTTATTTTTTTAATTTTACTACCGTTTCGAAATGTGGTTCATATGACGGGTGAAAGAAACTGCTAGTATTTTTGTCAATTTAAAAAAATCCTACAATAGCATATATACAGATCACTATGTAATTAAAGTAAATATGATACATTTAATAAAAGGACGTAAAAAATTTTGAAGCTTATAAGTTTTATTTAACGTGCCCCTCCTCTCTCGCTCACACGGATTTTCTCCTGTATCGTGGAGGCAGTTTACAAGCATAAATTGCACAAGGACAAACATCCAGACCCGGAACTATTATTTGTAGGCCATTCAAATACTTGTTCCGTGTAGCGTCGCAAATCAAACTAAGCCACTGCGCCACGGAGCCGTCGTAATAAGTGCAAATAGAACGCATCAGACTCCCATAATCAGCACCTGTCCACGAGTATTGACGCATACGGCAGCCATTGCCCTCCTCAACCATATTAAAGGGGTGGTTGACCCGTCACACGAAGGCGTCGCAAGATTATACCTTTATACATACCCAATTCTGTCACACACTGGATTACACAAAATACACAAAATTAAGATGGTTGACTGAACACACTTGTGATTTGCCATGGGACCACTTACAAATCTCTCCTAAGGAACTTTTTAGCTACATATTATTTTATACAAATACTGGCTGGTACCCGGCGCGTAGATACCGCAGAAGAAATAATGGTGGAAATATCAAAAATTAAAATAAGTTGAATGATAAGTATATAACTTTCAAATAAATTTGTTGTTGCGATACGCGCGCCACCATCTGTACCTAAGTTACTCGTAATTGTACTATGCCTATGACCTTCGCATAAGTGCCAGCAATATGTTGACAAAGTGTTACTGAGAATTATTTTTTATATAATATAAATATATATACAATTTCACTTTCACTAATTGTGGGAACATATAGCCGACGTGAATACTGGTTTTACTATCACCATTTCGGCCTATTAAAAGTCCACTATTGAATATAGGCCGCCCTCATAGATTGCCTCATAGGTATTTTGTCCTAGTTTCCACGCTTGAAATTTATTCAACTATTATCAGGAATATGCTGCAACCCATCTCTGGATTAAGTTTGCCGCTAACCGACACAGTAGTGGATAATAACTTATAACAATATATAAAGGCATAAAAAGGCAGTACGTGCAATGAATAATTTTCGCTCTCATGTTTGTTTAACTGTTTAAGGAAAAATATATTATAAATTTTACAAGCCAATATAATTTATGAAAATATTATGTATGTATGTGAAAATAAATAAATTTGTCCAAAGAATAATGATCGACACCTACATAATATTTAATTTGAGAAAAGCAAATATCCAACTATGAGGCAAAGTATAGGTGAGGTATATATTCAGCAGCGACCCTTTATATGTGCTGTAATGGACGGATGAATTAGAACAGATATTTTATTCAATATAGATTACAAGTACTTCTTATTTAAAGTAAGTTTTTTTGTTTTACAACTGATTCGGAAAATTAAACCTCTGTCTTAGGAAGAACCAGGAGGAAATCCAGCGGGACATATTTTTCCAAAGTAAATTATACATTAAGAAAGATCATACAAAGACACACATTACAAAGCCTATTTAAAACAGCTTGAAAGCGACTATCACTTCACTCCCAGGGGTTCTTATCAACCATGTATTCATCTAAGTTATAATAACCCTTTTTATACAGTTTTTCTTTAATAAAATAAATTAAACTTGGTAATAAAGACAGAGATAAATCAATCTTGGTAAAAGAGCCGTGGTAGCTCAGATGGTTTGCGCTCGCTGTACATTTCACAGTAAGCGAGTAACCCGGGTTCGATCCCCGCCGGCACCAATGAAATTGTTAATTGCAATTTCAAGTGCTGATTTACCATGTGCTCGGCGGTGAAGGAAAACATCGTGAGGAAACCTGTGTGTCTGAGAAATAAGAAAAAAAACTTCGAAGACACGTGAAGTTCGCCAACACACATTATGGCAGCGGGGCGGATATTTCCTTTCTCTAAAACCCCCTCAGAATTGAGAAAAGACCTGTTCCCAGTAGTGGGACGTATATAGGCTGTAACTTTTAATAAAGAGTCCTTGTATATTTTCTGGAACTTTGTTGTAACAGCGTATACATTGCCAATGAATGAAATTACTGACTTTGTGGAATCGAGAAACTGGTATCAGTCAGTCATTCTGGTAACAGATGGAATTGAAACCTTGTATAATGCAGTGCCATCTTAACACAACGCAGTCGCCGCGGTGTTTTTAATTTGCCGCTAGTATGTCATGCGCTTTCACAGATTCATTACAATTCAAAGTGTATGCCACTGAACAATTGAACGCACACTTCATCACCGTATACCGGAAGAGGTGCATCCATTAATATGCTTTTTTTCTTTTTTACTTTTTAATGTCGTTTGTATGTATGCCGCATGGCGTAGTGTAAGTATGTTCACTTGTGATTGTTGGTTAGGCTGGAAAACACTATTGTATTGTATTTAACTAGATAAGACACATCATTTTATTTTATTATACGGATTTTAGCTAATTAATTTTTAACAACTTTACTATTGTCGCTATTGAAGACATTCAAAAAAAGAGATAAAATTTTAACGTAGAAAAGCCATGCTGCATCCATATTATTTTTTCAGCACTAAGTCGGCTGAACCGGGAGGTATGTCACAATTTCAAAGTGAACAAGTGAATATTATATATATATATAAGCAGAATATTGTCCAAAAATTAAAAAAAAATCATTCCCAATTTTTTTTTGAAATTTAGATGAGATCACGTATTTAATAAAAGAAGAGTCCTTAACATTAGTGTTGCTGTTTTCGAAAAAAAACCGGGAATTTCGGAAGTCGATTAAATACAGTTTACGTAAAGAGTTATGTTACACCTAAGCCTTGTTGCGTGTTAAAAATGCTCTAATCTTATAAAAATAGCTTGATTACGACCAGACCGTGTACTTAATTTTTAACACAATTGTACATTTAGCACCTTATAGCACATCTCAAGGTCATCGACGTTTAACCCGTCGAGTTGTATGTTTCTAAATAATTTATTAGTTTTAATTTGCTTTGTATATTTGGTGAGTGCTTTGCCGAATAAATAGATAAGAACATAAAAGAATTTTCTGTTGAAATAAATGTCTCAAAGTGAATAAGTTTCACATTAACAAAAAGGTTACCAAAAATATCAGAGGCATATATAATGTTCTCACGATTCAAATTAGATCACTGCGGCCAGTTTCACTGCGTGCACTCTCTTTTCGTCAATGTCAGATTCCAATGGACGGCAATATGACACGACCGGATAGAGATCAGGCACTGGATCAACAACTTTACGTACTCTACGAGCCATGCAGTTAAAACAGCGCCAACTTCCTGACTCCGGGCAGCTACTGAGAAGTTCTTGTCAGAAAACCTAATTATTGATTTTGGCTCGAATCGGGACGACGTTAACAGTAGTCAAGTAAAGGAAAGCATTGTAAGGAAACCTGCATGTCTGAGAAATAAAAAAAATCGGTGACGTGTGAATTCCACCAACATGCACTGGGGCTGCGTAGCGCAGGTTAAACCTTGCCCTAAAATTCGCTCAGTAATGATAGGAAGTATGTGCCCAGTGGTGCGACGTATACAGAATATTACTTTTAGTAAAATAATACAATGTTCACATGAGTGGTATAGAGATGGTTAAGTCAAAGTAAAGGAAAAATCTATTACAAAATGTCACTTATAGCTTATTCTCATTTTTGCACCAATGTGTGGAGTGTGGACTTTACATGTTGCCAAAATAATTTATTTCTCAGCTTGATTATGCTTTGATATGTTTTTCTACTTGATTATGTTTTTCTTTACAGTGGGAAACCAGCACATACAATTGGAATCTCCTTGGTGCCGGCGTGGTTCCAACTTTGGTTGCTCACGTTTTATGATATTTCGGGCAACTGTTTCTCTACTAGGCTATCACTGTTCTGCAGGCTGGTACATTGGCTTTATAAATCACTATACTAGTACTGGCCTTCTTATTGTACTAAAGAATTTTGCCACGTCTTTATTAACCCTTTCGCTGTCCCGTGCACCACATATAGGTCATTGCTATTGTCTTACTATTGTGTCTTTAAATCGGACAGTGAAAGTATTAACTTGCTTTCGGGTACATACCCGAAACAGACATCAGTTCGGGTAGAATTTAGCATTTTATTTTAACTAACTTCCCAATGACCTAAAAGATACTTGAAACTTTGAACGTAGCTCAGAATTGGATGACAATGTTCTTATATAAAAAAAAATATACTTAGTCGGTTTTAAAACATGGTATATTAAAACTTTATACATAAACTTGTTACTACACTTAATATTTAGTATAGCAACTTTATTCCCGAAACAAATGTTAAAGCTTTTAAAATTCGACGATGATAAACGAAATGTTTTATCAAATAAAGTAAGATTGCTCAACGCAAGTAAAGTTCAAGATTCAAGGTCAAAGGTGTGTGTTGAACAAGCGTGCTCGTTTTAAGTGGGTCATTCTTCATATAAAACCGTTCCCATCCGTTGCCTATTACTTTATTCTCAGAGGAACGAATGTTTTACAAACAATTTCATACTAATATTAAACCGAAATCGACGAAAATTTCATGAATCAAGTCGGTCCATTCTATGTTATATCACCATCAGACTTTTTTATAGAATAAAAAAAAATCGTTTGTCACCCTTATCCTATAAAAAAGTCTCATATAATGCTTAGGTCTTCGGAAATAAATATAGCAGTGAAATATGTGACATCTCTGTAGTGTAAGATATAATATAGTAGTAAATAAAACAATTGACCAATTCAATGGGGACGCACGCACGCTCTCACGCGCACACGCGCGCACGCACGGACGCACGCACGCACGCACGCACACACGCACGCACACACGCACACACGCACACACACACACACACACACACACACACACACACACACACACACACACACACACACACACACACACACACACACACACAAAAAGTCTAAC
Organism: Parnassius mnemosyne; assembly: GCA_963668995.1. Taxonomy (NCBI): domain Eukaryota; kingdom Metazoa; phylum Arthropoda; class Insecta; order Lepidoptera; family Papilionidae; genus Parnassius; species Parnassius mnemosyne. The sequence continues at coordinate 44,693,165 of CAVLGL010000148.1, forward strand.
ACACTCACATACAGTCGTAATTACAAAAATATATTTTACGTGGTAGAGCCACGCTGCATCTATGCTAGATAAACATAGCTGCAGCACGAATAGGACAGCACGAATAGGACAGCTCGACTGGAGTAGGATCCCTCTCGCACTGTAGTCCTCTGGGGTGTCAACGCATCTGAATCTTAATCGATGATGGATGTAGATATCTCTGGGCCATAGCGTCCACTTACCATCAGGTTGGCCGTGTGTTTATTTATCACCCATATTTTATAACAAAATATATTTTATGTATAAGCCTTAGATATCACTCTACACTAAAGTTCTCTCTCACGCAGGCTTGTATCCGGTGATATCACCCTAGTACATGTTGATCGCAACTCATTACAGAACCCCGTGTCGCGGATAATTAAATACAGTTTATACAAATACATCGTAAATAATTGAATACACTCGCACATTTTCCATCTTTATTATTCTTCGTTTCAATTAACCCGTATCGTCGTGTAAATATTATGAGACCAGCTCACAAGAAATTGCGGTTTCTTCGTTGTTTGTATTTGTCCTTATCGCTGTCGTTATAGTTTGCAGAAGCAGTTGCGAACTTTGCTTTTTTGTGATCATCATTCTTGGTGAAAATACGATACAATATGTTTTAATGAAGCTTTGTTTGGACTTCGCTGACTAATTTATTAACCAAAACTTGTTTTTTTAGTTTTGGTTCTTTAAAGAGAATTTTATTATGACAATAAACTGTTATTGTGCAAGTTACTAAAAGTGTTGCATAAGGTATTCTTTTTTTTATTTTTACGTTTACTTTTCTTTCATTGAAATCAGGGTACTAAGCGAGGTCATAGTCTACTTGGTGGCAATCGATGCTGCAGTCCATAAATACCTATATTTATCCTCGATTGCGTTACCATCCTTGAGAACTAAATTGGAATGTCTCGAAAACAGTAAGAAATGGTCTTCCGATTCTTGTCACTCACCATATACTATGCTATTATTTTAAGCTGGTATTCTATTCAGTGCGGCGTTACGCTTCCAGAACGACCCAAAACGAAATACGAAATTAATTTGCTACTACATATTATCTTAACATCGGAAATATTTATTGCGAAATATTGTTTAATTACCTCAATATCCTGTATATTAAAAACAGCCTGTATTTAACAGTTATTAAAAAATCCAGGAATAAATGTAATATCAACGTAATTACAACTACTAGTTTGTGTTAATCTTGGTAATTTTAACTGTTTTACTTGTATAGTGCAGTGGCTCTCACGAATAAAATTGCGACTGCATTGCAAATACATACTTGAATATTCAACCAGTTTGGCAGATGTATACGTCGTATATCACAGTTTTTATTTAGTTTGGACCCTTTCGTTTGCAAAAAAATATCGGACACCAGCTTGTTTTCATCAAAGGGACTCGAAATTTATGTTCATCTAATCACAATACCATTAATTTTGTAGCTGAACTTGAATTTCGCGGAATTAGGGGACGTGTACACAAGTTGAAAGTTGGAAAAAAAATTTTTACTAATTGGTTTGTTTTTACCATGTTGTTTAAGTATTTCATTAGTTGGTATGTTTATCATCCATTATTGCGAATAGACATTCCGTCTTAATCCTCAAAGGGGATAACGCACCCTTACTTTTCTTTGTTCGAAGTCGGCTACCAAATATCCAGGAGCTCTTGCAGTCACTCTCCAAATTGTTAGTGTGTCTATGTGAAGAGTAGAAATATCAATATTTTATTGTTTTAATGCTTAATATTTCTCAACAACTTTACAATTTTTATTAATATATGCAAGGGCGATAAATGAGTATTATTTACAATTCTTCAGATAGTAGTACCTATGCTCAATTAAGAATTAGGTGATATTTTTATTTATTTATTCACTATTGAAAAAGGGTCTCCGGATTTCGTCACACCTTTCGTAACACTGTACTGCTACCTATCTAATATTGCTTTCGGGTTAATCTTGTTTGAGAGTGCAGTCCTTCCCCGTGTGTACCATGTATGAAATCCTTTAAAATGCCATAAAGTATGATTTATATGCGTATTTTAACTAATTAGGTATTCACGTTTATACGATTTTATACATTCCAAGGTACATAACAGGTTAGACTATTCGGAAAGTGACAAAACCATAGATTGATTACTGACCCCTAAATCACAAAATGTTCAACTTATGTGCCTTACCGCCGAGCCGTGCCGCTGGATCACGCGGCCACACGCCCGAAAAGTAAACGTCAAACCTTTAAATTTATTTTGCTCAAGGAGTGTCTTATTGTAATTTATTGCATGCGAAATAAGTTCCGTGGAAAAAGGCGAAGGGCCGTGGCGAATACGCTCTCAATTTGCAAACATTATACTCCCGCCTTCGTTTGACGATTTACGACGGTGTTTTTTTTTAATTTGATTTTCACGTTTTCGAGGCCCATTGTGTTTGGGGCTTAATAGCTTTGACGAAACGGGTTAAATTCGATATTGTCCATTAAAATTATATTTATATTTTTCAATCTTACTTAAATATGACTATGTTTAAATATTTATGTAACCAAGTTTTATAGATGCACGATACTAAAAAGTTCCTTCATATAAATATAGCGGACCTAATTAAACTTTAATAATAAAAATGGATGACGTGACGTCATAAAATTTATATGTACTTTATTTATTTTCGTAGAACTCCTTTTCCAGCTAAGAATTCATCCGGTTTTTTTACCACGTACAAAAAAGTTGGCAACGGCTTTATGGTTATTTCTACCGCCAAATAGCGGTGCACTGCGGTGTTCAGGCGCCCTTTCATAAAAAAGATTTTAATCCCAGGCTGTAAGGCAATTCATTCTTACAATGCATAAGTGTTCGTTATAAGTGTTCATGTGCTACTGGTAACCCATTACTATCAGTTTCACTGTTAGCTCGTTAGACATTCTATTATAATTAAAAATACTTACACCTTTCCTTTTCCATATTGTCATCTTTCTTGCCTATATAAAATCAATTTAACGTAATAAAAAATTAACGGAGATAAATCAATCATAACTGCTATAATATAAGCTATGAGGACATCACACCAATACTCAAACAAAACTGGCAACAGCTCAACGTGCGATGGTTTGAGGTCAAGGATAGCACGTGACGCGTGAACCGTCGGTAATAGGTATGGCATCCCATTCGCGTTTATGATATATCTCTGACAAGACAATGGCTATGCGTGTTTTGTCTTTTTTTAAATCGATAAGTTGCCAATCTCATTAATGGAGTAGCATTTCACTGTAGTCCAATGCTACAATTTGCAGAGATCACGTGTCCCGATTTTAAGTCATGATATATTGGATAATCTTTTGTTTGTATATAGTACTTTTCGCTTATAATACCAAATCTGTAGATGGTATGAGAGTGCAAGAGAAAGCAACCGTTAGAAATTACAGATATACCTAATGGCTTGCGATAGACGGCGGTATATCATCTCGTTTATGCTAGACTTAAAATAGACCGGCATCAAAATTGCGAGGCGTCTGGCATTACGATCGTTAATCCGAATGCCAAGTGTGACGATTTGGGCAAATCATCACTAAAACGGGAGATACGTATGTCCAGCAGTAGACGTTTAAGGGCTGATGAAAAAGGAGAAGACTTAAGGTACGTGTACTACACCAGTCGGTTGCAATAAACATTTTTGATTTCTTGTAATCCATTTCTTTTATAGAATAAGGGCGACAAACGAGCTGATAGTCTACCTGATGGTAAGTAAATGCTGTATCCCATATATATATATATATATATATATATATTTCTCCTCGACTAAGTATCAAAATGCAGATGCCTTGTCACCCCTGAGGACTAAAATGGAATGTCTCGTTTCCATTGAAAAGTGTCTCCGATTCTCTACATTTACCATACGAACACACAGTAGCATTAAGCTGCTATTTTACGCTGTTATTTCTCCGATCGAGCAGACACATTCGTGCTACCAGCAGCGTTGCTCTGTCACGTGTAAATTCATTTGTTTTGTTCAGGAATTTTATTATCATGTATTCGTAATGATGACGCTTTATAAAAATAACCATTACTAAAATACGCCAATAGTTTCCCACGAGTTAAACTTTTACCATATACCGGTTTAGTATTGGTTCCTGCTATTGAACTGTAAAATGTGTTAATTAAACATGTATAAAAAGAAGAATTACGTCGCCGAACAGTGTAAGTTGTAAACGGATCGATCTAGTGAATTGGTCGCATTATCTGCATTATATTAACGGTTATATTACGTGGTTCTGAAATGTATAATCATAAATAATGACGATTTACCTATTACGCAATCAATTGGTCAAAATTAGGATAATCAAATTGTTATTGCAGCTATATCGTGCTAATTAACTTTACTTTATAGTAAAGTTTAAGAATTTTATATTATTCATTATTACATATATCATATCCAAAGACCGCAACCAGTTCACGACTGGATATAAGTCTCCCATTGTAAGAAAAATTTGCCGATCCGCCCCGACGTTGCTACAAACGTTCTGTAGTAATGATCTATAATATTAATGGCGATATTTAGATTTAAGAAAATCAAAGAACATTATTATGTCAAATTTTTGTTATGAAAATCTCCAAGATTTTCGGATTTAAAATACATATAAACATCGATATATATGTACTACGTACTAGATTACTATATTCAACTGAACTGTACTGCAATCCGTACAGTGTGTCATTTAGTGTAGTTTCAATCTACTAGTTAGTCTGTGGTTTCAATATTCATGCAGTGTGGAGCGGCGCTAATAATACAAGATTTCAAATTAAAGTTTAAACCTGGACGTAAATAACAATTCAGTAGTCAAGTAAGGAAAATTATTTGTTGTTCAAGTGAATAAATAGGTAATAATATTGTAATATTACAAAAGAAAAAATCATGAAAAAATATATTTCTTTATATAAACTGACCACGCAGGCGCAACGCGCTTAAATCTGCTGCGCATGCGCGACTTTACTGTCTCCCGCGCATACGCGAAGACAGAGTAGTACACATTTTTTGTTTAAAAAGGCTTCTCTATATAAATAAAATTTAGTCTACATCACTCCTGGGATTCTTTCTTGTAGGCTCTCTTTCTGTTCTTGAAGTTTCATTACAATCGTTTAAGCAATTCCAAAGATTTATCCGGACAGATAGACTGACTGACAAAAATTTTTAAAATCTCAATTCATGTTTTAATGGTATGCTTTTAAGCCTTTCAATAACTAATATATTTTATTGCAATATTACAGAGAGATTTCAATTTTATCTATATTACAGATATAGATAAAATTATAGATTAATAATAAAATGTAAAAAAAAAACATAAAACTGAGTGCCACTGTGCTAATGGGTCATTCAGCTTCCAAACTTATTAGGAAGCTGCCGCTGTGGTAAAAATTATCTAGAAACATTGTCATCACCAAGTATAATTTCGCAATCTTCCGTCTTAGAAAAAAAAAAATTATAGCTTTTTGCCTATCACAACAATGTAAACAAGCCTTCGTCTACTAACCGCAAAAATACGCACAGGAATGAAGGCTTGAGCTGAAGTGCTTTTTTTTTGCAAAACAGTTTCACCGTATATAATACGCTATAATGCTGGCAATACACGCGTCTTTCAACTTTCCAATGTATTCATCGATCACTAATAAATACTAGATACAAATCAAAGATAAAATAGTTCTCTAAAAACCGTCGCCAATTGTTTTGACATAATTCTAGTTGAAATAAATATTCATTTATGTAAATTCAACCTTAAATGCATTGCTTATAGTTGTATTCACAAAGCTACGTACAAATTAAAAGCGCACCCAAATGTTCCAGTGGGTGCTCATTTGGTAAGGACATTTTTTGTCACTGATTATGTGTCTAGTTTTTTATTAATGATCAATGAATGTATCCCTAAAAAATCGATGTGTAGAAGGAGTGATAAGCGTAGTACGTAGATATGGCCGAGGTCGCCATTTTACACAAACTGGCCATCTACAAATTAATCACTGGTGCACATGTGAGGACACTTTGTATTGGACGGCTAGAGGATTACAAGTGTTTTTTATTTTATTTTATGCGACGTAAAACATCTATACGTTTTCTTCATTTATATCGAGATCGAATTCTGCAATTATCAAATATCTCTAAGGATATATTATCCAGTATATTCTTGGGATACCTATATCATACTAATATCCTACAACATAATACGGGGTTTTTCCTACATAAACATTGCAATATCATCATCCTTACAGCCCTTCACAAGTCCACTGCTGAGTATAGGCCTCCCCCAAGGAATACCACAAAGCACGGTCCTGAGCCACCTGCATCCATTCACATTTCAACATATTTTACACATATATATATATATATATATATTACAAATGCGTATATTTGCTGATTTTTTTACGTATTTGGTACGTGTGTGTTTAAATTCTGTTTAAGACTGTTAACTAGATACATTTTATTTAATACACCTAATTTTTGTTTGCACAACCACTTCGCACCTGCAAGTGTTATTGTATTCCAGAGTGAAATAAAAAAAAAAGTTAATTCTAATTTAACCTGTAATTTCTAACAGTAAAGTTATCTACACAAAATAAATAAATTGAAATGTCTGTTTGTAACGACAAAATAACAACTTTTTACTAAATGCATATGAAACTATATACGGTACTTATAACAAAATATAATAAAATTTCTGTCTGTCTATTTGTTCCTGGCTGAACCTATTTTGGCTGGGCTTTCACTGGCAGATAACTGATGTTATAAGGAGGGACTTAGACTACTTTGATTTTAGAAACATAATTAGTGTTCCGCGCTATAAAATTAAAACTCATGTAATAAATTCAACGAAGTCGAAGTCACCGGGAACAGCTAGTTGATTAAAATTGTTCCTTCTTTAATAAGAACAGTTTTTTTGCGAAAAATATTGTTTTCGTAGAAATCGCGTTCAGAGCGAATGACCTGATATTGTAACTAGTTTATACATTGCTACTCAAAAATACATATTGTATTTATATAACTAATACATTTGTCGTGTTTTTATATCCTACTAATATTAGTCTTTGATTTATAATAAAATGGAAAAAAATAAAAGACAAAGCGAATTTAAAGGAAGCCGTAGACATAAATGATAACATTTGTTGAGTAAAACGAGTTGTCAGATTTTAGGAATCTGTTCCGGTTTATCTGAAGAGGTTCAAAGAAGCGGAATTGGTCAATGACATTCAATACCCTTCCAATACCAGATAAAATTTTATGTAAAAGGTCTTCGTAAACCGCTTCCCCTAAATCAAACATAATTACGTGATTGGGACCGGAGATAACGAAAAAAAATGAATTGAAAAAAAAAAGTATTTTCGCTTAGCGTTGAATTTAAAATACCCTTCCCTCTGTATAAAAAAAAATAACTTCTAATATTTTTAACTCCTGGGATTGTTATCAGAAACGCTGTTGCCTAACCACTCGTTCGTTCTACGTGTATAGGTAATACTTGATTATAGGCATCCACTCTAGCCAGAAACAGCAAATGACTGTAAAAAAGGGATAACCAATACCTTTCACAATCTTTTTCTTCTGACCATAACCGTCCGCAGTAACCGCGGAACGAGTGCTTGTAGGTTTTTATGTAAATCGTTATTACTATCGACAACATCTAAATCTAGATGATTACGTGTTTCATTTTTATAGTATCTTTATTGTGCGTTTACTTAAGGCTTTCGGCTAAAGGTTGTTTTTGTAGCTACATCGATATGGCCGAAGATTAGCTTTTAAACGTTTTATTCATGTCTCTTTTTTTATGAAGCAATGCAGTTTGGAACATCGGACGAAGTTGAACGAGACGACTAACAAATCGCTTTTAAAGATAAAAGTGCGTCATATATAACGTGAGTAATTGCTTGTTCTTTATTTAAATAAAGAATAAAAAAAATTTGAACGTTAAAAAAGTTAAAATTTTTATTGACTGTATTTTAGAAATTTATTTGCCTACGCTGTTTAAATCGTACATATGTGTTTTATTACATGTCTTTTAAACATTATTATGAATATTATTTTATAATTGCAATAAGGGTTTTATTCAATATCAAGTAAAATATTTAAACAGATTACCAGATGATGATAAATATTTACCATTACGCAAAATTTTAAAAATAATCATTATCTGACGTATGTTCTTACTATAAACAGTAGAGAGTGGATAACCCTCATACAATATACTTAGTATCTATATAATATAAAGACCGATCTGGCGTACCCAAGTTATCGACATTTCATTGATTGATAAATTGGGTACGCACTTAATTGCCCATACAAAGAGGGTAATGACCTAAAAAGTATGTACAAGTGTAACATAAAAATAAATACCTCTTATTTGTATTGTAACTAAATGTAATATTTCTTTTACGAGCAACTTTAAAAATAAACTTTTAGAAGTTGTCAACTAGCAAGTGTTCTCGTAAAAGCATTGTCAAGGTGTCTGCGCTGAAAGCCGTTTTAAGCAAACTTTACATAAGCTGTCAATTTTCGTAACGCTAATGAGATCACAGTTCGACTGTGATCAAATGCAGTTCCAGAGGACACAGAGAAAGAATAACGAATGCATAGATTTTTTCTTTCACAATTAGGTCTGACATACGAGCGCATGATCGATTTGATGCTAAGCACACACCTTAGCTTATAGAGAGTCTACATTCCTCGATTAATTATTGAAATGCGGACATGTAGTCACCTCGGAGGACTTAGATGGAATGTAGGGTTAAGAAAAAAAGGGTCTGCGGTTATTGTCAATCATCATACTCGTACAAAGCGCAGATACATTATACTGCTATTTTACGGTGGTATTCTGTGGGCCTTTCCTGGTCTACCCATTCCTGTAGCTACAGGATGGCTCTACTGCGTATTCAATTTTAAAATATATAATATTGTCACGTCATATGCTTGTTTATAAAATTTAAATTGTTATTGCGAAATCATTCGTATCGAAGCACCCATTTTTATTTTTACGACTTTCAATAGACCACGTGAATAGCGTGACACTGTCCTTTAAGCATCAATATGATGGGATCTCCAACGACCGTATAAACCGCCCATTGTCCTGTTAACCGTCTATCGATTTATTTAGTGAACTATGACCGACGTCGCGGCCCATACGTCGCGGCTATTGTCCTACCCAAAATTTTATAGATCCGACTTTTTATGTGGGCATTTTTTTCATTTCTAAACGCTGTACCATTGTTGGCCTGTTGTATTCATTAGTATTACATTATACGAGTGGTATTAATTTTTTTTTTAACAATGTAGTGCCGTCATGCTGTTCTTATTAAGTCGGAATGTATATTATTAGATAGGTTTAAGTACTTTAATACGTTAGTAGTTTATTATTTCATTATATAAAAATAATTATGTAGTTCTAACCCGTCACTGTGTTATTAAGTATATTAGTTATTTTGTAAACAATAATATGTGAGTCAAAAATATGTTATAAAGAGATTTTGCAGCCATATTGCTAAATTTCTATTAGTTTCATAGGTATAACTTTAATCGAATATGTGTAATCTTTATTGCTGCGATGAATTGCAAATGTGTAATAAATTATGTTACACTATATGCGCCGTAGTAGCTCAGATGGTTAGCGCTCGCTGTAAGCTTCACAGTACTCGAGCAACCCGGGTTCGATCCCCGCCGGCACCAATGAAATTGTTAATTGCAATTTTAAGTGCTGATTTACCACGTGCTCGGCGGTGAAGGAAAACATCGTGAGGAAACCTGCATGTCTGAGAAATAAGAAAAAAAAATTTTTCGAAGACATGTGAAGTTCGCCAACACGCATTGGGGCAGCGCGGCGGACATTTCCTTGCCCTAAAACCCTCTCAGAAATGAGAGGAGGCCTGTGCTCAGCAGTGGGACGTAAATAGGCTGCAACTTTACTACTTTACTTTACTTATATGCGCAAACGCAAATTCATCAATACAGATAAAATTTATTCGTAGGATAAAAAACAACATAATAAATTTACAGTAGTTTGGATAAAATAGTACAATTATTTCAAATTTTCATTCGGTAAGGTTATAATTTATTTTATTGATAAATTAATCTGTCGATTGAATTATAATTAGCCCTTAGTTCTATAGATAGTTCTACTGTGAGTTAACGTTTTAAAGAATAAGAAAGAATTGTCAAAAAATGAAATACTATGTTTTTAACTATTGCATAACTTCGTATAATCTATTAGTAGACAAATTACTATCCAATTCTTAATTTATCTAAAACGCCAAGCCTTGTGTATTTGTCAATATTTATTACAATATAGATAGAGTCAACCGTGTAATGTAATAGCGATGTTAGAATATCCCAACTCCCAAAGCGATAGACTAAAACTTATAGGCAGCAGCATCTTCATGGTAACAGCTGAATAAATATAACAAACTTCGGTTGCCGACCCGCTGGCCAAGCGTGATACATATTCTCCCTGTAACTAGTACTATTGTCTTTTTTTTATAGATTTAGGGTGACAATCGAGTACACAGTCCACCCGATGGTAGGTGGATGCTGTGGCCAATAGACATCTGCATCTATCTTCATTTGCGAATTAAAATGCATTAAGTGCAAATGCGTTGTCAGCCGTGAGGACTAAGATAGAATGCCTCTTTTTCAGTAAAATGGGTCTCCGGTTCTCTACATTCACCATTCGAAACACAGCAGTATCAAGTTGCCATTTTACGCTGGTATTCTGTGAGAGCGTGGTCCTTCCCCGGTCGAGCCGACCTATTCGTGCTACAACTATACTATAAATATAGATGCAGCATGGCTCTACCACGTAAAATTCTAATTTAAATCTATTCTATCCTATGAGGTAATCTATGGTGGCCGAGGTGGCCAATGTTCAGTATGCTCAGCAGTGAACTTTTGATGTGATGCGATGATAATGGTAATGGCAATAAAATGATTACGAAAATTAACATTAAAGTATTATCTAGATTACTATAGCATACGTGAGGGTAATATACGGCTCCGTGGCGCAGTGGCTTAGCAATAAGTTGCAGCTCTAACGGTCACGGGTTCGAATCCCGCACGGAACAAGTATTTGTATGGGCTACAAATAATTGTTCCGGGTCTGGATGTTTGTCTTTGTGAAATTTATGTATGTAAACTGCACCCACGACACAGGAGAAAATCCTAATGTGGAGGTAACGTTTTTTTAAAAAAGAGAGAAAGAGAGAATATGTTTATCCGTATAATATGGTCACATTCTTATGACTCAAAACTACAGCTTTGTTTGCATGGATGGTTCAGTGATGCGATAGCTCTTCATCAGTGAATCAAATAATACAATGTTAAAAGGGCGCTGTTTTATCGAGACCATTTTGACAGCAAGCAAAGCAAATTTATGTTGCAGAGGTGAATGACAGTCGGGAACACATTGGCAATATATTGAAAATGGGCCAAATCAAGAGTACCTTTAACCGACGAGCGTGTATGCGTAGGTATATGGTTGTGGAGGAAGCGAGAGAGGTGTGTCAGGATCGTGCCAAATGGAAGTCCATAGTCTCTGCCTACCCCTCTGGGTGACAGGCGTGAGTATTAATGTTTTTTATTATTTTGACAGTTGATTGACAGTTGATTTCACTAAGTATTCCTAAATATTGCCAAAGCTTGTTTACTATTTTGTCTTAATATATTAGTTATAGTACAAGGTCTTGTGTTTTTGTCTTTGTCCTCCTCCTAGATTTGGTTTTACATGGCGACAAAACCTATAATACCCTTGCGTACCTTACTAGAGTTTTAGCTATATTCATACTTTGGACAGTTGTATAATATAGTGTACATTGACAAAAGTGTTCCCATGTGTGAGTGTTATTCATAGTGATACTCAATCGTGAAAGAGCCCGGCTTGTCACGACACAAGCAAAGTTATTAGGGATGACGAAGCATCCCACATTCGTTGCGTCATGCCACGACGCCTCTTTTCACGAAACCTACGACAAAAAATAGTTTATTAAACTCTACATGGACAGATGGTAAGTAACAGAGCCAAGAAGAAGGCTGTTTTTAGGGATGAAAATAATGTATATTTAATAGTTTTAACCGAACCTCTAACTTGACCTTTGCCTCCAACTATTCATCATTCATCATCATTACAGCCCTTCACAAGTCCACTGCTGAACATAGGCCTCCCCCAAAGAATGCCACAAAGCACGGTCCTGAGCCACCTGCATCCATCGACTTTCTGCAAATCTTACCAGGTCGTCACTCCATCTAGTGGGGGGACGCCCTACACTTCGCCTGCCGGTACGAGGCTGCCACTCGAGAACCTTTCTTCCCCATCGGTTGTCGGTTCTTCGAGCTATATGGCCGGCCCATTGCCACTTCAGCTTACTAATCCGTTGGGCTATGTCGGTCACTCTGGTTCTACTGCGGATATCCTCATTTCTGAGTTTATCACGCAGAGAAACTCCGAGCATAGCCCTCTCCATAGCTCGCTGAGCGACCTTGAGCTTCCTCATCCGGCCAGCAGTGAAGGACCACGTCTCAGTTCCGTATGTCATCACTGGCAACACGCACTGGGTGTACAGTCTCGTTTTCAAGTTTTGAGGTATACCTGACGAGAAGATGTGCCGTAATTTCCCGAACGCTGCCCAACCGAGTTGAATCCGTCGATTGACCTCTCGGTCGAAGTTGGACTTACCTAGTCGGACTATTTGTCCCAGGTAAACATACTCGTCAACAACTTCGAGCTTAGTGTTCCCAACAACTACCGGCATAGGTGTGACATGGACATTAAACATGATCTTTGTTTTGTCCATGTTCATCTTAAGACCTATCCGTTGGGAAACACTATTGAGGTCATTGAGCATAGTGCTTAGGTCCTCCAGCGATTCTGCCATAAGGACTATATCGTCGACAAATCGAAGGTGAGTGATGTACTCGCCATTGATGTTGATACCGTATCCTTTCCAGTCCAGAAGCTTGAAAACATCTTCCAATGCAGCGGTGAAGAGTTTCGGGGATATGACGTCACCCTGTCTTACACCTCTCTGCAATTGGATAGGTTTCGTACTCTGGTTCTGTACTCGGATAGCCATCGTAGCCCTACTGTACAAGCACTTCAACACTTCGATATACCGACAGTCAACTTGGCATCGCTGAAGGGACTGCAGCACCGCCCAAATTTCGACGGAATCAAAGGCTTTCTCATAGTCCACATACGCCAGACATAGTGGCAAATTGTACTCCTCGGACTTCTGTACAATTTGCCGAAGGGTATGTATGTGGTCTATGGTGCTAAAGCCTTTTCGGAAACCAACTATTAATATTAGGTAAATTATTGATATGTTAGATCAAACTATTAAAACAGTTTTAAATATTTTCGACTATACCACTTATATGTAATAGCCACAATGTATAAAATACCAGTTACCAGGTGGGATTGTAGTTAAGCGGTGGCTTAACTACAATCCCAATAACTATACGTATGTACTTACGAAGTAAGCAACATTTGTTAGGAAGTAGTAAAGACCCATTTACGCTGTGTAAATGGGCCTTAAGACTCAAAGCAACGGATGCAACGATAAGGACAAAACCTCCCTTTAATAGGTAGGAGAGGCCCGTGTACAATAGTGGACTGTTTTACACGTGGTAGAGCCATGCTGCAGCTATATAAGTAGTATAGTTGTAGCACGAATGGGTCGGCTCGACCAGGTAAGGACCACACTCTCACAGAATACCAGCGTAAAATAGCAGTTTAACGCTGCTGTGTTTCGTATGGTGAGTGTAGAGAACCGGAGACCCTTTTTACTGGAAAAATAGTCATTCCATCTTAGTCCTCACGGGTGACAACGCATCTGTATTTTGATTCGCAAACGAGGATAGATGTATATTGTAGATGTCTATGGGCCACAGCAACCACTTAACACCGTTTGTCACCTTATCCTATAAAAAAAAACTTTTATTGTGGCCGGTAAAAAAGAGGAAGAAGTAATAAGGCTCAAAGTCAGTGAAAATATAGAAATTGCTTCCGCACAATTATAAGAGAGTATTGGAATCTACAGTAAGGGCTATTATATATTACTACAAGTACAATGAGCCAGGGTTGTCTGATCTAAAACAAACTAAGGATTTCTGAATTTTGTTCACGACGGCCAGTCTTACAGAAGACTAGCCATCTGCACAGAAAAGGATTACTGTACACGAATGTATGCGCAATTAAAGGTGCACTCTCTATTGCTTCCATGGGACGGCAGTCCACACACGACCAGAGAGAGTTCAGGCGAAGGGCCAACGGTTTAACGTGCTTTCCGGGACACAGGGGTAAAACACCGCAATTTACCTGTTACCTGACGCCAAGGTGTTACTAAGAATTTTTTAACAGATAAATGATTTTGTCTGGACCCGTAATTCCAACCTGGGACCTCAAGATCAGCAGACCATTAGGCAAACGACGCACTCAATAATATGATTGATATACATATATATAGGCACTTTTTATATTTTGGAATTAATTTTGTAATGTAGGTAATGGTGAACAATACTCAAAAAATAATATAGTTTTTAAGAACGTGTAGTCGCCTACTAACTAATTGCAGTGTGTAGATGTAACTTCTGTGCTAATACGAGTAGGTAATTGTATTGGAATCAATAAATTACAAAAACAAAATAACATATTGGCCAGGACATTCGAGATTGAGCTCGAGTGCTTCGAGTACCGTAAATTTTAACGAGTACTCGACCTCAATAGGCGTAAATATTCCATAAAAACAAATGAGTACGTACATCGTTTAGAATTTGTTGAATGAATTCGGTTCGTTTGTAACGAAGTACGGCGCCAACGAAGGGCCGATCCCAGATAGAAGCTATTTGCATCTCTAATTTGATATTCGAGGACTTCGGCCGTGCGCGTCCCCATTGTTGGCGTTCGCTATCTCCCGTGTATTCAAATGACACCTAATATTATTTCTAGGGAGTTTCGTCTGCTCGAATAAAAACAGCTCCGCGGGCCTAAGGATGTGTTTACATAGTACGTGTACCTTTTGTGCGACTTTAATTAAATAATCATACCAATATATTCCAAGCGACATCTGCGCGGCGGTTTGTGTACATTTATCTTTTAGACTTTATATAATATATTCTTTTCTATTTGAACTTACTGTACAGAAAGGCTTGTAAGTGTAGTGGTTAATCGCTTTGTCGCAGGTTTGATTCTCGAACAGAGTAATTATTTAAACATTTCACACAAATAGGTGGTTGCATTACTTTATTATACTAATTACTACTAATTGTGTGGGTTTTAAGCTCTTAAGTGAGACATTTCTAGTGTGTAATACTTTAAAAAATCTCGTGGTAGTCATGATCATGAGCCCGTGAACATTCCAACGCTGTAAACTTCCGAGTATATGGCTTTGCCGTTTAGAACATTAGCGGTCTTACTCATAAAAATTGACTTCATTTTAAGATACATTTAAAATAAATAAATTGCTCGTTTTCTCTGCACACAGTGACAATAGAAAGGGACAGGCATAACGATAATAATAAAGATAAATAATAAATAAAGATAATTAATACTAAATAATAAATGATACATACCGAGTAGTAGCGGTGTAGGAATATCCACTAGCCCATATCGTTCTGTGGGTGTCGTAAAAGGCGACAGAAGGAAACTGAAACACGAGATGAAAAACTCAAAATAATAAAAAACTACTGTTGGCAAACCGCCTGCCAATCGTTGCAACTATGACAAAACCTTCCTATGAGGCAATCTCTGGGGGAGGTCTATGTTCAGCAGGGAACTTTTATACGCTGTAATAGATAGACGGAATAAATGATATAAAGGATGTAAAAGAAGCGAGAGGTGTATCAGGACCATGCCAAATGTAATTCGGTAGTCTCTACCTAACCCTCTGGATAACAGGCATGAGAGTTAATATTATGTTTATTTTTTTTTCAAGCGATATCCAGTCATTGTAAGTAGGACTATAAATTGTTAAAATTTAACATGTTTCAACACATTTCATGTTGTAACATATTTCATTGAAATAACCTAATCAATTGAGGACATCTTTATGATGTATTTAAGAGACACTTTATCATCTCTTTTAAATTTACGATGGTTATCCTATGAAGTCTGACGAAAACGAGATTACGTGTACACACAATGCTTTGAAAGCACGCGATCGTTTGACGTTGACGTTTGAAATTTTAGCGCGGCTTGGTGTTTTCAGAAAGACAGCTGCTCCAATTTTCTTTTTCTTTTGTTTGAATTTTGACGGCACCATTGAAAACAATTTTATTTGAAGTGGCTAACAAAGTTATATAAGAGAGTTATTACAAAATGTCAAGACAAGAGTCGTCATAATTGGATGCACGGAAAATATTTTAAACATAAATGAATATTATTAATACATTATATGATGGGGTTATCAGTGATCATCGATACTCAGTGTAATATATCGATATTTTAACATCAAATGTGAAACATTGTAACGTCATTATCATGAACAGATAATCTCTAAATAAATTTTGCATGGATGCTACAGACTGCGGGTTTGAATTGCAGGATTCGTGGAATACAAAACATTGTTGTAAGTCTGAATGTTTGTTCGTGTGTAATTTATGTATTTACAAAGTATCGACGGAACAGAAGAAATTCCTAGTGTGGGTGTCACGCATTTTATGAAAAAAAAAACAAATCGTATCATCAATGACAGTCAGTAATATAATAGACACAAGTACGATATTATATTTAACCCTAACAAAATTATAAGTTACCTGTTTCAAAAAATAATAATTTGCTTAACATAGTTCCAAAAAATATTTGAAATAAAAACTACGACTTTCTTAACTTCGACTTTTTTTAATTACAGATTTAGGAAAGCCTAGAAAAATCTTAAGAATCTATGTCGGTATCGTTGCCAACAAAGAATTAGTATTGTAACTAGCAAATACTAAAATTGAAATGCCACTGACCCCATTTTTTTATTTTTACTTCTCTTTGTCTATACTCCATCTCATTTATGGGTTCCATACTTTTTTTTATGAGATATTTTTTTAATTTAATGGCGTAATAATGGTTTGCAAAATTTGAAGTTAGAAATTAATTTTATTTTTAAATACTTTACTTATTAAACAAAAGTATCTTTATCGCCATGTATTGGCGGCGTAAGTTAATCTACTCGTATTATTCCATATACCATATTATCCCGTGGGTAGCGTAAGGTAGGCAGAGAGAAACAGAAATAGGAAATGTGCAGCAACATCTTTCTGGTAGCAACTGCCTGTCAAGCGTGACCACTCCAAATTAAATGAAAAATATTTCTTTGACAGAGTACACCATGACGAAGTGTTTAGCTTTGGCTTTAGACCAGGCACACAGACCTGTATCTTGAGAACCATAAACTAAATATGGCAAATATCTATTTATGAAGCAATCTGTGGAGGATACCTACGTTCAGCAGTGGACTTGTATAGGCTGTAATGAATGAATGAATGAATAAATCCTTTTCAAAATTGCACAAATTTATGAAATAACTTTTTAATTATTTTTTGGCTTAAACATCTGATGTGAGCGCTCGGCTCCTGGACTACAATGGCTAACTTTATAATTAAAATCATTATTCAGCTAATTATTTAAAATGAGCGACGGATAAAACAAAGAACTAGAATTTGACAGACGTTTCTTGTTAAAGCGAGGTTCAATTTCACGGCCTACCGCAAGCGGGCACAGCACGCCAAGAAAATTCGACAGGCCGGTGTTTTCTTTCACTTTTCCGCTCCATTAAATAAGAAACCGCGAAGTTGTTCTTTGATCTATTCAGAGATATATTTCACTTAAATTTTACTATCGGGAAATGTCCTTCATCGACCCATTTTATTAATGCGTGCTATAAATTGTAATATAATATTAACTCGTCAACAAGGTCATTGCTCGTATCGTCTCTATTCAAGTCAATTCAGCGCAACACGAGAGCCGTTCTTAATATCATACGATAACATTAAAAAATATATGGCCATTGTTGATATCATACATTTTTATAATCACTATTATAGTGATACCAATATTTTTTTTAAATTTATTACACCAAATACTTATGATTAAAAACTGAACGTATAGCCCGAGTTAACTATGACATCATGACCGACCTCAGTCTTCTCCGTGACCATGGGTACTGGGAATATAAAAATATGAAATTAAACCGAGTAGTGGTAGCATACAAATATCCACTACAATGTACACAATACAAAATGTGTTAATAAACAAGTTTAAATGTTTTATTAAAGAAAAACTGTACAAAAGGGTTATTATAATATGAAAGGATATTAATAATCCCTGGTAATGAGTTGATCGCTGGTTCTATTAAAATTTATTTAAAAATTGTACAAAGAATATTATTGCAAAGTGAAATATGTTTAAAAAAAGTCCCGCTGGGTTTCTTGCTGGTTTTTCCCAGGACGGATGTATTTTTCGAACCAGTGGTAAATAAAAAAATTACTTTCAATAAGTATTATGTAATAATCTACATTGAATGAAAAACGATCTATTCTATTTTAGTCTATTCTATCCCCCCTATGACGCAATCTCTATAGATTACCTAGACTCTATAGTGAGACCTGGTTCAGCAGTGGACTTTAATAGACGATAACCGTAACTAAATTAAACGCGTTAATTCATCATTTACAGATCAAGTAAATAAAATATCTAATAAAGTATTTGTTTGTTCACAGGTATTTGTGAAAAGTGTTTCCGGAGTTTTTGATCTCATGTTCTCGAAGCGCTCGTGCCGATAACAGTGTTAGTGCGTGGGTTGTGTGGATGTGGAACGCTGAAAGCTGATCGAGCTGGCGTGGTACGGGGCCGGCGGGGGTGCGATGCAGGCGGGAGGAGGGTGGTTCGTCCCCTGGACGATGGGTATGCAGAAGTTCGCGGTGGCACTGCCGATGGGCGGTGTGGTGCCATTCGTGCCACCGCTGCTAGCAGCCCTACCACCAGCCCCACCGCCGTTACGGCTCATCGCACCTCCCCCATTGCCACATCAGTCGCAGATAGGAAGAAAGGTACGTGTTAATGGAAAACATATGGACTATCTTGGTAGCGTAGTGCTTATAGATAATATCGGAAAGAAAGACGAGCATCATTCAGCATTGTGACAAAAAATTAATGTTTGTACAAAATACAACTCTTCAAGTCTAGAATATTCTAAATAATTATTGTTTTTAAGATTTAGCCTTTTAAGCTCTTGCCTTGATACACTTGGTAGACGGATTGGCGGTTGCAGTACTAAATGTAGCTGGTCTGGGTATTTTACGTGTGGTGTATACGACATTGATATATCCCATCTATCGGAATTCTTTTTTTTATATAATCGGGTGACAAACGAGCACACAGTCCACCTGATGGTAAGTGGTTGCTGTGGCCCATAGACATCTACATTTATCCTCGTTTGCGAATCAAAATGCAGATGCGTTGTCACCCGTGAGGACTAAGATGGAATGCCTTTTTTCCAGTAAAAAGGGTCACTCACCATACGAAACACAGCAGTGTTAAGCTGCTATTTGACGCTGGTATTCTGTGAGAGCGTGGTCCTTCCCCGGTTGAGCCGACCCATTCGTGCTACAACTATACTACTAATATAGCTGCAGCATGGCTCTACCACGTACATACGAGTATAACGTTCTTAGATAGAGAGAGAGAATTTATTTATTCAACGCTTACGACAGTCACGTGGCAAAATAGGGTGATGCATTCTCCTACAGCGCTAAAACACAGCCAATATAAATGTCGCAGGTTTATGATAAAATCAGATTAAGCCTAGGCAGATAAAACCTAGGCTTTTGATCAAAAACCGAAAGAAAACAAAATTACGTATACACCACCATAAACCTGAGAAAATCTAGTTTTTTGATCAAAACTCGAGATTGATTTAGTCTTATTATAAAATCAATCTAACCTTACATTTTATAATAAACCTAAACAAATTCGGGTGTTTGATCAAAAAACAGGATTTTTTCATGTTAGTGATAATATTGAGTAATAACTTTGTCTTCTTCCGGTATTTGGTAAAAAGCCTAGGTTTTTGATAAAAACCCTGATTTAATCATAAACCTGCGACATAAATATTTAGAGCAGATATAATTTCGAGATTCCTTAGTGAATAATGATAAAGTAACATTATTTTACGTGATATGTGTCGAAGCGAAAATTGGTTTTATAGACAGTAGCTCGAGCACGGTAGATTCATGTGCCAAATTGCGAATATCACTTGCGCGTCACAACACGTGAGCATCTTATATGAAAATAATGTATGTTTAAGCTTTAGTTTACCGCATCTCTTTGACGCGCCCCGACAGCGTTTTCAATATCCTTTGACACTCCTGTGTAATCAAAGGGGAACGGGAAAAAAACGCAATCTCTTTTGTTAGTATATTGACGACTAAACCAACATATTATGCTTAAGCATTCGTACTATATTCTGTATTACGAGTACCAATATAAACAGTCCGAGATTACCAATGTGAGCGTACGCATAAGTGCTCATAGTTGCAGGAAATGGATAGAGGGAAACCTGAATGTTCGAAAAATAAAAGGAGAACGTGTGAATTCATTGTTTAAAAAAAGCTATTGTGCGTAATAACCTACTCTATTACTGTTAAATTATAAATCAGGACAGGAACTGTACCTAGTCGCAAATAAAAAACTGTCAACTCCCTCGACCCTCGTATCAAATTACTTTTTTACCATGGAGAAATACTCATGGATACTTTCGGCTGCAGGAGCAACACAAAGGTTATGCCGAACTCCTACCGACTTAAACCCCACGGTGGTCTCCTTTAGCGTATGTGAGGGATCCCGGGATCTCCGTTCGGAAACGTTTTTTTTTTATATGAGAGGGGGCAAACGAGTATATACCCGATGGTAACTGACTACCGCTGCCCATGAACAACTGCAATACCAGGGGGATTGCAGATGCGTTGCTGGCCTTTTAAAAAAGAGTAGGTTCTTTTCTTGAAGGTGCCTAAATCCTATCGGACCGAAAAAATTCTGGTTGTATTCGATTCCACAAGGAAGTTATGAGAGAAAGAAAACTTATTCTAAATCTGTAATTCTAAATAGTGGATCGCTAATCGTCCAGATGGTACGGATGGTATCTCGAGTTCTGTAGCGATATGCGATGGTGAAATGGAGCGGCTGGAATTAGTCTGAACTATTCTTCTGAGCACTCCCAGTGAGTCAAGCCGATCAGAAAGAGCTCGGGTTCTAACAATTCGAGCCGCTCTGTGCTGTATGCGATCAAATGGAATGAGCTGGCACTGGGGAGCCCCGGCCCAGAGATGGGAACAGTATTTTTTTGCGGCCGAACTGTGCCGAACTGCGCCTTCTAAAGTTGCAGGCGGTGTGCCGGCATGAAATAATGTCCCGCTCTCCTGATCACGCCAAGCTTTTTAGAGGCCAATTTGGCCTTCTCTTCAAAGTGACCATGAGGAGAGGAGCACGAGGGGGACGGAGCGTTGACTTCATTAGACGTGACCTATCCAACTTAACGTTTAGGTTCAGTCTGCCTCTCACCATTCGGTGATCGCTGCCGGTTTTCACCCTCGCGATCACTGAGACATCACTGAACAGTTATCGTCTGGTCGTCATAATGAAGTCAATCTCATTTTTTGTCGAACCGTCGGGGCTTGACCAGGTCTACTTCTTGTGGGGCCGCTTCTGGAAGAAAGAGTTCATCATAAAGAGTCCCTCTTTCTCCATGAAGTCGACCAGCTACTGGCCCCTTGGGTCCCGTTGCAATATTCCGAAATTCCCTACTTTCAGCTCACCGTTCTCTCTTGTGCCTAGTTTTGCGTTGAAGTCTCCCATTAACACCGTATAGTGGGTTTTGGAGGAATGCATGGCTCTATAGATATCCTCATACATTTCCTCCACCTCCTGATCGGGGTGTGCCGAGGTTGGTGCGTAAACCTGTATGACCTTCAGCGAATACCGTTTGGTGATTCTGAGTATAAGGTATGCAACCCTCGTCAACACACTCCCAATCTTTACAACGTTGTTAACGAGAGACTTATGGACGATAAATCTGACACCTCCTTGGGACAGATGATCGCCCTCCCGGTGATAGAACAAATTGCCGGATTCGAGGGTTACCGTGTCCTCCCCCTCTCTCCGGACTTCGGATAATCCTTTGACATTCCAGCGCAACTTGTCTATCTCTTCTTTCAGCTCCAGGATCTTCTCGTCAGTCGTCAGGGTGCGTGTGTTATAAGTTGCCAGGTCGAGTCGTCGTAGGTGGCAACCGAACCTCCACCAGAGATTCTTAGCACCCCTTGCCCCGCCGTTACCATGGTCGCCACCGTAGCCAGGAATAGCGGGGCCGCCGGGGACTGGGGGCCGTCTCTTTGTTACTCTCATCATAGGGGGGTATTTGCTATAGTTGCCACGCTTAGCGAGCAGGTTGGCGAACGCAGTTTTTTATTGTTGTTTTGCTGTTATCAGAAAGATGCTGCTGCCCATCCTCTGCCTCAGTTTCCGTCTGTCGCCTTTTACGACACCCATGGGAAGATATGGGGTACTGAGTATTCTTACCCGCCACTACACGGGGCTGTAATACAACTGCTCTCTATATACTCCTTTACAGGAAACAGTGCATGCACTGTTGCTTGGCCGCAGAAGTACTTAAGAGGGTGGTACTTACCCAGACGGACTATTAAGTAGATAGGGACTCCTACCACCTAGTATAAGGGTGCTTTTCCACCAGAGATGTACTATGCGGCTATGCTGCGAGGATGTGAAAGCTAAGCTATGAAACTATGTGACCTTTTCCACTGATGCTAAGCAATGTAGCGGGGCGAGTAAGATGTGACGAAGATGCGCAGCTCGAGTTATGCGATGTCTCGATAGTAGGGAAGACACGGGGAGCTCTGCTCTGCACATAGCTAAACTACTCGCGACTATCAATAGCACGCATCCATAGCGCGCAACTAGAGCACGCATCCATCCATATAAAAAAACATAGCTTAGTTGAACCTGTTTCCACCAGTTCTAAACTATATGAACCAATTAATATGATTGGTGGATATCAAACGCATCTATAGCAACGTCGCATAGCACATCTCTAGTGGAAAAGCACCCTTATACTGTAATATTGACGGCTCCGTATCTCTGTCGCTTAGCATTGAGTTGCGCTCTATTCTCAACTAGTGTCTATTCAAACTTTCATGAGTTTGAATCAATTTTCGAAACACTCAGTCCGTCTCAGTCACCTCTTCTACCGAATGTGTGAAGGCTGCTATCACATCTTCCGGCAATGAGAATTGTACGTATAACATCATGGCGCCGTGGCGAAGCATTGACTTGCGCCGCTAAAGCCCGGCTGTTAGAACTCCGCACGTAACTACGCACGTTTATATGGCCTACAAATAATTGATTCGGGTCCGAATGTTTGTCCTTATACTATTTATTCATTTAAACTGTCTCTAAGATACAGGAGAAGGTCCTAGTGTGGGAGTAACTTTTATTCTATAACAAAAAAACCAAAGCACACGTCAAATACACAAAACGAAAACAAACAAAACGTAAAAAAAAAACATTAGTTGAAAATCGTTTGATAGAGTACACAGATTAGCTTTGTGTAATTTTACAAAGAATATAAGTAAAACATGAAGTCCTCTTTCGCAATATATTACGACACGAAAAAGTTTTTAGTGAACCTTTTTGTTATCTAATGATACACCGAACGGCTCGGACGTCGAGATATAAAGGATAAAGCAATTTGAAGTTTTTCGCCCCTAAATGGTTATAAATGTACTTATTCGGTGATCTATGTTGGTCATTTATTTTATTTGATAACGCCAAATTTACTTTGTAATTAAATCTGTTTATTATAACGTAAAAGTATATCACTTTTCTGTTTATTTGACGTGTTACAAAGATTGTCTCTTTTTTTTAATGAGGTTTATATTATAGGTGATATGTGTTTGACACTACGTAATTATACGCGCGGGGCACTAATGTGCCCCATAATAAATTAGAGTTTTTTTTTGCCATCAAGGTAGAATTAAAACATAAACATATTTATATGAAATCAATCTTTATTGACGTTTATATTGGAAACAAAAAATAAGTCTTATTTTAGTCAAGCCAAGAAAATGAATTATTACTTATACTATCAAAAATCAACATAGGAATACCAATTTGAGATGTTAGTCATCATTCGAAGACCTATTGAAATCATTCAATCTTTGTTTAGAATATTGAATACATATGCTAAATTTCTAGTCATTACACCTTAATATAAATATCATCCTTGATGTGATGTTTTGATCGATCGATCTTTGGCTTTTTCATAGTCACAAAATCCGGTCTTAGGTCTTTTCCGCAGTATATGTTACTCCTGACCTACGATATAATTTTGATTTATACCTAAGAAGAAAATAACTAAAATTTCTTAGCTCAATGACATATCAAATTTGTAGTTACGTAATTACACGCGTGCATCTTAATTAAATAATGTTTAGAAAATTTTTATATGCCACCTAGGGCTTCATCACCTTACCGCAGAGATGGTATTGTAGTCAAGCACTGGCTTATTATAAGTAAAAAAAAAAAGTTATAGTCACTATGACCAACAAAATTGTTTTATGTTAATAGTCATTAATTGTCCACATACAATTGTGTAGAAAAAATTTAATAGCACACCTAACTAGTTTATAGAGCCTCGTAAGAAATATAGGTCTAATATTATTTAAAGTAGGGCCATTAAATTTTATTACGACTGGAATGGTTGTTCCAAGCATACCTTTATTGCCGAGCCGCACAGAATTAAATCCCTTATTTTTTCCGAGCCGAAATTTATGTGGCCCTGCGATATTTAGTTATTCGAAATCTGAATTCGGTTGGTGATCGCAGATTCGACCATAATTTGAATCGAGGAGATTGTGAAGCATTCGACACGAAAACTGCACACCTGAGATCGCGGTAATTGGAAAACGACGATGTAAAACCTATTTAAAAGTAGTCATGAGTCGTTTATTATACTTTCTTTCTATTTACTTGCATATAAAAATGTACATTGCACGCAGGAAAATATTAGGACTGGATATAAGTTTAGAACGGTACTTTGACGGTAATACATGACACAGAACGACAATCTAGGTTCTGTGATGTTAGTGCTGCTAGCCAGTTCGCTTTTACAACTTCATCGGACTCAATTATCATTCTGAATGACGGACCTTTACGTTACGTCAAATCATTTTATCGAATTTCAGGACTGGCTGCATAACAGTGAAGAGGTCTCTAAGCTGTTGTAAAATTACTATTTCTCAAAATTGTCAGTGACAATGTCAAAAGTAGATTTATTTTCTCTTATAGTTTCCCAGCGCATTAAAAAAGTTGTTTAAAGTAATATTTCTCTTGATTTTGTCCATTTGTGTTGTTCTTTTAGTGTATCACGATTCGTTAAAATCACTTAACATTAATATTGATAACGAAACAATTTTCTGATTGTTTTGAGAATGTTAGCCATATCATTGACGCTGTTTCAGAACTGAGCTGTTGCATGACATGCCAATTCGAAGACAATCATGTGTGCAGGTCAATCGTAGCTTGCATGATGAAAACTTAAATTAATTGTCAATCAGCCGCTAGTACGTAGTTTACATGTCATTCGCGTCAATCAATATAATTAAACAGCCCTGCGTACGTGACAGCAACGTGTAGCTTGTCACTCCGCATTATCGTCTAGGACCCAGCCAACTTTTCCTACACTAAACGTCAATCTTCATGACACTGAAGTTGGTAGGTAGTAGGTATGCAATGCGGTGCGAAATGTCTGTTTTACAGTACATATGATCTTTTCCTTGAAATTACATAGTAACAAGAAATAATAAATGTTAGATTTTGTAAATTCTGATTTACTCTGCTTCTGTTTTGATGATTCTGATTTAGTCTGCTGTTGTTTCGAAGTATGCCTTCATGTATAAAATAAAAAATGAAATTTAAAGAAAATAGAAACAATAATGAAAACGTTACATTACCACCCGCAATTGTATATTGAATTAGTACTAAACCTGGAAGTATTTTAGCAAAAACAATGTACATACAAACGCCAAAGATATTTTGGCGGGCATTAAACTGGGCGGCCGCAAACGCTTGAACTGTTTAGTTTTTTTTTTTCAGATAAATTTACGAATTTATAAAATGTATTCTCACCATAATCTAAAAGTTAACAAGTCTTTTTTTAATTAATATAAGTTTTACGGTTTCATTATAAAATTTCTGCAAGGCACAGGTTTAAATTGCGATTTAGCGCATCTTTATTGTTTTTATTTTTTAATCTTTATTAATTTTAATCTTTATTACATTTCCTAAGAAAAGAAATCATACCAAAGGCAGACCTAATGCCTAAAGGCATTCTCTACCAGTCAACCCATGGAGTGGTGAGAATTTAACGTAGATGTAGCAATTGAAAGATTATGTTGTTTTTTTTACAATGCCAATTATTGCGATGAGTTTCCGACTTCATTCAACCCTTGTCTGTGTGAGCAATTTTTATAAAATTACTTGCTTTTATTACAATTAAGGAGATTTTAAAGCTGTAAAAAGTAATTATACGAGTAGTATTGCAACGATGCCTCATGTTAATTGATCGTGTTTCTGACACAGTACTTAAAGTCACCCCAGACACTATCACAATAGAAACTAGGTATAGGTATATAGTCATTTATGTAACATATAAGATTGTATGTATACATATACATATAGTCAGTAGTATGAGGATATTCTATACGTCGTAAATTGCATAATATGTTCTAAGTTTTATCGATAATAGCTTCTCTGTGAAATTTGAAGTTCAGAACGTAACACCAATAAAGTAACTGCCACGTGTATCTGTGCCCGTTACCCTGATTAAGACATCGCTGTGACAACTGATACGACTGAAATAGGGTCGTCAAACGAAAGTAAATCCGGTCACGTTTTCATAGCACGAAACCTTTGCAATAAGATACCTGTCAGGAAAATGTTCGTACAGTCCTACGTAGTTACATTTTTAGGTTATATAGGAATAGTAATTTTTGTCTTCCAAAAAAAAAAATCTTTTTTAAATAGAGTTAATGTGAAAAACGAGCATAGTCCACCCAATGGTAAGTGGATGCCTTGGCCCATAGACATGTCAATATATTCGCATTTGATAAAGAATCAAAATGTAAATGCGCGTTGTCACCCCTGAGGACTGAGGTAAATACATAGATAGAAACGAAATAAAATCCGTAATAAAAAATACTATTTTACCCAATGTGCGTTTTCGCGTATAAGAAATAACTAAGTTACTAGTGTATTACGAACCGTAATATTTCATATTTCTATATAATATCTTTATATATAAAAATTACGTGTCACGTTGTTTGTCAGCGATGAACTCCTAAACTACTGAACTGATTTCAATGAAATTTTGCACACTGTGTGCAGCTTGTTCCAACTTGCGAGATAGGATAGTTTTTATCCCTATAAGTGACCCTCAATATTTTTTATTACGAATTTAATAATTTTTATAGGACACAGGGTCGTCGGAGAGGGCAGAGCAACGTCTGCCTGGCCAGCTAGTATTTCTATAATATCTCTATATTGAGTTTGCTTTGAATATCGGATTTACAGTTTAAATTTGTCCTGATTTTCTCTTATTCTATGATCGCATGTCCTTCTGTTCTCCTTTTTTGACCAATCAATATAACAATTTCTTATTTTGTATAACATTCGCCAAAAGTTCCAGACCGTCGCCTGATCTGTATTCTATTTTAATGATATTTAAACCGAGAAGATTACCATCTTGCTTCAGGGTCTAATCTAATTGCCCATATGTCTTTATTAAGTTGATAATCATTACAATGACTGTCCATTGCTCGCGGCGTCCCGTTCCTATGAGCACATATATGACCAGGGATCATTTATTCCCAACGATAAACAGTAACTAGCAGACAAATTAATAGAGTCGTAATTTATTTTGGACTTAATCTCGACAGTAGCCTATTCGGGACTTATTTACTAGTCCCTTAAATCTAGCTTTCGCGATCGTTTGCTTCAAATTCTCGATGTCGATGCTATCGCGCGATAAAGTCGTACGATTACTAGTAATGGTGGCGTTAACGAAGCTATCTATTCATTTCTGAGAAACTGATCTCTTTATACGTAGTAAATGTATGTTCGGTTTATTTCATTTCTTTTTAACCAAGATTATGACATACGTTCTTTTTACTAAGATAATGACGTACTTCAGATGCGTTTAAAGCATTTAAGCAAGCTCTTTATCGTTTCTCGTGTAAAAGAGCTACTAAAATTATAGGCTCCGAAGCTTTTCATTTTAGTTATTTACGACCGAACTGTTCTTTGTTTGGTTTTTAATAATAGTAAGAAAGAAATAGTAACTTGCTGACTGCAAGTTTGCAAACTCTACGATTTTTCTCTTTTGACATTTAAAAACTAATAAAAAGTTTTTAAGAATTCTGCTAAAGAGAATCAATCAGCTGCTTTGTTCCGTAGCACGTTATTAAAGAAACCCTGTTAGTTTTTAGGGTTCCGTACCCAAAGGGTAACCAACGGGACCCTATTACTAAACCTCCTGTCCGTCCGTCCGTCTGTCTATCGGTGGGCTGTGTCTCATGATTTGTAATAAGTATCTGAACATATAGACTGTTGAAATTTTCACGTAATGTGTAATTCTGTTGCCGCTATAACAAGAAAAAATAAAAATAAATTAAAAATTTAAGGGGACTCCCATACTAGAAACCTGTGTGGTAGTGCGAAACCCTTCATATGCGAGTCCAACTCGCACTTGGGCGGTTTTTTTTTTCTTATAAATTCAGAAACAAGGGAACCGAAGGAAGTGTCAAATCAAAGTTTTGTAAGAAATGCATAAATTTGCTCGCTCTTTCTCTCTCTTCTCTATGACCATAGAAAGAAACAGG
Source organism: Parnassius mnemosyne (assembly GCA_963668995.1). Classification (NCBI taxonomy): domain Eukaryota; kingdom Metazoa; phylum Arthropoda; class Insecta; order Lepidoptera; family Papilionidae; genus Parnassius; species Parnassius mnemosyne. The sequence goes on from CAVLGL010000148.1 coordinate 44,722,128, forward strand.
TACAGTGATAATTAACACTTAAGTAAGCAATTTTGAACGGTTCTACGTAAGGCCGTTCGTATATATTTAAACTTCAAAGAACATAAAAATATTAAATGGTTTCCAAGCTTTCTTCCCTCCCACAAGAGTTTTGTACTTTTTAACAGTTTTAAAATGCATGAGAAGATATTATATGCTAAAGCGCAGCATTGTCGGTGGGCGCAAGACTTGAAATTAATCCATCGGAACTAAAATTAACATGTTACTTGATCAACGCCGGCTTGCCCGGCAACCTTTTTTAATAGTGGCATTCAAGTTATAAATCACTTTGTAATTACTGCGATGCACCAAGTCCGACAACCATTTGCTAACTCACCCACTTATTAGTGCCTTCGGCGTTTAACTGCGGCCGCACCACCGTATTTGTTTTCTTCTAGCAGATTATTTTCAAATAGCAATAAAAAAATAGCAGTAACGCGTGACCGTCATCTCTTTTTATTAAAACGAACACATGCTCAAATTTTAAATATTGTTTTTCATGCATTTTCATTTCTGACAGGGTCTAGGGCAAGGAAAGGTCCGTCGCGCTGTCCCAATGCTTATTGGCAAACTTCACATGTCTTCGAAATATTTTTTTTTCTTATTTGTCAGTCATGCAGGTTTCTTCACGATGTTTTCTTTCACCGCCGAGCACATGGTAAACGAGAAGAAAAAGCACTTAAAATTGCAATTAACAATTTCATTGGTGCCGGCGGGGATCGAACCCGGGTTTCTCGCGTACTGTGAAACTTACAGCGAGCGCTAACCATGTGAGCTACCACGGCTCACCCAGACCCCTCTCAGAAATGAGAGGAGGCCTGTGCCCAGCAGTGGGACGTATATAGGCTGTAACTTTATGCATTTTCATTGTTTTGTAAAGTTACCAGTAATTGCAATTTGATATGACAGCCAGTGTGCGAGTAGCCAGTGATCGATCTCCGCCAGCACCAATGAAATTGTTAATTGCAATCTTAAGTGCTGATTTACCACGTGCTCGGCAGTGAAGGAAAACATCGGGAGGAAACCTGCATATCTGAGAAGTAAGAAGACAAATATTTTCAAAGATATGTGGAGTTCGCCAATACGCATTGGGGCAGCACGGCGGACATTTGCTTGCCCTTAAACCCTCTCAGAAATGAGAGGAGGCCTTTGTTCAGCAGTGAGATTATATGTATGTATGCATGTAGACTGTAATTTCACTTTTCATTTTGACTTTATGATATTTTACTTTAACTTTAACGTCGATTTTGCATTCATTTTTCAATAAATTAAAAAAAATGTATAACAACAGTTTTATTTTGTTATAGACGTAAAACGAGTTTAAGACAATATAAACCGTTTGGTTCGAATGACGACAGCAAAATGATTGACAACAAAAGGGTGGAGACCAATCGAACGTCTGGTGGTCCGATGATGGAATGAAGAGGGACGAATGAAGTCATGTAATTCCTGGACACACTCCGAAATTTATCCTATAAAAAACCGAAAGACCACATGAGCCTGTGCTCGCAGCTGCTAAGATTGGTTCTAACCATAATGATGTCAACAAAAAGCCTCTTAGCACGCCTTTGTATTGAGTCCAATGCCGCTTAGTGGCATTAAGCAGCACCAGCCCATATATGGCAGCAATACTCCATGCACGACCGGACTTGCGCTTTATATGGTGTACTCGTAAGCGTTTGTCTCGACGTGAAGTATTGCTGCACCTTTGCAAGGTCACCTAAATTCTTTGCAGCTGCTTTAGTCCTGGGCTGCTTTAGCTGAACCGCTCAAAGTTCAGGTTCGAAGAAACTCAAGTAACTGAAGACGATCGTTGAATTCTAATGACACATTTCAGAAAGAAGAATCCAAGGTGAGCTGGCTCCTATAAGTGCTGCAATTTACATACCTACCATATCTGTATTTCGATCTTCAAGCCGATTCATATTTTTATCTACTCTACGCATTTAAGAAAAAATCAAAAACATTAAGGGTGTAAACTTAATAACTGTTATTTTACCCTACGACGCAAAAAAAGGGGTGTTATAAGTTTGACCGCCATGTGTGTCTGTCTGTCTGTCTGTGTATATCTGTGGCACCTTATCTCGTAAACGGGTGAACCGATTTCGGTGCGGTTTTTTTTCATTTAAAAGTAGGTTTTCTACATGTTTTATTAAAATCGGTTCAGCCGTTGCGAGTTCTTTAGCTGTTTGTTAGCTGCGGTTGTTATTTTCGGGTGTTTTTTAAATTTTAAATTTTTCAAGATTGCGATAAAAATCTGTGTGCTGTCGTGGTAACGTTATTTTACTTAATATTTATCATCGTTTCCGATCGTCAAGCTCTTCAAGTATGGGTTTTGGGTTATTACAAAGTATAACTGGCCTTACAAATGTTTTTCTTCCATCAGAAGCAACAGTGGCAAACTGATCCAACCCCCTAATTAATACGAGGCCCCTGAGGACAACGAGTCTCAAAACAACAATGATCTATTAATAGAGGCGGAATCGACCGAACACGATCTGGCGTTAATTGGACTCATCTCGCGTTAATTTGTTCTTGATTTTACTGTCTACAATTTATACAGACTTGGATCTTAACGTTCTGATCGAAGTCCGTGAACAAGGTGTTTCTGTGATTTATTTTTTAGTTTAATTTTCTCAACTGAAGTGTTATTTTATATAAAGAACTTATATAAAGGACATTTATTTATTTATTTACTGTATGTACACAACAGTTTATATTCACTTTTACGTAACATAAATACCTAATATATACAAAGTTTTGACCTGGAATACAAACAAAAAACGCATACATACAGTTGCAACATGCATTATACGTAAACATCTATGAAAAAAAAAAGATCATTAAGACACTGTGTTATTTTTGAGATTTGGATAAACACGTGTACTGGTTTTACAATTATGCAAATCACAAAATGAAGCTGGATTTTCACCAGGTGATAATAACCGCAAGTATAAATTATATATTCTGTGTTATTCTTGTAGATATTAGTAAACGTTTCTTACACTATTTCACATATGTAATAATGCTGCAACAGTTATCTTTAGCCTGTGGTAGAGAATAGAGTAGAATAAAGAGAATTAGAAGTCAGTTTACCTACTTTTCGTCACGATTTGCCCGGTGCTGTTCCTCTTCAGATATTCCGTTGGTTCACATGGCACACACAGCCAATGGCTACTAACTGCGAACAATAGTGACTTATAACATTCCCGGCTTATTTATTATTTAAATTTTATATTTTTTAACACTATATCTACATTAGGATTTTCTAGAAATAATTGTTAGTATGGCTTACAAATAATAATTATTCCAAATCGGAATGTTTGTAGATGTGCAATTTATGTATGCAGAACGCCTTCACGGTACAAGATAAAATCTTACAGTGAGGGTGAAGATAAAAAAACAACGTAAAACTTAATATCAAAATAGAAAATATTACAAATATGACAATGATTTTAATTATGATATTTTATATACACATGATGCTCAGCAATGACCTCTTTCCTCTTTGAGTATCATCCTTTTCACTTAAGCTAGCAGCCGTCTTTTTCTTTTGAATAAATTACGATGTTTTCTTCTTAACAATATCAAAATGAATAAGTACTTTAATTTGAGTTATTTATCATTATCACTGCCTTTTAGGATAGGGCGAGAAAGATTCATATCGTATTTTAGTTCACCAATGGCCCGGGTCCTAGCTCCGTTTGTTGTACACTTCATGGATCGTAACGCTCATTGAGCAATAAGTCTGTTACTAGGTATTCATGTTCACTTGAGCTAACAGATTGGCCTATTGAACGTGTCTTTTTATAGAATTAGCGTGGCAAACCAGCACACAATCAACCTGATGGTAGGTGGTTCCTTTGCCTCATAAACATTTTCATCTATCCTCGATTAAGAATCAAAATGCAGATGCGTTGTAACACCGAAGCATAGAGCTAATATATTACCCTGGTATTTTGAGAGAGCTTGGTCATACTCTCGTCGCGCCGACTCATTTGTGGTGCAATCATAATATACCTGCAGCATGGGTCTACCACGTAATAAACACAAATATTTAAAATTATTTCTTCAATGTAAGTTGGATGACAAGTGCAATCAAACTGGTGTGTCGGTCGATATTTCAAAGACTTAATTTTTCTTGACATGTCAAATAGCGTACTTCAATATCGTTCGAGACAGGATCGCAATACAACTGCAACTGAATTTTTTTGCTGCTCCATATCAGTGCAGCTTTTAAGCTATATTAAACTTTGAGACTTAAATCATAGCCCTCAAATTACAATAATGCGCCATTGTGTATTGAACTCATTTTTAAAATATTGCTTTGTTTGCTGCTCTTGTTGATGATTGCATATCGTACCAATATATTTCCATCGTGAGCCTCAACTTTGCGTGCAGATTATTAATTGCTTCATTGATTTTCTGATTTGGTTTTTTCATAGTTGACGTGACGTGAACAATTATTAAGTCTTGGATCCACGTTAAGCGTTCGGCAAAATTTTTTTGAAATTAAAAAAAAATAAACAAATTTTTTATTTTTTATTTTTAAATACCTACTGGAATATAACCAACCAGTTTTAATTACTTTAAGTAATAATATTCACCTGAGACACTACGGACCTAAAAATAAAGTAAAGGTTAAGTACTGTATATCTGTCAATGTCAAACAAACTTGTTCCATTATAAGATAACTTGCAAAGTTGGATAACTAGCTGAGTCTATTTATAATTAAGAATAATAATAGATTTATTTAAATCACATTTTGAAAACATAATCATTTTCACAACCTGCCCAGTTGGCTAGTCTCTAGAACAGTACAATATATACGTGGTAGAGCCATGCTGCAGCTATATTATGGTTGTAGCATGAATGGGTCGGCTCGACCGGGGAAGGACCACGCTCTCACAAGATACCAGCGTCAAATAGCAGCTTAACGCTGCTGTTTCGTATGGTGAGTGTAGAGAACCGGAGACCCTTTTTACTGGAAACGAGGCATTCCATCTTAGTCCTCACGGGTGACAACGCATCTGCATTTTCATTCGTAATCGAAGATAGATGTAGATGTCTATGGGCCACAGCAACCACTTACCATCAGGTGGACTGTGTGCTCGTTTGTCACCCTCATCATATAAGTTATCCGTCATGGGATGTATTATATACAATACATCCCGGGACAGATAACTAACACAAGATTAGAACAAACAGACAGACAGACAAACAATTTCAAAATTGTGTTTTTGTTATAAGTACCGTATATACTTTCATATGCAGTTAGTAAAAGCTATTATTTTGACAATACAAACGGATACTTCAATTTTATTTATTTGATTACATATAGAGTATTGTATAGAGTATAGATAGTTACCAGGAAGATTTTACAGCCCATCTAGCCTTTCATTTCCCTCTGTCGCCTTTTCCGAGCCCCACGGTTTTATCGGATATTGGATTCTCTTACGTCGCCGCTATAAGACTTAATATTTAAATCAAGTACCACCTTGAACAAGACAAGTTGCGCTGGCATATTATAGGATTATCCGAAGTCCGAAGAGAGGGGGAGGACACGGTAATCCTCGAATCCGGCAACTTGCTCTATCACCGGGAGGGCGACCATCTGTCCCAAGGAGGTGTCGGATTTATCGTCCACAAGTCTCTCGTTAACAACGTTGTAAAAATCGGGAGTGTGTCGACGAGGGTTGCGTACCTTATACTCAGAATCACCAAACGGTATTCGCTGAAGGTCATACAGGTTTACGCACCAACCTCGGCACACCCCGATGAGGAGGTGGAGGAAATGTATGAGGATATCTCTAGAGCCATGCATTCCTCCAAAACCCAATATACGGTGTTAATGGGAGACTTCAATGCAAAACTAGGCACAAGAGAGAACGGTGAGCTGAAAGTAGGGAAATTTGGAATAGGGCAACGGAACCCAAGGGGCCAGCAGCTGGCCGACTTCATGGAGAAAGAGGGACTCTTTATGATGAACTCTTTCTTCCAGAAGCGGCCCCACAGGAAGTGGACCTGGTCGAGCCCCGACGGTTCGACAAAAAATGAGATTGACTTCATTATGACGACCAGACGACAACTGTTCAGTGATGTCTCAGTAATCGCGAGGGTGAAAACCGGCAGCGATCACCGAATGGTTAGAGGCACACTGAACCTAAACGTTAAGTTGGAGAGGTCTCGTCTAATGAAGTCAACGCTCCGTCCCCCTCGTGCTCTAATCCAAAGTCCCGAAACCTTTCAGCTCGAGTTACAAAACCGTTTTCAGTGCCTAGAAGACTGCAATGAAGTGGACGATTTGAATGACAAGCTCGTGGAAACTGTCCATGCGGTCGGAGCTAAGTTCTGCAAGACCCGCCGCAGAAGAACACAAAAACTCTCCGATCACACTCTTAATCTCATGGCTGTTAGACGGGAGATGAAGCTACATTCTTCAACAGACTTGACAGCATACAGGCATCTGAACAGACAGATCTCCAAATGCATGCGGCGGGACTTACGCAAATTCAATACAGCTCGTATTGAAGAAGCAATCGAGCGGAACCAAGGCTCCAAAGTCTTTGCCAGAGATCTGTCTGCCAGAAAGAGCCAACTGTCAAAGCTGAAGACAGAATGTGGCAGCATCGTTTCCGGGACACCTGAGATTTTGAGTGAGATTGAGAGGTTCTATGGGCAGCTGTACACATCATCGTTGGAGCCACACGCAAGTGTGAGTAACGATCCAAGAGCGAGTCTCATCCGACACTATTCCGAAGATATCCCGGATGTCAGTCTGAGCGAGATTAGGATGGCTCTCCAGCACCTTAAAAACGGTAAGGCCCCAGGCGAGGATGGAATTACAGCGGAGCTTCTGAAAGCGGGTGGAAGACCGGTACTTGAAGTCCTTCAGAAGCTCTTTAATTCCGTCCTCCATGGTGGCATTACACCGGAGGCGTGGAGCAGAAGTGCGGTGGTCTTGTTCTTCAAGAAAGGTGACAACGCTCTCTTGAAGAACTACAGACCGATTTCCCTTCTGAGCCGCGTCTACGTGCTGTTTTCGAGAGTCATTACGAATCGTCTCGCGCGCAGACTTGACGACTTCCAGCCTCCCGAACAAGCCGGTTTCCGAAAGGGCTTTAGCACCATAGACCACATACATACCCTTCGGCAAGTTGTACAGAAGTCCGAAGAGTACAATTTGCCACTATGTCTGGCGTATGTGGACTATGAGAAAGCCTTTGATTCCGTCGAAATTTGGGCGGTGCTGCAGTCCCTTCAGCGGTGCCAAGTTGACTGTCGGTATATCGAAGTGTTGAAGTGCTTGTACAGTAGGGCTACGATGGCTATCCGAGTACAGAACCAGAGTACGAAACCTATCCAATTGCAGAGAGGTGTAAGACAGGGTGACGTCATATCCCCGAAACTCTTCACCGCTGCATTGGAAGACGTTTTCAAGCTTCTGGACTGGAAAGGATACGGTATCAACATCAATGGCGATTACATCACTCACCTTCGATTTGCCGACGATATAGTCCTTATGGCAGAATCGCTGGAGGACCTAAGCACTATGCTCAATGACCTCAATAGTGTTTCCCAACGGATAGGTCTTAAGATGAACATGGACAAAACTAAGATCATGTTTAATGTCCATGTCACACCTATGCCGGTAGTTGTTGGGAACACTAAGCTCGAAGTTGTTGACGAGTATGTTTACCTGGGACAAATAGTCCGACTGGGTAAGTCCAACTTCGACCGAGAGGTCAATCGACGGATTCAACTCGGCTGGGCAGCGTTCGGGAAGCTACGACACATCTTCTCGTCAGACATACCTCAAAACCTTAAAACGAAATTGTACAACCAGTGCGTGTTGCCAGTGATGACTTACGGAACTGAGACGTGGTCCTTCACTGTTGGCCGTATGAGGAAGCTCAAGGTCGCTCAGCGAGCTATGGAGAGGGCTATGCTCGGAGTTTCTCTGCGTGATAAACTTAGGAATGAGGATATCCGCAGTAGAACCAGAGTGACCGACATAGCCCAACGGATTAGTAAGCTGAAGTGGCAGTGGGCCGGCCATATAGCTCGAAGAACCGACAACCGATGGGGAAGAAAGGTTCTCGAGTGGCAGCCTCGTACCGGTAGGCGAAGTGTAGGGCGTCCCCCCACGAGATGGAGTGACGACCTGGTAAGACATGCAGGAAGTCGATGGATGCAGGTGGCTCAGGACCGTGTTTTGTGGCATTCTTTGGGGGAGGCCTATGTTCAGCAGTGGACTTGTGAAGGGCTGTAATGATGATGATGATGATGATGACCACCTTGATTAACAAATCGCCTTTTATTTACCTAAAAATGTTCGGCGGTGGTGCAATCACTACACTGCACGCGGACATCAATGGCATCCGAAGTAAGGGCCGACTATTTAAAATTCGACACACACTGCCTCGTGCACGAACGATGGCATTTTACAACTTAACAGTGTGTCGGATGCGATGCGAATGCTCGACCAACTCTAAATTGATAATTATTCACGTACTGTGTGCTAGGTTCAATTAGTTTATAATTAACTGGCTATGGTAATGGTAACCACTTCGCTAGACTCAAAATTAATTATTACGTTGTGTTAATAGATACATCGTACCAGGTAGCAATTAGTAGTTATGTATATGAAAATTAATTTTCTCAAGGATGACCTACATATTCTAAAAAAATTGGAAAGTAAAAAATTATCTAAATACAAAATTTCGTCTTATTCGTTAGAGCCGTTTTCGAGAAACCAATTTCGTATTTAACTGGCCATAAAAATGTTACAATTTAAAAAGTTTTTATTTTCTTTTATCTAAATTCAAATTTGGAATGTGTATAATTATGTAAGAAACTTTAATTAATTTTCCGTTATGGAGTGGGGCTTTAACAAAACCAGAATCTCAGTAATTGCTTAGCGCTAAGTGGGTATGTTGCCGTCCTTCGTTTATAACAGCCATAAGTTTGTTTACGCGCGGGCACAGGTACGTACTGGAGTCTTTATTAAAAATAGTAGAATTGGACTCAGAACCTCAGAACGTGGAGATATGTTATGTGGATTCCAAAGTTTTTCGAGTTCTCGATAATTGGAGCAGTTAACTTCCATACGGCATGCCATTAAAGTTTGTTGCAGTTGCAGGGTCATCCCGTAGATAGTCTCATAGTGGGGACCCCTCCCCACTATAGTTTATTTTGCCATAGTTGCCACTCTTGGCAGGTGGGTTGGCAACCGCTGTTTATTATTTGTTAAATTGTTGTTCTTGCTTTTTATTTGTTATTATAAAGAAGCTGCTGCCTATCTCTTGGTTCTTTCTCTCTATCGCCTTTTACGTTATCCGCCGGAACGATATAGAGTAGTGAATATTCTTACACCACCACTACACGGTAAATCATTGATTTTATACCTTGTCCTTGTCACCGAACTACGTCATTATCTTTAAATGTAAATATTACATATTATATATATATATGATTTCTTATATTTACGCGAACATTACACATTGAATAAAACTACTTGTACGGATTTTATCACGTTTAATTATTGGTATAATTAAACGCGATAAAATATGTTATGTTTATTATCTGATAAATTATAATATATCATTCAAATTATAGCCTAAACTGTAATTACAAAAAGGGTATAGAAAACTAATGTGGAAACTGCTCTTTCTGCGAGAAATCCATGAATAGTCAACTGTTTTCTGTATGACTTTTTTTTATTGAGACAGGATTATAAATTATAGAATAGGTCTATACATCACAGGTACGTTTAACACAGAAATTTACTCTTTGAGATATTTATTTGGAATGCATTCACGTCGTTCTCTCAATGAAATAATAAATTTAATTATATCCGACTTGATAGCGTAATTCAGAATGAAATTTATGTAGCAATTATTGGTTCAAGTGTATCCATAAACTTCACGACATCCCTTTTTAGTTAACACAATCACAACCCATTCCTATACGGCAGAAGTATTGCTAGACCTTATAGGGAGATGGCACTTTATTGTGTTTTGTTTTATATAAATGCGTTAGACTAATACTTCGCAAATTTAAATTCTATATTCAAATTTACTGGTCAAGCATGGATGCATTATCATGGATACGTTATCCATGCTTGACCAGTAAAAGTGAATACACGCTGTAAATCACTCATTATAATGTAAATTATTCCGCACCATCTGCTCATAATTGTGACGTCACTCAAAAAGTGACAGTCAGCAAATAGTGCTGCCAATAATATTAGTTCTAAAGCTCAAAATTAAATGGAAAATTTTTTGAGCACACGCAAAGTTACCTTTGTCAAACGATACAAATCACTAGGAGCGTTCGCTGTGCTTGGAAACCAATTTCCGGTTCCCTTTCATATTGAAATGTAAGTGGCGTCCTCTACGGTGAATGGTGCGCAGTGTATTTATAACGTTTACTAGGGTTGGTCATTGCTTTTAAAAACAGTAAATTAACAAACGAGTAATAGACCACTGTTACACACATTCCACCTGATGGTAAATGGATGCTGTGGTTCATAGACATCTACATTTATTCTCTACAACTGCTCACCGCGACTTCGTCTGCGTGGTATTTATTACGATTGGATTCCATGGGTTTTAATTATTTTTGCGCGAAATCGCTAATTATTTTTCTAAAATAGAAGTAGCCTAAGTTACTCCTTATGACATTAGCTATCTGCTGTTGAAAGTTCTGTCAAAGTCGGTCTAGTCGTTTCGGAGATAAGCTATTAGACTATTGTTCCAAACTGACAGACAGACAGAAAAAAATTGTTTTTGTTATCAGTACCGTATATACTTTTTATGCATTTATAAAAAAAAGTTTTTATTTTGACATTACAAACAAACACTTCAATTTTATTTTTTATTTGTATATATACCTAGATTAAGAATCAAAATGCAGATGTGTTAGCACCCTTGACGACTGAGATGGAATGCCTCGTTCAATTAGAAGGGTCTCCGGTTCTCTACACTCACCATACGAAACACAGCATTATTAAGCTGTTATTTTACACTGGTATTCTGCGAGAGCGTGATTCTAGTCTACCACATAAATTCGTGCTACAGCCATAATGTGACTGCAACTTGGCTCTACCACGTAAATGCGTAGGTAGGTACATTATCTATTGCGTACTATTCCCTTCAAAACTAAACACAACGGTTGGTTCGCTGCCGTCACACGGCAGAAATAGTTAATAGAATGCCGTCTACCACGACGGACTACTGCGAAAACATAATTGATAAAGGAGTCCTCCCATCTTCTTCATTTTCATCGACTTTTAAAAGTTTACCGCTGGACATGTGCCTCTCCCACTGTTAGGAAGATTTGTTTTTAATTGCACTCTTTGTATTTATATTAATCGCAGTACCAGACGTTTTGCACATTTGATGCAGCTTTCCGTCACCGGTTTGGGTATTCAAAGGCTAGCTTTAACGAGATAGTTACACTGCTATCCATAGGACGCTAAAATATATTTTAGACATATCCTATAGTCGCCTCTTACGGATCCCATAAGACGAAATGTGGCAATGGATTCTCTTACGTCACATTCTTACTTCACACAAACATTTACCGATCTGTTGTATTAATCATTTTATTTTTTACTTTTTATATGTCTCCATTTTGTTGTGGCAACCCTGAGTTAGAAAAATAGGTTTGTGTCTAAATAATGTATTAAAGGGTTGACGTATTTTATATTGCCTGGCGCAAGTTTAAAAAAAAATCTTTACTCGTTTCAAGTTACCTCGCTAGAAGCAACAGGTTCAGGCATATACACTGGCTTCACCTGGCATATAGGTATATTAGTTAAAAAAGTGAGGATGCAATTCATCGATAAATATTACGTTTCGCGTTCTATGATTTTGTTTTTGTTAGTAAGAGCAATGGAAACTATTTTAATTCAAACTTAATCGAGTATTCATCAGGGAATTACGTGTCGAATAAAGTTAGTTTAAAGTCGATGTTGTCACTTGTTCTCTATATGCTATCGTGATATGCGATATGAAAAAGTAAACTAAAGCATGAACTTAATACAAACACATTATTCATCCCAAGCGCTGAAGCAGTTGTATAAATTAGAGGATCTATAGGAATGTACAACATTAGTACCGAACTTGACCTCCTTTTCACATTTACGTTATTATTGAGATATCATGTACTTTTGAAGAAACGTTTTATTGAAGTCAAACCTTCTTTACCAACGTAGTGGAGAAATTTAGTACGCTATTAAAAAAAAAAACCTTTTCTTGTAGCGTTTCACCGCCGGGGCTGCATGAGTAATAAAATAAAAGAAGAATGATATGTCGTAAAGAAGTTTCACTTCGTACGTGTGTACACAATTACATATTTTTTCTTTTTATCCGCTCAAATACATACGTGACCTTTTCATGCGTTTACACTTTAATGTTGCACGTCAATGTTCAAAAATATCAAAAGTTTTTATTTAAAATAGTACCTACTCGCAACTAGCCGCATCAATAACATTGTCAACGCATGTGACACCGAAAAACGATAATTTGTAGATTTTAGTACTTTAGATTTTCACTTTTGTATACGCCTAATAGGAGCCGTGGTATCTCAGATGGTTAGCGCTCGCTGTAAACTTCACAGTACTCGAACAACCCGGTTTCGATTACCGCCGGCACCAATGAAATTGTTAATTGCAATTTTAAGTGCTGATTTACCACGTGCTCGGTGGTGAAGGAAAACATCGTGAGGAAACCTGAATGTTTGAGAAATAAAAAAAATATGTCGAAGACATATGAAGTTCGCCAACACGCATTAGGGCAGCGCGGTGGACAATTCCTTGCCCTAAAACCCTCTCAGAAATGAGAGGAGGCCTGTGCCCAGCAGTGGGACGTAAATAGGCTGCAACTTTACTTTACTTTACTTTATACGCCTAATAATTTCGGTGAAATTTCTGAGTAAGCTAGAAGTGCTCGAGGTTTTTGATGTGTCAGTTAATGACTGATAAAAATGTTAATAACTCAAGTTCTTAACCTTAATAACTCAAGAACTTTAATAGGTTTATAAATAAAATTTGGGATTCTAGATATTCAAGAGATCTTCAAGGGTTTTTAGGTACGTAAAATTAGAAGTGTTGTAGGTAGGTAATAGTTTTTGAGTTATGGGTGTTCAAAAGTGCTTTAAAATGATTCGTGTACATTATACATGCCATCAAAAACATAACTTGTAAAAAAACCAAAGTATCGCAACTAAGTTCTTCTACCGTAAAAAGTTGTGAGATCCATGTAATACCAAGTCGGTTAATTTATTCAGTCCCTACGTAAGGGTCCTTCTGTCTTAAGTTAATACGTAATTAGCTAACCGAACAATATTTTATAGTGACCATATCAATATTAAAAATCTTTTATGTTTTAAATAAATAGATTGACTTGGCAATCGCACTAAACAATCTAATTTAATATAATATGTATCACTTGAGAGATACATTGTGTTTTCATGATTAAATTAACCGACTTGGTATATTACATGTATCTCACCAATTTTTACGGTAGAACTGAGTTGCGAAACTTGGTTTTTTACAAGTTACGTTTTTGATGGCATCTTATTTCTTTTTGTAGATAGTTATATTTAGTTACCCATCTACACCTATTATTCCATTATGTTATACATTATATATAGATACACTGATGCATGCACTGCAAATGTAACTTTGTAATCCTATATATTTATATGGGATTACAAAGTTATTTATGTAGTTAGTGTATCTCGAAAATTGGACCGAAATTGCAAACAATTTTAGTTTTTTCTTGATTTATATACTAAACAATAATTGTATTCCAAATTTGAAGCTTCTATGTCTGCTAGAAGTGCCTTAGAGTTTTGATGATCGGTCAGTAAATAATAAAATTAAGAAACTTTGACTAATTATAATTCTTAAACTACTGGTTCAAATTTAATAAAATTTTAAATATACCGATTATATACAATGCCTACTTGGTTACTGAATTCAGGCTTCTAGTTTTATTCACAACGAAGTTATAGGGTTTCGAAAATGGCCTGAACTGCTTCGAGAAAAGGATGCCGTGCCGCTTTTTAGCTCGACTTGGCGGGGGCACTGCAGTGCCCCCAGTTACAGTGTTTCGATTTTTTGTTTTTCGAACTTGGCTGACACCCTACCACGGCTTTATAGTTATATTATCTGTATTACAGACTTAATTTAAGGAATTCTGTGTACAAATTCTATACATAATTATTTGTCCTTTAACATCGGTAAGGAATAATAACCTTAACTAATAGGAAGTCATTGTATCTCCGAGTATAATTTTTTATTTTCTCATGAAAATGTTACCTACCTCGACACTAGCAATTTTTCTTGTATTGTGAAATAATTTCACATACTAATGTGTAGCACATGGACATGGACAATCAACCGTAACTGAAAAAAAAATTGTAGACCATACAATCATTTTGCTCAGTGCGGAATACTGACGTTCACAGCACTAGAACATTTTTACACTAGACTTACCTTTTTACTCGGCGTTATGATGGCATATAACGCCTGGTAAAAAGTTATACGTGGTAGAGCTACGCTGCAATATATTATGGTTGCAGCATGAATGAGCCGGCTCGACCTAGTTAGTACCACGCTCTCACAGATTACCAGTGTAATATAATAGCTTAATGTTGCTGTGTTTCGTATGGTAAGTGTAGAGAACCGGAGAACCTTATTACTGGATACGAGGTTTTCCATCTTAGCCTCAATGGTGGCAATACATCTGCATTTTGAATCTTAATTGAACATATATGTAGATGTCTATGGGCCACAGCATCCACTTACCATCAGGGTGGACTGTATCCTCGTTTGGTACCCTATTCTATAAAAAAATAACGTCTCGTAGTAGGTAAGAGAATCCATCACATAACGCCTCGTGGGTGGCGTAAGATTCGACTATGTGTAATGCCAAAAAGAAAGGATTTCAATAGATGGCGTTCTCTCCTCTTAGTCCCTTCTCCGTTATTACCTTCGTCTTTCGTAATACGTACGGCAAAGTATTGGAATAACTTGCCACCGACTGTCTTTCCGTCCGATTACAATCTGGGTGTCTTTAAAGCAAGAGTGAATAAGCTTTTGTTACGCTAAAAAGTTTTACCATCAATGGCTTCATCACCAACTACCAACAGGAGGGTAGTCAAACTTTCGCTTATAATACATATATACCTAAACATAGATAAACACTCACGCAAGTTGCCCATAGGGGTAGGCAGAGACAACGGACACGATCCTGACACACCTCCCTCGCCTCCTTCACATCCGTACTCGTCGGTTAAGGGTACTTAATTTGGCCCATCTTCCATATATCATCAATTTGATCCATAAACTTCCCTGTAGGTCGTCCCTTACCGACTTTGCCATAAGCTTATCAAAAGTAAATAATATATGGTATTCCATTACATACTATATTGTCGCCATTATGTTCTCGATTTAGGAACTTATTTAAAGAATTTTGGTTATTCCATTTACCGTTACCGTTACATCCTATTAAAGTCCGCTGCTGAACATAGGCGTCCCTCATAGATTTATCTGAAACACAGGTACTCAACCTAGTTCAGGCAGGTAGCTGATATTATAAACTTGATTTTTCTATTTTTCTTTTGTAGTGTTCTTTATTATTAAGCTACACATAGTTTTCATTTTATCATCATAGCATGTTATTTTTGTTAGAGTTATTGTTACTTTATTTAATTGTAATCATATTTGTTCCTGTATGTAAACATGTGTAATGGGAAATGAAATAAATATTTAATATTATTATTTATTAATTATTATTCTATATTTCCCAATAGGGGGAATATTTATCATAGTTGCCACGCTTGGCAAGTGAGTTGGCAACCACAGTTTATTTTTATTTTTAGTCATTATTAGAGAGATACTGCAGCCTATCTCTGTCGCCTCCTACGACACCCACGGGATGATATGGGATGGTAGATATTTTCACACCGCCACTACACGGTATGTGTAGATGTAGAATATCCACTAATCCCATTTAAACATCTGGAAATATCAGAGTAAGGCATTAATGTCTTAAATGCTCGGTTAGCGCGAGTAAACCATATTAATAATCCGGTCTACTTAACAAAGGGCGCTTAACAGCCACCTCTCGCGCCTGGAGCTATTTGAAAATGTTTTTCTTCGCGGCCTGTTACTTCACCAAGTGTTTTTATTCATCTCTTTGATTCGGGAATAGAAATTTTATTCAATAAATTATGAATAGCATCGGTGTATAAAGTTTCAGCGTTTGTTTACGGTACTCTAATTTGAGGAGGAATTTTAACGGTATCGTTTCAAGGAATATCCTACTTGTTGTTTTGAAGTTGAATTTAAATGTTGTTCTTTCCAAGTTGTATTTGAAGAGATACTTGATAATTTGAATTATTTATTTTCAATTTTGCTTTTTCCAATATCAGTTATGAATACTGTTGAAATTTATTATATGTACCTATATTAAAATGTTCGTGCAATATGCAATAAACAATGTGCCATTAAAGTTTTATGTTAAAATATAATGTTGAAATCATATTAGGTCATGGTAAGTAACTACAGTAAGTTGTGATCTCTATAGACTATTTCATTACGTTAGTATATTACATTTATTTTATTATTATTTATTTTATATTACATTTTATTTTATTTTAAGTATATGTATTTATATAGTTCCGCCGCCAGATAAATGCTTTCTCTATTGTTTTCCCGTTTGAAGATTATTGAGATCGAGTTTTTTACAGTGGTGGAGCCAGCTATATTGTAGTTGCAGCACCAATGGGTCGGCTCGACCGAGGAAGGACCACGCTCTCACAGAATACCAGCGTAAAATAGCAGCTTAATGCTGTTGTGTTTCGTGTGGTGAGTGTTAAGGAACCGGATACCATTTTAACTAAAAACGAGACATCTTAGTCCTCAGGGGTGATAACGTATCTGAATTTTGATTCTTAATCGAAGATAGACGTAGATATCTATGGGCCACAGCATTCATTTACCATCAGTGGACTGTGTGCTCACAAAGTTAGTAAAATCAGATTGTGTAACATTCCATCTTAGTTCCTATTTAGTCAGCAGCCGCTTACCATCAGGTAGACTCATAGAAAAAGCGTTAAATATAATATAATAGCCTTTCCGTTGCTGCAATCCAATTAATTATCAATTAAGTTTCTTTCTTTTAAAATTCAAAATTTACTTTGACCTTCTTAGTTCATCCCAGTATGTTTATTCGTCGTAGTTGTCATTTCTTATAATACAGCTGACGAAACTTCAATACGTCTTAAATTATAATAAATCGACAACATACGAGTAAAAGAAAATAAACTATTTTTGATAAGGGTCAAACGAACCGCCTTTTTCTCTTTTCTGAACTTCTCCGACAAAAGGACACGGGACCGCAACTTTCAATACACTGGCGGGCATGTTTTTGTGTGTAAGCATAAAATGGTGGCCACAAAAGTTAGCGGGAAATTGAAATAGTTTCTGTTATAAGGGTTATGTTCTACCGCCTGCTAAATAATTTTGATTTGCGACATTGACTGAAATAATGATTCAAATTTTTTAATAAACTGGGATCCATTCATTCTTAACGAATGTAATAAATCCGTCTAAAATTTTAATGATATTTGTATTGTTCGTAAGTCTCATTATAAGTATTAGTAAAATAGCGTTTAGTAAGACTGAAATTAAATAACAGCATAATGGATTGATTGATACTTGTACAGACGTAGAAAAATAAAGAGTGTATTTTGCATCAGACGTTAATTTCAATTTTATCCTGTTGTATTTATTTTTAGGATCTCAATGAAGAGTATGACGGATGGTGGCATTAAACCCATCCTCTCCTCTCGTGAGTTTATATATAGTCTTTGTCTGTCTCTGTATAATCTAATTATTGTCTTCCGATAATTATTCAGTTTTTACACTGATCGATTTTTTCTGGAAACCATTTAATCGGATCGCCAATCCCTACGTGATTACCCTTGACATAGCATTTAAGGTGCAATGAAATAAGCGAACTCGCTTTTCGTTTTTCTTGTAAACCATTTTAAACCTAAAAGGAAATCGCCGTCCAGATAAACTTCTTGAATTCACTTTTTACATTTCTGTAAGCGTGAGAATTGATCAATTGAAAGTATTAATACGTTGGTTGAAACGTTTTTTGCGAGGATCAAGTTTCTATTTGAGGACAGTCCTTATTCAAAGAGGTTGGTGTCACGTTGTGATAATTTTTAAATTATACATTAGCGTCTTTTATCATGCATTGGAATTGCGTGTTGTTGCTACTTAATATCTTAACACGTCTGATCGATCAGTAATTTATGTATACATTATATTTTATTTATAACCAACCTTTTCAATTCGAGAGATTATTATCGAGATGTGGAATAATTACACGTTTTTATTTGAATTTTAACGATCTGTATATTTAAAACATCGATGTATTTTTTTAACATCTAAAGATCTAAAAACTGGGTTTCGAATGAAACGTTCTAGAAACAAATATAATCTATATGTATAAAATAAAGTATAATTAATTAATATGTGTAATTTATTTATTTATTTACATAACATTAAAGTATAAACAATATTAAAACAAAACTAAAACTAAAATCTTTAATTATCATACGATCCTACACCCCGCGGTATAGAGCCAAGAACGCTGGCTACGTTTCCACGCTGAATCTATACTTAGCCTTTGAGCGAGGAAATAATCAATTAACATTATTAATTAGAATTACTTTATTACTTAAATAAACTCTTTTAAGGCAATAAAGAATTTAGGTTTTTTTGTTTGAAATATAAGCTTTTCTTATTAATCGAAATATAAAAACTGATTAACAAAAAATTATGGCACCGAAAAAAATCTTTCGTCACATACGTTAAGCAAAAACCGATTGCCTCACAGCTATTAACTACAGTTCCTTCTATCGCAATGCTTTCTTGGTCCACCGCACTCAATTTCTCGGAACAACCTCCCGCCTTCCTTTATAATGGAGCGGCATCCCAGTCAGCATTATTTTCATTCCTGACGTCGTCACAGTTTAGCATTGTTGCCCCTTTTTTCGGTCGCCTTCGTTAGCGGTTTCATCATTTTCGTTTTGTTTGAGATCGCACTCCCCGCTTCGCGTTTGTTTCGGGGAATATTTTTTGGATTTCCTTTTTTGGCTGGCTTTCGAGTCCGCGAGTTTAATGGCAGCGGTGCTCTAATAAGGGTTCCGCTGATTAAATCTCTCAATACGAGCGATTCATTTTTTTCCAGAACGTCCTACAATCTTTCATTTTAAAAATTATCTGTTCTTGCATATTTCACCATGCTTTTTTTCTGCTAAGACTATCTATTACCGTTCCGTTCCAGCCTGTTAAAGTCCACTGCTGAATATAGACCTCCCCCATGAATGGAATCATAAGGGGGATATTTAAAGTTGTCAAAAAATTACTTTGCGTACATCCGCACGATAAAATATATCACGATAAGATATATCGTGCGGATGTACGCAAAGTAATTTTTTGACAACTTTAATATAATGGACTTCCGGAAAGAAACGCCTGATTCTATTAATTATCTTAAAAAGGGGGATATTTGCCATAGTTGCTACGCTTGGCAAGCGGGTTGGCAACCGCGGATTTTTTTTAGTCGTTACTATGAAGACGCTGCTGCCCATCTCCTGATTTGTTTCCCTCTGTCGCGTCTTACGACACCCACGGTATGATATGGGGTAGTGGATATTCTACACGGTTTAAGAACATAATATGCTTATTAAGAAAATATGAAAAAATTAAATCTATAATATACTTAGTTTGAGGTTACAAGCCGTCACTATGTTTTCCTTCACCACAGAGAACTGTATAATCCAGAACTGAAAATTTTAAACCACTATTTTGGTGACGGCGGAAATCTAACTAAAATTGCCTGTGTTATTTTTTTATGGTGACCATGCAATCTCTAAACCAAATTCTTTAAAAAAATTGTACATTTTTAAAGGTAATTGTACAAAGCCCAATGAATTTCTATGACAGAACTCCTTTAGTCGCGCCTTAAAATCCACTGCATTTCTCAATGTTGTAAAAGTTAGGAAATGAATCATAAAACAGCTCAACATCTAATACTAGTATTCAAGTATTTGTTTGCTCACTAAGTATACATTAGGGTCTTACTATAAATTACAAATAGTACTTATGACTCAGTAAAATTTAACAGGTGACGCAATAAAACATTTATATTTAAAAAACTACACCTACAAGATTTTTTTTTAATTTTTATTATCATTGATAGAGGTGGACCTCAGTACATCGTAACCCTAGAACAATTATTTGCATGCTGAATTTTTTTTAAACTGCTAAAGTTCAAAACTAGACCACTAAGCTACGCAGTCATTAGTGTATTTATCACCGAATATTTGAGTTTGTTATGACATCATTCAAATAAAACCAGATATTGTAGGTTCGCGCCCCGGTGTTTAGGAAAAAAGATTTGTATGATAATGTAAATGTGGATTTTGTTTTTACAGAATAAGGGCAAATGAAACACCCAGTCCACCTGATTGTAAGTGAATGCTCTGTTCCATAAACATCTACATCTATCCTCTTTTAAGAATCAAAATGCATATGCCTCGCCATCCCTGAGCACTGAGAAGAAATACCTCGTTTCCAGTGAAATTTTTGTCATGGGTATTTATCTATTTAAAAATTAAATAATACATATTAATACTAAAATTATACATATAGAAGTTTGTACAGATGTTTGAATGTTAAAACGGCGTAAACTGCTATGTGACACATAGACCATATTATCCTGGATCCGACTCATTCGTTCCCTTCTTGTAGCTATATAACTGCAGCGTGTCTCTACTACTTACGGCCAGAGCTCGCACAAATCACCAGCGCGAAATGACTGCATGATGCTGCAGAGTTTTATATGTTGAGTGACGAGAACGAGATACCCTATTTACTGCTGGTGATGTATTCCATCTTCGTCGTCAGAGTTACAGACAAATTATCTTTTTAATCAAGGAGTGATGCATCTATGGGCCATAGGCCACTTACCGTCAGGAAGACTGTGTGCACGTTTGCCACCCTTACTTCTATAAAAAACTAGTTTACTAATCTTTTCATATTATTATTAGCAGTAACACAAAAGTGGCCCTTGACGTAACTTTATTTTATTATTTTTTATTTAAATAGAAATTAGCTGTATTTTTCTTTGTTTAGTTTACCTTTTTATCAATTTCATGCTATCTTGTGCTGGCTGACTCTCAATTAATTTTCATGTTTGTGTACAGATATATACTAAAACGTGACCAGTTCGTCTTTCGGGGAATATACGATACATATCGTCTCAAATCCGTTCTCCTCTGTGGCCTTGACCACAGCTATAAATCTCTGATTATTTTTTATTACGCCAACATAAACCTTTCTACACATTAAAACTGATTTGTCGGTTTCTTTGAGTTACTTTTAAACTTTTTATTATATTTAAAAGTTAATTTTAGATAAAACCCGTACTTTTATAAACAGTTTCTTATAACTTCACAGAATCTTGGTTAGAAAGTTCTGTTGCTACGTACTGTTTTTTTTTTATAGAATAATGGTGACAAACGAGCACACAGTCCATCTGATGGTAAGTGGTTGCTGCGTCCCATGACATCACAACATTTATTTTATCCTTAATTAAGAATCAAAATACAGATGCATTGTCGCCCCTGCGGACTGAGATGGAATATCTCGTTTCCTGGAAAAAGGGCCTCCGGTTCTTTACACTCACCATACGAAACACAGCGGCATTAAGTTGCTATTTTACGCTGGTATTCTTGTGAGAGCGTGGTCTCACCTCGGTCGAGTCAACTAATTCGTGCCACAACCATAATATAACTGCAGTGTGACTACCACATAAAAACCTTGGTAATCCAAAAACATGCCTTGCTAACCCTGAGAATTTAAATATGCTTTATATGGTTTCCCATACCCGTCATTAGCCTTGCGAAACGCAAAAATGTTATCTTATATTTATAACGAGTTATCAAAATAACGGTCTATTAGTCACTTTTTCACAATTATCATATCTTTACTAAACTCTCCACCAACAAATTGGTACCTTAAGTGGATAAACTTACTTTCTAAGGCTTTGTCTTCATTGTCAAATGGATTTATAACATTGTCAGTGGGGCAAAACAAAATGGCTTCTTTGATCTAAAATTTGTGTATCGTTTTTTTATATAGAATAAGGGTTACAAACGAACACACAGTCCACCTGATGGTGAGTGGTTGCTGCCCATCTTCTTCGTCTCTTTCCTTTTAGCTGTTGTCCAATATTTCGCTTCGTGCTTATGCTTCTCCACTTTGCCCGATCATTATCATCGTCTTCTAATTATGTATTAGCTCGCATTTCCAAAAAAATGACGTCCAGTCCTCATTTTATTGGGGTTATTTTGGGCTGACGGCGAGTACCTGCACAATAATACCAAAAAAACCCACATTAACTGCCGGTATCTGCAAGACGTGACCTAACCAGAATTCACAAATTACAAGCAAAAAAAAATAGTTATTAAAAATATTATATAAAATTTACTGAATAGGTGCTCGTATCTAAAACATATCTGACAATTTACACAAAAGTTGTTTACGAAGTAAACACAACAAACGATTCTGAAAAGATATTGGAATTGACCAAAGCTGTTTTGGTTTGTCCCTTTCAACTTCGAGGTGTAAAACGCGTTGGTTCAAAGTAATGATTTTTGTTTAATATCATATTGTTCCTTAAATGGCGTGTTCTCGTAACTCGTAAAACAGTGTCGGTTGGGTCTAATTTCAAAGCTTATAGCAATTCTATTTTAATATTTTTTGACTTAAGATGTATATTAATTTTGTGCACTAAAAATATTCTTGAGATGTTTAATTATAATATTAAAATAAACATACACGAAAGAAATAACCGGGCGTTTAATTTTCCTTGGACCTCTTGGTTTATATTTGTGTCTTATTGTGTCAGTGTTCGCATGCAACTCTTATATAACTTAAAAAAAAACTTTAAAAACCATATGTTTGATGATTATAAGCATGAAAGTATCATAATAAAATATTTAGAAATACTTAATAACACAATAAAAAATTACCTACAAAAATAGTTTTATTGGTAGATTAATTGAATACTTAAAATTAAGAGGCATATTTCGTAGAGGAGTATCCGCTGCATATTAGTATAGAAGACCATACGGGAAGAATGATCAGGCACCTTTTTATATGTTGTATACAATTTTTATTAATCTTTGTACTTTTTATTATGCTAAAAAGATGAAAAGAGTAAAAATTATCTAAATCTTAATATTTAAAAATCAGTGTAATCTGTTAAAATGATCATAGCCTAAACATACTTTTTTTGTTTGCTTGCAACAGTTACAGTCGTTCAAAGACGATAGCCGATGAAGCAGACAATTAGATACAAGAGTAAAAATTTTGTTGTCCTTTTGATGTTTATTAATTTCAACTCCTGAGTTGAAGCTGTGAATTTTAAAATAAAACTAACAAAAAAGTTGGGACACTTTTTTGTTAATTTTATATTTTATATTTGCCTTTTTAACACTTATTTTTATAATAGTTGTGTTGTATAGCAATATGGTTTACTGGAATAAAACAAACTTTACAGATTTTATTGCGTTTAATTTTAACTTTTTCAATTTCCAACATAGGACAAACAAAAACATCCATAAAAACCTGCGTGAAAGAACATATCCCTGATGTGAAATACCGACTCTCCAGGACGTCAGCAGCATGTCAACATGTACAGGATCGTCCCAACTATCATATCAGATTTTGACAACGTACGGAATTTATACGTGGTAGAGCCATGCTGCAGCTATATTATAGTTGTAGCACGAATGGGTCGGCTCGACCGGAGAAGGACCACGCTCTCACAGAATACCAGCGTAAAATAGCAGTTTAACGCTGCTGTGTTTCGTATGGTGAGTGTAGAGAACCGGAGACCTTTTTTACTGGAAACGAGGCATTCCATCTTAGTCCTCACGGGTGACAACGCATCTGCATTTTGATTCTTAATCGAAGATAGATGTAGATGTCTATGGGCCACAGCAGCCACTTACCATCAGGTGGTCTGTGTGCTCGTTTGTCACCCTTATCATATAAAAAAAAAATTAAAAAAGTTAAAATTAAACGCGATAAAATCCGTAATATTAGTTGTATTTGCGTAAATATAACAAATCATTGTATTTCTTAATAATATTAGTTTATTTATTGTATTATTAATAGTTTCAAATCAATTTCTATCATTTTTATTTTTTAAACTATTCTCCGAGCCTATATCCGCTGTCAGCTTTTGCATTACATCAACCCCTTCAATTTTAACGCTTTGGCTGACCTTGCTTCGCTTCTTGACCACACAGCGTACCACCATGTCCAACACAATCTATGAACCATTGTGCAAACCGTGATATGTTCAAATATAGACTCTGAACAAAATATTGTTTTCGAAAACTATCTCGATAAAAACGTAGGTACCTATTGCCTTGGATATTTTACGATCTTTTGTTTAACTCGCATGATACAAATCTCTCGTACGTATTTGTCCTCTAATAATAATAATATACGTTCGTTTTTAACTAGACACTGTAAGATATAATCTAGTGAAACTAACTGCAAAACATTGTTTAACGTTAGTAAGTAGTCGTAAACTACTCGTGAGTAAAATTTTATGATCAGCTGTCGCACTCCATGAAGATATTATTGAACTGTTTTATCATGTTCAAAGAGTGAAATAATATTTAACACAATACTTTACTGAATTCATTCATTGTAGGTATTTTAATGTAAATAATTATGATATATATTTTTTATAGAATAAGGGTGACAAACGAGCACATAGTCAACCTGATAGTAAGTGGATGCTGTGGCCCTTAGACATCTACATATATAATTACAAAGAAGTCAATAATCTTTTTTATATGATTTTCTAATCAATTAAAGATAAATATTAAGAGGATTGTGAAGTGTCTATACGCGGCCCGAGTTGGTATTTTCAAAAATGTTATCTGTTTCATACTGCTCGCTCCGTATCGTCGCGCCTTATCGAGCCATAGAAAGAGTTGAAAGTCATGGAAGCAATTGCCTTCCTTTTATATTGTTTCGGGCGATAACGTTTTCACTCATATAAACCTTTACGAAATGAGACAATTTTAGTCTCATTGGATTCTGTTAAAAAAACACTCTAGGGTTTTTAAGTCAAAAATATATCTATAGCATTTTTTTCATGTAATTATCTAATTACATGAAAAAAATGCGTGAGTGTCGTGGAACACTCGGTTGGAACGAAGTTCCTTTCTTAGTATATTATTATTGATAAACGTATTAGCGTCATTTAAAAAAAATATTTCTTTTGTGGTAAGATAAGAAAAGGTGCGCAGGAGATGAATATAATTCCATCTCGCTTCCTTACAGCCCCCAAGGTCGTGACGGAAAACTCATACACTTTTTTCACCTAGCCCCCATCCGCCAAATTCGTACCGTGCGATAAGGAACTTCGTTTCAATAATAACTTGTCGTACGAAATATTTCTTTAAAATAAAAACGAACGAACCTATTTTTTTATGTCTACAACATTTCCAAAAAATATGAAAATTAGACTATGTTTCTAAAAACTTTATAGCATTTTGTATGAAAATTTCCTCTTAAGAAAAAAATAGCTTTTTTATTACGCTATAAAAAACATAATTAAGTTTTGCTTTTAATATGCCGTATAAATGCTATTTATTATAAAACAACGCAAGGCTAGACGACGCATAGTCGTAGACGAGTCTCAATCGATTTTAATGTTTAATGTCTGGTTATTGCAGGAGCAATGTTCGTTCTTTAGTGATTTATTCTTCGAATTGCAAAAAAAAATGTAAAAAAACTATAAAAAAAATCATACTTAATCATTTGCAACAAGATGATAAACGTCTATATGGATAAAGGTTTTGAAATAACGTTAAACTTTAATCGTTATATTGAACCAACGGATTACTGAGCCTTCAATAAAAGTTCCAATAAAAATAACGGACAATATTTGCGACAGTCCAGGGACAAAGAATGAGACAAACAAGCAATATTTTAAATATGTTAAGTCGTATATTATTACTACCAAAGTTATTAATGATTAAATACTGTAGGACACGGGTTTTCTTTATTTTTTACCGACTACAATAAAATAAGGAGATTTACACTTCGGCTGTATGTTTTTTATAATTCTTTGTGTATTAAATATGTTATACTTTAGAGATGGACCCTTAAAATTTAGAGAGTAAAATTGCAACCTTAAGCGCCTCTCCCCCCCCCCCCCCCCCACCAACTCTAAGAGTCTCACTCCAAAAGCATAGGCCAAAGTGTCTCTGGACTGCAGTCGCAGCTGGCAGAATCGCTGCACTCAATAGCTCGTAAGTCCTCGCTTAGGAATCTATTTCGTTGAAGCTTTAAAGGCCGCAGGGCCAACAGCATACACTTTCAGAAAAGTAGGGAGCATCAGACTACGTTGAGCAAGGAAGAAAAAATCAACTAAATAGGTTGGTGTTGCGGTTGGTTTGCATATTTGGTCTATTTTGGTGCTATTTTGTATTTACTTGTGTTCTGTGATTTTTTTATAATCTAAAGGATACTGAGAAATATTCCTTTTATTTAAATTAACTGTGATTTTATACGTGGAAGAGCCAAGCTGCAGCAATACTTATAGTATAGTTGTAGCACGAATGGGTCGGCTCGACCGAGGAAGGACCACGCTCTCACAGAATACCAGCGCAAAATAGCAGCATAATGCTGCTGTGTTTCGTGTGGTAAGTGTAGAGAACTGGAGACACTTTTTACTGGAAAAGAGGCATTCCATCTTAGTCCTCAGGGCTGACAACGCTTCTGCATTTTGATTCGCAAACGAGGATAGATGTAGATGCAAGCTCATAATGTTACATAGTAAAATTTAAATTCTAAGAAATTAGATTTAAGTTTATATTATTGAAAAAAGAAGTTCTCGTCCTATGAAAGGAATTTTGTTATACTAAATGGCAAACAATATGAAAACGTAGTTGTCTATGTGCATAGGTAGTATTTTAAAATTGTCTCAGATTAATGAGAGAGTACGTTTAGTAGTAAACGATTCGATTACACCAGAAATTACAAAAAAAAATTATAATTAAATAGTTGCATTTTCTAGTTAGTAGCAGTTTTTTCCTATGAAAGAAAGTTCATATTGTTATATTTAACGACAAACAGTATGAAAACAAGTTTATTACAATTATAAAGTTTATATTAAGAAATTTCCTAAGATTGCTAAGGCAGTGCATTCAGTAGTAATGATTTCACCAGAAATTACAAAAAGGAAAATAAATATTTTTTTTTTGTTTTCTCATTAAAAACTTATTATATTTACTCAAAGCAAAAGAACTAAAAAATTGGTTATAACATTGACGAATTGTGTTTGTGTGTTCACGAGTGCCTGCGTATGTACTTTTATGTCGTATGGCGGCAACGTTGGAGAATACATCACTGCACTCCGTCATGTAAGTGTCGTAAAACTGTGGGTAATTAAAACATTGGCAGGGTAATATTTTTGGATACGCTAGATATAATAAATTAATTTTATAGTGCATCATAAAATTATATATAAAAATAGTATATAGATCTTTTAAAACAATTTTATGCTAAAACTTTTGCTGTGAGCATTCTCGTTAACTTTCGGTTCCCAATTTCTCAGAATAATCTCAGTTCCTTGTGTTGTTTCTGGAATTCCTTCCCAGGACTGAGATGACGGGTTTAAAATAAAGTAGAATATCTGGGAAACGATTCCTAAGCTATTTATGAGCTATTCCACGTTACTGTAAACGTTGAACGTAAGTACTTAGAATATTTATTAAGGCAAGAACGCAACGTAATATTGTCTTTGGTACAATAATAAATTTAGTACATAGTTTCATTATTTAAAATTTTTATCATGTCATTTTCTTAACAATGTTTACTTGTGATTTATTTTAAGATTTAACAGACTAACATCGTTATAAAATATGATACAGTAATAAAACTCAGACCAAAAAAGAAAGTAAGACGGAGCTTACATTTTAAGTAACTCTAAAACCATGCTCAATTTGTTATGTAAACGCGTAGTTACGTACACATAATATGCATCTTAAATCATTTGTAACCAACAACATGGCTTTAGGTGGATATCTGTGCGTCCAGCAGTA
This sequence comes from Parnassius mnemosyne, assembly GCA_963668995.1. Classification (NCBI taxonomy): domain Eukaryota; kingdom Metazoa; phylum Arthropoda; class Insecta; order Lepidoptera; family Papilionidae; genus Parnassius; species Parnassius mnemosyne. The sequence continues at coordinate 44,750,379 of CAVLGL010000148.1, forward strand.
AATATAAACGGGCAGTTAAAGAAAGAAAGAAGAAAGATCAGTGCGTAATTGCGTGTCATTTAGATGAGCATGCTTTTTCTTTGTTTTTCTAAGCAATGGAGCACCTTTGGACTTCTAATTCGTAATAACACTCAAAACTTTTTAGATTCGTACGTCTACATACTCGAAATATGACAAGCTGTTTTATGTCTTTCTTTATGAGCTTTTAAAAGCCCACTCTCGGACATGAGCTTCTCCAAGAAGAAATCTTTTGCCACAATCGCCATCCTTGGAAGGAGGGTCGACCACCATACGTTATGCCATTTACGTTCGGATACTCGCATGCACATACGCACGCACTGACGCACACACGCATGCACGCATAAACGCTCGGACGCACTCACATATACTTACGAGATCTTTATATATAAAAATCAATTGCTGTTCGTCAGTCTCGCAAAAACTCAAAAATGGCTGGACCGATTTTGATGAAGTTTTTTGTGTGTTGTTTGTGGAATTGAATTGTGGAATCGTTTAGATCGTCCAAGGACCCACTCACGGTCCTTGAATGGTCTAAACAATTCCACAATTCATCAGGACTTCGTAGGTGGCGCTGTTGTCGAGATCCAGAAATCACTCGCGCGATGCCGGGGCGGATCGCTAGTTTATAATAAATATTGATCAGGAACGTATGTAATTGTAATGTTATAATTACGGAGAGGAATAAGATAGGCAGTAGCGTCTTCCTAATAACAACTAAAAATAAAAAAACCTGCACGCCAATAGTGATAACTATGACAAATATCCCCCCTATGAGGCAATCAATAAGGCCTGTGTTCAGCAGTGCAATTTTCATTGGCTTGAACTGTAACGGTTGGTAATTAAAGAAGAAGAACCTTCCTACATATATGTCAATCGTAAATACGAAAGAAAACGTTTATTTATACCGAGCAGTAATTTTCTAAACGCTCCGCCAGGTGTTTATTGCATTTCCATTAGTAATGAACCGGTTTAGGACGTGATTGGCGTGCCTTGATTTAATTTATCACTGTTCTAATATCCTGTCTGCACAGTCAGTGAAGAAAGCGAAGAAAACTCAATATACGTTGAATATATTACTTCATTGCTGACGTGAAATATTGCACGAAACCGTAGAATTATACAATTTTTATCTTAAATGTATTTGCGTATATTTCATATTTTTTTTATTATCAAACAAGGGTGAAAAACCAGCACACAGTCCATCTGATGGTAAATGGATGCTGTGGCCCATAGACATCTACATACCCCCGATTAAGAAATAAAATGCAGATGTGTTGTCAACCCTGAGGACTAAGAAAAATGCCTCGTATCCAGTTAAAAAGATCTCCGGTTCTCTACACTCAAACAATACGAAACGCAGCAGCATTAAGCTGATATTTTACGGTAGTATTCGGTGTCAAGCCGACCCATTCGTACTACAACTATAATATAGCTGCAGCACGGCTGTACCACGTATAGAACGTCGTCGCAAACTGCGTAATTATGTCGCGTAATGTAAACCTGTGAAACCCCATTTTTGCCCGTTTCTACCATTGCGTGTTTATTATGTTAAGGACCACAGGAATGCTTTCGCACACTTTCGCGGTCCCACCAGTGGTTTTTTGTCGGTACAAGGGAAGAGGAGAGAATAACGCGAAATAGGAAAACTTCTTAAATACTAGACATAAATTTTCACCCGAGTTTGCTATAATGCCATATATATCAGCTAAGCCATAGGTTATAAAAAACGTTATATTTAAGGACAAGTTGTCCGACAAGATCCAACTTCACAGGCGAAGTTAGCGACTAATCCAACTCGTCTCGTCCAATATTCCTCAAAACTTATGTATACAACTAGTGTTTATTGCCGGTGATATCTAGATCAAATATATTAACATAACAACCTGCCGTCATTGCGCGTCTATGATATTAATGAGGGGAACTGTACCTAAACAAAATTAATTATACAAGTGTACCTATGGTCTCTTTCCAACGCAATAAATCTTTTATGAGCCGTAAAACGTTTTAGTACTGGTAGAGTTTCTTTGAAAACAACCTGTCACTATATTATATCGCTCTCCTTGCAATATGGCACTTTTATTTTTCCGTTGCCATTTTTAAAGTACTAAGTACTGTAAGCTGCTGAACACGACACGTTCCTCTAACGTACTAAAATGCATTTACATATCTTTTTTTATTATAATCTAATTAGAAAAACTTTACAACAGTTTCAAAAGATAATATTATTTATACTTGCGATTGCTATCAGTTAGTGAAACTCCATCTTCATTGTTTAAAGAATTGACACAACGTTTTTTCATTTATCTTTATCCATCGATCACTAATAAAAAACTAGATACACAATCCCGTGCAAAAGTTCTCTAAAAACTGTGTGGCCAATTGTTTTGACGTAAGTAATTCTAGTTAAATAAATATACATTAATGTAAATTTAACCTTAAATATATTGCCTACAGCTGTATTCACAAAGTTACGTACAAATCAAAAGCGCACCCAAATGTTCGAGTGGGCGCTCATTCGGTAAGGACATTTTTGTCACTGATTGTGTATCTAGTTTTTTTATTAGTGATCGATGTCTTTATCTAAATAATCGGTAATGCATCTTTTAGTGATCGTCTAAATTTTGAAGTGCTTGTCCAATTGGTGTTATATTAACAAAATATATTTGATTGTTAAAAAAAATATTTCGAAGACATGTGAAGTCTTCACACGCATCTTCACAGGATATTTTCTTGCCCTGAAACCTTCTCAGAAATGAGAGACGACCTGTGCCCAGCAGTGGGACGTATTAGGTGCGTCTGCACCAAAATTATTGGCAACTTTTATGTTTCCAACTGTTTGCAACTCGACAAATGTCACCACCTTTTGTTTCCGTGGTTTCCACACCGAATTGAAACGTCCCTAACAATTTGAGGAATATTTCAGTTGACAACTAGCTGTCTCTAATATGTCTTCAAGCGACGATATTATGCAGGCAGCAGCAGTATTTATAATTTTTATTAAACAAAGTATTATGAACGTTACTAACTAGGTTTAAACTCGCACGTTTGCTATGATAGAGTGATTCTTCTGTTCTTGTACTATTATTTGTTCTGTCATAACAGCGAATTTTCGCGGCATCTCTTTTCATAACATATATCCAATTTATAAACATAATAAGTGCAGGTGGTATCAAACAATAAGGTCAATTTCCTAATTTTAATCTGTACACGTCACTGGGTATAACCTCCTTTTTTCGATTGTTGGTTAACAAATAAATGTTTTTGTTGCCTTTTACACACATAATCTGGGTACATTTCTGTCGGTTAAAAAAAGAAGCCGTTGGTAGGCAAACCACCTCGGAGTGTATGAAGCCGCAGCTCCAGATTTATTTAGATCATTAACTTTTTTCCTTTTCCCTGAAAAACTCTCCCGTCATATTTTTTTGTTTTCATTTGAATTTTTATCTTCATAATTTTCATTAAACACATTCCATAATATATTTTGTGAACGATATCAATTAATTAATGTGTCGATTAACTCGCTCGTTCACGTGACAGACATGTTGCCAACTAAAGTTTTCAACAAGCGTCTCCACAGAGCGAACAAATGTTTGCAACAAGCGTATTCCTTTGACGTTACCGCCGAAAATGGAAACACGGTTCCCGACCACGGAGCAAATACAAAGAAGAGGTGTTGTAATTAGATTTCACTATGTAACAACGCGTGACAATTTGCGGGTGAGGGAGTGTTAAGCACCGCCCACTTAACTATTTTCCATCTAACGATAAATAATAAAACTACTCGCATCGTTCCATATCGATGTTGCAATGTAGTTTAGCTACCTTGACTCCTCTTTATATTTGATCCCGACGATGTTTACGATTTTTGTTGCCAACACTAGGTAATTACAGAAACTTTTGCCACCAGCACGTGTTGACAACACAAAAGTTGGTAACTTTCATTTGGTGGAGACGACATTAGGCTTTAACTTTATTTTACTTTTTTATTTGGTCGAAATAGTTCATAGCTATGCTAGAATTCGATAGGTGGCGCTGTGGTCAATATTAGCAAATTTTATAATTATGAACCAAAATGACTATTCAAAATATATTATGTTTATGTGTGATTTGGTGATTTACTTACCAAATTTGGACCAGATAGATGACGCTGCGGTCTAGTTTTTAATAAATTTTATATTTTATATGGTAAAAAGGCAGTAAAAAGTGAATAGGAGTAATTTTGGTGTGAATTACATCACGTATCCTCTACTATAAACGGCAGAACGCCACCTGGCGGGCCAGCTACTTTGATAAATAGGTCAGCCAGTTTCGCCTTACCGCATCCTAACTACCCTGACTCTGATGATACTAAAAAAAACTGCTTTTAGTTCTATCTTGTATATAATTAACCTTTAATTAATTAATACAAATTTTTGGGAATTAAACATTTTTTTTAACTATTATTAATTCTGATACATTTGTTTTTTCTATTTAATAATTCTTTAAAATATAACGATATTTTTATATGGCAATATTAATTTGTTATTTAAACATTAAGTGCGATACAACGTAAAATAAGAAAAAAACTGGTCACACGTTTCATGTAATTTAATTTCGATGGCCTAATTATAGGGTCGATGAAGTATAACTTTTGCATTATGAACCGATGAAGTTAAGTAATGTAATGCCTAAATTGCTCGCATGAATGTCAGAATTGCCTTCCCAAACTTAATGAGTGCCAATCATGACTGTCGGGATATTTTGTTATAAGACACGAGCGAAAAGATGTTGTTTACCCATAGAGCTTTATAAATGCGAGAAAATATTTGTACTTAGAATATAATAAAATATGTTACAAATACTTTCATTGTTTTTTTCAAATTGAATAGTTTAATTATAGCGACAGGTAAGCCTATTTTGACCACAGCAAACATTTCATCGACCAACAAATGTGTCAAACTCACGTGTCAAAACCTACCCAAGTCCGAAGCAAGCTTTTGGCACAGAATAAATAATAGTACAAGAACATTTGGTTCGATTTAAAGCTTTCGATTTTATGCGATGAAATTGTTGGTATGAATTGTTGCCTCACAGTGTTGCAGTCTCACAGAAACAAGCACAAAAATAACTCAGTCGATATGGAGACCATGTTTTTTTTAAAAATATATCACAATATTTTTTTTATTAATCCTACAACTGATTTAAAAATATCTCCGTCCAGCAACGTGTAGTTGGAGTGTTTTGAACGCTTTAATGTATTTATTTTTATTTTAATATCTTATTTTATGTGGCACAGTGATTCATAATGAAAAAAAAACTTGAGACACTGTTATCAAATATCATTGCTGGAAAGAATCAGTAAGCCCAGTAGCGGGATTTTTTCTACAACAGTATCAGTTACGATGACAAGTTTTCGCAACGCTGAACCTGCTTATTTTTTGTGTAATGCTATTCTGTTAGTATTTTAAACCAACAAAAATAATTATAATCAAAATAAATTTATTTGCAGCTGAGACTTGAGTGGTTGATGATCTTTTTAAATGTTGATATGATGCATTAACAATTTACTTGATCTTATAATTTGAATTTGCTACCTTTAGTCAGTTGGCCAGTTTTCTATTGTAAATTTAAACGAGATTTTTATATATTTTATTATATTTTATTATAAATTGAACGGTTAACATCCCTAATTAAATACCACGTTATATAATTTAAAGTTAGCACTTGTTCGGTTTTACATTTTATATTTTGATTTATTATTTTATTTCAATTATTATTGAAATATTCTTTACACGTGCATCTTAGCACGAATGGGTCTACTCGACCGGGGAAGGGACACACTCTCACAGAATACCAGCGTAAAATAGCAGCTTAACTCTGCTGTGTTTCGTATGGTGAGTGTTAGAGAACCGGAGACCCTTTTTATTGGAAAAGAGGTATTCCATCTGAGTCCTCATGGGTGACAAGGCATCTGCATTTTGATTCTTTATTGAGGATAGATGTAGATGTCTATGGGTTACAGCAATCACTTACCATCGGGTGGACTGTGTGCTCGTTTATTACCCTATCCTATATAAAAAATAGATTTTAAAATATATATAAATATACAAATAATATGATTATGAAGTATAAAAGCTAAGACGTACATTCTCAAGAAATTTCAATAGAAATGTTTGTTTCGGCCACTGTTGAAAAGTGAATTGACTAGAAGGTCCAATTACTGCTAATATTCTGTATTCTCATAGATTTATACATACGTTATAACGGTTCGTAAAATATCACAATAGAGTATCGCCCAACTCTATTGTGGAAGTGTTACGGCATCTTTTTTTGCTTATGAAGCTAAATAAAATATGATCCGTAATAATAGAGTTGAACTAGTGAATGAGCTCATCTACTTCAAATATATCTAAGGAACATGAAATCCATATACTTTGCTTCAAAAAATATTGCGGTGTCGGTTTTACACATATAATTAAAAACAAGGACAAAATATGATCAGTCGGAATGTGAATTTAAATCCCTTGATTATAAAAACCGCCCATAAACGCTTTACGACTATCATTTGTGACCATCAACATCAAAGGTTTCTGATATCGCTGCTTAAAGGCGCACAGTCACGCGATTTTGTGTACCCCAATGTCTTTGAACTTAGCATGGGGGAGCGCCAGCTCGATTGTGTAACTCTAATGGGAATCGTGATGGACTTCGTTTTTATGTTTTTGGTTGGAGTTTCGTTACAGTGCGTTAATGTATCAGTATCGTTTATTAATAAGTAGATGTAGATTGTATACGTGGTAGAGCCACGCTATATTAGGGTTGTAGCACAAATTGGCTCGACCCGGGGACTCGAGCGTGTCCTACGGCTCTCACAGAATATCATCGCAAAATAGCAGCTTAATGCTGCTGTGTTGCGTATGGTGAGTGTAGCGAACCAGAGACCTTTTTTACCGTTAACGATGCATTCCATCGCAGTCCTCATGGGTGACAACGCATTTGCATTTTAATTCTTAATTGAGGATAAATGTAGATATCTATGGGCCACAGCATCCACTTACCTTCAGGTGGACTGTGTGCTCGTTTGTGACCCTTATTCCATAACAAAATAGTTGCGAAGTGATTGCCACCGGCAAACGATTCCCGCCAAAGATAAACTATCGCATTGCGTATTGGGTTTTATCGTCATCAGTGTGGAGTGTACGCTGATCATACGAAGGCCGGTGTTTTATTGTTTTTGCTTCACTTGAAGTACGCATGATTTACTTTAGAGCTATTAGTTTTTTTTTTTTACTTAAGCGCTATAAAATTTAATCGCTTATTTTATATTACAAGGTAATGGTTTAAAATTAAAATTCTTTTTAAGTTTTTGTTTTGTTTGTGGTTTTCGATAGTTAAGAGAATCTGACGTCAGATATCAACATCGTCTTTGTAGTCCGTGAAGGTCTACTGTTGGACATAGACTTTTTCGATATCATGGTATACTTTTCAAAACCACCATCTTTGGAAAGCAGATTGGCTATAGTGTTACCAACACCCGAAATAATTGATGTTTCTTTTGTTCCCAGTTCTAGTGAATTCGGTTAATCACCTTTTGAGAATAATTCGTTACAGAAAAAATATTTTGTAAGGAAACACGTAGTTCCATTTTCACACACACTTTTCTTTAGAATTAATACACGTATAGCTAAATACTCTATGACTCATAGAACCATCACCGGCCATTTTGGCACTAAACTTAAAAAAAGGAAAAACATAACGCTTCTTTTTTACTCTTCCGTATGCGGAAAAAAATTGCATATATCGGAAATGACAACAGGAGATCCCACTTCTGATGTCGGATCATGGGTGGCCGAGATGCGAAGAATCGGATTTTCTTCACGCTCCGACATGGTTTTACGTAAATGTGGGCACACGAGCGAAAGATTATTTAAATCAAAATAACTTTATTTAGACTAGTGGTTGTACACGGGAAACAAACACGTGCGTCGGTAGCGAGCGTCCGCTCCGGCTGTCCGAACTCGACTGCCACAACACTCGGTTCCTTCTCTAGCCCTCGCTGTATCCCCTCTACCGACGATCGTGTCCAAGCGGTAGGGCGCGCTTGCGTTTCCGGTAACGATATTATTGATTCGCAAAGCTAATTGTTAGATGGCGCTGCTTGTTGCACTATGGCGCCATCGATCCACGACACGGCCATCCCTGACTAGCACCCGTCCTCGGGTGCAGCGCCTATGGACAAAATATGCTCAGAGAATAACATAGCTCGGCTATCCTGCCAATAAAAATAAGTCGATCCTAACTGGTAATTTACTTCTCCTAAGTCTAAGTACAATAGTCAAATCTCATAATTGACAATGCCCTGTTATTAAGGCTTCTTACACAGTGCTTCCTGCACAACATGATTTATCGTGGAAGGTCCGATCAACAAGTTCCAACACAGTAATTTTAACAATTTTGTTACTCTTTACAATTCATAAGCAATGTATATTCAACTCTTAAAACTTTCATTGAAATCTGTGCACCAACACAGACCAGAATCGCACCAACGATTCTTCACATATCCGCCGTCACATATGCTAGAATCGCACCAACGATTCTCCACATATCTGCCGTCACATATGCTACAATACACAAGGGGCTCTGTGCACCAACACAGGCCAGAATCGCACCAACGATTCTTTACATATCTGCCGTTACATATGCCAGAATCGCACCAACGATTCCTCACATATCCACCGCCAAATATGCTACAACACATCTGCCGCCACATATGGCAGAATCGCACCAACGATTCCCTACATATCTGCCGCCAAATATGCACCAACACAGACAGAAATCGCACCAACGATTTCCTACAGACCCATCGCCACATGTTACTCATGAGGTGCGGTCTAAAGTTTTGAGTATGAGTATACAAGCATTCTTAATCAAATTTGGTCTCACTACCACTGTCATCAACTATGACATCTAACTCTAGAGGAACTTGGTGATCGGGGATCTTCCTCACATGATCATGGGGGTATTTGTGGGGTACTTTGCACACTAACATGACCGCTTCCGGTTGAATTTACGATAGTATTTAAAATTTTGCCTCAGCACCATTTTTGATGAGAGGGTAATTCGGCCCAGAATCATAATAAAATGGATACGACTCACCAGTATTCATCAGCACACCGCTGGGTTTGCTCACATAGTAAACATCAACACGTCGCTCACTGCTCGCCTCTGCGGCAGGCGTAAGGCAAGCGCGCACGTGGCTATTAAAACAAACCAGCACACGCCATAGTTAGTTGTCATGAGGCAAGCGCCAGCACAGCAAGCCGTCGCGCCGCACCAGGGCCAGCGAGACGCTGCGCCGCACCACGCACTCGAAGCGTCAACGGGAGCAGCAGGAGCACCTGAGGCTTCACAGGCATCATCGGGGTTGTCGTCATCGTGATCTGCGTGAGAAACAAGTTGTTAATTATCAGGATAACATACACAGTTGCCTATCCTCTCATCCATCACGCATACGGGGTTCTCAAATAGAAATACGCTCTCATACCGCCGACTATAATAAAGCACTTCGCTTTAACAAGTATGGATACATCTCCATACAAATTATCTCACACAAACATAAACTTGCGAGATCTCATGTTAACCACGTGAACCACGTTCAAACGTGAACCAGGACAGCGCCTGCCAGGACAAATCCTGATGCATGTTCAGAGAACACTACTTCCGCGTATACAGAGTACACTTCCACGCACACATAGTGTACGACTTCCGGGCACACACTGTGTAAGACTTCAGAGGCACCGCCATGTACAGCATACGCGCGCTCCGGGATGGCGCCTGCGTGTACGCGCATACGCGTCTGCCGAAACCAGGCCATGGTACAGCTAGACCTGGCTCTCCGCTCCGACTAGCAAGGCACACACTCGTCTCACGCTCGCGCACGTGTAATCACATCACAGGTGGTACTGTAACACATAAAGGAAAACATTAAAATGATTCAGTAATGAACTTTTTTTCAAACAATGGCAGCACTACTCTCGGGACACCATTCGCCTTTCCAGGACACCAAATACTGAGCTGCGACTACACGACCTCCTCTCGTACGGTCCGATTCTCATGTAAACTTAAATATTCTCTTCAATGTCAGAAGTTATTTTTGCTTTACTGCAATTTCGTCAATTATACTTTGGTCATCCGGCATTTTTCGCAACCAACTCGTGTATCAAATGGTGATCGGTAGCAGCGACAAATACCTAATGTGTCCGCAGCGTCATAAGCCGATAGACATACTTCGACTCAAGAGGGAGCGCAACAGCACCACACCTTCCACTAAACCGACAACATCAAATCCCAATTTTGTTGACTACGTAATACTCGGAGTATACTGTAACACTTATCATCACATTAGAACAAAAAATACTACTTAGTGTTTTTAAGTCATAGCAAGTTACAGTATAAAAATGTTCTTTTTTTTCGGTACATCGTTTAAACACTTCGAACATTAAAACTAGCCCATGTGAATCACACCTCGTGTATCAAATTATAACATAACTTGAGCAAGTTAAATTTCACTGAACGCAAACTATAACTCATTTAGAATACCTCCAACATTTCTTTCGACATTTGTTATCATATTTGGGTACGTTAAGAAATAATGGAAGTACTTGCGGGTAATTTTTATTATAAATCGAACAAAAAGATTTAACTTTTGGCTTAAAACATTTCACGTTAAACTTTTATTCTACACTTTAGTGGTACGTTAAATTCGTAAATAGGACAAAATAACTTAATTAACACATTTATCATAAAAACAAAGCGAGGCGCGTCATAATCTTTCACAAACTTAATAACTCTCACACTCTTCGTCACGTGGACGATAACAGGGACTTTATCCCACTTCTGATATCGGAAATGACAACAGGAGATCCCACTTCTGATGTCGGATCATGGGTGGCCGAGATGCGAAGAATCGGATTTTCTTCACGCTCCGACATGGTTTTACGTAAATGTGGGCACACGAGCGAAAGATTATTTAAATCAAAATAACTTTATTTAGACTAGTGGTTGTACACGGGAAACAAACACGTGCGTCGGTAGCGAGCGTCCGCTCCGGCTGTCCGAACTCGACTGCCACAACACTCGGTTCCTTCTCTAGCCCTCGCTGTATCCCCTCTACCGACGATCGTGTCCAAGCGGTAGGGCGCGCTTGCGTTTCCGGTAACGATATTATTGATTCGCAAAGCTAATTGTTAGATCGCGCTGCTTGTTGCACTATGGCGCCATCGATCCACGACACATATATATTATTCACGAACATTTACTGCTTACGTATCAAATTTTATGGAAATCCGTCCAGTAATTTTTGCGTAATCGAGAACACACAAGTTTTCTACAGATTTATTATATATATATATAGAATAGAAATATAGAATAGATATAGATTATATGTATAGATGAATTTAACTGCCCCGTTGGTCTAGTGGTCATGAAGTCCCGGGTTCAAATCCCTTATCGATTCAAAATTAGCTATTGAGGTTTACTGTCAAGAAATTCTCAGTAGCAGGCCGTAGTCAGGAATTTGACGATGTTTCATTCGCCCCCGTGCCTCGGAAAGTACGTTAAGCTGTTAGTCCCGCGCCTGATCTTTCTCCGATTGTGTCGCATTACTATCTTATTAGACTATGGGAGTGAGGCAATAAAAAGTGCACCTGTGCTTGCGAATACAGTTGGATACTGTAATCCTGTCTCCTGAGCAGTAGGCTGGCCTTCTATGACCAAATTTTCGCCGTGACCAAAATTCGATCTGGATGACATTATTATTATTATTATATAATTTCCTCAATTATCTCCTCAATTTTCTCGGTCGGTTTTCCGTTTTCAATTATTAAAATAGATTTTATTATTGTCTTTCGTCGGTTAGCTCGTAAAACAGTTTTAGTTGACATGAGTGTCAACTACCATATTGTAATGTACAGACATCTTTAACATATTTGCTCTAGTTTTTAAGTGTAACAAAAATACGATTCAGCACATTTCTTTAATCTCAAATCTATATAAAAGTTTAGTATGCTTTAATAATAAAGCTGAATTAGTGGCAGTTTATCTTTATACGCAAAATATATCTTGGCAAGCGCTTCTAAAATCTATTTTACTCCACTTTAAAAATACATAATGACAACCACAATTTCCTACTTATTGCTATTGTTTTGGGGAAAAACATATATATATATATATACATATATATTATGAATCTCTGTCGGTAATAGGCCTCTCCCATAAATCTCTAAATTGCTCTGCCAAGCAAAATTAGTGTGGAGTTTGTCATAGTTGCCACGCTTGGCTCTTATGATACTGAGTTGTAATCGGAAGATGCTTCTGCCCATTCCTTGTTTAAGTTTGCATCTGTTGTCTCTTACGTCACCTACGGGTCGATATGAGTTAGTAGATATTTTTAAACTGCCACTATACATACGGTTAGGTCACAATACGATTTATCTATACATACTACATAGAAATAAATAAAATTGAAGTGTCTATTTGTGATCTCAAAATAACAGCTTTTGCGTGTAGTAGCATATGAAAGTATATACGGTAGTTATAACAAAAACACCATTTTTAAAATTTTTGTTTATCTGTCTGTCTGTTTGTCCCGGCTAATCTCCGAAATGGTTGAACCGATTTTGACGGGACTTGCACTGGCAGATAGCTGATGTTATAAAGAGTCGACATAAGCTACTTTTATTTTAGAAAAAGAATTAGGGTACCGCATAAGAAATTAAAACCCAATCCAATCGTAATAAATTACACGTGGGCGAAGTCTCGGGGAACAGCTAGTATAAGATATAAATGTTAAAAAGGACTAGGCCTATAATGGATACTGATATACATATTTAAACAATACCACGAAACTAAATGTCAAATGTTTAATATGTTCGTTTGACAAACCCAACCGAAAGTCCCACCAGAGGCCATCATGCTGCTGAACATAAACGCGGTTGTAGCTAGCCCAGGTTCCCTTCTAATTTTAGTTTAGTTTCTAACTACATGTAGATATATATTTTAAAGTAAGATTTTTTGGAGCACGGAAAAGTCAACGCACTACTCAAATGTTGACGTTGGCGGACTACCACGACCTTGAAATATTAAAATCTCACACGTGTAAGCTTCCTCGTGACGTTTTTACTCAACACAGGTGATAAATTAGGACCTAAAAGGCAATTAACAATTTCATTGGTGCCGACGAGGCTCGAATTCGGTTTGCTGGCGTGTTATACAATTTCAAGTGGGACGAGTTGAGCGATACCATGCTGTTTCTAATTTATTTTACGTTGTTAATTGTGGAACATGTATGATTGTAAACTGTTACTTTTTTTTTAAAAAAGTCCCTCTGGGTTTCTTACTTGTTCTTCCCAGGACAGAGATATTTTGCGAACCAGTGGTAAATTAAACATAAGATTGACTTTCAATAAGTATTATAATAACTATATTGAATAAAAAAGTTTCTGTTTCTGTTTCAGTTTTAGTTTTAAAGTATTCAAAAGAATACAACTATACAATAGCAATTTGAATTTTCAATTTTCAATTCGGATTAAAGTTTCGCCTGTCGTAGCGATAAATCGCATTCGTAGCGCATTGGAAATAGAATCGGCTGAACGGAAAATATATATCAACGTGACTAATAACATAGCTGTCGTCTTGTCGGTTTGTGTAGTGACCTCGAGTCGTAAGGGGATTGTTTTATATTTCAGAGCTAATCTACAAAGCCAAGACTCTGTAAATCACCTCCGATTATCGTAACGTTCAGCCTACGGAATTTATTGCTGAAAATACCTATTATTACGAAAGGTATTCCGAAGGCATTGTGAGTTAATAATGATATTTTAACAGGTTACATGAATTTATTAAAAAAATTAACATTTAATGTGAATTTTACACTTATTTAATGTGAGTGTGAGTGTAAGGATTAGCGTACTAAAACTCACGACTTTATTATAACAAAAAGTATTTTCTTAAGATAAAATGTGTTCAAACGACCACACAAAAGTAGACAGAGTAAAATAATTTCCGTGAATTTAATTAAAACGCGATAAAACCCGTAAAGATTAGTTTCAAAGTGTATTTTATACGCATTTCATGTGAGTAATCATGCCGTAGTTTCAATAACATCAAACGTTTAATAAAATACATTTATAGGTGCGCTCAATTAACTTTTTAATTACTTCACATTGCTATAAAGTAATTTTAAAACATAATTATTGTCGCGGTAGCTCAGATGGTTAGCGCTCGCTGTAAGTTTCACAGTACGCGAGTAACCCGGCTTCGATCGCGGCCGGCACCAATGAAATTGTTAATTGCAATTTTAAGTGCTGATTTACTACGTCCTCGTCGGTGAAGGAAAACATCGTGAGGAAACCTGCATGTCTGAGAAATAAGAAAAAAAATATTTCGAAGACATGTGAAGTTTGCCAACACGCATTGAGGCAGCGCGGCGGACATTTCCTTGCCCTAAAACCCTCTCAAAAATGAGAGGAGGCCTGTGACCAGCAGTGGGATGTAAATAGGCTACAACTTAAGCTAACATAATTATTGCGATTTTTTTTTACTTACTGTGCTTGACTACAATCCCACCTGGTGGTTAGTGGTGAGCCTAGATGGTGCGCAATGTTTTAGCATAACAAAAGCTTTAAAATTAGTTTAATCAATTTTAATGTAATATATTTTGCAATTGATTATACTTTATATTTGTATGCAAATATTTACATTTTATCGTTAATATATGTGTATTAATATATAATTATACTTGGTGTAAGAAGAACATCCAACTACTGACTCCCTAGGAAGAACATTCATCCCATATCGTCCCGAGGTGGGCAGCAGCATCTTCCCGATTAACATCTCAAAATAATAAAAAACTGCGGTTGCCAACCCGCTTGCCAAACTATCTGTGCGGGAGGCCTTTGTTCAGCATTTAACTTTTATTGTCTGTAATGGTTGGATATTTAAAATCAATTAACTATGCTTGTTTTGGGTCGACTTAGATACGGCACACGAGCAAAATGGGCTCAATCCCCGTTGGCATCACGTTTATTGCAATATTAAGTACTGATTTACCGCTTGTACGGCGATCATGGTAAAGAAGACTAATAAACAATTAAATAAATACATATGGGAAATAAAAATATTAATATAAACTAATAATAATAACTTCTACTCCTACCGCGTGTAAAGGTTACGTGTACTCATTTTTGGGCACGAAGTTTCTTATCGCACGGTACGAATTTGGCGGATGGGAGCTAGGCGAGAAAAATTTTTCCGTCACGACCCTCTTCTATAGTTCGGATGAGATGGAATAATATCCATCTCCCTTGCACTTTTTCTTATCTTGCCATGAATGAAATACTATTTTAAATGACGTTTCATTTTAATAGACGCTAGTAATTCATTTATTTGTATTTGTTAATCAATAATAAGTATAATACGTTTTTCAATAATAATATACTACAAAAGGAACTTCGTTCCAACCGAGTGTTCCACGACACTCACGCATGTTTTTTTTTAAATATACATTTTGAATACGGTTGTAATAAAACGAGAAGATTTTACGTAAAAGTATGTTCAATTAATTTTCTGAAAAAAAATACGAAAGGCTCAAGTGTTGCGGAAAATCGTGGAAAATAAAGCACTATTCGAGCCATTCTTACGAGGAGTCAGACAAATGGTTGTCTTAGGTTGTCCGACAGAGGTCGACTTGGATAAATTGCTTACGGAGTTTTGTAAACTGCCTTGTTTTTTTTTTTACTTAATAGAACTAGTTTTTTGGCTCTCTCCGATTTCAGGAGTAAAATGAAATAACGTTTTCAAATTAGTAAAAAAAAGAATACAGGTAATATGACGGTTCCGTGATGCAGTGGCTTAGCAATGAGTTGCAGCGCTGGGGGCCGCGGGTTCGAATCCCGCACGGAACAAGTATTTGTATGACCTACAAATCATTGTTCCGGGTCTGGATGTTTGTCCTTGTGTAATAGGTTTCATCCCCTTGTTCTGTATTTGAATAGCATTCATAGCTTCATTGTACAAACACTCCAGTTCTTCAATATACCGTCAGTCAATCTGGACTAGCTGATGAAATTGAAGCATTGCCCAAATTTTTAAGAAATCAAAGGCTTTATCATGTCTTCATAAGCAAGAAAAAAATACTAGATTGTAATCTTCGGTCACAGCAATCATTACACAACTAACTATGCACGACAATTAACTCACCAAAGTTTCGTCATAATTGAATGAATGGTATAGAAGCGAACACAGGACATACAAAGAAATAATCATTTTTATACGTAACTAGCAATCCGTCCCGGCTTCTCCAACATCTTCGACAACAGCACCACCTACCGATTCCAATTGTAAATCTACACCATCCAGAGACCCACACAAACACAAAAAATTAAATCATTTAGGAGTAATTCAGTGACAAACACACCTACAGAAAAATTATATGTACATATTAAGATATTAGATACATAATTATGTTGAAGCTAAATGATATATATAGTAGTATTTGTGGTAATATGTTTAAAATATGTTTTTGTTTATGCTAAACTAATATGATTTTTATTCGAGTAATACATACATCATTCGTTTACTAAATCACTTTATACTCGTCATACATTACATTGAAACCGTTATTGCATTATATATCTCGCAGAATAGCCGCGGTGTCGTTTTATATTCGAATATCTTCCATTGTTATTTTTGGCCGGCAGTTCGCCCTTGCTGCTGGAACTCGTTCGACTTGTTGATTGTCAGTAACAGGAGTATACAGCTGTCTCGTTCGTTCGCATGTGTTGCTCTAGATTCGAATTTTCCTAACTAAAATTTATCGAGAGGACTTCGCTAGTTCGAACGTATTGTGTTTTTATAAGCCAAAGAAAAAATATAAATCGTACCGCAGGAGTCAAGATCTAATAGCTAAGAATTAAAGCTAAGAGTTAAAGTAATTTAAAGCTGTTTCGCGAGTTTCGCAGATATTTTTTATACTGTAGTCATATTTGCCACACAAATTGTAAAAACTGTAGCTCTTACAGTGGTAGTGTGGACCAGTGATTATGTTACTTGCCTACTACGCCACGAGTGTTGTATTCGAAATCAATCCGGAACCAAAATTTGAGTAGTAGCACAAATTGTTTGTTTTTGTATATGATTTGTGATTCAACGCACGCGAGCAACCCGGGTTCGATCCCCGCCGTCACCAGTGATTTTGTTAATTGCAATTTTAAGTGCTGATTTACCACATGCTCGGCTGTGGAGGAAAACATTGGGAGGAAACCGGCATGTCCGAGAAATAACAAAATATAAAAAATATTTCGAAGACATGTGAAATCCGCCAACACGCATCAGGGAAGCGCGACGGACACTTCCATGCCCCAAAACCCTCTTAGAATAAGTATATAGGCTGTAACTTTTAACTATAACTTTTGTGATTGTTTGGTTGCTTACTCCATTTAGACTTCACATAGCGGTACTAGACTGCTACTCGACAACCTTTCTTCGCCATCGGGTGTCGGTTCTTCAAGCTGTATGGCCAGCCCATTGCCACCTCCGCTTACTGATTCGCAGAAATCGATGGATGAAGCTTGGTTGAGAATATGTTTTGTGGCATTCCTTGGAGGGGGCATATGTTCAGCATTGCCTGTAATGATGATGATGATTAGGGGACAATCATGTGTGTCCCTGACACTGCATCAAAGCCGACCTCTAGTCCTATCAAGTAAAAGTTATACGGGATACCGGACATATGTGTGATTCTATAACCCTGTTATGTATTTTTCATTATGATAATATTTTGTAACCTAAAATAAGAAGTTAATGTAAAACAATATCAGCTCATAATTGACACTGATTCAATGATACAATACAACAATGACAAACGTCAAAACAAAGCCAACTAATATTCCCACTAGGGTTACACAAACGCACTCCTAATTAAATTATGAATTGAAAATTTGATTGAATTAAATATGACAAGTATATCTTTTTGTATATTACACTCCCTTTTAATAGAATTTGGCGAGCATGTCTGTATAAAATAATTAATTTAAATATTGTTTATTTTACAATATAATGTTATATTTGTTCTATTTTCAGCAATGCTACATTTAAGTGAAACTTTTATCACTCTCTGGGTTGTATGGTACATAATGCCTAATGACATTAAGCTAACTTTGTATTCTTTTGGATAAAGGGAGTGTAATACAGAATGGATAAACAAACTATCATAGCAAATAGCAAAATCAGCTACATATATTAGCAGTATATTTGTAGCACGAATGGGTCGGCTTGACCGGGGAAGGACCACGCTCTCACAGACAAGCGTAAAATAGCAGTTCAACGCTGCTGTGTTTCGTATGGTGAGGGTAGAGAACCGGAGACCCTTTTTACTGGAAACGAGGCATTCCATCTTAGTCCTCATTGGCGACAACGCATCTGCATTTTGATTCATAATCGAGGATAGATGTAGATGTCTATGGGCCACAGCAACCACACTTACCATCAGGTGGACTGTGTGTTCTTTTGTCACTCTATCCTATATAAAAAAAACTCAGTGCGTCTGTTTGACCATGGGTTACAAAACAACAAGGAACAAAAAATACAGTTTTCTCTTCACATATTAATGTATAGATGTACTAAATTTATATTTGTGTATATTTTGAGTGTTTAAATCAAATTTAATTTTTTTTATGCTGCTACATCCATAGATTATACAAGATAATGGATACACTTACGCCAAATTCTCCTTTCCAATTCGAAGTCTAACCATATGCAAAATTTATGAATGCAGTAAACATTAAATAAATATTCGTATAAAAATCCGTACTTTTGCGACTACAACACTGCCTTCATGGTGACATTTTAAAATCGCGTACTGCGCTATTTTATCTTGAATATTTCTAGATCATCATTGACGTATTTTTGTGTGTGATTTCTTTTGGAGCACATAGATCATCATTTGAATAATCGCATTAATGGCCTTCGTTACACGTAATGCAACCGAGGGCGGAGCCATTTCTCAACTGAAGAAGCGCGAAAATAACTTGCCTGTCACACGGAAATGTTTTCAACTCATGTTTTGAAACGACAAAAATACCGTCGCTTCGGCTTTGGTCCCGTCCGTTAGATACTTACAATAATCTAGTTTTTTTTATTTTGCAGTCAGATTCAAAAATTGTGGGATTGTTCATACATTGGTGATGTAGCCCTGGATAGTAAATTTATTGTTTTAGAGTAAATAAAGCCTATTTACTCTATCCTTGAAGACACATTTGTTGTAATCGTGGGGAAAATAAATGCTGTAAAATTACTCCACTAATTGTATTTACGCATTACGAACAACGTCATGGAGAAAATAAATGTAATCGCAACAATAATTCTGCTCTACAACGTTCTCGTACCGTATCGAAAAATTATCATTTAAAGTTAAACGTTATCTGTATTACATATTGTGAAATTTATACAATATAATATATATTAATGTGTTAAAATATGTTGTCCAAAATTATAACATATTATTGCAAGGTACCACACACGTTATAGATGCAAAAAAAAGAACTGAAAACTATCTGACTTTAGAATCAATTATTTACATACATTTTACTTCAACACAAGTTTATAACAAAACTATGAATGTTAAAGGATAATGTTATAAGATTTTTTTTAAGAAAATATACATTATTAAATTTTATTATAAACAGTGAATAAACTAAAAAAAAAATTAAAGTATCCTTTCGATAATTGGGTGTTTGACATCATCATTAAAAAATTATCATATCGTATAATAATATTTTGCAACATTTAGTAATGTATTAAAACTTGATAGATTTTTATTTTTAAATAAAAAAGTATTTTTGTATTTCAAAATATAACTATAAATGCGATGTTTATTTATCTCTAAGAACTATGACGTCATTGCACTACAATCAAGAAATTTTAATTTTGACATCTCTTAAGGATAATTCAATTGATAAAATACCTAATCGAACTACTTTCCCAAAGAGAATTAGAAATCTGCAGGGTTTTGTTTAATTTATACGCCGGCGAAGTTGTAAGGAAAAGCTAGTACAAAATAAAATACTTTTGGTTTGAGTCACATACCTAATCTTTCAGAATGTCTCTATAAAAAGTTCACATGAAGTAAAGCAATTGCGTCTCCGTTTCGACTCAGAACAAACATCAAAGCGCAATTAACCTATTTTTATAAGCTTCTTAGAGACAAATATATAGCCAGCAACAATTCTAGCGTTTTAACTAAAATAATGATACAAAGAAAATATCGTATGTTTTTCACGAACGACACGACGTTTCGAGTCGATTGCAGCAGTCATGATCCCGAGGAGACTAAGATATTTGACTTCCTGAGGTTATAATTTACACACATTTAGTAGTGAGTTATTAGTACTTTAGTGCTGATTTACCACGTGCTCGGCGATGAAGGAAAAATTTGAGGAAACCTGCATGTCTGAGAAATAAGAAAAAAAATATTTCAAAGACATGTGACCAAATTTAAACAAATCGATATTAAGATGATAACTTTGCTATTGCAGAAATCATTCAGCTTCGATGAAAATACCTATAAACAGTATTGCTACTCGCCACTTTCTCCTCAATAAGAAAGTGACGCATCGTCATTAATAATAACACATGCGATGGTGGAAAAAGAAAATCGCAATCGATTGATCATTTTTTTTTGAAGCTGAATCATTATGCATTGGGGCAGCCTGTGCCCAGCAATGGTACATATAATAGGAGGTAACTTTAACTTTTTTTTAACTATTTTAATTAGGATATATTTTCATTTGAGTAATGGAAATTAATCAGAAATGTTTACTTATAAATGAATTAAATTTAGTAATATTTAATAAAATCTTACCTCACTTTAACGATAAAATATGTATTTAGGTCAATTAATAAAATATTTAACGATAAATATTTTATTAATTGACCTAATTCAAGAACTCTAATATAACTAAAAGACGTAATTCTAGTCAGTAAATCTTACCTTAATCGAACCATTCCAACATCCCTTGAGGATTGTGGAACGTTGGCGTGAAACATCCGCGTAGCATCGTAGGTCTACGCCGGCTGCATAGACCGGCTCGTAGCTCGCGTATTGATCGTAGCCTCTAGAGGCTTTAGCGGCTACGTCTCTACGGCCTTTACTTAATTTTACGTTGCTTTTACTGACATTTATTTGTTTTAGGTACTTTGTAATAAAAAAATGATATCTTTTCTGCAACTAGGTAACATTGATTCTACGAGTACACATATCAACATTTAGTACAACATCTGGTCCAATTTTGTAATATTTTATCTGAGTGTTTCAGTTACGACCGTCATGTATATTAACCTACTCTCAATATCTTTTAATGGATTATTTTTAAATATACGACACATCAAATTACATATTTACAAAAAAATGTCCTACACCACAAAATATACGAAAGTGTACTTAAACTAGGATATAGGTGTAGATGCGTTGGAATTTTCTCTGAATTAATTATATTTTTTTTAGAAATGTGCAATTTTAAAAACGAAAAGTGAAGTAATAACTTTTATTATTAGCACAATATTAATTACGTTTCATTTAACAATATGGTTTCAGTAAATTGGCTATTTCTCCTTCAATCTTTTCGCCCCAAGATTGATTTGGCCTGAGCGCCTCGTTATTTGAATATGATTTATTGTTTATTCCGATTGGGGCGAAATGTTCATGAGAGCCATTTTGCCTTCCCTAAAATTTATTTTCCTTACTAATTGTTTCAAAACAAAATGTTTTAAGTGACGTACGTTAGTGTTAGACAGCGATAAATCTAAAAAAAAACTAAACTACTGTTACCCTTACCATTAAAGCCTATTAAAGTTCACTGCTGAACATAGGCCTCCCTCATAGATTGCCTCATAGAAATATTTACCATAGTGTCCACGCTTGGCAAGCGGGTTGGCAACCGCCGTTTTTTAGTCCTTATTAGGAAAACGCTGCTGCCTATCTCCTGATTTGTTTCCCTCTATTGCCTCTTACGTAACCCACGGGATGATATATAAGTATACAAGCTCCGTCTATTACCATTCTTAAATATTTCATAAAAATAAAACTTTATAAAAAAGGTAATGAGGTGGTCGCTTTCAAGCTGTTTCTAAAATAAAATTTGTAAAAATCCCGCTGGGTTTCCTGCTGGTTCTTCCTAGGACAGAGGTTTTTTTTCGAACCAGTGGTAAAGTAAAAAATTACTTTTAAAAAGAATTACACATGTGATTTATATTGAATAAAAATTGTTCTATTCTATTCTATTTTATTCTATATGGGGTAGGGGATATTTTTACACCACCACTACGCGGTAAAGTAAACTGCTGTGTTCCGATCAGAGAGCCAAGCATCATTAAAGGTTGTAAATCGTTCCATTTTGTTCTCAAAAGTCAGAGAGATGATACCGTCAACTTTCTGTCGCCGTTCTGCTACTAAGAATTTGTTGCCAAATTTGGCCCGATCCGGGATTCGCGTCAACCACGTGATTAGCTGTCACGCTTACGAACACTAAACTAACGAGTTAGTCAGACTTGAAAACCTAAGAAATAAGTAAAATATGTAAATTATTATTGTTATTACAACAAATTCAACGCCTCTTTCTACATTCAATTACATAGTTAGTATATATAGTTTAGTCAACCGCTAATATGTTGAATATTTCTTGTTGTAAAATAATGTATTATAATAAAAACCAGTTTGTTGGCACTTTATAATACTTTGTATATTTATTTTAATATAACAGACGTATGTTTTAATATTATTTTATAATTGCACAATAATAGATAAAATTTAAAATTAAACTGTGAATGTCACGTGAATGCGAATGAAAAATAAACGGAGTTGCGATTACGGCGTATAAATTTTTTGGTGTCAAAAGCTAACATAAAATGAGCGGCTGCTTTAACTCAACTACGCGTTTGTGTTTAATCAGTAATTTGGCGCGTCATTACCACCGATTCTGTGCCGCCTCTATGTCGCCAGGTTTAATATTTCGTGTCTCATTAACATCTGTATATCTGCATCTGTTGTATATTATATTTATAATTTTTTTTTTAAAAACGGCATTAATGGTGCACACACCTACTTTAAAACTAGTTTGTTTGTAGGTATGACGACCTAAAGGTGTATCTGGCTAGAATGCTTTGAACCCCAGGTTTGAATTGCCACAACACAAAAAGTTTGTCTGCGGTATGGATTGTGATGTTTATCTTCTCTATTTTATCTTCAATCTTGTCAAGTCAAAAAAGA
Organism: Parnassius mnemosyne; assembly: GCA_963668995.1. Lineage (NCBI taxonomy): Eukaryota > Metazoa > Arthropoda > Insecta > Lepidoptera > Papilionidae > Parnassius > Parnassius mnemosyne. Next base: position 44,773,699 of record CAVLGL010000148.1, read on the forward strand.
ACTAAAACATATGGACAAAATCTCGAAACAAAATTTTTGCATCCGCGTAATAAAATAAAGTCTTATTTTTAAAGAGGTAGTTTATTACGCGGATCTTAGCTAATTAATGTTTAACATCTTTATTATAATGGATTTCCGCAGAGTAATGTCTGATTCTAACTATTATCAAAAAAATCTATTTCATGCATAAAACAACAATAAAAACTGTAATCAAATTTATTTAAAAAGTAGTTACCCGCAAAACATCGACTCATTTTATTATATATACGGTCTAAGAATGGCGAAGTTCAAAGCGTTATTTATTCACTATTTCCAGAATTTCTAAGCACGTAGGCACGCGACCCGAGAGCCCTGTGTCCGGCACTGCCATAAATCATTCTCCGGGTCCCTTTACATCGCTAGAGCGTACCGCGTACCTCCCCACGTACACTACTAGCTGCTACATATGTCAGGAAGGCGCCGATCGATCTGCATCCATCAGTCATGCGAAGTCTGTTATTAATGGTCTGGCGGAAGCTTGTTGTGTACAAAAGCGTAATACGAGACGAAACGAACCCAAACAAGTTCGACATTGTTTGTCAACAACGTTCGGGTACGATCGATTCGATTGCTGTACACTGTGATTGTTGTTTGTCGAAGTCTGATTTCTGTTTAATCAAAAGGTAAATCATACATAGTGTTTACAAGATCAAAAGGGAATTTTATTTGACAATATTGGCCAAACATATAACAAATATGGAGGACAATATGAATCATTGTGAAAGTCAGTCTATTGCGTAATATAAGCCCTCAATCACGACTCTGACAATTCTCCTACTTTAAACATATTTCTTGTAACGATATTATAATTGACATATTTACAATTAGTTATAGTTATTATAATATATTATATGTGCATATATACCGGTATAATAATAATATAAATCGAGTTTTGATTATTTTATTCATTTATAACTACTACAGCCTACATGCCTTTCAAAAATCCATTGTTTATCATACGACTCCCTCATTTTTTTTATAGGATCGGGTGACAAACGAGCACACAGCCCACCTGATGGTAAGTGGTTACTGTGACCCATAGACATCTACATCTATCCTCAATAAAGACTCAAGATGCAGATGCGTTGTCACCCGTGAGGACTAAGATGGAATCCTCTTTGCCAGTAAAAAGGGTATCCGGTTCTCTACACTAACCATACGAAACACAGCAACGTTAAGCTGCTATTTTACGCTGGTTTTCTGTGAGAGCGTGGTCCTACCCTGGTCGAGCCGACCCATTCGTGCTACAACCATAATATAGCTGCAGCATGGCTCTACCACATAGAAAAATATATACATAGTTTGCCTCATAAAGTAATGAGATCGAAAACGGGTTAGGCTGGAGTAATACATCCACTACAGCCTACGGCAAACATCCGCTGCTGATCATAGGCCTCTCCCGTAGTTTGCCACATAGGGTGGATATTTGCCATAGTTGCCACTGTTGGCAGACTGGTTGGCAACCGCAGTATTTTATTTTCTGTTGTTAGGAAGGCGTTTTATTTTATAACAAAAAAATATACAAGTTATATTTCGATTTAATTAGGACCGGCCATTTAATAGGTTTACTATACGTGGGAACATGGGTCTAACACGAAGAGACCTTTTCAAGAATTTAATTTGCTATATGGCGGGTGCGGTAAGACTTTATTTAGTAATGTGGTGTTCATTACGGAACTCTTCCCCGCATCCATATCAAATCCGAAAAGAGCCTCGAAATATCCACAAACTGTTCGCAATTAAAGCAGTTAAAAATTTGTCAATATTTTGATTACTTCTCTATAAAATCAAGGTCGCGTTTGGTGAGTTTATTGATATGAGTATCTCACACTACAGCCTTAGCTGACAAAGAAACGGTACATTGGTGAAGGAGCTAAGGTTTTAGATTGGTGTGAAGATTTCTATTCAGTCAGCATACGCCTGACGTTATATTTTACCCGTCCCTAGTTCAAGCACAAAGCAACCCAGATGTGGTAATTAGTTTATAATAACCCGGAGCAATCTAATAAGATTACTCAAGATAATAATATAACCCGTTAAGTTCAATCCCGTCTTCAGATAGGACGTGACGCGTGTAGTAACTAAAGCGTGGATAAATTTTTCATTTTAAAAAAGCGGCCTATTCCACTTCGATTATACGTACAATTCATTCACAAGCCACTCGCGTGAATAGAACGTGCGCGCAACATCTTAACGTCGTAAACACTCGCCGCTCAAGGAAAACATTTGCCCTTTAATAATTCACGAACTTTCATCATTTCTATTCTGTATTCATTCATGTTACGTATTACGACCACCTTACTTACGCATGAGATATTGCCAAGTTGCTTTTTGTTTTTACAAACATTTGTTCGTCAATATGTAGTCGTTCATAGTAGTCTTATTTTTGTGTTGTATTTGTCACTAAACGTGGCGATTGATATTTGATCAATGAAACTTCTCCAAGCGAAGTTCGTTCATTCTTACCTGAATAACTCCATTTGAAGATATAGATAGACAGTTATATCACCAGGTAGTTTACCCATCTATCTATAGTTTGATGAATGGAGCTGTGAAATATAATTAGTATTTGCTTTTTGATATTAGCCGACTCTAAAAGTTGTTGCCCGATACCTTCGTGGATTATTGTGAACCGATTTTAATGATTCTTGATTTGCTTGGGATTTAATTCTTCAGTACACTTTGTCTTTAGCTCTGGTTTCTTAGGATTGCGGTGTCACTACATCCGATACGTGGAAAGCTCCATAATCGATTATCATGAGCTACTAATAAAAGAACTACTGGAAATACGTTTGGGATTCTATGTGGTTACTTCAGATTATCTCTCTGTTTCGTGCCTATTGGCTACTGTCACAGTAGTGACATACATACTGGCAATGATTTCATGTATTTTATATAACATATTAAAGGAAGCAAAAATTCTGCCTCCAGGTCAAAAACGTGTTGATGATTTCCTTTATTACCTATTGAAAATGTAATACCTCTAGAAAATCACAGTGAATCTCACTTGACTGTTGTAGCTATTGATTGACAATACAATTATGCGACACAATATTAGACAATCTACGTAATAAGCAATTATAAGTTCTAGGTACTACTGTATATAAATATACTAGATTTAATTATCTATACCTTCACAAATTGTACATACATGTTTTATTTAAAATTTTCTTTCATGCCACTATTTTAACTGGGTTTGCCTGAATTGTATTTATTTATTTATTTATTCTTTATTGCACCAAATATTTGTACAAAACGCGAGCTTAATGCTATATGGCATTCTCTACCAGCTAACCTTGGGTAGAACAGAGAGTGAGTTTGTTTGGGCAGTTAAGTTGTCATGATATAATTCAGTTTAAATATATACATACATAAAGTATACACACACATATATATATATATATATATATATATATATATATATATATATATAATATGAATATATAACTCATATACATATAAATGTATTCCTTAATAATGTATTCCTTACTTTTTATTTTTTATATTGTAAATAGCTTCATAATTGCGCACAAAATCTATTAAAATATCGTAGTTGTCGCTGCTCCATTTGAAGTTAGAATTCATTTTGTCTATCTTCACCGGCCAACGCTATCGAAAAAATATTCGTGAAATCTCCGGCACCGTCAAGACGGCCGTCACTCAAATAGCGGTAAAACTTTTTGACGTTACGGTGTCATATACCGCTCTCTAGGAAACGACGCTATTTTGTTTATATAGACAACGTTATAGTGACGTCATTCACCGCGTTATTACGACCGTCATGTAGCGCCACCGCAATCCTAGAAAACCAGAGCTTTAGCACCGACTTCGTAGCGTGAAATTATTTTATTCTTTTCGGTTTCTTTGAAGTCGAATTATACTTTTTAATAAAAGTTACTTTTCATTAAAATTCTTGCCAAAGCCTTTTTTCTTATAATATACTATTCAATTGATAAGCTACTAACACTATATTTATACCGAGTAGTGGCGGTGTAAGAATATTTTCATATTCCCATATCACCAAGTGGGTGTCGTAAGAGATGACAGAGGAAAACGGACGCGGAGATGGGTAGCAGCATCTAATAATTTAAAATTTTGTACAGCCGACTTCAATATAAGTTATTAAGAATAACTCAAAAACTATTGGTCTGAACTTGATCAAATTCATATGGGACCACACGAGAAGTACCAGCTTTCAAATAAAAAAGAATCATCCAAATCGGTTCACCCAGTAAAAAGTTATGAGGTAACACACATAAAATAAACATACAGTCGAATTGAGTACCGTCTCCTTTTTGGAAGTCGGCAGAAAATACCTGCGGTTGCCATCTAACTATGGCAAATGTCTCCATTATGGGGCAATCTATGGGAAGGCCTATGTTCAACAGTGGACTTTGATTAACTATAATAAAAATGAATTAATGAATGATATTTACTTGATCTGAATAAAATAAATGCTACCGCAAACTTTAAAAATCACTTTGAATTTTACGTGACAATTTAAAAAAAACTTATGTCATAGCGATTGCAACTTATAAAATAATTTTGAATAAAAAATAATTTTAGTATTTATGAAACCGACTTTGGTCTATTGTTTCGTTATACGCCACCCGCAGTGCTGTCGCGACTAAACACACAAGTACCGCCTCCTACTGGGCAGCTAATGTTTTTATTGGGAAAGTTGTAGTACGAAGAAAGTAAACACTTATGTATAATATAAAATACTTTTTATGTAAGTGCGTGAGTGTCACACTTGTGATAAATGGCCAAGCCTAAGTGTTTGTCTTGCGATTATTCATCTATTTTATTTACGAGTATTTCTTATGTTTCAGATAAATAATTTAGGCCATTAACGCTTTGTGTAAAATGTGTAAATGCAAGTTTACCGCGTTCTTATGTCGCATGTACCATGTTACGGCCTAACTTATAAAAATAAATATATGTGTAGCCCTTACGCGCGGTTGACATTTATTTATGTCATTTATATTTAACACTTAATATAATTTAATTCCATAACACATATTTATTTTTATTCTTTTATATATGTATTTATTAATAAAGTATTTATTTATAAAATAATAATTTTATTATTTGTAATAAACAATATAAAAATAGAATAAAATTATGTACATCTAGGTACTCGTATAACTCCTAGTACTATTATTTATAAGTATAAACACAGATTAAATAATGTTACTAGTAAGTATAACACATATCATACTCACGAAATGCTTTAGTCCGTCATTGCCTTTGGATGTACTATTTAATAAATTGCAACACTGAAATGTAATTCTCTTTTTATTTCGACGTAAGAAATTTTAATTTTGTTTGTCTGATATTTTTTATATCTACTACCATTTGAATATGAGAAACCGAAATTTTTAGTAATGACAAATCCGATAAAAGATCCATGGAATAAACTATAACCTGATTGAATATAAAAGTTTGTGTTCTAATTCATTCTATGAATAAATTTTATACAAGAATTGAATCCATTATTTGCATATTAGTGTCGTTTTATTAAAAGCACATGTTTAAGTACTCACAAAATTATGTCAAAGCTTACATTTCACGGCTTATAAACGATTTCATTTACAACAACAAAGCCTGTTTCTTGCACACATATTAAATGATATACGGCAAAGATTATGTCGCCATATTTCATCTTGTATTATTTAACTCCTCGCTTGGCTTACTTTGGCTTCGGTCGCAAAGTGACTAGAAAGAAAATTATTGCCCCATAATTGCAAATATTTTTCACTATTTTGTCCGGAACACTTCTTTTTATAATAATCCAAAACTTTCCTATTATTTGATGTAAAATTTATTTTCAGTTTAACGAATCTAATAATTTAGGCTAAAATGTAAAATCAAATTTAAAATCGCAAAACGGGCAACTTTTTTGTATTTTTTATAAACCTATTGGTAAATGGACGCTGTGACCCATAGACACCTACATCTATTAAAAAACAAATAATCAAAATATACCTCGATTAAATTCAATAATCTAGAATGCGTTGTCACCCTTAAGGACTAAAATAGAACGCCTCATTACCTGTAAATAGGCAGCAGTATTAAACTTGTATTCTGTGAGAGCGTCGTCCTTCCCCGGTCAAGCTGTGCCATTCGTGCTGTAACCATAATACAGCTGTAGCATGGCTCTACCACGATAAAAGTTATATATTGCATAAAATAATGTCTATGACTAGAACTCGAACCTAACATCTATAACCTCATCTGTTGGGTACACTGGTCACTTGGTGGTCACACAAAGATTTTGCCTTTCAGCCCAGCACAATGTGGCGCCTTTATTAATTTGTAGGTTTAATTTAACAAAAAATACGCTAAAATTTACACTTAGAGCCGTGGTAGCTCAGGGACTAAGCGCTCGCTGTAAATTTCACAGTACGCGAGCAACACGGGTTCGATCCCCGCCGGCACCTAAAAAATTGTTAATTGCAATTTCAAGTGCTGATTTACCATGTGCTCGGCGGTGAAGGAAAATATCTTGAGAAAACCTGCATGTCATTTCGAAGACATGTGAATTATGCCTACACGCATTGATTGGGGCAGCGCGGCGGACAAATCCTTGCCCTAAAAGCCTTTCAGAAATGAAAAGAAGGCCTGTGCCCAGCTGTGGGACGTATATAGGCTGTAATTTAACTACACTTCAAATATTATGGATCATAATAATTTAATTTTTAAAATTTTCTTACATTATTATAGACAGGATTTCTAATCGGTTTTGGAAATTAAGCACTCTTTCAAATTTTGCTGCCACGCAAATACTGCCGCTTTAGTACAAGGAGTTTTGGGTGAACCTCAGCTTAAATCCGTTGTTGACTGTCTGGTTACGAAAGTTTAAAATATCGGCCGAAAAATTGTAGTTTTAAAAATAAAAATTAAGTTTTTAGAAATCCTTATGGAATTTTAAAAATCGAATCATTATAAAACGGATTTGTGTAGTTAAATTATTTTATGCAAACTCCAACATTTACAAACAAAATCTTTTGTATGCTTAAAAACATTTTAATTGTTGCAGGGTGAAAAGGACAACGGAAAGAACTGTATTCTTTCGTGCGAAAAAAGAAAAGCTGATGATACCGACATTAATAAGGACTTAAAAAAGGTTTGTTTATATTTTATTATTTTCATTTATATGTTGAATTCACACCAGAGTTAGCTAACGTAGTTGATGCCTTGTCGTAATCGCATTCCAAAACAGTTCAGGAAACGAAACCAAAAACGGAACGCAATTGCAGTAGTGTAGTCCTCTTATGCTGTATCTATCAAATAACAGCGAAGACGAATACTGCTAAAATACTATTTGAACTGTGATCGCCTTCGTATCTCTTGTACAACATAATATATGTATGACCTTGCTTCCGATAGTAAAATTGAAGTAAGTGTGGTTTTTATTTTTCTGGCAATAGTTTCTAAATATATAATTATAATGTAGATACTTGTCATATTAGTACTATGATTAAAAAAAAGGAAACAATATTTTTGAAACAGCTTTTCTCTGACACCGCGGTGACCTAGATGTGGTTCGCTTCGGTGTCGTTATTCGGGTTTTCGCTATCGTTAATATCGCTTTGTGAAATTACAGACCTAAATGACGTTCATCGGTCCGAAAGTGACTTTAGCGATTTTTTAAACATTATGATTTTTTAAAACTTTTCAATTGTTCATTTAGATATGAATTAACTTAAAAAAAATTTAACGTAATCATTTTCTAAGATATAACTATTCAGAATTTACTACTTGTTATTTTCATTGTGAGGCGTCACGCGAACCGCCTGGCCCCTAATAACGAGGATAGGTGACCTAACCCACGTAATAAATTATGCGAACTTACTTTACTTTCACGAATTGCTTTGTTTTTGTTCATAATTGGACGACAAATTACAGTAGTTATAAAAAAATTGTGTAACTAGTAACTAATATTATTATTGGTTGGCATGCATTTCCTAGAAGAGGTGAGGGTAGTCCTCAGTCTTCAACGCTTATTTTATTTAATTTTTTATGATCTTTAAACTGATTCGGTATATTACTACATAAATAATTAAAAGTTACATAACTTGTGTACTTAGATTATAGGTTGATACGGCACTGGCAGTATTTTACAGTATTATTATTATTTATTTTTGTTTCTAAATTAAATTTTTAAATATTTTTCTTTTAAAATCACCAAATTTGGTGTACAACAAAAATAAATTTATAAGATAGATAAATATAATATTTTTTAATATTTATATTAATTTTACTACAACCGCGCATAAAAATTACATATATTTTCTAAAAGAGGTAAGGACTACCCTCACCTCGCTAGCTGAGCGGATGCATATCTTTGTTTTATCCAAAAAGTTTATTTGTTAAATATTCGTCGTTACCGATTTGCTGGATCTTTTTTTTATATAGAATTAGGGTGACAAACGAGCACACAGTCCACCTGATGGTAAGTGGTTGCTGTGGCCCATAGACATCTGCATCTATCCTCGTTTGTGAATTAAAATGCTGATGCGTTGTCAGCCTTGAGGACTAAGATAGAATGCCTCTTTTCCAGTAAAATGGGTCTCCGGTTCTCTACACTCACCATACAAAACACAGCAACATTAAGCTGCTAATTTACGCTGGTATTCTGTGAGAGCGTGGTCCTTCCCCGGTCGAGCCGACCCATTCGTGCTACAACTATACTATTAATATAGCTGCAGCATGGCTCTACCACGTAAAAAATCTCACACCTGACACCTCAAACACTGTTTGTACTAGTACAGCGAGTTCGCGAGATTTTCATTTTGTGCGAGCAGCTATACGGGTCTAGCAAGAACAGCATTTGCGACCAGTATGTGCTCGCTGCTATGGCTATAGTTTACTTCTACCTGCTTCCATTACTGTATGAAGTCGTGGTGAGCTATCAGTGGCTAAGCACTCGCCTAAAAGTTTCATAGTATCAAATTTTTCATTGCAATTTTAAGCCGACTTACCCCGCACTTGCACGTACACGGTGAAAGATAACATTGTTTGGAAACATCATTAGTAAATGCGGCCAACGTTTATAGTTACAGTCAATATACACGTCCCACTGCTGGGCACAGGCCTCCTCTCATTTGTGAGAAGGTTTAGGGCAGGGAAATATGCGCCTCGCTGCCCCAATGCGTGTTGGCGAACTTCACATGTCTTCGAATTTTTTTTTCATATTCCTTTGACATGCAGGTTTCCTGACGATATTTTCCTCCTCCGCCGAGCACGAGGTAAAACGTGGCCAACGCTTACTTGCTCTAAAATTAAGAGTTTTAACTGTGGTCAGCATCGACAGATCTTCGAAGGAATCCTTGCCTGTTGGTACTATCTCGGAAATACCTATTACCGCTAATGACCAACAGTCCGCTGATGGACTTAATTAGTGAAGTTATGACGTGACTAATAAAAAAGTAGCAGTCTATTGGCGTCACACGACGACAGGGAAATGAAGTTTGTCTCATTTGTTTTCTGAAAGGGTAAGGCGGCAGCGCAATCCATAATGCTGTTGTAATGTGAGTAAGCAGACTTCACATGTTTTTGGAATTTTCTTTTCACAATTATTAATAATGAAAAAGGTGCACACACTCTACCCACATTTGGTAAGTAGATGCTGTGGCCAATTGACACTTACATCTACCCTAGATTAAGAATTAAAATAAATGAGAGGCCTGTAACCAGTAGTAGAACGTATATAAGTAGGCTGTTACTATTTTACTATTATACGATATTCATTCACTACATAGTACTTACAGGAACGCCTAAATAATAAGCAATCGTTAGTACTTGACAAGTACTAACGATTATGATAGATATATTACGATATACGAATAGATACGATATATTACGATAGGACTACACCGTCATAACAAGTACTACTTGTTATGACGGTGTAGTCCTAAAAGTTAACCGCTAATTATATATTTATTTATTAGATACTCGTACTTTTTAAAACGTATACACATGAGGTTTGTAAAATTCTCAATGCTCTGTGTGATTGTATATAGCATGCAAATTTTCATAGATTACACACATATAAGTGAAATTTATAATCTTACCTAATACAAATAAAATCATAAATTTGCTAAAAATTACAATTTAAATTTAATTTGACGTTGGTTTTTATTGCGATAATAATTATTAAATACTTATGCAGTTTTACATATAATAAATAAAAAATTAAATAAAATTTAAATAAAAAAATAAATGTCAAAAATTTTCATCTAATTTAATAAATTAAGCGATTTCATGTCATTAGGTAGTTTACTATGAATTCGAATACCGCTAAGCAGCTTTTACTATATTTGTTTGACCGCGCTACATGACCTAACACAGATCATGCTAATCATTTTTTCACGCCCTTATATTGCTTATTCTAATCACAGGCTAATATAGGCAAGGTGTAATGCAATTCTAAGTAGCCAGCATGCTAGTGGGCACATTACGACGGACATTACAACACAATGGCTCAGATGGTTTCGATCACGCGACCGCATCGTCTGGTACTCGTAAGATGCTCTATTAGTCTAAGTGAGCAGTGAACGTGCGATTGGTAAAACTTTGAACTTAGGTTAACGTATAAAATTTATTTCGCCTTCGCAGGTAACGATTATTAACATTCATTGATTTTCATTATTTTTACTATAATTATTTAATGTTATTCATTTCATAATTATATTATATACTGTCGACCCGCACCGGCTTCGCCTGTGCGGGGTCTATTGATGTGGTGTCATTTAGATTTTTTTAAATAATCATCAATAACCATTTATATTTAGAGACGTTATATTTAAAGACTAGATAAAGAAAATGCCGACTTAAGCAAAATAAACGTGCAAATATTGATTCATGTAAAAATTAAAATTTTGATAAGATTGCTTCCAGCTTGCAAGTCTAAAGTTTTCGCAGTAGTTCACCGCTCCTAGCGTCAGGGTCATTTTGTTTTCATTATCTTCACAAATGGCGACTAGGGGTCGCCTCAAATTTATGAGGAGGACCCACGCACTTCACCCTAATTTAAATACATTACCCGCTTGTAAGAATCTGTATACTTATAAAGTTGCTAGCTGGTTAATGAGCTATAGTTGGAGTTGAAGTAAGTTCGGGGTTAAGTTTTACTTAATCTTTCTTAACTTAAACATAATTTGTCGCTTTAATAACTTTATTATTTAAGGCTACAGATTTAGTAACAAAAATTTGTATGTTGATCGTATTTTGTTTAATTTTGTTGCATGTTTATTGATGCGTGTAATCGGACCCATGACGCAGCTGATAACTACTCGTAACGAGGTTAAATCGAAAATATTTTTCATCGTTATATCATTAAAGTGGAAAATAATGTAACAGTTTACCGATGGTAAGTGACTACTGCAGCCAATAGACATCTAAAGATGGCTGAAGATACTTTGCTACCTCTGTGGAACAATATGAAATGTCTTACAGTCTGTAATAATACTGGCTCTCGGAAAATAATAAAAAATAATAAATTCAATCTAATGGGTATACAGCAGTGCACGCACAGCTGTTTGCGTTTGCCCCTCGCTCCCTATGACGTTATATGGGCGAAGTATCCTAACGTATTATGTCAACGTAATGTCATATCATTAAGAAAAATTTATAAGTAAATATATATAAATAAAATATTTTAGTAATATAAACTAAATTACATACCCTAGGCAAAAGTTTATCGACCAAATTGGCGATATATTGAAAATAGGCCAAATCGAGGGTACCTGTAACCGACGAGCGTGTATGCGTTGGTATATGAATGTGGAGGAAGCGAGGGAGGTGTGTCAGGATCGTGCCAAATGGAAGTCCATAGTCTCTGCCTACCCCTCCGGGTGACAGGCGTGAGTGTTTATGTATGTATAAGCTACATTATAGACATAAATTGTACATTAAGAGCCGTATCGGAGAATAAATAGAAGACCGAAAAATTAAGCAAGCATCGCTGACCATCGTATTATAATACCTCTATATTATTAAATTTATAATATGATGTACGATATAAACGTACTTTATCTCATAAACAATTCCCTTTGTTTGAGATGAATAAGTGTGGCCGTTTGAGAGGGATGCGGTATTGTTGTTTGCCGTTTCCATTTACGAAATTCCATATTAGGGCCGCCATGTTGCAAAGTTCCCTCACTCAAGGTAATTTTCTATACGCCTCACCAACTAAACGTAAAGTTTAATTTTACATTTAGTTGGTAAACTCAATTATTTGGGCTTATTTAATGTTTGCGCTGAAACTGAAGATAGTTGTTGGACTTTGCTTAGGTAACTTGTATAGTATTATGCTGTCATATATGTTTGGGATTTGTTAGATCCTTACACGTGTAATATTGTCATCCTAACACAAATACATTAAATTAGTATATACATAGACCATCACTTAGAGGGATAAGCAGGTTTGTTTAACTCTGTTGCCTCTTACGACACCCATGTGACGATATGTAGTAAACATTCTTACACCGCCACTACACGCGAACAACTAAAAAATATGGGTTTAGAAGCGATAGGTGGCTTGGCCATTGCCTCCACGAACACAAACCTGATATCACATTTTAAGACAGGCTTGGCAAATGACACAGTTGGCACATTCTTTATTCTTATAAGTCGCATATAACCGTGGAACCTATAAGTCTAAATTTTGCACGGGGTAGAGCCATGCTGCAGCTATATTAGTAGTATAGTTGTAGGACGAATGGGTCGGCTCGACCGGGGAAGGACCACGCTCTCACAGAATACCAGCGTAAAATAGCAGCTTAACACTGCTTTGAGTGTAGAGAACCGGAGACCCTTTTTACTGGAAAAGAGGCATTCCATCTTAGTCTTTACGGGTGACAACGTATCTGCATTTTGATTCTTTATTGACGATAGATATAGATGTTTATGGGTCACAGCAACCACTTACCATCAGGTGGACTGTGTGCTCTTTTGTCACCCTATCCTGTAAAAAAAGTCCCAAACCAACTCGGGACGAAGTCTTTCTTGTTTTTTTCATTCAAATATAGTTAAATAAAATAATTTTATAATAGAGGGCGCATCACAAGAAACAATTTTTTTGTACCGAAAATATACCACTCGCTGTAAAATGGGAACACTACTGTGGTAATAAATCTAATAGGAATACTCAATGTGTGTGAAACGATTTAAATTTAAATGTGTAGTGTTCGCGTAAATATAAGAAATCATTATGTGTGAAACGATTTAAGGTCTCTCTCTTCTGACCTTTGCCTTGATGCGAAACCTGCAAACCATTTCAAAGTACTTATTGGTATTCCTTGTTTTTTTATAATTAATGTCAACTCTCAAGTAACTGTAGCCTAATGGTTATAGGTTTGGAAAACAAACTCGGAAAGTCGTCGGTTTGAAAACTACTTTAGTGAATCATTTTTAACACAAGAATTATAAGCTTACTTGGATTGGTTATCGGAAGTATTAGTAATTTTAATAGATTTAACAGAACTCTTTTGAAATAAATTAATAATCTGAGAGCACGACAGTTGTAATAAATTAAATTGGGCAACACAGTGTGCGTCCAACGATTTTAGGTCATTCCCTTCAGGCTTTTATCTTGACGCGAAACGCAGTGACCCATTTCAAAGTGTAATTTTGTTCCTGGTTTTACTTTGAAGTAAAATTTTGTTGACAAGCATGTGTTCTAAATAGTAATATGGAGTATTATGTATTTATTGCATATTTCCTGTCTGTTTAAATCAATGTGACACACTAAAGAACAATGGCCACATTTCTATAGGAGCTGGACTTGACTTTTATTTTTCATGTCATGTTTTTCAGTTCAGCTAGGTTGGTGTGTTTTTATGATGTAAACACCATCCTATTTTAAAATCATATCTAAATAGCCACAATGTTTTATAATAACGTCAACAAAACTTTTGGGGTTAGAATAAAAAACTTCCTTTTATGCGACTGCGACGTAGCCTAAAAGTTTAGTAAGCGATAAGCGAGGAGGGTAATTAGCAATCTCGTTTCCATTTATTTTGATTTCTTTCAGATCATTATCATCTGTATCACAATCCACAACAACCAGTGAAGCAATTAAGATGATACGAATTATTGCCGGGTGACAATCAATAGCTTCTTCTTCTTCTTAATAACTGGCTTTACGGCTCTGGGATCTAGCCCTTCTGAATCTGAAGTTACAATATATTATAATAATTATCCTTCATAGTATACTGACGGACTTCGGAGATTTTGACGGCAACTTGAGCCAGCAGACAGCTGACGGTTGACGATGGTATCTCAAGGGGCCCGACAGACACCTTATTTTGAGAATCACATCACCATCAGAGCACTTGTTTCACAGTTTCCACTAATAGTTTACATGCGCAGACACTTAATACACAAAATCGCACCACTTTTACATCTCAAAGTCCACTTCAACCCTTATTTAAAAAATAATACAGGAGCAGCAAACCACCGCCGGTCAAGTTCCCGCCAAAACTCACAATCAATAGCGTCGACCGATGACCACAGATTATGTAACTTGTCGATGACAAATGATTCCATTGTTCGTAATTGCACAAAATGCTTAGCTTACTATGAAGCTGCATTATTATTTTTATGACATGAATCCAGTACATAATAAATCAGTATAGTAGTTGATTTGATGTCTACGTACTAATTTAATTGAATTACAATTAATAACTATTCAGAAAAACGTAAATAATTATAGTTTTTGAATACAAAATCCTTTCGTACGCGAAACGAATCGTCATTACGTGCGTTCCAGTGCGTTCTAAAACATTATTTTAAATTATTTCGGAACAGTTACAAAAACAAAAATAAATGGATAACTTTTTTGTGGCTCCTTAGAAAGGTATTTTTTGTGTTTTTAAGACCCTAAAAAATAAGGGTATTTTTCATAAATATGATATATAGTGATGCCATCGTTTCGTCGTCTGGTACAATTTGACCAACCTTCTTTGAATATAAAACTAATTTCTTATCTCTAAGGAACCAATCAATTCAATTTAAAATTACAATTACCATTAACCAGGTGAGTACGGTTAGAATTTTTGAATCTTATTCTAACGATGCTACGTATTACTACGGACAAATATGCTTGAACTGGGAAACTGTTATAGTGAAGCCGATTATAACCTCAGAAAAAATTGACATTTAAAAATGTGAAATTTAGTGAAATACTCAAATATAAAATCTATTTAAAAAAGCTTTTAGAGTCGTCGGCTCTAGCACAACATCCGGGTCCATCAGATCCATGTTACCATATTAGTGCATTGCCATCTAAGTTACATAAGTATGAGAGATTACATCCGAATTTTAGCAAGTTCCTCAAAAATTGATTACAAATTTTGAACTAGAAAGACATACGAAGAAAGCCGTTGTAATTTTCTTAAGCCTCTGTAATTTTGTTGTATATTGCATGCTTTCTATCCCATTTCAAGATTTCTGTCTCTTCTGTTTTAACTTATTTATAAAATCTAAGTCGTGACTTAGTCTTTAGCGTATCTGTCTTCTGAGGCTTTGCGACTTAGTTCGAATCAAAAGCAAAGCTTTTTGTTTGTGCAGATCGTTAATTATTCGTTTAGGTAAGGACAAAAGGCCATTGCCGCCGACACAGCATCAAACTTACTGCTTCATCGGAAGTTGTCAAGTCTTCAGTTTGTACAATCAGTAAAACACATTGAAGTTTTAAAACACAATTCAAATCGATTTTAAAATAATACCTCAATCAAAATAATTTAGAAGTGTACTTCAAAAATAATGAGGACATGCCAAAATATACGACGCTTATACGAGGATAAATAAAAAGCTCTCAACACTCCGTAGATTGTTTCGTTTAAAAAAAACTTTTCTCATTTCGCCATCGGGCGTGCCCGAGGATGAAACTTTTTATAAGCGATTCTAGAGCGAACCACGAATATTCTGTCAATTCAATATTTCCTAAAGATTGTTCTGCCCTGAAAGCACTTTCTTAAAAGAAGATTTTTACATTTAAAATTTCATATTTTCAACGGAGCAGAATTTTATTTTAAAAGATTCGACAGATAATTTCTTGCGAAATGATAAGAGGACATTTTAGATTGCTCAAAGATTCGAATGATTATTGAAGTTAAATCGTTACATATTCCTTTACACTTAAAGCAATCGTCAATTTAATTTAGATTATTCACCTAATAAGTGATTATTTAGTGCGAGTATCGGAAACCTTTAAACTTAAATTTACTTTACTAGTAGATATTAAACTACGTTTGTGCATTAAGTTATTAAAACTAAGCGTTATTTCTTTTTTCTTTTCTTTTCTTTCTTTTTTTAACTTTTTTTTAAACTTTACCTTCACACTTTGATTTTCTCCTGTATCGTGGATTCAGTTTACATACATAAATTTCACAAGGACAATCGTCCAGACCCGGAACAACTATTTGTAGGCCATACAAATAATGTTCCATGTGGGAATCGAACCCGCGGCCCTTAGCCCTGCAAATCATTGTTAAGCTACTGCGCCACGGTGCCGATATTTTTTTATATAGGATAAGGGTGACAAACGAGCACACAGTCTACCTGATGGTAAGTGGTTGCTGTGGCCCATAGACATCTACATCCATCATCTATTAGAAATCAAAATGCAGATGCGTTGCCACCCGTGAGAACTAAGATGGAATGCATCATTTCCAGTAAAAAGGGTTATTGGTATATTCATCATTCGTTCATTACAGCCTATCAAAGTCTACTCCTGAACATAGACCAGAAAGATTGCCTTATAAGGGGAATTGCCATAGTCGCCATGACAACCGCAACCGTTGGCAACCGCAAAGTTTTTGTATTGAGTTGCGTCGTTATCAGGAAGATGTTGTTGCCCAACTCCCGTTTCAATTTCTCTCTGTCACCTCTTAGTACATGAGATAGTGGATATTCTTATATTGCCACTACTTTTTTTTATAGTATAGGGTGACAAACGAGCACACAGTCCACCTGATGGTAAGTGGTCGCTGTGGCCCATAAACATCTACATTTATCCTCGTTTGCGAATCAAAATGCAGATGCGTTGTCACCCGTGAGGACTAAGATGGAATGCCTCTTTTCCAGTAAAAAGGGTCTCCGGTTTTACTGGAAACACTCACCATACGAAACACAGCAGTGTTAAACTGCTATTTGACGCTGGTATTCTGTGAGAGCGCGGTCCTTCCCCGGTTGAGCCGACCCATTCGTGCTACAACTATACTACTAATATAGCTGCAGCATGGCTCTACCACGTATACACGTGCTTGTGTATTTACTAACAATGTTTTAAATACTATTTTTATTTTCAGGCAAAACTAGAAACCAAAGCACTGAAAGCAAAGAGGCCAGGTTTCACAGATGACCGTTACAACGAGACTTCTTACTACATTGAGAATGGTATGGTATTCTGATAGTTTTGTCCAACAGTTATATTTTACGGCGGCTTATTTTTTTTTGTTGTTAATAGGTTAATGACTAACTTAAATCGCACCTGATGTCTATCACTAGAAAAGATGGTACACTTTAGACTAGAAAATTCCTATTCATTGTTGTCTTGAAAAGTTCCGAATTTTTGTAGCCCATATCTTTTACTGTATGTGCCAAAAGTGTTTTTTTTTTTTACTTTTTCTGAACATTAACCTTATTTTCTTTTTAGTAGGGTTATTGGACTATAAACCAATCGTTATATACGTTACGTTGGCTAGGACCATTGCTAAAAACTAAAATTAATTTTAAGTTACCGCTAATATAATGGGGCACAGACCTCATCTCATAATTTCTGGGAGGGTTATGATGGAACTAGTCCGCCGTACTGCTCCAATGCGTGTTGACGGACTTCAATTATCCTAAAAATATTGTTCCTTTCGCGATATTTTACGCCTGGCGTTATCAAGATGCTTATACCGCCATCCAGGGCTCGGAACCGGTTTAAAAAGAGCGGTTAATTTCGATTATTTACCGGTAAATTTATCGCTCCTTCAATTACCGGTTAAAAAATTAACCGGTTTTTATTAAACCTAAACGATAAAGGTTACCGGTTACGTAATGGTTTTGACACCAAAATTAACCGGTTAATTCTGTAAAACGTAAAGGCAGTTATGAATAGGACAGGTAGATTCACGTTGCGAGGTGCTTATGCGGCATCGCCGCATGCGGGCATACATCAATTATCTACATTTAAGCGATTCGTTTTCTGCCGATTTCCAAAAAGGAGACGGTACTCAATTCGACTGTATTTTTTTTGTATTTTTTTATATGTATTACCTCATAACTTTTTACTGGGTGAACCGATTTCGATGATTCTTTTTTATATGAAAGCTGATACTTCTCGTGTGGTCTCATATGAATTTGATCAAGGTCAGACCAAAAGTTATTGAGTTATTCTTAATAACTTATATTGAAGTCGGCTGTACAAAATTTTTAATTTTAAATTATTTAAGTCGCGGTCAGGGTGTCTAGGCGTTTACGAAAAACGTGAAAGTATTAGAGAAGTTTTGAAGAAAAAAAGGCAGTTATTGTGTTTGGTTTATTCGTTAAGACTGAACTTGTCTAATAACGAAGAAAATAATATATTCTGGTATATCGGTTGTTTATTAGCAGAAAAAAGTAAATAGAATTTATTCCTTGTTTACGTTTTAACAGTGGTAGAGCTTCGCGGCAGCTTTTGCTATCGCATGGATGGGCCAGCTCGAACCAGGGTAGCACCACGACCTCATTTCACTCGGTAAGTGTAGGTGGTCGGAGGCCCAATTCCCCCTCCCCCCTTTAAAGTATGGTAGCGGAATCAAATAAAAAACTACCCCAGGAGGGTATCAGCATCCTGGTGACGGAGAATCCTTCACTGAGCGCCCACGCCCGGGCTACCCTACTGTTCCTGAGCGTGCTTAAGCTGCCCCGCGTAATCTGGGGGGGGGGGGGGGTATCCGCAGAGATCGTTTTCCTTGGCTCGGTTCACATTTAACTGATCATGTAGGGAAATTTGTTTATGACTTTGCCGTGGCATATGGTCTTACACAACTGCTTACTTTGCCTACGCGGATTCCAGATGTGGAGAATCATGCACCTTCCTTGTTGGAACTTCTGCTGACCTCTCATCCGGACGGATATCAGGTTTCCGTCGACACCCCTCATGGCTCCTAGGGCCATTGTCTTGTCCGGAGGGTGGTGTCATTCACACTATCGTTGCGGTTGCATTCTGAAGGCTGCCGCCGTGTTTGGCACTATAGATCGGCCGATTGGGAAAGGATGCGGTTTTTTTTGCATTCTACCCTTGATTTGCTTCTCGCTGGACAATCCTAGCAATGTTGCTGATACTGTCGCTGATGTGGTACTTCAGTCAACCTTGGAATAAAAAGGATATGGAACTTTTTATCCGATCTTCTGTGGTGCCCATCGGAGGCAGATTCCAGCCATGGTTTGGTCGCTCATGTAAAATAGCATCACACTATAAGCAGGCCTGGGCAGACGACATCTTTACATCCCGAGACGTTGATGTCTCGGGATGTACACACCAGCGCTCTCCAAAAGAAGTATAATTCCGCCTCCAGGTTCTTCAAAATTCATTGACAGATCATAGCACATCTGAGGAGTTGGTGAGAGGCTAGTTCGCCTTCCTTCGGTAACCTGTGCATGCTGGTCTCTTGGCAAGGCTGTCCAAGGGAATTTCTGTCAGCCATCTTTGCAAAGAGACTCACTGAGTCCATGCCGAAAAGGAGAAAGCCGGTCTGTTAATCTCTCTTTTCGCGTCCACTCGACACTCGATGACGAAGGAACACACCACCCAACATCTCGCGGTTTGAGTGCTCCATGGCAGATGTACGGTTTACACAGCGCTCGGTTTGCAAAGCCTGGTCTTTCTGTCCCTGGTCGTCAATAAGTCGAGTGAGCTTGATGGAGTCCCTCCCATTGTGCTGAAGACGTGGGCTCCGAAGTTGGCACTGGTTCTAACGCGTCTTTTCCGGTACTTCTACTACTAAGGCGTTATCCTAAATTCATGAAAGACAGCTTTGGTTCACCCGATCCCTAAAAAAGGCGACCGCACAGACAAAGGCCGCACAGACAAAAAAACTATAGGCCTATCGCCATCACCTCCTTGTTCTCCAAAATAATGGAATTCATTATAAACAGTTTTCGTCTGGGTTGATCAGCTGGTGATCTTCTGGTCTATTTAACTCATAGATGGGTGGAGGCAGTAGAGTCCAAGGGGTAGGCATTGGCGGTTAGTTTGGTCATAGCCAAGTCCTTCGATTGGGTCTAGCATAAAGCGCTTCTTTCAAAGCTTCCTTCCTATAGGTTTCCGACAAATTGTGCAATTGGATCAACAGTTTCCTTGCTGATCGGAGCATCAAGGTCGTAATAGACGGTGCATGCTCTGATTACAAGCCTATTAACGCTGGTGTTCCACAAGGCTGCGTGCCATCACCAACGCTGTTTTTACTGCATATCAATAATATGTTGCAAACTGGTAACAATGACAGCACTGGACAGCCAATATTTCTCGGGAAAACGTTTCCGAGTACCGGAACAAACTTGTGTCTGAAATCGATCAAAGAATCTCAGATTGAGGGCGACTAAATCTCGTCCAATTCCATCCCCAGAAGATACAAGTTTGCACGTATACCGCTAAAAAGAATCCCTTTGTCGTATCTCCTCAGTTTCAAGCCACTCCTCTTGCTGCCTCAGCTAGCATCGGAATCCTCGGCGTCGACATATCGAATAGTGTGCAGTTTTGTGGTCACTTGGAAGGGAAGGCCAAATTGGCCTCTAAAAAGCTTGGCGTGCTCAGCAGAGCGGGGCTGTATTTCATGTCGGCACATCGCTTGCAACTTTACAAAGCGCAATTTCGGACTCTCATCTCTGGGCTGGGGCACACTGGTGTCAGCTCCTTCCACTTGACCGCATCCAGCGTAGAGCGGTTTGAGTCGTCGACGTCCGACTTCTTTCTGATCGGCTCGATTGACTGGCACTGCGTAGGGATGTTGCATCCCTTTGCATTTTCTATCGCATCTACTCGGGGAGTGCTCTGGGGTTCGGTTTAATCTCAGCCGCCATATTTCATGAACCCACATCGCGTCAAAATTCACGATACCATCCTCACCATCTGGATGCTTGACGGGCTACCACTGTGCGTTTTACAAGGAGTTTTCTTCCTCGTACAACTTCTCTGTGGAATTGTTTACCATTGGCGATTTTTCCGGACCGATACGACTTAGGAACCTTCAAGAAAAGAGCTTACTCCTTTCTTAAAGGCCCGCAACGCACCTGCAATTCCCCTGGTGTTGCGGTTGTTCATGGGCGGCAGTAGTCACTTACCATCAGGTGACCCGCATGCTTGTTTGCCCCCTTTTCTATAAGAAAACGTACGACGAGGAAACCCAAAAATCTTAAGGGCTTGATTGAGGGCTGTAATACGACTATCAAGGGATTTCTAGAACATTCATTATACCCGGGACCCGGGATTCAAACCCAGGACCAAATCATGATCCACAGTCGCGCTAGTAACCACTAGACCAACGAGGCAGTCGGCAATCGGACCAGTGAAAGGCCCGTCAAAATCGGTGCAGCCATTTCGGAGATTTGCCAGAACAAAAAGACATAATTTTTTTTATATTAAATGGCTCATAATATGTATTTAGTAAAAACCTGTTATGTTGACGTTACGAACAGACACTTAATTTTTTTTTATTTGAATAGTTTCATATTCGTCAAGTATGAAAGTTTGTATTTTGATCTTGAGGCGTCAAAAAACTTGGCCGCACTTTTAATATTTCATTTTTATAATGCAATACAAGATGGTAGATATCAGTGTGATTTATACTGATGATCTAGTTAATTGGGAGTTATTAATAACTACTTTAAATAAAACACAGGATTTTTAGTGTATGTATTTGGTTACAGTCGACAGCAAAGTGTGGCCGAATTTAATCATAATGATTTGTTAGATTCAAATTATTTTTCTTTATTTATTTCAGTATCAGTAAATTTAATTTCATCTATGCGGTTACTTTGAGCTCTATTTAGGAAAACTAATATTTTTAGTAGCATTTTGTACGTATCCAACATGATAAGATTTGCTCCAATTCCTCATTAACGAGATGTGAAAAATGGTAATTTCTTTTGTTAGGATTCTCTGAACATAACAAACAATTTTTTATCATGTTTAGACATGACTTCTAGTTAAACTGTACCCCTGTACCACTTATTGATTTTTGCAAAGACGGAGATAGAGGTTGGTCCTAATCACGAGCTTCTGAATTTAAAAAATCTGGTAATCTGCCTCACTTTAGTCCTAAAAAGAACAAATACTATAACATATAATTTCCTAAACTTTTAAAAATATCGTGTTCTTTTAAGAAAATTCATAATTTATTGCGATATATTACTAAAACTTTACCGTGCCTAACTTATGCTTGCCGGACTTGGAAATACACAGAAAAAATAAAGAAAAAAATTACCACGTGTCAACGAAGCCTAGAACGAAGCATGCTAAAATTAGCAAAACTCCAAAAAATAACTCTTGGAGGAGGCCTTCACCTGCGGAAGGTTTCTTGCAGATTAAATATTTATTTTAATCCTAAGCTTAGTTTATTTAGTTTGTTACTTTTGCAAGAAATAAAAGGCTTTTTATTTTAATTTTATTTATTACTAAAACTAATGACATTGAATTATAGATGAAAAGCGTAATTTTAATAGAAAACGTTAAATATAATTAAAGTCAATTTAAATATTAGATAAGGTCAAATTAAACTTGATATCGAAACTTAATTTTAAAATTTAATTTTATTTTAAAAAAAGTGAAGATAACGCATAATTAATTGAAACAGAACTTACATCTGTTATTTATAATACGATCGTTGCTGAAAGATGAAAAAATATGAGGGAGTACGTTACAAGGCAGTCGCGTTGATGCAATCAATATATTGTACCTGTGTCTAAAAACCTCGTGAATTAAACACAGGGCAGCCGTACAAAGTTGGCTACAAGTGGGGTAAGGGAGAGGGGGGACATTACAAAACTTGGTTTAACCGGTTAATTCTTACTACCTTAACCGAAATTTGTGAAAAACCGGTATTCCGCAAAAACCGGTTTTGGGGTCATTGACCGAAACCGGTTTGGAATTTGAACCGGTTTCCGAGCCCTGCCGCCATCATCGAACCCCATGGGATCTTTCTATCATTTTCCATCATCGCCTGTTACTATACCCACGGTACGAAAATAGATGATGAATTCTCTTACATAGCAATCACACGGATCTATAACACATGCACATAGTTCCCAATTTATGTTTTACTATCTGAATCCCGCAGACGTTGTCCTGCCAATTAATATCATAGGTTGTGTTCAGCAACGTTTTTTTATATTAGCGTATGCAATTTAATTTATTAATTGCCGCGCTTGATTGAAAAAAAAGTAAATAAAATCAAAAATCTTAAATTTTGTTTGTTTCTAAAAAAAATCAATTTTTTTTGTATGTAAGTATAAACTTTCTCCATTGAAAAATACATATAATATATACTAATTTTCTTGGTGATGGATCAAATAGATTTTGAGTTAAACGATTTCATATATACAAAGATCCTCTTTAATATACCTATTTTTTTTCTTTTTTTTAAAATATTTCTACATATATTGTATTTAAAAAAATGAAAAAAATATAGATATTGATATTTTCTGTGGAAAATCACTTATAAGTTTACGTTAAGAAATTGATATTATTGAAATTCCTTTGAATTACGTTATCAAATTGAACAAATTATTTCTCATTGTGAAACTAACTTTTCTCTCCATTAACTCCCTTTGTTCTAGTGGCAAGAAATATCAGTAGATATTTGATAGAATATCACATACTTCGTACACATTAACTTGCTTTACCGCATTGCTGTGGTCTTTGTTCGATACAACTCATTCAACTCTTTAACTATAACCCCGTTGAGGTTTTCGTGGTGAATGCTTTCGATTTCTATGAACACTCAACAACTTAGTTTAACTTTTCGAAAAATCTAAAACTATGCATGCTATTCGTTACATTATAATTTGTTTATTGTTTTTATTTCTATCTTGTCATCGTCTATACAAATAACTAAAATTGAAGTGTCTATTTGTAATGTCAAAATAACAGCTTTTTACTAATTGCATATGAAGTATATATACGGTACTTATAACAAAAATACAAATTTTAACATTTTTGTCAGTCTGTCTGTCTGTTCCGGCTAATCTCCAAAATGGCTAGACCGCTTTTGACGGGACTCACTGGTAGATAGCTCATGTTATAAGGAGTAACTTAGGCTACTTATATTTTAGAAAAATATCTAGGGTTCCGCGTAACAAAATTAAAACCCTAAATTACGCGCGGGTGAAGTCGCGGGGAACAGCCAGTTTTAAATATTTAAACACGATAAAAATAAAAATACATTAAATAAATGCAGCTAATTTCTCAAACGAAAAAACAAATCTTTTTTTTTAAAAGAGTGAATCTTTTTTCAGGTCTCAGGAAAGTCTACCCTTACTACTTCACTTTCACCACATTTACTAAAGGCAGATGGGTCGGAGAGAAAATCCTGGATGTGTTTGCAAGGGAATTCAGAGCTCATCCTGCGGCTGAGTACGAAAGGTGCATTCGGGCGGGCACACTCACCGTTAACTATGAGCGTGTCGACCCTGACTACAGGCTTAAACACAACGACTTACTTGCCAACGTTGTACACAGGTAAAACTTTAGATTCCTAACGTCAACACACCGTCTCTGTGAAATAGAATTCCTCAACAGCATACTTGAGAAGATAACTATTCGTTGACACAACTACTAAATCCAAGTTAAAATCACATTCTATGATTGTGAAACCCGAATTCATGAATGAGGATAAATTAAACCATGAATCATTGAAACCTTGTGTAAAATATTAACTCTTCTGTCTTACTTTCTACTTATTTTAAAAATATATTATAACTTTTCAGTCTACGTGTAAGTCCGGTGTGGTACAAAATTAGTCACGTAATATATAATCTAAATTTCTATTTTTCTATTCTTCCGTAGATATAAAATTAATTAATTTAGAATTAAGCCTTAATGCAGCGATCACAAAGTCTAAGCTTGTTTGTACATACAGGCCTCTTTAGATTGGCTAAATAATAAAATATCGTTGGCACCGGATGAGCATGCGAGTGCACTGTTTATACATACTTATTTTACAATTGAAATGTCGTATTTAGATGTCATTTCTTACACAGTGTAACTTATCACGTATTTAAAACTTTTTTCCCACGTCAATACTTGAGGTATTACTTTCGCTCACGCATGTTCATTTGTTGTTTTGTTCTCGTCTTATCTGTATATCATGCGGCACGAGAACCAATTTATGGTACGACGGACTCTGAGCAATTTCCATACACAATCATTTTTATATGAAAACATTTTTACAATTCTTGACTTTTAGAATATTCTCTTCATTTATTTTTATAATTATTGATTTTTCCTACTTTACACTGAACAACTTTCAAACTCGACTTCTCTCATCCAAGTTATTGCAACTATCATGATTATTTACTAATCTTTCTATTTCTATCTCCCTTCATTTTAATTATTTAACAACTTTTACTTCGTTCTATTCTCCTTCATCTTCGAATACTACATTTATGTTAAACTATGTTAATGTTACTTAGCTTAAATTAATTCTTCGACCCTTAAATTTATTTTAATTTTAACGTATTCGGCTAGATTATTCTTTCATATTATTTAACATCTTAATATTTTCTCGTTAAATTTGCTCAGCGTCCGAGGCACTATTAGGCCAGAAGCCTGACGTGTGTATCGTTGCAGGCACGAAGTACCGGTCACCAGCCAACCGATCACCCTCGTTCATATCGACGAGGAAATTGTGGTTGTCAACAAACCAGCCTCTATCCCCGTAAGTGGCAATTGAGACAGCCATGTTATGTGTAACGCTTCGTTCACTACTATTCTTTTTCCTTTTGTTTCCTTTGTATGTGATGCATGATGTATTTAAACTTTATCAGGTGTAATATGTATATATATAGTAATTTTTTGTACTTTTGCATTACTAAATTCTAGACACGTTTTCTAACCTGCTGAAGCTCACTGCTGTTATGCTATATTCATACTAATCATTACATTATTTTACCTGGGTATACTGTACACAATATAATACATATTCATTTCTAAGACAAGGTAACATTTTACAAGTACATAATTGTATACATTTTAAGGTGATGGGCTCCAATTTATCATATTTAATTTACTTATTATTAACCATCAGTTGGAAGTTATTGTATAGGTCCGATCTAAATTTTGTTATATTACTACGTTTTATAGTCTTGGATCGTATGTTGTATTTTTAGGAGGATGTTGCTGTACATATCTCGAGAGATGCATAATTATTTAATTAGAATATGATCAAGTTTTCCGTTTATAATAATAATAATAATAAGTTTTGTATAATAGCAGTTTTTTATGAACAACAGAAATAGTAGCTAATTAACAGAATTTCACAACTGAAAATATGTAACTGCACTGTAAATATATTCTGTAAATATGATCAGGGTGTCTTTTTAATACGGTAATTCTTTTTTTTTCATATATACATATCAGGTTAAACCGAATTTTGGTTACGGTGGCGAGTCTCTACGTAAACTTTACATTTGCACAGGACAGGATTAAAGTGCATGAGTGCGTGTGTAAGCACAAGGGCACTCTCTATTGCCTCGCTCTCTTAATATTACTATGGGAAGGTAATCCGACATGACCAGAGAGACATTACTAACTAAAAGCATTTAGGCATTTCATCTTATTACTCTTTTTTAAAAAAGGAAGAGATTCAAAATTCGTCTTGATGCTTTTTTATGTATGTTTTTTTTATAGAATAAGGGTGACAAACGAGCACACAGTCCACCTGATGGTAAGTGGTTGCTATGGCCCATAGACATCTACATCTATCTTCGTTTGCGAATTAAAATGCAGATGCGTTGTCAGCCGTGAGGACTAAGATAGAATGCCTCTTTTCCAGTAAGAAGGGTATCCGGTTCTCTACACTCACCATACGAAACACAGCAGCATTTAGCTGCTATTTTACGCTGTTATTCTGTGAGAGTATGGTCCTTTCATGGACCCATTCGTGCTACAACTATACTATTAATATAGCTGCAGCATGGCTCTACCACGTACACCGTTTAGGCATAACTTCTGTTGATGAACCAATTTTAATATATTTTCTTTTATTAAATAGACTATACTTAAGAAGTGGTCCCATAAAAATTCCCATAAAAATCATCCTCAAGGGTGGAAATAAAGAGGAGAAAAATTTTAATGTAACTATTTAAACGACATTCTAACTGTTGTTTTGAACCTGTGATAGTCTTTAGTTGGGACTTTAATTTTTCGATAAGCTAATTCTTAACACCGACCTCAGAAGCTGTTATGTGGTAATCAATTTATAATTGTCTACCGACTTCAAAAAGGAGCCGGTACTCAATTCGAATGTTTTTTTATGTGTGTTACCTCATAACTTTTTACTGGGTGAACCGATTTCGATGATGTTTTTTTTATTTGAAAGCTGGTGCTTCACATGTAGTCTCATATAAATTTGATCAAGGTCTGGCCAATAGTTTTTGAGTTATTCTTAATAATTTATATTGAAGTCGGTTGTACAAAATTTTTAATTTTAAATTATTACTTTTTAAAGTCGGTATCTACTTTTAAAGTTTTTTTTAATGTTAGTTACATGCATCAATAGCAAGTTAAAAAAAATGAAAATTAATAACAGCGTTAACATACGACCCATCGTACCACTGGTGGGCCCAGGCTTTCCCAAATTTTGATATCGCCTTCACAAAAAATTAAGCTGATTTATTTACATTTAAATTCTAAACCTTAATAACTCAAATTCAAAATTTAAAAATACAAAAATACATTTAATAAAACATGTCTAAGAACCACCGCTAGAAAAGATGCTTTTAAATTAAAAAAAAACCGCACCTGATTCGCTTCACCAGTTTAAGAGCTACGGTAGCATAGACAGACACACAGACAGACAAACAGACACACATAGCGGTCAAACTTATAAAACCCAAACGTCAAACTTTTGCGTTGGGGGTTAATAAAAAGGATTATAAAGGGAGCACTTAATGCCTTTTGGTATTCCCTCCCAGTCAACCCTGGACGTGTGGAAATAATGTGATAGACGCCTAATATAAAAATAACATTAGGTATAAGCTTCACACTCATTAAGCTACAACTTAATAAACAATATAATAAGTAAATAAATTACTTATGGCAATTAAACAAATATCTTTATTATTATTAGTGTTAGTAGCAGAAGCGTAGCGTGGACTAATATAGACGTGGGCGAACTCGCATCAGCGAGACCCCTTTTCTTTCGTTCCCAAAATCTACCCCATAGATCTATCTTACCAAACATACTTAGACACTACATACTTACTCATTGCTATTAATTCCTAACAAGTCTCGTATTCCGTCAATTTAACGGTCGCGGTGGTTGAAGGTTACAGTTACAACGGCCTCGCAGTCGCACTTAAGAACTTCTTGCGAGGCCCCAAACAAACACGATTTTAAATTTGTGACGTTCTCTTTCGAGCGTAAAAGTGATTAAATTAATTAGTCATCTGTGGTAAAGTCTGGGGGCATCGCATTCTAAGGGGCCCTGCGTGGCCCGATTTAAAGGCCCACTTCGCCCTCGCCGAGCTACGCCATTGGTTAGTAGCATGAAAATGCAAAAGTTCTACTGGATATTATAGAGCGAAGAAAAATTTTAAAATCTTTTTCCTCCTAACGCAAAGCAAAAAAATATTCAGACGTTACCTAAGATGAAAGGCCTCTGACATCAAAAGACGTCCTTATTCGAGTGGGCTTTGCTTCTTAGACGTTGGCTTGGTTGCCCTTTGAGAAACATTACTAAATAAGACGGTGTGTTACATGAGTCTTACCGTGTCGTATATTTCTATCACATTATATTTTATGAGCACTACTTATGCTTAAGACTTAATATATTAAGGATTTTTTAAATTAAGCATATTTTCTTATTAAATAAATATCACATTAAATAAAAAAATAAGGTATTTATATTTTATTGGGGTTGCCACTTGCCAACCCGCTTGCGAAGCGTGGCATGTTCAGCAGTGGACTTTAATAGACTGTAACGGTATTTACTATTAACGGTCTGACTAGTTCCTATCAACGCATTCCACTTATTTTTATACGTGGTAGAGCCATGCTGCAGCTATATTTCTGGTATAGTTGTAACACGAATGGGTCGGCTCGAATGGAGAAGGACCACGCTCTCACAGAATACCAGCGTAAAATAGCAGCTTAATGCTGCTGTGTTTCGTATGGTGAGTGTAGAGAACCGGAGACCCTTTTTACTGGAAACGAGGCATTCCATCTTAGTCCTCCCGGGTGACAACGCATCTGCATTTTGATTCCTCATCGAGGATAAATGTAGACGTAGCGGTGTCTCACCCCTGTGCCTCGGAAAGCACGTTAAGCCGTTGGTCCTGCGCCTGATCTCTCTCCGGTCGTGTCGGTTTACCGTCCCATCGGACTATGAGAGTGAGGGAATAGAGAGTGCACCTGTGCTTGCGCATACACTTGGACACTATAATCCTGCCCTGCGCAGATGGCTAGTCTCCGTTGAGGCTGGCCGCCGTGACCGAAATTCAGTCTGGAGGACATTATTTATTGAAAGTCATTTTTTATTTCGACACTTCGAATTTATCAATGCCATAAATCGAATGTAAGAGTTGCTACACTTTTGTTCATGATCACAATTCTACGGATTTAAAAATAATTTTTAAGCTTCAATCGAATAATCTTCCCTATTCATCACTCACGGGTACAAAGTGGTGATTTTTTATTTTTTATGAGAGCCAATTCACTGACCGTGTCCGATTACTTTTGATTGATGCAGAACCACAATGGGAGATCCCGAAGTAGTCATGGGCAGGTTCAAAGTGATATATTGTGGCGATTTGCCGCAAAAAATCGACCCCATTTCGATTTAGAAAGGAATTATTAATTTCGCGCATGTCCACAATTTATTACTGCAATCGCAGTACAAAAAATGTCACAGGTTATTGGCACATACATAAATCGTTAAAACTTTATTTAATTTAATGCTATTTATCGATAAACTTTAAGTAATATAAATTAATAACAATTACTAATAATAATGAACTGCTGAATTATGTTCAAAAGCAAAAAACAATATTTAAGCACTCTCCCAAAATGTTATTAACCAATCTTACAAGGCTGATCTGGGTTGCAATAAATTTAAAGAATAGGCTTTTAACGATCTAATACCGTCGCGTTATGCCCGAACTAACAACCGAGTGAGACAACTGCAATTCGGATTGATTATACCTTCAAATTATATATGCTTCCTATACGAATGATTATTTTTATTCGATATTTTCTTTTGCTGAATGTATAATAAACACTAATATAATAGAATAACAGGACAGTTTTAGTAAATTTAGATTTCTAGTTTTTAAAATAATTTATATGTGGAAAAAAGCAAAGTAACGTGGCTGTAGTAGTTATATATAGATCGTAAAATAATATTTACTCTAGCTACATTATACGTTTACGAGCAATACGTTTGTATGGACTAAACACCGCCCGGATATCCTCTTGAGGCCCTTTACTCATTGGTCGATACCACAGCAATACAAAGTCTGTCGAGGTTGTACGAATGTCGACGTAGTGATCTTTTGATTTATTGGCAAGGCCAGCGACGCTTTTTATTTGTAAAATTTTCAAGTTTTATTTTACCTCTCGAGATGAAAAAAAAGGAAACGATATTTTACGACAAATTTGATCATGCAAAGCAATACCTCTCAAGCTCTATCAAGATAGTAGTGAAAAACCAGCAAAAACCAAAACCAATGAATATTTACAGGGATGTGTAGTTACATAATTGCTAATTATTTGCTAAATAACCGATTTTGTAGCTCAAGCCGGTTCTATAAAATTAAAGCTTTATTTCATACCTGCAGTAAACAAAAAACAATCAATGATAATTGAGTCAAATAATAGGACAAAATTTGTTGCTAGAAAACAGTGCACAAAAATACAAAATAGACCGAACCTGGCAATTGGAACCTCACTACCAGTGTCTATGTTATTATAGCATACGATTTTAATAGGCGAGATGCAGTTACAGATTTTGTTGCTGATCAGAAATGCTCCAGGGATGCTCAAAAAGCGAGCAAAAAAAAATAGAAGCAAATAAATCGGCTCCATCTGGCAACCAGTAGCCAACTTCCAGTGTTCATGCTTAAGTAACACGCAGTTTCTATATACAAGATTGAATTCCATTTAATCGCTAGTCAGAAAAGTTTTGTATTGATTATTATTGAATACATATGACTCGTAATTTACTGCCAGCATGATAATAAGATTGCACTTACTTGTTTTTAATAAAACCGCTTTTGGGCTACAAAATCAGTTTTAGCTACCACTTTTACCTACAAATTCCTGTGCCATTTTTTGTTTGTTTTCTGCTGCCTTTTCACTGCTAGCATAATAGAGCTTACGTCGCGGAAGCGTTATACCGTTCGTGTCGTATCCGTAAAAGAAGACTCTAGTTATAAATATGTATCCAACATTGGATCGGTATGTAAGAAATGTCACAACGCTGTCGTGCCGATCAATCGAGGAACGCCAACCAAGCAAATCATGATCACATAAACATGACACGAAAACACATTTTTTAATCGTATATCTATCGTATATATATATATATATATATATATATATATATATATATATATATATATATATATATATATATATCGTTGTAAGTAAATTGTAAATTTTCTATGGTGTTGTAATGCATTTGATTATTAATTAATTATATATTTGTAGCTTTTTGCGAATGATTAAATATTTTATACATAACTTGATTAAACTTGATTTTTGTCCCGTTCGTATTAAAACAACATAGATTTCTACATTGTAATATTTCACGCTTATAAAGCAAAATGGGTTTTATTACGTATGAAATATAATTTATTTTTATATAGGTTTATATAGAGTAATATGTTAGCGTAAGCTTACTTCTTTATACGTATTGCTTTCTAAAAACCTCTCTACTATTACACCATTATCAAACAGTGATTTCGTGACCATAAACTGATCGTAAATTTACATCAATATATAATTGTTCCTTTTTAATTTTATAGCCTATTTTTACTAGAAAAAGTAATTACCTCATCAATATAATTGTAAGATACACTACGGCATACATTGAATATAGAATTCGTTCCTTCGTTATCTTTATTTAATCAATTATTTTAAAAATAAGACAAAGTAAATTGTTTGGATTATTTGGATAGTATATCTATGAATCATATTCAAATGTCGTTGCTTAACGTCAAAATTGGTAATTGTTACCAAACGCAAATGCTACATCATAGGACTATTACATGTCCTTAATGAATTTTCTGTCCGTGGTGGGCCAGGCATGAGACTCCAGTGCTCGCTAGTCCCTTGCGCATCATACACGTGGATGAGGAGCTACTCGTGCTAGACAAGCCTTGCTCGCTGCCGGTGAGTCATCGCGTGACCGTCCCTCTCTTTGTCAGGCCCTGGTCAACTATGTGATTTAAAAAATATTGAAAATCATTCTAGTTTTGATGAATTATGTTCCATTAGGCATAGTTCTTTAGTTCTAGTAACGAATGACTTTTTTTTTATGTATATGACATATTACTGAAACTTTTAAGTCTTTAAAAAAGTCATACCTTAATAATCACGTTTGGACTAAAGTTTCTATTTATAAAATTGCAACTAAAATCTAATTCTAAGAGATAAATTTAGCGTAATTCCGTAGAACAGTTTTTAGTATGATATGAAATTTTTTAACGATTGTTGTTTTAAAAGTCTACCACCAGGGTCTGACACGAGATTGTAATCTGCACTAAAGTTTGGACCTGTAAAAACTCCAAACGGAACTGAGAAAAAGTGCGGTCTAGTAAATACCACTTGAAAGTGGACTGAAACTGAAAAGCTTGCGTGTTTATCGTTTGTATTTTTGCTCTATTTTACGAAGCAAAATCTCATTACAAATATTTAAAGTATTCTCTCTTCAATTACTTTTATTATACAAAAAAAAATATTACCAAAAAGAACCATAGATGTAAAGGTCTCTAATCAAATTAATCTAAATTACAATATAAAGAAATTATTATCATCATTTGACGCTTAAAAAGCTTTGCCTTTGTAATACAAATATATATTTTTGTTATATGTGTGATCTTTTAATTCTACTTTCAACTTGAATTATAAATACTTGAAGGGAGAATCATCATTTTGCTTTTGCGAAAAATTGCCAGAGCGTTTCCTATACCAATTTACTCTAATATTTCTTCTGTCGCATGTAATCTTGCTTATGTTCGCTAACTAACCCAATTGTTTGCATTTAATTGAACTTTTAAATAGAGCACAAAGTAAAACCTTGTTTTATCTAGATTGCTTATATGTTTTATTTTATTTAATATATTATAGAGTTTTGGTGTATTCATTATATTATATTAATTCACGTCACTTCATCATGAATGCTTTGATCACAATCATGGTGTTCAATTTACATAGCTGCTGTAATAGTACTGCGTGTTAATCTTTTAAACAATATTATTAAAATGAAATATATAAAATGACAAATAAACATTGCTTTAAGTTTTTCTTTTTGTAGTTTTTCAACCCACGAAAAAAATTAATTTCATGAAGTTATTTCAAAGAAAATTTTGATTTGCAAACTTTCTTAAGAATAATGTATTAAGAACACCCAATTAATGAGTATCGACTCACCAGGTTCACCCATGTGGAAGATACCGACACAATACCGTCGTTTTCATACTTGCCAAGGAGTACAACTTGAAGAATTTAAGAACTATTCATCGATTGGACAGGCTAACTTCAGGTGAGGCTGATTATGCTTTTTGCGTGAGAAACCCGATAAATATTATTTCGAGATTACTAACCACTCACTTTGATATTGCAATTAACTCTAAAATTGTCTTAGAATGACTTAATTTGTTGTAAGTCGAAGACATTTATAAAAAGGTTTATATAGCAAGGTTACTTAATCATTATTTTTGCTGTCATCAGGACTGTTGCTGTTCGGCCGGAGTCCTAAGAAAGCGAGACAAATGGAACATCAGATTAGAAACCGACAAGTACAGAAAGAATATGTTTGTAGAGTCGACGGCGAGTTCCCAGAGTAAGTTCGTTGTCTTTCGTACTTACTTTTTCCATACGGGTTATCGTTCATCCTAGACAGGTGACAAATAAGCAAGTCATCCATCTAATGGAAACTCGATGCTATGCCTATAGACACCTTTTATCTATCCTTTTAGGAATCATAATCATAAAAGATAAAAATCGGATACCACGTTAAAAGTAGAAATGGTTACTGGTTCTCGGCAAACCTTACGAAACACATAAGAGTTCTGCTGCGTTTTCAAGCTGGTATTTTGTGAGATAGCGGGCCTTCTTCGGTATGAACCAACCCATTCAAGTTGGAGCTATAACACAGCTGTATGACTACTCCATATAAATCAACATTCACTTACACAACATAATACCATACCGTAAATACTTAATAAATGGTTAAAGGGCGTAAAACTAGCACACAGTGCATCCATTATTACAACATGCATTTCGAAAAAATTCAGATGGATTGTCATTTCTGAGTATCCATGGTTAAGAAATTTTTTTTTGCTTTTATGATATATATATATATATATATGTATATATATATATATATATATGTATATATATATATAT
Organism: Parnassius mnemosyne; assembly: GCA_963668995.1. NCBI lineage: Eukaryota > Metazoa > Arthropoda > Insecta > Lepidoptera > Papilionidae > Parnassius > Parnassius mnemosyne. Next base: position 44,808,566 of record CAVLGL010000148.1, read on the forward strand.
ATATAAATCGCGAGTTTGAATTCACCATTCGACTAGAATAGAATAGAATCATTTTATTCAATATAACTTACAATACATAATACTTATTGAAAGTCATTTTTTACTTTTACCACTGGTTCCCAAAACAACCTGAGAAGTCCTGGGAAGAACCAGCAAGAATCCGGGACCTTTTTTTTAAAAGCTCAATTTGCAATATAATATTTTATACAATTGTTATGAAACCGACTATTGTCGTGAACCATTCGTAACACAAGCATTTGAAGCTTATTGGAAGTAAGTTACGGAAGTATGGTGGCTCAGGACCATGCTTTGTGGCATACCTTGGGGGAGGCCTATGTTCAGCACCAAGCAGTTCAGTGTACTTTGTGAAGGGCTGTAATGATGATAATGATGATGAACGGACTATTGGTAATGTTAATAGCGTTACTAGTATTCTATAATAAAAATCTTATTGGTTCAAAGTAAATAATCCTTACAACTCCTTTGAGATATGGAAATCCCATTTAAAATTTGATCATTTAAATATGCAAATACTTTTTGTTTTAAATATTACTTGTCTCTTTTATTTCAGTGAAGAAATAGAATGTCAAGAACCAATAGAAGTGGTAAGCTATAAGATTGGAGTGTGTAAGGTTTCGCCAAAAGGGAAGGATTGTTCCACAGTTTTCAAACGGCTGGGTTACAACTCAAAGAACAATACAAGTGTAGTGCTCTGCCGGCCGAAGACAGGACGGATGCATCAAATTAGAGTTCATCTGCAATATTTAGGTGCGTTGTTTTCTTTTACCTCCTCATTTAAAAATAAAAAACTCAATAAATTGCCAGCAATTTTTCTTTCGTTTTAAATACTGCAGTTCTTTGTGCCAGTAATTTTGATAATTTTTTAATTAAAAAATCTTGTCCTTTAATTATGTGTTATAATTGTTTTTTGTTTATGTTGTCTACTAAGTTAAGAATTGTTAAAATTATTAGATTACTTTAACATAAAAATTATCTACTCGATACAGGTTATCCAGTTGTGAATGATCCTCTATATAATCATCCAGTATTTGGACCTCTACGTGGAAAGGGAGGTGACACGGGAGGCAAAACTGACGAACAATTAGTCAGAGATCTCATTGCTATACATAATGCTGAAAATTGGCTTGGAGTAGATGCAGCCGATGATGATATGCTGTTCTCGAAGCCGGCATCTGATGATAAAGGTAGTAAAAATATCACCAAAATTTGTGGTATCTGTAGTCGGTTATTTTTTATTTGTCTATTTATCATTTGTAGTTGGTGAAGACGAATGCGATACCGGTCCAACGTCAAGAGAATCTTCTCCAAGACTGGAATCTCCAGCGCCTGGTCTCACTCCATCTTCGGTCATGACTCGTACGTGAATATTTCACTAGTTACTGATTTAATGTACATAATAGCTCCTTCAAAATATTCATAAGTTACGTTTTTCATAAAGCAACACTCCCAAGTCCATCAAGTGGAACGGAAGCCCCAATGGAGGCGATTGTAAACTCGCCCACCCCTCCGTGCACTCTAGCACCTTCGCCGGCCACGTCACCAACTTCTAACGAAGACTCCAATGACGGAAAGGTAAATATTTATATTCTATCTATTACTTGTTTTTTTTTGCATTGGAATTCTTACATGATAAGACAATAATGAATATACTATTCAGATAAATCATTTATAAGAAGAGCTACATGAAAATAATTATACAAAAGTTTCAAATACACCACTGAAATATTTACATTATTTGGTTAGTACAGGAACAAGTTTAGTTTTATATACTATTCGGGTTATGTATTTAAATCTATACAAACAAATGGGCCGGCCATATAGCTCGAAGAACCGACAACCGATGGGGAAGAAAGGTTCTCGAGTGGCAGCCTCGTACCGGCAGGCGAAGTGTAGGGCGTCCCCCCACTAGATGGAGTGACGACCTGGTAAGATTTGCAGGAAGTCGATGGATGCAGGTGGCTCAGGACCGTGCTTTGTGGCATTCTTTGGGGGAGGCCTATGTTCAGCAGTGGACTTGTGAAGGGCTGTAATGATGATGATGATGATGAAACAAATAAATTTGAAGTGTCTGTTTGTAATGTCAAAACAAAAGCTTTTAACTAAATGCATATGAAAGTATATACGATACTTATAACAAAAAAACAATTTTTAATTTTTTTTGTCTTCTGTCTCTTTGTTCCTCTAATCTACAAGATGGCTGGACCGATTATGACGGGACTTTCATTGATAGATAACTGTTATAAGGAGTAACGTAGGTTACTTTTATATTAGACAACAATTAGGGTTCAATAATAAAAACCCCTAAAATCCAATCCGTAATAAATTGCGTAACCGTAATAAACACGGACGAAGCCGCAGGCCAACAGCTAGTACCTAATCAATACATTTATTACCATCTCATAGTATTATCATTACACAATTTTCATTATTTTTACATTCAATTTTAAGTACGTCATATGAGCTCCATTAGCCATGATTATAGACAGACTGAGCTTTGGAGAAGCAATTTTCAAGTTGCTTGATGTATGGATGTAAACCACAATAATTTTTATATAGGATTATGGTAACAAACGAGCATACCGTCCACCTGATGGTAATGGGTTGCTGTGGCCCATAGACATCTACATCTATCCTCGATTACGAATCAAAATGCAGATGCGTCGTCACCTGTGAGGATTAAGATGGAATGCCTAGGTTCCAATAAAAATGGTCTCCGGTTCTCTACACTCACCATACGAAACACAGTAGCTGCTATTTTACGCTGGTATTCTGTGAGAGCGTGGTCTTTCCCCGGTCGAGCCGACCCATTCGTGCTACAACTATACCACTAATACAGCTGCGGCATGGCTCTATCACGTAAAAAGATGCGCTGTTGTTTACGCAAGAGGGTAGTACGATCATGTTCAAGCTTAGACAGTAGCAATGTTTGTCCTTGTGAAATTTATGTATGTAAATTGCCCCCACGATACAGGACGAAATCCTAGTGTGGAGGTAACATTTTATAAAAAAAATAATACGAAAGTGTATTTGCAGTCGGACAAAGTGACTGTAGCGACACAGACGGGGTGTGGTGCGGGGGCGCGCGTGGACAGCGGGGCGGCGGTGGGGGGCGCGGGGGGCGTGGTGGGCGCGCCCGGCGCGGCGGACGCGCTTGCAGCCGACCCGCACTGTTACGAGTGCCGCGTGCGCTACCGAGATCCGCGCCCTCGGGACCTCGTCATGTACCTGCACGCTTGGAAGTACAAGGTACCAATTTTCTCTAGTATGTTTCCAGATACTTTATTAGCTACTTAATGTTGAGTGGCTATAACTCATCGATATCTGCAACCAACTTTGAACAAATAGTAAAGATTTGTTATTTTTCCTGAGGACTTATATTGCCGGCTTCCACGGCACTTTTAAATCAATTTCCAGAAATAAAATTTCCCAAGAATAGCTTAATCTTAAATTAAATCTAAATTTCGAATTTTCTAATTTGGCTAATTCAAATTTCGAATTTTCGAAATTAGAATTGTCCAAACCAATTGGGCAGGATGGTAGATAAATTCTGTGGATTAAATATTAAATGAACACTGACCATCGTAATATATAAGAAGAGAAATGGATTGAAATCGAATTTAAAATCTTTGTGTCAAAACACGGTAACAAGTTTCGATCTCTCTCAAAAGTTTTTACCGTGGCGAATTGGATGAATCAACTTTTGCATTGTTGTCATCATCATCTTTGTACTTATTTTGTTTCTGTATGAGCCTAATAAAAATCCACTGCTGAACATAGGCCTCCCTCATTGATTCTTATTGGGGGTTTGGCATAGTCGTAACGCTTTGCAGGGTGATTGTCAACAACAGTTTTATTTTTTAGTTCTCTCTATATAATTATCTAAATAAGATGACGCTGCTACCTATCATCTGGTTTGTTTCCTTCTGTCGCCCTATTACGGAACGATATCGGGTAGTAGATTTCTTATGCCGCTACCCTCTTTTTAATAGGATAAGGGCTTTTGCTTTAATTCAATCATCTTGAACCATAATCATAACTTTTTTGAATTTGTTAATTAGGGACCCGGCTGGGAATACGAAACTGAACTTCCTCAATGGGCGAACGTCGAGTGGGAGGAACAAGAAAATTCATAGTCGCATGGTCCAAAATTATTGCGAAGGCGTCTCGCTACGATTCACATTTCAACAAAACCTTTCAAGTAAACTATATTTGAAGTCTAAGAAATTATACGGATGTTGGGACAATATATGTAGGGTTTACCGTATTGTAATAAATGTTATTTATTAGTGATGAATTTTAAAAGCCAGTTTATTTAGTGTAACTACAATAAAGATACCTTACCGACATTGGTATCGTAAAAATGACTTTGTTACACGTGAAATAATAGTAAGGAAATACTAAAATGGTTTGTTGTAAATGTGAAACCGAAACGCAAGGTTACTCAAGTCGAACCTGATGATGACGACACCGGTAATAAATTGGCTGTTATGTGTCTTACAGTGCTGAGGTAAGTTTTATAATTAATGTAAGGTTTAGTAATTAATATTCTGTGTTGGTCTCGTCGCACTTACATCAAACTTGTGTTTTAAAATATTTGTCTAATTTTAGTGGATTTCGTAGCGCTCCTCGACTACTGTTATAAAAAAATTAGTTTTTACTTTGTCTTCAGTTCCTATTGGCCTAGAACATTTCGTCAAGCTTGTTGTAGTTGTTTATTAGTAAGGATATGTAACCATTAATAATTATTGTAATACTATTTATACCGTTAAAATAGATGTATCGTTTCGACGAGGCAGGGTCTGAACAACAATCATAAGTGAATGTGATTATAAAAATTTAAAATCCTTCTAAAAGTCGCTCAGCATATGAGATAGCTATTCTAATTAATTTTGGATTTACCACTAAATAGTATTTAAAAAACTGATCTGAATTGAAATTTTCCCTAATGAGATAAATAGAAATCTGATGCAAATCCGATTCTCCTTAGTCTGTTATTATTTATGGAAAAATCTTCAAAATTCGGCATACTATTTATTGAAAATTTTCGCTAAGTTAAAATACTTCTAAATGTCAGTCTATTGCTATATATTTTTAATACCTTAATATATCGATTGGACCACTTTTAAAGATATTTAGGGAAAGCTATCTCTGTAATATAAAAAACATGTATATTATAATGAATGCTTAAGCGAAAGTAAAGATAAACTTTTAAATAGTCACTTTTCGTAGGTAGTGTTTATTGCTACGTCGTCGCATTTTGGCTTCCATAGATTTTGTGTAGAATTTAAATGACGAGATTTAATAGATTCTCGTAATTTTTGTACCTACCATAATATAAATAGAATATTTTGCTACGATAAATTCGTCATCCGTATCTCTATCATCATTTGCTTTTCCTTTTTCGTTCACAAGATCGTTCTGGCCATTATGATATGCATTTATCCTATCTATATTACATTTATTTCATGCATGATTTTCGCAATAATTCTTTACAAAAAGGACAACTAAATCAAATTTGGTATTTGGCTGTATTCAGTTTTTATGATAGTAACTGAAGCTATGATGGAATCGTTTTCTCCAAAGACAAGTTAAGCGACGGGTTTAAATCAAACAAAGCAGCACTCTTAAAGACATGAATAAGGATTTTGTTTGTTATTTCATATTTCCTAAGTTTTGCGTGTTTTTTAGTTTCTAAGTAAGTCTAAGCTTTATACATTGTTTCTTTTGGATTGTTTTTTTTTTAATTTCGTGTAACTCATCTGACGTTACACGTGAAAATGTATGTTTTCAAAACAAATCAATGTTCATTATCTAGCGTATGTAGTACCGAGTATTATAATAAAAGACAATTCTTGTAACACTTAAATATCTTCATGAGCTTTTATAAATAAGTTTTATAAAAAGTATATATTTTTCTTACGTATAATATTATTAATAATAAAATGGGAGTCTTCTATTTACTGTTTTATTTGCTATTACTTTTGCAATAGCAAACTATATTAAAGTAAGCAAAGAACTAGGAGAGTGATTGATAGGAATTTTATTTGTGTTACAAAGCGAAAAAAAAATGTTTCACAATTTTTATTTTCTTTCATTGTTGTATACTCTTCTCATCAAACGTTTACTCCAAATCATATGCTGTTAAATCCATGTATAAAGGCTTATATGTCTTGTGCCATTAGATATCACATCATTCTTAAAAATAAAACAATATGATAATAATTGTCTGTTTTGGGATCAAGTTATGTAACGAACATGGATAAGTTAGCTGTGAAGAGATTGCGATTGCTATTGCAAAAAATATCTTTGGATAACACCCCTGTCTAAATTTTTAGATTCAAAAATTCAAAAAAGAAATTTTTTCGATGACATTTTGTATATGAAATAAAAGTAGAATGTACAAATTAAGGTTTTATCTGTGGCATATCACCTAGAATCGCGGAGCTGCTCTAAAGCGGAGCTATCGGACTCGAGGATCAAGGGTCATGTAGTCAAATGTGTTTCCTTTGAAAATTGTTGTATTTTTATATAGTCTGTAAGAACATGTTAATATACTATGTTATGTATGTATATTATATATTTTTATTCTAGTAGCAAGCCTTTTCAACTAACCTAATTAGAATAATCACCGTAATCGGTTGGTATATAACAGTTACGAAAATATATCTGTCTCTATACTATCGTATTTTTTACCATTTTGATTACGCTAAAAACGAGGATCCTGTCGTGTACTTGGTTTATTAATTTATTTATAAGAAATTTTCATGTGCCTTCTCAAAATAATAAAAAATAAAACTAAAGATAAATTGTAAAAGTACCTTTTTCAGTACCGTTATTTGTAATTGTTACACGGTTTTAATATAAGTAGGATTACACTTTGGCACTTGGAGTTTAGACAAACATAACTATGGAAAACTATGAAAAATTTTAAATCTTTCTTTGTAAATATTTTAGTTGTTTATTATCAAAATAATTTTTTTATATATATTTTTCTAATATGTTTTCGGTATTCACGCAGAAGAGCAACTCATTATAGGCACAAATTTTGGACTTATGTGATTTTCCTTTGCCTTATTTTGTATAAAACTTTTTTATGACAGTCCGCCACAACATGTTGAATTGCTGATATTTTGTTTTTAATTGTAAAATATTTCTTAACTGTAACAATTATAATTTGAAGGATGACAACATGAAAGACATTTTGTTAATTTGTGTAAGTATTTCGTAATCTAAGAATATAATAGTGTTTTCTTCTTTAGATTCGTGTTATAATAATTCATGTTTCCACGTAATGTTAATTAGAATAAAAATCATCATTGACGTTTTGAGTTTTATTTTTTCCTTCTGCATTATAATTATTAACAATTGAAATTACTTATATGAGTATTTTCTGCCGACTTCCAAAAAGGAGACGGTACTCAATTCGACTGTGATTTGGATGATTCTTTTTTTATTTGAAAGCTGGTACTTCTCGTGTGGTCCCATATGTATATGATCAAGGTCAGACCAATAGTTTTTGAGTTATTCTTAATAACTCATATTGAAGTCGGCTGTACAAAATGTTTAATTTTAAATTATGTACGATTGCACGTTACTGTGCTTTCATTATGTACTTTCATATTATATTAATCTACTAGATTAATTAATATACCATATTTTATTAATTAATATACTAGAAGGCTTGAAGGCAGAAATCCTTATCGTACAACATTTTCATTGAATGGATGAAAATGTTTATTATGAAACTGAAGTGACAAACGAACTTTCAATCCACCTGATGGTAAGTGGCAACTGAACTTCATGGAAACCTGCAGCCAACTTCAAAGAATGCTACAGATGCGTTGTCACCTCTGCGTACTAAAATGAAACGCCTCGCAGTATGTTACTATTCTGGCGTACTATACCCTTCAGACATGAACACATCAGTGCAAGCACTGTTATTTGGCGGCAGAAAGAGATACTCCTACGCAGAGTCCTATCACCTAGGACCGCTACACAGAGTAACGCAAATAAGCGCTGCCTCTACCTGAATCAGCGTAGTTGTCATTCATTTATTCATTTCGGCCCGTCAAAAGTTTACTGCTGTTTTTTTTTAACTTTTATCAGAAGAATGCTACTGCTTATCTCCTGTTTCAATGACCCTCTGTAGCCTCTTACGACAACCACGGGGTATTTTGAGGTAGTATATGATATTCTCTTACGCCCCTTTTACGCTACACAATCGCGAGCGTAGTATTCTTTTATAAAACTAAAATGATAAAAGTGACTACTGCAGTCCATGAACACCTGCAGTCAACTTCAAACGAAGAAGACTATATATGCCTTGCCACCTTTGAGGACTAAGATGAAATGCCTCACACTGTAATTATATTGGTTTTACTTTTATCCTTAGATATCCTCATATTCTTTTACGTAGTAGAGCTACACTGTAGGTTATGTTTTTTTTTTATAGGATAGGATGACAAACGGGCACACGGTCAACCTGATGGTAAGTGGTTGCTGTGACCCATAGACATCTACATCTATCCTCGATTACGAATCAAAATGCAGATGCGTTGTCACCCGTGAGGACTGAGATGGAATGCCTCTTTTCCAGTAAAAAGGGTCTCCGGTTCTCTACACTCACCGTACGAAACGCAGCAGTGTTAAGCTGCTATTTTATGCTGGTATTCTGTGAGAGCGTGGTCCTTCCCCGGTCGACCCATTCGTGCTACAACTATACTACTAATATAGCTGCAGCATGGCTTTACCACGTACATATGTAGCAGCACAAATGGCCCTGTTTTAAAGTTTTTTTTACCCCCTTTCTTACCTTTATTTATTTATTTATTTTATTTATCTTTTATGCACAAAACATAAATCGTACATATGGCGGACTTAATGCCTTAAGGCATTCTCTCCCGATCAACCATTAGACTAAACAGAGATAAACATAATATGGGAGGTATTGCAGCAAAAGTAAAGTAATAATGAGAAAAAAAGGTAACGAAGTTCGAATAAGCCAAAATATTTAATGAATAAAACCGATTATTTAGGGTTATTTTGCAATAACCGGTCAAATTTACAGAGAAGGTTCAGAATAAAAAAAATCTCAAACATTTTGCCCTTTTTATCTTTTAAATTCAAAATGCATGGTAATGCATTATTTTAACAGATTTTACTGCGCACGTACACATTCGTAAGGGTCGATCTGTACATAGGTAACGTAGTTTTAGGATAATCTATACAAATAATTAAAATTGAAGTGTCTGTTTGTAATGTCAAAATAAGAGCTTTTAACTAAATGCATATAAAAGTGTATACGGTACTTATAACAAAAACACAATTTTTAAAATTTTTGTCTGTCTGTCGGTCTGTCTCTCTGTCTGTCTGTTAGTTCCGGCTAATCTCCGAAATGGCTGGACCGATTTTGACGGCACTTTCACTGGCAGATAGCTGATTTCATAAGGAAAAACTTAGGCTTTACTTACTATTATTTTAGAAAAAGAATTAGGGTTCCGCGCAAAAACATAAAAACCCTATTACGCGAGCGAAGTCGCGGGGAACAGCTAGTTTCAAATAAAAGTAGAAGCCTTATTTATTTATTTGAACTTAAGTTTAAAATTTGGCTACTCCTTGACAAATAACCCTATATCGCAACGAGTTTAAAATTTAAAACGATAACAACCAGTGACAATGGCCTCATTATTGCAATAATTATTGCCTTCTGCACACATTAAATAAATAAATACCTACATGCTGTTCCTCTCATTCGAGTGATTTTTTTTGAAATTCGACCTTTAGTGAAACGATATAAATGTCAACGATACGGTTGGTCAGCCATGCGTATCGTACTAAGCGGACGACCGAAGAAATTTCCCTAATTCTGTACTCGCAAAAGCTTATAGACGATGAGCTATTTTGTTGATTTTCTTTTTTAAATTATGTACTCGTAATTTAAAACACCAACTTCCACTTATACAACCCAGAGTCGTTGACGGGACTACAATTATTTATCTAATATAGTGTATCAGTGGTTTTTTTATTATATCAGTGATAGCTTAACATAACATATAACATAAACACTCACGCCTGTCACCCAGAGGGGTAGGCAGAGATTATGGACTTCCATTTGGCACGATCCTGACACACCTCTCTCGCTTCCTCCACATCCATATACCTACGCATACACGCTCGTCGGTTAAAGGTACTCTTGATTTGGCCCATTTTTAATATATCGCCAATTTGGTCGATAAACTTTCGCCTAGGGCGACCCTTCCCGACTATGCCGTTCACCTCTGCAACATAAATTTGCTTTGTCACTCTTTCCTCATTCATTCTTTCTACATGGCCAAACCACCGAAGCATTCCTTTCTTAATCCTGGTCACAACATCATCTTGCAAACCACACTCTTCTCTTATTAAACAATTTCTCACTCTGTCATTCAGCTTCATCCCTAACATACTCCTTAATGACCGCATTTCTACAGCATTTATTCTACTCTCATGCTTCTTCTGCCACACCCAACTTTCACTACCATACATTAAAGTAGGCACTAACACAGCATTGTGAATTGCCATACGTGCCTTTTTGGACACATTCTGACTTTTCACAATAGAGTGTAGAGCCCCATTCACTCTATTTCCTGCATTCACTCGTCGTTCTATATCCTTATCATATCTACCATCCCTGCTAAACACACATCCCAAATATACAAACTCATCTACTTGCTCTACCAACTCCCCTTCTATTCTTATTTCACATATCGTTTTACTTTCTTCTCTTTCAAAAACCATAACTTTCGTCTTACTTGCGTTCACTTTCATTCCCTTTTCTTTTAATGTCCTGTTCATTAATGTAACCATCATTTGCAACTCGGCTGCCGACGACGCAAGTATGACTTGATCATCGGCGTACAAAAGGCATTTGACGGTTAACTCACCCATTCTTAACCCGCATTCTTCTACTTTCAAATTTTCCAAACAACTGTCCATAAACAGGTTGAACAACCACGGGGAAGCCACACAGCCCTGTCTGACACCTTTATGGATGTCAAACCAGTCCGAGTAGGCCCCGTTGATCCTGACACAAGCACTAGAGTCCCTATATAGAGACTTCAATGCCTGTATCAGACCAGCGCTCAACCCAAATGAGTTCAGTGTTTGCCATAACACATCCCTGTCCACTCTGTCATAAGCCTTCTCCAAGTCCATGAACGCACAAAAAACTTTTTGGTTTTTGGCCAAAAACTTCTCGGCGATCATGCGCATGGAAAAGACCTGATCCGTACATCCCATTCCCTTTCTAAATCCCGCTTGCACATCCCAAATTTTTCCGTCAGTTTCTTTCATAACTCTTTCAATTAGTACCTTAGCATACAGTTTTCCCACAATGCTAAGAAGGCTGATACCACGGTAGTTTTTACAGTCCTGCTGTGATCCTTTTCCCTTATATATTGGGACTATCACGGCTTTGCACCAGTCTCCCGGTACCCGCTTAAGTTCCCAACATAAATTAAACAAGGTGTACAGCAGGTCTGCCACCACTCCTTCTCCAGCCCTTAGCATTTCGAGAGATACTCTATCATAACCAGCTGCCTTACCTACTTTCATACTTTTCATTGCTTTCATTATTTCATCTATACTTATATCTCTATCTATTTCCTCTTCTTTCGGAATTTCTATTTCATTTAATTCAAACGTCTCATCACTCATAAACACGCTTTCAAAGTATTCCTTCCATCTCCTTAAACTCAAAACTTCGTCATTCAGAATACAGCCATTCTGGTCTCGTATAGCATTCATTCTAGGCTGTTGTGAATGTCCCCTGGTAGTTCTTACGAGTTTCCAGAACATTTTAATGTTTTCCTGGAAGTTATCCGATATTCTTCTATCATTCTTATCCGTTCTTTCTTGCTTTTTCCTTTCAACTACTTCTTTTACTCTCTTATTTAGGTGTCTAAAAACCGCCTTTTTCCTTTCAATATCATCATTCCTACTGCTAGAATTACTAGCCTTGGTTGCTAGTAAATCTAGCCATGCTTTCTTCTTTGCTTCAACTTCCATCCGTACCTCATCATCCCACCATAACGTGTTATTTTTCCTTTCATTTGTTCTCTTGCTTACACCACATACTTCGGTAGCTGCATCCACTAAACCTTTCTTGACATTATACCACACAGTCTCCAAGTCTAAATCATTCATACACAATTCAGCCATACCACTTATATTTTCTCTCAATCTACATTTGAACTTCTCTTTCACACCTTCATCTTGTAGCCTCTCTGTTTTTATACGCTGTAACGCTGTGGTAGACACAGATGTCCGATGCCTCCAACGTCTGAAAAGACCATTAATTCGGCATAAGACCAAGTAATGATCCGTCCCTACGTTAGAGCCCCGGTAAACCCTTGTATCTACCACCGCGCTCCTCATTCTTTCATCAACAATTATGAAATCTATCATACTTCTATCATCACCTCTTTCCCATGTATACGTGTGAATCTTCTTATGACGAAACAAAGTGTTCGTCACAACAAGATTCTTTTCCACGCATACGGCGAGAAGGCTTTCACCATTCTCATTTATACTTTCATCACCAAACGTTCCCAATATCCTTTCATAACCAAGCCTCCTCACCCCAACCCTTCCATTAAAATCGCCTAATATCACAATATTTTCATTAACCTTGCATTTCATTAGCACCATCCTTACCAACTCCCAAAACTGCTCTCGGATATAAGTGGGCTTAGACATGTCTGGGGCGTAGACCCCTAAAACAAACAACTTCTTTAAGCCCACTTTCATTCGTATCCATAGCAGTCTCGGGCTTACACATTCATACTCTTTTACACAATGACCCATTCTTTCTGAAAGGATGATACCGACTCCCTGGCATGCCCGCTCGGTCTCGTCTACACCAGACCAGTACGCGGTATACATGCCATGTGTAGTGGCATCCTTTCCCTTCCGTTTCGTCTCATTCACACATAACACGTCTATTCCTCTATCATACATCATATCGCATACTTCATCCATCTTATCATTCATTCCTCCACATACGTTCAATGTAGCCAGACGGGCTTCCGCAATCCACTTTTCGCCCCTCCGGGGGACAGAACGTGACGGGTGGCGAACCTCGTCGCCGGTTTTCCTCCCGGAGATTCTTCGCACCCCTGCCCCATTAAAGGGGCGCCGGGAACTCGGGGCCATTTCTTTAATATTTTGCCTCATGGTGCGAAAGTAAGTTGTGGTATTTTTTTTTTTTACGCCGCTACCACACGGCGAGGAGCCGAGTCAGTTCTTTCGGCTTTGTCGCTCGTTTAGCACCACCCGGGGGACACGTGTAGGGTGGGCCTAGGATTAGGTGGTCGAAGCCTACGGACGCGAGCGACTCATCCCCCTTTAGAAATATTGATTCTCCTGTCTTAGCATATTACGAAGTCACACTGATATAAAAAAATTGTGTGATCATGAGCTGCAAAAGTCAGCTGCCAGTAGACATGTGTATTCATTTCTAGTGACCCGATAATTCAAGTATTGATTCGTCTTACGAACCAGGTCATTTGGGTCGATTATTCAAATGGATCTTTTTGAGGTTCAGTACTGTGATCTATGATATCCGCTCGATAATGTCGGACGTCGGACATTACTATACTCTTTGGTCGTAAGGCCTGTCAATCGTTTCGAGAGTTTTGGCGGGAACTTGACCGGCGACGGATTGCTGCTCCTGTATTATTGTTTAAATAATGGTTTGAAGTGGATTTTGATATGTAAAAGTGGTGCGATTTTGTGTATTAAATGTTTACGCATGTGAACTATTAGTGGAAACGGTGAAATAAGTGCTCTGATGGTGATGTGATTCTTAAGATAAGGTGTCTGTCTGCATAGGCGCCTTGAGATACCATCGCCAACTCTCAGCTGTCTGCTGGCTCAAGTTGCCGTCAAAATCTCCCAAGGACTGCACAATGTGACGCATCAACATATTGTGAAGTCTTACTATGAAGGATAATTATTATACATTGCAACTTCAGGCTCAGAAGGGCTAGAACCCAGAGCCATAAAGCCAGTTATTAAGGACAAGAAGTCAATAGTTTGATCCGGAACTTTGCAAAAAATGTAATTGCAATCACCAAAACTGATGCGACCCAGCTCAAATGAACGAATCATTTACGATTGACACATGTCTAGCTGCCAGTCTACCTGCTGGCAGTAAGTTTTTAAATCTCAAAGCCGATAATTAGTTAATTAGAATACAATGTTATAGAAATGAAATAAATATACAAATCGAAACATAAAATAAATGTGATGATTTTTATGTTTGCAGGAATATTGTTGTCATTTTAATGAAGAGAAATCGCAACAGACAGTGGAAGCAGTGGCAAGTGGCATAACCGCCATCTGCTAGACTAGTTTTTTGGATTTGGCCTGTCTTGTCGTTTTTTAGGCAAAAAATATTTAACAAGAGAGTATGTACTATAATAATATAATGTTGGAAATAAGGCTAAAAAAATAAAACGAAGTACTAACAAATAAGGGTAGACCGGATCCGTGGTGTAGTGGCTTAGCAATGAGTTGCAACACTTGGGGCCGCGGGTTCGAATCCCGCACGGAACGAGTATTTGTACGGCCTACAAGTAATTGTTCCGGGTTTGGATGTTTGTCCTTGTGCAATATATGTTTGTAAACTGCCTCCACAATACAGGAGAAAATCCTAGTGTGGGAGTAACGTTTTTTTTTAAAAAAATCTGTACTCTCCCACCCATTCTAGCAGTATAAAATATCGCGCTGGCGACTAAGAGGCACCAGTTTGCAATCCTACGAGTCTCACTGTCGTTACTATGCTCGTTGGAGGTATTCTACTAGTGTAGGCAAGAAAGATCGTGTTGCTGAGAGGCTGCCCTCTGTTACATTGTGATGAGTGGTGTTGCTGTTGGGTTGCATACTTTGGTGTTATCGTGTAACTGGGTCCTTCACGTTACACCGGTGTGTGTTTGTGACGAGAACACGGTACGGTTGGTCGAACTAAATTGTTGCTCATAATGATTGGTGATCCTGACTGCCTACGCAGGCAGGAGAGCAGTTTGAGCATACGCTCTCACATCTTTATTATCCTTAAATATTGGCCTCCAGAATGTTTTCTGAAGCTCGATAAAGGTAGCAGTGAAAAGTCAGCAGAAACCTTAAAATTGTATCTAGGCATTTGTAGCTAATTTGTTGCTAATTAGTTACCAAAATCGCGATTCTGTTGGTCCAACCGATTTTGAGAAATTTGATTTACTGCTTGCTATCTTTACGATTTAAGATCAGTCAGCAGTAAAATCATTCAATCAACCCCACCGTAGCGGATAAAACGGGATAATTTGCTGCTAATTAGTTGCTGAAATATAATGCAAAAAAAAATGTTAAAAAAATTAAAAATAAAAAAAAATATCTAGTCATGTTTTAATACTGATTCTGAAGATCCAAATTAATGGCAATTTTGCTGCTGATCAATAAATAGATCAATAACTCCCAAACAGCCTACAACAACATAAAATCGGTCGATAAGTTATATCAAGTAATAAGTTACAAATAAATGTGTACATGCTGCCTATTCGGAAGATTTAAAAACAGAACAACAGTTGTATTGTTGCTGTTCAGTTATGGAAGCAGCAAGTCATAAAGAGCCAGCAACAATAAAAAAATAGATCGATAAGTTGCACCAAGTAATTGGTTAGTAATTATTTGTGTACATGCTAAATTTACATGAAAATTTTAAGAAAAATGTTAGCAGAATATTTGTTTTAACTTATCATTTGGTGCAGCTTATCGATCTATATTATTTTGTTGCTGACTCTTTATGACTTGCTGCTTCCATAACTGACCAGCAACAAAATATTGCTATGTTTTTTCCTACAATTTTCCTATTTATAAAATTTTCATAAAAATATATTATGTACACAAATAATTACTAACTAATTGCTTGGTGCAGCTTGTCGATCTATTTTATTTTGTTTCTGACTCTTTATGAGTTGCTGCTACAGTTACTGACCAGTAACAAAATATCTGCTACCTTTTTTCCTAAAATTTTCATAAAAATAAAGCATGTACACAAATAATTACTAATTACCTGGTGCTTCTTATCGATCTATTTTATTTTGTTGCTGACTCTTTATGACTTGCTGCTTCCATAACTGACCAACAACAAAATATCTACTATATTTTTTCCTACAATTTTCCTAAAATATAGCATGTACTTACACAAATAATTACCAACTAATAACGTGGTACAGCTTATCGATTGATTTTATTTTGTTTCTAGCTCTTATTGAGTTGCTGCTTTTGTTCCTTACCAGCAACAAAAATTCTGCTAACTTTTTTTCCTTACTAACCAACTTACTTGGTGCAACTAATCGATCTATTTTATTTTGTTGCTGGCTCTTTATGAGTTGCTGCTTCCATTGTTGACGAGCAACAAAATATCTGCTATATTTTTTCTTAAAATTTTCATAAATATATAGGTTGTACACAAATAATACCTAATTACTTAGTGCAGCTAATCGATCGATTTTATTTTGTTGCTGGCTCTTTATGAGTTGCTGCTTCAGTTACTGACCAGCAACAAAATATCTGCTACCTTTTTTCCTAAAATTTTCATAAAAATATGTTATGTACACAAATAATTACTAACTAATAACGTGGTGCAGCTTATCGATTGATTTTATTTTATTGCTGGATCTTTGTGACTTACTGCTTCCGTTACTGAGCAGCAACAAAAATTCTGCAAACTTTTTTTTCACACACAAAAAGTTACTAAGTAACAAATATCTGCTATATTTTTTCTTAAAATTTTCATAAATATATAGGTTGTACACAAATAATACCTAATTACTTAGTGCAGCTTATCGATTGATTTTATTTTATTGCTGGGTCTTTCTGACTTATTGCTTCCGTTACTGAGCAGCAACAAAAATTGTGCTAACTTTTTTTTTCACACAAAAAAAATTACTAAGTAATAACTTGGTGCAGCTCATAGATCGATTTTATTTTGTTTCTGGCCTTTTATGACTTGCTGCTTCCATAACTGAACAGCAACAACATAACTGTTGTTCTGTTTTTAAATCTACCGTATGAGCAGCATGTACACATTTATTTGTAACTTATTAAGGCGCAGGTTGAGCAAAATGTCGCGCTAGTCGTTATTTGGGCGCTTTTTAGGAGCTATCTACTTTTTATTTAAAAGATATATCAACAAATAAAAAACACATTATATTTCTACATAATCTTGATTCTATAAAAGCTATATCCAATTTTTTTTTAAAGGAATATATATTAATATAATCTCCTTACAACGAAACCACATAAATGTGAAATTATTATTGATAACATGCATCTCCTCGTAAAGTAAGTATTATTTTATTTTGCGATTTACACCAATGGATAGGCAATTTATTAATAAACATTTCTATAGTAATTTTTTTTTCAAAAGACCAAAATTTGATTTTATTAAGAAATTATTTTAAAATCTGGGCATATTTACTGCTCACGGGCTTGTTGAAGTCAGTGAGCGCTGAGCTCTTCGACGTGAAGCCCGTGTCGTTAGAGCGTCGACCAACGCATACGCCACGTCATATGAGTCGATAATATTATTACTTATTAGGTTATTTATAGGTAGTATTATTTGTTTGTTTTGGGTATAATTTTTCGTATTAGTTATACATATATTTGTTGTGTTTTTTACTGCGCGATGAAGATTTTTGCGTGTATTTTCTTTGAAGTAAATGCAAATAAAAAATGAAGCACCATTAGCATATAAGGTTCGAATCCATAATTAAAATTTCGACAAATATTATAATTTACACTATAAAAGGCTAATTCAATATTATCACCCAACCACAATATCTTATCAGGTATAGTGCTGCCTCGTTGGTCTAGTGGTTGTAGTAGTGCGACTGCTGATCATGAGGTCCCAGGTTCGAATCCTGGGTCGGGCCAAAAAGTCAGTTATGAGTTTTTGATTTATGTTCTAAGTTATAAAGTTATAATTAGTATTACTAAGTTATAGTTTTTTGTTAAAATATAGTATATTATTTATTGCTTGTTTTTTCTTCTTTTTCAAAAAATAATTGAGTACTTAAGGTGTTCTATACTTATAACTCGGTAAAAAGTACTAATATACCTACTTTTTACTATAAACTAAAAATTTTTAAAACTAAATTTAACTAAAAAGACTAAACTGACCATTTATTTTTTAACTCATAACAGGACATGATTTTATTTATACTCTAAAAACTATAACTTTATACAATTAGTGTTCACTATAAAATTATATTCGGTATAGACGGTAATTATTAAATGCAACATATTTTTTTTTTTAATTATTAATTACATTTGTCAGTGGATTAAATTTGCTTTAATAAAGTTGGCGATGATTTTAAATAAGAATAAAATTCTGCTCAAGTTTTTTATTGTTATCTTTGTTAACAACATCGCCTTTAGAACTCTGGAACCGTAAGTGTTTCTTTCAGACGTCCACAATTTATGCAAAATAAAAAAATACTCTTTCTACCGGAGCATTCGTACCAGGTAGACATAAAATATATTCGATTAAAAAAAATTATGTTGAAGATTGTTGACTTTGAATACTTCCATCCAACGAGTTACGGGACAATTTTGTGTCCCGGAGCTTTGTTTGGGGACAATGGGACAGGAGACCGAGAAAAGGGACAGTCCCGTTCAAAACGGGACGTATGGTCACTTTAGCTATAACCCGGCGACCATGAAGCAAATACAAAGTTAGTCTTTGTATTAGCTTCATGGTGGCGCAGTGGCTTAGCAATCAGTTGTTACGCTGGGGGCCGCGGGTTCGAATCCCGCATGGAACAAGATTTGTATGGCCTACAAATAATTGTTCCGGGTCTGGATGTTTGTCTTTGTGCAATTTATGTTTGTAAACTGCCTCCACGACACAGGAGAAAATCCTAGTGTGGGTGTAACGTTTTTTTACAACTGAAATTGAAAGATTGAACCCTTATACTTCTTGTTGATTTTTGTATTTATATATTTTTTATTGCACCAAATATTTGTACAAAAGCCGAGTTATCTATTTATTTACCTATAGTGAATAGGTATCTTTTAAACTCACAATTTTCAATGCTTCCGTTTTAATATATAATTAATTATAAAATTTCATAATTAGATAATATATGAAAATACATAATTCTAATATAATGCAACTAATATATACAGAATAAAAAAATTAAAATACATTTATCTTTGTACGCTATGTGTATTTCCATAAAATAGTTTATTGATGTTGAAAAAATAATACTACTTTCGTACAATAGGTGGCGTCTTACATATTTCTTCCGGCGAGCCGTTCGCTATAATATACGAACGGCGCGCCGGTCAAATGCTCAAGGTCGTTCGCATGGAGTAGCCCCTTAAGTACTTGATATAACTTATTGACCGATTTTATGTTGTTGTAGGCTGTTTGGGAGTTCTTGATCTATTTATTAATCAGCAGCAAAATTGCCATTAATTTGGAACTTCAGAATCACTTGATATTTTTTAATTTTTAATTTTTGATTTTTTAAATATTTTTTTGCATTATATTTCAGGAACTAATTAGCAACAAATTATCCCGTTTTATCCGCTACGGTGGGGTTGATTGAAAGATTTTACTGCTATCTTAATGTAAAGATAGCAGTAAATCAAATTTCTCAAAATCGGTTGGAGCAACAAAATCGCGATTTTAGTAACTAATTAGCAACAACAGTGTTCTTTTAAATAACTTTGAAAATAATTACTAACATCAGAAGTGGAATAATTTCTTACAATAAATTATTAGTAAGATACTCGTAAGTGAATAGATTTAGTAATCTTTAATCAACATCTCAAACCAAAAAATAAAGTTAGACTGAGCGCTATGTAGGTACATTACAAGGGATGCATACTCAACTTCTTGACTCGCATTCACGCACACATCTTTCTTATTTATTTCTTTATCAGCTCGTAAAACTTCACTGCTGGAAATGTGTACTTAAAACCATGTACTAGTTGATCGTAAAATATTTAGATGTATGTGTACGTGAGTGCGTGTACTTAGAATAAGTTGAGCATGGATTTTGGCATGGTTTTTGCGTCACTTGAAATAAACGCATCGTTCCGTATTTCTTTCTTTGTTATTATGACATGAACATTTGTCTTTTTAATATATAGTATGCATTTATATTATCCACGCACTCCACAAGTACAAGTAGCATCCACGACTTTTTCTGCCACCAGGGCGGCGCCACTTAAAAGTGAGGTATAATATTTGACAGATTTCATAGCGGGGAAGTTAATTTTGTTGGAAAATGTAAATGTTAATGATTCTTTCTGTACTATTAGTTATATTTTATATGACTTAGGTTAAAAATAAATAAACCGAACAACAGATATGTAGAAAATTTTAAAAAAAGTTAAAAATATGCAAAAAATTAAAGAGCAAACCACCGAGGCATTGTTTTTTGTATTAATATAACACTCTAGAAACTGATAAAGTTTTATTAAAAATTAGCTGTTCCCCGCGACTTAGCCCGCGTGTAATTTATTACGATTGGATTTCATGGGTTTTAATTCTTTTGCGCAGAACCCTAATACTTTTTCTAAAATAAAAGTAGCCTAAGTTACTCCTTATAACATCAACTATCTACCAGTGAAAGTCATGTCAAAATCGGTTCAGCCGTTTCGGAGATTAGCTTGAACAAACAGACAGACAGACAGACAAAGGACAATATCCAAAATCGCCCTGTGTAATAAAAGGATCGGACATACACGATAATTAATTGTCTATTTTATTATATTAGTTGCAAATATTTTTTAACACTTTAAATATTTTTTAAATATTTTTGATGTCACTTGTCACTTGTCCGTCCCTCATGAAAAGAATACGATCTCCAAATCGATTCAAATCGAACATACTAGAATTGATTCTCGATTAAATCAAGCATTAACAGATCTATTTTCGATCAATCGCGACATTTTCAAACATGCCTAATATAGACACAGATCATTATTCACGATAATTTACCGTAAATACAAGTAATTGTATAGAATCATCATTAAATTAATAAATATAACATCACGGATTTGGATCGATTCATTGAATCATTGGAGTGTTCTAAGTCGATATCAGGACATCGGAAAAGGATTTTTCAGATCTATATTGATCTGGAAAATCGATTATTTTACTATAAACAATCGTATAACGATTTCAAATTGACTTTCTACTATCACTGTCATCTCTCACTCTGTCAAAATTACATTGGTTCGCGTCTTTTGCTCTTTGTAATTGAATCGGTGTTTTGGTGACTTTCGGGACAATATATTGAACATTACGACTTGGCTATTTTAACGGATTCTGATTGCTTTCAAGAACGACTTACCTTGTTGTGATTTTCGGAACTGTGTACCGCTCAAACGATAACCTAGCATTCATAAACGGACTTACGCACATACGCAATAGAAAGTGTATTTTGTGTAAATTGCGGCTCTGCTGGTGTTTCTATGTTGTTGGAAGATGAAGTAGTCGTGCAATATTGCTGTAATTGCATCATTGTACGCAGAACCATCGGTTGCTGCGCCCATGTTATGACAATCATTTGGTACTAGAGCTTTACGAGACATCAAAATAATATCGACATCCCTGCACAGTTTTTAGACAATATTCTAATTTCCATTTTAGAAAATGAACAATAAACATGAAATTAATCTGTGTTTTATTTCTAATTCAAACATAATAAGTTAATGTAGGTGTAAAAGCAACTTATACTACCAATTAGGTACTAAGTCGGTAAGGCTGGTTTCATATTCACACATTTGAACAGCGCCGTCCAGACGCACACGCTTGCAAATGCACTAAATAGTAGTCGATAATATTCACGCTGTTGAAACTTGGTTGAAAACGTGGTTGATACGCTCGCTGTACGACGGCATGTCTAGCGGTGTGACTGCAACCAGCCTAAATCCTTATACATTTAGGTACTAGGTATCTTACCCTACCGTATATGCTAATAGCAACATGTAAATGCTAACAACCATTATAAACATACATTTTTACTTTTACATTAATACACACAAACATTATCTCTTATTTCAAAACCAATGCTGAGAAAGCAGGTTTGTTAACTATTCTATGCATTTTTACATTGCACTTACATACATTTAGGCTTTAGAACAAAGACTGCATACCTAATTATCTAGATAGGTACTAAAATAGCTAAATGTTTTAAAACCTCGTTTTTCAGTTTGTTTTGGTTCGATTATAGCCTCAAAATCTGATACTTTTTTTTAAATATATCTATTATGCAGCTAGTCCGCTATAAGAATAAGATCATATAGGAATTTACTAATGATCGACAATAAAACACATAATTTTCCGATGCTCTTGGTTCCAGGGCGAACAATTTATGGGCGCAGAGCAATGTCCTTTTTAAAAATTGTGTTTTAGTTATATGAACCGTATATAATTTGATATGCATATAGTAAAAAGCTTTTAGTTTGACATTACAAACCGACATTTCAATTTTATTTATTTGTATAGATAACTTCTCAATTAAATGACATTGCGTAAAGAAAAGCTTTACCTCAGTGTCAACTAGCGACATCTGGTGAGCAGAAAATTATTAGCCCTCATTACTACACAATTAAATAACTTTATCGCGATACGCGAAATACGTAAGCTTATTGTGTACAATTTTTATTTCAAAATATTGCAATTAGGTGACATTTTGTTTTATTCCTTCAAAGTTATTCTTTTGATTATGAAGAACCTAAGTATTTAATGAGTCATTCAAGATTTAGTGAGATATCGAAAATATTACAATTCAAGAAAACTTTCGTCTCTAAAACCTTTTTAGGTACCTAAAATTTAATTTAAACTTTAGAAACATTAAAGTGACTTTGACATGGAAAATTACTTTTTAGAAAATTTGACGAAATATTTTAGAGTTTAAAGAATTATTTTTAAGCCAATTTATAAAAATTACAAAGAAGAATATTACATTTGTACAAACTTCGTCTGTATATTTCGTATTAACTCATACGTGTTATATAATATCTTTAGAAATCAGTTTATTCAAGATTATTAACTGGAGGTGGGTAAGACTGTAAGATACTCCTACTAAAGGAAATATTTAAAATTGTCAATTTTTTACTGTTACGCGCTTCGTGTAAGAACGTTTAGGTTGAATTGTCATGTTGCGTTCAATGTAAGTATAAATTATGGTATTGTTTCATAATGTCGAGAAGTAGCAATTCAAGAGTATCCCCTGCCCCTCATCGCCCCGTGATTGACTTAAGAGACGACAGAGGGAAACTGAAACAGGCGATAAGCAGCATCATCTTCCTGATAACAGCTCGAAATGTTATCATGTTGAACTTTTAGCAGATACAATTTCATCCTTCAAAAAACATAAATATAATTATGTTCGTACAATAATAGAATAATACAAATCACTCGTATTATGTTAATTAAAAGTTTTAGTTGTAGCAACTTTTTCTGATTTCGCCATATTACCTTTTATTTTTTATGTTTCGTTAGTTTTCTAGTTTGCTCTCTCTAATCTTTTGGTATACGAGTAAGTATATTCGGTAGTTTGTGTACACGCAATAATGGATAGCGGAGCTGGTTATACTTTAAGTAATACATATAGTTTATAAATTTATAAAGTAACTTGTTAGTATAATCGTTTATTTTCCTAAATAAAGAGAAAAAATAAACAAATTAAAAAAAATTAAAACCTGCGTTTGCCAACCAGCCTGCCAAATAAATAAACATTTCATGACTTGTCTACTGATATTGTAATGATTATGCAAATATTTTAAGTTCTATGAATAATGTGTGATTTTATTAGGTAAATACCTAACCTTTAAGAAATCAGTTGTATTATGTATATATGTATTATGTGGCTCAGTTACGTATTTAAAATATAATTTAAATATTAGGTGGATATAAAAAAGTGTTAAGTTTAAAAATTATGGTTAGTGTGTTACCGATAAATAAATCGTTATGTAAAATTCAAAGGGTTTAGGGTGTACATGTGATTAATGATTAGACTTGCAGACCTGCCGTGCCATAAAAACGGTACAAATTATAGCAAAGGCAGTGAACAGATTACTTCCTGAATAGAGATATCGAAACAAACATTGAAAGAAAACGTGTAGGGAAAAAAAATTACCAGATTCCAAATGAGCCTTAGAAGAAAGTAAATCATGTTGTCTAATCTGTGGGACCTTTGTTCAACGGTGTTTTATGGGCTCAGGTTGATGAGAATGATAAATCGGCAAATAAAAAACAAAACCGTACCATTTTTAAATTAATTTTAAAATAAATTACTCTGTGCAATAAAAAGGGTTATAATGAGGATCGCGTGACGTAGAAACAATTTTAGTTACTGTAGGAAGTGCCATGATTGATGTTTCATTTAGGGTTGCGGTCCGCATCGTGACGTGTTACATTCAGTTCCTTATGTTAGCAAAATAAAATTAAAATTAATATAAGAGTTTAAAAAAAAACTTAAACAACACGCATTGGTCATGATCCGGATAATTATTTCATTTTATCCTAGTGATCCTGATTATTATATTGTCAGTAAGTTATTAAATTATTATATTGTCATCGGTCCTTGATACGCGTGCAAATTTTCAAGTTAATCGGCCGTCTACAAGTTGGTGAAAATTACATTAAAAGATTCCGTTACATAAATAGATAGATAGATATAATAAAAACGCGTGTTAATATTCGTTGACAAAAATCATGCTATGAGCACAAATTTATAAATGCAGTTGCATTTAGCTTCGTATAATTAGTGAAAAAAGAATAAGTCAAGGTCAAAGTCAATTTTTTAATTCAATCTACGCTAATTTTAAGCCTTTGTGCATGTAAAATCTACATTGATTAGAAAAAACAAGACCTTCGCAAGGAAGAACCGGAAAGGAAATCTGAGGACTTTTTAAAAAAAAAAGACTGGTTTTAATTTAATTTACAATATTGGATATGGATGGATATCTGGAGGATTTATCTGTAAAATTTGATACCAGAGAACTGATAACAGTATCTATAAATAAACATTTTATAAATAATATCTACGCTGTTAATTAAACTGAATGCATATATAACGCCTGTTTAAGAATAATAGCAAATGTCCATCAAAAACTTTTTAGTAATAATATTCAAGGTAACTAAATTCCCTACGTAATAAAATTAATTCTCGGTTCTCGCTATTACTTTAATAACTCCAAATTAAAGTAGTTATGTAATATGTTTCGCAAACGAAACCACGACTGCAGTACTATACAATACGACTATACTACTCTCATTTTAAACGTTACTCCCGTCAACCAGTATTAGGAATTCACTTGCCCTAGAAGGAGCTTTATTGGTGTAAACACATGCAACATATCCATGTATGATTATAAATTATATTTGCTTGCTTTTGTTTCTTTGTGCCTCCCGTGGCTAAGACGGCTTGACAGATTTTGAAGCGCGAGGACTCGATTAGTTTATCATTTTATTTTATATCTTTTATTTACTTAAATTTATGTAACAGCTTTTATGTGTGATCTAGAGCTGGATGTGTGACTGTGACTATATACTTTGCGGATATCCATTATATTAAAGTTGTAAAAATTTACTTTGCCAATATCCGCCCAATAAAATAAAATGATCTTTCTTACCTAGTTGGGAGAGCACCTCCCATTTTGAATTTTTTTGATTTTGGTGTCTTTTTAACGACACTTTCACTTCGGCCAAGTTAACCGACAAATCGAACTCAGCGCGGTAGTCCAATAAACCTCAAAGCAACCAGTGCGTGTTGCCAGCGATGGCCTATGGAACCGAGACATGGTCCTTTACTTATGGCCGCATGACAAAACTTAAAGTCGTTCTGAAAGCCATGGAGTGACCCGTCCTCGGAGTTTCTTAGCGTAACAAAAAATTTATCGAAGATATGCAGCAGAACCAGAGTTACCGACATCTTCTAATATATCAGTAAGGATATAATAGGTCGGTCATAGCTTGAAGAACCGATAACCTATGGATAGGAAAGGTCCCCGAGTGGTAGCCTCCTGGCAAGCGGGGCGAGGTGAACCCCCACTAAAAGGAAGCCAAACGACCAGGTAAAACATGCACAAGATTTTGATGTATTTAGGTGGCTTAAGACCATAGTGATAGTCGTTGGGGTAGGTCTATGTTCAGCAGTGGGCTTGTGACGGGTTGTAATGTAAATCGAAATACAATTAATAAAAAATATTTGTTCGTCGCCAGGGGCCTCGCAAAGTTCATCTTGCTCTCACCAAATTTAGGTCTTGCTCCGCTTTTGGGAACATGCAAACTCACTAAGTCTTTTCCTGTTCCGCCTTGAGTTTCTTATGTGGTAGATCCATGCTGCAGTTATATTAGTAGTATAGCAAGAATGGGTCGGCTCGACCGGGAAAGGACCACGCTCTCACAGAATCCCAGCTTAAAACAGCAGCATAACGTTGCTGTGTTTCGTATGGTGAGTGTAGAGAACTGGAAACCCTTTTTTACTGGAAAAGAGGCATTCCATCATAGTCCTCACGGGTGACAATGCATCTGCATTTTGATTTGTAATCGATGATAGATGTAAATGTCTATGGGCCACAGCAACCACTTACCATCAGGTGGACTGTGTGCTCGTTTGGCATCCTTATACTATTAAAAAAAAGTTTATTAAGTTTTTCAAAAAATGTACAGAGATATTCTCATAAAATAATTAACAAGCAAAAAATTGTGCATGCATATTATGTGTGAGTGAAATATTGTGTGAGTGTCTTACAAAGAAATGAGTATGGTTCCGGGGTCAGTTGAAATGTATGAAGTGTTCTGTCTATCTTTCAATGGCTTGAGCAGTGAGGTTAACATTCAACAATCAACATCAACAGCAACATCAACACATTTTTATACCAAAATAAATGCATTAGATACTGAGAGCATTACTTGGAGAGTCTGTCACATTTCCACTCCAGTTAAGATTAAGTGCTAACGAGTGCGAGTGCCTTTATTGACCATGTACTTACCAATTACGGAGAAATAATAAAAATTTTCAACTATTACATAGGGATTATAAGCCGTATTCTTTACGGTATGGTTGACTTCTTTTCTGCCTGTTCCCTTT
Organism: Parnassius mnemosyne; assembly: GCA_963668995.1. Taxonomy (NCBI): domain Eukaryota; kingdom Metazoa; phylum Arthropoda; class Insecta; order Lepidoptera; family Papilionidae; genus Parnassius; species Parnassius mnemosyne. The sequence continues at coordinate 44,835,727 of CAVLGL010000148.1, forward strand.
CTTTACCGGGAGCAGGAATGCATGCCCTGCTGTGTTCTAAATATAAAGTGTATAGAGAACAAATATTATTACGGACAGTGAGGCTTTACATTTTAGTCCTTAGAGGTAATAAGACATATTATGTTGGCTTCTTAGTTTATTGCAGGTGTCTTATTATATTCTTTATTGCAGGCTGCAGTTAGTCACTTACCTGGGATTTAAACTCGTGGTTCACTTCAATTTTATTTAAAAATATCAAGAAAAGAACGTAAATTCAATTTGCTTATCTCAATTGCTAGGTGTGCGATTAAGACCCTGCAACAGTAAAAAAAAACATTAACTACATAGTTGAGTTCAAAATGTGACGCATTGTGTACCTACCACTAAATCCATATTTCTTTTTTTATTTTGCGTGTTTGATAACATAACCATTTATATTATTTTATCTGATCATGATTTCCTTGTAGCACAAATTGAACGGAGCCTTTCGAATCATTATTATAATGATTAAGCGAAATTTTCTTACACATTATTTACTCGTATTATTTCGCTGCTAGGTAAGCTGAGGGATTTTCCATTAACTTTAAATTTTCGTAAAATTCTAGAAATATCCTAATGGGGTCGTGGATATTTCTAAAATAAGAATAGAATAGAATACATTTTCTACCGACTTCAAAAAGGAGCCGGTACTCAATTCGACTGTATGTTTTTTTATGTGTGTTACCTCATAACTTTTTACTGGGTGAACCGATTTCGATGATTCTTTTTCTATTTGAAAGCTTCTTGCTTCACATGTGGTTCCATATAAATTTCATGAAGGTCTGACCAATAGTTTATTAATTATTTTTAATAATTTGTATAGAAGTCGGTGGTACAAAATTATTAATTTTAAATTATTTTTATCCATTTTATATTACAAGTAATTATTCCCGTGTGTAAGAGTCGCTATTAATGTAGGATTATGGGAAACCCTACATTAATGGCGGTATATTCATCTCGGTTATACCGCCATCTATATTGGCGTCGGAGAACAGCGTCAAAGGTGCGAGACGCCTGGTCTTACGATCGCCAATTGCCTAACCAAGCATAGTGATTAAGACAAATCCTCCCAAGCTCCCAACGAAGGCGCAAATCCAGCGGTGTACATTCGCGGGCTGACGACAAAAAAGAAGACGTTTTAAGAACGGTTATAATGGCAGCATTATAACTTGTAATCAGTTGGGTGTTTCTTAAAGGTGAAATGGAATCGTGGATGCGTAGATTTTAGAGAGTGAAGAAGATGCGGTCAAGCAAGGCAACCAATCGCATCGCCGGCTGGTGCTGAGCTCTGCGTCTTCCCACGCTCGCTCTGTTAGTTACTAAAGACACTTGTGCACTACATCGTAATCTTACCATCCGAAATGTCATGTTCGCTGTCCCCTCCAATCGGTGGTAAAATACGTTTATGCACTACACGTAATATGTCAAAAGTCCATTGTTACTATAACAAGATGTCATTTTTTTGGGAAGATTAGCCAAAAGGGATTAAAATATAATGAATAAAGGTTATGATAAATAGAATAAGATACTAAGATACGGTTGGCAGCCCTAGTTGACGTGGTCCAAACCCGCCGGCATTGGCATATCTATGATTATTTATGTGAGGGGTTTCTTACAAAAATCGGGGGATGTTAGCCCAAGATCATGATCTTGGATGCCACAGGAACTCTTAGGTGATGATTGTATTAAAAAAAATGCATTTTAATCGTATTTGCATATAATTTGGGGCAATAAATATAAAATGTCTAATGTGTAACGTTATAACATGGTATTATCGTTTTCAATCATCATCACCATCATCGTTACAGCCCTTCACAGGTCCACTGCTGAACATAGGCGTCGACCAAGGCATCCCACAAAGCACGGTCCTGAGCCACCTGCTTACATCGACTTCCTGGATGTATTACCAGGTTGTCACGCCATCTAGTGTGGGGTCGCCCTACACTTCGCCTACCCTAATCTTCCCGTCGGTGGTCGGTTCTTAGTGGCCGGCGCATTGCCACTTCAGCTCACTAATCCGTTGGGCTATGTCAGTCACTCTGGTTCTATTGTGGATATCTTCATTTCTAAGTTTATGACGCAGAGAATCCCCGAGAATAGCCCTCTCCATAGCTCGTTAAACGACCTTGAGCTTCCTCTTACGGCCATCAGTAAGGGACCACGGTGACTTATTATCGTCCTTTCTGATTAAAATTTTTGATAGGCCCCGGCTATTTGTAACGGCTGTGTTTCGATTTACGGTAGAAAGCAACATGCTCCCCGTTCTTGCTGACTTTATCTTCTCTTGCGATGCCATCCTTGCCCGGTATAACGATCGTGCCGCGCCTCAGAAACCATAAATAGGGGGAAGATTGCTTTCTTTCACCAAAACCATGTGTCTTGGTCCATTCTCCACCTATGATCAGGTCCATTCCGCATTCAGAGATGCGCCATTTCTTCTTTTGCTGATTTTTTAGGTGAATAAAGCCAAGAAGAGCATATTCTTTAGGAAACGTTTCCATTTGAGTGATGCATATTAGTACTGGTTTTGAAGAATTTATTTTTCATGTTCAAAATTCCGAACATTACTCATATTAGTTTAGTCCTCTGCATTGTTAATGAATCCTTGTAAAAATAATCTAATTAATTTTAACAAATTGGATTAATATCTTATATACAAAGATTCTTCATGCCCCATCCGGCTCAAAGGACCATATGTTTGCCCATAAATTCTTGCCTTTTAATTATAGTACTTGCCAGAAGCAACGTAACTTTCGATATTATTGTTTTAACGGAATGTTGGCTTTCTCGTTCGCCTTATATACCCACCATAAATGGTTATTTTTCCTGTAACTCTTTAAATAATAATTCACAAAATGAAGGTATAGTCAGTATATATATACTATAAAAAAAATTTAATATAACAGTGGAAGAGCCTGAGTTACTTGATGCAAACTGTCTGAAGATAACGTTAAATTCAAAAATTGCTATCTTGGCAATTTATAGGCCACCGTCAAATTATAATACGGAAAGGTTTATAACAGCTTTAAATAATTGTTTAGAGCAATGTGCATCGTTTGGTAGTATTGTTATTACGGGAGATATAAACATTCATATTGCAGAATTTAATAATGACAATCGATGTGAATCCTATCTCAATCTTTTGGCGTCTCATGGCCTTCTTCGAGCGCATAAACTACCTACACACTCCCACACCTGTCTTAATCACTTTTTTAAAAAATCTAAAGGGAAGGCATATTGTTATGTTATAAAAACATCAATTACAACTAATTTACTAACTAGCCCAAGGCCCAAAACAATTAACAAAATAGATTACAATTATTTAGCAAAAATTATTACATATATTGATTTTAGTCCAATTTATAATACAATTTATAATACAACAGATGTAAATTTTGCAGCAAATTATTTAATCGATACCTTAAGTAACGTCATAAAAACCAACACCAAAACTATTAAAATTTCTAATCGTAAACGAATCATAAAACCATGGATAACACCAGGACTTTTGAAATGTATTAAAAACAGGGACAAACTACATAAAAAAATTAAAAACAATATGGAAAATGAAGTTTTAAAAGTAGCATATAAGAGATATAGAAATTACGAATAACGGAATACGAGAAAGCTGAATTGTAAAAGGCAAAAATGATTAATAAAAAAATATGGGAAACGATCGAAATTATAACATATACCAAAAAACAAATAGTGCCCCCATCTGAGTTAATAAATGTTGCAAACCCAATAGATGCTGTAAATACTGCAAACCAGTTCTTTGTTAATATCGGTAAGACATTATCTGAAAATATATTGAATAATGATCCTAACTTAACCTCTACCAGCAATTATAACTCTACTCCTTCATCGTTTGTACTCCTACCAACTATAGAATCCGAAGTACTAGGTATCATTTCAAACTTAAAATCCAATTGCGCAGTAGGCTTTGATAATATATCAACAAGTTTTATAAAGAACTTCAAGAATATACTAGTCTCACCATTACTTACATCTGTGATCTTTCCTTTACAACAGCTGTCTTTCCCACGGAATTTAAAACATCACTGATCCATCCCATCTTCAAAGCTGGCGACAGAAACTGTGTCAGTAATTACAGGCCAATGTCCATTCTTCCAGCTTTGTCCAAAATTCTTGAGCGCCTTATGAACACCAGATTGATGAAATACCTAGAAACAAACTGACTAATATCTTGTAACCAATTTGGGTTTAGGACAGGCAAATCCGCTGAAGCTGTCATTCATAACTTAACCAATTTTGTTGTCACCAAGTTGGATGCAAGGAAAAAAGTATTGATCGTCTTCCTTGATCTAGCCAAAGCGTTTGACACAGTCTCATTGCCCATACTGATAAAAAAAATAAGAAGCCTTGGCATCCGTGATCTCCGACTAAAACTTGTCTGGGATTATTTGCAGAAAAGAACTCAGGATGTCAGGGTGCAAGACTACGTAAGTAAAGAGTTGCCTGTTAGTTTTGGTGTACCACAAGGCAGTATACTAGGCCCTACACTCTTTTTAACCTACATAAATAACTTATGCAATCTAAATCTTCCAAATGGACAAATAAGATACATAGGGATTAAGTGGAAATTACCTTCGCTGATGACACGGCACTTCTCTTTGATAGTGATTCCTGGTTCCAGACATTTAGTAACGCTCAAAAAGGATTAAATATTGTTGGGAACTGGCTAAACAAGAACATACTCACCTTAAATACTGAAAAACTAAAGTTTTAACTTTTTCCATCAGAGCACAAGATCAGCCTTTACTGGATCACCTCCATCTAAAAGTGCACTCCTGTTTTGAGTGTAACTCTTATTTTATCAACTCTCAGACTGCCTCAGACTCGATTATGCATTGTGCCTGCCCAACTATCGAGAAATCTGAGTACGTTAAATATCTTGATGTTATAATAGATAACAACTTAACGTTTGAAAAACATCTACACTAGCATCTTGATTGAGAAAGTTGATTTATGTTTTTAAAAACCTTGGAAATGTTTCGGATACAAAAGTGATCAAAACTGTTTATTTTGCCTTTGTGAAATCTCTTTTGCTGTACGGTATAACTTCATCGGGTGGTGCAGCAAAAACCCGTCGTATAGGATTGGAAAGCACGCAAAGAGCTATTCTAAAAGTTGGGTTTTCATTGCCATTTTATTTCCAACGGATGAACTATACAAACGTTGCAGGGTACTTACTGTTAGGCAAATTAAAGGTACTATATTAGCAAAAAAAAAAAAAACAAACTATTCTAAAAAAAACATTCGTCGCTACCATACAATAGCATTTCTTCTCCAATCTCGGGAAGGGGTAGGATAGTTTGTAAAAGTCAAAAATGTAATACAAATTTTTCTGGTAAATTCTTCTGTTATCTTAGTGGTCTTCTTTACAACAGGATAAATAAGGCTATTCCAATATATTGTATGAATAAATATTCTTTAAAAACAAGAGTAACAGAATGGCTTTTGGGCTTAAACTACACCGAAACAGAATCCCTGGTAACTCCTATTATTTAAAATATTATAAAAACATACACATACACACACACACACACACACACACACACACACACACACACACACACACACACACACACACACACTCACACACACACACACACACACACACACACAGCGCTGACGTGTCCATTAGTTTTTATTTTTTTAAATAGTTTCTTTTTATTCTTTCCCTTTTATTGTAACTTTAATTACCGAAACTGCAATTATAAATCATATTGTCGCACGAAGTGTACTAAAGTTAAAGGTATGTTGATAAATGTTACATTAAGAGACGAGAGTTTGTCTAATGCCCACCCAATATTCTGGAGTGGGCATTAGACAAAGCTGGGATGAGGCGGACTCACACGACCTCTCCCCTATATCCGACAATACCAGCCAGAAGCTCACGATCTTCACAATTACAACGCAAACAGATTAAGCTAGCAAGCACAATAGCATTCTGAGAGCAATATCTGATAAATTTGATTGTTCCATCGTACATCGTTCCACTTAATGCCTATGTACACCTGCATGTGCCTGGTATCATGGGGTGCCGAAAGTAATTGTAATTGGAATTGTATGTGAAATAACTTAAGTTAATCCATACAAATAAATAAAATTGAAGTGTCTGGTTGTAATGTAGAAATAACAGCTTTTTACTATATGTATAAGAAAGTATATACAGCACTTATAACAAAATAACAATTTTTAAATTTTTTGTCTGTCTGTCTGTTTGTTCCGGCTAATCTCCGAAACGGCTGGACCGATTTCGACAGGGTTTTCACTGGCAGATAGCTGATGTTATAAGGAGTAACTTAGGCTATTTATATTTTAGAAAAAGAATTATAGTTCCGCGCAACATAATTAAAACCCTAAATTACACGCTGGCGAAGTCGCGGGGAACAGCTAGTTACTAATATAATTAACACCATGCAAGACGTATATCCGTAACAAATGTATGCCATTGTTTGCATGCTAGCTCTTCGTAAAATTATTACGTACTGGAAACATGTAAAATGTTTGAATTGATATAAATACTAATTTAGGACGCCATGTTCAATTTTACTACCATTGATTACAATCTACTAAAAGCGTATGAGCATTGCATTTAATCACGCAAACAACGATTCCAGTAAAAGCTTTTCTTTTTGGCGAAAATAGAAATAAAAATTTACGAAATAAATCCAACCCCATGAATAACCCAATTAAATAAAATTAATGCTATATACTGGGGTAGTGCTGTGTAAAAATATCTGCTACCCCATATCGTCGTGTGTGGGTGTTGTTCTTACACACCCACAGGCGGCGAGAAATATAATGCGGCGGAAATATACCATGAGATGGGCACCAGCGTTTTTCTAATAACAACTACAAAATCAAAATCAGCTGTTGCCAATCTTGGCATGCAAGCGTGACAACTATGAAAGTGTTCTTCTTATGAGGGAAATCTTTAGAAAGACGTATGTTCAGCAGTGGCCTTTGATAGGCTATCAAGATGATGATACCGCGATATAGTTTTATTTACAATAACCTTGTCTACGTCTTTTTTTTTCTGAAAATTTATGCTTGCATACTTCTGTCCCACCTCAAATTTCATTTCTAAGAGTGTTTTTAAAACATAATTTTCACAGCGGATCGCGGATTTTCGTACTTTATAAAAGCAAAATTTAACTTTTAATAAATAGTAAAAACCGACTTCAAAAACTATGTAATTATGTAGTTAATAGTATGTATTTAATAGCTTCTAAAGTCGGGGCTGCGACTTAAATGACGTGAAAATTATTTTATTCTTTTTAATTCTTATAGTCGGTTTTACTTTTTGTATGAGTTCAAATAAAGGTCAATGTTCAAGTAAGACGAAATAAAAAAAAAAACTTTATTCATTGTAAACCGAAAAATAGGAGAACATAAATAAAAATGCTCATTGTTTAAGAGGATTGTGATGCAAATGCATAAAAGCGATAACGATCTAAACATAGTCTATTTTCATAATTTTTGGAAATGTTGTAGATATTTAAATAAAACTAGTTTTACGGATTTTATCGCGTATATTCACTTATTTTATATTCCCGACGTTTCGATTACTTTTACAGCACCCATGGTCACGGGGGGACTGAGGTGAATGACGTCCCAATGTCATAGTTAACCACGGCTACCTTCAGATTAAAAATTATTAATTTTTGTTCCGATCTAAGCAGTATGAACTTACAGTATCATGAAGTCTTGCAGTTTTATGTTTGGATCTATTATTTTTTTGGTTATATTTATAGGATCCCAAGCAGATGGTAGCACCCAGCTATCTTCTCTAATGAAATTAGGATGTTTTTTGACGACTAAGGGTCGCGACGATCTGATAGCAAGAACTCGATGGTTATAGTTGTCTTCGAACCGTACTTTGGGGTTCTAGACTGTTTATTCAGACTATTTTGAGCAGCGGGCTTGTAATGGGCTGTAATGATGTTGATGATGATGATTAAAGTACGATATGGAGTATGATTCCTCTGATGAATCTGTGGTATGAAATTTGAGACGGTTTGCATTTTCTGTGCTACTTCGGCTTTCAATTATTTCACACTCGCTTAAATATTAGTCTTAACACTGGTCGATTCCCATCAAAGTAAATAAACATTCATTTGCTTTGGTAATAAAATATGATTTTTTTTATTAAGATTATGGTAACAAACGAGTACACAGTCCACCCGATGGTACATGGATGCTGTGGCCCATAGACATCTACATTTTTCCCCAATTAAGTATCAAAGTGCTGATGCGTTGGCACCCCTGAGGACTGAGATGGAATTTCTCATTTCCAGTCTCGCAAAACACAGCAGCATTAAACTGCTATTCTGTGAGAGCGTGATCCTTCCCCGGCCGAGCCGACCCATTCGCGCTACAGTCATAATATAGTGGAGGCGAATCATACATACGTTGCACAAGAATAAACATTCAGTCCCAAAACATGAGTTTTTAATTATTTGTTTTTATAGGATACGACTTAAACCACATTTACAAGAAACCTTCGACTCAACATACTAACTTACGGTCTAAAAGCATTTTGCGTCTGAAGTTTGGAGCGTCAGTTAATGTGTATGGACTAAGTGCTGTTTTCCTACATTGCTAGAAAATTCCATTTCGCGACATATTTCAACGCCATTGCACTCTACGTCGTCGGACTTATTGAAAAGTAATCTAGGTAAATAGCCATGTAATGTCGTATATGGGTATACAAACTCGGATGTTACGCTTGCGAGCTGCGAAATACGTGTTGCTAGATTATTTTGCCCTAGTAACTGCTGTGGTTTTATCAATATATATAAAACTACTTTAAAAGTTCCATCGATGTTCCCCTGTTCGTTTTGCATCAATTTTTTATTTTTTTTTACGTTAAAAATATGTCAATCTAATTTATGTAGATTATTAGGTTATTAGGTTATCATAAATCGTTTTCATAGCAAATTTATAATCATTATCATCATTATTACCCTTCATAAGTCCACTTCTAAACATAAGCCCCCAAGGAATGCCACAAATCAGTGTCTAGAGTCAGCTGCACCCTGATGATGATGAATCAGTTCTTATTTACAAAATTGCTTAGGTGTGTCTTTTGTGATTAAAACTGCAAAATTAAAAGTACGGTTAAATTTCATTTAAGCAATATATTTTCATGACACACGGCACGGCAGTGTTTTAGCCAAGTTCGGTAAAGGATGACGCACCGGTAGTGACTATTCACACGAACGAATTTTAGCTACTTTCGACCCTCCCCCATAACTTAGTCACAAGTTTATGTAACTTAAGGCACCTTTGAATTTATAACATGGCAAGTTTTATATCTCGGTTTAAAGAATTTTATTTCTCCTAAGAACATACAATGGTTCACTTATAATGAGATACAAAGTAATTATTATAATTTGATAATATTATCACATCTACCTCTACCTAATCTATATCTACCTAAATTGTTTGTATAATTGTTTATTGAAGCTACTAAAAATATATATATTTCAAGCCTGTGCTGTATGTGCAATATATTATCACTTTAAACACAATTTATTAAATTACTAGCTGGGCCCGCGACTTTGTTCGCATAGACACTTTTATTTGTTATAAGGTTTTATTTCTTGGGACTATTGATAATATTTTATAAACTACACCACTATTAAAACTCAAACAATAATAGTATCGATGGTTTTATACACATACAAAGTAATTTCATCATGAAACCGATGAAGTGCATGGAGGATTTTAACACCAAGAATGTCGCGTTCGTTCAATAATATATTTAAATAAAACTAAGTGACGTACATATGCACTAAGATAATATGAAAATTTGAAACACATTTTGTACGTGGTAGAGCCAAGCTGCAGCTATATTAGTACTATAGTTGTAGCACGAATGGGTCGGCTCAACCGGGGAAGGACCATAGGTTAAGTCAGAGCCAGGCATAAATACCAAAACTGGCTACAGATAGCAACGTCAAATGTGCGTGCATAGAAGAGACGTCTTGTATTGCGATTGTCAATTTGTCTGCCAAACGTGAAAGCTCCTGCAGCGAGAGATGTCCTGTCTTGCAGTAGACTTTTACTGGCTGGTGATGAAGGAGAAGAAGAATAGATAATAATTTTTATTTTTGATCTGCTCTTGCAAGTCGCGTTGATATTATCATTTCAAAGTTGTGGTTGTTATATTTGAAGAGAATTCCTGTGATAAAATACCTTCTTATCAACATCATAACCGATGGTAATGTCTGTGTCTAACACGTTTTCTTTTAACAAAATTAAGTGTACCAATGTGAGGATTTGGAGCTAAGAAACATGGGTCAAAAATTTTCTAAGTTAATTAAGGTTCTTGCTTCTTGTATTACTGAAGGGTGTTCATGTAATGATTGCATATATTATGAGGGAGTTGCCGGAGACGCATATCCATGGGTGTACATATGTATGGGGTAGTCGGGTGACCGACTGCTAATAGTACTGTTGCACACTGTATATTAGGGACTTATGATAGTAAGGTCTATGATACAAAAGTATTAAATATATAGTTATGGCTTGAAATCCCATATGTAAAAGACATATAATAGTTAAGATCTATGAAATAAAGCAAATATGTGGAAGGCATTATTTAAAAGCATTATACTAAAAGAAATGGGACATGAAAAGGTTTATTATAGTGGTTTCACAGCGTCCGAGACCGAAACTTGAACTCACTAACCGATGTGTCCTAGACATATCATCTTAGTGGCGGTGGTAAACGTTTGTGGGCGACGTCTTAGCACAGTATAAATAATAGTACTACGGTCTTAGCGCATAGCGTTATGATACGATGTTATTCCAAATGTTATTGGTCTTTATTATTGCAATATAATCGACTTATACTTCTATTATTGAATATACTTTGAATATTTTAAGCAGTTTTGACAGAAGACAATGTTAAACCTTTACTATACTTAAAATTCGAAATGAATATATTTGGACTTTATGCTTATTAACGCCTTCTAATTGTTCAAAATATTATATCTATGACATTTTTAAATGTCTTTATATTTAATTTAAATATTATTTAATAATAATAATAAAAAGAATGAGCCGTCACACCATCACTATCGGTCCGTATCAGTATCAGTCTTCTTATTTGTAACAAAATGTATGGTTTCTTGTTATTTTTGAGTCGATTAGATCAACTTTATAAGCCCTTGTTTTGCCGCGGTATAAACTTTATGTTAATTAGTCTTCGCTATCGCTAAACGTTATTACAACTTAAAGTATACTCATGTGTATACAACTCGAAAATAGATGCTAAACACAAATAAAGCTTTTTGTTCGCAACGAAACTGCAATTCAACTTGATTCATTTATTTGATTACAAATATACGATATAACTTTCGGATATTAGCTCGGTTTTAGCTATTCGTTTGATCAATTTCAAAAAGTTGGAATAATATTTGAAATAGGCTCGTAGCATCATGAACAGACTGTAAGTATGGCTGCAACCGTTCTTTGCATTAACATTCGATATGAAGACCGTACTTTCGTTAAGTAAGATTTACCGTAGTTTGACGAATAGGATGAGGGTTCCAAGAATATTTAAATATTTTTTTGATAAGTCATACTTATTTTTAGTCGACTTCATACGAGGAATATGTTTTCACTTCTACTGTATGTTCTTTTTTGTATATGTTACTCGATATCTACGTCAATTTTATTAGGTTATACCTAAAATGTGGTATTATTTGAATATGAATAAAAATTTAAATAGCTTATTAAGTGTTTAATATAAACATTTTGAAGAAATTTTACTTGTTTACCTTGAGCTTGAGATAATCTACTCAAAAATATAAAAGAAATAAACTTTAAATAAAAACTAAAACCGTCTATAATAATAAATAGCTAGAATTATTCCTAGTTTCTGATACAAAAAAAATTTTCGAAGACATGTGAAGTCGTTAAAATCGTCGTGTGAAGCGTGTTAGCGAACGCTTTGGGGCATGGGGGGTGGACATTTCCTTGACTTAAAACCCTCTCAGAAATCAGAGTAGGCCTGTGCCCAGCAGTGGGACGTATATAGGCTGTAACATTAACTTTTTCTGATGTTGGGTGTTTTAATTCTCACACAATTCTAACTTCTAAACACAGACTTCAGAAGCTATTATGTGGAACTTATTTTACTCTTTATAGTTCTTTATAGTCGGTTTTACTTAATGATTTCTTATATTTACGCGAACACTACACATTGAATAAAACTATTTTTACGGATTTTATTGCGTTTAATTTACTATTTTAATTCCCGACGTTTCGGGTGCTTTACAGCAACCCATGGTCACCTCGGGGGACTGAGATGTTTGACGTCCCGATGTCACAGTTAGCCCGACTATGTTCAGTTTTTGAATGTTAATTTTTGGTTCGATCTACGCGGAATGCGTACGTAAGCTTACGCGCTTGACGCTTTAAAAGAAGTAAATTAAAGGCGATAAAATCCGGTAAAATAGTTTTATCCAGTCGGTTTTACTTTTTCTTTTTAGTTTAGTTTTATCTAATCCAAAAATAATAAAATTTTATGCATAAATTTACAAGTGCTATCTTTATGAACTCTTGATCACGTGTAAGTGGCATTGTACACATTTTAGAACTTTTACTTTGGCGCGCAATCATTACAAACTTTTAATGCGACCAGTACATAATCTGTACATATAATAAATCTGTAGAAAAATCGTGTCTGTAATTCTAATATACTCTTGAAAAAACAAGTCCAGGGGACTAAATAAAGGGTACTGAAGCCAAATTTTGTCTGTCTCTTTAGAATTTCAGACAGACGTCTGTGTATTACGGATTCACACAAAAACTGCTAGACCGATTTCCATTAAATTTTATATGTAGGTAGTTAGTTACCCGGGCATCTTATAGGCTACTTTTATCCGATTACGGAACTTAAATAGAAGTTCAAGTATTTTTTTTTCCTTTAGATGTTAATTTTCTATTATATATGATTATGGTAGTTAATAGGTGGGATGACGGGTGTTTTTTTTTAAATAAATATCATATTTCTAAATAAAGTTTAAAATTAGTTTTAACCTTCGCATAACAATTTGAAACTCCGCTGACAATATACGATTTAATTATCAAAACAGCGCCATCTATCATCAAATAAAAAAGCCTATATTTTGCCTTTAGTAACTAATAAATTAAATAATGTAAAAAACTTACATTTATACGTTTAAATAATTACATTCATAAAATAATTTAAAAATCCTAACGTTTAATTTAATGGTTATTTCTTTTTAAAAGTGTTATAATTAAAATTTAAAAATAATAGATGATAGTGACATCTCTTACACGTATGAAAATTGATATTTTTTTGAGCGAAGAAACATATCAATTTTCATACGTTTGATACTATATCTGTATGTAAACTAAATAAAACTGGTCTGCCTGCAATTATTGCTAAATTCTCATTAAATCATTATTTCGTAAAATGGTGTCATTTTATGATATTTATCACTGTTTGGTGACCATGTCATGATATAGTTCAGCCAAATCAATGAATAAGGATACTAATAACTAAACACAGCATTGCTATTTCATGATAATCTCGTCATATCGTCAAATAATTTTACACCGCTAGCGGCGCTGATAGCGTGTTTTAACAGAAACAGATTTTTAACAAAATCAACATCACTTTATGCCTCTTTTATATAATAAATAAATGTTCCCGGATTTGGGATGGCTCTTGAGCGAGTCGCACCCCAACCTTCATATCGAAATCATTTGTAGAAATGTATCTTATCAAAATGAAAATGGGAATACGCGAATTTAAATAATTTTTACCAACTCTTTTCACTATTAGTGAAACAATTTTGAATAGTGCATGACAATGCTTTGTGGAACACGGTAGATAGTTCAGTTGCTTAGAGCATCGGCACGGATCGCTTAGGTAACCCACGGGTTCAAACCGGTGTCAGTTGATTTTTCGAATTTCTCATTAAATGTTTAGACATTTATTAATTTGGTTGGTCTTTACTATGGCTATGTTAATTCAAGCTCAAAATTTACCTACTGTGTTACGTTGTTCTAAGAGCTAAAGTAACGTTTAATAAATAGCAATAGGCTAATAGGTAATTGCGAGACTTGTGAGACTTGCTGCAAGACCAAGACCAAGACTAAGACTGGTAGCGCAATACCAAGACCAAGATCAGGTGTATTGGCGCAAGACCAAGACCAAGACTTCCTAAGTCTCGTCTTGTACTTGCATCTGGGCAACACTAATTCCAGGTTATGATATTTCTTAGTCCACTTAAAAAGGTCAAAAACACGTGGTAGTGCCACGCTGCAGCTATAATATGGTCGTAACGCGAATAGATCGCCTCGATAGGAAAAGAACCGCGCTCTCACAAAATACCAATGCAAAATAGCAACTTAATGTTGCTGTGTTTCGAATGGTGAGTAGTGTCATAGGGCCACCTTTTTTTTAAATATAGTATTTTTTCCAAAAAAAGATGCAAAATCATAGTGCTTTTGAGAAATTAAGGAAAAGCACACATTTATTTTCAATCAATATGTATTTTTTTTATAAACATGTACATCTGTTATTGCTCTTCGCTTTGGAATTCAATATTTAAAATAATTATAAGAGTCTGAGCGATTTAGATTAATATTAAAATAAATTCTTTTCTATCGACTTCAAAAAAGAGCCGGTACTCAATTCAACTGTATGTTTTTTATATGTATCTTATCTTATGTATCTCATATCTTTTTATTGGGTGAACCGATTTCGATGATTCTTCCTTTATTTGAAAGCTGGTGCTTCACATGTGGTCCCATATAAATTTGGTCAAGGTCTAACCAACAGTTTTTTCTTAATAGTTTATATTGAAGTCGGTTGTATAAATTTTTAATTTTTAATTATTTTTTGCCCTTTTTTGGGAGGCGTGCAAAAACTATCATCACTTTTCTTGTTTTTTTTTTAACAGCAGAAAATAAAAACATATAAAAATCAGGTGGCATTCTCATCAATTATTGACATTTGACGTTTAGTTGCCGCAAATACGTTTCTCAGGCTGCGCTTCGGGTGCGTTCCAGACTTCCACTCACAGATAAATATAAAAAACGCGACATTTGAATTAGGAATGAAATATAGTATTTTTATTATTTTTCTATAATATACAGTACAATTGACTGAGATATAGTATGATACTATACATTACACTACGGGTGGCAACCCTAGTGGTGAGTGTAGAGAACCGGAGACCATTTTTACTGGAAACGAGGCTTTCCATCTTCGTCCTCAGAGGTGACAACGGGCCACAGAAACCACTTACAATCAGGTGGGCTGAGTGTTTGTTTGTTACCTTTCTATAAAAAAATTAGATTTAATAAAAATTAAAGCCGACCTCAAAGAACTAACGGTGACGGCAAGAAGTATAAAATCCCGACTTCTGAATGGATTACGTGGAAATTATTTTATTATTTTTAGTTCCTTGAAGTCAGTTTTAACTTTTTTTTTCAAATTTTATATTATAATTCAAATATTTTATTATATACAATATTAAAAACTATAATAAAAAAACTAAAACTAGTAACTTAATTATCATACAGTCCTACTCTCCGTGGTATTGTGCCAAGAACTCTGGCTACGTTTCTCCGCTGAATGGCTTTAATGATTGATTACTGTGGTTTTTATGACTATTATTTTTATCAAAAGTAATATTAATTAACTTAACTCAAAACAAATAATAAGAGTGGGTAGCGTGACTTTGATAGGTCGACAGTAAAGCCTAACCCCTCCGCTTCGCTTTCGAGGTGTGCAAAGTATAAAAATTGTACTTGGAAGTTTACTGACATATTATTTGCTATATTATAAATTTCTTCAATTCAATGCTAAGAGCATTTTACGTGCAATGATTTTTCCTCTTTATGTAATACTGCTGCCTAGGCTTCGCTTTGGTAGCGTCTATTAATGTCATTTATTTCATCATTCAGATTAAAGATAACCATTAAGTTTCACAACAATCAGTTAGACATTCCGAAGATTAGCCCGGACAGATAGACAGACAAACAGACAAACAATTAAAAAATGGGTATTCATGTCCTAGTCGGATGCAAATAACCACCAAATCTTTTCAGAAGGCAGTTATTTCTATATTACAGACACATACTTTAATTTTATTTAAATGTAAATATTGCTCACGCATAAAATCATGACCGCACCCTGTGGCTCCTCGATAATCAAAGCGCGAGCTTGATTGCACCTCGTTACGTCGTCTTTGTGAACCAGACGCCATTCACAGCGACATATGAAACTACGTATGTATAACGAAAATTGTGACCAATAAAAAGTTTTTGATGCCTGTCTTATTTTACCCCTTTTACTTATTATGAGCCAGTGCTTGGCTACGACCTCACCTGGTGGTAAGTGATGAAGCCCCAGATGGTAAATCGCACTGTCTTAGAGTGACAAAAGCCTATTTACTCTTGCCTTAAAGACGCCCAGACTGTAAGGATGGAAAGACTGACGTCGGCAGATTATTTTACTTCTTTGCTGTTGTTACGGCCTACGTCTGCTCCGACAAAGTTTCAATCACCCGGGGCCCATCAGCGGAGATTCAACGAACAGACGCAGGTCGGGCCCAAAACGGCCACATGGAAATGTCTATCACAATAAACTATATGGAAAATGTTGTATCCTACTACAATTAAAGGGGAGGCTAATCAAATAGATATTACTTACCTGTATGTGAGGCGACTGCTGTCTCAGGGCTCGGTCAGGCCGTAGGTGTGTATGTGTTGAGTATAGTGGTGGTTTGTAACACCACAAACCATGGTGATAGACCTGCCGGGCCCTTCGAAGTCGGCAGCAGCCCGGACTTCGGCGCCACTCCAAATAATCTCCCGCGGCGTCACCCACCGTCACATTCTTCCTTCTTCACTAGGATAGTCTATTAACTATACTTCCAGACGTCGCTAACACTAAACTAAAGCGTAACACACCTCTAATACCGAAAACGTATCCGAACTATATCAAAGGCCACTCGAGCAAATTAATATTGTCAAATGCACTTATATGCTAGCAAATTAGAATAACCAAATTCACGGTAAATTAGGTGCGCATAACACGCAATTCAGACTTTGATCGCCGTCAATGTTAACTTCCTAACAACTTGTCAGCCCAGCGTCGAATTCTAGACTTAAGAAAGAAACCTTCGTCGTGGCAACATCTGCTAACAAAACCGACTCCAAAAATGGATGTTTCCCGGGCGACTTTAAAACGTGCTCTCTATAGCACTGTATTCTAGCAACTCTGTTGCACTCACGTTCTGACCTCGCGTCCTTCTACCCGACAACGCACGGAAATGGGGCCAAGGTGACCTTTACAAGTCAGCGGGCGGAACGAGTGCGAATGCAAATTTCAAAAGTTAATTGTTTGACCTAAACAGCTGTATTACGAAAGACGAAACAAACAGTTTGATTCGGATTCGTGGAATATCGACACCAAGGTTGTTAAAAACCGAAAAGGTATTTGTAAAATTTCTTTTTATACACTCAAAATCTTCATAGAGGGAAGTAGGTCAATCCAATATCTGAAGGATCACTTTAGATGGCATAATACCATCATCATACCATCACTACGTTTACACTACTTTAAAAAAATGCGTGGATATGGATGAATGTACGGAAAACGTTACTCTTATTACTTTGTGCGCGTTTAGTTTAGGCCATAGATGGTAGGGCTAGATGGTAGGACTGCTTTTCTGCGTAGAGGTTCATCTGGATAGGTACCACCATTTTACCTATTTCATCCGCCAAATAGCAGCGTTTGCATAGCTGCATTCCGGTCTGTAGGGTATATACCTAGTCAGGTCATAAGTATTGTCACACAGTAAAAACTTTTCTTTTAGAATGCTGGCCACAAAAAAGTTTATTGAATTCGAATTTCGAATTGTTCATGAAAATAAAACTGTATACTTTTTAGAATTTTACTCATTTTTAAATATGGAGTGGACGCTTAAAGAAGACCGTGTTGCAGTATTGCGTTGCAACGTTCCGGTTACGCGCCAATTCAAATTTTTGATATACTGAAAAATTTGAATATAACCAAAAGATTCGTTTATCGTACCATCAAACGATACAATGAAGACTCTAGTATAGATGACAGGTCAAGAAGTGGTCGCCCTCGGTCTGTTAGGACTCCAGCAGTGTTAAAAGCTGTGAAGGCGCGAATTCAAAGAAATCCCAAACGTAAGCAGAAACTGTTGGCCCTTCAGATGGGGTTAAGCAGAACCACGGTGAAAAGGGTGTTAAATGAAGACTTAGGGCTTTGGGCATATCGAAGAAAAACAGGACATCGTTTGAATGCTCGTCTAATGGACCTGAGACTGAAGAGATGTCGCGCTTTGTTGAAGCGGTACGCGGGAAAATAATATCGGGAAATTCTTTTTTCGGATGAAAAAATTTTTACCGTAGAAGAGAGCTACAACAAACAAAATGATAAGGTGTACGCACACAGTAGTGAAGAAGCGAGCAACCGTATTCCGCGTGTCCAACGAGGTAATTTTCCATCCTCGCTCATGGTATGGTTGGGAGTTTCTTATTGGGGCTTAACAGAGGTACATTTTTGTGAGAAAGGTGTAAAAAGGAATGCAGTTGTGTATCAAAATACAGTCCTGACGAACCTTGTGGAACCTGTTTCTCATACCATGTTCAATAACAGGCACTGGGTATTCCAACAAGATTCGGCGCCAGCTCATAGAGCGAAGAGCAGACAAGACTGGCTGGCGGCGCGTGAAATCGACCTCATCCGGCACGAAGACTGGCCCTCCTCCAGTCCAGATTTGAATTCGTTAGATTACAAGATATGGCAACACTTGGAGGAAAAGGCTTGCTCAAAGCCTCATCCCAATTTGGAGCCACTCAAGACATCCTTGATTAAGGCAGCCGCCGATATTGACATGGACCTCGTTCGTGCTGCGATAGACGACTGGCCGCGCAGATTGAAGGCCTGTATTCAAAATCACGGTGGTCATTTTGAATAAACTTTAGTGTCATAAGAATCTATGTTTTGTTAAGTTCATTTTGGTATATAAATGGTTACATAATGAATAAACTTGTTTCAATTATTTTATATCAAACATGTGACAGAATTTATGACCTGACTAGGTATATAGAGAGTAAGCATAATTTCATGGTGTGAGAAATTCCATCAAAAGTGACAACGCATCTGTAAGCTTCTTTGTTTGAAGTTGGTTGCAGGTGCAATGTGCAATGTGCTGCAGTAACCACTTATCATCAGAGTGCAGAACTGAAATTCATTTGTCACAAAAATTTCTTCTTATTTTGTTTAAAATTGAATAAAAATTATTTTCTTTGGTTGTACTGTTTGTATCTGGCTGGTTTTAATATCAATACATATAGGATATTAAGAAAAAGAAAAAAAAGTAAAATAGACTTTCCCGCCATTTTCCAATTGTTTTTCCGTCCGCCAAAATTAGTGAATCTAAAAAATAAATTCGATACATTCTCAATTTTTATTACATGTAAGGAAAAAAGGCGACTCAGGCCGCGAAAAAAAATTGTGGCGTTTATGGACCTAGTGTCAGTGAGAATAGTACAAAGTTGTTTCAAGCGTTTTAAGTCCGGGATTTTTTATGTCAAAGATGCAGCTCGCTCTGGTCATACGGATAAAGTTGATGGCATTTTTGAAGAAATGGAGCAAGATCGGCATATAATTAGTTATGACATAGTCGAAAAATTGAGCATTGATCACAAAACAGTTTTGACCCATTTGAAAAAGTCTGACTGTACAAAAAAGCTCGATATTTGGATATCACACGAGTTCACTGAAAGAAATCTAAAGAATCGTCTACTCTATTGAACTCTATTGAAACATAATGATAATGAAACCGAACCCTTTTTTGAAAAGACTGATTACTGGAGATAAAAAGTGGATCACCTACGACAATAACGTGCGAAAAAAATCATGTTGAAGGGTAGTCAAGCTCCACAGACTGTAGTGAAACCCGGATTAACACGCAAGAAGGTGAGAATGAGTGTACTCGTATAGTTGGATTGGAAGGGCATCTTTTATTTTAAGTTTTTAACGCCAAGCAAAACCATCGATTCGGATCTCTACTGCTAACAACTAATAAGACTCAAGCAAGAAATTAAGAAAAAACGGCCGGAATTGATCAACAGGAAAGGAGAGTTTCATCATGATAATGCCAGACCATACACATATTTGGCCATTTAGCAAAAATTGAGAGAGCTTGGTTGGGAAGTGTTAATGCGTCCACCTTATAGTCCTGACCTTGCACCCTCAGACGCTTTTCAACTGTTTTGGTCTCTTCAGAATTCTTTGGGTAGTGTTAGCTTAACATCAAGAGAAGAATGTCAAAACTACTTGTCGCATTTTTTTTATATCAAAAATCCTAAGATTTCTATAGCAACAAGTTATCGAACAAAATGGCTCATATATATTCATCGATATATATGTACTACGCACTAAATTTCGCATACCGAACATTGACTATGTTCAATTGAACTATACTGCAATCCGTTCATTTAACGAAATACATATTGCGTAAATTGAAGATTTGTGAATTCCATAAGATAATTATTATTACATTTTATTTAGAAATATGTTAGCTTAGATTAAAATAAGAGTATTTATATTAACTTCTCATATATATTTTATATTTGTATTTTATATTAATATCTTCTTTTATATTAAATTAAAGTCTTCGCGCATGCGCGACTCTACTATCTCCCGTGCGTGCGCGAAGACATAGAGTAACGCACAATTTTTGTTTGGAATAGATTCTCTAGTACGTAGCACATATAACTCAATGTATATATTATAATTAAATGTAATAGAACTTTTAAAATAATGCTTTAAATTTGTATATAAAATACGAAGAAACTTTTTCCCTGACCTGAAAAGCTATTCAGGTTTAATTTTGTTACTGCAAAATAGGTTTTTTAAATATCGTTTAACACGTTCCCTGTCCGCATATAAAATCATGATTACACTGACATGTCCACTTTAAATTTCACTTATAATATATAAATATAGATCCTAGTAATACAGTTTAGATGTTATTTATTTTTCAATTCTTTTTGTTTTTTTTAATAGGCCAAAACCCTAATGTGGTCAATCCAGACCTCATGGACGTGTGCATGTGATATTATGTGAAGTAAAGGTTGATCTTATTAATCGTACGGACATGAAATCAATCTTCTTTTTAAAATTTTCTACGGTTTTTACATAATCTCTGCTAATTTCGGTTTTTAGAAATAGCGTTACTCAAATTCTCTGTAGAAAAATAACGGACGTTTTCGGCATACGTTATAGAAAACGTTTAAATTCAGTTTCGTAATAGGATTAAACTTTATAAACTAATTTTTTATAGTATTCCTGCAACATGGATAAGGTGAATGATGAACGTATTCTCAAAGTTTTAATGAATAGTGACAGTAAAACAGATTACGAGGACTTTATACATGATCACCAATCTCCTATAGGCTATGAGACAGTACAGGACATTGAAAACTTCTTGATTACAACAGATTATACCGAACCAGTTCAGGTAACAAATGAACTTGATACTTTTGAAACAATTGAAAAAGAAGAAGTTGAAGAAGTCCTTTCAACATCAAACTTGAATCTTGAAATCGAACAAAATTCTGTTGCGGGTAGTTCAAACAATAATTATTCTAGCTCACAATTTTTGAGCCACATTATCAGGGTCAACCCGTTCCTGTAACCGACCAGTTCGACATAATCTATATTATTTTGAAACTATAATTTGTGTTTTTAATATAATAAAACTTTGTCCATTATGACATTTTTTTACTTTATTTTGAAAGCCTAGAATCCAATCTGATTGCAAAAATATTCGTAAGTTTTTGGTTATCTATAGTACACAGACTATAAACTGTTGATATCCATTTGTCAACACTAACCTCTAATCACACGTTCAAAAGAAAATTGTGATATGTTTAACAGGGGGTCGTGAGGTAAGGGTGACCTCATGAACGTGTCAGTAGCAGTCTCCAATGAGGTCAGGGTTTACCTCATGGACAGTGAACGTGTTAATTCTTCATAATCATAATGTAGATTGTGATTTAAAGCTTACACTGCATCATATGAAATTAGCAATTATTTTGAACATTGGCTCATTTTGGTCAAGGATTTGTATTAGTTATGTAAGAACGAGCAGTTTCCGAACGTTCATTCAGAACTGCATGACCACATAACCACCACCACATAAAGTCTTTATTTTTTATTTTAACTTTGTATAAGAACGAAAGCTAAACATTTTAGTTAAATAAACTAGCTGTGTCATTTGAAAATATTTAAAATACTTAAAGCGAGTCTGATCTCATAAGCTTATTTGTATTTCTATTTTATACTTTCAATATTTATACCCATACCAACACGAACGAACCGGGATAGTGGCTGCGTGATAGAATCCACTACTCCATATCATCTCGTGCGTGTCGTAACAGGCGACAGAGAGGAATGAAACGGAAGATGCACAGCAGCATTTTATTATATTGTAATATCTTATAATTTTACACGTCTTTTTTACTATTATAAGCCAGTGCTTTACTACTATCCCACTTGATGGTAAGTGGTGATACAGACGAACTTAAGCAGTAACTTATATTTTACTTTTACGTTATTTTTAACATCTGCTTTGAATCTGCTCTCCGTATATTTCTCTTATTTTATTTTAAAATCCATAGAGTATTTTAATGAAATCTTCTATCGTAATTAATTATATATCTAATATATATATATATATATATATATATATATATATATATATATAGCCACGCGGCAGCTTTTGCTGTCGCACGATCGGCCGGCTCGAACCGGGGTGGTACCACTAACTTATAGAAAACCAGCGTGAAGTAGAGGTTTACCTCTGCGTTTCGCTTAGTGAGTGCAGGTGGCCGGAGACCCTTTTTACTGGAACCGAGGCATTCCATCTTAGTCCTCACGGGTGACGACGCATCTGCATTTTTATTTGTAATAGAGGATAGATGTAGATGTCTATGGGCCGCTTACCACCAGGTGGACTGTGTGCTCGTTTGTCACCCTTATCCTATAAAAAAAATCTAACTTACAACCCGCCTCGGCTTCGCCTGGATAGGATCTATTATTGTGGCGTTATTTAAATTTAAGGTAATCAATCATCAAATACCATTTCCTTTATCATTTGTTCGTTTTGAATAAAATATAACCTAGATTTCTCCTGAAATAGCTCTCTATCTGTTCGCAAAGTTTCATCACAATCGGTTCAGCCATTCCAAAGGTTAGCCCGGACAGACAGAATAGAATAGAATAGAATATTTTTTTATTCAATATAGATCACATGTGTAATTGTTATTGAAAGTCATTTTTTACTTTACCACTGGTTCGAAAAAAAACCTCTTTACTGGGAAGAACCAGCAAGAAACCCAGCGGGACTTTTTTTTAAAGCAAATTTTACATTAATGGTTGTACAAACTATAGAAGTACAAAATTTATTTTAGAAACAGCTTGGAAGCGATCACCTCATTCCCAGGGGTTATTATCAACCATGTATTCATTTATACCATAATAACCCTTTTTATACAGTTTCAACTTAACAAAACATTTAAACTTGCTAATAGAGAGCGCCCGTACACTTTCCGGGACCTTGTTGTAATAGCGTATACATTGCCCCAATAATGAATTACTGACTATGTGGAGTCGAGAAACTGGTATCACTAGCTTGTGTTTGTACCTAGTGTTTACAGAATGTATATCACTTTCTTTTACTAAAACTACCTTTGTTTTTTTTAAACATACATTAAATTTTCGTAAATATACTGAGAAGCCAAAGTTAATATATTTATTTCTTAACCGAGAGAGTCTCTTAAGACTCTCTCGGTTTTAGGTTGTAAATAGCTTTATTGGCCCTCTTCTGTAAAACAAAAATAGTTTCTGAATCAGCCGCATTTCACCATAGCAAAATCCCATAAGAGATTATGCTATGGAAATAACTGAAATAAACTAATCTAGCTGTCTCGATACTAGTGAGACCTCTAATCTTTTTTACAGCATAGGTTGCAGAACTTAGTCTGCTCGCTTGTTTGGATATATGGGGACCCCACTGAAGCTTTGCGTCGAGAGTGATGTCAAGAAAAACAGTGGATTCAACAGGGCTCAGTTCTTCCCCATTTAAAAACACATTGGTACTCAGATTTTAAACATTCGTTGTTGTAAATTTAATACATTTAGTTTTATTTCAGATAGACAGACAGACAGACAAAAAAGTTAAAAATGGTTATTTATATCTTACTATTAGTCTATTAAAGTCCACTGCTGAACACAGACCTCCCCTATAGATAGCCTCATAGAGGCATATTTGCCATAGTTGCCATACTTGGATAGCGGGTTGGCAACCGCAGTTTTTTGCTTTTGGTCGTTATTAGGGAGATGCCGCTGTCCATCTCCTGATTTAGTGGATATTCTTACACCGTCGCTGCTGTACTTACATCTTAATAGCACGCAAATAACCCTCTGAGCTAAATAGAACCCAGTTATTTTATGTTTCAGACAGAAACTTCAATTTTATTTATACGCATATATTATAATTTTGTAATAACAACGCCCGTAAGTTAACTTTAGTATCTGCTAGCCAGTCACAATTATGGGCCGAACAAAAACAATTACTACTGAATTAATAGAAAACAATTCTTCATTCAGCAGGGTGACCCACTGGGTCCAGCACTTTTCAGTTTGGGAATTCAACCCATTATTTCAAAGTTGAAATCCAAGCTGAATGTCTGGTATCTGGACGACGGTACACTGGGAGGTAGAGCAGATGACGTCCTCAGCGATCTTACTCATATTTTTCGAAATTTTTAAAAATATTGGCCTTGAACCAAATAGCAATAAATGTGAAATATTTTTTTCCAATAATTTATCTACTTCTCATAGAGACACTTTAATTCAAAATTTTAATCATATTTGTCCAGGAATAAAAACTGTCAATACGGAATCACTACACCTGCTAGGTGCCCCGTTGTTTTTCGATAGTATTAAACCTGTTTTAAAAACAAAATTTGATCAGTTTTTAAACCACTTTGATAAATTGTATAAATTAAACCCCCACATAGCTCTTACTATTTTAAAATATTGTGTTCTTGTACCTAGATTTACATACTTACTCCGCTCGAGTCCAGTCTGGAAATGTTCGGATATTTTACAAGATATTGATAATAATCTTAAAATAGCTGTAGAAAAAATTCTAAATTTAACTTTAAATACAACAGCCTGGACTCAAGCTACTTTACCTATAAAATTTGGTGGCATTGGTGTGAGAAATCTTTCTAGCGTTGCATTGCCTGCTTTCCTTGCTTCCGTGCATAGTGTCAGTGACTTATGTAACATAATTTTAAATAATAAAGTAGACCTATGCTTTGCTACGGAGGCAGGGCAGGCATGGCAAACGCTCTGTCCTGGTGAAAATATTCCACTGGAAGTCAACCAACAAAAACAGTGGGATATTCCGTTGGTACAGGGCGTGCAGAAGGATTTGTTTCATAACTTCCATAGTGACCAAGATAAGGCACGCCTTCTAGTTGTTTCGACTAAGGAATCTAGTCACTGGTTACACGCTTTACCATCAAGTAATCTCGGCACATTACTTGATAGGGAAAGCTTGCGCATTGCCGTAGGAATCCGACTAGGAGCGGCGATTTGTCAACCCCATCAGTGCCCCTGTGGTAGCAGCGTCGACAAGTTTGGGCTCCACGGACTTTCATGTAAGAAAAGCGCTGGTAGGTTTTCACGACACAGTTCTTTGAACGATGTCATCCGAAGGGCTCTTGCCTCTATAAATGTTCCCTCGGTTTTAGAGCCTTGTGGAATATTTAGAGACGATGGCAAGAGACCCGACGGTATGACATTAGTCCCTTGGGAGAGAGGTAAAGCCCTAGTGTGGGATGCTACTTGCGTAGACACTCTGGCGGCCTCTCATCTCAGGGGTACCTCGTTTAAAGCCGGGGCGGCATCAGAAGCAGCTGAACTGAGTAAGTGGCGCAAATATGAGTCTCTGAGAGATGACTACATATTTGTGCCATTTGCTGTAGAGACTATCGGTCCGTGGGGTCCACGTGCGGTGGAGTTCCTAAAGGAACTCCATCCGCGGCTGGTCGTTGCTGCTGGTGATAAGAGGGCTGGTTCTTTCCTCGCTCAAAGACTAAGTATAGCCATTCAGCGGGGAAACGCAGCCAGCGTTCTTGGCACGATACCGCGGGGAGTAGGACTATATGATAATTAAGTTTCTAGTTTTAGTTTTTTTTTTATTATCATAGTTTTTAATATTGTAAATAAATTTTACATCTATATTATCTATATTAATTATAATAAAACCTTAACATTATTTTTTTTTATAGGAATAGGGTGACAAACGAACCTGATGGTAAGTGGTCGTTCTATCCTCGATTACAAATAAAAATGCAGATGCGTCGTCAACCGTGAGGACTAACTTCGGAGGAATGCCTCGGTTCTAGTAAAAAGGGTCTCCGGTTCTATTCTACTCCACTCCACTCCAATCCACTCCACTCCACTCCACTCCACTCCACTCCACTCCACTCCACTCCACTCCACTCCACTCCACTCCACTCCACTCCACTCCACTCCACTCCACTCTCCTCCACTCCACTCCGCTCCGCTCCGCTCCGCTCCACTCCACTCCACTCCACTCCACTCCACTTCACTCCACTCCACTCTACCCTACCCAACCCTACCCTTCCCTACCCTACCCTAGTCTACTCTAGTCTACTCTACTCTACCCTACTCTACTCTACTCTACCCAACCCTACCTTACCCTACCCTACCCTACCCTACTCTACTCTACTCTACCCTACCCTACCCTACCCTACCCTACCCTACCCTACCCAACCCTACCCTACCCTACCCTACCCTACTCTACTCTACTCTACTCTACTCTACTCTACTCTATTCTATTATTCTATTCTATTCTACACTCCCCTTACGAAACACAGCAGAGTTAAGCTGCTATTTTACGCTGGTATTCTATGATCGCGTGGTCCTTCCCCGGTCGAGCCGACCGATTTGTGCTACTACTAATATAGCTGCAGCATGGCTCTACCACTACATAAACTCACTTGCTATTGAAGAAAACAATAACTTTCGCTGGCAGTCAACTATGATTGGTTCAAAGATGATATCTTATATTTTCCGTAGAGATCTAGTAAAAAGAATTAACAGTCTTATAATTTGTACTTACTTACTTACTTACTTATCTTCACGCACAATCCCTGACGGGGTAGCCAGAGAGAACAGATCGCCAAGTGTCACGATCCTTACATATCTCTTTCGATTCTTTCAGATTCATTATCTTTTCAGATTCATTATCTTATAATTAAATAATAAAACAAATTAAATTATTATTTATTATTTACTATAAACGTGTCAAAATTAATACTACTTATTGACGGCTCCGTGGCGCAGTGGCTAAGTAATGAGTTGCGGCGCTGAGAGCCGCGGGTTCGAATCCCGCACGGAATAAGTACTTGTATGGCCTACAAATAAATGTTCCAGGTCTGGATGTTTGTCCTTGTGAACATTTATGTATGTAAACTGCCTCCATGGTACAGAAGAAAATCCTATCGTGGGGTAACGTTAAAAAAAAGTAGTTATGACAGAAGAATATTGACTATGTGTGAATAGTAATTTTGAATATTGTTAGAACATTGCGAATAATGTTATTCCGTATACATGTAATAAGTACAATTAACAATGTTATAACTTGTTGTAACTAAATAGCTACATCAATATTAGTAACTAAAATTATTAAAAGTGTGATGTGAATATTGGATCTGAATATTGACGAGCGAGGAGATTCGGGATCGTGCGAAATGGAAATCCGTAGTCCGTATTGAATCCGTAGTATCTACTTACGTCTCTGAGTAACATAAAGTAAGCTCTCACACCCGTGAGAGTTTACCTTATGTTGTTTTAATATCGACTGCAACTAACAGTACCAGGAAGAGTTATTGTAACATTTTAGAAAGATGGTATTATCTTTGATACAAAATACAGGTAGCTTCAGACTGACTATATTACGTTTTTTCCGTTTTATCATATTGCGTGTGGATAATAAAATATTTTCTACGTTGTTTTACTTATAAAGTATCATCATCATCATCATCTTTACAGCTCATCACAAGGCCACTCCTGAACACAGGACCATAGACTGCTGTATTGAAGGCTTACAGCACAGGTGATGTTTATTCTCATAAATAATTATTAAGTTATTTATGTAAATGTTGATCAACAATTTTATATGTGAGGCTGAAAAATTATCAAAATTGACAATATTTATTTTCATTAAACGTAGTAGAATCAAAGTAACCGACAGCTTAACTGATTAGTAAGGTGAAGAGGCAGTGCGACGGCCATATAGGTCGAAGAACCGACAACAGATGGGGAAGAAAGGTTCTCGAGTGGCAGCCTCGTACCGGCAGGCGAATTGTAGGGCGGCCCCCAATTAGATGGTGTTACGACCTGGTAAGGCAGGAAGTCGATGGATGCAGGTGGCTCAGGACTGCGCTTTGCGGAATCGCTTAGGGGAAGCCTATGTTCAGCAGTGTATTTGTGAAGGGCTGTGATAATTAATGCATGAATGAAAGTATTTTCATAAAATATTTAAATGAAAAGAAAATTATTATTCAACTTTTATCAATAAATTAACAAAATAGTAATCGTTGGAAGTCATAAAATAGCGATATTTTATTACGAAAAGCCTTGATTAATAGCGGTTATAATTTTTCTAACTGCCTTGTTATACCCGTCGAGATTTCCATCAGTACAACGCTTTTAATGATTTATGTAGGCTTTACACGGAATCGTCAAACAACATCAACACTGAGCTTGTTGTAAGGTTGATGGGATTTGTAATGAAAAGTTTTATTTAAATACACACGCGCAATAACTTTTCTAGTACTTATTTAAAATATGCAAAAAGGCAGACATAGCGCAAACACAATCCCAAACCTACAAAAAGAATCAATCACCACTAAAACTACCCAAAATATAAGAGAGTGAAAAATTAAACTATATGTATATAATTATCTAAAATACAAAAGAAACATTATTGTTATTTAGAAATATAAAGAAAAAACTTAGAAGATTGTCATAAAAAGGAAAGTAATATTATTAGAATCTAGGACAGCATGGAAGGCACTAGGCGTCCTTAAAAGAGAAACTTAAAAACAAAGTTATAAGAGAAAGCATCACAAAGAGGCACTCTTTCTCCATGAAGTCAGCCCACTTGGGTTTCGTTGCCCTTTTCCAAATTTCCCTACCTTCAGCTCACCGTTCTCTCTAGTGTCTAGTTGCGTTTCTTGTCTACGTTTCTCTTCTTCCAGCTTCAGGATCTTCTCGTTAGTCCTCAGGGAGCATTTGTTATATGTTGCCAGGTCGATTCGTCTTAGCTGGCAACCGAACTTCCACCGTAATTTCTTAGCACCCCCTGCCTCGCCATTACCATGGTTGCCACCGTAGCCAGGAATAGCGGGGCCGCCAGGAACTAGGGGGCCGTCTCTTCGTAACTATAAATCATGAGGGGTATATTGCCATAGTTGGTACGCTTTTTTGTTGTTGTTTGGTGTTATCAGAAAGATGTTGCTGGCCATCTTCTGCCTCAGTTTCCCTCTATCGCCTCTTTCGGGAAGATATGAGGTAGTGGGGATTCTTACCCGCCACTACACGAGAATAGGAATAGGCTTTTCTTATGTCAGTGCGCTTCACCATCTTAAGCTACATCACCACTTACCATCAGGAGGGGCTGTAGGTTAGCGCTCGCTTAGAATTATAAAAAAAAAGAAAATTATAAAAAAAAGATGATACCGCGATATAGTTTTATTTATAATAATCTTGTCTACGTCTTTTTTTGCTTGCATACTTCTGTCCCACCTCAAATTTCATTTCTAAGAGTGTTTTTAAAACAAAATTTTCACAGCGGATCGCGGATTTTCGTACTTTACAAAAGCAAAATTTAACTTTTAATAAATAGTAAAAACCGACTTCAAAAACTATGTAATTATGTAGTTAATAGTGTGTACTTAATAGCTTCTAAAGTCGGGGCTGCGACTTAAAAGCTTATTACGTGAAAATTATTTTATTCTTTTTAATTCTTATAGTCGATTTTACTTTTTGTATGAGTTCAAACAAAGTTCAATGTTCAAGTAAGACGAAATAAAAAAAATCATTCATTTTGAACCGAAAAATATGAGAACATAAATAAAAATGCTCATTGTTTAAGAGGATTGTGATGCAAATGCATAAAAGCCCCCCCCCCCCCCCCCCGCCCCCTCTAAACATAGTCTATTTTCATAATTTTTGGAAATGTTGTAGATATTTAAATAAAACTAGTTTTAGGGATTTTATCGCGTATATTAACTTATTTTATATTCCCGACGTTTCGAGTACTTTACAGCACCCATGGTCACGGGGGGACTGAGGTGAATGACGTCCCAATGTCATAGTTAAACACGGCTACCTCCAGATTAAAAATTGTTAATTTTCTTCGGATCTACGCAGTATGAACTTACAGTATCTTGAAGTCTTGCAGTTTTATGTTTGGATTGGGGTTTAATTTTATTATTTATAGGATCCCAAGCAGATGGTAGCACCCAGCTATCTTCTCTAATGAAATTAGGATATTTTTTGACGACTAAGGGTCGCGACGACCTGATAGCAAGAACTCGATGGTTAAGGTTGTCTTCGAACCGTACTTTGGGATATTCTATACTGTTTATTCAGACTATTTTGAGCAGCGGGCTTGTAATGGGCTGTAATGATGTTGATGATGATGATTAAAGTACGGTATGGAGTCTGATTCCTCTGATGTATCTGTGGTATGAAATATGAGACGGTTTTCATTTTCTGTGCTACCTCGGCTTTCAATTATTTTATCCACACCCATTATAGAGTCGCCACTCGCTTAAATATTAGTCTTAACCCTGGTCGATTCCCATCAAAGTAAATTATCATTCATTTGCTTTGGTAATAAAATATATTTTTTTATAAGATTATGGTAACAAACGAGCACACAGTCCACCCGATGGTACATGGATGCTGTGGCCCATAGACATCTACATTTTTGTCCAATTAAGTATCAAAGTGCTGATGCGTTGTCACCCCTGAGGACTGAGATGGAATTTCTCATTACCAGTCTCGGGAAACACAGCAGCATTAAGCAGCTATTCTGTGAGAGCGTGGTCCTTCCCCGGCCGAGCCGACCCATTCGCGCTACAGTCATAATATAGTGGAGGCGAATCATACAAACGTTGCACAAGGATAAACATTCAGTCCCAAAACATGAGTTTTTAATTATTTGTTTTTGTAGGATACGATTTAAACCACATTTACAAGAAACCTTCGACTCAACATACTAACTCACGGTCTAAAAGCTTTTTGCGTCTGAAGTTTGGAGCGTCAGTTAATGTGTATGGACTAAGTGCTGTTTTCTTACATTGCTAGAAAATTCCATTTCGCGACATATTTCAACGCCATTGCACTCTACGTTGTCGGACTTATTGAAAAGTAATCTAGGTAAATTTCCATGTAATGTCGTATATGGGTATACAAACTCGGACGTTATGCTTGCGAGCTGCGAAATACGTGTTGCTAGATTATTTTACCCTAGTAACTGCTGTGGTTTTATCACTATAAGTCAGGTCATAAATTCTGTCACATGTTTAATATATAATAATTGAAACAAGTTTATTCATTATGTAATCATTTATATACCAAAAAGAACTTAACAAAACATAGATTCTTATGACACTAAAGTTTATTCAAAAGTCCAGGCCAGTCGTCTATCGCAGCACGAACGAGGTCCATGTCAATATCGGCGGCTGCCTTAATCAAGGATGTCTTGAGTGACTCCAAATTGGGATGAGGCTTTGAGCACGCCTTTTCCTCCAAGTGTTGCTATATCTTGTAATCTAACGGATTCAAATCGGGACTGGAGGAGGGCCAGTCTTCGTGCCGGATGAAGTCGATTTCACGCGCCGCCAGCCAGTCTTGTGTGCTCTTCGCTCTATGAGCTGGCGCCGAATCTTGTTGGAATACCCAGTGCCTGTTATTGAACATGGTATGAGAAAGAGGTTCCACAAGGTTCGTCAGGACTGTATTTTGATACACAACTGCATTCGTTTTTACACCTTTCTCACAAAAATGTACCTCTGTTAAGTCCCAATAAGAAACTCTCAACCATACCATAAGCGAGGATGGAAAATGACCTCGTTGGACACGCGGAATACGGTTGCTCGCTTCTTCACTACTGTGTACGAACACCTTATCATTTTGTTTGTTGTAGCTCTCTTCTACGGTAAAAATTTTTTCATCCGAAAAAAGAATTTCCCGATATTTTTTTCCCGCGTACCGCTTCAACTAAGCGCGGCATCTCTTCAGTCTCAGGTCCATTAGATGAGCATTCAAACGATGTCTTGTTTTTCTTCGATATGCCCGAAGCCCTAATTCTTCATTTAACACCCTTTTCACCGTGGTTCTGCTTGACCCCATCTGAAGGGCTAACAGTTTCTGCTTACGTTCGGGATTTCTTTGAATTCGCGCCTTCACAGCTTTTATCACTACTGGAGTCCTAACAGACCGAGGGCGACCACTTCTTGACCTGTCATCTACACTAGAGTCTTCATTGTATCGTTTGATGGTACGATAAACGAATCTTTTGGTTATATTAAAATTTTTCAGTATGTCAAAAATAAAATTTAAATTGGCGCGTAACCGCAACGTTGCAACGCAATAACTGCAACACGGTCTTCTTTAAGCGTCCACTCCATATTTAAAAATAAGTAAAATTCTAAAAATTATACAGTTTTATTTTCATGAACAATTCGAAATTCGAATTCAATAAACTTTATTGTGGCTAGCATTCTAAAAGAAAAGTTTTTACTGTGTGACCATACTTATGACCTGACTAGGTATATAAAACTACTTTAATAGTTCCATCGATATTTATGTTCAGCTGTTTGTTTTGCATCTACTTTTTCTTTTTTTTTGCGTTAAAAATATGTCAAGCTAATTTATGTATATTTTTAGGTTATTAGACCATTTTCATAGCAAATGTATAATCATTATCATCATTATTGTCCTTCTTAAGACCACTGCTGAACATATGCCCCCAAGGAATGCCACAAATCAGTGTCTAGAGCCACCCGCACCCTGATGATAATGATGATGAAACAGTTCTCATTTACTAAATTGCTTAGGTGTTTCTTTTGAGATTAAAACTGCAAAATTAAAAGTACGGTTAAATTTCATTTAAGCAATATATTTTCATGACACACGGCATGGCAGTGTTTTAGCCAAGTTCGGTAAAAGATAACGCACCGGTAGTGACTATTCACACGAACGAATTTGAGCTACTTTCGACCCTCCCCCATAACTCACAAGTTTATGTAACTTAAGGCACCTTTGAATTTATAACATGGCAAGTTTAATATCCCGGTTTAAAGAATTTTATTTCTCCTGAGGACATACAATGATTCACTTATAATGAGATACAAAGTAATTATTATAATTTGATAATATTATCACATCTACCTCTACCTAGTCTATATCTACCTAAATTGTTTGTATAATTGTTTATTGAAGCTATTAAAAATATATATATTTCAAGCCTGTGCTGTTTGGGCAATATATTATCACTTTAAACACAATTTATTAAATTACTAGCTGGGCCCGCGACTTCGTTCGCATAGACTGTTTTATTTGTTATGAGATTTTATTTCTTGGGACTATTGATAATATTTTATAAACTACACCACTATTAAAACTCAAACAATAATAGTGTCGATGGTTTTATACACATACAAAGTAATTTCATCATGAAACCGATGAAGTGCATGGAGGATTTTAACACCAAGAATGTCGCGTTCGTTCAATAATATATTTAAATAAAACTAAGTGACGTACATATGCACTAAGATAATATGAAATTTTAAACACATTTTGTACGTGGTAGAGCCAAGCTGCAGCTATATTAGTAGTATAGTTGTAGCACGAATGGGTCGGCTCAACCGGGGAAGGACCACGCCCTCACAGATTACCAGCGTAAAATAGCAGCTTAATGCTGCTGTGTTTCGTATGGTGAGTATAGAGAACCGGTGACCCTTTTTACTGGAAAATAGGCATTCCATCTTAGTGCTCAAGGCTGACAACGCATCTGCATTTTGACTCGTTAACGAGGATAGATGTAGATGTCTATGGACCATAGCAACCATTTACCATCAGGTGAACTGTGTGCTCGTTTATCACCCTATTTCTATAAAAAAAAATAGGTTAACGGTTGCTCTACTATATAAAAATATAGAGTTAATGTATGAACTAAAAACATAAAAACATAAGAACTGTCAGAACGACAGCTCGTTTGCCGTGTAGTAGCGGCGTAAATGAATCCATCACTCCTCTACGTCCTGGAGGTGCAGTAAGAGGCGACAATGGGAAACGACAGAACAATGTAATGATTTTCGATATATGGCGCTATAACCAAATAGGTCAAGTCAGAGCCAGGCATAAATACCCAGACTGGCTACGGATAGCAACGTCATTTGTGCGTGCATAGAAGAGACGTCTTGTATTGCGATTGTCAATTTGTCTGCCAACCGTGAAAGCTATAGCAAATCACTCCTGCAGCGAGAGATGTCCTGTCTTGCAGTAGACTTTTACTGGCTGGTGATGAAGGAGAAGAAGAATAGATAATTATTTTGATTTTTGATCTGCTCTTGCAAGTCGCGTTGATATTATCATTTCAAAGTTGTAGTTGTTATATTTGAAGAGAATTCCTGTGATAAAATACCTTCTTATCAACATCATAACCGATGGTAATTTCTGTGTCTAACACGTTTTCTTTTAACAAAACTAAGTGTACCAATGTGAGGATTTGGAGTTAATTAAGGTTCTTGCTTCTTGTATTACTGGAGGGTGTTCATGTAATGATTGCATATATTATGAGGGAGTTGCCGGAGACACATACCCATCTGTGTACATATGTATGGGGTAGTCGGGTGACCGACTGCTAATAGTACTGTTGCACACTGTATAGTCCTATATTAGGGACTTATGATAGTAAGGTCTATGTTACAAAAGTATTAAATATATAGTTATGGCTTGAAATCCCGTATGTAAAAGACATATAATAGTTAAGATCTATGAAATAAAGCAAATATGTGGAAGGTTTGAAATATTTAAAAGCATTATACTGAAAGAAATGGGACATGAAAAGGTTTATTATAGTGGCTTCACAGCGCCCGAGACCGAAACTTGAACTCGCTAACCGATGTGTCCTAGACATATCTTAGTGGCGGTGTTAACCGTTTGTGGGCGACGTCTTAGCACAGAATAAACAATAGTACTACGGTCTTAGCGCATAGCGTTATGATATGATGTTAATCCAAATGTTATTGAACTTTATTATTGCAATATAATCGACTTATACTTCTATTATTGAAGATACTTTGAATATTTTAAGCAGTTTTGACAGAAGACAATATTAAACCTTTACTATACTTAATATTCGAAATGAATATATTTGGACTTTATGCTTATTAACGCCTTCTAATTGTTCAAAATATTATATCTATGATATTTTTAAATGTCTTTATATTTTAATGGTTATTTCTTTTTAAAAGTGTAATAATTAAAATTTAAAAATAATAGATAATAGTGACATCTCTTACACGTATGAAAAGTGATATTTTTTTGAGCGACAAAACATATCAATTTTCATACGTTTAAATATTAACTCTTCTAAAGACTTTAAAAGCTTCTGGAAGAACACAAACAAAATGCATGTTAAGCCAAGTCTTCCAGTGTGTTGGGGGTGCTTATGATCACAAGGATATTGCGGATGCATTCAGATGCAACTTTACTGTAAGGTCACCCTTAAATGTCGTTTCAGGTTTGAATTTGAGCGAGGCTGAGACTATCATGATAGAACGAAATGAAAAGATACCTGCAAAAAAAATAGAAAAAATAATTAAAAAGATGGTAAGAGGAAAATCGCCTGGTTATGATGGTCTCAGCATCGAACACTTCAGATATGCTGGGGTGCATCTTCCGCGAGTCCTTTCACTGTTTTACAGCCTGTGTTTGGGTCACTCTTACTTACCCGAGCCACTGATGAGGACTATTGTAGTACCCATTGTTGAAAATAAAACTGGGGACACATCCGACATGGGTAATTACCGACCTATCTCGCTTGCAACCACTGCAGCCAAGGTGTTTGATAGTCTGTTAAATGAGTGTCTCAACAAATACGTACTAATAAACGATGCACAATTTGGGTTTAAGCCGAATTTATCGACGGAGAGTGCCATTTACTGTCTGAAACACACTGTCAAATACTACACCGTAAGGCGGACGCCGGTGTACGCGTGTTTCCTCGACTTATCGAAAGCTTTTGACCTGGTCTCATACGACATCCTGTGGGGCAAGTTGAGGGACGCGGGTGTGCCGGCGGAGTACACGGCTCTACTAAGATACTGGTATGCTAACCAGCGTAACCAGGTGAGGTGGGTTGGAGCTCTGTCGGAAGAATACAGGCTGGAATGCGGTGTAAGGCAGGGTGGCTTAAGCTCTCCACTCTTGTTCAACCTGTATGTAAACCAACTGATTGAACGACTTAGCAGCACACATGTTGGCTGCTACATCGATGACATATGTGTCAACAACATAAGCTATGCTGACGACATGGTGCTGCTCAGTCCTTCTATAGCAGGTCTGAGGAAACTGCTTTCTATCTGCGAGACATATGCGGAGGAGCAGGGCCTTAAATACAACTCAAAAAAGAGTGAAATATTAGTATTTAAGGCACCGCAACGGAAGCCACGACATGTGCCACCCGTATGTCTCGATGGTTTACCTCTGAAAGTCGTACAGAAGTTCAAATATCTCGGTCATATTGTTACCAGCGACCTAGGAGATGATGAGGATATTGAGCGAGAGCGCAGAGCGTTGTCGGTAAGGGGCAATATGCTTGCCCGCAGATTCGCCCGGTGCACTGCAGACGTGAAAGTAACTTTATTTAAAGCGTTCTGTCAGTCTTTCTATACCGGTGGTCTGTGGGTGACTTATACACGCCGGACCTACAGCGCCCTGCGTGTTCAATATAACAACGCTTTTAGAATGCTGTTGAGGCTGCCGTGGCGCTGTAGTGCCTCTAAAATGTTCGCAGACGCACACACTAATGACTTTTTCGCCATAAGGCGTAGAAAAACAGCGTCTCTTCTGCAGCGCTTACGTACCAGCAACAACGGCATCCTAAGGGTAATTGCTGCCAGGCCCGACTGCCCCATACTGCACCACTGTATGACGGTAGCTATTGGGCGAAAAAAATAATTTGTACATAATTCACATTAACTAACTTACAAGTTAAGAAAAAATTGTTACTTACATACTAACAATCTATGGATGTTCCTTACGTCTGAAATAAATACTTATTATTATTATTATTATTATTATTAATATTCTCATTAAATTCTCATTAAATCATTATTTCGTGAAATGGTGTCATTTTATGATATTTATCACTGTTTGGTGATTATGTGATATAGCTTAGCCAAAGCAATGAATAAGGATACTAATAACTAAACACAACATTGCTATTTCATGATAATCTGGTCATATCGTCAAATAGTTTTTCACCGCTAGCGGCGCTGATAGCGTGTGTTTTTAACGGAAACAGATTTTTAACAAAATCAACATCACTTTATGCCTCTTTTAATTAAAAAATAAATGTTCCCGGATTTGGGATGACTCTTGAGCGAGTCGCACCCCAACCTTCATTTCGAAAACATTTGTAGAAATGTATCTTATGAAAATGAAAATGGGAATACGCGAATTTAAATAATTTTTGCAAACTCTTTTCACTATTAGTGAAACAATTTTGAATAGTGCATGACAATGCTTTGTGTAACACGGTAGATAGTTCAGTTGGTGAGAGCATTGGCACGGTTCGCTTAGGTAACCCACGGGTTCAAACCGGTGTCAGTTGATTTTTCGAATTTCTCATTAAATGTTTAGACATTTATTAATTTGGTTGGTCTTTACTATGGCTATGTTAATTCAAGCTCAAAATTTACCTACTGTGTTACGTTGTTCTAAGAGCTAAAGTAACGTTTAATAAATAGCAATAGGCTAATAGGTAATTGCGAGACTTGCGAGACTCTTGCTGCAAGACCAAGACCAAGACTAAGACTGGTAGCGCAATACCAAGACCAAGACAAGGTGTATTGGCGCAAGAACAAGACCAAGACTTCCTAAGTCTCGTCTTGTACTTGCATTTGGGTAACACTACTTCCAGGTTATGATATTTCTTAGTCCACTTAAAAAGGTCAAAAACACGTGGTAGTGCCACGCTGCAGCTATAATATGGTCGTAACACGAATAGATCGCCTCGATAGGGAAAGAACCACGCTATCACAAAATACCAATGCAAAATAGCAACTTAATGTTGCTGTGTTTCGAATGGTGAGTAGTGTCATAGGGCCACCTTTTTTTTAAATATAGTATTTTTTCCAAAAAAGATGCAAAAACATAGTGCTTTTAAGAAATTAAGGAAAAGCACACATTTATTTTCAATCAATATGTTTTTTTTATAAACATGTACATCTGTTATTGCTCTTCGCTTTGGCATTCAATATTTAAAATAATTATAGGAGTCTGAGCGATTTAGATATTTATATAGATATAAAATAAATTAACAATTCATTTCTTTCTTTTCTACCGACTTCAAAAAGGAGCCGGTACTCAATTCAACTGTATGTTTTTTTATGTGTGTTACCTCATAACTTTTTATTGGGTGAACCGATTTCGATGATTCTTCTTTTATTTGAAAGCTGGTACTTCACATGTGGTCTCATATAAATTTGATCAAGGTCTGACCAATAGTTTTTGGGTTATTCTTAATAGTTTATATTGAAGTCGGTTGTATAACATTTTTAATTTTTAATTATTTTTGCCCTTTTTTGGGAGGCGTGCAAAAACTATCATCACATTCCTCGTTTTTTTTAACAGCAAAAAATAAAAACATATAAAATCAGGCGGTATTCGTCGACAATTATTGACATTTGACGATTAGTTGCCGCGAATACGTTTCGTTCTGAAATTCTCCAGGCTGCGCTTCGGGTGCGTTCCAGACTTCCACTCACAGTTATAAAAAACGCGATATTTGAATTAGGAATGAAATATAGTATTTTTCGTACTTTATTATTTTTCTATAATATACAGTACAATTGACTGAGATATAGTACGATACTATACATTACACTACGGGTGGCAACCCTAGTGGTGAGTGTAGAGAACCGGAGACCATTTTTACTAGAAACGAGGCTTTCCATCTTCGTCCTCAGAGGTGACAACAGGCTACAGAAACCACTTACAATCAGGTGGGCTCGTTTGTCACCTTTCTATAAAAAAATTAGACTTAATAAAAATTAAAGCCGACCTCAAAGAACTAACGGCTACGGCGAGAAGTATAAAATCCCGACTTCTGAATGGATTACGTGGAAATTATTTTATTAGTTTTAGTTCCTTGAAGTCAGTTTTAACTTTTTTTTTCAAATTTTATATTATAATTCAAATATTTTATTATATACAATATTAAAAACTATAATAAAAAAAAAACTAAAACTAGTAACTTAATTATCATACAGTCCTACTCTCCGTGGTATCGTGCCAAGAACTCTGGCTGCGTTTCTCCGCTGAATGGCTTTAATGGTTGATTACTGTGGTTTTTATGACTATTATTTTTATCAAAAGTAATATTAATTAACTAAACTCAAAACAAATAATAAGAGTGGGTAGCGTTACTTTCATAGGTCGACAGTAAAGCCTAACCCCTCCGCTTCGCTTTCGAGGTGTGCAAAGTATAAAAATTGTACTTGGAAGTTTCCTGACATATTATTTTGTATATTATAACTTTCTTCGATTCAATGCTAAGAGCATTTTACGTGCAATGATTTTTCCTCTCTATGTAATACTGCTGCCTAGGCTTCGCTTTGGTAGCGTCTATTAATGTCATTTATTTCATCATTCAGATTAAAGATAACCATTAAGTTTCACAACAATCAGTTAGCCATTCCAAAGATTAGCCCGGACAGATAGACAGACAAACAGACAAACAATTAAAAAATGGGTATTCATGTCCTAGTAGAATGCAAATAACCACCAAATCTTTTCAGAAGACAGTTATTTCTATATTACAGACACATATTTCAATTTTATTTAAATGTAAATATTGCTCACGCATAAAATCATGACCGCACCCTGTGGCTCCTCGATAATCAAAGCGCGAGCTTGATTGCACCTCGTTACGTCGTCTTTGTGAACCAGACGCCATTCATAGCGACATATGAAACTACGTATGTATAACGAAAATTGTGGCCAATAAAAAGTTTTTGATGCCTGTCTTATTTTACCCCTTTTACTTATTATGAGCCAGTGCTTGGCTACGACCTCGCCTGGTGGTAAGTGATGAAGCCAAAGATGGTAAATCGCACTGTCTTAGAGTGACAAAAGCCTATTCACTCTTGCCTTAAAGACGCCCACACTGTAAGGATGGAAAGACTGACGTCGGCAGATTATTTTACTTCTTTGCTGTATTACGAAAGACGAAACAAACAGTTTGGTTCGGATTCGTGGAATATCGACAACAAGGTTGTTAAAAACCGAAAAGGTATTTGTAAAATTTCTTTTTATACATTCAAAATCATCATACAGGGAATAAGGTCAATCCAATATGTGAAAGATCACTTTAGATGGCATAATACCATCATCATACCATCACTACGTTTACACTACTTTACTACTTCCGTTACTTTATGTGTGTTTAGTTTAGGCCATAGATGGTAGGGCTAGATGGTGGGACTGCTTTTCTGCGTAGGGGTCATCTGGATAGGTACCACCATTTAACCTATTTCAGTCGCCAAATAGCAGTGTTTGCACAGCTGCATTCCGGTCTGAAGGGTGATAGAGAGCAAGCATAATTTCAAGGTGTGAGAAATTCCATCAAAAGTGACACGCATCTGTATGCTTCTTTGTTTGAAGTTGGTTGGAAGTGCAATGTGCAATGTGCTGCAGTAACCACTTCTCATCAGACTGCGGAACTGAAGTTCATTTGTCACAAAAATTTCTTCGTATTTTGTTTAAAATTGAATAAAATTTCTTTGGTTGTACTGTTTGTATCTGGCTGGTTTTAATATCAATACATATAGGACATTAAGAAAAAGAAAAATAAAAAGTAAAAAAAAAACACTATCCCGCTATTTTTCAATTGTTTTCCTGTCCGCAAAAATGAGTGAATCTAAAAAGAAATTCGATACATTCTCAACTTTTATTACATGCAAGGGAAAAAGTCGACTCAGACCCGGCCGCGAAAAAAATTTGTGGCGTTTATGGACCTAATGTAGCATCAGTAAGAATAGCACAAAGTTGTTTCAAGCGTTTTCGGTTCGGGAATTTTAATTTCAAAGATGCAGCTCGCTCTGGTCATACGGATAAAGTTGATGCCATTTTTCAAAAAATCAGCATATTAGTAGTTACGACATAGCCAAAAAACTGAGGATTGATCATAAAACAGTTTTGACCCATTTGGAAAAGTCTGGCTATACAAAAAAGCTGAACGAAATCTAAAGAATCGTGTACTCATTTGCGATTCTCTATTGAAACGTAATAAAACCGAACCGTTTTTTGAAAATATTGATTACTGGAGATAAAAAGTGGATCACCTACGACATTAACGTGCGAAAAAGATCATGTTCATGGGTAGGCAAGCTCCACAGACTGTAGTGAAACCCGGATTAACACGCAAGAAGGTGAGATTGAGTGTATAGTTGCATTGGAAGGGCATCTTTTATTTTAAGTTTTTACCGCCAGGCAAAACCATCGATTCGGATGTCTACTGCTAACAACTAATGAGACTCAAGCAAGAAATTAAGAAAAAACGGCCGGAATTGATCAACAGGAAAGGAGAGTTTCATCAGGATAATGCCAGACCATACGCATATTTGGCCATTTAACAAAAATTGAAAGAGCTTGGTTGGGAAGTGTTAATGCGTCCACCTTATAGTCCTGACCTTGCACCCTCAGACCCTTTTCAACTGTTTTGGTCTCTTCAGAATTCTTTGGGTAGTGTTAGCTTAACATCAAGAGAATATTATCAGAACTACTTGTCGCATTTTTTTTTAAATCAAAATTCCTAAGATTTCTATAGCAACAAGTTATCGAACAAAATGGCTCATATATATTCATCGATATATATGTACTACGCACTAAATTTCGCATACCGAACATTGACTATGTTCAATTGAACTATACTGCAATCCGTTCATTTAACGAAATACATATTGCGTAAATTGAAGATGTGTGATTTCCATAAGATAATTATTATTACATTTTATTTAGAAATATGTTTGTTTAGATTAAAATAAGAGTATTTATATTAACTTCTTATATATATTTTATATTTGTATTTTATGTTAATATTTTATTTTATATTAAAGTCTTCGCGCATGCGCGACTCTACTACCTCCCGCGCATGCGCGAAGACATAGAGTAACGCACAATTTTTGTTTGGAATAGATTCTCTAGTACGTAGTACATATAACTCAATGTATATATTATAATTAAATGTAATAGAACTTTTAAAATAATGTCTTGAATTTGTATAATATAAAATACGAAGAAACTTCTTCCCTGACCTGAAGAGCTATTCAGGTTTAATTTTGTTACAGCAAAATAGGTTTTTTTTAAATATCGTTTAACACGTTCCCTGTCCGCATATAAAATCATGATTACACCCACATGTCCACTTTAGATTTCGCTTATAATAGATAAATATAGATCCTAGGAATACAGTTTAGATGTTATTTATTTTTCAATTCTTATTGTTTTTTTTTTAATAGGCCAAAACCCTAATGAGGTCAACCCAGACCTCATGGACGTGTGCATGTGATATTATGTGAAGTAAAGGTTGATCTTATTAAACGTACGGACAGGAAATCAATCTTCTTTTTAAAAATTTCTACGGTTTTTACATACCTAATCTCTACTAATTTCGGTTTTTAGAAATAGCAATACTCAAATTCAAGTATCTCTGTAGAAAAATAACAGACGTTTTCGGCA
Source organism: Parnassius mnemosyne (assembly GCA_963668995.1). Lineage (NCBI taxonomy): Eukaryota > Metazoa > Arthropoda > Insecta > Lepidoptera > Papilionidae > Parnassius > Parnassius mnemosyne. Next base: position 44,878,961 of record CAVLGL010000148.1, read on the forward strand.
TACGTTATAGAAAACGTTTAAATTCAGTTTCGTAATAGGATTAAACTTTATAAACTAATTTTTTATAGTATTTCTGCAACACAGATAAGGTGAATGACGAACGTATTCTCAAAGTTTTAATGAATAGTGACAGTGAAACAGATTACGAGGACTTTATACATGATCACCAATCTCCTATAGGCTATGAGACAGTACAGGACATTGAAAACTTCTTGATTACAACAGATTATACCGCACCAGTTCAGGTAACAAATGAACTTGATACTTTTGAAACAATTGAAGAAGAAGAAGTTGAAGAAGTCCTTTCAACATCAAACTTGAATCTTGAAATCGGACAAAATTCTGTTGCGGGTAGTTCAAACAATAATTATTCTAGCTCACAGGTTTTGGAACCACATCATCAGGGTCAACCCGTTCCTGTAACTGACCAGTTTGACATAATCTATATAATTAGGAAACTATAATTTGTGTTTTTCATATAATAAAACTTTGTCCATGATGACATTTTTTTACTTTATTTTGAAAGCCTAGAATCCAATCTGATTGCAAAAAAATCCGTAAGTTTTTGGTTATCTATAGTACACAGACTTAAACTGTTAATATCCATTTGTCAACACTAACCTCTAATCACACGTTCAAAAGAAAATTGTAATATGTTTAACAGGGGGTCGTGAGGTAAGGGTGACGTCATGAACGTGTCAGTAGCAGTCTCCAATAAGGTCAGCGTTTACCTCGTGGACAGTGAACGTGTTAATTCCTCATAATCATAATGTAGATTGTGATTTAAAGCTTACACTGCATCATATGACATTAGCAATTATTTTAAACATTGGCTCATTTTGGTCAAGGATTTGTATTAGTTATGTAAGAACGAGCAGTTTCCAAACGTTCATTCAGAACTGCATGACCACATATAAAGTCTTTATTTTTTATTTTAACTTTGTATAAGAACGAAAGCTAAACATTTTAGTTAAGTAAACTAGCTGTCTCTTTTGAAAACATTTAAAATAGTTAAAGCGAGTCTGATCTCATAAGCTTATTTGTATTTCTATTTTATACTTTAAATATTTATACTAATATTTATACCAACACGAACGAACCGGGATAGTGGCTGCGTGATAGAATCCACTACTCCATATCACCCTGTGCGTGTCGTAACAGGCGACAGAGAGGAATGAAACAAGAGATGGGCAGCAGCATTTTATTATATTGTAATATCTTATAATTTCACACGTCTTTTTTATTATTATAAGCCAGTGCTTTACTAGTATCCCACTTGATGGAAAGTGGTGATGCAGACGAACTTAAGCAGTAACTTATATTTTACTTTTCCGTTATTTTTAACATCGAAATCTGTCAAACGAATCTGCTCTCCGTATATCTCTCTATTCTATTTTAAAATCCATAGAGTATTTTAATGAAATCTTCTATCGTAATTAATTATATATCTAATATATATATATATATATATATATATATATATATATATATATATATATATATATATATATATATATATATATATATATAGCCACGCGGCAGCTTTTGCTGTCGCACGATGGGCCGGCTCGAACCGGGGTGGTACCACGAACTTACAGAAAACCAGCGTGAAGTAGAGGTTTACCTCTGCGTTTCGCTTAGCGAGTGCAGGTGGCCGGAGGCCCTTTTTACTGGAAATGAGGCATTCCATCTTAGTCCTCACAGGTGACAACGCATCTACATTTTGATTTGTAATAGAGGATAGACGTAGATGTCTATGGGCCGCAGCAACCACTTACCATCAGGTGGACTGTGTGCTCGTTTGTCACCCTTATCCTATAAAAATATCTAACTAACAACCCGCCTCGGCTTCGCCTGGATAGGATCTATTATTGTGGCGTTATTTAAATTTAACGTAATCAATCATCAAATACCATTTCCTTTATCAATTGTTCGTTTTGAATAAAATATAACCTAGATTTCTCCTGAAATAGTTCTCTATCTGTTCGTAAAGTTTCAGCACAATCGGTTCAGCCATTCCAAAGGTTAGCCCGGACAGACAGAATAGAATAGAATAGAATAGAATAATTTTTTATTCAATATAGATCACATGTGTAATTGTTATTGAAAGTCATTTTTTACTTTACCACTGGTTCGAAAAAAAACCTCTGTACTGGGAAGAACCAGCAAAAAACCCAGCGGGACTTTTTTTAAAGCAAATTTTACATTAATGGTTTTACAAACTATATAAGTACAAAATTTATTTTAGAAACAGCTTGGAAGTGACCACCTCATTCCCAGGGGTTATTATCAACCATATATTCATTTATACCATAATAACCCTTTTTATACAGTTTCAACTTAACAAAACATTTAAACTTGCTAATAGAGAGCGCCCGTACACTTTCCGGGACCTTGTTGTAATAACGTATACATTGCCCCAATAATGAATTACTGACTATGTGGAGTCGAGAAACTGGTATCACTAGCTTGTGTTTGTTCCTAGTGTTTACAGAATGTATATCACTTTCTTTTACTAAAACTACCTTTGTTTTTTTTGAACATACATTAAATTTTCGTAAATATACTGAGAAGCCAAAGTTAATATATTTATTTCTTTAAATTTATCTCTAAGAGACTCTCGGTTTTAGGTTGTAAATAGCTTTAATGGCGCTCTTCTGTAAAACAAAAATAGTTTCTGAATCACCCGCATTTCCCCATAGCAAAATCCCATAAGACATTATGCTATGGAAATAACTGAAATAAACTAATCTAGCTGTCTCGATACTAGTGAGACCTCTAATCTTTTTTACAGCATAGGTTGCAGAACTTAGTCTGCTTGCTTGTTTGGAAATCCAAAAATATATGGGGACCCCACTGAAGCTTTGCGTCGAGAGTGATGTCAAGAAAAACAGTGGATTCAACAGGGCTCAGTTCTTCCCCATTTAAAAACACATTGGTACTCAGATTTTTAACATTCGTTGTTGTAAATTTAATACATTTAGTTTTATTTCAGATAGACAGACAGACAGACAAAAAAGTTAAAAATGGTTATTTATATCTTACTATTAGTCTATTAAAGTCCACTGCTGAACACAGACCTCCCCTATAGATAGCCTCATAGAGGCATATTTGCCATAGTTGCCATGCTTGGCTAGCGGGTTGGCAACCGCAGTTTTTTGTTTTTGGTCGTTATTAGGGAGACGCCGCTGTCCATCTCCTGATTTAGTGGATATTCTTACACCGTCGCTGCTGTACTTACATCTTAATAGCATGCAAATAACCCTCTGAGCTAAATAGAACCCAGTTATTTTAATGTTTCAGACAGAAACTTCAATTTTATTTATACGCATATATTATAATTTTGTAATAACAACGCCTTTAAGTATCTACTTTAGTATCTGCTAGCCAGTCACAATTATGGGCCGAACAAAAACAATTACTACTGAATTAATAGAAAACAATTCTGCATCTATTTAATAATAATAAAACTATAAACTTTAACATTATTAATTTTTTTTATAGGAATAGGGTGACAAACGAACATCAGTCCACCTGATGGTAAGTGGTTGTTCTAGCCCATAGACATCTATATCTATCCTCGATTACAAATAAAAATGCAGATACGTCGTCACCCGTGAGGACTAAGATGGAATGCCTCGATTCCAGTAAAAAGGGTCTCCAGTTCTATTCTATTCTATTCTATTCTATTCTACTCTACTCTACTCTACTCTACTCTACTCTACCCTACCCTACCCTACTCTACTCTACTCTACTCTACTCTACTCTACTATACTCTACTCTACTCTACTCTATTCTATTATATTCTACACTCCCCTTACGAAACACAGCAGCGTTAAGCTGCTATTTTACGCTGGTATTCTGTGATAGCGTGGTCCTTCCCCGGTTGAGCCGACCCATTTGTGCTACAACTATACTACTAATATAGCTGCAGCATGGCTCTAGCACTACATAAACTCACTTGCTAATGAAGAAAACAATAACTTTCGCTGGCAGTCAACTATGATTGGTTCAAAGATGATATCTTATATTTTCCGTAGAGATCTAGTAAAAAGAATTAACAGTCTTATTATAACTAAATAATTAAATAATAAAACAAATTAAATTATTATTTATTATTTACTATAAACGTGTCAAAATTAATACTACTTATTGACGGCTCCGTGGAGCAGTGGCTAAGCAATGAGTTGCGGCGCTGAGAGCCGCGGGTTCGAATCCCGCACGGAACAAGTACTTGTATGGCCTACAAATAAATGTTCCAGGTCTGGATGTTTGTCCTTGTGAAAATTTATGTATGTAAACTGCCTCCATGGTACAGAAGAAAATCCTATCGTGGGGTAACGTTAAAAAAAAGTAGTTATGACCGAAGAACTAAAATTAATAAAAGTTGTTATTATGTAAGACTATGTGTGATGTGAATATTGGATTTGAATTTGACGAGCGAGGCGATTCGGGATCGGAAATGGAAATCCGTAGCCCGTATTCAATCCATAGTATCTACTTACGTCTCTGAGTAACATAAATTAAGCTCTCACACCCGTGAGAGTTTACCTTATGTTGCTTTAATATCGACTGCAAGTAACAGTACCAGGAGTAGTTATTGTAACATTTTAGAAAGATGGTATTATTTCTTTGATACAAAATACAGGTAGCTTCCAGACTGACTATATTAGGTTTTTTCGTTTTGTCATATTGGTGTGGCATATAAAATATTTTCTACGTTGGTTCACTTATAAAGTATCATCATCATCATCATTACAGCTCATCACAAGGCCACTCCTGAACACAGGACCATAAACTGCTGTATAGAAGGCCTACAGCACAGGTGATGTTTATTCTAATAAATAATTATTAAGTTATTTATGTAAATGTTAATAAACAATTTTATATGTGAGGCTGAAAAAGTATCAAAATTGACAATATTTATTGTCATTAAACGTAGTAGAATCAAAGTAACCGACATAGCTTAACTGATTAGTAAGGTGAAGAGGCAGTGCGACGGCCATATAGGTCGAAGAACCGACAACAGATGGGGAAGAAAGGTTCTCGAGTGGCAGCCTCGTACCGGCAGGCGAAGTGTAGGGCGGCCCCCAATTAGATGGTGTTACGACCTGGTAAGGCAGGAAGTCGATTGATTCAGGTGGCTCAGGACTGTGCTTTGCGGAATCGCTTAGGGGAAGCCTATGTTCAGCAGTGGATTTGTGAGGGGCTGTGATAATTAATGCATGAATGAATGTATTTTCATAAAAAGTTTAAATGAAAAGAAAATTATTATTCAACTTTTATCAATAAATTAACAAAACAGTAATCGTTGGAAGTCATAAAATAGCGATATTTTATTACGAAAAGCCTTGATTAATAGCGGTTATAATTTTTCTAACTGCCTTGTTATACTCGTCGAGATTTCCATCAGTACAACGCTTTTAAAGATTTACGTAGGCTTTACACGGAATCGTCAAACAACATCAACACTGAGCTTGTTGTAAGGTTGATGGGATTTGTAATGAAAAGTTTTATTTAAATATATACGCGCAATAACTTTTCTTTTACTTACTTATTTAAGCTATGCAAAAAGGCAGACATAGCGCAAACACAATCCCAAACCTACAAAAAGAATCAATCACCACTAAAACTACCCAAATATATAAGATATATAAGAGAGTGAAAAATTAAACTATATGTATATAATTATCTAAAATACAAAAGAAACATTATTGTTATGTAGAAATATAAAGAAAAAACTTAGAAGATTGTTATAAAAAGTAAAGTAATATTATTTGAATCTAGGACAGCATGGAAGGCACTAGGCGTCCTTAAAAGAGAAACTTAAAAACAAAGTTATAAGAGAAAATATCACAAAGAGGCACTCTTTCTCCATGAAGTCAGCCAACTTGGGTTTCGTTGCCCTTTTCCAAATTTCCCTACCTTCAGCTCACCGTTCTCTCTTGTGCCTAGTTTTGCGTTTCTTGTCTACGTTTCTCTTCTTCCAGCTTCAGGATCTTCTCGTCAGGGAGCATGTGTTATATATTGCCAGGTCGATTCGTCTTAGCTGGCAACCGAACTTCCACCGGAGATTCTTAGCACCCCTGCCCCGCCATTACCATGGTTGCCACCGTAGCCAGGAATAGCGGGGCTGCCAGGAACTTGGGGCCGTCTCTTCGTAACTCTAAATCATGAGGGGTATATTGCCATAGTTGGTAGGCTTTTTTGTTGTTGTTTGGTGTTATCAGAAAGATGTTGCTGGCCATCTTCTGCCTCAGTTTCCCTCTATTGCCTCTTTCGGGAAGATATGAGGTAGTGGGGATTCTTACCCGCCGCTACACGGGAATAGGAATAGGCTTTTGTTATGTCAGTGCGTTTCACCATCTTAAGCTACATCACCACTTACCATCAGGAGGGGCTGTAGTTAAGCGCTCGCTTAGAATTATAAAAAAAAAGGAAAATATTGATAACAGTGTAAATGTTATATAGGGCCGTTGTTCACGAGAAAACATTTTATTTATAACGGAAATCTCAAAAACGTCGAAATGATTTTTGTTTTGCAAGTTTCTTTTCTTGTGACAAAGTTTAAACAAGAAATTCGTTTTACAGGAGTCTTTTCACCTCTCCGAATACATTAAAATTTAAGATTTGTAGGGATCAGTTTGAACGCCGCTAGATGAAATATACCGAAGTAATATTATTATTGCTGACAAATTTTTTTTAACGATAAGATTAAAAAGGAACTAAACATATTTTTTATGTAATAAGAATATTATTATTTTATTACATAAAAATATTTATATTCCTGAACGAATCGGACTGCTCTGAAGTGGTAGCGTAAAAGATTCCATCACCTCGCGTAGTCCCGAATTCATGGAAGACAGCTTTTGTCCACCCGATCCCTAAAAAAGGCGACCGCTCAGACCCATCCAACTATAGGCCTATCGCGATCACCTCCTTGTTCTCCAAAATAATGGAATCCATTATTAACTGCCAGCTCATCTGGTATCTTGAGGATCACCAGCTGATTAGTGACCGCCAATACGGTTTTCGTCGGGGTCGATCAGCTGGTGATCTTCTGGTCTACCTGACCCATAGATGGGCAGAGGCAGTAGAGTCCAAGGGGGAGGCGTTGGCCGTTAATCTGGACATTGCGAAGGCCTTCGATTGGGTTTGGCACAAAGCGCTTCTTTCGAAGCTCCCTTCCTATGGGCTTCCCGAGAAATTGTGCAATTGGATCACCAGCTTCCTTGCAGATCGGAGCATCAAGGTCGTTGTAGACGGTGCATGCTCTGACTACAAGCCTGTTAACGCAGGTGTTCCACAAGCCTGTGTGCTATCACCAACGCTGTTTCTTCTGCATATCAATGATATGTTGCTAACTGGTAACATTCATTGCTATGCGGATGACAGCACTGGTGATGCTCTATACACCGGCCGTGCCAATATTTCTCGGGAAAACGTCGCTGAGTACCGGAAAAAACTTGTGTCTGAAGTCGAGTCTTTGCTGAGCAAAGTCTCGGCTTGGGGGCGACTAAATCTAGTCCAGTTTAATCCTCAGAAGACACAAGTTTGCGCGTTTACCGCTAAAAAGAACCCCTTTGTCTTATGTCCTCAGTTTCAAGGCACTCCCCTTCTTGCCTCAGCCAGTATCGGTATCCTCGGAGTCGACATATCGAGTGACGTGCAGTTTCGTGGTCACTTGGAATGGAAGGCCAAATTGGCCTCTAAAAAGCTTGGCGTGCTCAGCAGAGCGGGACAGTATTTCATGCCGGCACACCGCCTGCAACTTTACAAGGCGGAAGTTCGGCCTCACATGGAATACTGTTCCCATCTCTGGGCAGGGGCTCCCCAGTGCCAGCTCCTTCCACTTGACCGCATCCAACGTAGAGCTGCTCGAATCGTCGACGACCGAGCCCTTTCCGATCGGCTCGATTCATTGGCACTGCGAAGAGATGTTGCATCCCTTTACATTTTCTTTCGCATCTACCATGGGGAGTGCTCTGAGGAATTGTTCGGATTAATCCCAGCCGCCAAATTTCACGAACGCACATCGCGGCAGAACTCCCGATACCATCCACACCATCTGGATGATTGGCGGTCCACCACTGTGCGATTTAGAAGATGTTTTCTTCCTCGCACGACCTCCTTGTGGAATCGATTACCATCAGCGATTTTTCCGGACCGATACGACTTAGGGACCTTCAAGAAATGAGCGTACTCCTTTTTAAAAGGCCGGCAACGCAACTGCGATTCCCCTGGTGTTGCAGTTGTTCATGGGCGGCGGTAGTCACTTACCATCAGGTGAGCCGCATGCTCGTTTGCCCCCTCTCCTATAAAAAAAAACCTAAATTATTGCATGGATGTCATATTATATGTTAAGAAATCCTCAAAAATAATAGCGATCTCTTAATGGTGATGAAATAAGGCCGCCTAGGGTAGGGAGAGCAATACCGTCACTCCTCTCCCCCCGCGGACCCACCACCATCGACGGTACCCATTCGGGGGTAGAGTTAATTTTCTTTTATGAACATTTGGATGTCGTTACAGTCGAATGAAGACAGGGGAAAATGTAACTTGCGGTTGGCAGCAGCATCTCCCTATTAAAAACTTAAATGATAATAAAAAACAGCCAACCCTAATGATGATGACGATGATGATAATTTTGAGATGATTACATCATCATCTTTAAGAGATCACTATTATTTTCGAGAAACTCTTTCGCACGCAAGGTAGTAACCTTACACAAGTACCTTAGACAAATACCTTTATAAGTTTTGGAACTGTTAGCATTTTACTAGTGTATCTTTATACAGGACGGTACCGAAATTAAACTTGTTTCACGTTCGCTTTAGCGCATTTCGTTATTAAATATATTCTTCCAGGTATTTTCGTCAGAAATTCGTTTTAAATAGCGATTTTCAAATAATTCCTTCGGACTAGGATCTCGTGTCTATTTTTATATTATTATATGCCTTGACAAAACATTTTTTTCGAAGGTATAAATAAGTTATTTGAACGGCCTGAGAAGTGTTTATTAGGGTCAATGGAGAATATATCTAAAAGGAAAAGTAATTTAATTTTTGATTTTACCCCCTTTCCCTTTTATTCCGTGAACTTTTTGACCACCTCTCGTAGCTCTTTCCATTGTACGCTGAGTGACTGAGTTTCCGCATACAGTCAGCAGTCAAGGACCACTTTTGAGTTTCGTAAGTCTAGTGGCAGCATGCACCAGTTAAGTAGCAAAGAATTCTTCTCTTCTTTCTCCTTTTTCGTAAAAATGTCGGAGCTAATCCAAGTCCACTGTCGTTAGGACCGTTTCTGGTAGAAGGAATTCATCATATAGAGGCCTTCCCTCTCCATGAAGTCAGCCAGTGGTGGCCCCGTTTGATTCCGTTCTCCAATTCCAAAACAAAACTGCGACCAGGATTTTGAGCTACCGTACTACTTCGTTTACCGGTGCGATGACGTCACGCCAAAAGGGGCGGCCTATTGTGGCACCGCTGTCTTTGTGTGCCGTGACTTAAGCGCGGCGCCCACCTACGTAAAGCGCGGCGCCCACCTAAGTAACGTAACGCGTGATCTGACGCGTGATTTGACGCGTAACTTGTCACTCGCCTCAACATTCAAAGGGATTGTATGTAGCAGCGCCCATTAGCGTGGCGTGACGCCGCATGACGTGACATGCCGTGACATGCAGCAGAATAATGCTGTTGTGTTTTGCATGGTGAGTGTAGAGAACCGAAGATAAATTGTACTTGTAACGAGGCATTCCATCTTAGTCCTCAGGGTGATGACGCATCTGCATTCTGATTCCTTATCAGTCTGTCAGTGTCTATGAACCATAACATCCACTTGCTTGTTTGTCACCCTTAACCTATAAAAAAAATCTTTTTTCTGTTGACACGTGCCTTTGTGTACTGCCTACTAAGTTATACCTCTACCTCTGCTCCTGATAAAAAGAGTCTTGAAAGTGTCAAAATATAATCCTATATCGGTTCTGTTTTTTCCTATTCACGTACAGAAGTAATTTTGCTACTTTTAGGTACTTTTTATTTTTTGTCAGTATTTAATATTTGTAGCATTTAGCTTGCTACTAGTGACGCATCGAAGTGGCGCATAACACGTAACTTGCAGTGATTTGTCTATACAAAATGAAAGACGACCTAGCTTTTTTTCTTTTCATGAAAGGCCATGTATACAGTATGATTGTTCTAGACCCGATTACATTAACAGGAATTCGCAAGATACTTCTTGCAACTTATAGTGACTTGCCTATGCAAAATATAATTCTAAGTCCTTCATAGCATTGAAAGTCCCACCAATTTTCAATTTTTTTCCTCAAAGCATGTACCCGAAATCTTTTGCTGGCACTTGGAATGTTTGAAATCTGTAGCATAGCAAGGGCATGTTTATCTTCTTCAGACGACATTTTAGCTCAAACTGAATTCTGCGATATGCTATTGTTGCACAGGTTGGCGCAAGCAGTGTCACCCGTGGTCACGTCAGAGTATCGTCAGAATCATGCTACAAGCCATGTCGAAATCATGTAGCTTAGGTGGGCGCCGCGGTTAACGTAACACGTGATCTGACGCGTGATTTGACGCGTAACTTGTCACTCTCCTCAACATTTACATGGATTGTATGCAGTAGCGCCCATTCGCGTGGCGTGACGCCGCATGACCTAACGTGCCATTCAGCTTGCTACTAGTGACGCATTGAAGTGGCGCGTAACACGAAACTTGTAGTGACTTTATATGCAAAATGAAAGGCGACCTAGCTTTTAATATTAAATTCATTGAGTTAGTTCATGAAAGACCATGTTTATATGATTATACTAGACCCGATTACAGTAACAGGAACTCGCAAGATGCTTCTTGCAACTTGTAGTGCAAACTGCAAATCTATGCGAAATGTAATTCTAATTCCTTCATAAAATTGAAAGTACCACCACTTTTCAAATTTTTTCCCTTAGGGATGTACTCAAAATCTTCTGCTGGCACTTTGAATGTTTGATATCTGTAGCAAAGCAAGGGTATGTTTATCCTCTACAGGCGACATTTTGGCTCAAACTAAATTCTGTGACACGCTATTGTTGCACAAGTTGGTGCAAGCAGTGTCACTCGTGGTCACGTCAGAGCATCGTCAGAATCATGCTACAAGCCGTGTCGAAATCATGTAGCTTAGGTGGGCGCCGCGGCTTACGAACAAATACTATGTGAAAATTTGGAACTACGGGATTATATCTACTGGATTACATTCATGAAGAATAGTGCTGCCGGGAAGGAAATAAAGATCTATGTAGCATATCACCCTCCCTGTGAAAACTTATGTACTTCGATATCCGAACGATATTCCATTAATATTCCCCCGCGCTAATCGCCGGAGGCTAAAACGCGGCAACTATACGACATGAGGATCGAACATCATTAACTCCGTCGGGAGAGAACTATTCAACTACGCTGACAGACATAAATACACAGTGCTGGCATTCGGAGAGTGCACATATCTACCCACGCATCAGCGTTACCGTCCAGATGTATTCGACATTGCACTCTGCATGAATATAAATAGCCCAGTAATATAGGATGGGTGAAGAAGCGCATAGACTTTTTTACTGGGTACGAGTCATTCCATCCTAGTCTTCATGGGTGACAACGCATCTGCATTTTGATTAGTAATTGAGGATAGAATAGATGTATGGGCCACAAAATCCACTTACCATCAGATGGACTGTGTGCTCGTTTGTCACCATTATTCTATAAAAATACTGATAAAAGAAAGCGTACGGGACTTCTTGTCGTCGCCCGCAGCGGCCCCTCAACATGTGCACAGCTCACCTGTGTGCTGTATACTATCTTGCGTCCCAGCACATCGTTGGGCGTCTTCATCGATATGGAGAAGGGATTCGACCGGGTGTGTGGGTTTATTATTCAAGCTCTTCAGTGATACCACCATACCACTTAAAATTGGAGTAAGGAGTGTATTTCTTAGCAAATCTAAAGTCGTTTCATTCGTTACAGTCTATCAAAGTCCACTGTATAACATAGACCTTCCTCCAGACTGGTAGGCTGGTTGGTAACCGCAGTTTTTATTTTCTTGTTGTTATTTGAAATACGCTACTGCCAGTCTCCTAGTTCAGTTATCCTATATCGCCTTTTACGACACCCACGGGACGATATGGAGTACTAGACCGCCACTACGCGGTCACTAATACGCGGTCACTAATAATAATGTCACTTCCCTAATTATGTCTTTACGATCTTGTTTGCAATTACAATCAGGACTGCGGGTATACTGATTGGCACTGCATTGCAAAGCTTTTGTTTAATTTTAAAGTGTAGCAGCTGTGCTCGAAAGTAAAACAAATTGAATTTAAAACGGGAGAAGCGATTAATTTATTGTTATACTGAAAGCCTTACAACATTGCTCATTTTTTCAGTAAATAAATTTAAAACTAAGTTATAATATTAAATTATTCACCTAAATTTATTATATATTATAGTTATTAACAATGTAACAGTAACATGTGATAACTAAAATTTTACCTTCCCAAAATTAATCGCTACAGCAATATTTTTATTCAACCTCCAATTCTTAATCTATAGAAATAAAAATATATTCCAATTCTTAATATGTAAATAATATTGAATGTTACTTTGTTTGCACCGTTGGAATGTGTTCCTTTGCCATTCATCCGATTACGAGAAAAATTTGGTGTGAAATTTTGTGCGCGTCCGTGAATATTTCAGACAAAGAAATACATTGTAATGTATATATATTCCAATAAATGCACAGGTAGTTCAAAATAACTATTACGTTAATTTCAACATAAAAAGTAAGAAACATGATCTACATAAAATAGTCACAATCATTTTGATACATTTACAACTACGTTGATTAAATTCTTTATCATACATATTTTATCCATCAGGATGCGTTTTTACCTTCAAAAATTCCTTACGTTATTAAATTCAAGAATTCACAAAGAATTTTTAATGTGGAAATGTTTGCAGTTCACCTTCCTCGCCCTCTTTGCTTGAGTTTAACTCGAACATGAAATACTTTTTCATTTAAGTATGAGAAGTAAATAAATGTTAAGCCGTAATAAAATTTGGTTAGCCACAAAAACAACATTTACACCATTTGTTTAGCTTTCAAAGATTCTGATTGCAATTAAAAAAAAAAAAACATTCGGCAATTCATGATTCGCAAATAATCTTGATAATATTCAGTAATTTTATCATAAATAGGCAGCTTACAATAATATGACTTTGCCAGATAAACAGTCAATCCGCAAAATAACTACTTGAACAGCAAGATTCACGATTGGTTAGCAAAGACTATGCTAACCTTTAAATAACCACCCATTATAAAAATAGCGGGGCTCCGTCGACGACACTTGCGTATTGCTTCGGCGGAGGGGGACATCGCCATCCCTCCCTATAAAGGCGATTTTTCTCACAAATTATTAACATTTAATATAAAAATACGCAGCTCCGGCAGATAAAACTGAAAAAACGTAATATAGTCATTACGTTTTTTCAGTTTTATCATATTGGGTGTGGCATATAAAATATTTTCTACGTTGTTTCACTTGTAATCATCATCATCATTACAGCTCATCTTGTGATGGCCTTGTGGCCACTCCTGAATACAGGAATATAGACTGCTGTAGTGGAGGCCCACAGCACAGGTAATGTTTATTCTCATAAATCATTATTAAGTTATTTATGTAAATGTTGATCAACAATTTTATATGTGAGGCTGAATAAGTATCAAAATTGAAAATATTTACTGTCGTTAAACGTAGAGAATCAAAGTAACCAACATAGCTTAACTGATTAGTAAGGTGAAGTGGCAGTGCGCCGGCTATATAGGTCAAAGAACCGACAACAGATGGGTAAGATAGGTTCTCGAGTGGCAGCCTCGACAGGCGAAGTGTAGGGCGGCCCCTCATTGGATGGAGTTACGACCTGATGGATTCAGGTGGCTCAGGACTGTGATTTGTGGAATCGCTTAGGGGACGCCTATTGAATATATTTTCATAAAAAGTTTAAATGAAAAGAAAATTATTATTCAACTTTTATCAATAAATTAACAAAACAGTAATCGCTGGAAGTCATAAAGTAGCGATACTTTATTACGAAAAGCCTTGATTAATAGCGGTTATAATTTTTCTAACTGCCTTGTTATACTCAAGATTTCCATCAGTACAACGCTTTTAAAGATTTATGTAGGCTTTACACGGAATCGTCAAACAACATCAACACTGAGCTTGTTGTAAGGTTGATGGGATTTATAATGAAAAGTTTTATTTAAATACATACGCGCAATAACTTTTTTTTACTTACTTATTTAAGCTATGCAAAAAGCCAGACATAGCGCAAACACAATCCCAAATCTACAGAAAGAATCAATCAACACTAAAACTACCCAAAATATAAGTGAGTGAAAAATTAAACTTTAACGGGTGTATTCATAATCATTTTTAAACAGTTCATTAGTTAAAAAGTGGTTTGTCACTTTCTAGCAACAAGTATCTCGCAAATGTCAGAATGAGACAAAACACTTTTTAACTAATGAACTGTTTAAAAATGATTATGAATACACCCGTAAGTATATAATTATCTAAAATACAAAAGAAACATAATTGTTATGTAGAAATATAAAGAAAAAACTTAAAAGACTGTCATAAATATAAAGTAATATTATTTGAATCTAGGACAGTTTGTAGGCACTAGGCGTCCTTAAAAGAGAAACTTAAAAACAAAGTTATAAGAGAAACTATCGCCATAATTATCCTAAACCTAAACTTTGATGAAATAATTGTTGACAGAATTTGTTAGTTTATTTTCATATCCATACGTGGTGAGGCATATAGTTGTACCATGAATGGATCGACTCGACCGGGAAATGATAACGCTCTCACCGAAAACCAACGTAATATAGTACGCATGGTCAGTTTTCAGGAGCTTATCACTCATATCGTCCACTACATTGCAATCTTCTAGGCACTGAAAACGGTTTTGTAGCTCGAGCTGAAAGGTTTCGGAACTTTGGATTAGAGCACGAGTGGGACGGAGCGTTGACTTCATTAGACGTGACCCCTCAAACTTAACGTTTTGGTTTAGTGTGCCTCTTACCATTCGGTGATCGCTACCAGTTTTCACCCTCGCGATCACTGAGACATCACTGAACACTTGTCGTCTGGTCACCATAATGAAGTCAATCTCATTTTTTGTCGAACCGTCGGGGCCCGACCAGGTCCACTTCCTGTGGGGCCTTCTGGAAGAAAGAGTTCATCATAAAGAGTCCCTCTTTCTCCATGAAGTCAGCCTACTTGGGTTCCGTTGCCCTTTTCCAAATTTCTCTACCTTCAGCTCACCGTTCTCTCTTGTGCCTAGTTTTTCCTTGAAATCGCCCATTAACACCGTATAGTGGGTTTTGGAGGAATGCATGGCTCCTCATACATTTCCTCCACCTCCTCATCGGGATATGCCGAGGTTCGTGCATAAACCTGTATGACCTCCAGCGAATACCGTTTTGTGATTCTGAGTATAAGGTACGCAACGCTCGTCGACACACTCAGGCTTTACAAGGGGTCCACAAGTGTCTCGTTAAACACTTGTGGACGATAAATCTGGTGATAGAAAAAGTTGCCGGATTTGAGGATTACCATGTCTTCCCCTCTCTTCGTACATCAGATAATTCTATAATATTCCAGCTTAACTTGTCTATCTCTTCTTCCAGCTCCAGGATCTTTTCGTCAGTCATAAGGGAGCGTGCGTTACATGTTGCCAGGTCGAGTCGTCTCAGGCGGCAACCGAACCTCCACCGGAGATTCTTAGCACCCCCTGCCCCGCCGTTACCTTGGTCGCCACCGTATCCAGTAATAGTGGGGCCGCCGGGGACTGGGGGCCATTTCTTCGTAACTTTAATCATGGAGGGTATATTGCTTGGCGAGCGGGTTGGCAACAGGAGTTTTTTTTATTGTTGTTTTGTTGATATCAGAAAGATGATGCTGTCCATCTTCTGCCTCAGTTTCCCTCTCTCGCCTCTTACGGCAACCACGGGAAGATATGGGGTAGTGGATATTCTTACCCGCCACTACACGGGAATAGAAATAGGCTTTTATTAAGACAGTGCGCTTTACAATTTTAGACTATATCACCACTTACCATCAGGTGGGATTGTAATTAAGCGCTGGCTTAGAATTATAAAAAAAAGCAAAATATTCATAACAGTATAAATGTTATATGGCGCCATTATTCACGGGAAAACATTTTATTTATAACGGAAATCTAAAAAACGTCGAAATGATTTTTGTTTTGCAAGTTTCTTTTCTTGTGACAAAGTTTAAACAAGAAATTCGTTTTACAGGAGTATTTTCACCTCTCCGAATACATTAAAATTTAACATTTGTAGGGAGCAGTTTGAACGCCACTAGATGATATATACCGAAGTATTATTATTGCTGACAAATTTTTTTAACGATAAGATTAAAAAAAGAACTAAAAATATTTTTTTTATGTAATAAGAATATTATTATTTTATTACATAAAAAATATTTATATTTTAATTCCTGAACGAATCGTACTGCTCTGAAGTGGTAGCGTAAAAAAATTCCATCACCTAAATTATTGCATGGATGTAATATTAGATGTGAAGATATTCTCAAAAATAATAGCGATCTCTTAATGGTGATGAAATAAGGCCGCCTAGGGTAGGGAGAGCAATACCGTCACTCCTCTCCTTCCGCGGACCCACTACCACCGCATCGACGGTACCCATTCGGTGGTAGAGTTAATTTTCTTTTATGAACATTTGGATGTCGTTACAGTCGAATGAAGACGGGGGAAAATGTAACTTGCGGTTGGCAGCAGCATCTCCCTATTAGAAACTTAAATGATAATAAAAAGCAGCCAACCCTAATGATGATGACGATGATGACAATTTTGAGATGGTTACATCATCATCTTTAAGAGATCACTATTATTTTCGAGAAACTCTTTTGCATATACTACCTTACACAAGTACCTTAGACAAATACCTTTATAAGTTTTGGAACAGTTAGCATTTTACTAGTGTATTTATACAGAACGGTACCAAGATCGAACTTGTTTCACGTTCGCTTTAGCGCATTTCGTTATTAAATATATTCTTCCAGGTATTTTCGACAGAAGTTCGTTTTAAATTGCGTTTTTCAAATAATTCCTTTGGACTAGGATCTTGTGTTTATTACTACTTACTTCATAAACGAGCACACAGTCCACCTACAGATGGTAAGAGGATGCTGTGGCCCATAGACATCTACATTCATCTTCGATTAAGAATCAAAATGCAGAATGCGTTATCACCACTGAGGACTACGATTGAATGCCTCGTTTCCAGAAAAAAAATTCTCCGATTCTCTACACTCACCATACGAAACACAGCAGTGTTAAGCTGCTATTATACGCTGGTATTCTGTGAGAGTGTGGTCTCTCCCCGGTCCAGCGACCCATTCGTGGTATAATCATAACATAATCGTAATCGTTATCTTTTACGTTCTTCTTCTTTATAGGCTCGTAAAACTCCACGACTGGGCATAGGTTTCTCCAGTTATAAGGAGGACTTGCTTCATCACGCTTGGCGGGTTGATTGACGATTGTAATAATTTCTTCGTAACTTTAGCACTGCTATTTTGTATTCACTATCACAAGTCCACTCCTTTACGCCTCTCCTATGTTTCTGTGTTCTTTAGTTTTGTAAAATGGGTGCCAAGATCACTATCACGCTTCAGTTACAGCAGCGGATCGAGTGTACGCGCGAGTTTTTGACCTGTGTTGTGAGAACAGGGACGAAGTTATAAAACGAATTGTAACTGAGGATGAAACTTGAGTTCATCACTATGAACTTGAGTCAAAGCAGAAGTCCATGCAGTGGCTAAGAAATACAAAATGTTACAATCAGTTGGATAGATTATGGCTTCAGTTTTTTGGGATTCAAAGGGGATTTTTTTGATATATTATAAAATAAAGGTGTCAATGTTACGCGACAATATTAAGCTACACTACTAGAAAATTTTAAAATGCGAATATAGAAAAGAGAATGGAAAGGTGTGCTTCTTTTGCACGACAACGAACCCGTTCCCAAGAGTCATGTTGCGGTGCCTTCCTTACACAAGTGCGACTTCGAAACTTTAAACCACACTGCCCATAGTCCAGATTTGGTCGCCTTGGATTATCATATATTTTGTTCAAAAATATAAATAAAACCTTCGGGGAAAGAAATTAACAGATGACGAAGAAGTGTAGTTGGCAATTTTTACCTATTTTGAGGGCCTTGACAAAACATTTTTTTTCGAAGGTATAAATAAGTTATTTGAACGGCCTGAGAAGTGTGTATTAGGGTCAATGGAGAATATATCTAAAAGGAAAAATAATTTCATTTTTAATTTTACCCCCTTTCCCTTTTATTCCGCGAACTTTTTGACCACCCCTCGTAGCTCTTTCCATTGTACGCTGAGTGACTGAGTTTCCGCATACAGTCAGCAGTCAAGTACCACTTTTGAGTTTCGTAAGTCTAGTGGCAGCATGCACCAGTTACGTAGCAAAGAATTCTCTTCTTCCTCCAAGTCCACTGTCGTTAGGACCATTTCTGGAAGAAGGAACTCATCATATAGAGGCCTTCCCTCTCCATGAAGTCAGCCAGTGATGGCCCCGTTTGATTCCGTTCTCCAATTCCAAAACAAAACTGCGACAAGGATTTTGAGTTACCGTACTACTTCGTTTACCGGTGCGATGACGTCACGCCAAAGGGGGCGGCCTATTGTGGCACCGCTGTCTTTGTGTGCCGTGACTTACGAACAAATACTATGCGAAAATTTGGAATTACGGGATTATATCTACTGGATTACATTTATGAAGAATAGTGCTACCGGGAAGGAAATAAAGATCTATGTAGCATATCACCCGCCCTGTGAAAACTTATGTACTTCGATATCCGAACGATATTCCATTAATATTCTCCCGCGCTAATCGCCGGAGGCTAAAACGCGACAACTATACGACATGAGAGAGAGAGACGGGAGAGAACTATTCAACTACGCTGACAGACATGAATACACAGTGCTGGCATTCGGAGAGTGCACATATCTACCCACGCATCAGCGTTACCGTCCAGATGTATTCGACATTGCACTCTGCATGAATATAAATAGCCCAGTAATATAGGCTGGGTTAAGAAGCGCATAGACTTTTTTACTGGGTACGAGTCATTCCATCCTAGTCTTCATGGGTGACAACGCATCTGCATTTTGATTAGTAATTGAGGATAGAAGTAGATGTATGGTCCAAAAAATCCACTAACCATCAGATGGACTGTGTGCTCGTTTGTCACCATTATTCTATAAAAATACTGATAAAAGACAGCGTACGGAACTTCTTGTCGTCACCCGCAGCGGCCCCTCAACGTGTACCAGCTCACCTGTGTGCTGTACTATCTTGCGTCCCAGCACATCGTTGGGCGTCTTCATCGATATGGAGAAGGGATTCGACCGGGTGTGTGGGTTTATTTTTCTAGCTCCTCAGTGATACTACCATACCACTTAAAATTGTATGGTAAGGAGTGTATTTCTTAGTAAATCTAAAGTCGTTTCATTCGTTACAGTCTATCAAATTCCACTGTAAGACCTTCCTCCAGATTGGTAGGCGGATTGGTAACCGCATTTTTTATTTTCTTGTTGTTATTTGAAATACGCTACTGCCAGTCTCCTAGTTCAGTTATCCTATATCGCCTTTTACGACACCCACGGAACGATATAGAGTACTAGACCGCCACTACGCGGTCACTAATACGCGGTCACTAATAATACTTCTTACTTCCCTAATTATGTCTTTACGATCTTGTTTGCAATTACAATCAGGACTGCGGGTATACTGATTGGCACTGCATTGCAAAGCTTTTGTTTAATTTTAAAGTGTAGCAGCTCTGCTTGAAAGTAAAACAAATTGAATTTAAAACGGGAAAAGCAATTAATTTATTTTTATACTGAAAGCTTTACAACATTGCTAATTTTTTCAGTAAATAAATTTAAAACTAAGTCATTATATGAAATGATTCACCTAAATTTATTATATATTATAGTTATTAACAATGTAACAGTAACACTTATTAAGATGGGATAACTAAAATTTTACCTTCCCAAATTAATCGCTACAGCAATATTTTTATTCAACCTCCAATTCTTAATCTATAGAAATAAAAATATATTCGAATTCTTAATATGTAAATAATATTGAATGTTACTTTGTTTGCACCGGGGGAATGCGTTCTTTTACCATTCATCCGAGTAGGAAAAAAATTTGGTAAGTAGTTGTGCGCGCGTCCGTGAACCGTTCAAAATAACCATTACGTTAATTTCAACATAAACAGGAAGAAAGTATGATCTACATAAAAATAGTCACAATCATTTTGATACATTTACAACTACGTTGATTAAATTCTTTATCATACATATTTTATCCATCAGGATGCATTTTCACCTTCATAAATTCCTTACGTTATTAAATTCAAGAATTCACAAAGAATTTTTAATATGGAAATGTTTGCAGTTCATCCTCCCCTCGCCCTCTTTGCTTGAGTTTAACTCGAACATGAAATACTTTTTCATTTAAGTATGAGAAGTAAATAAATGTTAAGCCGTAATAAAATTTGGTTAGCCACAAAAACAGCATTTACAACATTTGTTTAGCTTTCAAAGATTCTGTTTGCAATAAAAAAAAAAAAAACATTCGGCAATTCATGATTCGCAAATAATCTTGATAATATTCAGTAATTTTATGATAAATAGGCAGCTTACAATAATATGACTTTACCAGATAAACAGTCAATCCGCAAAATAACAAATTGATCAGCAAGATTCACGATTGGTTAGCAAAGACTATGCTAACCCTTTAAATAAACACCCATTATAAAAATAGCGGGCCTCCGTCGACTACACTTGGGTATTGCTTCGGCGGAGGGGGAAATCCCCATCTCTCCCTATAAAGGCGATTTTTCTAAGAAATTATTAACATTTAATATAAAAATACGCAGCTCCGGTGGGGGGGGGGGGGGGTTGGAGTGCATAAAATAGACTAGTTGCTTATTCTGTAAACATAATTCATACATTGCAGCTCATATAATAAATACTATGATGTATTAAAAAAATTACAGCCGTTCTGAATGTCAAAAATTGCCGATTTATTTAATAATGTTTAGTAGCCATGGTTTGCTGACCAATTATCTTTTTTGCTTTACATTGCTGACAATAACATGAATACTATGCTAACCCTTTAAATGTCACCCTTTAAGTATATGTTTAAAATAAAAGCATCAGTTTTTTACATTTCCTCTTAATATTAGCAAACGTTTTTCCCCCAAAGGGATAAAACGATATATTTTATGTCTAACCTAGGCTTGACCTGTGAGATTACATTATGCAATTTATCCCTTGAGGGGAGCTATGACACGTATGTAACGTGTCATAGCTCCCCGTGCTGTCTAGCCGCGCTCTTTACTCGCTCCCCGTACCCGTCACCCAGGGGTGCGCGAGCGGTGAGAACGCGGTGTTCATCAGTACCTTGATATTAGAGTCGTCAAGGGTTTACCTGGCCAAGCCTAGGCAAGACATGAAATATATCGTTTTTTTCTCTTCGGGAGAAAAACGTTTGCTATTTTATGGTCTGTGCCGTCGGCTTGACCTGTGAGAAATCTTTGGATTCTGACGACACGGGGTTAACGTACTGTGAAATATATTTATTTAGTGTTATGTTTCAAATGTGAATACCAACATAAAATACTTGTAAGTGCTTGTATTTTAAAATAAACAGAAAAAAAAGGAAAACTTAATGTTTATATAGCAAAATATAAAAATCAACCAAACAATCAATCAGACAAGTAAGTAATTTTAATTGAACAAAATTTATCATACAGTAGTAAAGCTAGTATTGACAAAACATCTTTGGAAGGAATACTGATTATATCTTTAAAATAATGTCTCACTATATTTCTTTCGCTTTTCCAGTTACCATTTCTTAGTATTATATCTACTGGGACGTCATTCTTCTTTCTAGAAGAAGCAACAGCGGACTTAATACTACCCGATGAAAAATTAATGTGTAATTCTGAAAAAGCAGTTTTTATCCATCTAGTATAACTGCCTTAGATGCAGCTGCTACTCGACCTTTAGAGGTAATAAACAAAGAATATATCTTTTTTTTTCTCGAATCTGAAGCGGTAAGATGAAGCTTTACCCATCGGACTGGATCATGTTTCTTGTCTGGGACTTGTAAAAGCTGCCAAGCGGATTGTCTGTGTGAACGGTTATCGGTTTTTGACCCAAAATCCGGCCAAAATGTAATGGAAGACTCATCTATTGCCATGCTATTTTCATCAATATTAAGCAAAGTCAGGTCATGGATCCTTCTCCCAGATGCCAACAATAATAATACAGCCAGATGTCGCGAAACTTGAAAAATACTATCTTCCTGTATTTGAATGTTCTATAGCCATTTAATCAGTAGCTTAACATCCCAAATTTGCTTGTTAAGTGTAGGTAGCTTAGGTGATTCAATGACCTTGATAATTTGTTTAATTACCGAGCTGTCTGTAAGGGTGCGTACAGATTAAGTAACATGTTGTGTAATACTTTTGTTTTATAACACGTCCACATTATGTAAAAGTTTTTTTCAACATTGCAACATATAACTATACTGTACACATTAGAATAACAATGCAATATAACAATGTTATATGACATTGTCGTTTGTCGTTCTGCCGTTCGAGTTATATAACATTTGTGTCACGTTTCATTACACCCCTTCACAAGTCCACTGCTGAACATATGCCTCTCCAATGAATGCCACAAGCACGGTCCTGAGCCACCTGCATCCATCGACTTCCTGCATATCTTACCAGGTCGGACCTCCATCTAGTGGGGGGACGCCCTACACTTCGCTTGCCGGTACGAGGCTGCCACTCGAGAACCTTTCTTCCTCATCGGTTGTCGGTTCTTCGAGCTATATGGCCGGCCCATTGCCATTTCAGCTTACTAATCCGTTGGGCTATGTCGGTCACTCTGGTTCTACTGCGGATATCCTCATTTCTGAGTTTATCACGCAGAGAAACTCCGAGCATAGCCCTCTCCATAGCTCGCTGAGCGACCTTGAGCTTCCTCATCCGGCCAACAGTGAAGGACCACGTCTCAGTTCCGTATGTCATCACTGGCAACACGCACTGGGTGTACAGTCTCGTTTTCAAGTTTTGAGGTATACCTGACGAGAAGATGTGCCGTAATTTCCCGAACGCTGCCCAACCGAGTTGAATCCGTCGATTGACCTCTCGGTCGAAGTTGGACTTACCTAGTCGGACTATTTGTCCCAGGTAAACATACTCGTCAACAACTTCGAGCTTAGTGTTCCCAACAACTACCGGCATAGGTGTGACATGGACATTAAACATGATCTTTGTTTTGTCCATGTTCATCTTAAGACCTATCCGTTGGGAAACACTATTGAGGTTATTGAGCATAGTGCTTAGGTCCTCCAGCGATTCTGCCATAAGGACTATATCGTCGGCAAATCGAAGGTGAGTGATGTACTCGCCATTGATGTTGATACCGTATCCTTTCTAGTCCAGAAGCTTGAAAACATCTTCCAATGCAGCGGTAAAGAGTTTTGGGGATATGACGTCACCCTGTCTTACACCTCTCTGCAATTGGATAGGTTTCGTACTCTGGTTCTGTACTCGGATAGCCATCATAGCCCTACTGTACAAGCACTTCAACACTTCGATATACCGACAGTCAACTTGGCATCGCTGAAGGGACTGCAGCACCGCCCAAATTTCGACGGAATCAAAGGATTTCTCGTAGTCCACATGCGCCAGACATAGTGGCAAATTGTACTCCTCGGACTTCTGTACAATTTGCCGAAGGGTATGTATGTGGTCTATGGTGCTAAAGCCTTTTCGGAAACTGGCTTGTTCGGGAGGCTGGAAGTCGTCAAGTCTGCGCGTGAGACGATTCGTAATGACTTTTGAAAACAGCACGTAGACGCGGCTCAGAAGGGAAATCGGTCTGTAGTTCTTCAAGAGAGCGTTGTCGCCTTTCTTAAAGAACAAGACCACCGCACTTCTGCTCCACGCCTCCGGTGTAATGCCACCATGGAGGACGGAATTAAAGAGCTTCTGAAGGACTTCAAGTACTTGTTTTCCACCCGCTTTCAGAAGCTCCGCTGTAATTCCATCCTCGCCTGGGGCCTTGCCATTTTTAAGGTGCTGGAGAGCCATTCTAATCTCGCTCAGACTGACGTCCGGGATATCATCGGAATAATGTCGGATAAGACTCGCTCTTGGATCGTTACTCACACTTGCGTGTGGCTCCAACGATGACGTGTACAGCTGCCCATAGAACCTCTCAATCTCACTCAAAATCTCAGGTGCCCCGGAAACGATGCTGCCACATTCGGTCTTCAGCTTTGACAGTTGGCTCTTTCTGGCAGACAGATCTCTGGCAAAGACTTTGGAGCCTTGGTTCCGCTCGATCGCTTCTTCAATACGAGCTGTATTGAAGTTGCGTAAGTCCCGCCGCATGCATTTGGAGATCTGTCTGTTCAGTTGCCTGTATGCTGTCAAATCTGTTGAAGAATGTTTTTGTTGTCCATTTTTTAACGTTCAGCCTCCACATTACTGAAACATGTTATATAACATGTAATGTTATATAATGTGTACGCACCGTAATAGAATGCCAATTGAATGGGTCAGCAAAAGTAGCAATGACAGATATATGTAGTTTTATAGTGCTAGGTGATAACTTCTTTACTCTGTATAAAAAAAGAGTGTTGTGCTACTGAGGCTGCGTCCGGCTTGTTGGGGTTGAAACCACGAACCGACCACGACCACGGGCTGGGGCTCTGTAGAGATTTGTCCATATTGATTATTCAACCTAGTTTGACAAAAAATGTACTGTCATTTTGGAGAAAATCTCCTTTTTGTAAGAAGTAAGGTACTTTGAAGTGGTTTAACAACAGGAATTCTTCGGGGTAAGGTATCTGTTTAGGCCTTTCAGATTGATTATCGGTCGTAATTGTCGTTGGGTTTTGGAACTGGAAACATACTTGACAAGAAACCTGTCTGAATTGAGAAATTTGCTATTACCTTTTACTATATTCGGGTCCGGATCTCAGAATCTAAATTTTTTGTTTCGAATTTTGTAAGTATCTTCAGGTGAAAAGGCATTAGCGGGGGCTTTTTGACAAAGGTGATAGTGTATCCTTTTATTATTTGTCCTCTACAAATTGCAAGAGTCGCCCCCCGCTGAAAACGTCATTCATCCCTATGTCTTTTTGAGGTATGATTCTTAGAAGACTTGCCGCGGGGAGTGGGTTGGATTTGATCTTTATTTCTGGTGCCGAACAGACGCTTGAAGGTATTGTACGTTTTACCGGTATTTGATTTTCGCGGTCGGTTGAATGATTTCGACGTTTTTGAGACTTTATAAGTTGGTCTAGTTTGACGTGCGGATGGATTTGATGCAAGGGTTTTCTATAGGGGATGCGAAAAAACGTTTGGTGAGGTGGCTGTTTCAGTAAGTCTACTAGCCGTGTTTTGCAGAAAAGATGGGTGGTTGACGGGGGAATCGCACCAAGAAGAGCTGCTTGATATTCTTCTTTTGAAAGGAGCCCATTCCTTCTTTGTTCGATAATCTCTGCCCTTCTCCCGCACACGTACTGAAGCAGATCATCCGAAAGAGGTTTGAAAGGTGTATCCGTCGGTAAGATATTTTTCAAGTCTTGTTTCATAGCTCGGTGCTTGATGGCTAGATCTTTCAGCGTGTTAGTTAGTGCCTCCCGTTGAAGCAGAAGACCATTGGAAATTGTGCCCAGAGTGTAGTTCATTCGAACCAATTGATCTTGATTGGAATGGGGTCCATAGATCGTGAGGATAGGGTTGACCTTTAAAGGACCGAAGACCGGGCTAGCATGCAATTTCTTCTGAACCTCAGCATATCGAATCTGACTAAATGTTATATCGCCTAAACGTTGACACTCAGTACCCTGTGTAGCAATGTGCTGGCTCAAGGTCGGTATCAGAGGTTCTTTTTGTCTTGTAGTAGATGTCCAGTCGAAGTCTTCATCTGCTAAATATGTTGGAGGTTTCCAAGGCTCTGCTGATAACACTGAAAGCTGAGAGGCACTTTCTTCATCTTCTAATGGCGCTGGGGAAGTTGAGATCTTCTCCGAACCCGAATACGAGTGATATTCTGGTTGAAAACTCTTAATAAATTGTGCCAGCATATTTTCCAATTTACGCTGGCCTTGCTCCAATTTGGCCAGTCGACTTGGCTTTTTGGACCTACTAGATGAAGTTCTTGTACAAGGAACTGATATTTCATCCTCAGATTGTTCAGATTGAGCTGCCAGTTCCCTATTTGCCACCTCTCTGCTTTTGAGGAGTGGGCTCATGTCAGAGATGGAGGCTATTATCAGTTTATTCTGGACTACTGAACCTCGTCCTCTTGCAGCCAGAGATATTGGATGTATGATAAGGCCCACACACAGTGGCCATTCCAAAAGTTTTAATTTTATATCTCTAAAAGTTTTCTCCTTTAGCGATGTGCATTCAGGAGAAACAGCTCTGGTGAGTCCAACAATGGGAATGGAAAATCTAATTTTGTTAAGAATTTGGGGATCAAATTCGTTTCCCAATAAGTCTTCCTTATCAAGGACCCTAATTTTCCACTCTTTCTAATCCAATGGTAAATGACCCTCAATTAGTTTAATTATCTTTTTCAAGATAATATGGTCCTTGGGGTCATTTGCTTCACATCTCCGCAGTCGATGCCGCCTAAAACAAGTAAACAACGATGCTTTAGAATATTATTCCGTTAAGTTATATAAATATAATTAATAAGACGCTCTCTCGCTCGTCGGATAGCATTAGCTTGAAACGCATTCTAACAAACGTTTCATTTTATGAATTTTTAATCGCTACAGTTAAGTTTTATTATTCAATAATAAGATTCTTGTTCTAACTATGACTTAATAATTAAGCTATTTAATCTTTGTACTAGTCCTATGGAAGTAAGTCACTTAGAACTTTATGAGAAGGCAACTCAGCGATACTCTGGCTGCAGTTAAGTCATGTTAAAAACAATTTATTGCTCCTTCGTAGAAATGTTTGTTCAACTAATGGCTATACTCATTTTTCGACCATTTAGAAATTAAAAGGAAGATTTATTGTGCGCCGCCGGTACGAGTAACGCTTTAATTTTGTACCTACTCACATAGTTCGCTTCGGGTGGTTTACACTATGTTAAATTAGTTTATGCAGTTTTATGTGTTAATACATTTTATCGTAATTACAGTTACTATCAGAGCAGTACACTGCAATGTAAATGCAAATACCAGACACGCCTCCCCCCTCCCCCGCCTTTTTTTTTTCATTTATTTATTTGTGAATACAGTAAGTTAGGTGTTCGTAAAATTTACATTAGGTATCGTGTATTCTACCACAGTGTGGTGTACAAATATTCATTACGATATCGTCAATAGAAGCAAAATTAATATTTTTAAAATTGATTGCACATTATAAAAAAACCATAATCATATGTGTATTAAATATTCAAAAGTGAAAAGCATCGTGCAATGATACCCATGACAAATAACACATTTCGTAATGGCGCCTTTACGTCTATATTGAGAAAAAAAAAAGAAACTGAAGTAAATAAAAATGTCATCTTTTCAAATTATTATTACTATTGTTAAATACACGAGTCAATTTTTTGAACAAATTTAATGAGCCTAGTAAAGTTCATAGCCTACAACATGAAATTTTAAACTCAAATACATTATTTTTCAAAGTATATCTTTTATGGGATTCTCATGAGCGACTGTTTCCATTTTAATGTGAGATGACATCTTCAACCTGTAAAAAATCTACTGCTGAACCTGGACCTCCGCATGCGAGAATTAGCAGGTGGATTGGCGACCACTTAACCGCACGTTCCGAATCTTTCACGCTGCTTCACGTCACCGGTCTTGGTAATTTAAGTACATGTCCGAGATGATTATAAATGGAAGGAAACCAAATCTTAATTTATTGTTTATATAAAAAGGTAAACAGATAAGTATTTATTATTAGAATGCGATGTTCTGGCCTATAGACACTGACAAGTGACTGAGAGACACTGTGAAGCTCCAAAAGCATACAAAATTCTCACGTAGATTATTACCTGAAGACCTTTTTAGTCTCTTCATACAGTTAGGTCACCTGATAACAAACATATATACAAACCCACACCCGATAAAAGCAGATGAACACCAAGTATAATCCAATTCGTCTTTCTTTGTGACAAACTTTAGTAGGATTTCTAAAACGTTAAGTACGCGTTAAAGTCAATATTCGAATTAACACAGAATGACGTAGGTGTTGATGTATGTTAATAAAATTAAAGTGTTCGTATCGCACTATTAAATATCTACGAGAAAGCTTACGAGATTTACTTTGTTATCTTATATTTAAAGTCCCCACATAAGTTATGTAGGATTCATATTGGAGTGTTTGCGCAGAAATGACATGATATTATTTCTCCCACCCCCTTCCACCATCGGATAACCAGACGTTCGGCGAGTCTCGACGCCTTTGTTGTTGACATTGCACGAGTTCGAACTAAACAGAGCAAACGAGCAACTGTTCGTAATGTGCATGCATTTACAATTAACAATCTAAATTTTTTTATCAGTCAGATTCTCGTCTCTGGCTATACTAAGCTGTAGCATTGTGCTACTATATCACACTGGTATTCTGAGAGCGCGTGTTTTTTCCGTTCGTGTGGTTCTGACCACTTCAGCATATCTCTATTGAAACAAACATGACAAACTAGTATATACTCGTAGTTCACCTAATAGATGGGGGCTGCTGTGGCCAATTCCAATGATGTACCTGTTATACCATAGCTCACGCCAATATAACACATTAACACTATTTCAGATATCAAAGATCCCTGTTGATTATAAAAAAGCATGAATAAATATACCACCGTTACTGTTACAGCCTATTAACATTCACTACTGTACATAGGCCTCGCCCATAGATAGCCTCATAGGGGGACTTACCATAACTGCCACGCTTGGCAAGCAGGTTGGCAACCGCAGTTTTTGGCTGTTAGTTGTTATTAGACGCTGCTTGTCGTGAAGCGACAATTAAGAACAAAAGAACCTAACCTAACAACAACAAAACTACAAAAATAGAACAAAAATAAATAATTTATTTAAAATTTAAAAAGATATTTACAATTTAATATAAAAAAAAAATGAAGTATGAAGATGAAGATGGGTGACGTGAATTACAATTATTTCTAAAAAAAGGATAATAAAGATGATGAGTATTGAAGCGGAGCCCGAAGATCCAAGTGGCACACCGCGCTTGGTGGTGGTATTCGTTGCTCACAGATTATACACAGGCTGTGCCTGTGGTAGGCGCGCAGCGCCTGGTCTAGGTACACGCAACGCCTGGAGTAGGCACACGCAGCGCCTTGGAGTAGGCGCTCTCAGCGCCTGGAATAAGCGCTCGCAGCGCCTGGAGCGAGCACGCACAGCGTAGGTGAAGGCGTGGGCGTGGCTAGGCGATGACTTCAGGTGAAGGCAGAGGCTTGCAGGATCCCGGCGACTTCAGGTGAAGGCAGAGGCTTACAGGATCCTGGCGTCTTCAGGTGAAGGTAGAGGCAGAGTCTTGCAGGATTCCGGCGACATCAGGCGAAGGCAGAGGGAGTGACTTGCAGGATCCGGCGACTTCAGGCGAAGGCAGAGGCAGAGACTTGCAGGATCCGGCGACTTCAGGCAAGGCAGAGGCAGAGGCAGAGGCTTGCAGGATCCCGGGGCAGTGCGCCCCGGGATAAGGCCTTTAGGAGATGCTTCGAGTTTGAAAGCTGAAGCGAGACTGAGTTTATTGGACGATTGTTCGGCTTTTATACCTTTTTAGAGAGAACGGAAAATTATTTAAATTAAAAGCAAATTTTTTGTAAATGGCAAAGAGGAAAAGAGTATTTATGTGGAAATATTGAAGTAGAAACAACAGACCGGTAACGAATTTGAATAAAAATTGCCATGACAACTAGATAAACAACGATGTCAAAACATGTAAAATTTTGGTTTCAGGCTCGTAATAGAGAAACGGCAAGATTTAAGTGAAAAATGAGATATTATTGATATAGGAAAAAAGGTAGCGCAACAGCGCGCACGAAGCCCGAAATTGCAGAGTTACGGAGAACTAAATAAAAGATCGAAAAAGGTAGACTCCATCGACACCGATTTAAAAAATGCTGATAGCGTGAAAATACGAAGTGAAAATGATTTGTTATTGTGTTCTTATGGTTTAAAAACGTTACAGGATCCTATGGAAATAAAGGTGATACAAAATATCCAGTTTTGAGGTGAATGCAGAAAATCAAAACAGAATGGAAAAATGAATTTAAAATAGTGTAAAATGATATGTAAGTAGCATAACACTACATGCTGCCTATCTTCTGATTAAAATGAATGTTACTTTATTTGTACCATAGCAATGCGTTCCTTTACCATTCATGCGATTACGAAAAAAAATTGGTAAGTAGTTGTGCGCGCGTCTGTGAATATTTCTGACAAAGAAATACATTGCAATGTACATATATTGCAATAAATGCACAGCTAGTTCAAAATAACTACAATGTTACTTTCAACATAATAAGGAAGAAAGAATGATCTACATAAAAATACTCACAATCATTTTGATACATTTACAACTACGTTGATTAAATTCTTTATCATACATATTTTATCCATCAGGATGCGTTTTCACCTTTATAAATTCCATACGTTACTAAATTCAAGAATTCACAAAGAATTTTTAATATGGAAATGTTTGCAGTTCATCTTCCTCGCCCTCTTTGTTTGAGTTTTACTCGAACATGAAATAATTTTTTAAGCTTTAAGTATGAATTAATAGCTTTAAATTGTAATTAAATGTTTGGTTATCATTCAAAGATTTAAGATCTTCTTCTTTTAGTCGTTATTGAGAAAGACGCTGCTGCCCATCTCCTAATTTGTTTGCCTCTGTCGCCTCCTATGACAACCACGGGATTGTAATATGGGGTAGTGGATATTCTTACACCGCCACTACACAGTTTGCTGTGTAGTTACTACTACTTCAAATCAGGGCATCTGGCAACTCTTGTAATAAGTGCGGGCGCGATAGCTTAAATTGCTCGATTTTGTTTATTTCTTTCCTAATAATAAAATAACAAATTAATAAAATACACATTCGAAATATTAACTGACCAAAAATTACTAGACATTTTATTTGATAAAACTTTTGAAATTACTAAATTAGGCAATCTTTGTTTAAATTAGTGTCATCTTTACGATTCTGTTATCAAACCAATTATTGTCTTTCACGTGTCTTGGTATCCATATTTTCCATTGTTATATAGTTATATGACTTACTTCCTCCCTCTCTGATCAATCTGTCAAACATACACTCGGGTGATTTTGTCCCTTTGTTATCAACATACCACGAAACAAAAAGTTTGATTGCACGTTCATAATTCGTACAGTAAATGAGTGTAACAATCTGTCAGCATCTGTCTTTCCTGCCGATTATACCTAATGTGGGTGTCTTCAGGTCAGGTGTGAAAAAACTTTTATTAAACTAAATCAGTTCGCTTTATCATCTGCGATGGTAATGCACTTACCATCAGGTGTGATAGTAATCAAGTACTGGCTTGTATTCGTTAAAAAAACCGGGGTCGATCGCCGCTGGTACCAATTAATATTTTATTTTTTCAATTGTAATTTTTAACGTACCGTATACTGGTGAATATCCACTATCCACTAGGAATATCCACTATCTCATATCGTCTCGTGGGTGTCGTAGAGGCGACAAAGGGAACTTGAAACAGGAGATGGCCAGCAGCATCTTCCTTATAACAACTCCAAATAATTAAAAACTGCGGTTGCAAACACGTCTGCCAAGCGTGGCAACTATGGCAAAATCCCCCCTATAAGGCAATCAATGGGTGTACCTATGTTTAGCGGTGGTTTTTATGGGCTGTAATGGATGGGTGGATTTACTTACCAGATGCTCCGCGTTGTTGTACAACATTTTTTTTTTTGTAAAACATCGTAAGAAAACCTGCATGTTTGAGGACTAAAAGTATTTCGACGACGAAAAGTCCGTCAGCAAGCACTGAAGCATAGTGGACTAATTGTTTCATATGTTTCATAATTGACTCTGAAATAAACACGGTAGGATATGTTTAGGATGAAAGTTTATTTTTACTTTAAATAATACAAATACATATATATTCAAATAATATTTTCGTATCGTATGTTAACCGGTTCCATGGTGTAACGGTTAGCACTCTGGACTCTGAATCCAGCGATCCGAGTTCAAATCTCGGTGGAACCTAACATTTTTAAATGGTAGCTTGTTTATGTTTTCTAATTTTGAAATTTTTCCAAGTTTTAATGTTAAGTGGAAGCACTAGAAAATTACAAAAAATCTAAATGTAAATTACGGCGATAGGCAACAGCGTGTGGCAAACAGTGTTTTAAATGCTGACGATTTCTCTTGCGTGGTGAGCTCATAATCT
This sequence comes from Parnassius mnemosyne, assembly GCA_963668995.1. Taxonomy (NCBI): domain Eukaryota; kingdom Metazoa; phylum Arthropoda; class Insecta; order Lepidoptera; family Papilionidae; genus Parnassius; species Parnassius mnemosyne. Next base: position 44,911,596 of record CAVLGL010000148.1, read on the forward strand.
AACAGCGTCATTGAAATGTGTTTTATTTCATAGCTACGCTCACTACCTGTTAGTGTTTGTCTGAGTGCCGTACGGTAGCGAGTTAAGAGTAAATTTCATCATCACCTCATTTCATCCCGTAGTTGTCACAAGAGGCCATTAAAAGAAGTTCCATAAAAATCCATTGTTTCCAATAAAATCGATATAATCATATCGTTTACTCCAAATATCAAATACTTAAAACGGCGTTATGGGGTAGCGGTTTTTAATAGGATATCTAGGCTTTAAGAAATTTTAGGAATAGGATTTAACCATATTAGTTTGTGGTTTTAACAATATTTTGCCGTCGCGCACTTCATGCCCTGTTTACCGAGCGAGAGAATAGAAGAGTAGAGTAAAATGATTATTAAAATTGCAATTAACAATTTCATTAAAACCGGCGGAGACTACGTTCGATCCCCGCTTCGCGTTCAGTTTAATTTACGGAGAGTTAAGCTACCACAGTACGTAAATAATTATTATATAAAAACATATTTAACAGCCGTTGTAATGAATCAGCTTAATAGAAATCATTATGATTTACATTAAAGCTTCTATTAATGTCGCGGATTTTATTACATTTTATTTTATCTTATTTTAAAGATTAGCACTGTAACTACTAGTCATAGAAGTTGAAAAACTACTACTAGCTTAATTGGATATTTCTTTTTACAATATTTGATGTATGGTATAATATTGAATACAAACTTCGATAAAATACAACTTATAAACAAACTAGCTGTCCTCCGCGTCTTCGTCCGCGTGGAATTTACTACAGATTCATGGGTTTTAATTTTTTTGTGCGGAACCCCTAATAATTTCTTTAAAATAAATATATCCTAAGGTAGGTCCTTATAACATCAGCTATCTGCCAGTCAAAGTCCCGTCAAAATCGGTCCAGCCGTTTCGGAGATTAGCCGGAACAAACAAAACAGACAGACAAAATTTTCAAAATTGTTTTATTTTATTAGTACCATATGTACTTTCATATGCATTTAGTAAAAAGGTGTTATTTTAACATTACATACAGACACTTCAACTTTATTTATTTGTACAGATGAAATAAAAACATAAATATTTCTGATTAACATAATAAATAACTTAAAGGAAAAAAGTGTTTTACAAAATTATACAGTATGTTAAGCTTAAGTAAAAAATATTTGCTAAATCACCGTCTGTTGGTAATGTGCCTGAAAACTGGACTTACTGTATTGCGAGACTAATTCGATGACAAAAATATCTGCCAGCTTTTGGGTCATCAGAGACATTGACAAGGCGTGATAATATGTTTTTGTACGTTTTTGTAACGCCTTGCTTCAGCGTTTCCACACCAAACGGCACAAACATATATCCCTCTCCGAGGGTTGCATATTTGCGCCGCTTGTTAGACTTGTCAACAGCAGCTGGGTTTGTCGGAAAAACCTGGTACGGCCTGGTTTTATTGTTCCAGGCTTACTTGGCCTCAGCCACGAAACCTCTACATCACCGAGTGATAGGTCAACTGTTCTAATGAGGTCTGGCGTGCTATGAACTGAAGAAACTGGAAACTCTTCGGATGCCTAAACCACCAAATCTAATTGGAAGTGTGGCCTGACCCCAGGAATTTTCATTTAATGGACAATTTAGAATGTCAATCATAGCTTTCCTAATCTTATCATTAAGACGGTTTAAAAATGGAACGTTCATCCAAAGAGTTGAACACCGCAGCACATACGTAAAATTTGGCACAAAAAGACAATATTTTAGTATGGCATATGCCATGTGTGGGCTAATTTCTTTCATAAGACTGGAAGACTCCTCAAATTTTAAAATCTGGTATAGCATTGATAGGACTCATCCAGACTAGAAGCACCACAAAAGAGAAGCGATTTGATGTTAATTATCTTTATATTTGGGGCTAAGGAGTTAAATTTGCAAACGATTTGATATTTTTTGGGAGTGAAATTATCATTAACGAAACGCTCACATTTAAAAAAATTCAATTTGAGCCCAATAGAACTGAAAGTTGAAATAATACTTGTTAAATAATCAAGCACTGAGTTGGCGTCGCCTCCTAGTGTCAGGAAAGGACAGAGAATAAATGAATGTATTGCCAAACTAAAAATTGCCGGACCAAGCGGGTCACCCTGCTGGCAACCAACAGAGGATAAAATTTGCTGTTCTTCGTACATGAGTGTAGATGGTATTCTGTAACATTGCCAAAGTTACTGGTAAATGAACGGGATATTTTCTTTTACCTGTGTCAGCAGAGCGCCTCGGTCTACTGAGTTAAATGAATTTTCAACATCCACCTTCAGCAGGTGTCACCGCCGCCATGTTTCAGAAAGGTGCGCGCCACATATACATCGCCTTTGTATCCGCCGTTTATCCCGAAACCTAGCTTCACAGGCTGGAATATAGCCGCGAGGTCTGGCTGGATATATTTGCAGTAAAGCTTTGAAACAATGCGGTAAATTGAGTTACCAACAGCTATGGGCCGAATTCTCCCATCCATTTTTTAAGGGCGCAAAGTTATCCCCATAAAGTACTTGCGTCATATTTGGGCAGACTTTTTCGGAAAGCATTAAATTTACAAGTTACATTGAATAAAACTACTTTTACGGATTTTATCGCGTTTAATTAACTTATTTTGCTTATTTTTATTAATTCCCGACGTTTCCGTAAAAGTAGTTTTATTCAATGTGTAGTGTTCGCGTAAATATAAGAAATCATTATTTACAAGTTACGTCAAGAAGAACCTTTAGAAAGTCTCGGCCAGTGTTTCCCGTAGCACTTGATAGGAGATCGTTTAAATGTTGAGGTGAAAGACCAACGAGACCACTGGCCGATACAGTACTAAAGGAAATGATCGCAGCCTATACCTTCTCAGCAGTGGCTTCCGGTGTACGCTTAGAAGGGTCAGGAGCATCTCAGTCATTTCAGTCTCCGGAGTATCAGGGGCCATCATGCCATTTTGGATATCACTTGAGAAAAGAAGGCGAGCTGCACCTTTCAAATCGCCATCATTCAATTTTGATTCAGTATTTTTAAAAATAAATTGTAACTAATTTTATTTACAAACTCATCTTGTGTGTTAATATAGTAAATATATTAACTAATATATAACTAGCAGTAAATACATTATAATAGGTTAGTAGGTTAAAATACCAATTCTTTTTATAACAGGACAATTGAACTTCAAATAGCTTAATTTTGAGGAAATGTTTCTTTTTGCATATTATATTTTTGTTTAAATTAATTACTTTACTATATTATCCGAAGCTATAAATAAAAATTCAGCCACATTAGAAAAATGTTCAGTCAATTATTGTTATTAATTTTAAATAATTTCAGATAATATATTTATTATCATGCACAAAATGTTGAAATATCTTTTTTATTGTCCTTAAAGGTGTAATAATGTCATTTATATCGAGTTTTGGTCACGGGGCCAGTCTCAACAAAGACTAGCCATCTAGGTGCATCTTTAATGTCAATGTCATATGCCTTAATATTTGTTTTCTAAGATTGAATTTTATTATGTGATCCAAAAAAAATATTTCACGGACCTTTTGACAACGTGTTACGTATTCATACTTCGAACCTTCGAATATCCTTTTTTCAAATTCCGTACGTGCACGTGTCTAGCCTAGGTGTCTAGTATATATAAATTATCTATTTATTCATCTGTCGAATATCATTTAATCATGTTACTCGTATATTTTATAAAAGTCGTGATATTTATTATACAACATTAGATGTGAACAAAGGGCTACACATGTCTACACCGTTAAATATTAAAAAACGAAGGAGTAACTTAACTCATGCAAATATCGCCAATAACGTAGAACCTACAGAGTTTCCATTCAAATTCCATTCAATCATTTCCAAAAACAAAAAATAATTGTCTCGATACAACGCCACTATTCCGAAGATATCCTGGACGTCAGTCTGAGCGAGATTAGAATGGCTCTCCAGCACCTTAAAAATGGCAAGTCCCCGGGCGAGGCCGGGATTACAGTAGTTTTCGAGAGTCATTACGAATCGTCTCGCACGCAGACTTGACGACTTCCAGCCTCCCGAACAAGCTGGTTTTCGAAAAGGCTTTAGTACCATAGACCACATACATACCCTGCGGCAGATTGTACAGAAGACAGAGGAGTACAATTTGCTACTATGTCTGGCGTATGTGGACTATGAGAAAGCCTTTGATTCCGTCGAAATTTGGGCGGTGCTGCAGTCCCTTCATCGGTGCCAAGTTGACTGTCGGTATATCGAAGTGCTGAAGTGTTTGAACAGTAGAGCTACGATGGCTATCCGAGTACAGAATCAGAGTACGAAACCTATTCAACCGCAGAGAGGTATAAGACAGGGAGACGTTATATCCCCGAAACTCTTCACTGCTGCATTGGAAGACGTTTTCAATCTACTGGACTGGAAAGGATGCGGTATTAACATCAATGGCAAGTATATCACTCACCTTCGATTTGACGACGATATAGTCCTTATGGCAGAATCGCTAGAGGACTTAAGCACTATACTCAATGACCGCAATAGTATCTCCCAACGGATAGGTCTTAAGATGAACATGGACAAAACAAAAATCATATTTGACCTCCATGTCACACCTATGCCGGTAGTTGTTGGGAGCACTAAGCTCGAAGTTGTTGACGAGTATGTTTAACTGGGACAAATAGTCCGACTAGGTAAGTCCTACCTTGACCGCGAGGTCAATCGATGGATTCAACTCGGCTGGGCAGCGTTCGGGAAACTACAACACATCTTCTCGTCAGGTATACCTGAAAACCTGAAAAAAATTGTATAACCAGTGCGTGTTGCCGGTGATGACTTAAGGATCTGAGACGTGGTCCTTCACTGCTGGCCGTATGAGGAAGCTCAAGGTCGCTCAGGGAGCTATGAAGAGGGCTATGCTCGGGGTTTCTCTGCGTGATAAACTTAGAAATGAGGATATCCGCAATAGAACCAGAGTGACCGACATAGCCCAACGGATTAGTAAGCTGAAGTGGCAGTGGGCCAGCCATATAGCTCGAAGAACCGACAACCGATGGGGAAGAAAGGTTCTTGAGTGGCAGCTTCGTACCGGTAGGCGAAGTGTAGGGTGACCTCCCACTAGCTGGAGTGACGACCTGGTAAGACATGCAGGAAGTCGATGGATGCAGGTGGCTAAGGACCGTGTTTTGTGGCATTCCTTGGGGGAGGCCTATGTTCAGCAGTGGACTTGTGAAGGGCTGTAATGATGATGATGATGATGATGACGAGAATCTCGTGAAAGCTGAAACAGATAAGCTGACAAAATATCTGGACCTGGCTCACGAGGTGACCGACATTTGGGGTGGTCTACCGACCGAAATTATTCCTGTGGTCGTTTCTGCGAACGAGTTAATCTCAGTCAGCCTCTCGGGTCATCTGAGGCGACTGAGACTTTGTGGCGGACCGCTCCAAACTCAAATGCAGAAGGCGGTGCTCTTCGATATCGCCCGATTCGTACGCCGGTTTCTTTCCCTTTCCCCCTAACCCTCGGCCGTTTGGTCATCCCTGCCGAGGGCTTCCATCTGGTTGGGTTTTTATTTATTTATGTATTTTTATGTATTTATATTATTTTAATGATATTTATATATGTTTATTATGTTCATTTACTATCATATATTTATACTGCTCAACCAGATGAGAAAACTTTTTTGATAATAATAATAATAATGAATAAAAATTAATATAAACAAAAAAACAAATGATGGGTCATATTTGTGCAATTGATTGAAGAGCTATGTTTTTGAAGAGAGATTTTCCTCGTGTTATTTCTAAGAAGAAGGTCAATATAGCTCTTACATATTCATCTTAAGTTGCAATAAACCTTAAATCTGCTTCAGAGATACGAGATAAAATTCTTTAAAATTTAATCTCCGACCCTTCTTTTCTTTTATAGATTAAGGAATTTTACGAGTTTTTAAATTCTTCTTTTATCTTTATATTTTTAATGAATATTAATGGAATGCTCTATTCATGTATAAAATGTAATCTGTGGGCTACTAATGCAATATTCTCTTTCGTTTGTAAAATTGTTCACTTGTGTATTTACAACTTGTTTTGTTACTTAATAGAGCTATTTACTTGAAATGAGGCATTCCATCTTAGTTAACATGGGTGACAACGCATCTAAATTTTGTTTCTTAATTGAGGATAGATGTAGATGTTTATGAGCCACAGCATCCACTTACCAACATGGACGGTGTGCCTCAACAGAAAAATCACGCACGCACGAATATCTATATTATTGTGAAATAGCAGCAAAAAAAACTGTTGTGTTACATATTATATTGGGTGTCGACAAGCGGAGACTCCTTTTATTGGTAACGAGGCATTCCATTTAATCCTCATGGGTTACAAATCGGAAATCAAACTGCAGATAATTTGGATTCATAGCCGAGGATAGATTTTTTTTACTTTTTCTTATCTGGGTATTCGCTTGTTACCCTTACTCCTGTAAATACATGGTTTTTCAACAACAATTCTCATTTATTTTAACGCAAATTGGTATCTTGGTAAAATTTCGTACGTGGTAGAGCCATGCTGCAGCTATATTAGTAGTATAGTTGTAGCACGAATGGGTCGGCTCGACGGGGGAAGGAACATGCTCTAACAAAATACCAGCGTAAAATAGCAGCTTAATGCTGCTGTGTTTCGTATGGTGAGTGTAGAGAACCGGAGACCCTTTTTACCTGAAAAGAGGCATTCCGTCTTAGTCCCCACGAGTCTATGGGACACTGCAACCACTTACAATCAGGTGGACTGTGTGGCTGTTCGTCACCCTATCCTATAATTTTTTTTAAAACAAAAGCTTAAACGGAAGTTCATTTTGTAATAGGTCAGTACAGGTGTGATTAATAAATTGTGTCGGGAAACGTCTCATAAAATGGTCCGTTTATATCTTTTAACTCTGCCGAGTATTACTTGTCTTGAAAATTCTTTTTTTGTGGACAAAACCAACTATTTAGGTACGTAGATATAAAGAAAGTTTTAAAATAATTTTGAAGTAAAGTGATTGATGCTATACAGTTTCCACGTTGGTGGTTTTCTACCAGGTGGAAAGACTTCTTTTACGTCTAGGAGTCCGAATGAACAGGTACTACACTGTTACCCATTTCTGCTACCAAACAGTAGTGCGTGCACCGTGCAGTGGTGGTGTAAGAATATATCTATCGTTTCGAGGATATCTTAAGAAGCAACAAAGGGCAACAAACAAGGAGGTGGGAAGCAGCGTATTCTTAATAAAAACTAGAAAATATAAAACTGCGGTTGCCAACCCACCTGGAAAGCATAGTAAATAACTATATCCAACGAGCAATCTTTAGGAAGGTCTATGCTGAACATATAACACAGAACTTTGATAGGATCATTATTTCTAGACTGTAAAGAATGAAGGAGCAGTACGTGCGTTGCTGTGTTCCAGACTGAAGAGTACACAGAGCCAGTATAATCACAGGCTGACAGTTATTCTATCGTAGTCCTCAAAGGTAACCGACAACGTATATTTATTCGTCTTATTTTTTTTAAATAGGGTGACGAACGAGCACACAGCCCACCTGATGAAGTGGTTGTTGTGACCAATAGACATCTACATCTATCCTCAATAAAGAATCAAACTGCAGATATGTTGTCACCCGTGAGGACTAAGATGGAATGCCTATTTTTCAGTAAAAAGGGTCTCCTGTTCTCTACACTCACCATACGAAACACAGCATTATTAAGCTGCTATTTCACGCTGGTATTCTGTGAGAGCGTAGTCTTTCTCTAGCCGAACCGACCCATTCGTGCTACAACTATACTTCTAATATAGCTGCAGCATGGCTCTACCACGTATATATAATTTAGTTACCAGTGTCCCATGTGTGGCAGCAGCCACTTACCATCAGGCTACGAAAAAAAAATGTTACGACGACGTGAAATCTGCAATCATTGGGGCCACGGCGGACACTTCCTGCTCTAAAACCTTACCAGAAATGAGAGAAGGCTTGTGCTCACTGTGGGACGAATATAGATTTTAGCTCGAACTTTAACTCTCATATATAAAGTGAACTTTGAAATTTCTAGTTGGAGTTGCTGTATGTTCTTTTTGAGCCCACAATTAAGAATATTAAAATAAGGATAATTTTAATTTTAAATACCATGACTCAAAGAAACTCGGAAGAGTAATAAGATAGGAGTTAAAACCTTGAACAAGCAAAGTACGAAATGCCTTTTCTTCATTAATTCCTTTCATAAATCGTAACTCAATTTCTTCAACGGATATGACTTCTTAGATAACAGTTGTTGATTGATGACAACTCAATTCTTTTACCAAAGTACGTTTTTGATAATGCTTTTCGAGTAAGGGTCTGCTTGTATACGTCGTCGCTATTTTTCTACCGACTTCAAAAAGGAGACGGTACTCAATTCGACTGTTTGTTGTTTGTTACGTCATAACTTTTTTTTTGGTGAACCGATTTCAATGATTCATTTTTTATTTCGTTTTTAAGTTATTCTTAAGTTAAGTTAAATATTGAAGTTTGGTTGTACAAAATTTTAATTTTTAATTATTTCAAATAAAATTCAACAAAAACTGATAAACAATTCACAGTCCAACCAAAGTTTTTATACGTGGTAGAGCCATGCTGCAGCTATATTAGTAGTATAGTTGTAGCACGAATGGGTCGGCTCGACCGGGGAAGGACCGCGCTCTCACAGAATACCAGCGTCAAATAGCGGCTTCATGCTGCTGTGTTTCGTATGGTGAGTGTAGAGAACCGGAGACCCTTTTTATTGGAAAAGAGGCATTTTATCTTAGTCCTCACGGGTGACAACGCATCTGCATTTTGATTCGCAAACGAGGATAAATGTAGATGTCTACAGGCCACAGCAACCACTTACCATCAGGTGGACTGTGTGCTCGTTTGTCACACTATCCTATAAAAAAAAACATGGTGCAACCGTTCAAATGAAGAAGGCTACAAATCCGTTATTATTTTTCAGAACTAAGATGGATTGCTCCACACCCTGCGAATATAATATCTCTATACCCTTCTAACCGGAACACAGCGGTGCACGCACTGCTATTTGGAAGCAGTAACTTGAAGGTAAGCAGGTACCTACACAGATAGTCTACTACGCAGTAAGAGAGACCTACCAACTAGATTGTTAAACTTTAGAAGTAAATTGAGTAATTCAAATCTTAATACAAATGTAAAAAAATCTTGATATATTGTTTCTTCTTTGTGTTGCATACAGAAAAAGCTGGCTATGCCATAGATTTAGTATATACTTAGATTGGCAATGTAAAAGAGAAAGAGCATAGCATATGCTTATGTTAGAACGAGATAGAATGGCTAGACCATACACGTACACGCTATCAGCCTGTATCAGTCTGACGTCAATTGTTAAGGAAACAAATCCCGCTTATTTTCGCGATATTTTTGATTTTGAAGTATTAATAAATGTTTAAAAGGTGTGATTAAATATGGTGACGTGTGCCGTACCTGAATGCAGTTCATCGAGAAAAGAATATCCACAAAATTACACATTTTACATGTAACTACAATTAAAATATTTAGCACTATAAATTCAATATTTCAGAACTAGTACAAAAGTGTTCGCGTAAATATAAGAAATCATTAGTACTAATGTTTTAAACACAAATGTATAGGGAAAAATATCGCATTTTATTACGATAATACTCTAAATGCATGAGAATTATATTAAAAATAATAACAAATACGTGAATTCCCGCTATTTCTGATCAAATTTTTGTAGGGATTGACACTATCAATATCATCTTATCGATAATATATTTATAACAGCCAAAGGCATATCCTTGGATGCAGCCTCTTGTGACTTCGTATATTTTTTTAATTTTCTATTTTTACGTTTTAGTGTTTCGTAATATATATTCGTAATGTATAATTACGCATTATTGTAAATACTTAAATGAGATTATTTAAACTCTTATAATGTTTCAGATTTCCAAAAAATATTCAGGTTAAACAAAAATGGTTAAAAACGATAAATAGAGAAGGATGGGTTCCCAAGAAAAATTCAGTTACATGTAGCAAGCACTTTGAATAAAAATGTATTTCTCATGGAAGTGCACAAAGAGTAAAGTTGCGTTTTGGATACCCACATTATTTATGCCCGTGCGTATTTTCTTAATTATATATTTTACTGTACATATGTTCATTTCGTTTGCGCATGTTCAAATGTGTACAACTTGTTGTTGTCATTAAAACTAAAGTAACAAAGGTACTTACAGTATCACTTGATTATAAACGGCTACTGCAGTACTTGGTCATCTACAGTCATCTTCAAACAAAGAAGTGGTAGAGTCATGCTGCAGCTAAATCAATAGTATAGTTGTAGCAGGAATAGGTTGGCTCGACCGGGGAAGGACCACGCTCTCACAAAATACCAGCGTAAAATAGCAGCTTAGTGCTGCTCTGTTTCGTATGGTAAGTGTAGAGAACCGGAGACCCTTATTACTGGGAAATTGGTATTCTCTTCTTCTTAGTTCTAACTGCTGACAACGCATCTGCATTTTAATCTGCAAACGAAGATAGATGCAGATGTCTATGGGCCACAGCAATCACTTACCATCAGGTGGACTGTGTGCTCGTTTGTCACCCTAATTCTATAAAAGAAATGTGTTTTCACCCCTGAGGACTAAGATAAAATGTTTTGCAACTTATAATTAAACAGGCCCTCTCTCGCTCTTATAATTATACTCAAATGGCTGGAACGCGGCAGTGTAAGCACTGCTGTTTAGCGGTTGTGTAAGCACTGCTGTTTTGCGGCAGAAATAGGTAAAAGGGTGGTATTTTATTTTATTTTTAATCTTAGATAAGTACATAATGTGTACATTATTTATATTTGTTTGTAGGTTGTATTGAAGCCGGTACGCAAAGCATTTCACGTGTCTACAGATTATATTGGCAGTACCCAGTAGCTCAATTGCAAATGTTTCTGTTATAGACAATTCCCCGAGAAAGAAAACAAAATGAAGAAAACTATTGATATTCTTCGGAGAAGATTAGATATGAAACAAAAAAAAAACCGGCAAAGTGCGAGTCGGACTCGCGCACCGAAGGTTCCGAACAAATCCGTAGGTATATAAGTTTAAAATTATTAAAAATATTTTTATTATATGATGTAACTAAAATTTTATGCTTTTCGCAATTTTTCCTTTATCTATGCTATAAAACTTTGCTTCGTACCAAATTTAAGGATTCTGAGTTCACGGGAAGTATTCTGTAGGTTTTGATTCCCTTGCGAATGTCGAAAATTTGAGGCATAAACGGCTGTATCTTTTGATTGCGTTGGCTTAGAAGCTTGAGTATTTGATATAAATTTCAGCTTGATACCTTCACGCGTTCCTGAGAAAAAGGGTCTTGACAGACAGACAGACGGACAACAAAGTGATCCTATAAGAGTTCCGTTTTTTCCTTTTGAGGTACGGAACCCTAAAAAACTGAAAAATTTAACAGCACAAAAAATTTCTCTCACTTCAAAATAACATTAGTGCTGTAAAAGCATCTAGTCCATACGATTTGTTGCAGCATCTCATCGAAAAGGTGATTAAAAAAAAGTTTTTGAGATTGGTATTCGTTCTGAACGAGTTTTCCGAAAACTTATGAAAGGAAAATTGCAAACGAAAATATGTTTCGAAAATTAGTAAACGAATGTCTTGTGTCCTGCAAAATTTTTTTAACATACTTGACATACTTATGTACGATTCGCCAGCACTATCAAACCATAAACGCTTGATTATTAAATTAATAATCGAAACTTATTTGATTATTAGATTGAAGTATGAAGCAAAATTGCAAAATACCTGTAAGGAGAGCTTACGACATTTTACAATAAATTAGTTATTTTTGGTAGAAAATAAAAATTACAAACTTTTTGTTTGTAGTTTTATTTTTATGCCCTCAAACATAATAATATTCATTTTATGACACAGACACAGCGTTCTGTATCGATAATTGAAGTTGATACATGGCGCAGCACTATTTTTGTATACATGCACATTTCACTCACATGTTTTTGGTCTCACCCTAATCACGACATCGCCAATCTAATGTATACTATATCTATGGCCTATGCAGATGTTGTTCTGTCCTTTTTGGTAGCTGGTGCGATGAGCTTGATTTCAATATGAAATTTATTACTAACTCGACAACAGCGCCAGACTGACAGACAACAGATTTTCTCCTTTGGCACTATCCAACATATTATATTTTTAGTCTAAAAATATAGAAATTGTTAATATGTTGACTATAGCCAACTTACATACATGGATTCTTGCATCTCTATTCACCATCGACTCAAGAAAACATATCGTGGAATTATGACCTCAATCAGTCAAGTAGTGCAAAATTTTTAAACAAAGGTTAAAATCTTTTTTATTGGAAAAATGTTTCTATTCAGTGAATGACTATATTGAGTATGGTAAAAATTAATATTGCATGCATTATTTAATTAATAATTTAGTTGTAGACATTTTTAGTAAACACGTATAATGTTAATTAATTACATTTAATATTAGACCGACAAATTTTTTTTACCCTTTCCGGTAGGTGGCGCGACGAGTTACAATCGAAATACACCTCGGTACTTTTTATAGGGTAAATAAAAAAAATATTAAGATCTCGACCACAAGTTCACCTATATAGTTCTAGAAATTGAGATTTCAATGACATCTTGAGATTTTTTGATTTCTTGAGTTTCTTTTTTTTTGCACTAAATCAACGTTATACGAGTATTGTGTATTGTGGGCGTTCATTTTAGGTTCAGAAGTTACACGATCACTAACAGAGTTAACGTTCGTGACTTGTAGTAACATTAGGCGGGCCATATAGCTTAAAAAACCAAAACCGATGGGAAAGGAAGGTTCTCGAGTGCAAGCTTCATAACGGTAAGCAAAGTGTAGGGCAGCTCTCCTCTGGTAACGATCTGGCACCTAAGAGATGCAAGAAGTTGATGGATGCAGGTAGTTCATTAACTCATTACGCACCAACAATATTAAAGACAGAGGTAAGCGATATTTATAAAAAAAATATAGTTTCCAGAGAACTAAATCAATAAAAGAAGACAGGCATTCTATTAAAACGGGAACACGTTGTGCGGAAAGTTTTCTTTGCTAGCGGACTCCCAGTGGACAACTATTATCATAAAATTTTTACAGAACTTTTGTCGTAGAAATTACGCGCCAGAAAGATTATTTGTTTCTGATTCTACGAGTATATGTGCGTAAATATTGTGAAATATAGTAATTGTTTACCGTAGTAATATTATTGTTGTAGGAAATGTGTATATTATACGGATTTATGTTATAGAAATATTTGTCTTGTTCAAGGCCTCGAATCCCAGGTTGGGCCTACATCAGTAATTGGATTGTTCTGTTAAGAAATTCTCAGTAGCAGTATGGAGTCAGGTGGTTGGTGGTGATTTAGCAATATGCTTCGTAAAAGCCGTTTGTTTCTCTGGTCGTGTCGGATTGCCGTTCCATCTGACTATGAGAGTGAGGAAACACACTCGTGCACTATAATCCTGGCCTGTACAGATGACCAGTTACCGTTTAAACTGGCTGCCGTGATCTAAATTCAGTCTGGAGTAATTATTAAAGAAATATTTTTATAAGAGTTCGGGAAGATTCTCGAGTGTTTGTTTCATATCGGGGTTATTGATTTACCACAGTTGCCACGTTTGGGAGGCGGGTTGCCAACCGCATTTTTTTATTTTCTAGTTGTTATTTGATTGTTTCTTCTCTTCGTCTTACGATAAGAAGCGACAGAGGGAAACCGGGACGATATTAGCTAGTGAATGTTCTAACACCGCCACAGCACGGTATGCAGGTAGCTTAAAACCGCGTAATGATGATGATGACGACAATACAGAAAAATATTTTCACGCTAAAGCTACGCTGTGGCTAGTGTTGCAACATGAATAGGTACCCTTTCTGGTGTTGGCGAAAAGGCCATGCTCTAATGGAATTTCAGCGCAAAATGTGTTTCGTTCAGTTAGTGTAGAGAATCAAACATTTTTATCCTGAATCATTTATCCTGAAGTGTTACAATACACTATGCATTTTGATTTGTAATCGATGATACATAGGGCACACTAACATTTCTGCGCTCCTGGCCGCTCATAAATGTTTGAATTTCAAATGTAAATTTTGAAACTTAAGAAACTTATAATAATTATAATAACTTTTAATGTGAAGTCGCCTGTCAATCTTTTTATCGCAAGTTAGAAACCATCTTCCGTAGCAATAAAAAGCAAAATTAAATTAAAAATGATTGAAAACCCCACGACGGTTGTAAACGTTATATACGAAAAATGCTTAAATAAAGTTTTTGAAAAATTCATCACCTGCATTAATCTTGTAACATGCAATAAGATAATCTAACCAATATTTATATTTTGAATGTGTTTCCATGAAATTATTTACAAAACTGCGTTCTAGACAAAATTGAAGCAAACATGAAACTTATAATTTTGAATATTCATGAAAATGTTCTCGTAAATCCCAAATATTCTTTGTTTGGGACGCAGCAAGGATACGGTGAATATTCATGAGCAAGGTGAGTGATTTAATTAGGAAATCGCAATACGGAGTGGAATGTTAAGGGATATAGCTGGATATTTTGATCGTATTCGTTACTTTTGCAGAAATCTATGCCTACGGTATTATTATACGAAGGTCTATAGAACAATGACAATAGCGTGTCTTTTAAAGTTGTCAGACTCGTGAGTCTTTTCGTACTCTTTCTAGACTAACTCAACATATATGTAAAAAAATTGTGGTTATCTCCTATCTCCAATCTTATCGCATGACCTCTACTCAGCCATGCAACTACTATACGTTCTATGGCAAAGTGGAAGTGGTTAGGCGCGGCTATGCTGTCGTACGTGGCTGGTGCCATTGCTACAGCCGCAAAATATATTATCAACGTATATAATATCAACATATCATCGGACTGTGGGGGTGAGGGAAACGAGAGTGCACGTGTGCTTGCGCACAAATCCTGTCCTGGGCAAATGGCTTGTCTCTGTTGAGACTGGTCGCTGTGACCAAAATTGAGTCTTGAGAACAGGTTATATTATTATTATATATTGTCAACAGTCCCGAAATCTGCTAGCCAAAAAGCTAATCACCCTATATCTCAGAACATAAACGATATATTCTTACTTTTTTATAAAATAAGAGTTTCAAACGAGCACACAGTCCACATGATGGTAAGTGTGTGCTATGGCCCCTTGACATCTACATCTATCCTTGAATATGAATCAAAATACGGATGCTTTGTCACCCCTGAGGACTAAGATGGAACGCCTTGTTTGCAGTAAAAATGTCTTCGGTTTCCTACATTCATCACACGGAACACAGCAGCATTAAGCTGCTATTTTAAGCTGGTGTTCTGTCAGAGTGTGGCCCTTTTCCAGTTGAACCAACCCATTCGTGCTACAATCATAATAGCACTGCAGCATGGCTCTACCAAATCTAAATTAACCACGTAATAAACTACTGTCATCAGAGATATCTTGGAAACTTCCTCCCGTTCGCGGTACGATAATATATATCTGAAATAATCAAAATGAAATCGCAAACCACGTCAAAATTGCGCGTCAATATTGAACCAACAAATCGCGTTCGTTTTTGTCACAGAACATTTTCATATTCTGTGCTTCGCGGTTATCATGTAGCACTTCACTGCGCATGCATTTGGGCACATAGGAACACTCCAAGCGGCTGCAGCTATTTGATATTTTAATTTCACTCTGCGCGGCTTTGAATCTGCTTACAACGTGTATGTGTATTCCATATTTGCGTGTTTATCTGTATTTGTGACACTACAATGTGTTCTGCATAGTTATTACATTCTTATATCCAGAAAATGTCACTGTAGTTAGTGTCGTCATCATTGTCATCATCATCATTATCATCAGCGTTGAATTTCCCTAATTTATAAATCCACTTAAATTTATTTTGATCAAAGGAATGTGATAAAAATAGCACGGGCATTACGATAAATCTCTCTCAATTTCCGCAAAGGATATAACATTTTTTTTTTAAATACAGCGTTTGATTGATGACATCTAGATTACCAGTTAATTTAAAAAATCCAAGTGTTATAATATTAATTAAATAAATTTATATACATTTTCTTTGTGTCATTCCTTTTATCCTTAATACAGTGACCGAGCATCGAAGTCGAAATTTTAAGGCAAGAGCCTATCCGTGATCATGTGATAAATCATTAAATAAAGCTGTAATCTGCAAAGCACCCGAAACGTCGGATTAAAAATAAGTTATATTAAACGCGATAAAACCGGCCAAATGCGTTTTATTCAATGTCCAGAAGAAAATTTAAATATTTGTAATAAATTATAAAAGCATTTTCTTACCACGCTATGGAGGGAAGTAAAAAACAGTGTGAATTTATCACTTTATAATCACAATATATTTTAGGAAAAGTGATGTATTTAAATCGTGTGCAAAAATTGCTACCAAATAAATATATTTGATTGGTTTTTGTGTACGATAATAAAACGCTTTATATAGCTGTTTGTATCATTTATTATGTTTAACGTAGCAGCACCCTATTTAGGTCTTTACGAGTGTAATACAACATGTGATATGTACATACGTATTGCAGCTTATGCACTGTGCGCAGTCAAGTTCTAGTATCATTACACTGGTAAGGAAGTGAGGCGTGATTTTTCCGCAAAGCGCATGAAGTAGAGTTTTTTTCTTTATTTTTTTTTTATTTTTTCTGTTTAAAAAACTAAGTGTTAATGCGGTGTAAATGAGAGCGATTCGGAAAATAAGTGCTGAGAAATAAGTTTTGCGTTGACCGCATCAAAGATATAAAAAGTGGCATTAAATTATACTTTAAGTTTGTAAGAAGTAGTGCACACTGCACATTTAAAAAATGAATTGTATAAATTACCCACACGATGAAAAAATAATATTAAACGCTAAATGGCAATTCTTCCTTATTTTAAGGTATACTGAAAAAGAAGAAGACTTCGATTATAAACGACGCCGCCTCACTACCATTACGCCAATTCGTATGCTAGGGACCCCTGTCACCATGGCATACGTCTGCCAAATATTTAGCTGTCATCCTTGACACGAGGCTCACCTTCGGGCGCTCTGACAGCGCGCGATGACTTATCATTAATCTATGGAAAGGGTATTTTACTTACGGCAGGTCTCTACCCTCCTTTATTGGCAAATAATGACTTTTTGACCTTTTTATATGTACTTACGTCCGATAAAAGTTGTTGTATTTTGAAATTATACTCTGACGTGTCCATTATTACCGTAGCATTTCCTTTATCCGCGCGGAGAATCGTGAGCTCTGGTCTGTTGCGTAAGTTGTAGGAGATTTAGTTTCGGCGCTGAACTTCGACGTAACAAGGACGAAATGTTTTGACGCCTCTAAATCTTTCTTACCGATATTATTCTTAAACAGACAATCCTCAACACTACACATAATTTCCTCGTACGGAATTTTTGCGGTGTTATTGCAAAATTCAAACCTTTCGACAATATTTTCATTGTAGTAGTCGCCGACTAATTCATGGAGGACTTTGAGGATAATGCCCTTCTTACTGCTCCTGTAAATCCAAGATTCTACAAGCGGTACATAGACGATGAACTGAAAAGCACCCGAAACGTCGGGAAGTAAAAAGTTAAATTAAACGCGAAAAAATCCGTAAAAATTAGTTTCATTTAATGTATTCGCTTGACTAAAGCTTTAAGAAAATAAATACACTTAAAAATGCATACCAAAAGAAGGTTTTATTTTTATTTAGAATTTAATACGAAATCGTGGGTGATTATTGAAAAATCTTTAAAATCCGTATATCTCAAGACCTGGTCATTTTTAGCCATACATATGGGGGTAGGGGTCAAATTTGTAGCATTTAGACTCCCCTATCACGCCCTGCCAAGAAGTTGTCGAGTTCCCAATAACCCTGTATATAGTAGACTTTTGATAGGGTAATGCATGAAGAGTAAATTATTATTAATGATTATGGGATGGCATATTTGCCACGCAGTTTTTTATATCTCAATAAGTAGTATTCTGATATAAATGGTGCTGCCATCTTCTGGGTAAAAAAAACATCCTTTTTATCGCTTTTAGTGACACCCACATGATGTGATAAGTTGATTAATTTTATTACGCCGCCAAAACACAGAATGCGCACTAAATGGACTGACGACCTGATAAGAAACACGAGAAGTCGATCGATGCAGGTGGTGGTGATCGTGTTTCGTGGTATTCCTTGGCCTATGTTCAGCAGAGGACTTGTGTAAAAAATAATGCATCTTTTTTAGTATTTCTTCTTTTATCTTGATACTGAAATGTTTTTATGATGATACATTAATATTCTATTATATGTTATACTAGCTGTTCCCCGCGACTTCGCCCGCGTGTATATTAGGTTTTTAATTTATTTGTGCAGAACCTTAATTCTTTTTCTAAAACAAAAGTAGCCTAAGTTACTCCTTATAACATTATCTGTCTGCTAGTGAAAGTCCCATCAAAATCGGTCCAGCCGTTTGGGAGATTAGCCGGAACAAACATACAGACAGACAGACAAAAAATTAAAAAATTGTGTTTTTGTTATAAGTACCATATATACATTAATATGCATTAGGTGAAAAGCTGTTATTTTGACGTTTCAAACAGACACTCCAATTTTATTTATTTGTATAGATAGATCAAAATTGTAAATTTTCTTATACGTGTTAACGAGTGTTTGTGAAACACCAAGTTAGGCGATTAATGATTACCGATACAGTCCTTCTAGAGTTAAGTAATTAGTTATTATGGCCACTGGGTTACCCGGTGCTGCAAATAGAGCAACTTCTCTAATTACACTAGTCGCAATTACTAATTGAACTTTATAAAAACTCTACTAGCTATTTGGACACAATTAACAAAGAGAAAATTCTTAGAACCTGCCTTATAATCCATTTAATTCAAATCTAAAAATTATAGTGTAAGACAAATGTACTTATATAAATGTACACACAAAGCTCTCCACCAGGTCAAAAATACTCTAACACACACATACTCACCGAGCGTCACGCACACACATTTTAGATACACATACACACATGCACAAATTTTTTTTTGGTGTATTCTTATTCTACATTAGGATTTAACTATTTAAATGTGTTACCACAGTGTGAATAAGCGATGACTACCTGACACAGATATATCTTCGCTAAATAGGTATGTTACCAAAGTTATAAAAAATGGTTACGTTAACATTAATACGAGTATGAGCCTCAATCATTTAAGCTTACTTGGAATGATTAAGAGGATTTTAATGGGGGGTATATTGCCATTGTTGCCACGCTCGGCGAGCGGGTTGGTCGTACCCGCAGGCGAAGTGTAGGACGTTCCCCCGCTGGATGGAATGACGACATGGTAACACATGTTGGAAGTCGATGGATGCAGGTGGCTCTGGACCGTGCTTTGTGGCATTCCTTAGGGGAGGCCTATGTTCAGCAGTGGACTTGTGAAGGCCTACAACGATGATGAATGTAAATAGGTTTTATTTTATATATTCAAATGACAAATTAACTGAAACGAAATGGAATGAAATTAATTTAGTCCACCTGCTGTTAAATAGTTACTGCAGCCAATGGACGTCTGCAACTAAATAAAGGCTAGAGCAGATGCAAGCTGAGAACTAAGATGGAATTCCTTACATCCTGTAATTATACTGCTTCTCTCTGCTGCTCAGACCGGAACACAACAGTGCACGCACTGCTATTTTGCAGACCTAGTAAAACTGTTGACAATTATTAAAAACAATATCTGGGGACGGGGCTTCTATTCTTTGAAACACTACATTTTTGTACTGTCTTAAGAAGCTATTTTTATTTTGACCCTTTTGAGTGGAGTAACGAATATCAAAAGCTTAAATTAAAATCTAAGTCTAAGTAAGTAAGTAAGTAAGTAAAATTTTATTTATAAAATAAATCATTAAAATCAGTTCAAATTTGACGAAAATATCACGAAGCATACTTAAAAAAAAACATACAGTCGAAAAGAGTACCTCCTTTTTTTTGAAGTCTGGTAAAATGAAAATATAAGCTAGCTACGAAAGTGAGAATTAGATAGTTGAAGAAAATAAAAGATCTGGGTTCAATTTTAATTAAAACCGGCAACAAGTAAGAACATCCCTTATTAAGCGATTTTTTTACTTTAAATGCGTACAACATAATTGAAAGAGAAGAAGGTGCTTGTGATTCAAGAGCTTTTAACCTGTAAAGGATTATTCAAGTACGCCTTACGGAAAGCACCCTTTAATTTATTTAAAATGGATGAAGCAATTAAATTTTTATAGTCCCTTCTCGATAATCAATATTCAGTTTCCGTGGAAGTTGTTACAACGGTTCCAAGTTTAAGAGGTTCATTGTGTCAAAGGTTAAAAAAGTCTTAACTAAGTTAAGTTTCCCATCAAAAGTGCGGCGGAAGTTCATGCTTGTACAGTTTCTAGGCGGCGTTGAGTCCATATAAACATATTCCTCTGTTTTGTCCGAGGTTAATGACACTAGAACACAGCCATGTTATTATATTTTGTTATATTTCATAAATTTATTTGTTTAAAAACAAAAACTGCACAGTTAGTGTATTATAAATATAGCAAAAAAATTTGACGAACGTAAAAATTTTAAAAAGAAAACACAGACAAAGTCACAATACTTTATAAATTGTTCTCAAAAAACGAGTTCTTGTACGAGGCTGCCATTCGTGAACCATTCTCATTTCTTTCCCATCGATTGTCGATTATTTAAACTATATAGTGGGCCAATTGCTATGTCGGTTACTCTGGTTCTACTGTGGATATCCTAATTACGGAATCTATCACACAGAGAAACTCCGAGCATAGCTCTCTCTATCATCTTCAGACAGGAAAAGTTCCGTCACTGCCAAAAATTAAAATTACAGATTCTGGCTCTGGTTAAATTGTGAAAGTAAGAGAGAGTAGGTAATACTCTGTAAAAAGATCACTCACTCAGAAAGTGCAGAACGTCTACTACTATTTATGCACACTTCTATATATTTAAATTAAAATTATCTCCTTCACCAAGGTTTGCCTGGAAGAGATCGCTGTTTAGCGATAATGCCTTATTGTACATACATTCATAAATTTAGGTTTATTTATTTATTTATATAATTTGCATGCCACAAGAAATACATCATACATCAAGTGACGCCCCGCATAGCAATTTATAAATTTATAAGAGGGTAGTTTTTTTTTATTTTATTATCATTAATCTATGTACTAAATATTAATTACTACGTACTAAATACCAACTAACTTATTTCTTAACATTTACTAGTCTAACATATATTTTTTTTTTATAATTATTACACATACATTTACTATTTATTCGCATCTATAAAGAATTCACTTAATTTATAATAACTTTTATCGATTAAGAATTACTATAATTTTTTTATAAAAGACTTGGTGTTGTCAATATTTTTGAGGTTATTTGGGACACTATTATATATTTTAATTAACATCGTATGGGGACCTGTTGTGAATAATTTTAATTTTGAAAAGTGAATATTCAATTTATTTTGAGTTCGATTATTTCTTTTGACAGTGTTTATAGGATCGTATAGTTTTGGATGTTTTCTAACGAACTTACAACATTCAATAATGTAAATAGACGTAAGTGTGAGTATACCAAGTTTTCTAAAATGTGGTCTGCATGAGCCCGTTTTTTCTATATTTGTCAAGATTCTGATACATTTTTTTTTGCAACTTGAAAATATTATCTATGTCAGTACAGTTGCCCCAGATGACTATTCCATAAGTTAGTATAGACTGAGCATACGCATAATACGCTGAAAGAGCTGTTTTTAAGGCACTAACTTTTTTCAAATGTATGAGTGCAAATATAAATGAGGACAATTTACTCGTTAATTTTTGAATGTGGGGTTTCCAATTTAGATGTGTGTCAATTTCAATACCGAGTAATGTTGTAGAGTTGACAGTATCGATCGTAAAGTTTTTGTCTTGTTAAAGTTTATTTGTAGAGGTCGTTTTTGATAAGTTTTAAACAGGATTAATTTAGTTTTGTTAAAGTTCAGCTCTAAATTATGTAATTCTAACCAGTCGTGTATTTTAGTGAGTGATGTATTTAAAATTTTTCGTTTAATTCACAATTGTCTGTAGACGAGAGCAAGATAGATACATCGTCTGAAAAGATAATACTTTCTTCTTGTAATTGTTGTGGGAGGTTGTTTATATATATAAGGAACAGAATACAACCTAAGACACTACCTTGAGGAATCGATCCTATAATCGTGATTTTGTCTGATCTGACTTTTTGGATTTCTCCCGTTTTGAAGTTTGTATTCTGGATTTCAACAATTTGTGATCGATTTTCCAAATACGATTTGAACCAATCATGGACAATTCCGCGAATTCCAGTAGCATAAAGTTTATCAAAAAGTATTTTGTAACTTACTCTATCACAGGCCTTACTCATGTCTAGTATTAGACCTTCGGCATATTTTTTACTATTAATTATGTCAAGTGATTTTTGTATATATTTGTATATAGCCAAAATAGTAGATCGGTTTTTTCGAAAACCATTTTGGCTATCGTGAAAAATGTTATATTTCTCATAAAAAGAATAAATTTTTTTGGCCATTGCACTTTCACATATTTTTGCTGATGTGGGTAATAGCGCAATAGGACGATAGTTATTGGGATCGGTTATATCGCCCTTTTTATGGACCGGTATTACTAAAGATATCTTTAATGCATCTGGGAAGGTACCCTCAGTGAACGACTGCTTTATTAAGTACATGTACGGTATAGTTAATTCAAAAACACAATTCTTTATTAACATAGGTGGAATTCCATCTACCCCAGCTTTTTTTATTTTTTAAATTCCGTATAAGTGTATGTACCTCACAAGTTTCCATAGGACTTAAGAAAAAAGTATTGTTTGCAATATTGTCGATTGTTATATGTTTTTTAAATTTGTACAGGAATTTCCTATTGATGCAAAAAATATGTTTAAATAATCCGCTACAGACTTCGGTTCATTCTTCGGTGTGCTCTTCCGATTTTATTTTTAGATTTTTTATTGTCTTAGGTGTATTTTTATTAGTTTCATTTTTTATTATTTGCCACATGATTTGAGTTTTGTTGCCTGTTTTTTGAAATCTGCTTATATTTGCAAATGCTTTTACAAAAATTTACTTCGCAAATATCCGCGTTATAAAATAAAATGATGTGTCTTACCTAGTATGAAGAAGCACCTCCCGCCCTCCCTCAATTGCGTGCACTATCCCCGTCACCACTAATCCCAGCACCGCTACTTCCAACACCACTACACTAGGCAAGACACACCACTGACGATAATACGACACGTGTTTCGCCTCTACACGAGGCATCCTCAGGTGATATTGACTCTACGGTGGCTAACCGCTAAGTGAGCGGCGAGCCAAAACAAGTGCCTTTTATAGAAACCGATGATGCAACCGCTCTCTACCTAACGAGCGAGCGATTGCGTCATGCGATAAAACATGCGACCAATCACAGCTGGACTTACGCAGCCGTTTGTAAAATTAAAAACAAACCGCCGCGCAACGCCCACATTATTAGAGAGCAGGCTTGAAGATATTTAAGAGAGGTGAGTTAGTAACATTTGTTTGTTCATTCAGCAATGCAACGGTATTATTATTACTTTTTAATATCTCTAACTGTTCCAGCACACACAGCCGCAGCCCTTTATTACACGTATGTAAGACTTTAAAGGAGTGGTCGTTGGCTAGGTTGTGTCCAGTGTCCAAAAGATGTTTGGCAAAATGGGATTTATCGGGATTGCAATTCCTGTACGCGGCTAAATGCTCTTTATAACGTGTCTCGAAATTGCGACCAGTCTGACCCACGTAAACGGCGTGGCATTCGTCACAAACAAGTTTGTAAACACCTGACTTTTGACGAATATCTAACTTATCTTTACTATTACAGATATTTCTAAGAGAATTGTTTGTTTTGAACGCCACATGAACGCCGTTTTGTCGAAGAGTATTAGCTACTTTTTCAGATATGGGGCCTAAGTAGGTCAAACTGCTCACATATCGATGAACACTTTGAGGTTGAACCGCGTACAGAGAGTTGCGAATAACATGCTTTTGTTTCTTTTTAATTAAATTGTTAATGAGATTTTTTGAAAAACCGTTAGAGACCGCTATTTGATAAATTATATTAAGTTCTTTTAAATAATTTTCTTTACTTAATGGGACAGTGAACAAACGGTTAATGTAACAATAAAAAGCGGCTACTTTATGTTGCCATGGATGACATGATGACGCGGGGATGACCGTGTCGGTGTGAGTTGGCTTTCGATAAATTTGGAAAACATGTGACGATTCTTTTCTTGTTATTGTTAAGTCAAGAAAATTAAGGGAACAATCTTGTTCCAATTCAAGTTTAAATTTAATTTTGTCATGGACTCTATTTATTTTATTGAGGAAAACATCCAGTTGTCTCCTTGTGCCAGTCCAGCAAATAATTATGTCGTCTACATATCGATAGTAATATAAGATATTTTGATTGACAACTATATGTTGTTTTTCGAAATTATCCATGAAAATGTCCGCCATAAGGGGACTTAGAGGGGACCCCATAGCTAACCCTTCTTTTTGTAGATAGAAACGGTTATTAAACCGGAAATAGTTTTGTTTCATACAGAGAGAGGTTAAGTTAAGAAGATCATTTGTTTCCCCGGGATGTAGACGACGTTTTTCAAAGAGATCTGCGAGTATACGCAAACAGTCAGGGGATGGGACATTTGTGAAAAGACTATCAACGTCTAAAGATAACAATATGGATTTAGGAGGAATACGAATATCTTTAATTTTGGAAATGAGATCTAAGCCATTTCTTAGGCTGTAAGTGGGGTTGAATCCAGATTTCTCTCGAAGGAGGAAGTTTAATTTTTTAGCAAGGAAATAAGCTGGTGCACCAATATATGAGACAACTGGACGAATAGGAACATGTTCTTTATGTATTTTTGGTAACCCATATAAAATGGGTGCTTGAGGATTCATTGGAACAAGATTGCTCCGAGACAAGTTGTGATCGGGAAAAACATATGATGACTGTTGTATACATAACTTAATATCCGAAGTAAACTTTTTGGTGGGGTCAGACTCCAATAGCTCAAAGTCATCACCTTGGATAACATCGTTAACTTTCTGGCTGTACCCACTACTCTTCATAATAACAACAGTATTGCCTTTATCGGCTTTAGTAACAATAAGGTCGTTTTCCCTTATTCTCTGCTTTAGGGGCTTAAAAACAGGGAACTCAGGATTGAAATGGGAAGACGTGGGCACAGCCCGAATTTCATTAGCTACCAAACTTTTAACGATGTTATCTTTCTTCCCGATCACAACAGCCACCTCCGCGTCAACAGCCATAGTCTCTAACGATTTTTGGGAGACCGAAGGTGTTAAATTATACTTTAGGCCTTTATGTAAAAGGGACAACTCATCTGTTGGAAACTGGACATCGGAAAGATTTTTAACTCGGGGATAAAATTGGTGATATTCTGTATGTATGTCGTTATTACGATTACGGGATGAAGAGGATACAAGTCGTTGTAATTTACGGGACTGAATTTGATATTTCTCATAAACAGCCATTGAAGCAAGTTCTCTGGCTTTCCCATCCAAAATATCAAATTCAATATTATGTAATTTATATGAAAGTTCAGAGTATAATACTTTAAGGTGGATTTTTAAATTATCTCTATTGGAAAACCAACGACGACACTCCTCATTAAGCCAAATGTTCTGAGCTTTAGAAATAGCAATACTGGCCGCTCGACTATTTGTGCTGGAACGTATTTGAATATAATTGGGAATAACATGAAGTTGTTTGCACTGCTGATTGAACCAAACATTTTGGGCAGCAATACGATGGAGTTTTGTTAATTTGACATAGAGTCTTGCCTGGTCGGCCGTGCTAGCCTTTTTAATATAATTAATAGAATCAGGCGTTACTTTGCGGAAATCCATTATATAAATGCTTTTACAAAAATTTACTTCGCAAATATCCGCGTTATAAAATAAAATGATGTGTCTTACCTAGTATGAAGAAGCACCTCCCGCCCTCCCTCAATTGCGTGCACTATCCCCGTCACCACTAATCCCAGCACCGCTACTTCCAACACCACTACACTAGGCAAGACACACCACTGACGATAATACGACACGTGTTTCGCCTCTACACGAGGCATCCTCAGGTGATATAGACTCTACGGTGGCTAACCGCTAAGTGAGCGGCGAGCCAAAACAAGTGCCTTTTATAGAAACCGATGATGCAACCGCTCTCTACCTAACGAGCGAGCGATTGCGTCATGCGATAAAACATGCGACCAATCACCGCTGGACTTACGCAGCCGTTTGTAAAATTAAAAACAAACCGCCGCGCAACGCCCACATTATTAGAGAGCAGGCTTGAAGATATTTAAGAGAGGTGAGTTAGTAACATTTGTTTGTTCATTCAGCAATGCAACGGTATTATTATTACTTTTTAATATCTCTAACTGTTCCAGCACACACAGCCGCAGCCCTTTATTACACGTATGTAAGACTTTAAAGGAGTGGTCGTTGGCTAGGTTGTGTCCAGTGTCCAAAAGATGTTTGGCAAAATGGGATTTATCGGGATTGCAATTCCTGTACGCGGCTAAATGCTCTTTATAACGTGTCTCGAAATTGCGACCAGTCTGACCCACGTAAACGGCGTGGCATTCGTCACAAACAAGTTTGTAAACACCTGACTTTTGACGAATATCTAACTTATCTTTACTATTACAGATATTTCTAAGAGAATTGTTTGTTTTGAAGTAGCGGTGCTGGGATTAGTGGTGACGGGGATAGTGCACGCAATTGAGGGAGGGCGGGAGGTGCTTCTTCATACTAGGTAAGACACATCATTTTATTTTATAACGCGGATATTTGCGAAGTAAATTTTTGTAAAAGCATTTATATAATGGATTTCCGCAAAGTAACGCCTGATTCTATTAATTATATTAAAAAGGCTAGCACGGCCGACCAGGCAAGACTCTATGTCAAATTAACAAAACTCCATCGTATTGCTGCCCAAAATGTTTGGTTCAATCAGCAGTGCAAACAACTTCATGTTATTCCCAATTATATTCAAATACGTTCCAGCACAAATAGTCGAGCGGCCAGTATTGCTATTTCTAAAGCTCAGAACATTTGGCTTAATGAGGAGTGTCGTCGTTGGTTTTCCAATAGAGATAATTTAAAAATCCACCTTAAAGTATTATACTCTGAACTTTCATATAAATTACATAATATTGAATTTGATATTTTGGATGGGAAAGCCAGAGAACTTGCTTCAATGGCTGTTTATGAGAAATATCAAATTCAGTCCCGTAAATTACAACGACTTGTATCCTCTTCATCCCGTAATCGTAATAACGACATACATACAGAATATCACCAATTTTATCCCCGAGTTAAAAATCTTTCCGATGTCCAGTTTCCAACAGATGAGTTGTCCCTTTTACATAAAGGCCTAAAGTATAATTTAACACCTTCGGTCTCCCAAAAATCGTTAGAGACTATGGCTGTTGACGCGGAGGTGGCTGTTGTGATCGGGAAGAAAGATAACATCGTTAAAAGTTTGGTAGCTAATGAAATTCGGGCTGTGCCCACGTCTTCCCATTTCAATCCTGAGTTCCCTGTTTTTAAGTCCCTAAAGCAGAGAATAAGGGAAAACGACCTTATTGTTACTAAAGCCGATAAAGGCAATACTGTTGTTATTATGAAGAGTAGTGGGTACAGCCAGAAAGTTAACGATGTTATCCAAGGTGATGACTTTGAGCTATTGGAGTCTGACCCCACCAAAAAGTTTACTTCGGATATTAAGTTATGTATACAACAGTCATCATATGTTTTTCCCGATCACAACTTGTCTCGGAGCAATCTTGTTCCAATGAATCCTCAAGCACCCATTTTATATGGGTTACCAAAAATACATAAAGAACATGTTCCTATTCGTCCAGTTGTCTCATATATTGGTGCACCAGCTTATTTCCTTGCTAAAAAATTAAACTTCCTCCTTCGAGAGAAATCTGGATTCAACCCCACTTACAGCCTAAGAAATGGCTTAGATCTCATTTCCAAAATTAAAGATATTCGTATTCCTCCTAAATCCATATTGTTATCTTTAGACGTTGATAGTCTTTTCACAAATGTCCCATCCCCTGACTGTTTGCGTATACTCGCAGATCTCTTTGAAAAACGTCGTCTACATCCCGGGGAAACAAATGATCTTCTTAACTTAACCTCTCTCTGTATGAAACAAAACTATTTCCGGTTTAATAACCGTTTCTATCTACAAAAAGAAGGGTTAGCTATGGGGTCCCCTCTAAGTCCCCTTATGGCGGACATTTTCATGGATAATTTCGAAAAACAACATATAGTTGTCAATCAAAATATCTTATATTACTATCGATATGTAGACGACATAATTATTTGCTGGACTGGCACAAGGAGACAACTGGATGTTTTCCTCAATAAAATAAATAGAGTCCATGACAAAATTAAATTTAAACTTGAATTGGAACAAGATTGTTCCCTTAATTTTCTTGACTTAACAATAACAAGAAAAGAATCGTCACATGTTTTCCAAATTTATCGAAAGCCAACTCACACCGACACGGTCATCCCCGCGTCATCATGTCATCCATGGCAACATAAAGTAGCCGCTTTTTATTGTTACATTAACCGTTTGTTCACTGTCCCATTAAGTAAAGAAAATTATTTAAAAGAACTTAATATAATTTATCAAATAGCGGTCTCTAACGGTTTTTCAAAAAATCTCATTAACAATTTAATTAAAAAGAAACAAAAGCATGTTATTCGCAACTCTCTGTACGCGGTTCAACCTCAAAGTGTTCATCGATATGTGAGCAGTTTGACCTACTTAGGCCCCATATCTGAAAAAGTAGCTAATACTCTTCGACAAAACGGCGTTCATGTGGCGTTCAAAACAAACAATTCTCTTAGAAATATCTGTAATAGTAAAGATAAGTTAGATATTCGTCAAAAGTCAGGTGTTTACAAACTTGTTTGTGACGAATGCCACGCCGTTTACGTGGGTCAGACTGGTCGCAATTTCGAGACACGTTATAAAGAGCATTTAGCCGCGTACAGGAATTGCAATCCCGATAAATCCCATTTTGCCAAACATCTTTTGGACACTGGACACAACCTAGCCAACGACCACTCCTTTAAAGTCTTACATACGTGTAATAAAGGGCTGCGGCTGTGTGTGCTGGAACAGTTAGAGATATTAAAAAGTAATAATAATACCGTTGCATTGCTGAATGAACAAACAAATGTTACTAACTCACCTCTCTTAAATATCTTCAAGCCTGCTCTCTAATAATGTGGGCGTTGCGCGGCGGTTTGTTTTTAATTTTACAAACGGCTGCGTAAGTCCAGCGGTGATTGGTCGCATGTTTTATCGCATGACGCAATCGCTCGCTCGTTAGGTAGAGAGCGGTTGCATCATCGGTTTCTATAAAAGGCACTTGTTTTGGCTCGCCGCTCACTTAGCGGTTAGCCACCGTAGAGTCTATATCACCTGAGGATGCCTCGTGTAGAGGCGAAACACGTGTCGTATTATCGTCAGTGGTGTGTCTTGCCTAGTGTAGTGGTGTTGGAAGTAGCGGTGCTGGGATTAGTGGTGACGGGGATAGTGCACGCAATTGAGGGAGGGCGGGAGGTGCTTCTTCATACTAGGTAAGACACATCATTTTATTTTATAACGCGGATATTTGCGAAGTAAATTTTTGTAAAAGCATTTATATAATGGATTTCCGCAAAGTAACGCCTGATTCTATTAATTATATATTTGCAAACTTTTTAGCGGTATATACTGTTTTCCTTAATATTTTAGTATAGATTTTATAATGGTTTTTTAGTATAACTTTTCTTAATTGCGTCGCAAGTAATCTTAATGATCTTTTATTGCGACAAGATAGTTTTAATCCCTTTGTAAGATGAGTTTTTTTCATTACTGCTCTAATTTTTAAAGTTTTTAATGGTATACATTTGTCTAGTAGGTTATGCAAAGTTTGTATAAATATATTGTAATTTTCATTTACATTATTTTTAGAATCAAGTATATTATTCCATGATATCTTTTGTAGTTCGGTTTTAAATAGATTTATATTTTTTGTATTAAAGAGTCGTCTTTCTATTATATATTGCTGGGGTAGGGGGTTCATACCTAATGGTATTTTCAAGAATACTGCCTTATGGTCGGAGAAACCTAGCTCCTGTACAGCCACTTGCATATTATTATTTTAGAAATTTACAAAAATTAAGTCGATACATGTTGAACTATTCTGAGTGATTCTAGTAGCTTCTTTTACATTTTGATGAGGTTTGCTGTGTTGTGTAGTATTTTGTGTGCAATAAAAAGTATAAATAATAAATAAATAATAATAATAAATAACGTCTGCGGGGCCAGCTAGTATTCGTCATCATCATCATAATTTTTTTTATAGAATAAGAATGATAAACGGGCACACAGTCCACCTGATAGTAAACGGATGTTGTGACCCATAAACATCAACATTTATACTCGATTAACAATCAAAATACAGATGTGTCGTCGCCTTTGAGGACTAAGATCCTAGTTTCCTGTAGCACAGCAGCATTGAGTTGCTATTTCACGCTGGTTTTTTGTGATAGCGTGGTCCTATCCCGGTCGAGCCGATCCATTCGTGCTACAACTATAATATAGCTGCAGCGTGGCTCTACTACGTGTAGTACTTTATAATCATCATGATGATCATCATCTCACTACCCCAAGTCTACCGGTGAATATAAGAATCCCTCTAATAATGCCACAAAGCACGATCCTGAGCTCCATCTACTGTGGCGCCGTCCTACACTTTAATTACCTGCTGCCACATGGGACAATCTTCCCCAACAAATTTTGGCATACACTTTTTTGAAATTGTGTTTTTTGTTTGTAAAAAATTACTAATAAAAACATTTAGATACTATAAAATTGTAGACATACTCGAAGGCACACATTTTCAATGCTTAGTTTCCACAGAAAAAATACCGTAACGATATTTTTCCGAGAACAATGAAGTACTGAGATTACGTTAGTAAAGTTTGTGTGCACAAAGTTAGTTTGGAATAAAGGCGGAAGCCATCAGTAGCGTATACTTCAGCAGGGAGTAAGTCTACATCGCGCGTTGCGATCGAAAAAGACGTTTGGCATTGCTCCTATTACTACGTCACCGCCGAAATCGACGCAAAATCACAAGACAGGTCGCTTAATTTCATTAAGGAATAATGATGGACAGTTTTTTTTATTAGAATATCAGGATTTTTGTTTCATGTATATTATTGGGCGGTGCTGCAGTCCCTTCATCGGTGCCAAGTTGACTGTCGGTAAGTGTTTGTAAAGTAGAGCTACGATGGCTATCCGAGTACAGAATCAGAGTACGAAACCTATCCAACTGCAGAGAGGTGTAAGACAAGGTGATGTTATATCCCCGAAACTCTTCACCGCTGCATTGGAAGACGTTTTCAAGCTACTGGACTAGAAAGGATACGGTGTTAACATCAATGGCGAGTACATCACTCACCTTCGATTTGCCGACGATATATTCCTTATGGCAGAATCGCTGGAGGACCTAAGCATATGCTCAATGACCTCAATAGTGTCTCCCAACGGATAGGTCTTAAGATTAACATGGACAAAACAAAAACCATGTTTAACGTCCATGTCACACCTATGCCGGTAGTTGTTTGGAGCACTAAACTCGAAGTTGTTGACGAGTATGTTTACCTGGGACAAATAGTCCGACTAGATAAATCCAACTTCGACCGATTCAATCGACGGATTCAACTCGGCTGGGCAGTGTTCGGGAAACTACGACACATCTTCTCGAAAAAACGAAATTAGCTTGCATGCTATTAACGCACAAACAACTGAGCGCTGCCGCTCCGGCGTTGCAAGCAGTATACCCCTTCCCCTTCGTCTCTGGGGGCTTTTAGTCATGTGCGCGTTGCGTCAACGCAGCGCACCGTGTGTGTGGTTATTAGCATGTAAAACGACGCAGTGACTACGCTACGTCAACGCAACGCTGACGCAATGCGCCGTGTAGACCTACCCTGGGTTTTACAAGCGTATTAGGGATTTCCAAGCGATTGTCGTAAAGATCGAGTCGGGCCGGGCATAATATGATCATGATTTTACAAATAAATCAAAAATATTGTTTTAAAGTTATAAACAAATATTTACACAGTGAGAAATAAACAAACAGCCAAAAGCTTAACTATATCTATATAAATTCTATAAAACTATAGTTATTTACAATTTATTTTATTTGCAAAATATTATTTACGTAGCATAAGGGAATCACCCAAAAACCACGCAATGTAATGCATACATATTCTGAAGAAGTTTTTAAATAAAAAATCTATACAAAGGAAGATCCCGAATGTAATGAAGACATGGCTTAAAGGACAAGCGTCCAAGCCAATAATCCTATTACAAATAAAATAAAAAAATTGGAAAAAGAGTTTTAGAGGAGTTAAAGAAATGCACCCATTGATTTATATGTACTACGTACTAGAGAAGCCATTCCAAACAAAAATTGTGTCCTACTCTATGTCTTCGCGCATGCGCGGGAGTAGTAGTCGCGCATGCGCGAAGACTTTAATATAAAATAAAATAATAATATAAAATAAATATAGGAATTTAATATAAAATATCTTAATTTAATCTAAACAAACATATTTCTAAATAAAATGTAATAATAATTATTTTATGGAATTCACAAATCTTCAATTTACGCAATATTTAGTTTGTATGGATTGCACTACAGTTCAGATGAACTTAGTCAATGTTCGGAATGGCTTATCTAGTACGTAGTGAAGTGTTATGCTACTTACATATCATTTTACATTATTTTAAATTCAT
This sequence comes from Parnassius mnemosyne, assembly GCA_963668995.1. Classification (NCBI taxonomy): domain Eukaryota; kingdom Metazoa; phylum Arthropoda; class Insecta; order Lepidoptera; family Papilionidae; genus Parnassius; species Parnassius mnemosyne. Next base: position 44,944,695 of record CAVLGL010000148.1, read on the forward strand.
TTTTCCATTCTGTTTCGATTTTCTACATTCACCTCAAAACTGGATATTTTACATCACCTTTATTTCCATAGGATCCTGTAACGATTTTAAACCATAAGAACACAATAACAAATCATTTTTACTTCGTATTTTCACATTATCAGCACTTTTAAATTGGTGTCAATGGAGTCTACCTTTTTCGATCTTTTATTTAGTTTTCCGTAACTCTGCAATTTTAGACTTTGTGCTCGCAGGTGCGCTACCTTTTTTCCTATATCAATATTATCTCATTTTTCACTTAAATCTTGCCGTTTTTCTATTACGAGCCTAAAACCAAAATTTGACATGTTTTGACATCGTTGTTTATTTGGTTGTCATGACAATTTTATTCAAATTCGCTACCGGTCCGTTGCTTCTACTTCGATTATTCCACATAAATACTCTTTCCTCTTGGCCATTTACAAAAAATTTGCGTTTAACTTAAATAATTTTTCCGTTCTCTCTAGAAAGGTATAAAAGCCGAACAATCGGTGAAGAAATTCAGTCTCGCTTCAGTTCTCGAATTCGAAGCATCTCCTAAAGGCCTTATCCCGGGGCCGCACTGCCCCGGGATCCTGCAAGCCTCTGTCCTGCCTGAAGCCGCTGGATCCTACAAACCTCTGCTCTGCCTGAAGTCGCCGGATCCTACAAGTCTCTGCTCTGCCTGAAGTCGCCGGATCCTGCAAACCTCTGTCCCGCCTGATGTCACCGGATCCTGCAGGCCTCTGTCCTGTCTGAAGTCGCTGAGGATCCTGCAAGCCCCTGTCTTGCTTGAAATCGCCGGATCTTGCAAACCACCGCATTCACCTGAGGTCGTCGCCTAGAGATGCCCACGCCTTCTCACCTACGCCGTGCGTGCTCGTTCCAGGCGCTGAGAGCACTTGCTGTACACCTTGGATCTTCGGGATCAGCTTCGACACTAATCTCTTTTTTTATTACCTTTTTTTAAATAATTTGTAAATCACGACATCCATCCTCATCTTCATACTCCATTTTGTTATATAAAATTGTAAATATCTTTTAAATCTTAAATATATTATTTGTTTTTGTTCTATTTTTGTTGTTTTGCTGTTACTAGGTTAGGTTCTTTTTTTGTTCTTAATTGTCGCTTCACGACAGTAGTACATATAACTCAATGAATGCGCCGGAGTCACGGCTACTTACCGAAAATTGTTTCTATAAAACAAAGGTAAATTTATATGTTCAACTAGAAAGACATATTTTTCTATCTGTACTGTCCCAAATATAATCAAAGTGGCGTAACTTTTTCAACCGCATTGTTTCGCAGTGCTGAATGTGATTAAGAACTTATAAGGCTATGACTCGCTGTTATAAATGAATTATTCTCGCCATTTGCTTTGTTAATAACTGCAAAGTATTACAACTTCAATCAATTTAGCTGTCGTGTCACAAGATATCGTATAAACTCATGCTGTTATCTGTGATATATTTCAGTACCATTCATTATAATAATATTTTATGTGACTCCGATTTACATTGTTACTCTAGTGGATTGGCGATACAATGCCTCATTGCTAGTAAAATGAGAACGTGGCCTTACATTGGTCAAGTTGACCCATCTAAGTGCTTTTATTGACATCTACATAGAGCGTGACTAGTTTACGATATGCCGACGACGTAAGAGACTGAAGAACTCTACAAATCCTGTGCTAAACGACAATCCTCTACACATTCTGTATATTTGTAAAATACTCGTAAGTTAAATAGACAAACACATACACATACAAACGCATGACTATTCAGTTTGTTTTTCTTTTTATTTTTAATTTCCCGCTATGAGCATGAATGATTTTCAAATTATCGCGAAATTATTAGTTTCACCTCAGTTATCGAAAATCGAGGTTTCATCAGATCTTGACGTTTTGAGGTCTTAGGAAGTTATTCTGACCATTCCTACGAGGATGTCACTATGTCTGTATGTGTGCGTACGTGTATGATTGTTTCAATGTTCGGACAGACACTGTTACCAAACTATTATTTCCCACCGAGAAGCACGTCTTCCAAAGTAGACGTTGGATTTTGACAGATGGATTTATAATACTAGCTCAAACTTTATGACGAACCATAGAATAAATATGATGAAAGTGAATTGTTAAAATCTTGCGACTTAAAAATATTAAACCAATATTTATTTTTGGCTTATATAGTTTTGGCGGGAGCTTAAATGCTATTAGATTACTAGGCAAACGAGTTTGCGGCTCACCTGAGGGTAAGTGACTACCGCCAAGACAACTGCAACATCAGAGGAATTGCAGATGCGCTGCCAGGCTTTTAAAAAACAGTAGGCTCTTTTCTTGAAGGTCTCTAAATCGTATCGGTCCGGAAAAATCGCTGATGGTAATGGATTCCACAAGGAAGTTGTGCAAGGAAGAAAACTTCTTCTAAAACGCACAGTGGTGGACTGCCAATCATCCAGATGGTATGGATGGTATCGCGAGTTTCGTCACGATGTGCGATGGTGAAATTGAGCGGCTGGAATTAGTCCGAACAGATCCTCAGAGCACTTCCCTTGGTAGACGCGGTAACATACGCAAATTTGTTCGACGGAATAGGGGTCGCTTTGGTACTTTACAATGCATATATTCGTAGTAAGCTTGAATACGGTACCATTGTATGGAATCCTTATAAGGAGAAATATATTTTGATGATAGAGAGAATACAGCGCAAATTTGCACGATGGCTATATAAGCAAAATTACGGTTATTATCCCTATCTATATCCGTCCTTATTTGTTACTGGTATGGTGGGTTTGGACACTCTTAAACTTAGGCGGACTATGCAGTTGATAACATTCTACCTAGCAATCATCCATAATAAAATAGATATCCCGACGATATTAAACAGAGTGGGGTTATTGGATCCGAAGCGGCTGGGCTATGATGTGGAGGGGATTGTGGCACCGCGGCGGCGGCAGCACCTTCTTTGGCGGCCGCCGGCGCGCACCAAGTGCGGCGCTCACGCGCCCACTACTCGCGCTATACGGCTTATTGGAGATATGCTCGCACATGATTACGAGACTGACTTATTTGCTGATAGCTTTAGGCAACTATGTAATAAAGCCCTTCTATTTTTTACTTGTTGCTTTTAGTTTGTTGTTAGTTAATTTGACAATGACGTTTTGCCTACTCTATTTGACATGTAATCTATTTGGCATGTATTTTTTAATCTATTTGACATGTATATTTTTTAATTTTTAATTTTATTTGGACATGTATCTTATACATTTACTTATTATTCAAAAGTGTAATTTGTAAATTAGCATGCTGGCGTTTTGGGCAAACTGTAAGCCAGCATGTACACTGTTTTAAAATAAAAAAAAGAGATACAACATCTCTACGCAGTGCCAGTGAGTCAAGCCGATTGGACAGAACTAGGTCGTTGACGATTCGAGCCGCTCTGCGCTGGATGCGGTCGAGTGGAAGGACCTGACACTGGGGAGCCCCTGCCCAGAGATAGGAACAGTATTCCATGGCCGAACCTGCACCTTGTAAAGTTGCAAGCGGTGTGCCGCCATGAAATACTGTCCCACTCTGCTGAGCACGCCAAGCTTTTGAGAGGCCAATTCGGCCTTTCTCTTCCAAGTGACCACGAAACTACATATTACTCGATATGTAGACACCGAGGATTCCGATACTGGCTGAGGCAACAAGAGGAGTGCCTTGAAACTGAAGAGATACGAAAAAGGAGTTCTTTTTAGCGGTAAACGCGCAAAATTGTGTCTTCTGGGGATTGAACTGGACTGGCGACGTTTTCCCGAGAAATATTGGAACGGCCGCTATATAAAGCATCACCAGTGCTGTCGTCTGCATAGCAATGTATGTTACCAGATTGCAACATATCATTGATATGCAGAAGAAACAGCGTTGGTGATAGCACGCAGCCTTGTGGAACACCAAACTTAATGGGCTTGTAATAGGAGTATGCACCGTCTACTACGACCTTGATGCTCCGATCTGCAAGAAAACTGATTATCCAATAAATGCTCAGCTCCTGTATTATCGTTTAAATAATGTTTAGAAGTGAATTCCGCTACGAAAAAGTGGTGCGATTTTGTGTATGAAATGTCATATAAAATATTACTAGTTAAAACCGTTAAACAAATGCTCAGATGGTGGTGTGAACCTTAAAATAATGTCTGCATAGACGCCTTGTGGTACTATCGCCATCAATTGTCTGCTGGTTTAATATGATAATAATGTACTTGTCTAAGCTTAACCAGATCGAATTTTCTATACGCTTAGTATGTTTTTTATTATAGGAATAGGGTGACAAATGAGCACAAAGTCCACCTGATAGTAAGTGGTTGCTGTGACCCATAGACATCTACATTTATCTTCGTTAGCGAATCGAAAAAAATGTAGATACGTTGTCACCCGTGAGGGCTAAGATGGAATGCCTCTTTTCCAGTAAAAAGGGTCTCCGGTTCTCTACACTCACCATACGAAACACAGCAATGTTAAACTGGTATTTTACGCTGGTATTCTGTGAGGACGTGGTCCTTCCCCGATCGAGCCGACCCATTCATGCTACAACTATACTACTTATATAGCTGCAGAATGGCTTTACCACGTTGTTAAAATTTAATATTTAATATTGTGTATAAATTTAATATTCATATTATGTAGCCTTAAGACTTAAACCACATAACTTAGCGTAATAACACACCATATGTACCACAGAAGCCCCTGATTCTGACAACGTCACGAGATAACTGCGACCACTGTACTCTATCAATTGGAAATTATTACTAAATTGTATCACAGCGAAACGGTAGCAAGCTCTTATCGTCAAAGATGCGAAATTTCCTTTGATTAATTTTAACGATTACTGAGAACCATACAATATATTCTAAAAGGATTAGAAAGTTTGTAAGGACTCAAGTAAGACAAATATTAAATCTGTCAATGCCTATTCAGTATTAGGAACCGATGTAAATCTGCACAAAGAGGATTAACTCGAACAAATGAAATAGATTTACAAGTTTTCCAGTTTATCCATTAACAAAATGTTGACTTTACAAATTTTAGCTTTCTTACCTTTAAAAGTGTTCTTTACCCTCTGTTAAACAATGGTTTGTAACATGGGTTAATTTCAATTTAAGTTTTTATATTTAGATGACTTCTTTTATGAAACAGACCGAATTTTTAATTAGTATCAATTTTTGTCATCAATTGGAACAACTCATTTTGTAAGTCTAAACAGTCTATTATCCATCCTCGAAGATTTTGAAACAACAAAACCGCAAATTTTAAATTTCCTTCAGTTTATAATTTTTTTCTGACATTTCTCAGTGATAATTTTATAATGCATTATACTTATTGCAATAATTGAGATCCTATTGAGCTACTATTACCGCTACATCCCATTGAACATAGGCCAGAATAAATGCCTTCTCCATAGATTGCCTCATAATGGGGATTTTTCCATAGTTGCCACGCTTGGCCAGCGGGTTGGCAACCGCAGTTTTTTAACTTTTTGATGATAATAGGAAGACGCTCAACTCTTGCTTCATTTTTCTTTGTTACCTCTTACGACACTTATGGAGTGATATAAGGTAGTGGATATTTTTACAGCGCCACTACACGTTCACAGTTTTACGGTCACGTTTAATTAATTTTTATCTAAATTATATAATGTAAACATTAGCATGACACACAAAAGACCCACCGCAGAAGAAGACAAAAACTCTCCGATCACACTTTATCTCATGGCTATAAGACGGGAAATGAAGCTGCAGTATTCAGTAGATTTAACAGCATACAGGCAACTGAACCGACAGATCTCCAAATGTATGCGGCGGGACTTACGCAACTTTAATACTGCTCATAGTTTGAAGTGGTGATACGTAAAAGTTTAGCGATTTTGTGTATTGAATGTTTGCGCATGTAGTGGGAATGATGAAACAACTGCTCCAATAGAAATGTGAACCTCAAGATAATGTGTCTACTGAGACGCCTTGAGATATTGTCGTCATCGTCTGTCTGCTGGTTCAAGCTGCCGTCAAAATCTCCCAAAAACCAATCAATGTAATGCATCAACATACTGTGAAGAAGTTTTTAAACAAAAAATCTATAAAAACGAAGATCCTGAATGAAATGAAAACATGGCTTAAAGGACAAGCATCCAAGCCAACAACATTATTAAAAATAAAATAAAAAATTTGGAAAAATAGTTTTAGAGGAGTTAGAAAAAAAATGCACCGGAGTCACGGCTACGCTACGCTCTGCCCTTTACTACTGTTATATTACTGGAAAATTGTTTCTATAAAACAAGTAAAGAACAATGGCCAAATTTCTATAGGAGCTGGACTTAACTTTTATTTTTCATGTCCCAAAAGAAACTATAGCTAGATTGGTTTATTTTTATGTTGTAAACACCATCCCGTTTGAAAATCATATCTAAATAGCCACAATTTTTTTATAATAACGCCAACAATTCTTTTGAGGTTAGCATCACATATGTAATCTTCTTCAGTGATCTAAAATAAGAATTAGATTTGTATTATGATCTACGACTGTGTATGATGGTTTATGTTAGTGTAATAAAATTAGTAAGTATGTAAATATGTACTATTATTGAAGAATTCCACTCGTGGCTTTTAGAAATTACTCTGGTATCAAGCTCAAAAACGAGATGGCGGCGAAGTGTATCAATGCATAATATGTTACAATTAACACATATCAATCGCAGGGCTAGTTGTCGTCGTTGTGTAGCTGTAGTCTGCATGATGTCTCTCACAAATATGCAAAATGCAAAATCGGGGTCCAGCAATCATAAGCACAGAATAATCGTTACAAGTAGTAGTTATCAGTCCGTAAAACAATGCCGAGGTCAAAACAACAGAAGGAAATCTAAAATAGTACAGTACGTATCACAATCCATAACAACGAGTGAAGCAAATAAGCATAGATAAGAGTGTATATAATAAGATGATGCGAATGATTGCCATAGATAAATAGATATATGTAGATGATTGCCCGGTGACAATCATTGTCGATCGATGACCACAGATTATGTAACTTGTCGATGACAAATGATGTTCCGTTATAATTACGGAATTCAACAAAACGCTTAGTTTAGTATGAAGCTACATAATTATTTTTATGACATGAATCCAGTACGTAATAAATCAGTATAGTAGTTGATTTGATGCTTACATACTAATTGAATTGAATTACAATTAACAACTATTCAGAAAAACGTGAATAATTATAGTCTTTGAATACAAAGTCCTTTCATACGTGAAATGAATCGTCATTAGGTGCGTTCCAGCGCGTTCAGAAACCATTATTTTAAATAATTTCGGAACAGTTACAAAAACAAAAATAGGATAGGAAGAGAAAAGGATTACTTTTTTTGTAGCTAATTAGAGATGTATTTTTTGTGTTTATTAAGACCTTAAAAAATAAGGATATTTTTCATAAATATGGCATATAGTGACGCCATCGTTTCATCATCTGGTACGATTTGGCCAACTTTCTATACGTTCCTCTAGAAGGACATATTTTTCTATCTGTACTGTCCCAAATATATTGAAACCGGCGTAACTTTTTCAAACGCAAAGTGTGAAACTTTACACTGCTGTGCACTGAATGTGATTAAGAACTTCTAAGCCTATGACTCGCTGTGATAAGTGAATTATTCTCGCCATTTTTTTTGTTAATAACTGCAAAGTATTAAAACTTCGGTCAATTTAGCTGTCGTATTGCAAGATATCGTATAAACTCATGCTGTTATCTGTGATATATTTCAGTACCATTCATTATAATAATATTTTATGTGACTCCGATTTACATTGTTACTCTAGTGGATTGGCGATACAATGCCTCATTGCTAGTAAAATGAGAACGTGGCCTTACATTGGTCAAGTTGACCCATCTAAGTGCTTTTATTGACATCTACATAGAGCGTGACTAGTTTACGATATGCCGACGACGTAAGAGAATGAAGAACTCTACAGATCCTGTGTTAAACGACAATCCTCTACACATTCTGTATATTTGTAAAATACTCGTAAGTTAAATAGACAAACACATACACATACAAACGCATGGCTATTAAGTTTGTTTTTCTTTTTATTTTTAATTTCCCGCTATGAGCATCAATGATTTTCAAAATATCGCGAAATTATTAGTTTCACCTCAGTTATCGAAAATCGAGGTTTCATCAGATCTTGACGTTTTGAGGTCTTAGGAAGTTATTCTGACCATTCCTACGAGGATGTCACTATGTCTGTATGTGTGCGTACGTGTATGATTGTTTCAATGTTCGGACAGACACTTACCAAACTATTATTTCCCACCGAGAAGCACGTCTTCCAAAGTAGACGTTGGATTTTGACAGATGGATTTATAATACTAGCTCAAACTTTATGACGAACCATAGAATAAATATGATGAAAGTGAATTGTTATAATCTTGTGACTTAAAAATATTAAACCACTATTTAGTTTTGGCTTATATAGTTTTGGCGGGAGCTTAAATGCTATTAGATTACTAGGCAAATGAGTTTGCGGCTCACCTGATGGTAAGTGACTACCGCCAAGACAACTGCAACACCAGGGGAATTGCAGATGCGTTGCTGGGCTTTTAAAAAACAGTAGGCTCTTTTCTTGAAGGTCCCTAAATTGTATCGGTCCGAAAAAATCGCTGATGGTAATGGATTCCACAAGGAAGTTGTGCAAGGAAGAAAACTTCTTCTAAAACGCACAGTGGTGGACTGCCAATCATCCAGATGGTATGGATGGTATCGCCAGTTTCGTCGCGATGTGCGATGGTGAAATTGAGCGGCTGGAATTAGTCCGAACAGATCCTCAGAGCACTTCCCTTGGTAGACGCGTTAAATACGCAAATTTGTTCGACGGAATAGGAGTCGCTTTGGTACTTTATAATGCATATGTTCGTAGTAAGGTTGAATACGGTACCATTGTATAGAATCCCTATAAGGAGAAATATATTTTGATGATAGAGAGAATACAGCGCAAATTTGTACGATGGCTATATAAGCAGAATTACGGTTATTGTCCATATCTATATCCGTCCTTATTTGTTACTGGTATGGTGGGTTTGGACACTCTTAAACTTAGGCGGACTATGCAGTTGATAACATTCTACCTAGCAATCATCCATAATAAAATAGATATCCCGACGATATTAAACAGAGTGGGGTTATTGGATCCGAAGTGGCTGGGCTATGATGTGGAGGGGATGGTGGCACCGCGGCGGCGGCAGCACCTTCTTTGGCGACCGCCGGCGCGCACCAGGTGCGGCGCTCACGCGTCCACTACTCGCGCTATACGGCTTATTGGAGATATGCTCGCACATGATTACAAGACTGACTTATTTGCTGATGGCTTTAGGGAACTATGTAATAAAGTCCTTCTATTTTTGACATCCAATTCTGACATATTGTAATATATTAATTTAATCTTAGGTTAGTTAATTTGACAATGACGTTTTGCCTACTCTATTTGACATGTAATCTATTTCCCATGTATTTCTTAATCTATTTGACATGTATATTTTTTAATTTTTTATTTCATTTGGACATGTATCTTATACAATTACTTATTATTCAAAAGTGTAATTTGTAAATTAGCATGCTGGCGTTTTGGGCAAACTATAAGCCAGCATGTACACTGATTTAAAATAAAAAAAGAGATACAACATCTCTACGCAGTGCCATTGAGTCAAGCCGATTGGACAGAACTAGGTCGTTGACGATTCGAGCCCCTGTGCGCTGGATGCGATAAAGTGGAAGGACCTGACATTGGGGAGCCCCTGCCCAGAGATAGGAACAGTATTCCATGGCCGAACCTGCGCCTTGTAAAGTTGCAAGCGGTGTGCCGCCATGAAATACTGTCCCACTCTGCTGAGCACGCCAAGCTTTTGAGAGGCCAATTCGGCCTTTCTCTTCCAAGTGACCACGAAACTACATATCACTCGATATGTCGACACCGAGGATTCCGATACTGGCTGAGGCAACAAGAGGAGTGCCTTGAAACTGAAGAGATACGAAAAAGGAGTTCTTTTTAGCGGTAAACGCGCAAAATTGTGTCTTCTGGGGATTGAACTGGACTGGCGACGTTTTCCCGAGAAATATTGGAACGGCCGGTATATAAAGCATCACCAGTGCTGTCGTCTGCATAGCAGTGTATGTTACCAGATTGCAACATATCATTCATATGCAGAAGAAACAGCGTTGGTGATAGCACGCAGCCTTGTGGAACGCCAACGTTAATGGGCTTGCACCGTCTACTACGACCTTGATGCTCCGATCTGCAAGAAAACTGGTGATCCAATAAATGCTCAGCTCCTGTATTATCGTTTAAGTAATGTTTAGAAGTGAATTCCGCTACGAAAAAGTGGTGAGATTTTGTGTATGAAATGTCATATTATAAAATATTACTAGTTAAAACCGTTAAACAAATGCTCAGATGGTGGTGTGAACCTTAAAATAATGTCTACATAGACGTCTTGTGGTACTATCGCCATCAATTGTCTGCTAGTTTAATATGATAATAATTTACTTGTCTAAGCTTAACCAGATCGAATTTTCTATACGTTTAGTATGTTTTTTATTATAGGAATAGGGTGACAAATGAGCACAAAGTCCACCTGATAGTAAGTGATTGCTGTGACCCATAGACATCTACATTTATCTTCGTTTGCGAATCGAAAAAAATGCAGATACGTTGTCACCCGTGAGGACTAAGATGGAGTGCCTCTTTTCCAGTAAAAAGGGTCTCCGGTTCTCTACACTCACCATACGAAACGCAGCAGTGTTAAACTGCTATTTTACGCTGGTATTCTGCGAGGACGTGGTCCTTCCCCGGTCGAGCCGACCCATTCATGCTACAACTATACTACTTATATAGCTGCAGAATGGCTTTACCACGTTGTTAAAATTTAATATTTAATATTGTGTATAAATTTAATATTCATATTATGTAGCCTTAAGACTTAAACCACATAACTTAGCGTAATAACACACCATATGTACCATAGAAGCCTCTGATTCTGACGTCACGAGATAACTGCGACCACTGTCCTCTATCAATTGGAAATTATTACTAAATTGTATCACAGCGAAACGGTAGCAAGGTTTTATCGTCAAAGATACGAAATTTCCTTTGATTAATTTTAATGATTACTGAGAACCATACAATACATTATAAAAGGAGTAGAAAGTTTGTAAGGACTCAAGTAAGACAAATATTAAATCTGTCAATGCCTATTCAGTATTAGGAACCGATGTAAATCTGTACAAAGAGGATTAACTCGAACAAATGAAATAGATTTGCAAGTTTTCCAGTTTATCCATTAACAAAATGTTGACTTTACAAATTTTAGCTTTCTTACCTTTAAAAGTGTTCTTTACCCTCGGTTAAACAGTGGTTTGTAAAATGTTTTAATTTCAATTTAAGTTTTTATATTTATATGACTTCTTTTATGAAACAGACCGAATTTTTTAATTAGTATCAATTTTTGTCATCAATTGGAACAACTCATTTTGTAAGTCTAAACAGTCTATTATCCATCCTCGAAGATTTTGAAAAAACAAAACCGCAAATTTTTAATTTCCATTAGTTTATAATTTTTTTCTGACATTTCTCAGTGATAATTTTATAATGCATTATACTTATTGCAATAATTGAGATCCTATTGAGCTACTATTACCGCTACATCCCATTGAACATAGGCCAGAATAAAGGCCTTCTCCATAGATTGCCTCATAATGGGGATTTTTCCATAGTTGCCACGCTTGGCCAGCGGGTTGGCAACCGCAGTTTTTTAACTTTTTGATGATAATAGGAAGACGCTCAACTCTTGCTTCATTTTTTCTTTGTCACCTCTTACGACACTTATGGAATGATATAGGGTAGTGGATATTTTTACAGCGCCACTACACGTTCACAGTTTTACGGTCACGTTTAATTAATTTTTATCTAAATCATATAATGTAAACATTAGCTGATAGAGTGTGTCATACACAAATGACCCACCGCAGAAGAAGACAAAAACTCTCCGATCACACTTAATCTCATGGCTATAAGACGGGAAATGAAGCTGCAGTCTTCAGTAGATTTGACAGCATACAGGCAACTGAACCGACAGATCTCCAAATGTATGCGGCGGGACTTACGCAACTTTAATACTGCTCATAGTTTGAAGTGGTGATACGTAAAAGTTTTGCGATTTTGTGTATTGAATGTTTGCGCATGTAAGCTATTAGTGGGAATGATGAAACAACTGCTCCGATAGAAATGTGAACCTCAAGATAATGTGTCTACTGAGACGCCATGAGATATTGTCGTCATCGTCTGTCTGCTGGTTCAAGCTGCCGTCAAAATCGCCCAAAAACCAATCAATGTAATGCATCAACATACTGTGAAGAAGTTTTTAAACAAAAAATCTATAAAAACGAAGATCCCGAATGAAATGAAAACATGGCTTAAAGGACAAGCATCCAAGCCAACAATCTTATTAAAAATAAAATAAAAAATTTGGAAAAATAGTTTTAGAGGAGTTAGAAGAAAGAATGCACCGGAGTCACGGCTACGCTACGCTCCGCCCTTTACTACTGTTATACTGAAGACACAAGGTTGCGCGTTTACCGCTAAAAAGCACCCCTTTGTTGTATCTCCTCAGTTTCAAAGCAGTTCTCTTCGCTGCCTCAGCTAGCATCGGAATTCTTGGCGTCGACATATCGAGTAGTATGCATTTTCGTGGTCACTTGGAAGGGAAGGCCATATTGGCCTCTATAAAGCTTGGCGTGCTCAGCAGAGCGAGACAGTATTTCATGCCGGCACATCGCTTGCAACTTTACAAAGCGCAAGTTCGGCCCCACATGGAATATTGTTCTCATCTCTGGGCCGGGACACCCCAGTGCCAGCTCCTTCCACTTGACCGCATCCAACGCAGAGATGTTTGAATCGTCGACGACCGAGTTCTTTCCCATCAGCTCGATACACTGGCACTGCGTAGAGATGTTGCTTCTCTTTGCGTATTTTATCGCATCTATCACGGGGAGTGCTCTGAGGAATTGTTTGGACTAATTCCAATCGTTCAATTTCACAGATGGTATGTATATACAATCTGGATGATTGGCGGTCCACCACTGTGCGATTTAGAAGAAGTTTTCGCCCTCGCACAACTTCCTTGTGGAATCGATTTCCACCAGCGATTTTTCCGGACCGATACGACTTAGGAACCTTCAAGAAAACAGCTTACACCTTTCCAAAAGGCCGGCAACGCATCTGCAATTCCCCTGGTTTTGCGGTTGTTCATGGGTGGCGGTAGTCACTTACCATCAGATGAGCCGCATGCTCGTTTGCCCCCTCTTCTATAAAAAAAATTACCAAGATAAATTCCCGAACGCTCGACATCCAGCTGACTCTCGTCTGATAACAGCAGCATTTCAGCGAATATTGGAAAATCGGCCCATTGCTCTGGTAGCGGCAGGAGGTGGAAGTCAAGTGGCTGTTCGCTCAGAGGAGCGCATTTTAGATGTCGTTCGGCGGAATCTGAACCTAGGTACACGAAGTATCGCTAAATTGTTAAGGCGTCGGAATGAAACAAGTGTGTCATACTGTACAGTTCACAAAGTGTTAAAGCGTAACCGAATGCGCCCATACAAAGTGTACAAAGTGCAAGCTTTAGTTCCCGGCAATCACGACCGCCGGCGAGTTTACTGCCGTTGGTTATTAAACCAGCAACAACGTGAGGATTTAGAGCGGTAAGCTATTTCATACCAAATTTTTTTAAGTAACTTAGTACTGAACTGATTTGAATAATAATATAAGTCCACTACTATCTGGCGATGGCGAAACCACTCTTGCTCTTTCTAACCGAGGCATATGTGTCCTCTCCGACTGATACTTCGTATCTCTCTTACCCGGGGTACAAATTAGAACACTCATTTGTGCTCCAGGCTAGAGTTTGCGCATACGTCAGAGAGGGCATCTGTTTTCGATGCCTCGGCAGTCACGAAGGTACGGACTTATCCAACGAACCATCCCCGCGTCTATGGGTGCCATATCAGTTATGCCGACACAGACAAACTCATCAACCACGTCCGAATGGCTACAGACTCCGTGCTACAACAGGTCCCATCCGCAGAGATTGTGATATTCGGTGATTTTTATGCCCACTACGCTGAATGACTTCGTTATCGTTTAATCGATCATGCGGGTAGATATGTTTATGACTTTACCTTGACATACTCGTATGATCTAACACAACTGTTTACTTAGGCTACACGGATCCCAGATGTGGAGGATCTTTTCCTGTTGGATCTTCTGTTGACCTCTCGTCCGGAAGGATATCAGGTCTCCGTCTATGCCCGTCTTGGAACTTCGAACCAGTGTCTGATCCGGAGTACGGTGCCACTCACGCTCCCATCGCGGTTGCGTTCTGCAGGTTGCCGTCGTTTTTGGCCCTATAGGTCAGTCTAATGGGACAGAATGCGGTCTTCTTTTGCAACCTACCCTTGGGGGCGGGCTTGTTTCTCGCCGGATGATCCTAAAGTGGTATAAAAGCTTTTAGAAAAATTTACTTCTCAAATATCCGCGTTATAAAATAAAATGATATGTCTTACCTAGTATGAAGAGCGCCTCCCGCCCTCCCTCAATTGCGTGCACTATCCCCGTCACCACTAATCCCAGCACCGCTACTCCCAACACCACTACACTAGGCAATACCCACCACTAACGACAATACGACACGTGTTTCGCCTCTACACGAGGCATCATCAGGTGATATAGACTCTACGGTGGCTAACTGCTAAGTGAGCGGCGAGCCAAAACTACGGCCTTTTATACAGACCGATGACGCAACCGCTCTCTACTTAAGGAGCGAGCGATTGCGTCATGCGACAAAAACATGCGACTAATCACCGCCGGACTTACGCAGCCGCTTGTAAAATTAAAAACAAACCGCCGCGCAATGACCGCCTACCCTCCAACCACGCAAATAATTGCTAATCACCGTGAGGGTAATAAACGACTATATTGCGAGACTCTCTATTATTAGAGAGCAGGCTTACAGATATTTAATAGAGGTGAGTTAGTAACATTTGTTTGTTCATTCTGCAGTGCAACGGTACTATTATTACTTTTTAATATCTCTAACTGTTCCAGCACACACAGCCGCAGCCCTTTATTACACGTATGTAAGACTTTAAAGGAGTGGTCGTTGGCTAGGTTGTGTCCAGTGTCCAAAAGATGTTTGGCAAAATGGGATTTATCGGGATTGCAATTCCTGTACGCGGCTAAATGCTCTTTATAACGTGTCTCGAAATTGCGACCAGTCTGACCCACGTAAACGGCATGGCATTCGTCACAAACAAGTTTGTAAACACCTGACTTTTGACGAATATCCAACGTATCTTTATTATTACAGATATTTCTAAGGGATTTAATTAATGGGACAGTGAACAAAGGGTTAATGTAACAATGAAAAGCGGCTGCTTTATGTTGCCACGGATGACACGATGACGCGGGGTGACCGTGTCGGTATGAGTTGGCTTTAGATAAATTTGGAAAACATGTGACGATTCTTTTCTTGTTATTGTTAAGTCGAGAAAATTAAAGGAACAATCTTGTTCCAATTCAAGTTTAAATTTAATTTTGTCATGGACTCTATTTATTTTATTGAGGAAAACATCCAGTTGTCTCCTTGTGCCAGTCCAGCAAATAATTATGTCGTCTACATATCGATAGTGATATATTTTGATTGACAACTATATGTTGTTTTTCGAAATTATCCATGAAAATGTCCGCCATAAGGGGACTTAGAGGGGAACCCATAGCTAACCCTTCTTTTTGTAGATAGAAACGGTTATTAAACCGGAAATAGTTAGGTTTCATACAGAGAGAGGTTAAGTTAAGAAGATCATTTGTTTCCCCGGGATGTAGACGATGTTTATCAAAGAGATCTGCGCAAACAGTCAGGGGATGGGACATTTGTGAAAAGACTATCAACGTCTAAAGATAACAATATGGAATTTAGGGTGAGTAAAAAGGTTATATATATTGTGTATAGTATAGTCTGCTTATCGACAGATGGTATTGTTTGATTTATGTTCGCGCTATTAAATGTATTACTACCGTTGTACTTAGTTAGATGCTTATGTATGTCAATTGAGTTTAAAATTCGAGTGAATATACGAGTTGTGTTTACGTGAGAGTGTATCATTTCTAACATTGGTGCCGAAACCAGGGAAAAGAGAAGAAGAACCAAAGTGAACTGTGAAGTGCTAATAAGTGGTGAGAATAGTGCAAAGTAAACGAAATTGGACTTTAAAACCGTGAGTAAATAAACTTGTTAGATATCAGTGAATTAGAAGACAATCTTAGGAAAATACTTGGACTTGTAAAAATTTCGTGAGTACGTTCTGTGGACTTAGAAAAAACTAGTGTTATTTTAGACTTGTAAAAATTTCGTTATTTTATTCTATACATTTAGAAAATTCTCAGAGCCAGTGTGGACTTGTGAAAATTTTGTGATTTGTTACTATAGACTTAGAAAGTTTTACATATTATGGACTTGTATAATTTTAAATGTCACATTTATTTTGAACTGTTTATTGAGTTGAACTTCAGGATTGTTATAAATTACTAATTCGAAAGACTTTTAAAGGCAATTTACTCTAAATTTAATAAAATAAAATGGAGAGATTAATCAAAGGGCAACAAGAATTGTTTGAACAATTAAGAAAAGCCGAGCGCAATCTTAAGAAGGCGAACCATGAGGTTCGGGCAAAATCTAGTTATCTGATAGCAAGAATGGAAGCGTTAAACAAGTTGGAAGAAGCTTTCAACCAGAATCATCTTGAAATAGTTGCCATAGCAACGGAGGAGCAAATGGAAACGTTACAATATTTTCAAGATGACTTACAGGATAGCTTTCAAGAATCTTTTATACAATACAAAGCTTTGTTAAAGGAATATCTAGATTATACCAATCAAAACACGACTATACATGCGATAGACGCAAATGAAAATGCATCAAACAAAAATCAAGGAAACTCTGAGGTGCAATTACCTAGAATTCAATTTTTTCAATTCAAAATTATTTTCTCAGGAAAATACACCGAGTGGCAATCTTTTTATGATATGTTTGTCTCGTTAATACATGAAAATTATACACTATCAGCTGTTCAGAAATTGCATTACTTAAAATCGAGTTTGTCTGGAGAACCTGAAGTGCTTCTGAGGAATTTTGCTACTACATCAGCTAATTACAAAGAAGCATGGGAGCAATTAACTAAACGTTATAATAACAAAAGGTATAACTGCAATGCTATAATGAAGACATTATTTGGACAAAAGAATATACAACACGAATCTGCGAATTCCATTAGACATTTGTTAGACACAACAACTTCTTGCCTAAAGGCTCTTAATAATCTCAATATTGATACGGAACAATGGGATGCAGTTATAATTCATTTGGTAGTGTCAAAGTTGGATCATGAGTCGCACCGACAGTGGTAAAATTATATAAGTACCGCACCAGATGAATTACCTAAATGGTCTCAGTTAGAACAATTTTTAGAAACGAGATTTAGAACTTTGGAGATGATCGATACAAGTAAGCAAACTACAAGCAATAAGATGACCATACAATCAAAAGGTTTAAATCAAGCGGTAAAAGCTAAGGCATTTCATTCAGCTTTGAATGTAAAACAGAGTTCATCTGAACAGAATTGCGCGATGTGTAATGGTTCACATTTTATTTATTACTGTACTCAATTTAAAAAGCAACCAGTTCTTGAGAGACAAAATATTGCACAAACTAAAAGGCTTTGTTTCAACTGTCTAGCACCTACGCATCCTGTATACAAATGTCATCAAAATACTTCTTGCCGCAAGTGTGGTAAAAAACATCACACTTTGCTTCATTTTGAAAAAGGGGATAAAGAAGCTTTTAACATATTAAAACAAAATGATTCATCTAAAGGAGAACCTCAACAATGTAATAGTGAAGAAACTTCTACAATGAACGAGAGGAACATAGTAGCTAATTTTTCGAGACAAGATTTTAAAAATTATAATGTATTGTTAGCGACTGCTGTTGTAAAATCTAATTCTAGAAATGGTTCTTATGTGATTAGAGCGTTGCTTGATCAAGGCTCGCAAGCTTCTTTTGTTAGTGAAGATACTGTACAATTATTAGGTCTTAAGCGTACAAATGTAAATGGTAAGGTGTCAGGTTTGGGAGATGGTCAAATGGTGATTAAACATGCGGTTAGTTTTGAAGTTGAGTCGCGTTACGTACCTGGGAAATTTATATGCGTCAATGCGTATGTATTAAAATGGTCAGGTCATGAAGTACGTATACCTGATTGGTTAGAATTAAAAACATTACCTCTTGCCGATCCTGGATTTGCATCACCAGGAAAGGTTGACGTATTACTCGGTGCTGACGTATATGGAGAAATATTGCTAAGTGGAATTAAGAAGAGTCCATATGGAAATCTAATAGCACAAAACACGTTGTTTGGGTGGATTTTGTCAGGTAAAGTAATACCCGAGTTGAATAGCGAGAATATTATTACTTTACATGTTCAAATAAGAGAGGATGAGATACTGAAAAAATTTTGGGAAATGGAGAACGAACCTAATAGTATCGAGAAAAAATTAACAGCAGAGGAAAATTTTTGTGAAAAGTTATACAAAGAAACTACTTTAAGGCGTGAAGACGGTAAATTTATAGTAAGATTACCTTTTAAAACAGTTGACCCGCAGTGTCAACATGGTCAGTCATTTGATATTGCTGTTAACAAATTATATTCATTAGAGCGAAGATTGTGTAAAAACCCTACACTTTATAACGAGTATATTAACGTTTTACAGGAATATGTAACGTTGGGCCATATGAAGGTAGTTAATCGTGATGATGTTAACAATTCTAAAGCCGTGTATCTTCCTCACCATGCAGTTGTGAGAGAAGATAAAGAGACAACGAAGGTTAGAGTCGTCTTCAATGCTTCTAGTAAGGGTGTAAATAACGTGTCTCTTAATGATGATTTACTTGTTGGTCCTAAACTCCAACAAGACTTACGACACTTATTACTACGATGGCGAAAACATCCCATTGGTATTGTTGCCGACCTAGTGAAAATGTATCGGCAGGTATATGTGCACGAAGACGACACTAACTTTCAGAGGATATTATGGAGAACTAAACCTGAGTTACCAGTTCAGCACTATAAACTGCTAACATTAACCTTTGGCACTGCATGTGCACCTTATCTTGCAGTAAAAACCTTACAAACATTAGCAGAATTAGAAAAAGACAAATATCCGTTGGCAGCTCAGATAACACAAAGAGATTACTATGTTGACGATTTAATGACAGGTTGCGAAACTGAGAAAGAAGCACTACACATTTACGAAGAAATGTGTAAGCTGATGGGAGCTGGTGGATTTGAACTGCAAAAGTGGAGTAGCAATAGCCAATTATTTCTAAATCACATTAAGAAAAATAATTTGAACACTGAAAATTCCGTAACGATTAAGGTTGATAATATGATGAAAGTATTAGGTATTTGTTGGAATAGATGCACAGATAATTTTGAGTAGGTAATAAATTTAACTGACCCAGAAGAATATGTAACAAAACGGAAAGTTTTATCGGATGTTGCCAGGCTCTATGATCCTATAGGATGGATTGCCCCAGTAATAATTACTGCTAAGATTTTAATTCAGAAATTATGGAAAGCATGCCTTGACTGGGATGAGAAATTGCCTGAAAACCTTTTGTCTGAGTGGTTAACCTTTAGATACGAGTTAGCAAACATCAAAACTATTTCTATACCACGGTGGCTTGGTTCAAAAAAGGGGTCTAAATTAGAACTTCACGCATTCTCAGATGCATCAAGTGTAGCCTATGCAGCTGCAATTTATCTCAGAGTGGTGGACGATAATAATAAAGTACACGTGAAGCTTATTACTGCCAAGACTAAGGTTGCACCAATAGAAAAGGAGGTCACCATACCCCGCTTGGAACTTTGCGGAGCAACTCTAGCTGCCAAATTATTAAACGAGGTTTCGCAAGTAATGGACATACCTAAAGTAGACTTATATGCGTGGACAGACTCAACTGTAGTATTAGCTTGGCTACGTGGACCTGTTAGTCGATGGACTACTTATGTAAGTAACAGGGTGTCCCACATTCTCACAATTATGGATGTTGAACAGTGGGGACATGTATCAACTAACTTTAATCCCGCTGACTGTGCGTCAAGGGGACTAAAACCGACAGAATTAAAGAGTCACGAATTGTGGTGGTACGGTCCTGGTTTGCTATCAAAACAAATCGTTCGTATTGAAAGACCTGAGTTATCGGACATTCATGAAGAAGAACGAATAAAATCGTTTGTTGTTGAAGAAAGGCGATGTTCAAACTTAACTAAGCTATTGAAAGTTATTTCGTTATGTCGCAGATTTCTGAAAATAAAGTTGCCGCCACATGAAAGGAAAGCATTTCCAAAATTTGCTACAACTGACGAGATGAATCAAACACTGCAACTTTGCATTAAACAAGTTCAAGAATGTGAATTCGCGGAAGAAATAAATTCTTTGACATTAAAAGGTTGTGTAGCAAATCGTAGCGTGTTACGCACTCTTTATCCCTTTTTAGACAAAAATGGGATCTTAAGAGTAGGTGGGCGCCTAAGTCAAGCTAATGTAAGTTATGATCAAAAGAATCCAATAATTTTGCCTGCTGAGAATCATCTTAGCCTGTTAATAGTTGCTGATGCTCATACAAAGACTCTTCATGGTGGTCCACAACTGATGATGAGTTTCTTGAGATCCAAATATTGGATATTGAGAGCACGTAATATGGTTAAAAAGTATTACAGAAGTTGTGTCGTATGTTTAAGGTACTCTAAAGCAGCGGCTACACAATTAATGAGTCAATTACCGGAGGTTAGGTTAAAACCGAGCAGACCTTTCAAAAGTTCAGGAGTGGATTATGCAGGTCCAATTAATATCCGATTCTCTCCAGGCCGTGGATCAAAATCCTACAAGGGATACATTTGTTTGTTCGTTTGTATGGTAACTCGTGCGATCCATTTAGAAGCGGTATCTGATTTAACAGCCAAAGGCTTTATTGCTGCATTTAGAAGGTTTGTTGCACGTAGAGGTCATTGCCAAAATCTTTTTAGTGATAACGGCACGAACTTTGTGGGAGCTAACAAAATGTTGTGTAAAATGTTTGATAATGCTAAATCTGAACTACATAATGAAATAGCTAAATTATTAACTTTGGAGTCAACAAATTTTATACCACCAAACGCACCTAATTTTGGAGGAATTTGGGAGGCAGGTGTACGATGTGCTAAAGCTCATTTGAAACGAGTTGTAGGGGACAATACCTTAACATTTGAAGAGATTTCTACTATGCTGACGCAAATCGAGGCCTGTTTAAATTCGCGACCATTGAGCATTCTTAGTGACAATCCAAATGACCCTCTCCCATTAACACCTGGTCATTTTTTAATAGGGGAGCCAATGTTAAATATTAACGATGTAGATTACTCTGATCAAAATGTGAGGGGCTTAGATAGGTGGAAAATTATTCAAAAAATGGTTAATTCATTTTGGAAAAGGTGGTTTAAAGAATTTTTAAGTAATTTAAATCACAGAAATAAGTGGTGTACTAAAAAACCTGAAATTGATATTGGAGATGTAGTGGTGATAAGAGATGATAATATACCACCTGCCAAATGGATTTTAGGTAAAGTAATAAAAAAACATGCCGGACCTGATAATGTGACTCGAGTCGTTAGTGTTAAATGTAAGGGAGGGTATTTAAAACGCCCTGTTAGTAAGCTTTGTGTATTGACTAAGTCATAAATATTCAAATCCCACTGTTACGGTGGGCGGCTTGTTTCTTTAGTTGTGAAGTATTTGTTAGGAGTATGTAGATTTTTTTTGAAGGACAAGTCCTTGGTGTGCGTAATGAGTAAAAAGGTTATATATATTGTGTATAGTATAGTCTGCTTATCGACAGATGGCATTGTTTGATTTATGTTCGCGCTATTAAATATATTACTACCGTTGTACTTAGTTAGATGCTTATGTATGTCAATTGAGTTTAAAATTCGAGTAAATATACGAGTTGTGTTTACGTGAGAGTGTATCATTTCTAACATAGGGGAATACGAATATCTTTAATTTTGGAAATGAGATCTAAGCCATTTTTTAGGCTGTAAGTGGGGTTGAATCCAGATTCCTCTCGAAGGAGGAAGTTTAATTTTTTAGCAAGGAAATAAGCTGGTGCACCAATATATGAGACAACTGGATGAATAGGAACATGTTCTTTATGTATTTTTGGTAACCCATATAAAATGGATGCGTGAGGATTCATTGGAACAAGACTGCTCCGAGACAAGTTGTGATCGGTAAAAACATATAATGACTGTTGTATACATAACTTAATATCCGAAGTAATTTTTTTGGTTGGGTCAGACTCCAATAGCTCAAAGTCATCACCTTGGATAACATCGTTAACTTTCTGGCTGTACCTACTACTCTCCATAATAAGAACAGTATTGCCTTTATCGGCTTTAGTAATAATAAGGTCGTTTTCCCTTATTCTTTGCTTTAGGGACTTAAAAACAGGGAACTCAGGATTGAAATGGGAAGACGCGGGCACAGCCCGAATTTCATTAGCTACCAAGCTTTTAACGATGTTATCTTTCTTCCGATCACAACAGCAATCTCCGCGTCAACAGCCATAGTCTCTAACGATTTTTGGGAGACCGAAGGTGTTAAATTATACTTTAGGCCAGGTAAAAGGGACAACTCATCTGTTGGAAACTGGACATCGGAAAGATTTTTAACTCGGGGATAAAATTGGTGATATTCTGTATGTATGTCGTTATTACGATTACGTTATTTAAATATTATGTAATTTATATGAAAGTTCAGAGTATAATACTTTAAGGTGGATTTTTAAATTATCTCTATTGCAAAACCAACGACGACACTCCTCATTAAGCCAAATGTTCTGAGCTTAAGAAATAACAATACTGGCCGCTCGACTATTTGTGCCGAAACGTATTTGAATATAATTGGGAATAACATGAAGTTGTTTGCACTGCTGATTGAACCAAACATTTTGGGCAGCAATACGATGGAGTTTTGTTAATTTGACATAGAGTCTTGCCTGGTCGGCCGTGCTAGCCTTTTTAATATAATTAATAGAATCAGGCGTTACTTTATATAAAAGCTTTTAGAAAAATTTACTTCGCAAATATCCGCGTTATAAAATAAAATGATGTGTCTTACCTAGTATGAACATCACCTCCCGCCCACCCTCAATTGCGTGCACTATCCCCGTCACCACTAATCCCAGCACCGCTACTCCCAACACCACTACACTAGGCAAGACACACAAGAGCCTGGGATGATGCATCACCTTCTCGGAATGCAAGCAACAGCACTCTTAAAAAAATTGTCTCAGGGCAATGTTTGGTGCCAAACAAACAGACAATTGCAGACCTCTGTTTGTAAAATTAATAATCCTAAATATACCCTCATTTACATACACCAAGCCTGCTTATTTATCAAAAGTAGTTTACATTATTTTAACTCGCACATTGCTAAGCACCCGAGGCAAACAAAGAATAATGTTACTGTTATACCATTTCACACATCTAGGACAGCCTTTTCTCAAAAATAAATTTATGAATTAGGACAAAAAATATATAAATATTAACCTGACAGATTAAAAGATTTACAAATGAAAAAAAATTAAGTACAAATTATTAGAATTATTGACTGAAAGATGAAAGATATTGGCTTAAAATAATATTTGAGCTACAAACTTACATTCTAAATTAATTGACATTTCAAATATTTTCTGTATTATGTTTTAGGCTTTCAGAGAAATTGTGCAATTGGATCACCAGTTTTTTGGCTGATCGGGGCATAAAGATCGTAGTAGACGGTGCATGCTCCGATTACAAGCCTATTAACGCCGCAAGGCTGCGTGCTATTACCAACGCTGTTTCTTCTGCGTATCAATTATATGTTGTAAACCAGTAACAATCGTTGATATGCGAACGTGACCATGGACACCAGCCGTGCCGTTATTTTTCGGAAAAACGTAGCCAAAGTCTCGGATTGCGGGCGATTAAATCTAGCCCAGTTCAAACTCCAGAAGCCACAAATTTGTGCGTTTATCGCTAAAATGAACCCCTTTGTTGTATTTCCTCAGTTTTAGGGCACTCCTCTTGTTGCTTCAGTCAGTATCAGCATCCTCGGCGATGATATATCGAATGACGTACAGTTTCGTGGTCACTTGGAAAAGAAGGCCAAAGTGGTCTTATAAAGTTTGGTATGCTCAGTAGAGCGGGACAATATTTCTTGCCGGCACACCGCCTGCCACTTTACAGGGCGCAGGTTCGGCCGCACATGGAATACTGTTCCCATCTCTGGGCCAGGGCTCCCCAGTGCCAGCTCCTTCCATTTGATCGCATATAACGCAGAACAGTTCGAATCGTCAGCAACCGAGCGCTTTCTGAGCGGCTTGACTCACTTTCATTGCGAAGAGTAGTTGCATCTCTTTGCCTATTCTATTGTATCTACCATGGGGAGTTCTCAGAGGAATTGTTTAGATTAATTCCAGCCGCTCAATTTTACCATCGCACATCCTGACAGAACTTAAAATATCATCCATACCATTTGGATGATTGGCAGTTCACTGCAAGATCTAAAATTTGGTTCAAGTTTTGGGTTCAAAAAAGAGTGTCTTGCAATTTGAGCACTGTAACGGCCCAACCTAATTAACCGCCGAACTACTCCCATGCTGCCATTCTTAACATCACTCGTGTACCCACACCTAACTTTATGTGTGATACTAGAACTCTTGCGTTACATGAGTCCCCTGAAATAGCAGCTGGTAGAGGTTTCTGTCCATAGTTTTTTGGTTCCTTAGACTCATATAGTGCATTTATCACGTACAATTTCATTGTTAGTTTTGTTAATATAGTCTGATTGTATATGTTGACAAGTTATAAGTTGGAATATATCCGAACAGTTTCCCCATCGGCAAAGTTTCCCTTTAGAGGAACACAAGTCCTCTCCAAAAGTAGCTCATACTGTTTCATGCCTCGTACAAGTAAATTGTTGAGTAGTTAGAAAGATACACAGATATTAAGACAGTAGGAACATTACTGTCTATGTTTTAATTCTCTAAAAGTCTAAAATAAAAAATATTGACAGATATAAAAGTTGTAATCGAAAAACGATTAAATAAAATTTTTAAAAATCCTCGACTAAAAGGAAGTAAGAAACGAAAGATAAAAATAAAAAGCGTTTCTAAAAGAGTTGATTTGTAGCAAGGTTAGTCATAATAAGCAACTAATTATGACTTGCCATAGTCTACCTTCTGTACTTACCTATTTATTTGTCGTAGCGATAGACAAAATAATATCAAATATTAGGTAATATTTTTTTTCCCAATTTAATTTAGAATAGTTAAGAGACGCAGAAATTTATATTAATTAAAGATTATATTTATTTACATAACCATCATAACTTCAATTAGTCACAAACTCATAAAAATGAAAAATTTTAGTTCATTTCAGGGCAGAGAATGGCAGCCCCGACGTACCCTCGAGAATGAAGGAGAAGAGATGAAGAAGAAAAAGAACCACGAAGTGCAATGGCTACTTATCATTAACATCAGTCCGTATCAGTATCAGTATTTTTATTTATAACAAAACTTAAGCTTAAAGAAAGTTATATATTATTTTTGAGTCGACTGCCCGGTTTCTGAATTTCCTAGTTATCTTCCCATTAGCTATTGATTCAATAAAGTTATCTATAGAATAAACGTCGGTTAACTGTCACTGCGTTTCTGAATACGCAACGAATCGTTCAACAACTATGAAACCATTAACAAGTACCATAATTTGCCGCTAGATGGGTCTGTTTAAGACATCGAGTCTAAAATTGATTTTTAATTTCAATTCTTCATTTATACTAGTATTATTTATAAAATATATTTTTTGAGGCTAAATAAGACGATATGCAGTTTTAGTAATAAAATATGATAATTCCATATTTATCAGAAATCTGTATGAATGACATCATTGTATTGTCAAATTGTTAAAAAAGAAAACATCAAACTCATTGCTTTTATTCGAATGTATGGTTTTATTTTTCATAACTTTCTGATTTTAAGTTTAGTGGTATTTACTATCGTTTTTGCATTATCCAAAACATTATGGAATCTGGAAAACGTAGTAAATTTTTTTCTGAAAGAGAGAATAGTACTCGTATTCATTGCACTTCTATTAATAATTATTTTATCCCTTGAATACTTTAGTATTTAGCGCCCACTGGCAATTTATTTTAATAATAACACGTTATAACCTAAAAATTGATGTAGTTTGCTTAAAATTTGTTGCCGTTTGCGATAAACGGCACATATTGGCCAGTTAAATTAAACTTAGCTTAAACGGAGTTTATCTTACGTAGCGATGTTCGGAAACGCACTTTCACAAGTTATCGAACCAATAGCGCTAACGAATAGATAAACTGCCGATAAAAGTACCTCAGGAACCGAGCATAAATCATCTTCGTAAGCCTTTGTTAAACTAAACTTTATGTTAGTTAGTGGCCGTTATCGCTAAAAGGTTAAAGTGCACTCCTGTGTACACTAACTTGAAAACAGATGCTAAACACAAATAAATCAACGTGTTCACAACGAAACTGCAATTCAACTTAATTCTTCTAAGATCTTGTGGCATTATGAACAGCTTGTAAGCATGGCTGAAGCCGTCCTTCGCGTGAACATTCAACATAATGAGCGCGCTCACCTATTTAGTAGGATTTACAGTATTTAGAAGAATAGGCTGTGTTGCAAATATATTTAAAATATGTTGAATAAGTCATACATGTAGTTATTTTTTATCACTTCGACTTCATGTCTTAGTGTGTCTTTATATGTTAGTTACGCGACATCTTTGACAATTTAATAAATTGGTTACACATAAAAGATAGTCCCATTTAAAATTGAAACAAAATTTAAATAGGGATTGATGTTTTTAATATAACTGTATTAGACAACTAATAATTAGTCCTCTCAAAATGATAACAAAATTAAACTTTTAATAAAAATTTATAAAGCAAAAATTAAAGGCACCCAGGCTACATTTTTGATACACGGAAGCTATTATTTGGAAACTGTTTTATTTTTCGTAGGTCTTTGAAATCCGAATTTTCCTTTCTATTAGTAGTTTAGTTTTATATCTATAAATAATCAAATATAAATAATAATTTAAAGTATAAATTTATCAACAACTTTTTGTACTATCTCTGTGAACGTTTAATTAGGTATACGTGGTACTGTGCAGTTTGGAGCATGGACTTTGGCTGGTAATAATTAATAAACTTATCCAACCAGTGCACAACACAAGTTCGTGTACATACTCGTATTGTAAGCACAGATGTGACTAACGGCATTCCAAAATGTATACGAGTAGTTTCTTATGGCTGTGCACTCAATAATATAATATAATAAAAACCGTAGGTACTTACTGGCCTTGTATAGAACGGAAAGATGCCGCCCGGATATCCTCTTGGAGTCAAAAGAGTTCCAATTATTCAATAATTTTGTTACTGTATCGGCATCTAGTATATAAAGTCTATTGTTAGCACTCCATCAAGCCCCCAGGTAATTCTGCAGAACAGTACAAAAGTCCTAGGATAAGTGCCAAACTATTTTTATTTAAGGTGAAAATAAAAGTGACTGCCTACACGTCTTACTGCTGGGCACATGCTCATTACTGAGAGGGTTTTAGGGCAAGGAAATGTCCGCCGCGCTGCCACAATGCGTGTTGGCGAACTACACATGTCTTCGAAATATTTTTTTCTTAATTCTAAGACATGCAGGTTTCCTCACGATGTTTTCCTTCACCGCCGAGCACCTGGTATATCAGCAATTAAAATTGCAATTATCAATTTCATTGGTGCCGGCGGGGATCGAACCCGGGTCGCTCGCGTACTGTGAAATTTACAGCGAGCGCTTAGCCTCTTAGCTACCATGGCTCTATTATATATACTAGCTTTATTTTATTACTGTATATTAATATTATTTAGTTATTTTTTAATTATATCCACTTACTACTATCATTACAGGATTGCTAATACGACAGATAAGTCATACGTTAGATATCATAGGTCTATAAACTAAAATATAGAAATAACAAGGTAGCCTTTGTGAACTCGTTCAGAGAACATCCGAATAAATTAATGCGCTCAGCCACTACATTAAGCGTGTGTAGTGCGCGGGTGAGCGGCGCCTCGCGTAATAATTTGGTTCGGCAAATTTTAGTTTAATTTGGCGTGCGGCATTTCCAGCAATCGTACTCGTCACCGCCGTTCGGTACTTCGATCTGGCAGGCACGCACGAATTATACTTGTCTTCATTTGGAGCCCCAATCACAGAGTTGCAATCCAAATGACCTTTTACCATCGCTTCATACAAGGCCTTTATTGCGCTAATATTAGTGAACCGGTTCGATTGTCTCGGGACAAAACCGAGATTGCGGTATGCCCTCTTGTAGATTTCAGTAATGTGTTCTCGAAACTTTAAATCACTTGTGAAGCGACCACCCAGATATTTCACGCGCTGCAGCTGCTGTCTCTCCATGTGGTACGGGTAATGGTGCGGAACACGTGCTCGTCTAAATGACAATGTAGAATATTTTACCAAGTTTATTATCCCGACTCCACTTCATGACCTCATTTATATCCCGCTGCAGTCTAGCATGGTCTAAGGTATCTCTTGGCAAAGGCTTTTTTTTCTGAATGTGTATGCTGTTGGCCCTGCAGCCTTGACAGCTTCGTCTAATTAGGTTCGTAAGTGAGTACTTACGAACTATTGAGTGCAACGATTGTGCCGTCGGCGAGGCGCTTCGCCGACTGCAGTCCCGAGGCACCCCAACCCCTGCTTTCGGAGTGAGGCTCCTCGAGCTAGGGGGGGCTCGATGCGATTCAAGGGATCAGAAGGAGGTACGAACCTCGGCTTGAATCGCTATCGCAATTTTATTAACGAGTCGCAAAAAGTTAGAAACGCCCCGTATCACGGGAGTTAAACCTCGTGTACAGAGTGTGTCTGTGACGTCGCATTCGCCGGCGATTGCGGTGTGCCCTAATGTTCTGTACTAGAGTAGTGTCTGAGTGTGTGTATTGGCAAAGGCATGTTGATTCCTTGATCTTCTCCGTCAATTCGTTTATCATCATCATCATCATTACAGCCCTTCACAAGTCCACTGCTGAACATAGGCCTCCCCCAAAGAATGCCACAAAGCACGGTCCTGAGCCACCTGCATCCATCGACTTCCTGCAAATCTTACCAGGTCGTCACTCCATCTAGTGGGGGGACGCCCTACACTTCGCCTGCCGGTACGAGGCTGCCACTCGAGAACCTTTCTTCCCCATCGGTTGTCGGTTCTTCGAGCCATATGGCCGGCCCATTGCCACTTCAGCTTACTAATCCGTTGGGCTATGTCGGTCACTCTGGTTATACTGCGGATATCCTCATTTCTGAGTTTATCACGCAGAGAAACTCCGAGCATAGCCCTCTCCATAGCTCGCTGAGCGACCTTGAGCTTCCTCATCCGGCCAGCAGTGAAGGACCACGTCTCAGTTCCGTATGTCATCACTGGCAACACGCACTGGGTGTACAGTCTCGTTTTCAAGTTTTGAGGTATACCTGACGAGAAGATGTGCCGTAATTTCCCGAACGCTGCCCAACCGAGTTGAATCCGTCGATTGACCTCTCGGTCGAAGTTGGACTTACCTAGTCGGACTATTTGTCCCAGGTAAACATACTCGTCAACAACTTCGAGCTTAGTGTTCCCAACAACTACCGGCATAGGTGTGACATGGACATTAAACATGATCTTTGTTTTGTCCATGTTCATCTTAAGACCTATCCGTTGGGAAACACTATTGAGGTCATTGAGCATAGTGCTTAGGTCCTCCAGCGATTCTGCCATAAGGACTATATCGTCGGCAAATCGAAGGTGAGTGATGTACTCGCCATTGATGTTGATACCGTATCCTTTCCAGTCCAGAAGCTTGAAAACGTCTTCCAATGCAGCGGTGAAGAGTTTCGGGGATATGACGTCACCCTGTCTTACACCTCTCTGCAATTGGATAGGTTTCGTACTCTGGTTCTGTACTCGGATAGCCATCGTAGCCCTACTGTACAAGCACTTCAACACTTCGATATACCGACAGTCAACTTGGCATCGCTGAAGGGACTGCAGCACCGCCCAAATTTCGACGGAATCAAAGGCTTTCTCATAGTCCACATACGCCAGACATAGTGGCAAATTGTACTTCTCGGACTTCTGTACAATTTTCCGAAGGGTATGTATGTGGTCTATGGTGCTAAAGCCTTTTCGGAAACCGGCTTGTTCGGGAGGCTGGAAGTCGTCAAGTCTGCGCGCGAGACGATTCGTAATGACTCTCGAAAACAGCACGTAGACGCGGCTCAGAAGGGAAATCGGTCTGTAGTTCTTCAAGAGAGCGTTGTCGCCTTTCTTGAAGAACAAGACCACCGCACTTCTGCTCCACGCCTCCGGTGTAATGCCACCATGGAGGACGGAATTAAAGAGCTTCTGAAGGACTTCAAGTACCGGTTTTCCACCCGCTTTCAGAAGCTCCGCTGTAATTCCATCCTGGCCTGGGGCCTTGCCGTTTTTAAGGTGCTGGAGAGCCATTCTAATCTCGCTCAGACTGACGTCCGGGATATCATCGGAATAATGTCGGATAAGACTCGCTCTTGGATCGTTACTCACACTTGCGTGTGGCTCCAACGATGACGTGTACAGCTGCCCATAGAACCTCTCAATCTCATTCAAAATCTCAGGTGCCCCGGAAACGATGCTGCCACATTCGGTCTTCAGCTTTTACAGTTGGCTCTTTCTGGCAGACAGATCTCTGGCAAAGACTTTGGAGCCTTGGTTCCGCTCGATCGCTTCTTCAATACGAGCTGAATTGAAGTTGCGTAAGTCCCGCCGCATGCATTTGGAGATCTGTCTGTTCAGTTGCCTGTATGCTGTCAAATCTGTTGAAGAATGCAGCTTCATCTCCCGTCTAACAGCCATGAGATTAAGAGTGTGATCGGAGAGTTTTTGTGTTCTTCTGCGGCGGGTCTTGCAGAACTTAGCTCCGACCGCATGGACAGTTTCCACGAGCTTGTCATTCAAATCGTCCACTTCATTGCAGTCTTCTAGGCACTGAAAACGGTTTTGCAACTCGAGCTGAAAGGTTTCGGGACTTTGGATTAGAGCACGAGGGGGACGGAGCGTTGACTTCATTAGACGAGACCTCTCCAACTTAACGTTTTGGTTCAGTGTGCCTCTAACCATTCGGTGATCGCTGCCGGTTTTCACCCTCGCGATCACTGAGACATCACTGAACAGTTGTCGTCTGGTCGTCATAATGAAGTCAATCTCATTTTTTGTCGAACCGTCGGGGCTCGACCAGGTCCACTTCCTGTGGGGCCGCTTCTGGAAGAAAGAGTTCATCATAAAGAGTCCCTCTTTCTCCATGAAGTCGGCCAACTGCTGGCCCCTTGGGTTCCGTTGCCCTATTCCAAATTTCCCCACTTTCAGCTCACCGTTTTCTCTTGTGCCTAGTTTTGCATTGAAGTCTCCCATTAACACCGTATATTGGGTTTTGGAGGAATGCATGGCTCTAGAGATATCCTCATACATTTCCTCCACCTCCTGATCGGGGTGTGCCGAGGTTGGTGCGTAAACCTGTATGACCTTCAGCGAATACCGTTTGGTGATTCTGAGTATAAGGTACGCAACCCTCGTCGACACACTCTCAATCTTTACAACGTTGTTAACGAGAGACTTGTGGACGATAAATCCGACACCTCCTTGGGACAGATGGTCGCCCTCCCGGTGATAGAGCAAGTTGCCGGATTCGAGGATTACCGTGTCCTCCCCCTCTCTTCGGACTTCGGATAATCCTATAATATGCCAGCGTAACTTGTCTATCTCTTCTTCCAGCTCCACAATCTTCTCGTCAGTCCTCAGGGTGCGTGCGTTGTATGTTGCCAGGTCGAGTCGTTGTAGGTGGCAACCGAACCTCCACCGGAGATTCTTAGCACCCCCTGCCCCGCCGTTACCATGGTCGCCACCGTAGCCAGGAATAGCGGGGCCGCCGGGGACTGGGGGCCGTCTCTTCGTAACTTTCATTATGGGGGGTATATTGCCATAGTTGCCACGCTTGGCGAGCGGGTTGGCAACCGCAGTTTTTTATTGTATTTTGTCGTTACCAGGAAGATGCTGCTGCCCATCTCCTGCCTGTTTCCCTTTGTCGCCTTTTACGACACCCACGGGAAGATATGGGGTAGTGGATATTCTTAACCGCCACTACACGGCACTTCGTTTATCATATAGCAATTCGTTTATCATAATGATAAAATTGAGGTGACCCAAATTACTTCCTTGACGGACCCCTGGTCTTGTAAAGTATTGCTCAGAGTAGTCCCTGCCATAGTCAACGTACTGACGTCTGTCTCTCAAGTAACTGGCGAAGAAATTGAACGTGTGTGAACAGCCTACTTCAGTCAACTTCGCCATCGGGATATCATTATCGACCGTGTCAAATGCTTTCCGAGAACTGAAATAGCCCACATCGACCTATATCCCAGAATCAACTGCTGGGACTACTTGTGACATTAAATGCAGCAAGTTCCCTGTTGTACTCCGACCAGAGCGGAAGTCATGTTGCTCGTTAGAACACAGAGTTTTTACCTGCATATACAAACAGTGGTGAATGTCCGATTCGAATACTTTGGCTGGTGTGCACAGTATCGCTAAAGGTCTGTAGTCAATAGAATCCGGACCTCCACGAACTTTCGGCACGGGAACGACTCGAGTAAGCTTCCACATAATATTAGGAGAGGTCGCGGTATCGATGCAGGTATTAAACAAATAGTAATGCCCCCCCCCCCCCTCCCCTCCAAGGCTCTATATCTCTAAAATATATAATATTTACGTGACCGGTATAATAACCACATATTGATTTTTCTCAAGGTTCTTTCTAAAGGTTTAGTTATAGGCCGTTTAATAAATATATGGTGTGATCGTCTTAATTAGGACATTTATTTATATTGTGTTTATTTAGTAACTTAGTTATTTTAGGTGTCTCTTGGAAGGATGAATATTCACTAGACTCTAGTGAATATTCATACTTCGACGTGACTAGAGCAATGGAAAGCCGTTGGTGGTGCGTTATAATTATTTTAAGCTAACTCCGTTCACAAAGACAGGGCTCAAAAAGGTTAAGAACATTAAATCGTTCCTATTTCACTTTTATCAGGTTCAAATCAGTTAATTCCTTATCAATTAATCCCTTCCCCTTTTGAAAAGGCTTACAATATTTATATATAATATTTCACCTGATGGTAAGTGACTACCGCCGCCCATGAACAACCG
Source organism: Parnassius mnemosyne (assembly GCA_963668995.1). Taxonomy (NCBI): domain Eukaryota; kingdom Metazoa; phylum Arthropoda; class Insecta; order Lepidoptera; family Papilionidae; genus Parnassius; species Parnassius mnemosyne. The sequence continues at coordinate 44,978,229 of CAVLGL010000148.1, forward strand.
CAACACCAGGGGAATTGCAGATGCGTTGTCGGCCTTTTAGAAAGGTGTAAGCTCTTTGCTTTAAAATCATTAAAATTTGTACAATGCACACTACGAGTATTAATGCGCGTCCAATATTCTTCAACTACTAAGCACTCTTGTGCTATTGATATTTCAAAATCATTAGATGGATCATTTTTAAATAATTGGTGACATACCCAAAAAATGTTACTGGATTTCCATTTCCAAATTTCGACTTCTTTATTGTTATATTATGTATATTATATACAATATTTACATAGGAGATGCTCACCCTGGCCACCTCTTCTTGGTTTACTTTCATTTGGTGATCTTTCGTCTAGTTAATAAACTTTTCCTCAAGGTCTTTTATTTTAACCTCAAAGGTTTTCACTACATTTTTAATTAATATCTGAAGCATCTTAATTTCATTTTTAGGCTTTACCTTAATTGAGTTTGAATTTTTCTTTGTTTTACACATCTTTTATAATACAATTAATTCGAATTTATAAATATCTATATTTATATCGCAGAACATCGCTACTTCTCTTATCTCAAACTGTGGTACAGCTATTAAAAATACACCACCTTGCTTACGGCCATCGGCGCGATCTCATCGCAATATGGAATAGCCGGGTGGTATAATCTCCGCGTTATGAATCGATTCGTTGCACCCAGTGTCCGTTATAGCAAATAAATCCAAACCAGAGGATTCGAGTAAAGATAAAAAAATATCTTTGTTCTAAGACCTCTTACAATTTGATTTAAAATATTTATGCTCTTAATTCGTAGATTGTTGCCCTGTGAGTTGTGGGTTCTTGCTAGATCTACGAAACCAAATCCATTCGCGGTATTCAGCGTCTATTGGTCAAATGTCAGGATTACATAATTTCTCATAATTACCTTCACATACACAGACAGACTCGAAATAATGAGTATTCTCTCTTGGTTTTGTAGTTTAACTTATCCATCTTTATGTAGCTTTCTTCGACTAATGCTTCACGTATAATATATTCTAATCAATTACTCTCTGTAGTTTTTGTGAGTAGATTATATAGCAAGTAAAGCAATACGAAGCAGTGTTATGTCGCTTGGGTGATTTCAAGCTATCTGACGATCGCAGGTCCGAGTGGCGGGGCGCTTGACGTCACGCATGGAACCGGTATGCAGTAGCTGGCAGTTAAGTCTATATTTCACGAGTAACCGAAACTTGTAATTAAATTCATATCATGAAACTATGAAACTCTGAGAGTTGTTAAACTGTAACTTGAAGCAACATTTGCATTTCTATACAAAGTGGACGATTTAGATTTGCCAGATAGCAGGAATTTGCATACATCAGATGGTTCGATCCTTTTTGTTGCCAAAATATTAACTAGTAACGTAGGTTTCACGTAAATTTCAAATGTGGTAGAGCCTATGTTACGCTGCTATTTCTAGTATTACGTTTGGTCGAACATACTTTCTGGTCGAGCTGATCGATAAGTGCTACAGTAATAACACTCTGTAGTGTCTCTACAAATAACGAATAATAGCCGAATATTCGTTGAAAGTCTAGTATATATCCATATGATATTTATCGACATTTAATTTACCGACAGACATAAGTCGGCAACGAAAACTTGCTATTTGTACTATTTTCCTTACGTACCTACAGCTATATTATGGTTTTAAGACAAATAGACCACGCTCTCACAGAATACCAGCGTAAAATAGAAGCTTTATACTGCTCTATTTCGTAGAGTGAGCGCAGAGACCCTTTTTACTGAAAACAGGGCATACCATTTTAATCCTCAGGGATGACAACTGATCTGCTGTTTGATTCTTAATCAAGGATAAATGTGGATGTCTATTGGCTCAACATCAACTGATCATTAAGTGGATTATGTGCGCGTTTGTCACCATTGCCGTGTAGTGGCGGTCAAGAATATCCACTACCCCATATTTTTTTTTTATAGGAGAGGGGGCAAACGAGCATGCGGCTCACCTGATGGTAAGTGACTACCGCCGCCCATAAACAACTGCAACACCAGGGGAATCGCAGATGCGTTGCCGGCCTTTTAAAAAGGAGTACGCTCTTTTCTTGAAGGTCCCTAAGTCGTATCGGTCCGGAAAAATCGCTGATGGTAATCGATTCCACAAGGAGGTCGTGCGAGGAAGAAAACATCTTCTAAATCGCACAGTGGTGGACCGCCAATCATCCAGATGGTGTGGATGGTATCGGGAGTTCTGCCGCGATGTGCGTTCGTAAAATTTGGCGGCTGGGATTAATCCGAACAATTCCTCAGAGCACTCCTCATGGTAGATGCGAAAGAAAATGCAAAGGGATGCAACATCTCTTCGCAGTGCCAATGAATCGAGCCGATCGGAAAGGGCTCGGTCGTCGACAATTCGAGCCGCTCTGCGTTGGATGCGGTCAAGTGGAAGGAGCTGGCACTGGGGAGCCCCTGCCCAGAGATGGGAACAGTATTCCATGTGAGGCCGAACTTGCGCTTTGTAAAGTAGCAGGCGGTGTGCCGGCATGAAATACTGTCCCGCTCTGCTGAGCACGCCAAGCTTTTTAGAGGCCAATTTGGCCTTCCCTTCCAAGTGACCACGAAACTGCACGTTACTCGATATGTCGACTCCGAGGATACCGATACTGGCTGAGGCAAGAAGGGGAGTGCCTTGAAACTGAGGAGATACGACAAAGGGGTTCCTTTTAGCGGTAAACGCGCAAACTTGTGTCTTCTGAGGATTAAATTGGACTAGATTTAGTCGCCCCCAATCCGAGACTTTGTTCAGCAAAGACTCGACTTCAGACACAAGTTTGTTCCGGTACTCAGCGACGTTTTCCCGAGAAATATTGACACGGCCGGTGTATAGAGCATCACCAGTGCTGTCATCCGCATAGCAATGAATGTTACCAGTTAGCAACATATCATTGATATGCAGAAGAAACAGCGTTGGTGATAGCACACAGCCTTGTGGAACACCAGCGTTAATAGGCTTGTAGTCAGAGCATGCACCGTCTACAACGACCTTGATGCTCCGATCTGCAAGGAAGCTGGTGATCCAATTGCACAATTTCTCGGGAAGCCCATAGGAAGGGAGCTTCGAAAGAAGCGCTTTGTGCCAAACCCGATCGAAGGCCTTCGCAATGTCCAGACTAACGGCCAACGCCTCCCCCTTGGACTCTACTGCCTCCGCCCATCTATGGGTCAGGTAGACCAGAAGATCACCAGCTGATCGACCCCGACGAAAACCGTATTGGCGGTCACTAATCAGCTGGTGATCCTCAAGGTACCGGATGAGTTGGCAGTTAATAATGGATTCCATTATTTTGGAGAACAAGGAGGTGATCGCGATAGGCCTATAGTTGGATGGGTCTGAGCGGTCGCCTTTTTTAGGGATCGGGTGGACAAAAGCTGTCTTCCATGAATTCGGGACTACGCCTTGGGAGTAGGAGTACCGGAAAAGACGCGTTAGGACCGGTGCCAACTCCGGAGCACACGTCCTCAGCACAATTGGGGGGATTCCGTCAGGCCCACTCGACTTCTGGATGTCCAGGGAGAGCAGTGCTTTGCGAACCGAGCGCTGTGAGAACAGCACATCCGGCATGGAGCACTCACACCGCGGGATGGTCGGCGGTGTTTTCCCCCCGTCATCGAGAGTCGAGTTGGACGCAAAAAGGGAGCCTAAAAGGTCGGCCTTCTCTTTTGCGTCGTGGGCCAGTGAGTCGTCCTCCCTGTGCAGAGATGGTAGTGATGGCTTACAGAAATTCCCTTGGACAGCCTTGGCGAGAGACCAGAATGCACGGGTTCCCGAAGGAAGGCGAACTAGTTTCTCGCCAATTCTGCCTATGTGCTCTGACTTTGCCTTGGCAATAACTCTTTTGAAGGACCTGGGGGCGAAGTTATACTTCTTTTTAAGTGTGCTGGTATTTACATCCCGAGTCGCCGAAGCCGCAGCCCAGGCTTGATAACACTCCTGCTTACTGCGTAATGCAGTCTTACAGGAGCGACCAAACCAAGGCTGAGATCTGCCTCCGATGGGTACCACAGATGATGGAATAAATAGTTCCATTCCCTGTAGCACCACATCAGTGACAGAGTCAGCAACAGCGCTGGGATCATCCGGCGAGAAGCAAACCCGCCCCCATGGGTAGGATGCAAAAAAGGACCGCATTCCGTCCCAATCCGCCGACCTGTAATGCCAAACACGGCGGCAACCTGCAGAACGCAACCGCGAAGGGAGCGTGAGTGGCACCACACTCCGGATCAGACAATGGTCCGAAGAGCCGAGAGGGGCATCGACGGAAACCTGATATCCGTCCGGATGAGAGGTCAGCAGAAGGTCCAACAGGGAAGGTGTATGATCCTCCACATCTGGAATCCGCGTAGGCGAAGTAACCAGTTGTGTCAGACCATATGCCAAGGCAAAGTCATAAACAGATCTCCCCGCATGATCGGTTAGACGTGAACCGAGCCATTCGGCATGGTAGGCGTTAAAATCGCCAAGGATCACGATCTCTGCGGATGGGACCTGTTGTAGCAAGAAATCTGTAGCCATTTGGACGTGGTCGATGAGTCGGTCTGTTTCGGCATTACCGCTATGGGACCTATAGAGGCACCCGTAGACGCGCGGATGGTCGTCGCTGTCTACGCGTAGCCAAAGGATGGACAGGTCCGAACCTTCAAGACTGCCGAGGCGTCGAGAACAGATGTCCTCTCTGACATACACGCAAACTCCAGCCCGAGGCACAAAGGAATGCTCCAATTTGTACCCCGAGTAGGAGAGATACGAAATATCAGCCGGAGAGGAAACCTGCGTCTCGGTCAGAAAGAGCAAGGCCGGCTTCGCCGTCTCGAGATGGTAGTGGACGGCGTTTAGGTTAGAGTGAAGTCCCCTGATGTTGCAGAAATTCACGGATAGCGTGGCAGGGGTCGCCTTGGTGTTCTTGCTCAGTTTGCCCCTAGCAGTAATGCTTTTGAGCGGAATTTTGCCCCCCCCCCAGAATACGCGGGGCAGCCTGAGCACCCACGCTCAGGATCGGAATAACATGGTCGTGGATGCTCAGCGAGAGATTCTCCAGGGGTGCTGGTACCCTCCTGGGGTAGTTCTTCATGTAATTCCGCTACCATGTTGATGGGGGAGGGGGGGGGGGGGGAATTGGGCCTCCGGCCACCTGCACTCACCAGACTCAAAGCTGAAGACAGAATGTGACAGCATCGTTTCCGGGACACCTGAGATTTTGAGTGAGAGTGAGAGCTTCTATGGGCAGCTGTACACATCATCGTTGGAGCCACACGCAAGTGTGAGTAACGATCCAAGAGCGAGTCTCATCCGACACTATTCCGAAGATATCCCGGACGTCAGTCTGAGCGAGATTAGAATGGCTCTCCAGCACCTTAAAAATGGTAAGGCCCCAGGCGAGGATGGAATTACAGCGAAGCTTCTGAAAGCGGGTGGAAGACCGGTACTTGAAGTCCTTCAGAGGCTCTTTAATTCCGTCCTCCATGGTGGCATTACACCGGAGGCGTGGAGCAGAAGTGCGGTGGTCTTGTTCTTCAAGAAAGGTGACAATGCTCTCTTGAAGAACTATAGACCGATTTCCCTTCTGAGCCGCGTCTCCTTCGGCAAATTGTACAGAAGTCCGAAGAGTACAATTTGCCACTATGTCTGGCATATGTGGACTATGAGAAAGCCTTTGATTCCGTCGAAATTTGGGCGGTGTTGCAGTCCGTTCAGCGGTGCCAAGTTGACTGTCGGTATATCGAAGTGTTGAAGTGCTTGTACAGTAGGGCTACGATGGCTATCCGAGTACAGAACCAGAGTACGAAACCTATCCAATTGCAGAGAGGTGTAAGACAGGGTGACGTCATATCCCCGAAACTCTTCACCGCTGCATTGGAAGACGTTTTCAAGCTTCTGGACTGGAAAGGATACGGTATCAACATCAATGGCGAGTACATCACTCACCTTCGATTTGCCGACGATATAGTCCTTATGGCAGAATCGCTGGAGGACCTAAGTACTATGCTCAATAACCTAAATAGTGTTTCCCAACGGATAGGTTTTAAGATGAACATGGACAAAACAAAGATCATGTTTAATGTCCATGTCACACCTATGCCGGTAGTTGTTGGGAGCACTAAGCTCGAAGTTGTTGACGAGTATGTTTACCTGGGACAAATAGTCCGACTAGGTAAGTCCAACTTCGACCGAGAGGTCAATCGACGGATTCAACTCGGCTGGGCAGCGTTCGGGATGCTACGACACATCTTCTCGTCAGACATACCTCAAAACCTTAAAACGAAATTGTACAACCAGTGCGTGTTGCCAGTGATGACTTAAAGAACTGAGACGTGGTCCTTCACTGCTGGCCGTATGAGGAAGCTCAAGGTCGCTCAGCGAGCTATGGAGAGGGCTATGCTCGGAGTTTCTCTGCGTGATAAACTTAGGAATGAGGATATCCGCAGTAGAACCAGAGTAACCGACATAGCCCAACGGATTAGTAAGCTGAAGTGGCAGTGGGCCGGCCATATAGCTCGAAGAACCGACAACCGATGGGGAAGAAAGCTTCTCGAGTGACAGCCTCGTACCGGTAGGCGAAGTGTAGGGCGTCCCCCTACGAGATGGAGTGACGACCTGGTAAGACATGCAGGAAGTCGATGGATGCAGGTGGCTCAGGACCGTGCTTTGTGGCATTCTTTTGGGGAGGCCTATGTTCAGCAGTGGACTTGTGAAGGGCTGTAATGAATGAATGAAAAAAAATGAATTGTCACCATTATTCTATATTAAAAAAATTGGAAATTCGAAAAAGGGCGGTACTTTTGTAATAGGACTATTGCTACGAAGAGAAAGAACCTCTAACCACGCTATTAATGACAAAATACCATTTTTGGCTGACTTAATAAAAGAAAGAGGTTCTCAACTCGACTGCATGTTTTTTGGGTTTATGTTACTCGATACCTTCGTTAATAGTGAACCGATTTTAATTTTTTTTTAATATTAATTAAATAAAAGTTACATCCCTAAGGATGAAAAAATAGGGGGTAAAATTTTCAATCTACGACGACATTCGAGCTTATTATATGTCTGAGTGTACTTAAAGAGGTCAAAAATATGTACGTGGTAGAGCCAAGCTGCAGCTTTAATATGTTAATAACACAAATGGGTACGCTCGACCAGGGAAAGCCCACGCTCTCACAAAATACCAACGTAAAATAGCAGTTCAATTTTGCTGTGTTTTGTTTGGTGAGTGTAGAGACCCAGTAACCGTTTTTACTGGAAACGAGGCTTTCCATCTTAGTCCTTTATGGGTGACAACGAATATGGGCCACAGAAACCACTTTCCATCAGGTCGACTGTGTGCTCGTTTGTCCACCCTTATTCTATACAAAAATTAGACCTTAAAATAAAATTAAAACCGACCTCAAGAAACTAACAATGACGGAGATAACTACAAAGTCCCGAGTTCTGAAGCGATTACGCGGAAATTAGTTTATTATTTTAAGATTTTTGAAGTAACTTTATACTTTTAATTAAAAGTCGCATGTTAACTGAACTAAACTAAGACAAATAATAAGAGTGGGTAGCGTAACCTTGACAGGTCGACAGTAAAGCCCAGTCTCTGCGCTTCGCTTTCGAGGCGTGCAAAGTACAAAAAGTTGTGCTTGGAAGTTTCCTGACACATTATTTTGTATATTAAAACTTTCTTCGATCCAACGCTATGAGCATTTTTCTTGCAATGATTTTACCTTTTTATGTAATACTAGCGATCCTCCTAGGCTTCGCCTGGGTAGTGTCTATTAACGTCATTTATGTCACCATTCAGATTAAAGATAACCACTAAGTTTCACAACAATCAGTTAGCAATTCCGAAGATTAGCCCGGATAGATAGACAGATAAACAGACAAATAAATAAATAAATAAACGATTATTCATGTTCTAATAGGATGAAAATAGCCCTTAAATCTTTTCAGAAAAGCAGTTATTTCCATATTAAAAACACATACTGCAATTTTATTTAAATGTAGATATTGCTCACGCGTAAAATCATGACCGCGCCCTGTGGCTCCTCGATATTCAAAGCGCGAGTTTGAATGCACCTCGTTACGTCGTCTTAGTGAACCAGACGCCATTCACAGCGACATAATACGCTATTCAAAGCGACGCCTAGGAGGAGTAAAGTTAAATGTTAAGAGCACGAGAACGCAATTCTATGTTCCACGTGAAGAAAACTTGAAACTACTCGTATAACGAAAATTGCGGCCGTTAAAAGTTATTAATGCCTGTCTTATTTTACACTGTTTACTAATTATGAGCCAATGCTTAGTTACAATTCCACCTGGTGGTAAGTGCTGATGAAGCTCTTGATGGTAAATCGCACTGTCTTAGAGTAACAAAAGCCTATTCACACTTGCCTTAAAGAAGCCCAGACTTACAGTCAGTGGATGGAAAGACGGACGCTGGCAGATTATTCCACTTCTTTGCTGTGTTACGAAAGACGAAGCGAACCGTTTGGTTCGGATGCGTGGAATATCGACAACAAGGGTGTTAAGAACCGAAGAGATATTTGTAAAATTGCTTTTTATACACTCAAAATCATCATACCGATTTATTATTAGATGCCATAATACCATCATCATACCATCACTACGTTTACACTATGTACTTATAAATGATGCGTGGAGATGGACGAATATACGAAAAACGTTACTCCTGTTACTTTGTATGTCTTTAGTTTAGGCCATAGATAGTAGGACTAGGTGGTAGAACTACTTTTCTGCCAAGAATTCCATCTGGGTACGTATCAACCCTCTTACCTGTTTCAGCTGTGAAATAGCAGCGTTTGCACAGCTGTGTTCCGATCTCAAGGGTACAAGAGAGAGCCAGTATAGTTTCTTCATGCTGTGAGGAATTCTACCTTAGTCCTCAGAAGTGATAATGCATCAATGACCCTCTTTGTTTGAAGTTGGTTACAGGTGTGTCCATGGGCTGCTGTACCCACTTATCATCAGGTGGATTGAAAGTTCATTAATCATTTCAGTTATATAAAAAGAGCTATTCAGTTTTAATTTTGTAGATGATAATATCGTTTTTTTTATATCGGTTAATTGTATTATTACCATAATGTTTATAAAGATTGTGATTTAAATCTATCACTGCATCATATGAGATTGGCAATTATTTTGAATATCGGTTCATTTTGGTCAAGTAACTGCATTAGTTATTTTTTTATAAGATAGGGTGAAAAACGAGCACACAGTCCACCTGATGATAAGTGGTTGCTGTGGCCCATAGACATCTACATTTATCCTCGATTACGAATCAAAATGCAGATGCGTCGTCACCCGTGAGTGAGTGGAATGCCTCGTGTACAGTAAAAAGGGTCTCCGGTTCTCTATACTCACCATACGAAACACAGCAGCATTAAGCTGCTATTTTACGCTGGTATTCTGTGAGAGCGTGGTCCTTCCCCGGTCGAGCCGACCCATTCGTGTTACAACTATACCAGAAATATAGCTGCAGCATGGCTTTACCGCGTATTTGCAAACGAGAAATTTCCAAACGTGCGTTACCAAACTGTATGACTACATACATAGTTTTTTATTTTTCATTTTAAATTAAACAAGAAATTACATCTATATTAGAACGAAAGCTAGAACTTTTAGTTACGTAAACTAGCTGTCTCTTTTGAAAACATGTATAGGCCGGTAAAAATATTTAAGGCAAGTCTGATCTCATCAGATTATTTGTATTTCTATTTTATACTTTAAATATTTATACCCATAGCAACACGAACGAACCGAGATATTGGCTGCGTGAGAGAATCCACCACTCCATATCATCTCATGCGCGTCGTAACAGGCGACGGAGAGGAATGAAACTGGAGATGCACAGCAGCATTTTATTATAATAATATTTTATATTTTAACACATCTTTTTTACTCTTATAAGCTAGCTTCACTATTATCCCACTTGATAGTGATTCGTGATGAAGATTAAGATGGTGAAACACACTGAATTAGCTCATCCTATTCCCTATTGCCTTGAAAGCACCTACATTATAATCGGATGGAAAGACAAATGCTGGCAAATTATTACACTCTTTTGCCATACACATCACGAATAATAAAGCAAGCCGACTGGCCAAGCGTCTAGTTGTTCGATGGTGGAATTAAGTCATGTAATTCCTAGGCTCACTTTCCTAAATGTATCCTGTAGTGTAGAATACCTAAAAGCTAGATATTTACGTGTAAGTAGCTAATACATGGTACAGCCATGCTGCAGCTATATTAATAGTATAGTTGTAGCACGAACTAGGCGACAACGTTGTCTTGAAGAACTACAGACCGACTTCCCTTCTGAGCCGCGTCTACGTGCTGTTTTCGAGAGTCATTACGAATCGTCTCGCACGCAGACTTGACAACTTCCAGCCTCCCGAACAAGCCGATTTCTCAAAAGTACCCTAGACCACATACACACCCTTCGGCAAATTGTACAGAAGACCGAAGAGTATAATCTGCCACTTTGCCTTGCGTATGTGGACTATGATAAAGCCTTTGATTCCGTCGAAATTTGGGCGGTGCTGCAGTCCCTTCAGCGGTTGTTGACTGTCGGTATATCGAAGTGCTGAAGTGTTTGTACAGTAGGGCTACGATGGCTATCCGAGTACAGAATCAGAGTACGAAACCTATCCAACTGCAGAGAGGTGTAAGACAGGGTGACGTAATATCCCCGAAACTCTTCACCGCTGCATTGGAAGATGTTTTCAAGCTACTGGACTGGAAAGGATGCGGTATTAACATCAATCGCGAGTACATCACTCACCTTCGATTTGCCGACGATATAGTCCTTATGGCAGAATCGCTGGAGGACCTAAGTACTATGCTCAATAACCTAAATAGTGTTTCCCAACGGATAGGTCTTAAGATGAACATGGACAAAACAAAGATCATGTTTAATGTCCATGTCACACCTATGCCGGTAGTTGTTGGGAGCACTAAACTCGAAGTTGTTGATGAGAATGTTTACCTGGGACAAATAGTCCGACTAGGTAAATCCAATTTCGACCGAGAGGCCAATCGACAGATTCAACTCGGCTGGGCAGCGTTCGGGAAACTACGACACACCTTCTCGTAGACATACCTCAAAACCTGAAAACGAAATTGTACAACCAGTGCGTGTTGCCAGTGATGACTTACAGATCTGAGACGTGGCCCTTCACTACCGGCCGTATGAGGAAGCTCAAGGTCGCTCAGCGAGCTATGGAGAGGGCTATGCTCGGGGTTTCTCTGCGTGATAAATTTAGAAATGAGGATATCGGCAGTAGAACCAGAGTAACCGACATAGCCCAACGGATTAGTAAGCTGAAGTGGCAGTATGCCGACCATATAGCTCGAAGAACCGACAACCGATGGGGAAAAAAGGTTTTCGAGTGACCCCCCATTAGATGGAGTGACGACCTGGTAAGACATGCAGGAAGTCGATGGATGCAGGTGGCTCAGGATCGTGCTTTGTGGCATTCCTTGGGGAGGCCTATCTTCAGCAGTGGACTTATGAAGGGCTGTAATGATGATGTAGCACGAATGGGTCGGCTCGACCGGGGAAGAACCACGCTCTCACAGAATACCAGCGTAAAATAGCAGCTTAATGCTGCTGTGGTTCGTATGGTGAGTGTAGAGAACCGGAGACTCTTTTTACTAGAAAAAAGGCATTCTATCTTAGTCCTCACGGCTGACAACGCATCTGCATTTTAATTCGCAAAGGAAGATTGTTGTAGATGTCTATGGGCCACAGCAACCACTTACGATCAGGTGTTGGCTCGTTTGTCTCCCTTATTCTATAAAAAATATATATTACGCCTGTACTCGAGACTGTTAATATTATCCAGTAATCCTCTTTGCACGCCTTTACATTGAGTGAAAAGCTACTAGATGACATTTCAGCACCAGCCCATATATTTCATACGCGTTAAAGTTGAATTCAGCACTGTAATCCGTAAATTTATATATGCTTTTCTGCCACCGTGTAAGATTCCAATGCTCTTTCCCATTTTTCCAGTTCGCCTGTAACCGCGATTTCGATTTCTTCTTATATATTCATGATTCTAAGCCAAACTCAAGATCACGGCAAAATTCGAGACTTGCTTATGCTCGGGTTATTGGAGAGTAGTTTATGAAAATTATTATACCAAGCTAGTGTTAGCGAGCTTTAAAGCTAGTAACTCTACGTTTTAAGCTATAGTAAGCAGGAGAAAAGTTATTAAGCTAGCATCTCAAGTTACTTTAGTAGGTCAGTATTCTGCGATATTTTTGAGCTAGTTGCGCACTCCGCTACTAAATTTACTATCTTTTTTATGTATAAAGTTTGTGTAGACGGCGAAGCTAGATTTCAATTGACTTATATGCAATAACCAGCTGTTCTCCACAACTTCGCCCGCGTGTAATTTAGGGTTTTAACCCTAATTCTTTTTCTTAAATATAAGTAGCCTAAGTTACTCCTTATAACATCAGCTATCTGCCAGTGAAAATCCCGTCGAAATCGGTACAGGCGTTTCGGAGATTAGCCGAAACAAACAGACAAACAGACAGACAGACCGACAGACACACAAAAATTTTAAAAATTGTGGTTTTGTTATAAGTACGGTATATACGTTCATATGCATTTAGTAAAACGCTGGTATTTTGATATTACAAACAGAACTTCAATTTTGAAGGTTTTGGGAATGAGTCGCTCGCGTCCGTAGGCTTCGACCACCTAATCCTAGGCCCACCCTACACGTGTCCCCCGGGTGGTGCTAAACGAGCGACAAAGCCGAAACGACAGACTCGGCTCCTCGCCGTATGGTAGCGGCGTAAAATCTACCACCCCTTAGTTCGCAGCATGAGCCAATAAGAAAAAGAAATGGCCCCGAGTTCCCGGCGTCCCTTTAATGGGGCAGGGGTGCGAAGAATCTTCGGGAGAAAAACCGGCGACGAGGTTCGCCACCCGTCACGTCCTGTCTCCCGGGGGGGCGAAAAGTGAATTGCGGAGGGTCTGGCTACGCTGAATGTATGTGGAGCAATGAATGATAAGATGAATGAAGTATGCGAAATGATGAATGATATAGGAATAGATGTGTTATGTGTAAACGAGACGAAACGAAAGGGAATAGATGTCACTGCACATGGCATGTATACCGCTTACTGGTCTGGAGTAGACGAGACCGAGCGGGCATCCCAGGGAGTCGGTGTCATCCTTTCAGAAAGAATGGGTCAATGTGTGAAAGAGTATGAATATGTTAGTCCAAGGCTGCTGTGGATACGAATGAAAGTGGGCTTAAAGAAGTTGTTTGTGTTAGGGGTGTACGCCCCAGATATGTCTAAGCCCACTTATATCCGAGAGAAGTTTTGGGACATGGTAAGGCTGGTGTTGATGAAATGTAAGGAAAATGAAAATATTATTATGTTAGGAGATTTTAATGGAAGGGTTGGGGTGAAGAGGTCTGGTTATGAAAGGATATTAGGAACGTTTGGCGATGAAAGAATAAATGAGAATGATGAAGACCTCCTCACCGTATGTGTGGAAAAGAATCTTTTTGTGGCGAACACTTTCTTTCGCCATAAGAGGATCCACATGTATACATGGGAAAGAGGGGATGATAGAAGCATGATAGATTTTATAATTGTGGATGAAAGAATGAGGAGCGCAGTGGTAGATACAAGGGTTTACCGGGGTCCAACGTAGGGACGGATCATTACTTGGTCTTATGCCAAATTAATGGTCTATTCAGACGTTGGCGGCATCGGACATCGGTGTCTACCACTGCGTTACAGCGTATAAGAATAGAGAAGTTACAAGATGAAGTTGGTTTTGGTTTTGGTTGGTGAAGGTTGAAATAATTATGTATGAATGATTTAGAATTGAAGAATGTATGGAATAATATTAAGAAAGTTTTGGTGGATGCAGCCACCGAAGTATGTGGTGTAAGTAAGAGAACAAATGAAAGGAAAAGTAATACGTTGTGGTGGGATGATGAGGTACGGATGGAAGTTGAAGCAAAGAAGAGAGCATGGCTAGATTTACTGGTAACTAAAGCTGGTAATTCTGGCAGTATGAATGATTAGATTGAAAGAAAAAAGGCAGACTTTAGACGTATAAATAAGAGAGTAAAAGAAGTTGTTGAAAGGAAAAAGCAAGAAAGGATAGATAAAAATGATCGAAGGATATCTGATAACTTCCAGGAAAATATTAAAATGTTCTGGAAGCTCGTAAGAACTGCCAGAGGAAATTCAAAACAGCCTAGAATGAATGCTATACGAGACGAGAATGGCTGCATGCTGAATGATGAAGTTTCGAATTTAAAGAGATGGAAGGAATACTTTGAGAGCGTATTTAGTAGTGAAGAGTCGTCTGAAATAAGTGAAATAGAAATTCCGGAAGAAGTGGAGAGAGGTAGGGAGATAAGTGTTGATGAAATAATGAAAGCAATGAAAAGCATGAAAGCAGGTAAGGCAGCCGGATATGATAGAGTATCACTCGAAATGCTAAGGGCTGGTGAGGGTGTGGTTGCAGGCCTGCTGTACACCTTGTTTAACTTATGTTAGGAACTGAAGCGGGTACCGGAAGACTGATGCAAAGCCGTTATAGTCCCAATATATAAGGAAAAGGGGTCGCAGCAGGACTGTAAAAACTACCGTGGTATCAGCTTGCTTAGCATTGTGGGTAAACTGTATGCTAAGGTGTTAACTGAAAGAGTTATGGAAGATACTGATGGAAAAATTTGGGATGTGCAAGCTGGATTTAGAAAGGGGATAGGGCGTACGGATCAAGTCTTTTCCATGCGCATGATAGCGGAAAAGTTTTTGGCCAAAAACCAGAAAATTTTTTGTGCGTTCATGGACTTGGAAAGGGCTTATGACAGAGTGGACAGGAATGTGTTATGGCGAACACTGAACTCATATGGGTTGAGCGCTGGTTTGATACAGGCATTAAGGTATCTTTATAGGAACTCTAGTGCTTGCGTCAGGATCAACGGGGTCTACTCGGACTGGTTTGGTATTCATAAAGGTATCACACAGGGATGTGTGGCTTCCCCGTGGCTGTTTAACCTATTTATGGACAGTTGTTTGCAAACTTTGAAAGTTGAAGAATGTGGGTTGAGAATGGGTGAGTTAACTGTCAAATGCCTTTTGTACGCCGATGATCAAGTCATATTTGCATCGTCGGTGGCCGAGTTGCAAATGATGGTTACTTTAACGAATTGGTCATTGAAAGAAAGGGGTATGAAAGTGAACGCAAGTAAGATGAAAGTGATGGTTTTTGAAAGAGAAGAAAGTAAAACTTTATGTGAAATAAGAATAGAAGGGGAGTTGGTTGAGCAAGTGGATGAGTGTGTATATTTGGGTGTTTTTTTAGCAGGGATGGTAGATATGATAAGGATATAGAACGACGAGTGAACGCAGGAAATAGAGGGAATGGGGCTCTAAACGCTATTATGAGGAGTCAGAATGTGTCAACTCAGGCACCTATGGCAATTCATAATGCTGTGTTAGTCCCTATTTTAATGTATGATAGTGAAAGTTGGGTCTGGCAGAAGAAGCATGAGAGTAGAATAAATGCTGTAGAAATGCGTTCCTTAAGGAGTATGCTAGGGCTGAATCTGAATGACAGGGTGAGAAATAGTGTTATAAGAGAAAAGTTTGGTTTGCAAGATGACGTTGTGACAAGGATTAAGAAAGGAATGCCTCGGTGGTTTAGTCATGTAGAAAAAATGAACGAGGAAAGAGTGACAAAGCAAATTTATGTTGCAGAAGTGAACGGCAGGGTCGGGAAAGGACGCCCTAGACGAAGGTTTATCGACCAAATCGGCGATACATTAAAAATGGGCCAGATTAGGAGTACCCTTAACCGACGAGCGTGTATGCGTAGATATATGGATGTAAAAGAGGCGAGAGAAGTGTGTCAAGATCGCGCCAAATGGAAGTCTGTAGTCTCTACCTACCCCTCTGGGTGACATTCGTGAGTGTTTATGTATATTATGTATGTAACTTCAATTTTATTTATTTGTATAGATAACGTGTTTTGTATTTTATAGTCGATATGTTCCTTCACAAATTTGGGTAAACCGAGTAATATTCTATCTTTCTTGCACGTTTTTAATTGTATCGTAGGAATGAGTGTATGTAAATTGTCACTATATCATTCTATAAAAAGACCAGGCCGGCAATAAGAGTTGCGTGTAGCCCCCCAGGTCTATAGACAAATTAGTATTCAGAACTTCTATACCTACTAACATATCAGAAGCCTTTATAAAGCGACTAATTAACGAAATAGCGACGAAATAACAGCTGATAATAACTTATTTGTTGCCAAAATCCACTTAACGAAAAATTAATATTTTTCAAAACGAATGGTATTGTTTTCAAACTGATTTAGAGATTAAAAACATGCGTGAGTGTCGTGGAATACTCGGTTGGAACACAGTGTTAACAAATACAAATAAATGAATTACTAGCCTCTATTAAAATGAAGCGTCATTCAAAATAAAATGATATTTCTTTAATGGCAAGATAAAAGAAGTGCGATGGAGATATATATTATTCCACCTCTCTTCCTTATTGCCGCTAGGCCCGTCTACATTACGTCAGAAGAGGTCGTGATGGAAAAATCTTACACTTTTGCTCGCCTAGCCCCCATCCGCCAAATTTATACCGTCCGATAAGGAACTTCGTTCCAAAAAAGACATTAGAGGGCAATAAATTAAAATAAACCAAAATTAATCCAATGCGAAAAACGTTAAAATAGTTGTGGTTTATTAAAATGTACAATAAAATTAAGCAGTAAAATATGTTTAAAATAATGGTTTTATGAAATTAAACAATACATAAGTATCGTAAATTGACTCGTACTTTTCAATTGTTGTTTCAATTATCTTAACAATGAAATCTGGTAAACGAATTTGCTCTCCGTGTACCTATTTCTCATTTTATTCTGAAATGCATGAAGTATTTTACTAAAAATTTATATCATAATTAATTATACCATCATCATCATTACAGCCCTATAGAAGTCCACTGCTGAACATAGGCCTCCCCAAGGAACTCCACAAAGCACGGTCCTGATCCAGCTGCTTTATACGTAGTAGAGCCATGCTGCAGCTATATTAGTAGTATAGTTGTAGCACGAATGGGTCGGCTCGACCGGGGAAGGACAACGCTCTCACAGAATACCAGCGTAAAATAGCAGTTTAACACTGCTGTGTTTCGTATGGTGAATGTAGGGAAACGGAGACCCATTTTACTGGAAAATAGGCATTCCATCTTAGTCCTCACGGCTGACGACGTATCTGCATTTTGATTCTTTATTGAGGATAAATGTAGTCTATGGGTCATAGCAATACTTACTTACTAGCTTACCATCAGGTGGACTGTGTGCTCGTTTGTCACCCTATCCTATAAAAAAAGCTGCATCCATCGACGTCCTGCGTGTTTTACTGGGGGACCATTCAATTAATTATATATATAATTATAATTCTGTAATAACATATACACATATGGACTACGACGACGTACGTATTAGTACGACGTACTAATCACAATTATGGACCGTAAAAGCAGCAGTTAATTATTGAATGAATATTTAAAAATATTCTACACCTACTAGATCTTGTAATATAAACTATTTTTTAATAATAAAACTATACAACTTAACATTATTAATTCCAACTAACTTTCTTATGAACAAAACAATAAATTACTGTAGCTTTCGCTTGCATTTAAATACGGTAGAGTCCTATATTTCCCGCAGGGATCTAATAAGAACGATTAAAAATCTTATTACTTAATATAACTACTTACTTTACTTACTTACTTATCTTCACCCACAATCCCTGACGGGGTAGCCAGAGAGAACAGATCGCCAAGTGTCACGATCCTTACATACCTCTTTCGCTTCTTTCAGATTCATTATCTTCTTCATGCATCACGTCTAAGTATCAGAGTACTTTTGACCCTACCCTCTTCGAGCAATTTGCTCACATGGTCTTCGAAAGTTAGTCTCGGTCTACCTCGACACCTTTTAATATTAACTTTCGCGCTATATATTTTCTTCACCATTCGGTCTTCACTCATTCGCTCAACGTGCCCAAACCACCGAAGCACACCCTTATCAATTTTTGTGATAAGGTCATCTTTCAAACCTGCCATATTGCGAATTTCTTCGTTTCGCTTTCGGTCGGCCATGGTAACGCCGCACATTTTACGAAGAGATCGCATCTCCACTGTATTCAACTTACTTTTATGCTTCTTCTGGCATACCCAGGTTTCGCTGCCATATAACAAAGTCGGTACCAACACTGCATTATGTATTGCAAGGCGTGCACTCTTCGCTACGCCTTGCCTTTTGACTAACGCAGCCAGGGCACCATTGACTTTGTCCCCGGCAGCGACTCGCCTGTCCACATCTAAATCACATCTTCCATCCCGGCTAAAAGCACTCCCCAAGTATACAATTTCATTTACCTGTTCTAGACATTCCTGATTTACCCATATTTCACACTTCGTTCTCTCTTCGTCCCTTTCAAATACCAGAACCTTAGTTTTATTAGCATTCAAACGGAGACCTTTAATTTCACATTCCTCTTTCATACACGTGACTAATGCCTGCAGTTCTGCCTCTGACGGTGCAATAAGCACTGCATCATCAGCATACAGCAGACAATTTACTTTAATGTCACCCAATTTCACACCCAAACAACTATCTTTCAGCTTCTGTAAACAGCTGTCGAGATACAGTATGAACAGCCAGGAAGACATGACACAACCCTGCTTTACGCCCATTTGGACGTTAAACATGGGTGACAGGTCATGCCCTACCCGCACACGGGCTTTACAGTCACAGTAAAGAGACTGCACAGCCCTTAGCAATTGACCATACACACCATACCCCGGCAACAGTTCCCACATTTTCTTCCTTACAACCTTATCAAATGCTTTCTCAAGATCCACAAAAGCACAGAAAATCTTCTGGTTAGCAGCCAGAAGCTTTTCCGTGATCATGCGGAGAGAAAACATTTGATCCGTGCATCCTCTTCCAGGTCTAAATCCGCATTGTGCCTCCCATAGAAATCTTTCCGATTTCTCTTGCATCCTACGTGTCAAAACCTTCGAGTAAACTTTACTTGCTAAACTGGTCAAGCTGATCGCCCGATAGCACCCGCAGTCAAAATGTGAACCTTTACCTTTATATAAAGGCACAATGACTGCGGATCGCCAATCATCCGGGACATCCCCCGTCCGCCAGCACAAATTGCACAGCAGACGAAAGCTGTCCCAGACGCGAGGCCCACCATACTTGACCATTTCAGCAGTAACTCTGTCTAGTCCCGCAGCCTTACCACATTTCAAACTTCGAATCGCACGTTCAATCTCTTTCATACTGATGACCTCAGTGTCATCGAGGTCCGGGTCTGGCGTACCAGTCACGGCGTCATCCCCGGATCCCTCACTAAGATCATCACACGCATACATTTCTCTATAAAATTCGCTCCATCGCTGCATGACGTCCGATTTTTCTGATAGGACGTCATTAGTTCTCGAAAGCACTTTGTTCATTCTTAAGGCCGTCGCACCACTTCGGGCCCTTCCAACCTCTTTCCAAAAGAGTTTGGAGTTCTCCTTAAAGTTGTGCGACAACCTTTCGTCCGCTTCCATTCTACACCTTTCACGCACTTCCTCGATCAGTGCTTTCGTGTGAACTTTCTGCAGCCTATATCTTTCTTTCATCTTCTCTCTCATATCCTTATCATTACTAGAGGCCAAGTAGTCTAACCATGCTTTCTTCTTCTTCTTTACAGCTTCTTTCACTTCATCATTCCACCATGCATCTCTTCTTTTACTACTGCCTCCTTTTATTGTTCCACACACTTCTTCCGCTGCACTTACCATTCCATCCCTAAGGTTCTGCCATGTTCTTTCTACACATTCTTTTCTGCCATCGATGGTGTCAAGCTTTTCGGCTACCCTCGCATGATATTTGTCCCTAGTATCCGCTTCCTGAAGCTTCCAGCTTCGGATGCGACAGACCGACTGTGGTTCTGTTACTGCCGTCCGGTAGCGCCAACCCGCGAACAGACCCCTAAATCTAGTAATCACTAGATAGTGATCCGTTCCCAGGTCAGCACCCCTGAACACTCGCGTATCCATCACCTGTTTTCGCAGTCGGTCATCCACCAGGAACAAATCGATCATACTTCTCTCATTCTTTCGTTCTCTAGTATACATATGGATTTTCTTGTGATTAAACATAGTGTTTGTCACAAGAAGACCCTTTTCCTTGCACACCGCCAGTATAAGCTTGCCAGCATCATTAACCCTTTTATCGCCAAACTTTCCAAGTACCGACTCGTACCCTGGTCGAGCGGTACCAACCCATCCATTCAAATCACCACATACAACAATTCTTTCGTTTCCCCTAGCCAAATCTAGAACTTCTCTTACATTCTCCCAAAACTCCTCCAGCTCAGCCCTGGACGACGAGGCTACCGGCGCATAAACAGCCAAAAGGAATAACTTCGTCAGTCCCAATTTAAAGCGAACCCAGAGAAGTCTTGAGTTCACAACCTTATATTGAGTCATAACATCGACCAACCGAGAAGACAGCAGCACCCCCACTCCCTGGCAGGCGTTCTCGCTCTCCGGGACTCCGGACCATAGAGCTAACGCCCCGCCAGGGAGCTCTTCAGTACCACAGCCCTTTCGCTTGGTCTCCGACATACACACGACATCTAATTCTCTTTCTTTCATTATTTCGATCAACTCATTCGTCTTATCTCTCATGCCTCCTCTAACATTCCACGTGCCAACTCTGCACTCTGTCCTCCACCTTCCGCCGTGTCGGGCTGTGCGTGACGGGTGGCGGTCCCCATCGCCGCTTTGCGCGCTGCATTTCACACCAACGGGGACGAGCTGGTGTGCGTCGCCTTGGGGGGACGCCCTAACCCTCGTTGGCATGGGTGCGCAGCTAGTAGAATTGCAGCCCTGAAAAGGGCTGGCAGGGGTCGCGACGAGCACGCTTCTACAATGACCCCCAATATAAATAATATAATATAAATTAATATAACTAGATTATTAAATAATAATACAAATTAAATTATTAGTTATGTACCGTGTAGTGGCGGTGTAAGAATATTCACTACCCCATATCGTTTCGTGGATGTCGTAAGAGGCGACAGAGGCATATAACCCAGGAACGTCTTTGAAGAACGTCGTCGAAAAACTGCGGTTGCCAACTCGCTTGCCAAGCGTGGCAACTATGGAAAATATGGGTATGAGGATATCTACAGGGGGAGGCCTATATTCAGCATTGGACTTTTAATAGGCTGTAAAAGTAGTTATGACAGAAAAATATTGACTATGTGTGAATATTTTTGAACATTGTTAAAAGATGGTGACTTATATTGTCCATAGAGATTTAGTAATAACAATTAACAATCTTATGACTTTTTTTAACTAAATTGCTATATCAATATTAGTAACTAAACTTAATGAAAATGGTTATTATAAAATGTGTGATGTGAATATTGAATTTGAATATTGACGAGGGAGGTGATTCAGGATATTGCCAAATCGAAATTCCGTAGTCTGTATTAAATATGTGGTCCGTATTCAATCAGTAGTATCTTACGTCTCTGAGTCACAGGCGTGAGAGTTTACCTTTTGTTGCTTTGTTGATTGCAACTAACACTAGCAGGAGTAGTTTTATTTTAATATTTTAGAAAAATGGTATCATTTTTCTAAAATGTTATCAGGCTCTTTTCTTGAAAGTCCCTAAATTGTATCGGTCCGGAAAAATCGCTGGTGGTAATCGATTCCACATGGAAGTTGTGCGAGGAAGAAAACATCTTCTAAATCGCACAGTGGTGGACCGTCAATCATACAAATGGTATGGATGGTATCGTGAGTTTTATCGCGATACCATCCATACTATCTGTGAAATTGAACGGCTGGAATTAGTCCGAACAATTTCTCAGAGCACTCGCTGTGGTAGATGCGATAAAATACGCAAAGAGACGCAACATCTCTACGCAGTGCCAGTGAGT
Organism: Parnassius mnemosyne; assembly: GCA_963668995.1. Classification (NCBI taxonomy): domain Eukaryota; kingdom Metazoa; phylum Arthropoda; class Insecta; order Lepidoptera; family Papilionidae; genus Parnassius; species Parnassius mnemosyne. Next base: position 45,000,296 of record CAVLGL010000148.1, read on the forward strand.
CAAGCCGATCGGAAAGAATTCGGTCGTCGACGATTTGAACCGCTCTGCGCTGGATGCGGTAAGGTGGAAGGAGCTGGCACTACGGAGCCCCTGCCGGGAGATGGGAACAGTATTCCAAGTGAGGCTGAACCTGCGTCTTGTAAATTTGCAAGCGGTGTGCCGGCATGAAATACTGATCCGCTCTGCTGAGCACGCCAAGCTTTTTAGAGGCCAATTTGGTCTTCTTTTCCAAGTGACCACGAAACTGCACGTTACTCGATATGTCGAACCCAAGGATTCCGATACTGGCTTAGGTAACAAGGCGAGTGCCTTGAAACTGAGGAGATACGAGGTAGTTTGGGACTGACTATATTAAGTTTTTTTCGTTTATCATACTCGGTGTGGCATATAAAATATTTTCTACGTTGATACTTACACTTATACTGTACTGATATGGTATCATCTCACAATGATACTGTATCATTATCATCATCATCATTACAAGGCCACTCCTGAACACAGGAACATAGAATGATGTAGTGAAGTTAAGGTATTTAAATGATGATCAAGAACTTTATATGTGTGACTGAAAATAAAGTGATTACAATATTTATTTATTTTCATTAAACGCAGTAGAACCAAAGTAACCGACATAGCCCAACGGATTAGTAAACCAAAGTGGCAATTGACCTGCCATATAGCTCGAAGAATGACCACCGATATGAAGGTAAGGTTCTCGGGTGGCAGCCTCGTACCTCTAGGCAAAGTGTAGGGTGACTCCCCACTAGACAGAGTGACGACCGTGGTCTGTGGGCATTCTTTGCAGGAGGCCTATGTTCAGCAGTGGACTTGTGAAGGACTGTAATAAATGCATGAATGAATATATTGTCATTAAACAATTAAATGAAAAGTAAATTATTATTTATATACTTCTATCAATAAATTAACTAAACATTAATCGCTAAAACTCATAAAATGGCGATATTTTAAGACGAAAAGCTTTGATTAATAGCGGTTATAATTTTTCTAACTGCCTTGTTATAATGGCCGAGATTTCCATCAGTACAACGCTTTAAAAGATTTACGTAGGCTTTACACGGAATCGACAAACAACATCAACACTGAGCTTGTTGTAACGTTGGTGGGATTTGTAATGAAAAGTTTTATTTAAATACATACGCGCAATAACTTTTCTTATTCACTATTTAAGCATTATTTGCAAAAAATCACCTACAAAACAGGCAGACCTAGCCCAAATATAAGGCGAAATCTACAAAAAGAATCAATTATCACTAAAACGAGACAAAAGACTAATAGAGTGAATAATTTAACTATGTAATTATCTAAAATATCAAAGAAACGTTTTTGTTATCTAGAAATACAAAGAAAAAAATGCGTGAGTGTCGTGGAACACTCGGTTGGAACGAAGTGCCTTTCGCAGTATATTATTATTGATAAACGTATTATATTATAGATTAAAAAGTACAAATAAATGAATTACTAGCGTCTATTAGAATGAATTTCTTTCATGGCAAGATAAGAATATGTGTGAATCAGAAGGGGTCGCCTAGCCCCCATCCGCCAAATTCGGACCGTCTGATAAGGAACTTTGTTCCAAAAAATAGAAGACTGACAAATTTAAAAGTAATATAATTTGAATCAAGGACAGCTCGTAGACACTAGACGCCCATATAAGAGAAACTTAAACACAAAGTTGTGAAATAAAACATCATGGTCATTATTCTAAACCTAAACTTTGATGTACCTAATTATATTATTTTTTTATGTTATTAATTTATTTTTATATACTTATACGTGGTAGAGCCATGCTGTACCACGTGTACCACGAATGGGTCGGCTCGACCGGAGAATGTTCACGCTCTCACAGAATATCAGTGTAAAATAGCAGCTTAATGCTGCTGTGTTTCGTGAATGGGAGTGTAGAGAACCGAAGACGCATTTACTGGAAACGAGGAATTCCATCGTTGTCCTAAGGGGTAGCAACTTAATCTTAATTGAGGACAGATATAGATGTCTATGGGCCACAGCGTAACACTTACCATCAGGTGGACAGTCTGCTCGTTTTTCACTCTTGATATGTTAAAATAAATCTAAAACTAACGGTATACCAAATTACCAGATAATTTAAGAATATTAAAGGAAAATATTGATAACAGTATAAATGTTATACCAGGCAATTATTCACGCGAAACATTTTATTTATAACGGGAATCTCAGAAACGACGAAATGATTTTGTTTTGCAAGTTTCTTTTCTTGTGACAAAGTTTAAACAAGAAATTCGTTTTACAGGAGTCTTTTCACCTCATCGAATACATTAAAATTTAAGATTTGTAGGGAGCAGTTTGAACGCCGCTAGATGAAATATACCGAAATAATATTATTATAGCTGACAAAACTTGTTTTAACAATAAGCTTGTAATAAAAACATATTGATATTTTTAATTCCTGAATGAAGAGTAGTGCGGTAAAGAAGTGGCGTAAAAAATTCCATCACCCTAAGTTATCACATGAATGTCATACTCTCATATTTTAAGATAGATCTAAAAGAAACTCTCGAAAATAATAAGAGGGAGAAAGCCGCCTTCCAATACCGTCACTTCTCCCCCGCGACCCTATCGGGAGGGGGGGGGGGAGAGAATCCACAACTTTTCCATATGAACCTTTGGATAAGGTAAGAGTCGAATGAAGACGAGCGAAAATGTCATAGTCGATGGATAGCAGTATCTTCCTGATATGACCTCAATAATAATAATAAAAAACTGCTTTTGCCAACACTCCAACCAACTGTAGCTAAGCACTATGGCAAACGGGAGAGAGGCGATCTAGTCTATAATGATGATGATGATGATAATAATTTAGAGATGTTTATATCATCACTTTTAAGAGATCACTATTATTTTCAAGAATTTCTTTTAGAAATATACCTTACACAATTACCTTAGACAAATCGCTTTTTATAAATTTTAGAAGTCTTAGTATTTTACTAGGGTATTTATACCAGAGTACGGTACCTAGATTGTACTCGTTTCACGTTCGCTTTAGCGTGTTTCGTTATTAAATATTTTCTTCCAGATACTTTCGTCAGTAATTTTTTTTTAAATTGCGTTTTTCAAATTGGTCCTTTGGGCTATAATCTCGTGTTTATTACTACTCACACCCATAAAAAATATTAAGACCTATAATATATTTATCAATCTTTTTTATAGAATATGGTAGACAAACGAGCACATAGTCCACCTGATGGTAAGTGGATGCTGTGGCCCATAGACATCTACATTTATCCTCAATAAAGAATCAAAAGGCAGATGCGTCGTCACCCGTGAGGAATAAGATGGAATGCTGCTACTACAGCAAAATGGGTCTCCGGTTCTCTACATTCACCATATGAAACACAGCAGTGTCAAGCTGCCATTTTTCGCTAGTATTCTGTGAGAGCGTGGTCCTTACCCGCTCGAGTCGACCCATTCGTGCTACAATTATACTACTAATATAGCTGTAGCATGGCTCTACCACGTAAAATTGTTTTACGTTCGTTAGCGCATTTCGTTATGAAATATATTCTTCCAGGTATTTTCGTCAATAATTCGTTTTAAATTGCGCTTTTCATATAGTTCCTTCGGACTAGGATCTCGTGTTTATTACTACTTATATCATTAAAATATATAAGCTATAATAAATTTATCAATGTTTTTTCTTATAGAAGTGGGTTGACAAACGTTCACACAGTCCATCTGATGGTAAGTGGATGATGTGGCCCATAGACATCTACATTCATCTTCGATTAAGAATCAAAATGCATGCTCACACTATACATGCTAAAACTTTTTGACCATCCCTCGTAGCTCTTTCCATCTTACTCTGAGTGACTGAGTTTCCGCATACAGTCAGCAGTCAAGGACCACTTTTGAGTTTCATGGGTATGTATATATGGGCCACAGAATCCACTTACCATCAGGTGGACTATGTGCTCGTTTGTCACCATTATGCTATAAAAATACTGCTGAAAGACAGCGTACGGGACTTCTTGTCGTCGCCCGCAGCGGCCCCTCAACGTGTGCACAACTAACCTGTTTGCTGTATCTTGCGGCCGAGAACATCGTTGGGCGTCTTCATCAATATGCAGAAGACATTAGACCGGGTGTGTGGGTTTAATATTCAAGCCTCTCAGTAATACTACCATACCACCTTAAATTGTATGGTAAGGAGTGTATTTCTTAGAAAATCGAAAGTTGTTTCATCCATTACAGTCTATCAAAGTCCACTGTTCAACATAAGCCTTCCCACAGATTGCTTCATAAGGGGGATTTTGGCCATAGTTGCCACTCTTAGGTTGGCAACCGCATTTTTTTATTTTATTAGTTATTACTGCCAATCTCCTAGTTCAGTTAACCTATGTCGCCTCTTACGACACCCATGGGACGATTTGGAGTACTAGATCGCCACTACGCGGTCACTAATAATGTCACTTCCCTAATTATGTCTTTACGATCTTGTTTGCAATTAAAATCAGAACTGCGGGGAAACTCACTGGCACTGCATTGTACAGCTTTTATTTAAATTCAAAGTGTAGCAGTTCTGCTTAAAAGTAAAACAAATTGAATTAAAAACGGGAGAAGAAATTAATTTAATTTATTCTGAAAGCCTTACATTAACGGTTACAACATTGCTCACTTTTTCAGTAAAGAAATTTAAAACAAAGACGTAACATGAAATTATTTACCTACATTTGTTATATATTATAGTTATTAGCAGTGTAACAGTAACAGTTATTAAGATGGGATAACTAAAATTTTACCTTCCCAAATTAGTCGCCTTTATTTTTTTTATAGGATAGGGTGACAAACGAGCACACAGTCCACCTGATGGTAAGTGGTTGCTGTGGCCCATAGACATCTACATTTATCCTCGTTTGCGAATCAAAATGCAGATGCGTTGTCACCCATGAGGACTAAGATGAAATGCCTCTTTTCCAGTAAAAAGGGTCTCCGGTTGTCTACACTCACCATACGAAACACAGCAGTGTCAAGCTGCTATTTTACGATGGTATTCTGTGAGAGCGTGGTCCTTCCCCGGTCGAGCCGACCCATTCATGCTACAACTATACTACTAATTTTAACTATTGTTAATCTACATAAAGAAAAATGAATGTTACTTTGTTTGTATTGTAGAAATGCATTCTACCATTCATTCGATTACGAAAAAAATTGGTGAGTAGTTTTGCGCGTGTCTGTGAATATTTCTAACAAAAAATACGTATAATAAGTATATTGTACATTGCAATGCACAAGCTATGCAACATGTACACCTAGTTTAAAATAACTATTACATTAATTTCAACATAAAAAGGAATAAAGAATGATCTACTTAAAAATGGTCACTATCATTTTGATACATTTACAAATACGTTGATTAAATTCTTTATCATACATATTTTATCCATCAGTATGCATTTTCACCTTCATAAATTCCTTACGTTATTAAATTCAAGAATTCACAAAGAATTTTTAATATGGAAATGTTTGCAGTTCACCTTCCTCGCCCGCTTTGCTTGAGTTTAACTGAAACATGAAATACTTTTTTAAGCTTTAACTGTAAGAAGTAATAAAATTTTAAGCCATAATAAAATTTGCCACATAAAACAGCATTTAAATCATTTGGTTAGTATTCATAGATTCTGTTTGCAATAAAAAAAAAAAAACATTCGGCAATTCTTGTTTCGCAAATAATATTGTTAATGTTCACTAATTTAATCATAAATAGGCAGCTTACAGTAATATGAGTTTCTCTAATAAACAGTCAATCCGCAAAATAACGACTTGATCAGCAAGATTCACGATATTTATATAACACACATTCTAAAAGTAAAAATTTTGGTTTTTTAGTTCTAACTCTTTCATAATAACTCTTGTTCATAATAACCCTTTAAACATAATGTCACTTTTGTGAATTCACCCAAGGAACAACAGAATAAATCTACATCCTGAGCTACTTTATTTAGAGTGTGCAGCACTCGGGTCAGTGGGGCCTCCTTTAGAAGGTTGGTGCGTGCGCGCGGCACCGCGAACAGCGGCGGCCGCTTCCGGCGCCACACGTACCTGTCCGGCACACACAACTTAGTCATTCGCAATATCGCCTCGTTATACACTTTCCACACCCATTATAATAAATTTTGGTGTTTTATTTGGTACAAGCGCGAGCGAAGCGAGCTCGGGACTTGGGACATCCCGAATTATTATATTATATTATAATTAAAAGGTTAGATCAGAAGGGGATGTCGAGTGAGCGAACGAAGCGAGCGAATAGACCCCTCTATGCCCATCTTGGTTATTTTTTTATAAACCACCCAGAAATAGGAACGTAGCTTAGCGGGGCTCCATCAACTACACTTTGGTATTATTTCGGCGGAGGGGAGACACCACCATCACTCCCTTTTAAGGAGATTTTTCTCAGAAATCATTCAATAAATTTTTTAATCTTTAATATTTAATATAAAAAATACGTATCTCCAGCGGAAAGGCGGGGGGCACAAAATTAGATTAGCTGCTTCTAAGTGCTTATAAAAATTGAAAAACATGAGTCACTCATTGAAGCTTATATAAGCTTATATAATTCATATGCTGTACTAAAAAATTTACAGCTGTCCAGAATGTCTAAAGTAGCCGATTGATTTAATAATGTTTGCTAGTCATGGTTTGCGTACCAATTATCTATTTCTGCTGCTAGATTACATTTATCTGATGACAAAAACATGAATACTATGCTAACCCTTTAAATATATGTTTAAAATAAAAGCATCAGTTTTTTTTACATTAGTGTTTCTTCTTAATATTAATGTATATTTCTTCACGTATTAGTGCGGTTTAAAAATAATATACCGAATTTAATAAAAGCGGGCAGCGTGACTTTATTAAATCGGCAGTAAAGTCTTACCTGTTAGGCGTCGCGTTCGAGGTGAGCAAATAAAAGAAGAAAAAAGAAAAAAGAACAGCACTGTATTCAAAGACCCCTACACAAATAAGTAGTGCCACAGTTAAAGAAGTAAGAAAATCCACTACCCCGTATCGTCACGTGGATGTCGTAAGAGGTGACAAAGGGAATCCGAAACAATAGATGGATATATATATATACGCTTTTTCTTCCGAACTAAGAACGTCAAATCGAGCGCGCGACTCACTGAAATATTTACATTTGATTTATATATATATATATATATATACGCTTTTTCTTCCGAACTAAGAACGTCAAATCGAGCGCGCGACTCACTGAAATATTTACATTTGATTTATATATTTACTTTATTTATTTTGTCAATCGATTTAAATCAAACAATCGTTAGCCCACAGTTTATTTTAAAACTTCTCTAAATACTAGATCTAAATTCTGTCATGCTTATTTACCGAACTGCAACAGAGACGATTTGTGTTGTTTCGTCTGTATGTTGGCGTACGAATGAGTGTTTTTCTGTTTGACGGATTTAAAATGATCTTCATCTATAGAGTGTCACAAAGTACTATTTAAGATAATCAATAGGACGCTCTCTGGCTCGTTAGATAGCACTGAGTTGAAGCGCATTGTAACGAACGTCTCATTTTATGAATTTTTATTCGCTACAGTTAAGTTTTAGTGTTCTATAATAAAATTCTTGTTCTAACTAAGACTAAATAATTAAGTTATTTAATCTTTGTACAAGTCCCATGGAAGTAAGTCACTTAGAACTTTATGAGAAGGCAACTTAGTGATATTCTGGGTGCAGTTAAGCCAAGTAAAAAACGATTTATTGCTCCTTCGTGGCCATGTTTGCTCAACTAATTTACTACGTGGTAGAGCCATGCTGCAGCTGTATTAGTGGTATAGTTGTAGCACGAATGGGTCGGCTCGACCGGGGAAGGACCACGCGCTCACAGAATACCAACGTAAAATAGCAGCTTAACGCTGCTGTGTTTCGTATGTCAAGTGTAGAGAACCGGAGACCCTTTTTACTGGATGCGAGGCATTCCATCTTAGTCCGCACGGGTGACAACGCATCTGCGTTTTTATTCGTAATCGAGGATATATGTAGATGTCTATGGGCCACAGCAACCACTTACCATCAGGTGGACTGTGTGCTCGTTTCTCACCCTTATCTTATAAAAATAAATTACTCATTTTTCGACCATTTAGTAATTAAAAGGAAGATTTATTGTGTGCCGCCGGTACGAGTAACGCTTCAATTTTGTGCCTACTCGCATAGTTAGCTTCGGGTGATTTACACTATTTTAATTTAGTTTATGCAGTTTTATGTGTTAATACATGTTGTAGTAATTAATGTTTTTATCAGAGTATTACACTGTAATGTAATACCAGACCCGCCTCCCCACTCCCCCGCCTTTAATGAGCTCAGTAATTTTTCGAAGTATATCTTTTATGGAATTCTCATGAGTTACTGCTGAACCTGGACCTCCGCATGCGAGAATTAGCAGGTGGATTGGCGACCACTTAACCGCACGGTCCGCATCTTTCACGCTGCGTCACGTCACTAGTCTTGGTAATTTTAGTACATGTCCGAGATGATTATAAACGAAAGGATACAAAAACTTTGATTTTATTTATATAAAAAATGGTAAACTCTATACTTAAGTTGCACACAGCATATTATTACGAAAACTGGAAATGATCAGTGTCAGAGGACTTCCACTAAAATGGATATCTTCCTATTTAGCTAACCGTAGACAATGTGTAGTAATAAAAAAGATTATAGGAGAGGAAATGCTGTTCTTCTCATCTTCTTACAAAGAGGACAAACACGGCATTCCTCAAGGTAGCGTGTTGGGTCCAATATTGTTCCTTCTTTATTTAAATGATATAACTCTAGTAACCAGTCATAAATGTACTTTATTTGCGGATGATATTTCAATAATTGTAAGCACTGATAAGAAGCAAAATAATTCAATAAGTAATCATGAAATTGACATTAACAACACAATTGATACAATTATTAATTGGTAGACAGAAACAATTTAAAAATTAATCTTAATAGATCAACTTATATTCAATTTAATAAATCAAAACACACAGAATACAATTTTAATCTCAATATCGACAAATCAAAAGAAGTAACACAAACTAAATTCCTAGGAGTAATAATCGATCAAGATTTAAGCTAGAAAGGTCACAGACATCACCTATGCAGTAGAATTAACCAATTTGTTTATGCACTTAATAAAGTAAAAAATGTTACAGACAAAAAAAACTACTGTTCTAACGTATCACGCTTGCATAGAATCTTTACTACGTTATGGTGTTGTAATATGGGGCAATGGTACAGATAAACAGAGATTATTTACTGCACAAAAGAAATGCATTAGAGCTATTGGTGGAATCGCACCGGATAAATCCTGCAAACCAATATTTAGGAGCCTAGGTTTGTTGCCACTACCATCTCTGTATATCTAAGGAATTTTTAATTTCGTACATAAACATAATAATCTGTTTACAAAGGCATATGATATGAATATAAGACTAAAAATAAATGCAAATAGACTTATATTAGATGATGTACCGTGATCAAACAAATATATTAAAAGCTGTTTAACCATGTGTATTCGAATTTATAATAAAATACCAAATGAAATCAAATCGAATAATAATAATTTATTTAAAAAAAACTATTGTCTTATCTCAATGATAATCAAATTTATGACATTAGAGACCTATTTGTTAAATGGAAATGATGTTTTTAATGAATTGATAATCTTTGTTTATTTATGATTTTATATGTTTTAAACTAATTGTTTTGTATTTTGATTACTAAATTTCATTTGTATATGTGCTATTTATGTAAATTTACATGCTACTTACAATCACATAGCAAAACATGTCGTGCTTTAAGAATTGTACCATCCTTATCTCTCCATGTTTAATACAAATATATATAATAAATAAATAGGATATTCACGCCAAAAGACACGGTAAAGCTAAAAAAGCTAAAAAAACTCCTAACGTAGATTATCTGAAGAAATTTTTAGTCTGTTCATAGAGTTAGGGGTGGTGTGATGGCATTTAGAAACCCACACAGTCGATAAAGATAGATAAACACCAGGTATACTGCAATTCGTCTTTGTCTGTGACAAACTTTAGTAGGATTTCTAAAACGTTAAGTACGCGTTTAAACGCGCTTAAAGTCAATATTTGACTCAACACAGACTGACGTATGTGTTGATGTATCTGTTTTCGTATCGCACTATTAAATATCTACGAGAAAGCTTACGAGAAAGCTTACGAGATGTACTTTGTTATCCTATAATCAAAGTCTCCACATAAGTTATGTAGGATTCATTTTGGAGTGTTTGCGCAGAAATGGCATGAAATTATTTCTCCCACCCCCTTCCACCATCGGCAACCAGACGTTCGGCGAGTCTCGACGCCTTTGTTGTTGACATTGCACGCAATCGAACTAAACAGAGCAAACGAGCAACTGTTCGTAATGTACATGCATTTACAATTAACAATCTAAATTTTATTATCAGTCAGATTCTCGTCTCTGACTATACTAAGCTGTAGCATTGTGCTACTATGTCACACTGGCATTCTGAGAGCGCGTGTATTTTTCTGACCGCTGCAGCATAGCTCTATTGAAACAAAGACAAGCTAGTATATAGTCCACCTGATAGTTAGGGGATGCTGTGGCCAATTCCAATGATGCCAGACATATACGGGCAAGTGCTTAGAACCTGTACTATCATAGCCAAAATAACATATTAACGCTTTATTTCAGAAATCAAAGATCTCTGCTGATTATAAAAAAGGATGAATGACTATGCCACCGTTACTGTTACAGCCTATTAACATCCACTGCTGAACATAGGCCTCCCCGTAGATAGCCTCATAGGGGGATTCACCGTAGTTGCCACGCTTGGCAAGCGGGTTGGTAACCGTAGTTTTTTGCTTTTAGTCTTTATTTGTCCCGTGGGTGTCGTAAGAGGCGACAGACGGACACTTAAAACAGGAGAGAAGCAGCAGCATCCTCCTTATAACAACTTAAAATAATAAAAAATTGCGTGGCAACTATGGCAAAATCCCCCTGTATGGCAATCAATGGGGGAGACCTATGTCCAGCAGTGGACTTTTATAGGCTGTAATGGATGGTTGGATTTACTTACCACATGCTTCGCGTTGTTGTAAAACGTCGTAAGAAAACCTGCATGTCTGAGGAATAAAAATATTTCGACGACGGAAAGTCCGCCAGCAAGCACTGAAGCAGCATAGCGAACTAATTGCTTCATATGTTTCATAACTAACTTTGAAATGAGCACGGTAGGATATGTTTAGGATGAAAGTTTATTTTTACTTTAAATAATACAAATATATATTAATCAATATTTTCGTATCGTATGTTAACCGGTTCCATGGTGTAACGGTTAGCACTCTGGACTCTGAATCCAGCGATCCGAGTTCAAATCTCGGTGGAACCTAATATTTTTAAGTGGTAGCTTGTTCATGTTTTCTAATTTTGAAATTTTTCCAAATTTAAATTTTAAGTCGAAGCGCTAGAAAATTACAAAATCATAATCTAAATGCAAATTACTACGTACGGCAATAGCGTCGAAGACGCGAGACGTCCGGTACCATGATTTTAAATTAAAAAAATCGTTTTAAATGATGACTCAACAAAATGATTGCTATTTCTTGTGCATCGTCAGGTCATAATCTAACAGCGTCTTTGAAATATGTTTTAGTTACACGAGTTAAGAACTTTCATCATCACCTAATATCGTCACGTAGTTGTCGCAAGAGGTCACTAAAAGAAGTTCCATAAAAATCTATTGTTTCCAATAAAAGCGGTATAATCATCTCGTTTACTCCTAATATCAAATACTTAAAACGGCGTTATGTTGTAGCGGTTTTTAAGAGGATATCTAGGCTTTAAGAAATTTCAGGAATAGGATTTAATCATATTAGTTTCTGGTTTTAACAATCTATTGCTGTCGAGCGCACTGTGTCCTAGTTACCGAGCTAGACAGTCAAGAGAAAAGAGTAGAGTAAAATGATTATCTTTGAAAAATTTATTATATATATTTGAAGAATATATGGAGGTTAGTGGCTATATTTGTATGTTTGCTGGATGACTTATAACGACGGTATTACTAGATAGTCATAGTAGTTTTAGAAGGTAACTTTTGAAAATTATTTATGAAAAAAAAACATGTTAGTGATAGTTAAAAGTTGGTATCGTAAAAAATAACTGCTCTAGTTTCTTTACTCAGGAACAAAACGGAAGAATAATTTTGTATGGACTAAAAGCTCGGATATCCTCGTAAGGTACGAGGTATATGGTATCGTCAATTCCCCTGCCATAAGTGGGGACCTAAGCCTAGCAGTGGAATTTAAGGGCTGATAACAAGAAAATAGCTGCAGCAGGAATGGGTTGGCTCGACGGAGGTACAGAATGCCAGCGTGAAATATCAGCATAATGTTGCTGTCTTTCGTATGCTTAGTGACGAGACGAGACGAGACTTTATATGGATATTTATTATTATATTTATTAATTCATTTACTATCCGGTGGACAGTTTGCTAGTTTCTCACAATGTTTTGCTTTATCACCAATAAAATTGTCGTAAATCTGCAAGCATACTTGTAAATAACAAATTCAATAGTGCTGGCATAAAGATTGTATGTACATGGGATTTTTCATGTAGTATGAAATTTAAAGCAGAACAACCTGTAGCCCATTAATTACGATCATTTAACATTATTTGAGATGTTTGCTCACACCACTAACTTTGGTTGATATTTATATAGATTCAATTTTAATTCACTTATAAATTAATTAAGTTCAGCCTATCGAAATATTTTATTTTTTAGACATGTCGGTTTCCTGACGTGTTTTTTCCATCAGCGCTAAACACGTGATAAACCAGCACTTAAAATTGCAATTAACAATTTCATTAAAACCAGCGGAGACTACGTTCGATCCCCGCTTCGCGTTCAGTTTAATTTACGGCGAGTTAAGCTACCACAGTACATAAATCATTATTATATAAAAACTAATTTAACAGCCGTTGTAATGAATCAGCATAACAGAAATCATTATGATTTATACTTTAAAGCTTTTATTAATTTTGCACATTTTATTACATTTTATTTTATCTTATTTTAAAGATTAGCACTGTAACTACTAGTCATAGAAGTTGAAAAACTACTACTAGCTTGATTGGATATTTCTTTTAACAATATTTGATGTATGGTATATTATTGAAAATAAACTTAGATAAAATACAACTTATAAACAAATTAAATTAAAACATAAATATTTCTGATTAACATAATAAATAAATTAAAGGAAAAAAGTGTTTTGCAAAATTATCCTCAAATTTTACAATCTGGTCAAAGCATTGAAAGTACTCATGCAGAATAGAAGCATCAAGAAGGCGAAGCGATTTGCTGTTAATTATCTTTACATTTAGGGATAAGGAGTTAAATTTGCTAATGATACTACTTTGCTAATGACCTAGCTGCACAGGTTGGAATATGGCTGCGAGGTCGGACTGGATATATTTGCAGCAAATTTTGAAATAATTGTTTGAATTGTGTTACCAGCTACTATGGGCCGAATACCCCCATCCATTTTTAAGGGTATTCAGGTTTGCCCCATAAAGTACTTGCGTTATGTTTGGGGAGACTTTTCTGGAAAGCATTAAATTTACAAATTGCTTCAAGAAATTTAGAAGGTCGCGGCCAGTGTTTCCCGTAGCACCTGATAGCAGATCTTTAAAATGTTGAGGTGAAAGACCATGAAGACCACTGGCCGATGCATTACTAAAGGAAATGATCGCAGCCTGTACCTTCTTAGCAGTAGCTTCCGGTGTACGCTTAGAAGGGTCAGAAGCATCTGGTAAATTTAAGGCAGCCGATGGAAGAGGATGTTTAGCCCACAGGGAATACAGTCTCCGGAGTATCAGGGGTCATCGTATCACTTGAGAAAAGAAGGCGAGCTGCACCTTTCAAATCGCCATCATTCAATTTTTATTCAGTTTTTTTTTTTAATTAAATTGTAACTAATTTTATTTACAAACTCATCTTATGGGTTAGTACTATCGAGTGAGTTTACTGACCTAAAACAATTATCTTTTATTCTTTGTGTGAGAGAGATGCCATATCCTACGCCATCCATCCTTTGACAGGCCTGTTGGTCTAGTGGTTAGTGATCCTGACTGCTATGCCGGAGGTCGTGGGTTCGATTCCCACCCAGGACAAATGTTTGTGTGATGAGCACGATCATTTGTTCTGTGTCTGGGTGTAATTTATCTATAATATTTATGTATTTAGAAATATATAAGTATGTTTATCAGTTGTCTAGTACCCATAACACAAGCTCTGCTTAGCTTGGGACTAGATGGCGTTGTGTGATAGTTGTGGAATATTATTATTATTATTATTATTATTATCCTTAGGAAAGTGCAGCATACGATATGAAAAAGTAAGTAATTTTTCCCAACTTTTGAATCATTTTTATTTATTATATAATTGATACTTTATAACAATTAGGGAGCTTCAGGTATTCATGCACCCCTTGCTATTCTTTTTATAACAGGACAATTGAACTTTAAATTGCTTAATTTTGAGGAAATGTTTCTTTTTATATATTATATTTTTAATTACTTTACTAAATTACACGACGCTATAATTTAAAATTCAGCCACATTAAAAGAAAGGAAATACTTAAGGAAAGAGTATGAGGTTAAGTTTCAAGTCTAAGCAGATAATATATTCTCATGCACAGAATGTTCAAAAATATTTTTTACCGTCCTGAAATGTGTATCTATATTGTCCTCCAGACCGAGTTTCAGTCACAAGAGGCCAGTCTCTACAAAGCCTAGCCATCTAGGTGTATCTTTAATGTCAATTTCATATGCCTTAATATTTGTTTTCTAAGGTTGATTTTTGTTGTAAATGTAGTCCAAAACAAATTTCACGGACCTCTTGACAACGTGTTAGGTATATATATTTTGAATCTTCGAACACCGCATTTTCAAATTCCGTACGCGCTTGTGTCTAGCCGAGGTGTCTATCATCATCATCATCATTACAGCCCTTCACAAGTCCACTGCTGAACATAGGCCTCCCCCAAAGAATGCCACAAAGCACGGTCCTGAGCCACCTGCATCCATCGACTTCCTGCATGTCTTACCAGGTCGTCACTCCATCTCGTGGGGGGACGCCCTACACTTCGCCTACCGGTACGAGGCTGCCACTCGAGAACCTTTCTTCCCCATCGGTTGTCGGTTCTTCGAGCTATATGGCCGGCCCACTGCCACTTCAGCTTACTAATCCGTTGGGCTATGTCGGTTACTCTGGTTCTACTGCGGATATCCTCATTCCTAAGTTTATCACGCAGAGAAACTCCGAGCATAGCCCTCTCCATAGCTCGCTGAGCGACCTTGAGCTTCCTCATACGGCCAGCAGTGAAGGACCACGTCTCAGTTCCATAAGTCATCACTGGCAACACGCACTGGTTGTACAATTTCGTTTTCAGGTTTTGAGGTATGTCTGACGAGATGATGTGTCGTAGCTTCCCGAACGCTGCCCAGCCGAGTTGAATCCGTCGATTGACCTCTCGGTCGAAGTTGGACTTACCTAGTCGGACTATTTGTCCCAGGTAAACATAATCGTCAACAACTTCGAGCTTAGTGCTCCCAACAACTACCGGCATAGGTGTGACATGGACATTGAACATGGTGTCTATAAATAGGTGTATATAAATTATCTAAGGCACGTGTTCGATTTTCTTTGAAATATTCGATCAGACGAATATCATTTAATCATTTTATATTCTATCAAACTGGTGATATTTTTAAAATACTGTCATTGAATGACAGAATTTCAAAATTAGATATGATTAAAATTACATATCTATTGACATATAAATTGTCACCAAATATGGTGTAATTTTAGTTATAAAAGCCCGTACTTCATCTACGTTTTATAAGTCATAGAAATAGAAAACATTTTTGGATATTTGGCCAAAGGGGATATTTACCTTAATTGCCAGCCATACTTGACCGAAGTTTTGGAAACTTCAATATTTCATTATTATTATTAAGTTATGGAGAGCCGTTAGAGGGTATTCCCCGTAGAAGAGAAACGACAATGATGATAGAACAAAAAGGAAATGGGCATCAGCATCTTCCTAATAACAACTTAAAGTAATAATAAAAAACTTCGATTACCAACCAAGTCAAGCGAAGAAGTAAGTGTAAGCGTCCATATAAGGTAATCTATAATGCCTCATCCACCCAGTCCGGCCGAGTCAGGTCCATGTTAAGTAGCGGATATTTGATAGGATAAATAAATTAATGAATGAACTGAGTTAAGGATAAGGAAGAAACTGCTACCCATCTCCTATTTGAGATCCTTAGTTCCAAGTCAAACTATAATTATTAAAGTTCAAAGCGGTCAATCGCTCAAATCGAAAATTTTATTGCAGTTTGCATTTGTATAATTGTTTATCAATTAATAAAAACTTACCTCAACTAACGGGGTAGCGGCGATGTAAGAATATCCCATATTGTCATTCCGTATGTGATTACCTTTCACTTTTATATTCTAACAAACTACAATTGTTTATTTCTCAATACCTACTGACGATTCTGCATTTATAAGATAATTATGGCATAACCGCTTTTAGGTCATTGCATCGTCATCTTCACCATTATCATAACATCTCATCTCAAGTCCACTTGAATGCCAAGGATGTAACAAAGCACAAAACTAGAAAACAACATTTTACAACCAGTGTTTTGTAAAATCTTTTTTTCGAGTGCTGGATGTATGTGGAAGCTGCCTAGCTCACGTAGCAAGCTATAAAGATGGATGCTTGGAGTTTCTCTGGATAATTGACTTGAAAATTAGGGTATCCGAAGTAGAACCAGTGTAACCGATATAGCTCAATGTTTCAGTAAGTTAAAATGGCAATGAAGAAACAACAATCGATGGGAAAGAAAGGTTCTCGAGTAGCAGGTTCGCACCGGTTAGCAAAGTAACGACCTGGTTAGTAATGCAGAAAGGCGACAAAAATGAAAATTACTTTTATAAGTATTAATTTAAAAAAATATTTAGTAAAGTAATCGCCTTCTTAATACAAGACCTTCCTCTATTAATTAGACAGAACTTGAATTACCTAATAATCAACCTCTCCACCTTTAATTAAAAAAAAAAAACATTCAGGTTACCTTCAATATAAGTTCACAAATTGTTTGGGATTAACACAAATTTTAGTGACCGGAAAAGATAAAATGGTTGGTGCGAAATCCAGTGAGTACCTAATATTTCCAAGTTCTATCTCATAACTGTACTGTAATAATTACACATATGTTCTCGGACATTGTCGTGGAGATAATAAACGTAGTCGTTGTGGACGCTTTCCCCAAATATATTCATCTAAACGCTGTTTGCTCGTAAATATAGTTGAGCAGTTAGCGTCTGATATTTATGTGTCATACTTGTGAACAGGTGCTGCTTTTGGGAGTTGGCCTACTCGAGTATGCAACACATATATTAGCATAAAATGTATATTTTCTTTTTTGTTTTTGTGTTATTTTATTATAGAACATGCTTTGATTACCTATGGGACTACTCTTTTTCAATTTTGAAGAAGAATATTATATAAATGGTATTTAAAAAATGACAAAGAAGAGAATACCTGCGAAGTTTCTTTCGCCGTTTCTTCTTCAGGCAGGAGAACCTCATTTTGAAACGGTATTAGATTAAAAACATGTTGACGTTTGTCAAATGAAACTTTAATTTCTTACTTCGAACATAAGTTTTTATCTCATTTTACCATCTCACCAAATACAAGACATTACTTTTGCTTGAATACCTATAACTTGGTTTAGGGGTAGTTTTTGTGGTTTTGTGGTGTTTTATTCTAACACTGCCTTAATTTTTCCTGTAGCGATACAAGCTCTGTAGTGAACGACACCAGCGCTAATCTACCAAACACTCACAAGTAACTTTTTCTGAGTCAATTTTCGTTTAGGGCAAGATCGCCCATAACGCGGATAAACTATTTAACCAACTTGTAGTTCTGCAGCGATAAAGCAACTGCATATAGAATCCAACACGTAACTGCCAACAGGTACGCGTTGACTTCTACATGCAGTTGATCTGAATCTATATGATTAGATCTGAATCTATTCCTATATCTTACAAGTATACGGGGGTCTTTCGCAAAAAAAGTGTAAATTTGCCAAAAAAGTGCAAGTTTCTGTTATAGTCATAATCTGCTATACGAATTGAAAGAAAACCATCTCATGAATGATAATTTGGCGAAGGGAAGGTATGCCTTAGAAAAAGATTTTTGAAATAATTAATGCAGAAAAAAGAGTTGACCAGGCTAATGAGAAAATGGTGTCAGGTGAAGTAGATACGTCCGGGTTTATGAGAAAACCGCTCCAGTTTTATTAGATACTTACAGTTTGGTGAGGAAACGTACGGAAATATAGTTTGATTATATTAAAAGATATTGTATTTTTCATACAAAATATTCTTTAATGAAATATTATTAATATAGACTACAACGGGACAATATTACTTATATAAAATAATTAAAAATCATATCTCGTAGTAAAATCTTGCAACGAAATTTAAATTATAATCTAACCGTGACATTTAAGAGACCGTTGAATAATTAATAACAAAATAGTATAAATCAAAATACTGTAACTTGTAATAAACATTCGAATATCTTGTTTCAAGTGTAAGGTCACAACATAAAATGTAAATTCTTAAAAAAATAAACCTAATAAAAATCTTGTATTTGACAAAACTAGAGTTAAATCACAGCCTCATAGTTACTCCTAATAAACAATTAAAAATTTCGTAAACAATAAATGTAATGTGTCAAATCTTCACAATATACATAACTTAATTAAATTATTAAAATAATATAACATTTGGCAAAAAATCTAGCATAAAATCACAGCTCTTAAATTTAGTTAATTTTACTACAGAACTTAAGACATTTTCTTGAAATCTTCATAATCTTGCTTGAGAATCTTATAATAATTAGCGTAACTTTTTAAATGTTTTATAGCATCTTCATTATCATCTATTTAATTTTAAGTACGTATTAAAATTTAGCTTTCTTGTATTTGGAATGTCATTACCACACTTAACAAGATTCACAGCAGATCGCTTTAATACGCCTCCGACTCCATCAGGAGGTCCTTTACCATGTCCCGCTTCTGTAAAATTCCATGTTATATGTTGTATATTTGGAAAACTCCAATTTAAGTCAGTTATTATATAATAGATTTTCAAGTTTCTGTACTGACTTCCGGCGGAATCAGAAATCATATGAAGGGTGGTTGTGTTGGGAGCATTTGTCTGAATAAACACAATAAGCGGAATTAAATGAGCCCATACAGCTGCTGCATCGTGTCATGTATTAGAACTTGCTGTGGCGTAACACTTTGTCACCTTAATTTGGTTACAATTGAAGTAATACAAGACGCTCGTGTGTAAAGAAATTTGTTGTTTATTTCCTCCAAAATGTACAGACTGGATTTCCCTTGCATATTGACATTTGGAGTTTTCGGAAAAATCCATGTGAATAATTGCTTCATTAAGTTCTAAGTTATCCTTTAAATTTGTTATAGCTTGTCGTTGTGCTCTTATTCTACCACAATGATTTAAAAACTTTATCAACATGTTTTCAAAAATAGTTATTGCTTCTTTTGGTGTAGTGTATATCTTTTCTTTTTTTGTAATTCTGTAAGACTTCTGTGTAGTGGTATTTTCTATTTTAGAGATCCAGGTCCAGTAAAAGAAATCAATGGAATTGTCGAATTCTATGTATGTGATACGTTGATTTTTACAATGTTCACATTTTCTAAATAAACAGTCAGAAGAATAAATATTACAGCAAATTTCTCGAAGTATTCCGGTGCCATCATTTATCTTAATTAATTGGTTTCTGTGCAATGCTGTAGTCAGGAGTTGAAAATTTTCATGAAGAATACAAAGAGATGTTTTGATTGGTTTTTTTCTAGCAGGAAATATCCAGAAAGGTCGAAATCGACAAAACGTTGCGTAACTTATTTTAGAGCTATTAAATTGTAGAAACTTTTTATGTAAGTTATAAAGAGAGTCATTGAAGTTTAGTGCCCCCCTTTTTTACAAACTCCTTAATTCCAGCAGCTACACAACTGTTTTCATCATCTTCTAAGAACTTTTCTACTTCTTCCTTATTTTTTTATGGTTGATATCTTGAGTCTTATTTTTATTTAGAAACATAGCGCGTAATGTTCCCACCGTCCTTTTAGCCTTTTAAGGTTGTTTTATGTGTTGTTTAAGTGCATCTGACAATTTTTTTTAGCATCATGAGTTTTGAGATCCTTAAAACTCTTCACCAGACCTTCACTTAATGATTGTTCTCTTCTCTGTATGTCTAAATTAATGTTTGGTTTGTCGTTTAGGCTTGTAAGCTCCGAGATTTGTTTCTTATATATATTATTCATTTTTCTGAATGTTTTTGAGTTTTAAGAAATTCTATATGTTTGCCTTTTTTATATCTTAATTTTCTTAGTCGAGTTTCAGGACTGTTTCTTCCACTAGAACAAGGAGTAGATATCGGTGAAGTAGATGAACATACAACTAATGTTGGTGACTTTTCTCTTGAGGCCGTGGCAATAGTCTCTTCAGAAGATGACATTCGTGATCTTTTTGGTGTTGTTGGGTTGGCTTTAGTCAGTTCATTTACTTCCTGAATCGAACTTTCCGTGTCACTTGGGGGTGGGCTATTACAATCTATAAAAGCCTTTATTTTATTTTTTTTCTTCCTTCTTACGATCATAATACTTTTTAAAACTCTCCCTCTACTTTTTCCTTTGAATTTTTTGCTGTCGTGGAGTCATTTCATTAATAGGAAGCACTTTTTTCTCTTCTTTCCTACTTTGGTATTTAGCTTTATTTCTTGCTTTATATTGAGCATATAGAATGGGATCATTCTTAATTTTTGGTACCTTCTTTTTTCATCCAGTCTTTTCTTTTTAAGTTTTTCTTCACTTTTTGATGATTAAGGCCTTCCCATTTTACCTGACACAATAATTTAAATATGAATTTATAATCTCATTTAAGTAGATAGATAGATAGAATCATTTTAGTTATTAAGAGTAAGGTGTAACCAAGAATACAATAAATTTGGTTAATAAGAAAAAAAGATAAAAAGTTCGACTGTTGTAATAATTGCAATTTTGTATTAAATTGTAAAATCAGTTATACACTTTAACTGATTGGTTTATTGAAAGATCATTCCTCTTTATACTTTCATAATTTAGAAGAAGATTAGAATCGCAGGTCAAATATTCCAAATAAGAAATATATGCTTCATGATGATATAATCTAAATTATATAATATGATTAAAATTGAAAATCTCAACAACCTGCACACTAACTCATTCACCTGAATGTTTTGCCCAGGTCAATTATAACCAGGTTATTGAGATTTTTTAGTTAAAATTTAAATTTAATCATAACCCATAGGTTTAAGCTGATTTTATATATACAATTTCGAACACGACGAGATATTATACAATATATATAAAACGATTAATTTTAGTACCTTTTAATTGGGAAGAAGATATGGCCAGAAAAAGTAGGACTTACTTCTTATAATTTTGTTTGATTCCGATAAATTCACACAGGGAAACTTCGGATACGTATATCTCACACAATCCTTGGTGTGTACTGAGTGCACTGACTACGGTCGTCTTACGAGGTGCGGGGCTCACGAATACTGAAATGAGCTATTCTGTGCTGTATTTTAATTTGTGTTAGGTTAATTAGGAAGTCGCCCGACAAAACGTTATAGACATTTAATTTGCATAATATATGCTTTATAAATTTAAAATTCACATTAAATTTAATCTTTAGACTATACAATTTCCAAAAAAATATTAGTATTTTACAATTTTATAATAACTTCTCAACAAACTTGAGAAAAATCTTTAATATTTGATCAAAATTGCTGCAGGTTAATTAGATTATCGGTACATTTCATGTATTACCAACTAAAATACTATAATAATACTATAGGATATACTTGGCTTTTATAGAAAAAATACTTCGAAAACGATATAATACCAGAATGTAAGCATGAATATTATGTCTATCTTACAAACAAAAAAATCGTTTACGTCAGGTGAAATTACACTTTTTTTACGAAAGACCTACGGAACCACGCTCTCACAGAATACCAACGTAAAATTGTAGCTCAATGCTGCTGTGTTTCATATGGTGAGTGTAGAGAACCGAAGAACCTTTTTACTAGAAACGAGGCATTTTATCCTCATGGGTGACAACGCATCTGCGTTTTAATTACTCTAATAGAAAACACCCAATAACTTAACTTTATATAATAGTGTGCTGGTGTGACCAACGCCTGCCATACTTTCTTACTATTGAGTATTCGGACATGAATTCTCCTCAACCAGCTGGATCAATCTGCCGTCATTTAGTAAAATAGAGGAATGAACTTACCGAGTTTCGTTTTCGAGCTTAACACATCTTCACCAAATGCTTGGCATTTTCTCTTAAATGATAATCTGTATCCAATCAATCAATTAATCAAATCAATATCAATGTTTCCTTATTACTTTTATAATACTTTTAAATTCTTATAATACAAAAATTAACAATATACATATTATTAATAATAATATATGAAAGAAATTCAAATCACAAACATGGGAACTACTGATAAGATTACAGACTATTATAATTAACTAAGCTCATTAACAGAAAAAATAGTTTGATAAATTTAATTAATCGACCCTTTACAACGACGTCTTTTAGACGTATATTATAAATGTATTAGGAAATACTATTCAAACTCACGCTTTTCTATACTTAAGAATAATAACAAAATGAATGAGACAACCTTGGATTATGAAGATTATTACGATTCAGTGCCCGAAACTGTCATTGGTGAAATCAACCATTTAACTGACAATGAAATTAAATTTCTAAATGTGTTAGTGTGTGGTACAATTGTAGCTTACATAGTGTTTGTGACTATAACTTTTATGCTTCGATCTTATAGAAATAACGATATAGAAAACTATCTACTAGTGAGACATATTATTTTTGGATTGTTACATCAAAGTATTATCACGGTATCTTTTATGTTTTTCAGTGCTAAAGTATTCCAAAAAGTGATGAAACATTTTGAAAACTATACAAAGTTGATAATACCATTTTGGACATTATGTTTCACTATAAAAGCTTTCTTAGATATGTTTTTATCAAGAAATGTCTATACAGCAAAAGAAATGTCAGTATTTTGTTATTGTTCGGCTGCAATTATTCACTTGTATGAAGAACTGCTGGTTTACATATTAGGGGATGCTACGATATATGATGGTGTAAAAGTACTCGAGGCTATAAGAATTACATCCGTAGCTTTAGTAATGTCGGCGTCGATGTTTATATTTTTCATTATATTATTTTACTTATTTAAACAGTCTTCAGAATTTCCTAGGGCAAATGCTATATTAGTGCTTTCAAATATATTTTTGTTAATAATTTTTGATTCGATTGTTGTTGCATTTGCTATTGTATCAATAGGAAAAGATACAGTTTTAAAACTACTGATAGCGTTAGTTTTATGTGGTCGATTAATTTTTGAAACGTTTTGGGCTGCTGTATTCAATTATTGTAAAATAAAAATTGCGTGGTGAATTTTATGAGAAACATTGAAGTGTAAATCGTTCCTTTTAATTTAAATAAAAGGCTATTAAATAATTTTTCTTTTCTCTTGACAACCTATATGTTTAGGTCAAATAATTAACATTTGAAATTTGCATACAACACGCGTGTCCTTCCGCTAACTTTGTAAAGGTCACCCTCGCCCCCTCTTCCATGTGGGTTGCTCAGCAGAGGGCGCGAGTGCCGGACGCGAGTGCGAAGTTAGTAGCTTGACCGCCGCGGCTCTGTCGACTAGTTTTATTGTTTGCGACTGCTGGATCAGTTGCGCGCGGCCAGTTTTGGTTTTGATGGTCTAGAATTTGAGTAATTGTGCGCGTCTAATTTACTATGGAATATTTGGGTCTCGTGTAGACCGCCTCGAATTGATTTGTCTAATTTGTACGTTTCGTGACAAGAGGCTTGTATTGAATTTGAGTGATTAAAGTAACTTCGTTTGCAAGTAATTTACGTCAATTTGTATAGAGATTGCATCTTGAAGTGCATTTTGCAATATTTAATTTGCTTGTGTGACGCGGTCACGTGCGCGCACGCAGAGTCGAAAGACGGCCTGGAATTTGACGCTCGCATTCCATTTCGAGGGCGTGGCCCGGTTAAATGTGTTGAATTGTAACGTCGCGTTAAGTGCCTTTTTGTGTGTTGACTATTTTCGTCCGTTTTACGTGTCAATGAGGCGGATGTTGAGTTCTGATTGCGGGCGTGGTATTTTAATATCGTACGAAAGAATTTTAGCTTGTTGTGTGGAACGCTGAACTTTGAGACTCGAGAAGAAACCGCGTTCGTTCCCGTGTTTGTAATTTTGTGCTAAATGAACCCGGAACATTGAATATTGAACTTTGAACGACTGTTCGTTACTTGTGTCGTGTGTTACTTGTTTTAATTTCGATGGACGTTGAATTGGTTGACTTTGAAGTTCATTATATGTACAATAAAGTTGATAGACTAATACAGTGAAATGAAAGCAGAAGAATTGGGGCGATCACCAATTCTTCTGCGATCACGATCACTAGACCAATGATGCAGACAGATAACATAATAACAGCATGTGAAATACATGTGAGCAGTAGTAAAAACACAACCACATATTTCAGAGTGTAAGGACGAGGGGACGGTAGCCACTTACCATCAAGCAAGCCATAGCACGTTCTATAAAACATAATTCCACTAATCTGATTCTCATTATAACTTAGTTTCGAGAATGAGACTAAATTGTATGTCATATCAATTGTGATGTCCTTCCCGCCCATTTTACTGTAGCGGTGTCTGCAGATTCAATTAAAATGTTACAAGGAAACAAATGAAATAAATAAATGTTAACCCACAGTAGGATTTTCTCCTGTATCATGATGGCGTTTAACATACATAAATTGCACATGGCAAATATTAATAGTCTGTAACATTTATTGACCTGAACCATTCTTTGTAAGCCCTACAAACTTGATACGTATACGTATATACGTACGTAATGAAATTTTATATATCAGTTTTCACCTACTTCCAGAGGTCTGAATAATCTGAAAATTTGCAGAAGTATTTAGAATCGATGAGAATACAATAATTTCATGACTATCATTTCTAGTATTGATCATAATCAAGGCGTGTTGTTTAAGTCATTTCAAAACTATAATATTTATAATATTTGAAATATTACCTACTTCTATATGCGTTGATCGTGTGCCTAAAGTGGTATTAACGGCAAAACTTCTTAACCCTTTCCCTGTCCCATGAATCGTATATGAACATTTCAATTGTTTAACTATTATGTCTATATCGCGGACAGGGAACCTGTTAATTTGTTAAGTGTACTGCTTGTACCAAACGCCATATTGTTTTTACGACTTTCGTATTGACGTCATAATTATAAAATGTAACCGGTCTCTACGACACTTCGGAGATGAAGAAGAATCTTACTTCAAAATCCGTCAAGCTGTTTAGGTTAGATGAGGTCGTCAACGTAAATATAAATGTAATTAAATACATAGGCATATATGCATGCATGCATATACTCATACACACGTTATATACAAAATTTTAAATTATATAAATTATGTACAAAATAGTTTAAAACAACACGGGGTGTTTTGTATTTCGTTCTTAAATGCAATTATGATAACTGCAGCTGCAATAAATTGGGCAGTCACGCAATCTTCCGGAAATCCGGCCATATGTTGATTTATCACTGATTCTGCCATTCCGGAAATATGTATGTATCTGACTACGAATGGATTAACACGGCAAATAATTTCGAAAGGCTATGTGCGTTTATTCGACAGATAAAACTATAAATAACTGCGAACATTACGTCTGTTTTTTTTTAAATAATTTATATTTAAATGAACGTCTTGTGCATGTTGTGTGTATTGCGATGAATTTTGGAATTTGATAACTAAGTTGCAACCATCCATGAGTTGCAGTAGGCATTTACCATCAGACGGATTGCATGTAATCATCTTGAGAACACCTGCATCAATAAGAAATTAAAAAATATTTCGAAGACGTGAAGTCCGCAAGGATTGGACTTCCACGGTGGATACTTCCTTGCCCTAAAATCTTATCAGAAATGATAGGAGACTTGTGTAAACTGTGTGACGAACATAGGTTTTAACTTTGACTCTCATATTATATAAAGTGAAATTTGAAATATAAATTTCTGGTCGGAGCTGCTTTATGTATCTTTTGAGTCCACTAGCAAAGAATATTACAATAAGCATAATTTTAGTTTTAAATACTATAACACAAAAAATCGTGAAAGAGTAATAACATAGGTGTTACAATCTTGAAATTTCAAAGTAAGAAAATGCCTTTTCTTCGTTAATGTCTTTCCCAAATCGCAACTCAATTTCTTCAACGGAAATGAATTTTTAGATAGATATCAGTTATTGATTGATGACAACTCGAATCTTAATCTAACGTAGGTTTTTCATAATCTTTTTTGAGTAAAATTATGTTTGTATAAATTACTCTGTAATTTTAAAGTATGTACGTCATCGTTAATATTGTTATAATAAAATTCAATGGGGCAAACAAATCCATAGTCCACCCGAAGGCAAATGGCCACTGCAGCACATGGACACGTGCCACCGTTCAAATAAAGAAGGCTAGAAATCCGTTGTCACCTTTCAGGAATAAGGTGGATTGCTTCACACTCTGTAAATGTACTGGGTATGCAGCCTTCTGACCGGAACGCAGCGGTGCAGGCACTTACTATCTGGAAGTCGAAACAGGGAGGTAAGCAGGTACCTAAACAGATGTTCTACTATGCAGAAAAAGATACTTACCAACTAGAGTTTTAAACTTTAGAAGTAAATTGAGTAATTCAAATCTCAGGTCGAAACAGGGAGGTAAGCAGGTACCTAAACAGATGTTCTACTATGCAGAAAAAGATACTTACCAACTAGAGTTTTAAACTTTAGAAGTAAATTGAGTAATTCAAATCTTAAGGGCCTATACTACCTCAAATGGCTTAGCATGATCCTCCGTTATGCGGAAAATACTGCAGCATTGATTTTAAAATAAATATATGGTGAAGTTGAGGATTAATGTTAAGTACTATCTTAGACGAAAACACGATTCCATAAAATTTTCTCGATAGAAAAAAAATCCAAACTTACCTCCAAACCGAAAAATAAACGGCTGGTATTCAAAAAATACTTCAAATTAGATCATGAAACTTTGCATACTAACTGAAATAACTATAAAGCAATGCTTATCTTTTTTACTTTTTTTTAATTATCATTATTTTCACCGTAAAAAGAAATAAACTATAGTCGTTTTAAAGCTTGTTCCCTGCCGCCCGACACCGCCGCTCATTCCCGCTTCGGCTTTCGAACGGGAGAGCTGTGTCGCTTGCGCCCAGAACACACATTACGTAACAGGACGACGTAAATTTAAAATATTGAAATAGATACTTAGGTTTATAGTGTTGGCGCAATGGGAAATAAGCGTAATAAAAAAAAGATGCGACTGGGTTGGCGTAAAGAAACGGACAAACATATGATAAACGTAGTGAAGTATTTACTTACAGTGTTAGTGATTACGAATATGTAGAAATTTAGTTTATTTATTTTTTATAACGTTATTAATTTAGTTTTTTTTTATAACGTTGCCCCACTCCAGGATTTCTCCTGAATCGGAGACGATGCGATTACAAACACAAATTTCCACAACTATCTGAAGGCCATAAAAATATTTGTTCCGTATGGGAATCGAACCCGCGACCCGAACTTCAGAAGCCAAGCACTTAGTTAGTAATAAAAAATATAAGTGTGTTCGGTAAGTACCTATCTATCTAACTATAAAGAAATAAAACTGTAACTCCTTCGTGAACTGTGAAAACTGTGTCCTTACTTTATCGTTACTCCGTGGCGCACAGGCTTAGCAACGAGTTGCTGCGCTGGAGTCCGTGGGTTCGAATCCCGCACGGAACAAGTATTTGTATGGCCTACAAATAATTGTTCCGGATCTGGAGGTTTGTAAACAAGTTTAAATGTTTTATTAAAGAAAAATTGTACAAAAAGGTGATTATAATATAAAAGAAAATAACCCCTGGGAATGAGGTGATCGCCACCATGTTGGTTCTAAAAAATTCTTACAAAAATTGTAACATAATAAATTTATTGTAAATTTAAATATGTTTAAAAAAAGTCCCGTCGGGTTTCTTGCTGGTTCTTCCCAGGACAGAGATTTTTTTATGCGAACCCGGGGTAAATTAAAAAAATGACTTTCAATAAGAATTATACAATAATCAATATTGAATAAAAAATCATTCATTTCATTTCATACATACCTATGCTGCCCTACCTATCCTACTTACCTACGTACGTACCTACCTACCTTCCTACCTACCTACATACTTACCTATCTATCCATCTTATATTTATACAAACCTTGTCCTAAAAATCACGATTCATTTATAATATAATATATATATAAATATATAATATATATATATATATTATATAGCTGTTCCCCGCGACTTCGCCCGCGTGTTAATTGGGGTTTTAATATTTTTGCGCGGAACCCTAATACTGTTTCTAAAATAAAAGTAGCCTATGTTACTTCTTATAACATCAGCGATCTGCCAGTGAAAGTCCGGTCAATATCGGTTCAGCCGTTTCGGAGAAGAGCCGGAACAAACAGACAGACAAAAATTTTATAAATCGTGTTTTGTTATAAATACCGTATATACTTTCATATGCATATATTAAAAATCTGTTATTTCAACATTACAAACAGACACTTCAATTTTATTTATTTGTTTAGATATAAATGACTTAGGGTTTCTCTGCGTGATAAACTTAGAAATGAGGATATCCGCAGTATAACCA
Organism: Parnassius mnemosyne; assembly: GCA_963668995.1. NCBI lineage: Eukaryota > Metazoa > Arthropoda > Insecta > Lepidoptera > Papilionidae > Parnassius > Parnassius mnemosyne. The sequence goes on from CAVLGL010000148.1 coordinate 45,029,365, forward strand.
AAATGACCAACATAGCCCAACGGATTAGTAAGCTGAATTGGCAATGGGCCGGCAATATAGATCAAAGAACCAAAAACCGATGTGGAAAAAAGGTTCTCGAGTGGTAGCCTCGCACCGGTAGGCGTAGTGTAGCGCGACCCCCCACTAGATGTAGATGGAGTGACGACCTAGTAAGACAGGCAATAAGTAGATGAAAGCTGGTGACTCAGGATCGTGCTTTGTGGCATTCCTTGGGGGGGGGAGGTCAATGTTCAACAGTGGATTTGTGAAGGGCTGTAATGACGTTGATACACACACACACACACACACGCACGCACGCACGCACGCACGCACGCACGCACGCACGCACGCACGCACGCACGCACGCACGCACTCACGCACGCACGCACGCACGCACGCACGCACGCAAGCACGCACGCACGCACGCACGCACGCACGCACGCACGCACGCACGCACGCACGCACGCACGCACGCACGCACGCACGCACGCACGCACGCACGCACGCAAGCACGCACGCACGCACGCACGCACGCACGCACGCACGCACGCACGTACTCACGCACGCACGCACGCACGCACGCACGCACGCACGCACGCACGCACGCACGCACGCACGAACGCACGCACGCACGCACGCACGCACGCACGCACGCACGCACGCACGCACGCACGCACGCACGCAAGCACGCACGCACGCACGCACGCACGCACGCGCGCGCGCGCGCGCGCACGCACGCACGCACGCACGCACGCACGCACGCACGCACGCACGCACGCACGCACGCACGCAAGCACGCACGCACGCAAGCACGCACGCACGCACGCACGCACGCACGCACGCACGCACGCCCGCACGCACGCACGCACGCACGCACGCACGCACGCACGCACGCACACATATATAGTATGTAATACAAGGCGAAAACGATATTGTTATAACTTTATAAGATTGTAAAATGCAAAGCGTAAACTTACTACCAAGCCAATGTAGGTACCTACCTACAGAACTTTCAGTGCAATGGTGATTCGCGCTTGACTAGTTTTTTGTAGCAGTAGAATTTATACAGTGGTTTAGAATCGGTTTGCAAAATTTCTTATAGGTATGTATATGTAGATACTTGCATAGACCTACTACCAATATAATTACATACGTAAATGGCTGTCACATTACAAATATACAAAAACTATAATACTATAAAACTCAAGCTTACTACTAAACCAACAATGGGCGGATACTTTCACTATAAGATGGAATACCAGTATAAGCTGATCTCGTATTGTATAGGCTTTCGATACAATGAAGGTTCAACTTATATATGAAATATTAGCTTTATGTACAATGAAATAAAATTTGCGACATATAATTTTATGTTCATTTAATGACAAGTAAATATTAAACTATGACTGAAAATTTTATTGGTTTATGCTCGTCCGATAATAGTTTGTTTTACTCTGACAAAATCGCTTTGACCTCGTGTTCCCGCGTGACCGCAAGCCGTAGTGTGCGAACGAATGGCGCGGGGAAGGGGGGGCGAAATTAGAATTTGAGCTGAGGTAATATAGGCCCTTAATACAAATGTAAAAAATCTTGATATATTGTTTCCTCTTTGTGTTGCATATAGATAATTTAAAATTAAAATTTTTATACTGCCGACTTTAATATAAGTTATTAAGAATAACTCAAAAACTATTGGTCTGAACTGGATCAAATTCATATGGGACCACACGAAAAGTACCAGCTTTCAAATAATAAAAAATCAACGAAATCGGTTCACCTGATAAGAGTTATGAGGTAACACACTTAAAAAACATACAGTCGAATTGAGTACCGTCTTCTTTTTGGAAGTCGGCAGAAAAAAGCAGGCTATGCAGACGTTGTTCTATCCCTTTCGGTAAGATGATGCTATGAGCTTGATTTCATTAGAAAATTTGTAGCTAACTCGACAATAGTACCAGACTGAAAGACAACAGATTTTTCTTCTTTGGCACTATCCAATATATTATATTGTGAATATGAGTCGTTTTAGTCAAAAAATATAGAAATTGTTAATATGCTGACTATAGCGACACTTATATGGATTTCAGCATATCTATGCACCATCGACTCGAGAAAACAAATATATCGTGGAATTATGACCCCCATCATTCAAGTCTTCCAGAAGTTACACGAGCACGATAGAAAGTAATTTTTTACCCTTTCCGGTAGTTGAGGCGACGAGTTATAATCTAAATACACTTCGGAACCTTTTACCAGTGTAAATAAGAAAAAAATATTAAGAACTCTACCACAAGGCCGCCTACATAATTATATAGGTCTGGATTTAGAAATTTCGATGTCATCATGAGTTACTTTTTTTAGCGCTAAAGCAACTTTATATTGTGCATTGTATTATTATAGGTTCATAATTATAAAACTTGTTTCTTACATGACTACAGCGCTACTTATCGGAACCTATCGTAGCCAAGAACCACCGTCTCGATGAAACCAAATATATTGTGTAAATATGACCTCAATCGGTTCATTGGTTCAGAAGTTACCCGACCACTAACAGACCGCACGGGATTCGTGAGTTGTAGTAACACTGGGCGGACCATTAGCTCAAAGAAACGAAAACCGATGGGAAAGAAAAATTCTCAAGTGTTGGCTTGGTATCAGTAAGTGAAGTGTAGGGCTCCTCTCCATTACATGCACCGATGAACTATCACCTAAGAGATGCAGGAAGTCGATTGATGCAGGTAGCTCATCAATTCATTACGTACCAATAATATATAAAGATAATGATTAGTGATATTTATAAAGAACTGATATTTTCTAGTGAACTAAATCAACAAAAGTAGAGAGACTATCTATTATAACACCAACTTGATGCGCGGAAACTCTTCTGTACTAGCGGACTCCCAGTAGACTACTATAGTCGTAAAAATTTTACAGAACTTTTGTCGAAAAAGTACGCGTCAGAAACAATCTTTGTTTCCGATTCTTATAACGTGCATACTTATAAATGTTGTGAAGTATAGTAATAGTATGCCGTAGTAATATTAATGTTGTAGGAAATGGGTATATATGTTATAGAAATATTTGTCTGGTGGTTGTAACAGCGACGGCTGTCCATGATATGTTCCAGGTTTCGAATCCCATGTCGGCCCTAAATCAGTAATTGCGTTTTTCTATCAAGAAATTTTAATAGCGGCCCGGAGAAAGGTGATGATCCTGATGATGATGAAGGTGACCTGATCTTTCTCCGGTCATGTCGGATTGCCGTCCCGTCTCACTATGAGAGTGAGGTAATAGAGAGTGCCCCGACACACTCGTGCACTGTAATCCAGACCTGCGTAGATGGTTACCGTTCAAATTGACCGCCGTGATATAAATTCAGTCCGGAGATCATAATAATAATTATAGAAATATTTTTTATAAGAGTTCGGGAGATTACGACACATATTCACGCCATTCTTGGAAACAAGTGTGTGCATATGTATCTGAGACATGGTTCTACATTGCTGGCCGTATGAGGAAGCTGGTCGCTCAGTGAGCTATAGAGGGAGGCAACGCTCAGAGATTCTCTGCGTATACTTCGTAATGAGGATATCCTCAATAGACCTACGTCAAGTATCCGTTGAGCTACAACGGATCCGAAAGTTGAAGTTTTAATTGTTTTTTTTTTTGTAATAAAACGTTACCCCCACACTAGGATTTTCTTCTGTATCGTGGGGGCAGTTTACATACATAAATTGCACAAGGACAAACATCCAGACCCGGAACAATTATTTGTAGGCCATACAAATACTTGTTTCAAGCGGGATTCAAACCCGCGGCCCTTAGCGCAGCACGAGCAACTCATTGCTAAGCCACTGCGCCACGGAGCCGTCAAAACAACAAGTGAAGTAACATTAGGATAAATAAAACAAACGAATGTTCAAAGAAACGAATACCGATGGGAAAGAAAGTTTCTCTGGTGTTCGTTTCATATCGGTAAGCGAAATGTAGGATAGCCCTCCTCTAGATGGAATGGCGACCTGGTACCTAAGAGATGCCAGAAGTTCATGGATGCAAGGAACTCATTAATTCAGCCAATCTAATTCCACTGCTGAACTTAGGCTATCCCATAGATTAATAATGTAAGGGGGTTATTACCTTTCCACAGTGGTCACGCTTGGGAGACGGATTGACAGCCACAGTTTTTTATTTTCTAGTTGTTATTGCATTGTTTTCCTCTGTCGCCTCTTACGACACCGGTATGATATGAGTTATTAGTTTGAGTTAGAGTATTCTAACCGCCACGATACGGGATACAGGTAGCTTAGAACCGTGCAATAATGATGATGGTGACGATGACACAGAAAAATATCTTTCAGCCAAAGCTACGCTGCGGCTATAATATTGTTGCAGCACGAATGGGTTGGCTTAATTAGGTTGAAGAAAGAGCCATGCTCTTATTCCTCAGCGCAAAATGTGTTTTCTTAGTTAGTATAGAGATTCAACACCGTTTTTACTGGTGACGAGGCTTTTCATATTAATGAAGTGTGACAATGCATGCTGTTCTGTTCTCATCTGTTTAAGTTTTAAAAACGTTGACCCACGACGGTTGTAAACGTTGTAATCGAAAAATTCTTAAATTAATCACCTGTATTCATCTTGTAACATGCAATAAGATAATCTAAACAATATTTATACTTTGCATGTGATTATGTAAGAATCATGGCATTTTTATAAAACTTTTAGAAAATTGCGTTCTAGACAAAATTTAAGCAAACATAAAATTTATAATTTTGAATATTCTTTTTTTTTATAGTAGAGGGGGCAAATGAGCATGCGGCTCACCTGATGGTAAGGGACTACCGCCGCCCATGAACAGCTGCAACACCAGGGAGGGAATCGCAGATGCGTTGCCGTCCTTTTAAAAAGGAGGTCTTTGCTTGAAGGTCCCTAAGTCGTATCGGTCCGGAAAAATCGCTGATAGTAATCGATTCCACAAGGAAGTCGTGCGAGGAAGAAAACATCTTCTAAATCGCACAGTGGTGGACCGCCAATCATCCAGATGGTGTGGATGGTATCGGGAGTTCTGCCGCGATGTACGTTTGTGAAATTTGGCGGCTGGGATTAATCCGAACACTTTCTCAGAGCACTCCCGTGGTAGATGCGAAAGAAAATGCAAAGGGATGCAACATCTCTTCGCAATGCCAATGAATCGAGCCGATCGGAAAGGACTCGGTCGTTGACGATTCGAGCCACTCTGCGCTGGATGCGGTCAAGTAGAAGGAGCTGGCACTGGGGAGTCCCTGCCCAGAGATGGGAACAGTATTCCATGTGAATGATTCTATTGAGTCTATTGAACAATGACAATAACGTGGCTTTTAAAGTATTCAGACTCATAATTTTTTGCGTTCTCTTTCTAGACTAAGTCAACAAATATGCAATCTCCTACCTCCAATCTTATCGCATCATCTGTACTCAGCAATGCAAATACTGTTTGTTCTATGGCGAAGTGGAAGTGATTAGATGTGGCTATGGTGTCATACGTGGCCGGTGCCATTGCTACAGCCGCAAAATATATTGTCAACGTATATAATGTCAACGTGTCATCGGACTATGAGTGAGAGAAAAGAGAGTGTACCTGTGCTTACGCACACACTTGGTCACTATAACCCTTCCTGCGCAAATGGCTATTCTACGATGAGACTGGTCACTGTGACCGAAATTATTATTATTATATTATTAACAGCCCTAGTCAAATGAGCATGTGAAAACCGAAAGGCTAACAGCACTCAGAACATAGATGATATATTGTTACTATAAAATAAGGGTTTCACATGATGGTAAGTGGATGCTGTGGCGCATTGACATCAACATCTATCCTCGATTAAGGAACAAAAAGCAGATGTGTTGTCAGCCCTGAGGACTAAGATGGAATGCCTCGTTTATAGTAAAAAGGGTCTCCGGTTTTCTACACTCACCATACGAAACACAGCAGCATTAAGCGTCTCCCACACACAAGCGGCTTGCGGTGGCGGCTAACCGCAGGCCGCGGCTCCAGCCGCTGCAACAACAAACCACCGCGGTCGGAATGGCGGCCTGAAGCGCCATTCGCTGTGGTGTCTGTGCTACAATCGGACGTCAGTAAACATGACAAACCGTAGCGAAGTTTTATTATTATCAGCAATATTATCATATATTTTGTTTTTAATCCTAATGATTTTGTGATCACGATGCGAATTATCATAAAGTACAGGATAATTTTGCACTGTTTCTATTAAAATCTCTGAATGTAGCACCATTTTTCACGCGGTACACGCGGCCTGTTGTAAAAATTTACAACTGACCGCGCTGCGGCCATTGACTGACCGCGTACTCGCTAACACACACGCGTTGGCAAATGGGGCGGAGCATGCGGCCGCGGCCAGCCGCTGGCAGGCCGCGCGATGGCCGCACGAGTTTACAGACTCACTTACATTGCAAGCGAATACAACTGGCCGCCACCGCGGCCGCTACCGCAAGCCGCGTCTGTGTGGGAGACGCTTTAAGCTGCTATTTTAAACGGGTGTTCTGTGAGAGCGTATTCCTTCTCCAGTAGAACCGAACCATTTGTGCTACAATCATAATAATACTGCAGCATGGATCTACCACATAATAAACACAAAATAAACCGCGTCATAAACTTCTATCACCAGAGATATCTTGGAAACTTCCTCCCGTTCGCGGTACAATAATCAAAATGAAATCGCAAAACACGTTAAAATCGCGTATCAATATCGAACTAAAAATCGCGTTTGTTTCGCGTAACAGAACATTTCCCTGTTCTGTGCTTAGCGCTTATCATGTAGCACTTCACCACATGAGTAAAGAAATCGTACCGTACAGAGGCAAAACTTCGTACAATCGCGCTATGATTTTTTTTTGATTTTCCACCAAGGAGTATACCGCCCTTGTTGGGAATTTATTGACAGTTTTACACAGTGAGGTTTACATAAAATTGCATAAACTATATTGCGTGTATTGTTAATCTCTAAGACAAGATAACGCTACATCAATGCGATTTGATACATTGATGAGGTATCAATCTTCATCATATTCATATCACTTACATATTTATTCTGCACAAAATGAAATTAATAATAACAAAGCAAAATCTATTGTTCGTATGTATACTCTAAACATTATAACTTAATTGCAAATTATAAATATTATGAACATAGGTTAAATGAAAGGGATTGCCTATAGAAATACAAAATAATTTAAGTAAAATACAGGGTATTCTTATACCTATTGCTTATAATTTTGTCTTTAGCTTATGATTTGTTAGCAATCATTAATATTAATATCTTATAGTGGAAAACAATGTGTGAATCATAAAATTGTTCAAGTGCGATTAGCTTGTGAAAGATAATAATAATAAAGTTGTGTATAGCTATGAGTATATACAATTTGTAATGAACTTAAAATAATTAGCCTAAATGCTTAATCTACATATTATTGTATCCTTAAGAATAAAGATAAAATTAGAAAGGAGGAGTAATAATTATTTATGTTATCTTGAAATATGAAACTAAGTGGAAAATATATACACATTGTCTATATCTATTAGTTACAATTTATTGAATCTTTTAAGCTTATCTATAATGGATTTGGTAAATATAATGAAGGATTCAGTTGTACTTTGCTTATCCAAAAGTTTCGTCAGATGGTAAGGTGGTATATGTAAATTGCTACAGAGCATCTCATGTCTTATTCTATTATACTTAAATCTAGGGCAGTCCCTCAACAAATGAGTAATTGTTTGAGGAGTGGTATTGCCACAAGGGCAGAAGGGATCAGCGGCGATTTTGAACCTATGCAGATATTCCTTGTGGTAGCCGTAACTCGTTAAAACCTGAGTTATTTGAAATGATACTTTGGTTGCTTTCCACAATGCACAAATGTCCGTCAGTTTTGGGAGTAAGTCTTTTGTATGCGTTCCTTGTTCAGCGCTTTCATATCTTGACTGCCAAGTTCTCCAAGTGTTTGCTGTCATAGTCCTTTTTACAAAGCTCATCGGGAATTTCGCATAATCAGGGCTTTTATGTTGCGTGGCAGCACCTTTGGCAGTCTCATCGGCGATTTTGTTACCTACGTTACCTGCATGTCGCTTAACCCATGAGAACATGATATTAAGGTCCATTTGGGCCGCTGTCTATAATTATATAATGGGTCTTTGCCACAATGGGGTGGGTATTGCATCTCATTTGGAGAGCGCTCAATGCAGCCTGAGAGTCACTCAAGATCTGAATAATCTCCTTTCAGCATGTGTGCATCCTTTTGCCTCTTTGATGTGTTTCATCAACTTGATTCAATCTCCGGTCCAAAGTCCACTCGCAGGCCTCTTTGATCGCTAAGAGCTCCGCTTGAAATACAGAGCAGCTTGTGTGTAGTTTCAGCCTTTTTTATGTATTTCTTTTACTTTTACAGTGCCATTCTCAAGCTTGCTTCCATCTGTATAAATTCGTATAAGGGATGTCTCTTGTTTTTGATCCTCTGATTTCGGGTCTACACAATCAGTGCTTATCCTCTTTGAAGGATGTAATAGCTCATGTACGGGAGTGGGCCTTTCATATTGTATATCCCTTGGTAATAAGGTGGTGGCACCCTGTAGTCGAACTGTCTCAACATCATGTACCTCAAGGACTTTGAGGTCCAAGGGCACGAATTGAGCCAGAGCAACTGCCGCCACAGTTGAAACAGTTCTAAAGGCCCTGATTGCTTTTATCGCAAATCCCCTTTGTGCCGACTCCAAAAGCTTCCTTACATATCGCTTTTTCGCAGCTTGACCCCAGATGCCTGCCGCGTATGTAATTGTAGGCTCAATAATCTGTCGATAGATAGTTTGTACGTTATCAGGATGGGCGCCCAGGTTGGTCGGGTGTAAATGCATAGTTTGTTGAAAATTCTCATCGCCTTTCCGACAACGTACTTAACATGATCAGCGAATAGGAGCTTCCGGTCGAGGATCACACCTAAGAACTTAATGCTCCTTTGAAATGCTAAAGTGTGTCTCCCCATTATAAGGTAGGCGTCCTCCGTCTTGCGCGTGAACGCAATCGCTTGCATCTTAGTGGGTCCAAAGGTCAATTTGACACTTTGCCCCCATTCCAAGATGATTTTCAAAGCACTGTTGGTGTTTGTTTGTAAAGTATTTACACCCTTTGCGGAGACGATAAGTAAGACATCATCCGCAAAGGTTTGCAAATGACATCCACTTGGAAGTTCAGCCTCAAGCAACTCATCCAGAATCACGTTCCATAGAATGGGTCCACATGCAGACCCTTGGATGCAGCCCTTAGTGTTGCGCTTAGTGACCCGCGCTCCTGCGTATTCTAATGTAACTGTGCGGTTCGTCATATAGCTCTCTATTAAATGAAAGATGTTCTTAGGGCATCGTATTGCACGTAATCTCTCAAATAGTGCGGGCCACCACGCGTTGTCAAACGCGGAGCGGATGTCCAAAGAAACGCCCAGCACCTGTTTACCTTTCTTCTTAGCTGCTTTTACGATACTGCGCGCCGTGTCTATGGCTGCAGTCGTGCTGGTCTGTTCCTTGAAGCCAAACTGACGCCTGTTGTGTAGTCCCGCCTTAGTTGCACAATATGTGACCCGCTTGATTTACAATTTTTCGAGCAACTTTCCAAAGACCGGCAAGAGCCCTATAGGGCGGAAGGAGCCGAATTCGTTATAATCAGTCTTGCTCGGCTTTGGTATGATTTTGACTACCGCTCCCTTCCACTGTTGAGGGAAATGTTGGAGCTCTAGACACCTGTCCATGATACCCGTTATAAGTTCTGGTACTGTAGGCAAATGTCAGATGTAAGACCATCAATGCCGGATGCCTTCTTGGGGTTCATCCACTTAAGATGTTCTAAAACCTCCTCAAAAGCGAAGGGGGGTTCATCTACTCCATCCGGCTCATTCCCGATTCTGGATCTAAGATACTGGTGTTGGTGCGTGTCATCATCCAGTGTATCATCATCGTAGAAGTGATCCAAGAGTGCTTGGGCAGTCTCCATTTCGCTGTTGGTGTAGTTGTCACCAATTTTCATGGTGGCTGGTGGTCGCTTGGGTGCAGTGTCCTTCAGAAGTCTATTCGTGAGAGTCCAAACGTTTTGTAGATCGCAAAACTCCCTAAAAATCCTGGAAGACTCCACCCTCAGTTCTTCCGCATATATTGCTTTTTGTTTTTTAACTCCTCTGCCAGTTGGTCTAAAGGAAGATTCTGACGTATCATTCGGTTGAGTCGGTGGTGTAAGTGAGGGGCAGGCGCTAAGGTTGACCTTCCACCCAACTATACGGTCAGGTACACTACTACAAGCTTGAGGCGCATGTGTGTGTGAGCACTGGCGGCTTTTCAAGCACAGAAAGAAACTCCTTTAAAGCGGCTCGCCCAGTGCTCAAACTCAGAGTTATGTAAATATTATAAGTGTAAAATTTTATTTTGTAAAGGTTCAAATTAAATATAAAAAAGTGTTAATATTGTTTAGGCCCAAACATAGGCATTTCAAAACGGCATCAAATCGCGTTTGACTCGGTGCATCACCCGATGGTGTCGAGGTGAGGTAAACGCCGCCGGGGCGGTCGTGTGTCGGCTTCCCGGATTCCGGCCGGTGAGCTGATCAGTAGCTTGACAGCAGCGGCTCTGTCTACTAGCGTATTTTTTGTGACCGCTGCTTTGGTTTCGCGCGGCCAGTTTTTGGTTTTGGTGGTCTAGAATTTGAGTATTTGTGCGCGTTTAATTTACTATTGAATATCTGGGTTTCGTGTAGACCGCCTCGAATTAGTTGTCTAAGTTGTACGTTTCGTGACAAGCGGCTTGTATTGAATTTGAATGAGTAGAGTAATTTCGTTGCAAGTAATTACGTCAATTTGTATAGTGATTGCATGTTGAAGTGCATTTTGCAATATTTAACTTGCTTGTGTGACGTGGAACCTTGCGCGCACGCCGAGTGGACAGACGTCTGGAATTGATGCTCGCATTCCATTTCGAGGGCGTGGCCCGGTTAATTGTTTTTGGAAGTTAATGTTGAATTGTACCGTCGCGTTAAGTGCCTTTTTGTGTATTGACTATTTAGTTAGTTTTACGTGTCAGCGAGGCTGATTTTGAGTTCTTATTGCGGGCGTATTATTTAATATCGTACGAAAAAATCTAGATTGCCGTGCGGAACGCTAACTTTGTGACTCGAGAAGGGACTGCGTTCGTTCCCGTGTTTGTGGTTCTGTGTTGGGTGAACCCAGAACCTTGAATATTGAACTTTGATCGACCGTTCATTAGTTGTGCCGTGTGTCACGTGTTTGATTTTGATGAACGTTGAATTGGTTGACTTTGAAGCTTATTATATGTACAATAAAGTTGATAGACTGAAATAGTGAAAGAATTCAGCAGTTTTCCATTGGTCACGTCCGCTGGAGTGATACCACATCGTGGGGCAGCATCGGACGAGGCCGCTGCCCGATCACCTCAGTTAGGTCAGGTCACACATACACACCTAACACACTACTTACATGCATCTACCTACCGCCTGACCGAGCCTTGGGGTCAGTCTTAGCTTCGGAACCAGGTACGTACTATTTATTTACCTATCTATTGTGTAGAATAATAAGTCTCCATAGGCCGTTGGGCCCCACCCTTAGTTGTACGTCGAATCTACAGCTGTATGGGCCCCTGTATGGTCGACCTTTGTCGGGGCAGCTAGGAGCGTGTACAAATATAGTTAACGGTACAGCCATTTGTATGAACAATAACAGAAGAAACTTATCCCAAAAGCACTAAAAATTATGACAGCTTCTTAGAAGCTTTGCCTCTGTACGGTTTCTTTACTCATGTACTTTATGCATTTGATCACATAGGAATACTCCAAGAGGCTGCAGCTATTATATATTTTAATTTCTCTTCACGCAGCTTTGAATCTACTTACAAAGTGTATGTGTATCCCATATTTGCGTGTTTATCTGTATTTGTGACACAATGTGTCCTGCTTAATTATTACCTTCTTATATCCGCAACATGTCACTGTGGTCAGTGTCACCATCACTGTCATCATCATCATAATTATCATCAGCGTTGAATTTCGCTGATTTATAAATCCACTTTGAATTTATTTTGACCAAAGGAATCTGATAAACATAGCACAGGTAATACGATAAATCTCTCTCAATTTCCGCAACGGATATATTTTTTTTAAATGCAGCGTTTGATTGAAGACATCTAGATTACCAGTTAATGTAAAAAAAAATCCAAGTGTTTTTATATTAGTTAAATAAAATAATAAATTTTTTATTGTGTCACTCCTTTTGTCCTCAATACAGTGACCGAGCATTGAAGTAGAAATTTTAAGGCAAGAATCCATCCGTGGTCATCTGATAAATCATGAAAGAAATCTGTAAGCTGTAAAGCATTTGAAACGTCGGATTAAAAATAAGTTAAATTAAACGCGATAGAAGCGGTAAATTTCGTTTTATTCAATGTCGAGAAGAATATTTAAACATTTGCAATAAATTATAAAAGCGAAAATGATATCATGCTATTGCGAAAAGTAAAAAAAAACCAGTGTAAATTTATCACCTTATAGTCACAATATATTTTAGGACTTAACATACACTTCAACGAAGTTTTATTATTTTTGTTATAACGTTATATTAGTGAGCGTTAACGTTTGTTTTTATAATCTCAGCTTACTAATTACTGTTTTAATTACTGACGTAAAATTCCTTTGTCTTCTTCATAACCATGGGCGCTGCAAAGCATTTACAACAGCGGGAATTTAAAAATTTAAAACGTGATTAAATCCGTCAAAGTGTTAAAGTGTATAAGTTATTCAATGTGTTGTATTCAAATAAAATAAAATATATAAATATAAATATCATATGCAAAATTAATTTACTTTAAACACAGTGAATAAAAACTGGGTCGTAACTTGTTTCAGTATTTCGAATCAGTTCTGTGCTTATGTCCGGATTAAATAAGGTAAAATTTTCAAGCAAAATAAATAATTTATTGACACCTCGTAAAAAGTGATGTATTTACATCGTGTGCAAAAATTGCTACGAAATTAATTTTCTGTGGCTTAACTTTTAAATGTATTTGATTGGTTTTTGTATACAATTATAAAACGTTTTATAGAGCTCTTGGTATCATTTATTATGTTTAACGTATATTCAACATGTGATATGTGCATACGTATTGCAGCTCATGCACTGTGCACACTCAAGTTCATTACACTGGTAAGGAAGTGAGGCGTAATTTTTCCGCAAAGCGCATGAAGTAGAGTTGATGCGGTGTAAATGAGAGCACTCCGGAAAATAAGTGGTGAGAAATAAGTCTCGCGTTGACCGCATTAAAGATGTAAGAAGTGGCATTAAATGATACTTTAAGTTAGTAAGAAGTAGAGTGCACATTTAAAAAAAGAATGAAATAAATAACCCACACGATTATTAAATAATAATAAACGCAAAATGGCAATTCTTCCTTATTTTAAGGGATGTTGAAGACAAATAAACGAAATTACATGGCAGGGAGTAATACTCAAATATGAGCGCGAACTAAAATATATTGTAATACGCCTTTTAAGAATTTGAAGCTCTATTTTTAATTTGTAATTCCATTTTTTACCGGCTCTGTATAGTAAAATTGCGTCAAGGCCAATACAAAGTATATATAGTGGACTTTGAAAGGCTGTAATGAATGAATGCATGAAGAGTAAATCATTATTAATGATTATTGGATGGCATATTTGCCAAGGTTGTCGCGCAGTTTCTTAATTTCAAGAAGTCTGATATTCTAGGAAGATGATGCTGCCCATCTCCTGGGTCGATAAAACATCCTTTTTTATCGCTTTTAGTGGCAACATGATAAGGTGATTAATATCCTTACGCCGCCAAAACACGGAATACTCACGAGATGGACTGACTACCTGATGAGACACGCGGGAAGTCGATGGGTGCAGTTGGCTTAGGATCATGTTTCGTGGTATTCCTTGAAGTAGCCTATGTTCAGCAGTGGACTTGGACCAAATGCAAGGAGGAATAAAAAATAATTCATTTTTTTTAGTATTTCTTCTTTTTCTTGATACTGAAATGTTTTTATGATGATAGATTAGTATTTTATTATATATTTTAAAGATCATTATTGTAATTTTTTCATACGTCGTTAACAAATGTATCTGGAACACCAAGTTAGACGTTTAATGATTGCTGGTGCAACCATCTAGAGTTAAGTAATTAATGATTATGGCCACTGGGTTACCCGGTGCTGCAAATAGAGCAACATCTCTAATTACACTAGTCGCAAATTACTTATTGAACTTTTTAAAAATCAACTGGCTGTTTGGACTCAATTAACAACATGAAAATTCTTAGAAACTGCCATATAATCCATTTAATGTTCAAATCTGAAAATTATTGTGTTAGACTAATGTAATAGATCGAGGAAATAGTTTCTTCGTATTTTGTTTGTATAAAATTGAAGAAAAATATTTTTGGTTGTTCTGTTTATATCTGACTTTTTAATATCAATACATAACTTTTTAATATCAAATGCCGTGTAGTGGCGGTCAAGAATAACCACTACCCCATATCCTCCCGTGGGTGTCGTAAAAGGCGACAAAGGGAAACAGGCAGAAGATGGGCAGCAGCATCTCCCTGATAATAGCCAAAATTATAATAAAAAACTGCGGTTGCCAACCCGCTCGCCAAGCGTGGCAACTATGGCAAATACCCCCCAATGACTAAAGCAACAAACAGACGGCCCCCAGTCCCCGGCGGCCCCGCTATTCCTGGATACGGTGGCGACCATGGTAACGGCGGGGCAGGGGGTGCTAAGAATCTCCGGTGGAGGTTCGGTTGCCACCTTAGACGACTCGACCTGGCAACGTACAACGCACGCACCCTGAGGACTGACGAGAAGATCGTGGAGCTGGAAGAAGAGATAGACAAGTTACGCTGGCATATTATAGGATTATCCGAAGTCCGAAGAGAGGGGGAGGACACGGTAATCCTCGAATCCGGCAACTTGCTCTATCACCGGGAGGGCGACCATCTGTCCCAAGGAGATGTCGGATTTATCGTCCACAAGTCTCTCGTTAACAACGTTGTAAAGATCGGGAGTGTGTCGACGAGGGTTGCGTACCTTATACTCAGAATCACCAAACGGTATTCGCTGAAGGTCATACAGGTTTACGCACCAACCTCGGCACACCCCGATCAGGAGGTGGAGGAAATGTATGAGGATATCTCTAGAGCCATGCATTCCTCCAAAACCCAATATACGGTGTTAATGGGAGACTTCAATGCAAAACTAGGCACAAGAGAGAACGGTGAGCTGAAAGTAGGGAAATTTGGAATAGGGCAACGGAATCCAAGGGGCCAGCAGCTGGCCGACTTCATGGAGAAAGAGGGACTCTTTATGATGAACTCTTTCTTCCAGAAGCGGCCCCACAGGAAGTGGACCTGGTCGAGCCCCGACGGTTCGACAAAAAATGAGATTGACTTCATTATGACGAACAGACGACAACTGTTCAGTGATGTCTCCGTGATCGCGAGGGTGAAAACTGGTAGCGATCACCGAATGGTTAGAGGCACACTGAACCTAAACGTTAAGTTAGAGAGGTCTCGTCTAATGAAGTCAACGCTCCGTCCCCCTCGTGCTCTAATCCAAAGTCCCGAAACCTTTCAGCTCGAGTTACAAAACCGTTTTCAGTGCCTAGAAGACTGCAATGAAGTGGACGATTTGAATGACAAGCTCGTGGAAACTGTCCATGCGATCGGAGCTAAGTTCTGCAAGACCCGCCGCAGAAGAACACAAAAACTCTCCGATCACACTCTTAATCTCATGGCTGTTAGACGGGAGATGAAGCTACATTCTTCAACAGACTTGACAGCATACAGGCATCTGAACAGACAGATCTCCAAATGCATGCGGCGGGACTTACGCAACTTCAATACAGCTCGTATTGAAGAAGCGATAGAGCGGAACCAAGGCTCCAAAGTCTTTGCCAGAGATCTGTCTGCCAGAAAGAGCCAACTGTCAAAGCTGAAGACCGAATGTGGCAGCATCGTTTCCGGGACACCTGAGATTTTGAATGAGATTGAGAGGTTCTATGGGCAGCTGTACACGTCATCGTTGGAGCCACACGCAAGTGTGAGTAACGATCCAAGAGCGAGTCTCATCCGACACTATTCCGAAGATATCCCGGACGTCAGTCTGAGCGAGATTAGAATGGCTCTCCAGCACCTTAAAAACGGTAAGGCCCCAGGCGAGGATGGAATTACAGCGGAGCTTCTGAAAGCGGGTGGAAGACCGGTACTTGAAGTCCTTCAGAGGCTCTTTAATTCCGTCCTCCATGGTGGCATTACACCGGAGGCGTGGAGCAGAAGTGCGGTGGTCTTGTTCTTCAAGAAAGGTGACAACGCTCTCTAGAAGAACAACAGACCGATTTCCCTTCTGAGCCGCGTCTACGTGCTGTTTTCGAGAGTCATTACGAATCGTCTCGCGCGCAGACTTGACGACTTCCAGCCTCCCGAACAAGCCGGTTTCCGAAAGGGCTTTAGCACCATAGACCACATACATACCCTTCGGCAAGTTGTACAGAAGTCCGAAGAGTACAATTTGCCACTATGTCTGGCGTATGTGGACTATGAGAAAGCCTTTGATTCCGTCGAAATTTGGGCGGTGCTGCAGTCCCTTCAGCGGTGCCAAATTGACTGTCGGTATATCGAAGTGTTGAAGTGCTTGTACAGTAGGGCTACGATGGCTATCCGAGTACAGAACCAGAGTACGAAACCTATCCAATTGCAGAGAGGTGTAAGACAGGGTGACGTCATATCCCCGAAACTCTTCACCGCTGCATTGGAAGACGTTTTCAAGCTTCTGGACTGGAAAGGATACGGTATCAACATCAATGGCGAGTACATCACTCACCTTCGATTTGCCGACGATATAGTCCTTATGGCAGAATCGCTGGAGGGCCTAATCACTATGCTCAATGACCTCAATAGTGTTTCCCAACGGATAGGTCTTAAGATGAACATGGACAAAACAAAGATCATGTTTAATGTCCATGTCACACCTATGCCGGTAGTTGTTGGGAGCACTAAGCTCGAAGTTGTTGACGAGTATGTTTACCTGGGACAAATAGTCCGACTAGGTAAGTCCAACTTCGACCGAGAGGTCAATCGACGGATTCAACTCGGCTGGGCAGCGTTCGGGAAGCTACGACACATATTCTCGTCAGACATACCTCAAAACCTTAAAACAAAATTGTACAACCAGTGCGTGTTGCCAGTGATGACTTACGGAACTGAGACGTGGTCCTTCACTGCTGGCCGTATGAGGAAGCTCAAGGTCGCTCAGCGAGCTATGGAGAGGGCTATGCTTGGAGTTTCTCGTCGTGATAAACTTAGGAATGAGGATATCCGCAGTAGAACCAGAATAACCGACATAGCCCAACGGATTAGTAAGCTGAAGTGGCAGTGGGCCGGCCATATAGCTCGAAGAACCGACAACCGATGGGGAAGAAAGGTTCTCGAGTGGCAGCCTCGTACCGGTAGGCGAAGTGTAGGGCGTCCCCCCACGAGATGGAGTGACGACCTGGTAAGACATGCAGGAAGTCGATGGATGCAGGTGGCTCAGGACCGTGCTTTGTGGCATTCTTTGGGGGAGGCCTATGTTCAGCAGTGGACTTGTGAAGGGCTGTAATGATGAATATCAATACATACAGGACATAAAACAAAGAAAAATAGAAAGTAAAAACACTTTCCCGCCATTTTCTAGGGGCACGGCAGTGCCCCCGTCAAGTCGAGCAAAAAAGTGGCACGGCCGTACCATCCTTTTCTCGAAGCAGTTCAGGCCATTTTCGACCTCCTATAACTTTGTTGTGAATAAAACTAGAAGCCTGAATTTTCAGTAACCAAGCTAGCATTGTATAAACATAGTATATTTCAAATGTCATTAAATTTGAATCAGTAGTTTAAGAACTATAACTAGTCAAAGTTTCTTAATTTTGTCACTCACTGACTAACCGATCATCAAAACTCTAAGGTACTTCTAGTAGACTTAGAAGCTTCAAATTTATAATACAATTAGTGTTTAATGTATAAATCAAGGAAAAACTAAAATATTTTGTAATTTCGGTTCAGTTTTCTAGATACATTAATTGCATAAATAACTTTGTAATCCCATATAAATATATAGGATTACAAAGTTACATTTGCAGTGATTGAATCAGTGTACCTTTATTACATATATGTATAATATAATGGAATAATATATGTAGATAGGTACATAGATATAATTATGTTCAAAGTTAACTTCTAAAATGGTCAACGGAATGAAACGGCAAGAATGTGACATGTCTTATGAATTTGTACCAAAATCCCGCAAAGTATTAAGTAGACTAAATTGCCCGAAAATCCATAGTTGGTATTCATTAAGTAGATGGTATAGTATAGGAAAAAAAAGCAGAACTATCCACAAAAAGAAATGAGATGCCATCAAAAACATAACTTGTAAAAAAACCAAGTCTCGCAACTCATTTCTTCTACCGTAAAAAGTTGTGAGATCCATGTAATACCAAGTCGGTTAATTTATTCAGTCCCTACTTAAGGTTCTTTCTTTCTCAAGTTATTACGTAATTAGCTAACCTAACAACATCTGATAGTGATCATATCAATATTAAAAATATCTATTATATATCTAAAATATATATTAATATATAATCTATTTATTTAAAACATAAAAAAAAATAGTATTAATATGGTCACTATAAGTTGTTGTTAGGTTAGCTAATTACGTAATAACTTGAGACAGAAGGAACCTTAAGTAGGGACTGAATAAATTAACCGACTTGGTTTTACATGGATCTCACAACTTTTTACGGTAGAAGAACTGAGTTGCGAGACTTGGTTTTTTTTACAAGTTATGTTTTTGATGGCATTCAATTGTTTTTCTGTCTACCAAAAAGAGTAAAGCTAATGAACAAATTCGATACATTCTGAAGATTTATTACCAAAAAGGGAAAAATGCGACTCAAGCCGCGAAAAATATTTTGACCTAATGTCAGTAAGAGTAGGACAATATTGGTTCAACCGTTTTCAGTCTGGGAATTTTGATGTCAAATATGCAGCTCCTGGTTGCCCTAATACGGATAAAGTCGACGCCATTTTTAAAAAAGTGGATCAATATCGGCATGTTAGTAGTTACGACATAGCCGAAGAATTGAAGATTGACCACAAAATAGTTTTAACCCATTTGTAAAAGTCTGGCTGTACAAAAAAGCCCGATATTTGGGTACCACACGAGCTCACTCAAAGAAACCTAATGAATCGTGTACTCATTTGCAATTCTCTATTGAAACGTAATGAAACCGAACCATTTTTGAAATGATTGATCACTGGTGATGAAAAGTGGCTCAAATACGACAAGAATGTGTGAAAAATATCACGGTCAAAGGGTAATCAATCTCCACAGACTGTAGCGAAACCCGGATTAACACGCAATAAGGTTATGCTGTGTGGATTGTGGGATTGGAAGGGCATCGTTTATTATGAGCTATTACTGCCGGGTAAAACCATCGATTTGGATCTCTACTGAAAACAATTAATGAGACACAACCAAGAAAGTGAGAAAAAACGGCTGGAATTAATCAACAGAAATGGAGTGGCCTTTCATCACGATAACGCCAGACCATACACATCTATGGCCACTCTGCATAAATTGAGAGACCTTGTTTGGGAAGTGTTAAAGCATCGACCATACAGTCTTGACATTGTACCCTCTGTTTTTCACCTGTTTCGGTCTCTTCAGAATCTTTGGGTAGTGTCAGGTTAACATCAAGAAAGGATTGTCTAAACTACTTGTCGCATTTTTTTGACCAAAAATCCCAAGATTTCTTTTGAACGGGATTATGTCACTACCTTCAAAATGGCAACAAGTTATCAAACAAAATGGCTCATATATATTGTAATTAAATGTAATTAAACTTTGAAAATAAATGTCTTGAATTTTTATATAAAATACTAACATACTTTTTCCCGACCTTATACTTATACGCTATAAAACTAAATATTTAGCACCTACAGAAAACTCTCCACCACAAAAAAATCAAAAATACTCTAACACACACATACTCCTGAGCGTCACACGCACATCATAGATATACTTACATACACAACTATTTTTTTGTTATATTCTTACTCTACATTTCAAATCTTAAGTATTTAAATGACTAAATGAGCTATGACTATCTGACACAGACATATGTTTACTAAATAAGTATGTTACCAAAGTTATAAAAAGTGGTTAAGTTAAGGAATAAAATATTTAATTTTATGTGAGTCTGGATCATTTAAGCTTACCGATTTTTATGGAGATTATATTGATATAGTTGCCGCGCTTGGCGAGCGGGTTGCTTGCACCGGCAGGCGAAGTGCAGGGCGTGCCCCCACTAGATAGAATGACGACCTAGTAAGACATGCTGGAAGTCGATGGATGCAGGTGGTTGTGAACCGTGCTTTGTGGCATTCCTTGGGGGAGGCCTATGTTCAGCAGTTGACTTGTGAAGGGTTTTAATTACGATGAATGTTAATAGATTTTATTTTATAAATTCAAGTGACAAATGAACTTTTAGTCCACCTGATGTTAAATGGTTATTGCAGCCCATTGACATCTGCAACCAAATAAAGACTAGAGCAGAGGCATGCTGAGAACTAAGACGGAATGCCTTACAGCCTGTGATTATACTGCTTCCCTATACTGTTCGGAACACAGTAGTGCTAGAACTGCTTTCTGGCGGCAGACGTAGAAAAACTACTGGCAATTATTAAAAAAAATATCTGGAGATGGGGATTATATTCTTTAAAACACTACATTTTAGTAGCAGTCTTAAGAAGCTATTTTATTTTTGACCCATTTGAGTACACTAACGAATATCGGCTCAAAGTAACAACTAGAACTTCGTGTAAATATTTAGTTATATTAGAAACTTCATCCCATGTTATTGCACTCTTACGGGTGGAATGTATTCTTTAAAATTGTAATAAGTTAGTAAAGTTACAGTCTATATATGCCACTGCTAGACACCTCCTCTAACTTCTGAGAGGGTTTCAGGGCATGGAAGTGCAATGCGTGTTGGCGAACTTCACATGTCTTCGATTTTTTTAAATTGTTTCTCAGACATACAGGTTTCATCATGATGTTTTCCTTTACCGCCGAGTACATGATAAATCAGCACTTAAAATTGTAATAAACAATCATTGGTGCCGGCGGAGATTGAACCCGAGTTGTATTTATTAAAAAAAGAAATCATTAAAATCAGTTTTAAAATTGACGAAAATATCGCAAAACATACTCAACAAAAACTCATACAGTCGTATTGGGTACATACGTACTATCTCCTTTTTTGAAGTTAGATAAAACGGATTGCATTGACACATTTAAGAAAATATAAACGTGCAGAATTAGGCAGTTAAAAAAATTCTATGTTCAAAATTAATTAAAGCTGGCTATACTGAGAACAACCTTTAAGCGAAATTTTTAACTTAAAAGCGTACAGCGTAATTGAAAGAGAAGAAGGTGCTTATAATCCAAGGGCTTTTAACCTATAACGGAATATTCAAGTACGCCTTAAGCAAAAAGCATTAATTTATTTGAAATTGATAAAGTAATAAAAATTTTATAGTCCCTTCTTGATAATCAATATTCAGATCCCGTGGAAGTTGTTACAACTGTTCCAATTTTAAGAGGTTCATTACGTCCAAGGTTAAATTAAGCCGTAACTAAATTAAGTGTCCTATCAAAAGTGCGGCGGAACTTCACGCTGCGCAAGTTTACTACAACACAGCCATGTTCCTATATTTTGTTATTTTTTCATAAATTCATTCGGTTAAAAACAAGGCACCTGCTAGAATTACTAAAACTGCACAGATATACTGCCGTTTTGAGACATCCAGAAAACAAATTTAATGAACGTAAAAATTTTTAAAACAAGCAGTCCAGTTTTAGAGGAGGAAGCAGAGAATTACGAGATGATTATTTGTTCAGTTTTTCATAGGTATAAATAATCCAAGCGCCAGTTATTACCCTGGTTTGTCCAGCACGATCGTTTGGACAGAGCGCGGCAGCAGTAGATTGTTAAAAACATATTATTTAAATTTCTTGTAGCTCAGATATTCTCTTATACAACGCCAAATCGATGAGATTTGGTAACATTATTGGGGAACGATCATTTGCTTCCAGCTGTAATGGTAGGGTGCGAGAGCTGAGAGGTCATATTGCGCAGTTATCACGCTCTTGTAACAGGTAATATTAAGGCGCTGGAAGACGGTCCTTTACACGAAGAAAGAATGGAGAGCATCTACACCACAATCCATCGGGGTTGAAAAATATTTATATTTGTACAAAAGAATAATGGTCAAAATTATCTATTTACATTATCGCTTAGTCAACACTTACAAAAGGAATGAATTGAAAAGAACAAACCAAGTATACCAATATCACTTAAATAATAAAAAAAATATTTACTCACTCAATCTAGTGGAGAGATGCCCTACACTTCGCTTACCGGGAAGAGGCTGCCACTCGAGAACCTTTCTTTTACATTAGTTGTCGGTTCTTTGAATTATATGATCTGCCTATATCCACTTCAGCTTACTCATTGGTTGGGGTATGTCAATTACTCTGGTTCCACTTCGGATATCCTCATCACAAAGTCTATCACGCAGTGAAAATCTGAGCATAGCATAGTAAATGACTGAATCGCATTAAGTCATTTTTTTTATAGGACAGGGTGACAAACGAGCACACAGTCCACCTGATGGTAAGTGGTTACTGTGACCCATAGACATCTACATCTATTTTCAATAAAGAATCAAAATGCAGATGCGCGAATCAAAATGCACTCGTGAGGACTAAGATGAAATGCCTCTTTTCCAGTAAAAAGAGTCTCCGGTTCTCTAAACTCACCATACGAAACACAGCAGTGTCAAGCTCCCATTTTACGCTGGTATTCTGTGAGAACGTGGTCCTTCCCCGGTCGAACCGAGACATTAGTGCTACAACTACACTACTAATATAGCTGCAGCATACAATAATATATGCATAATAAACTGTTTATTCCCTTCAGACCGGAATTTTCACTGGTTCGGTCACTCGGTTGGTGTCAGCAATAGGTTAGAGAGTGGTATCCAGCTATCCAGATCCTATGCAGAAAATAGTGCTACCACCTAGTTATAAGTAATGAATTTTAGTTTAGCACCAAAAATAAAAGTCACAAAATCTTGCTAGATAGGTGGCGCTGTAGTTAAGTTCATATTAAATTTTACATTTTTTTATTTTAGTATTCATCATCATCATCATCATTAAACCTAGACGAGTGTAAATACTTATATAACGTTTTTTCAACGAAATACTGTTAAAAATATTTTTCGGCTAGCTATTCAGCGAATAAACGCAGCTAGCGTTCTTGACAATATTCTGCGTGGAGTAGGACTATATTATAAGTATAGTTTCTAGTTTTAGTGATTATAATATATATTGTATCCCTTTACAACAGGACAAAAAAAGTTAAGATTTATTATAATTTATGATATAGGTCGTATTTATAGAGCAATAAGACACCTAGGAAAATACTGAAAAAAATCGGAAAAGCTAGGTTTTCCTGAAAATCGCCTGCATTTAGGATTAGTTTTACATATGCACATTTGTGCATATTTGTGGATTTGAGGTAATTTGACAACATTTATGAATTAAATCATTATTTTTAGAAAAATTAAGTATTACAATAATCAGTCTTAATTATTATTATTAATGAGTATCAAATTAAGGAACATTTAGTTATTAAACATTAACTTAAACTTTTTTTATGTAATTAAATCACATTATAGTAATTAAACGTTAAAGTATTCATGAAAATTTAATGCCGATGGCATTAGAGCTTTTTAAATTTCCTCGACATTATGTTTTCAACATCCTCCATGCCTTCAGTGTGACGTTTTTCAGGGGAACTCAGTAAGAAGTCTAATAAATCTAGTGTTTTATTCTGTCTGTAATTATTGGAAATGCAATCTATTTTGTAAGCGCGCCAAGCGTTGACTAGAGCTAAATCATAAATGTGAATGATGAACTTTTAGTGTCCATTTCAGAGTTTTTATGAATGTTCGGTAGTATTCAAGCTGTTGGTTGAGAACATCCACTCCTCCCATGTATCGGTTATAATTTTGAATTACTTTTGGTTCAGTCACATCAACATAGGTGCGAGTTCGCTTATCCCTCCTTTTAACAATTTCAGTACAGTTAGATCCAGTGCAGTTAGAAGCTATCAAAACAGATTTATTGTCTTTCCACTTTACTAATACTGTAGGGTCCCTTACCATCTGCTGGCTCTCACCACGATACATTTGACCATCCTTCTTGAATTTTAAACTAGTCTTGTCTGGTATTCTATTCGCCATGATAGTTCCTGTGCTGTGTAGGTTCCGATTTTGTAATTCTTCTATTAATGGAATGGTGGTGAAATGTCTGTCGTGATATAAGCAACTTCCTTCAAGAACGCTTCTTGATAAGTGCAAAACTACAGAGGGTCCAAGACCAAGATTAGTGTCCCCGAACATTGTTGATAAATGTCAAAGTCTACATAAGCCCATCACTTGTTGTGAGGACATAGTTTTTGAGACCAACTGGTCGTGGTTTATTTTTAACAACTTGTCTCAATGGGCATCAACCAGTGAATGGGATTATCTGCTCATCGATAGAGGAGTACCCTGGAACCCTTTCTTGCTTGTAACAACCATTGCGAACTTGAGTTATCATAGGTTGGACTTTCGACAACGGATTTGTCGCCTGTTGAGGTGGTGCAGTATCAGTGCCTACTACATGCAATGCATTTCGCAATTGTAAGAATCGATCACGGCTCAATTTGCTAGTTATTTTTTCTAGGGAAATGCCACTACGCCAGTACATAGGTAGCCTTGGGAATGGAATACATCCCATTAAAATATGAATACAAAAAGGTTTCTGTATCTCAGACTTCGTAGTTTTTAATTCACTCCCAGTCTTTCTCAAGTGCAAGTACTGACCATTTCATAAAACTGGTCATCAAAGTAATCTTGCACGTAATCAATTGGTTGTCTTACCGATTTAATAGGTCGTTCAAGGTACGTATGTTGCTTATCTTCAAACGAAGTAACTCTCCAGCGACTAGGGCGGGAACCAAAGCGACACGGACGTTTAGCAGTTGGTACTACGGAAGAAGGTACTGGTACGGACTGGTCTGGTACTAAAATGCCTTCCACCTGGTTATATCTTTGATTTTCAGCAGTATGTTCGGGTAAACCAAGGTCACCTATATTGTTCAAGACAGCAGGATCAAAAAACGGTTCCTCGTCGTCGGAGTAGTCAAAACACTCAATGTCCGAATCATTGCCGTCACCCAACACTTGTAAAATGTCTTCGTCCTGCATGCGACCTAAAAAATTCAAAAATAACCACTTAAATTACATCGTACAATGAAATAAAATAACACTGTAATTATATTAAAAAAGTATAAGTAACACCTAAAATGCACGAACGTGCATCTTTAAATTTGATGCAGAATAAATGAATTAATAATGAACATAATTACAAAAATACGTTAAAATATTATGAGTTGTTTTATTACTAATAGAATTAAATAGTTTAATAATAATATTCCATTAAAACACTAGAAAATAATTACACTTACTTGAAGCGCCTCGCCCGCCAAAATACGCTGCCATTTCGAACGAGGTACTGTGGCGCAGTAACGAGTTACAACTTGTATTATTGTTTTTTACTAAGGACTATATCATGCACGATCGAACGATGTCGGTTGCGTTCGGTAAAATAAGTTATGGGAAGCGCTAGATTTTTTCAAAGTTAAATGCACGCTTGACTATGAGTCGGTTGTAAAGGGGTATATTTTTATACTATCCATACCAATAAATGAAATTGAAGTGTCTGTTTGTAATGTCAAAATAACTGTTTTTAGTAGTTGCTAATAGTAGTGAGATAAAAGACCTATAACATCTCGCCGACAATGAAACTATGATCAGTTTTTATGTTCAGCCATTATTTACATTCTTACTTATTGAATACTGCGTCTCAATTGTAACCAGGAAGCTAGAAGAATACAACATGCCTACAGAATATGCAGTATTACTCAAACACTGCCTTACATCTGGCTAACTATATTGAAAGGAGTTCTACAAGTAAGTAGATGGTGTGGCGATGGGCTCACCTGTATCTCCCATAGTCGCCGACATATTCATGGGGAACTTTGAGAAGAAAACCTTTCTTACTGCTCCTGTAAATCCCAAGATTCTACAAGCGATACGTAGCTGCTCATGTAAATCCCAAGATTCTACAAGCGATACGTAGACGATACTTTCACAATTTTACCATCTGACAAAGTAACTGCATTTTTAGATCACCTTAATTCCATAAACTATAACTCACAATGGAGTTAGAAGCCAACAATTCTTTAACTTTCCTAGATGTTTTAGTCATCCGAAATCGTCATAATACTATTGGTCACACTATGTATAATAAAAGGACACATACCAATACCAACCGGTGGTGGTGAATCGCACCATCATCCATTCAGCTACCAGTTATATCCAGTTAGCTACCGTGGGAAAATCTTTATTTCAGAGAGCACGAAGGATCTGTTCAGAAAACATCTGGCCGCCGAGCTTCAGCACGTCGAGCAAGTATTGCAAGACAACAAGCTTCGGGTTCCGCGCCTACGTCACAGTGACCGAGTGAAGCCGGCTAGAGTCGAGCGTGTGATTGCTGTACTACCCTATGTCAGAGGAGTCACAGACAAGGTTGGCCACATCTTGAAGCGAGCTTCTATTAAATCATACTTCAAGCCGCCGAAGAAGATTAGTCAATTTTTACCATCCGTCGAGTGTAGTATCTGTGTAGTACCCTCTACAAGATGCAGGAGTGTATAAGCTTCATAGCGAATGTGGTCTCTCTTACATAGGACAAACAAAAAGATCCATTAAAACCCGCGTGAAAGAACATATAGCTGACGTGAGGCACCGACGCTCTGGGAAGTCTGCAGTGAACATGTTCAAGATCGTCCCCGCCGTTACATGAGATTTGATAGACCACAAATCCTCGCAAAAGAACACCGATTCCTACCGAGGATGATACGCGAGACTATTGAAATTAAAAAACATCCTGATTTCAATAGAGAAGATGGATGGGTGCTGCCATCAGCTTGGGATTATATAATCAAAAAAATTAAATCTATACCCAAACATACCACTGCAAGACTTTAAGATACTGTGAGCTCATTCTGTGTAGATCGAACCAAAAATTAATATTCAAAAACCGAAGGTAGCCGGACTGACTGTGACATTGGGACGTCAAAAATCTTTAAAATTTTACTTTAAAAATTAAACGCGATAAAATCCGTAAAAATTATTTTATTCAATATGTATTATTCGCGTAAATATTACAAATCATTACTATAAAATTGTAGATATACTCGAAGTAATATATTTCCCGTGCGTAGTTTCCACAGCAAAAGTTCCGTAAAGAAATTTTTCTGAGAACAATGAAGTGCTGAGATTACGCTTCTACAGGAAAGTTTGCTTGCACCAAGTTTGTGTGAAATAAAAGAGGTAACAATCAATTGCGTTTACTTCATTAGGAACTTGAAAGTGATATTTCATTTAATGCATAGCGTTATATATTCGAATAATAATAAAACTACGAAATGTACTAAAAATAACTACCCTGTCTTGTGCCATGGCACTGTCAATGAATATGATGGAAGTGAACGGTTAAAATCTTGCGACCTAAAATTATTAAACCAATATGGAGTTTTGACGGGAGCTTAAATGCTATTAGATTACTGCTCCTGTATTATCGTTTAAATAATACTTAGAAGTGAATTTTGTTACAGTAATGTGGTGCGATTTTGTGCATTAAATGTCATATAAAATATTACTAGCGCAAACGGTGAAATAAGTGCGCCGATGGTGGTGTGAACCTCAACACTTGAGATACTATCGCCATCACCTGTCTGCTGGTTCAAGCTACCATCGATATCTCCTAAAAACATTTGAATGTGACTGTGAAGAAGTGTACTAAAAAGATAATTTCTTATTAGAAAGAAAGAAAGAATACATTTTAAATATGTACAATGTACAATTTGGAAGATAATATAAGAAGTAGAACACTGCAGCTGTATTTTTGTTTTCTATATTAATTTACTTGTCTAAGCTTAAATAGATTGAATCTACTAAATGCTTCGTATGTACAAATTTATTATTCAAATTATGTCGCATTGAGAGTCAAACCACATAACTTAAATTAATAACACACCATATGTACCACAAAAGCCTCTGATTCTGACAACGTCACGAAATAATTGCGACCACTCTGTCAATTAGAAATTATTACTAAATTGTATCACAGCGAAACGGTAGCAAGCTTTTGTTGTCAAATATGCGAAATTCCCTTTGATTAATTTTAATGATTTCTGAGGACCCTACAATTCAATAGGCACTGATATTCTAAAAGGAAAGTTTGTAAGGACTTCAGTAAGACAAATACTAAAATATATTACTGCCTATTCAGTATTAGGGACCGTTGTTAATCTGCACAAAGAGGATTTACCCTTACAAATGAAATAAATTTATCCATTAACAAAATGTTGATTTTACAAATGTTAGCTTTCTTACCTTTAAAAGTTTGCTTTACTGTCGATTAAACAGTGGTTTGTGAAATGGTTTAATTTTAATTTAAGTTTTTATATTTAGATGAATTCCTTTATGAAACAGAGCGAAATTTTTAATTAGTAGCCATTCATCGATTGAGACAACTCGTTTTGTACGTAAAACCAGTCTATTATCCGTCGTCGTCAGATTTTTCAAAAAGCAAACCGCATTTTTGAAGTGAAACGTTGTGATTTGAAACTCGATAAAACGAAAAAGCGACACTAACAAGAGACAAACATACATCTTTTTCAGGATTTAGCCTGTGAGAGATTGAGATTTTTTATAGGAGAGGAGGCAAATGAGCACACGGCTCACGTGATGGTAAGTGACTACTGCCGCAACTGCAACACCGGGGGAAATTTCAGGTGTGTTGCCGGCCTTTTAGAAAGGAGTAAGCTGTTTTCTTGAGAGTCCCTAAGTCGTATCGGCCCGGAAAAATTGACGGGGGTAAATTATTCCACAGAGAATTTGTATAGGAAATAACCTCCAAATAAAACGTACACTGATGGACCACCAAGCATCCTGATAATGTGGATGGTATCGGGAGTTCTCCAGCGATGAGCGTTCGTGAAATCTGGCGGCTGGGATTAATCCAAACAACTCCTCACAGCACTCCCTGTTATAGATGAAATAAAGTTGGCCTAGTCGCCCCAATCCAAGACTTTGTTCAGCACTGACTCGACTTCAGACACAAGTATATTCCGGTGCTCGGTGACGTTTTCCGAGAAATATTGGCACGGCCGGTGTACAGAACAACATCAGTGCTGTTATCCGCATCGCATCCGTGGACGAAATCCGTCTTCTATGAATCTGGGACTACGCTTAGGCAGTAGGAGTACCGGAAAAGACGCGTTAGAACCGGTGCCAATTCTGGAGTAATTCCGTCAGGCCCACTCCATTTGTGGGTTTCCAGGGAGAGGGTTGCTTTGCGAACCGAGCGCTGTGTGAACCGCACATCCAGCATGGAGCACTTACACCGCGGGATCATTGGCGGTGTGCACTCCCCGTTATCAAGAGTCGAATTGGACGCACAGAAAGAGCCTAGCAGATCGGCTTTCTCCTTTGTGGCATGGCCCAGTGAGTTGTCCCCCCTGTGCAGAGATGGAAGAGATGGCTGACAGAACTTCCCTTGGACAGCCTTGGCGAGTTCCCGAAGGAAGCCAATTCTACCGATGTGCTCTGACTTTTACCTGGTAATGACTCTTTTGAAGTACCTGGAGACGGCATTATACTTCTTTTTAGAGGTGCTGGTGTTTACATCCCGGGACGTTGATGTGTAAGCCTATACCTGGTAGCACTCATGTTTATATCATATTTTACAGAAGAGACCAAACCATGACTGAGATCTGCCTCCGATGGGCACCACAGAGGAAGGAATAAATGGATCCATAACCTGAAGTACCTTATCAGCGACAGAATAAACAACAACGTTGGGATCGTCCGGCGAGAAGCAAACCCGCCCCCAAGGGTAGAATGCAAAGAAAGACCGTATCTTATCCCAATCCTCCGACCTATAGTGCCAATCACGATGGAGAATACAACCGCGATGTTAGCGTGAGTGGTACCACACTACAGACTAGACAATAGTCTAAATAGGGGCGTCGACGGAGACCTGATTTCTGTCCGGATGAGTGCTCAGCAGAAGGTCCAATAGGGAAAGGGAATGTTCATGAACATCCACATCTGGGATCTGCATAGGCAAAGTTACCATTTGTGTCAGAACATAATATGGCAAGGCAAAATTATGAAAAGATCTCCCTGCAACTTAAGGTGAGCCGAGCCATTTGGCGTGGTGGGCGTTAAAATCGTCGAGGATAACGATCTCTGCGGACGGGATCTGCCGTAGAAAGGAATCTGTAGTTATTTGGACGTGGTCGATTAGTCGGTTTGTTTCGGCATTACCGGTATGGAACCTATAGAGACACCCGTAGACGCACGGATGGTTGTCGCTGTCTACGTGTAGCCAAAGTTTGGACAGGTCTGTTCTTCAAGACTATCGAGGCATCGAGAATAGATGTCCTCTCTGACGTATACACAAACTCCAACCCGAGGCACATAGGAGTGTTCCAATTTGTACCCCGGGCAGGTGAGATACGAAGTATCATCCGAAGAGACACCTCCGTCTCGGTCAAAAAGATCAAGGCTGGTTTCGTCATGTCGAGATGGTAGTGGACGGCGTTAAGGATCGTGTGAAGTCGTCTAATGTTGCAGAAATTCACGGATAGCGTGGCAAGGATTGCTTTGGTCTTGTTGCTCAGCTTGCCCCGAGCAGTTATTGTCTTGAGTGGAATTTTGCTCGTGGATGCTCAACGAGGGATTCTCCATTACCAGGGGTACTGGTACCCTCCTGGGGCAGTATAACATTTAATTCCGCTATCATGTTGATGGGGAGGGGAAGGGGGAATTGGGCCTCCGGTCACCTGCACTCACCAGACGAAACGCAGAAGCAGAACGTCCACTTTTCGCCGGTATTCTGTGAGGTCGTGGTACCACGCCGGTTTTTACCGGCCCATACGTGCAACAGCAAAAACTGCCGCGTGACTCTTCCACTGTTAAAAAAAAGATAGAGTACAGTATACAGAATTTCCTATTATCTATAATATAATATGTATATAATGTAATTTATAAAAACTTGGTAAAAATATTATAATAAATAAATCCCACAATTATGCTACTCCTAATACTTTGTATTAGTCTAATTCTCACGAAGTTTAGTTTTCTGAAAGTTTCACTTCTACCGCGTTTGAACTGCACACATGTTGTTTTTTAATTTCCTTCAATTTCTAATTTTTTTCTGTGTTTTATCAGTGGTACTTTTGAAAATACAATAAATGAAAAGCTATTACACGCCTCATAATGCGAAGTGTTAATAGGTAGTGTATTACTCTCGACACGTCAAGGTCAAGCAATTTTGAGGTCTTAAAATGCCTCTATCACAATGAAATTACTTTGATAAAAAAACGGTTTGAAGAAAAATTTTACATGGATGGATGTTGATTTTGTATGTGGTTACGATAACTCCCGAAAAAATTTACGTTTCGAGACCGGGATTTTTATTAGCCTCAGAATTACCTCAACTGGTTTCCTAATTCATATCAATGGCCTAGTACGCGTCGTTTGTTAATAAAATGATTGTCAAGTTTTATAAATGTTATTGCTATTAAAAATTTAAAGGCGCTTTCATTTTCTTCTTTAGCCCTTGATGGATATAGGACAAATGTACCATAGGTACAGCCTATATCGATTTTATACTTTGTGTAATCGACTTTTTTTAGTAATTTACTTTTTTCATCAAAATTAAATGAAACGCTCATGAGCCGTGCACTTTTCGATTGTCCAAGCCATTGATCTACTGTCTGCCCATAGAACATAGGCCATAACACAGGCTATATATTGCCTCATAGTGGGGATTTTTCCACAGGTGCCACGCTTGGCAAGCGGGCGGGCAACCGCATTTTTTTATTTTTTGGTGGTTATAGGAAGACACTGCTGCCCATCTCGTGCTTCCTTTCTCTCTGTGGCTTCTTACGATACCTACGGGACGATATAGGATAGTGTATATTCTTACACCGCCACTACACGGTCACGGTTAATTAATTTTTATCTCAATAATGTAACGTAAATATTAGCACGTACTATATTTAAGTATTAGTTGATACACAAGTTTCGATGCTTAAAATATATTAAGCGTTATGTAATGTAGATGACATTAGGTGACGCTTGTGTATTTATTTACATTTTTCTTCCCTTACACATAAAAAATTGTAAATAAATCTCAATTTTTGTATTAAATAACTAGAGACATAAAAATAAATCTGTGCACTGCTTACAATCTTTAACAATAGTTTTAGATGAGTTAGAAAAAAGAAGTGATTTATTTTAATTTCTACTAAAAAAATAATATAACACGTTTTTTTCATATTCCTACATTGTCATCCGATTCCGAGTTATATTCAAATTTTCAAATCTCTAGCTCATCGAGAAGTGCTTGAAATTTAAGTTGCAAGATTTCACCCGGAACGACAGACAGACAGACAAACAAGAAATCGACTTAATAAAACGTGTAAAAAAGCACCGGAGTCACGGCTATGCTACGTTCAGCTTTTTAGTACTAATTTTGGTAATTTCAAAACTAAATTTATATGTTCTACTAGAAGGACATATTTTTCTATCTGTGCTTTCCCAAACATAATCAAAGCGGCGTCACTTTTTCAACCGCAAAGTTTTGATAGCTAAACGTGATTAACAACTTCTAAGGCTGTGACTTGCTGTGATAAGTGAGTTATTCTCGCATTTTGCTTTGTTAATAACTGCAAAATATTACAACTTCAGTTAATTTAGCTGGCCTGTCACAAGGCTGAAAATCTTTTATCCCAAATGGATACAATATATCGTGTAAACTCATGCTGTTATCTGTGATATATTTCAGTACCATTCATTATAATAATATTTTATTTCATTTGGATTAATATTCTCACTGTACTGGAATAACGATACATAGCCTCATTGCTAGTAACATGAGAACGTGGGTCTACATTGGTCAAGTTGACCCATTTGAGTGCTTTTGTTGACATCTACATAAAGAGTGACTGGTTCGCAGTGTAGTGACGGCGACGGTAGGAGACTGAAGAACTCCACAAATCTTGTGGTAAACGACAATCCTCTACATATTCTATATATATTTAAAATAATTTAAATACACAAACACATACACACACACACGCACACACACACACACACGCACATACACACACACACACACACACACACACACACACACACACACATACACACTAACACGCGCGCGCGCGCACGCACGCGCACACACATGCGCACACAAACACGCACGCGCACACACACACACACACACACACACACACACACACACACACACACACACACACACACACACAAAACAGTTATGTGCTTTTCGAGGCACATATATACATGGACAGATAAACACTGCCAATTCCTGACTCCGGGCTGCTATTGAGTATTTCTTGACAGTAAAATTCAATCACTGATTGTGGCCCTACACGGGTTTGATACCCATGACCAGTAGATTCGCTAACACCTATACTACTATACCAATGAAACAGAACCAGTTAACGATGTTGAACATACTGCGTGAAATAAATCAAATCATCAAATAAAATTAAAACAACTCTTAATGAAAACTTTCCTTGTAGCATACAGGATCCTATTTTTTGAATCTTACCTCGGAATATTGAAACAATCACTTTTATGTTTTAATATTTCTGCTAATGATAAAAATGATATCAAAAACTACTAATGATGCCATTATGTATTATACATCACCACTTGATGCTTCACATATATAACATCACCACTTGATGCTTCTGCTGACTACCGTTTAAAGTTTTGGTGGCCGTCTATTGGTAAAAAAGTCATCTTAGAGCGCTGACACGAAACAAGCTAGGGTTTCAGCTCCCAAAATACCACCCCACGAGCCCACTGTAGTGAAGATCGACAAATAGTTTCTGTTCCGATAAATTACCGACTAAATTAAACACTATTTGAAGGTATGATTCTGTAATAAAGAACTGACTATACTTTAAAAAACAACAACATTATGGTACAGAAAAACCGCTTTATACTGCGCGAGTTAAGTGACAATTAGTGCCATCTGTTCGTCGAAGGTAAAATCTCACCGACATCGCGCTGGCCAAGGACTCCGTCCTTCTTCATGACAACAGGATCAGCTTAGATACGGGACGCTTCAGGATCGACCCTCTGCACTTCAAGCTTACTACCCTGACTTGACCATCGGGTCCAGGATGAAGCTGTGTTATTCGTCCCAATAACCATTTCACTGGAGGGAGGTTTGTCTCTTTTATTACAACCAAATCGCCGACCTTTGGTGCATCCACCTTTGTGTGCCATTTGTGTTTTTATTGCAAGGTATTCAAATATTCTTTGGAACATCTAGTCCAAAAGATTTTTATCATGCGTTGTGTCAGTTTCCAGCGTTGTAGAGGAGTTATGGTATCAGTAATATTGTTAGGTTCTGGTATCACTACTAAAGGTTCTCCTACAAAAATGTGACTTTCAGTTAATGGAGAGGTATCGTTCGGATCATCGCTGAGACTGCTAATCGGACGTTAGTTAAAAACTGCTTCGATCTGACAAAGGACCGTAGAAAATATTTCGAAGGTAAGTGTTGCATTGCCAATTGTCTTCACCAAATGTGCCTTAACAAATTTCACACCCGATTCCCATAGATCTCCAAAATTCAGTGATTTTGGGGGAATAAAGGTCTGATGGTATTTCTTCATTCCAAAGACAACTATATAGCCATAGTTTTAGTAGTTTTTTAGTATTATCACTTTTGCTTTGATAATAACTGGAGCCAGCCATCCAAAGGGATCAAATAAGCGAGCCACGTCCAATAACACTCTTCTTTTCGCGATTGGTTTGATAGGTTCAGGCAGGTTGACAGATATTTTGAATTTCTTTGTAGAATGGACAAGAAATATTTGTAGGTTCTATTGAGGTGTGAAAGGCTTTGGTTCTCGTTGGTTTGGTGGTGTGTTCAATCATTTCTAAAGACCGGAATCTAGTTTCTAAACATTATTTTAATGTGTCGGAAGAAGGAAACTCATCTTTTTCTGAAGCAATAGGCTGTTCCCACAAACGATGGCTTTCTGTATATAATTTAGAAACTGTTATATAAATCATGATCACAATGTAGGCATCGAATTGAGTAAATGTAGGCGTAACGGGGGACAATTTGGACATTTTTGTTTTTAAATCACTTTTATAATTGATGAAAATCTCCTCACAGGTCTCATATAAATCATCGTTAAAATAGTTTAAGGCACTTCTTGATTCTATAAGTGTATCTTGCACAAGGTATTCATGGGTACTTTTGAATGAATTCCATATCAACTCCAATATTTCTAAACGCGTCTGCAAGTATACTAAATTAATCCTGGACTTTGGATATTTCCCGTAGTTTATTTGTGCTTTTCTAATTTCTTCTTAGCGTAGAACATTGTTTTTTTTTAATTAAACTGTATGCCAATCAATTTCTCCTTGAACGCTCCAGTAGAATCCGAAATTGCTCCACCTCTATTGATATCAGTTAATTTATAATTAATTTAAAAAAAGTTAAGTATCGAAAATTTAATTTTGCTATAAAACATAAAATATCTACTTTTTTTAAATAAAACTACATCAGTTACGGATTCTAAGAGAGTGTTTAAGAAACATTTAATTGGCATATAGTTTAATTTAAAAAGTAGATATTTTATGTTTTATAGCAAAATTTAATTTTCGTTAATTGTTTTTTTTAATTAATTATAAATTAACTAATAGCAACAGAGGTAGAGGAATTACTGGTTCTACTGGAGCATTTAAGTAGCAATTAATTGGCATACAGTTTAATTTTAAAAGGTAAATACTTTATATTTTTAAGCAAAATTAAATTTTCGATAGTTTATTTTTTTAATTAATTATTAATTAACTAATAGCAATAGAGGTGGAACATTTTCGGATTCTACTGGAGCATTCAAGGAGAAATTAATTGGCATACAATTTAATTAAAAAATTATAATGTTCTACGCTAACTTCCTTCTGTTACTAAAAATGCTAAAAAAACCTGGGGGCCCGACAGCGTGGCGCAACGCGACAAGGCGGCGCCGAGACGATTTTTGAATGGATAGAATTGGAGTCAAAATTCTTTAATTACGTATAATAAATGAGTGACTAATTATTATCCTTTCTTTTTAGATATTTTTTTAATTATATGTATATTTTAAATTTTTCTACCTAAATGTGATCAGTAACAGACACTGAGAACACTTATTATTTTTTTGGTAATTACAGAATATGGGTGTATATATCTATTTCTTACATTTCTATTAAGCGAGAAGACTCACCGACGACGCACAGACCAACGGACGGCTGTCCATATATTTTTTCAATTACATTTTTTGTAATCAATTAGGAAATAAACTAATCTTTTAATTCAATATCTGTAGTTGTTGTAACAATAATAATAATATTGATTGGATGTCTAGCTAAAAGTATAGGTATGTAGCAAAATTGATGTATGGCCACATACCGAGAGTAGATCAACTACCTCGCGTTGTGAGACATACAAAATCGACACTAAAAAGAGACTAATATACATCTATAGGATTTAGCCTGCGAGAGAACGAGATAGAATATAGTGTTTCCTATTACCTATAATAAAATTTAAAACATAATGTATAATATAATTTTTAAACTTGATAACAATGTTATAATAAATAAATCCTACAATTATCCTACTCCTGTATTATATAAAAAGTCAGAGCACATAGGCAGAATTGGCGAGAAACTAGTTCGCCTTCCTTCGGGAACCCGTGCATTCTGGTCTCTCGCCAAGGCTGTCCAAGGGAATTTCTGTAAGCCATCACTACCATCTCTGCACAGGGAGGACGACTCACTGGCCCACGACGCAAAAGAGAAGGCCGACCTTTTAGGCTCCCTTTTTGCGTCCAACTCGACTGTTGATGACGGGGGGAACACACCGCCGACCATCCCGCGGTGTGAGTGCTCCATGCCGGATGTGCGATTCTCACAGCGCTCGGTTCGCAGAGCACTCCTCTCCCTTGACATCCACAAGTCGAGTGGGCCTGACGGAATCCCCCCAATTGTGCTGAGGATGTGTGCTCCGGAGTTGGCACCGGTTCTAACGCGTCTTTTCCGGTACTCCTACTCCCTAGGCGTAGTCTCGAAATCATGGAAGACAGCTTTTGTCCACCCGATCCCTAAAAAAGGCGACCGCTCAGATCCGTCCAACTACAGGCCTATCGCCATCACCCCCTTGTTCTCCAAAATAATGGAATCCGTTGTAAACTGCCACCTCATATGGTACCTTGAGGATCACCAGCTGATTAGTGACCGCCAGTACGGTTTTCGTCGGGGTCGATCAGCTGGTGATCTTCTGGTCTACTTAACTCATAGATGGGCGTTGGCAGTAGAGTCCAAGGGGGAGGCATTGGCCGTTAGTTTGGACATTGCGAAGGCCTTCGATCGGGTTTGGCACAAAGCGCTTCTTTCGAAGCTCCCTTCCTATGGGCTTCCCGAGAAATTATGCAATTGGATCACCAGCTTTCTTGCAGATCGGAGCATCAAGGTCGTTGTAGACGGTGCATGCTCCGACTACAAGCCTATTAACGCTGGTGTTCCACAAGGCTGCGTGCTATCACCAACGCTGTTTCTTCTGCATATCAATGATATGTTGCAAGCTGGTAGCATTCATTGCTATGCAGATGACAGCACTGGTGATGCTCTATACACCGGCTGTTACGGCCTACGGCTGCTCCCTTAGAGGATCAAATCATCAGGGGCCCATGAGCTGAAGACTTCCCGAGCAGACGTAGGTCGAGCCTCAATGTGGCCACGTGGAATCTCTCTAATTACACTAAATATACGGGGGAGCGTTCTATACTACGGCCAGTCAACCGGCAGAGGAATTAGGCGAAGCTTACTTACCTATATCCAAGGCGACTGGTCCCTCCGGAGTCGGTCAGGTCACATGTGGTTGTGTAGTGAAAGGGAAATAAGTGATGTGATGTGTATATGGGTGTGACTGATGGTGATTGAACCTAGACCTTGGCCGTCGGTAGCAGCCCGAGCGTCTACACCGCTCCAACTTGAGGGGGCCCTCCGAGGCGTCCGTCCACAGTCACTTTCCTCTTTCTTCACGATGACAGTCAATTAACTCTGTCGTACGATTTACTAACTTACAGAAGCCACTAACTATCGCTGGGTATAATGGTTACCGCACAAACGCACACGGAGTTTAAAGGGTCAAAGGTCACTACCGTTTCGCGTAGCAACAGTTAATTCTAGAATACAGAGGCCGCACTAGCTAATATTGTCGAATGCACTATACAGATTCTGAGTCGGACCCAATAAGTCCTGGGGAAGCTCTCCACTAGGGATACGCACCACAAATTCCTAGACCGTATTTTTACTGTCCGCGCTTAATTATTCCGAGTTCCCGCGCTTAATTGGCAGCGTGCCAATTGTTAGCACACCTGACAGACGACTGCCTGCCCTTGGGCGTTTTACGCACGACCGAATGTCAAACCGGTATGACACTGAGCCGCACGCCCTCTCGCGTTCGTTCCTTGAAAGTGTTTGGCGCGAACAAACCCCCGTCCCGGACATAAGGATTTAGGTCCGCGAGAAAACCGGTCAGCGGGACAAGGTCGCGAAGGCAAGTTGCAAGACCGAATCTACAACCAAACTCAACCAAAAATCTTGCAACCCTAACCAGCGCCTCAAAAAATAGCCCTAATGTGGCAAGTCGGAGGGCCAGCCTCCACTGGATGCCCCTCCTGGGCATCACAGCACTTTAACAAGTCCTGTACTGGACAGAAGTCCGACGACCTCTTTCAAGACCTATCTGTGCCCCTACGATTAGTTCCGCAATCCGACCGGATCAGGTCTGCAAACAGCGACGCGACACGAAGCGGCCCCGAGCGGCCTCCTAAGCTTCAGTGCAGAGAGCACCCACAAATTCCACATGAACGTCGTCTGTGGAGAGCCGAACGAAACGCACAGATAGTCCCTAGTATGAATTTTCAACAAGTAGGCCTTGCCAGGCCACCCACCATATTATCATTTACTAAAATAGTGCGGCAGCTGATTTCAATCTGATAATCTCCAAAACTAGCTAGCCTGTTAGACTGTAGTCCTATGCTCATATTTCAACTAATTTTTCAAAAGCATCAATGTTCAACTACAGAATTAATTCAACCAAATTAATCACCGATGCGCATAGGTCAACTTGCAAATTAAACAAAACAATAACGTAAGGGATAGCCCTACTTCTTCGTAAAGCAAAATGATTAAACACTATCTATGTATACGTACATAATTTTTCAAATAGCGCGCCATTCACTTTCAGATGAATTCAAATTTTCAACAATCAAATACAGTGATTAAATATATTTACAAAACACATGCAGTAGCATTTAAAGTAGTAGATTAAATTCAATTATTTTAATTTAAACCGCTACAAATAGGAAATTTTCGCGGAAAGCCCAAAGCAGTT
Organism: Parnassius mnemosyne; assembly: GCA_963668995.1. Taxonomy (NCBI): domain Eukaryota; kingdom Metazoa; phylum Arthropoda; class Insecta; order Lepidoptera; family Papilionidae; genus Parnassius; species Parnassius mnemosyne. Next base: position 45,069,203 of record CAVLGL010000148.1, read on the forward strand.
TTTAATTTTAATTCAAGTATTTTTTTTTTTACTAAGTGCTCGACCATACCAAATCTAATACCCCTTGACAGCGTGATTCAACGCTCCAGGGGGCCCTAATCTTCCCACCACCAAGGGGAGGCCACATGGCGTGAACCCGAGATCGATAGAGTGCGACTGCTAACAGTCGCCACACGGGTTGTAAGCCTCACTGAGGACGTCGGCAACAGAACACCTTGACAAGTGGACTGTTGACGGCTCAAGGCTCAGTGGAGGCGGCCGTGGTGGGAGCTAAGGCGGTAGCTAGCAAGGGCCGCCTCCATCAAATGGGGAACAGTGGTACACCAGTCGCGGCCACTCAGCTAACGGGAGTGAGAAGGGTCCAGCGGACCGATGAGTGGCCGTGAAGTTCCTCTCCACACGCTGAGGGGGGGCGATGACACCCCCGCCCCTGGGGGAATTACCCCCCGACTGGTCGGGGGAGGGTCCCCTTTCAAACTTAGGGGCCTGATGGCTGGCCGGCGGGCGCCGAGAGTCGCCCGGCAGAGGGCGTGGCTGAGCGCCCCCGCCCGTGGGGGTCGAGGGCCTGGCAGAGCCCCGAGAGGAGACGCCGTTCGCACTCAGGCACAAAACGGCATGATGATTGCCCTGGCAGTGCAGACAGGGCCGCCGATGCGGACAGTCTCGCTGGAGGTGTCCTCCCAAACATGAGCAGCACCAGCGGCGCTCCTTGGCGATAGTTCGCCTCGCTGGAACCGGCTTACCTAATAATTTCGGGCACGACGTTACCCGGTGATCAGATGCTCGACAATAGGAGCAGGGGAGGGTTGACGACGACTTGCCTGGAGGATTCAGCCTCTCACTGGGCACGGCTCGTAAGTCGTCAACGGTGCCCGCCGCGCTCTCTATCTGCCGGCACTGCTCCTCCAAAAACCGCAGCAGGTCATAGAAGGGCGGAATGTAGGAGGCCTCGTCCCCGCCGTACCTCTCCTCAAAATGGATTCGAAGGTCGAGAGGTAGACGGGACAGCACAATGCGGAGCAACAAAAAAGCCCATTCGCTCACTGGTAAACCCAGCCGCCTCAATGTATTACAGGCCACCAAGACTGGATCCAACAGGTCCGGACGCAGTCTGGCCCGGTCACTAAGCAGCGGGAGGCTTAGAAGCTGCTTAACATGTTCGTCCGCAATTCGCCGGACGTTGACGTATCTTCTGGCTAGGAGGTCCCGAGCAGTCTGGTAGGCGTCGTCCGACAATCTCAAGTGGCCGACGACGCCCAGGGCCTCCCCCTCCAGTGAGGCCAGGAGGTACACCATCTTTTGGCTCGGGGTCAAGTCACTCCGGGCGTCCACTAGGCTGTCGAAAAGACCAACGAAGGTCAGCCATTCGGAAAGGACCCCGGAGAACTTTGGCAGGTCCAGAGTTGGGAGTCGTCCCAACAGCTCCGGCTGAAGCTGCTTCAGAGAGGACTCGGACAGACCACTCATCCGAGCTTCACACGCCTCCTCGGCATACCTGCCTTCAGCCTCGATCAACTCGTCCGTGAGCCACAAGAACTGCTCATAGTCCGCGAAGCAGGAGTCCAGAACTCCTTTCTCCACATCCGAATCCTCGAGCTCAGCGTAAGCCTCCTCCACTGCGGCCCTTCGAGCATCCACCTGCTCGAACCACTTCATCAAGTTATGGACCCTATCCGGTCGACCTATCAAAGCATGGGCGCTTGTGGCCCAGCGTAGCTCAGTCCGCAAACAACGGATCAGTAGCTTGGGCGATGTCATCACTATTAAATGCAAAATTACGACGCGGCTTGAGCACAGACTACAAAGATAACAAACAAAAAATACAACAAAAATTAACAGTTAATAAATGCAGTTCCTATCAAATCGCGTTGACTAGAAATTACACAAATCCGAATTACTACGTATCAACCAAATACAAGTCAGCACAAAAGAAAAGGCACAAATCAAATTAACAAATAACAAATACTAGTGCGATCAAATCAAGTTAAATTCAAATGGCGCAAATACCATTACTACTCTTTAGTTCAAATACAACTTACAGTATAAACGAAGATACACATCACGGTCGATCAACAAAAAATGCCTAGCTCGGAAATCGACCCTTCGATAAGTGATCCACTACAACTATCCGACAACGATAATTAACCGATTACGTAAAAATAACCATCTACCTACATGACGTATATCTCTAGAAAACTCCCGCTTGCGCAACCTAGGGCGCGGCTTTTCAAATCTACCCACTAACCAAAAAAAGGCAAGCATCAAAGAACAAAGGGAAATAATTCTATTATTACGTACAAAACAATATTTTTACGTATTACGGACGGGCGTGATTGTAGATACAAATTAAACCAATCAAACCAACGCTCCCTGCCACCAGAATTGTTTAATGTTTATCAAACACTATGGTCGGGATCGACCGGGGAATCGAACCCGGAACCACTCTCTGCTACCAGTTTGTTACGGCCTACGGCTGCTCCCTTAGAGGATCAAATCATCAGGGGCCCATGAGCTGAAGACTTCCCGAGCAGACGTAGGTCGAGCCTCAATGTGGCCACGTGGAATCTCTCTAATTACACTAAATATACGGGGGAGCGTTCTATACTACGGCCAGTCAACCGGCAGAGGAATTAGGCGAAGCTTACTTACCTATATCCAAGGCGAATGGTCCCTCCGGAGTCGGTCAGGTCACATGTGGTTGTGTAGTGAAAGGGAAATAAGTGATGTGATGTGTATCTGGGTGTGACTGATGGTGATTGAACCTAGACCTTGGCCGTCGGTAGCAGCCCGAGCGTCTACACCGCTCCAACTTGAGGGGGCCCTCCGAGGCGTCCATCCACATTCACTTTCCTCTTTCTTCACGATGACAGTCAATTAACTCTGTCGTACGATTTACTTACTTACAGAAGCCACTAACTATCGCTGGGTATAATGGTTACCGCACAAACGCACACGGAGTTTAAAGGGTCAAAGGTCACTACCGTTTCGCGTAGCAACAGTTAATTCTAGAATACAGAGGCCGCACTAGCTAATATTGTCGAATGCACTATACAGATTCTGAGTCGGACCCAATAAGTCCTGGGGAAGCTCTCCAGTAGGGATACGCGCCACAAATTCCTAGACCGTATTTTTACTGTCCGCGCTTAATTATTCCGAGTTCCCGCGCTTAATTAGCAGCGTGCCAATTGTTAGCACACCTGACAGACGACTGCCTGCCCTTGGGCGTTTTACGCACGACCGAATGTCAAACCGGTATGACACTGAGCCGCACGCCCTCTCGCGTTCGTTCCTTGAAAGTGTTGGGCGCGAACACCGGCCGTGCCAATATTTCTAGGGAAAACGTCACCGAGTACCGGAACAAACTTGTGTCTGAAGTCGAGTCTTTGCTGGACAAAGTCTCGGATTGGGGGCGACTAAATCTAGTCCAGTTTAATCCTCAGAAGACACAAGCTTGCGCGTTTACCGCTAAAAAGAACCCCTTTGTCGTATCTCCTCAGTTTCAAGGTACTCCCCTTGTTGCCTCAGCCAGTATCGGAATCCTCGGCGTCGACATATCGAGTAGCGTGCAGTTTCGTGGTCACTTGGAAGAGAAGGCCAAATTGGCCTCTAAAAAGCTTGGCGTGCTCAGCAGAGCGGGACAGTATTTCATGCCGGCTCAACGCCTGCAACTTTACAAGGCGCAGGTTCGGCCTCACATGGAATACTGTTCCCATCTCTGGGCTGGGGCTCCCCAGTGCCAGCTTCTTCCACTTGACCGCATCGAGCGCAGAGCGGCTCGAATCGTCGACGACCGAGTCCTTTCCGATCGGCTCGACTCATTGGCACTGCGAAGAGATGTTGCATCTCTTAGCATTTTCTTTCGCATTTACCATGGGGAGTGCTCTGAGGAATTGTTCGGATTAATCCCAGCCGCCAAATTTCACGAACGCACATCGCGGCAGAACTCCCGATACCATCCACACCATCTGGATGATTGGCGGTCCACCACTGTGCGATTTAGAAGATGTTTCCTTCCTCGCACAACTTCCTTGTGGAATAGTTTACCACCAGCGATTTTTCCGGACCGATACGACTTAGGGACCTTCAAGAAAAGAGCCTACTCCTTTTTAAAAGGCCGGCAACGCATCTGCAATTCCCCTGGTGTTGCGGTTGTTCATGGGCGGCGGTAGTCACTTACCATCAGGTGAGCCGCATGCTCGTTTGCCCCCTCTCCTATAAAAAAAAAATAATAATATACTTTGTATTCGCTCATTGTTTCGATGTTTAGTTTTCTGAAAGTTTCACTTGATGATTGATCTACTGTTACTGTTACAGCCCATAGAACATAGGCCATAACATAGGCCTCCTCCATAGAATGTCTCATCGTTGGGATTTTCCATAGTTGCCACGCTTGGCTTGGTTGCGGGCTGGCAACGGCAGATTTTTTAACATTTTCATGGTAACAGGAAGACGCTGCTGCCCATGTCTTGGTTCATTCTCGTCTGTCGCCTCTTACGACTCCTACAGGACGATACAGGGTAGTGGATCACGATCACAGTTGATTTTGTCTAAATAATGTAAATATTACATTTGTAAACATACTATTTTAGCATCAGTTGATACACGAGTGTCGATCCTTGAAATATATTAAGCGTTATGTAATGTAGATGGCGTTAGGTGACTCTTGTGTATTTATTTAAAAACACATAACATTTTGCGAGTCAGTATATACTTACTCACATATTAACATATATGTAAATCTCAATTTTTATATCAATTGAAATAACTGAAGACATAAAAAATCTGTAATCTGTTCACAATCTGTGCTTGTTTTCATCGAAATCGGATAAATAGTTTTCGAGGGGTTAGAAAAAAATGCGCCGCAGTCACGGCTATGCTACGCTTAGCTTTTGAGTACAATTATAGAAATTTATGTAAAACTTTCAAAGGTAAATTTATATGTTCTACTAGAAGGACACTTTTTTATATCTGTACTTACCAAATATAATCAATGCTGCGTAACTTTTTCAACCGCAAAGTTTTGACAGCGCTGAATGTAATTAAGAACTTTTGGGGCTGTGACTCGCTGTGATAAGTGAATTATTCTCGCATTTTGCTTTGTTAATAACAGCAAAATATTACAACTTCAACAACAGACATAATATATCGTGTAATCTCATGTTACTATCTGTGATATATTTCAGTACCATTCATTATAATAATATTCTATGTGACTTTGATTAATATTGTCACTCTACTGGATTGGCGATACAATTCCTCAATGCAAGTAACACCAGAACGTGGCTCCACGTTGTTTAAGTTGACCCATTTAAGTGCTTTTATTGACATCTACATAAAGCGTGACTATTTTTCCGTGTATTGACGGCGTAAGGGATCCATGAGAAGCGAATAGAGTTGCCGCTGTAGACCCACGCTGCAGCTATGCATGAAAGGGTCGACTCGACCGGGGAGGGGCCACACTCTCACAAAATACCAGCGTAAAATAGCATCTTAATGCTGCTGTGTTTCATATGATGAGTGCAGATAATCGAAGAGAATTTTTACTGGAAACGAGGTATTCCATCTCAGTCCTCAGAGGTGACAACGCATTTGAATTTTGATTTTTAATCGAAGATAAATATAGATGTATATGGATTACTGCATCCACTTACTATCAGGTGGAATGTGTGCACGTTTGTCACCCTTATACTATAAAAAAGCGAGTATTGTGGTAATTATAGCAATTTTAAAGAACGTGGAAAATAGGATACCTACCTGTGTATATTTTTTTCACCGTTTCTTTTCCGGACAAATAAACCTCATTTCGAAACGGTAGTAGATTATAAAACATATTGATGTTTTACAAACGAAATTTTAATTTCTTACGTCGAAAAATAAAGACTTTTCATTTCTTTTATGTTCGTAACTCCAATTTGAGGCAAAAAATGTGAAATACCTTTATTCAACAGTGGACTTTTGATAAGTTGTAAAGAATAGAAAAAACACTTCGATGTTAGTGTTCAATATTATATTTATCCTCGTGATTTCCTCGCTGAATCCTCGAAGAAGGACTGTGAGAAAATCAACCAAATAATGTGCGAAATACAAAAAAGAAAACAAACTAAACCTCTAAATTAATAAAATCCCTTAATTTTATATCTTTACTTGTAAATAGAAATGAAGTGACTGTGTGAAATATTAAAAAAAAAACTAGCTTATATTTATGTCACGAGGTTATTTGTATGCTATTATTGCGCGTCACAATTAATATCTGGTACATGGCGACACTAGTTACCACTAGCGCCTTCTAGTACCGAGTAGCAGAACTAGGAGAGTCAAGATCCTTCTAGAAATTTCCATGTAAGTACTTTCTAGAATTATCGAGATTTCCAGTGACTATCTTAATTAATGAACCTAGAGGGTTAAGTAAACCGCGTCTTGTTCCAAAAGAAGGGGTTATTTGTTCAAGCTTATTAATAGTAAATTCTTAGTATATTCTACTTGTGTATTAACATCTACAAATTTATATGAAAAATTCTTATTTAAATTATTAACTATACTATTTAATTCGGAAAACCTTAGTACATTGACTTTTACATCCTCTATGAATGGTTTGAGGTCTATTATTTTGGCAATGATCCATTTATCACTACTGATGATGGCAGTTCCTTGCTTCACAGACAGTATTCCAGGATTGCTATTTAATTCCTGAAGTTGAAGGGCCTGGAGGCGTGTCACCGTGGCTACTACCAGGATGAGCAGGAGGTGCCTGTGAAGGGTGTTTTACATTCTTTAGAGGAGCTTTACTATCACGTCCTTTAGTGTTTACGGGATTAATAATTATACTAATGGTGTCGGTTACTAGGGCCTTTTAAAAACGTGGCTTATCTTTACTACATCTTTTATTAGTACCTTTTGCATAAATAGTGTCTCCAGGTTCTATCTTAAATTCCGTTTCTCCACCTCTCTTTTAAATAATCTTTTCTTTCTTTTGTATGGCTTGTTCTGTTAGATGTTTATAGAGATATTTAGTACGCTTTACGTGTTCTTTAACTAACTTTTGTAAATACTGTTTCAAAACCTGCGTCAAATGTATGCGTGTTTCTGTATGTCCTAACAAAATTTCAAAGGGTGTTAAGCCTGTGGCAGAGTGTATGCTATGATTGTATGCCATTATTGCGTATGTCATTATGGAAGGGGCGTCTGTATATTTGTGTTCATGCTTTGCTAATCTATATATTTTTAAGATGGTTAAGTAGAATCTTTTAACCAATTCCATAGAGTTAGGGTTGTTAGGGGTACCGATATGAAGTTCTGTTTTATAAAAGGAAAGCAATTCTTTAAGTAACGCAGATCCTGGATCTGAACTTATTTTGTGGGGGACACCGTAAAAAGAAAAATATTTAAGAAGAGCTCTTACGACTTCGGGAGACGCCCTATTAATTATTTGAAAGGCCTGTCCTAATTTGAAATGAAAATTTCTTCAAGAGTTTTATTTTGGGTTTGTGTCAGTTTGAGTTTAGGTTTCATAGGGTCTATCATATTTCATACTTTTACATGCATCACATGAATTTATTACATTGGCTATGATTTGGGCCATATTATGCTAAAAGTATGACCGTTTGATATGGGCTAGGGTTTCTTTAATACCACGATGGCAAATTTTTCCGACATGATATTTCTGAACGATATCTTTTTATTCCTTTTCACTATCTACGTATACGACTCTTTTAGTGCATGAAAAAAATTGTACAAGTTCCTTTTTAAACAAGAAAATTACTAATTCCGAGAATTGTTAATGATGTTCTTCATTTTCGAAATAAATGAAGTATTTAGTTGTATTCCTAATGTATTATTTCAGAAATTGCTTTACTAAATCTGGTTGGTTTAAAGTAAGTACACTTAACTTCTAAGATTCTTTGTTTTTCCCTAGACAAGTTTTTTACAGATAATTTGTCTATGTTCCAGCTGAACACTAAAATTTAATTGGGTTTGGTGTCGATCGCTTCATGTAAGATTGGGATTCCCTCTGATTCAGTGTCTTGTCTTGAACGTGCGGTTTCTATACTAGAGGATTTTGCGGAGGCGGTAAATGTGCTACTAAAAGCGTACGGTATGGAATAATCGGATTTAATTGATAGTGTTTTATCTGAGTTGCTATCCTCTATAACAATAACTTTCTCAGAGTCTGTGATTGAAATAGACATAGATTCCGGAGGTGGTCGTCTAAACGTCCCTTTTTGCAATTCGTCTAATTCTTTAAAAAAAATTATTAAGTCCTGAATTTCCTTATTTTTAAGTAAAGCGGGACTATTATAATTTCGTTAGTTGGATTGAAAATTATGGATATATTTGCGTAATTTGTCTGAAATATTTGATTTTTCACATCTATTGTGGAATCTAATTGTTTAAGAAGATCGCTTCCAATAAGTCCATCATAACGGGCCTCGACATCATATACATAAAAGTTATGTATCTGATCACTATTGAAAGTCGGGAATTGGGGTATAATTATTACTTCATCATGTAAACTAGATGTGTGTGTGTCTGATAACTTCAAATGGTTCGTAACGTTTAAAGTTCGCATAATATTCGTTTGTTTTAGAAGGGCTTATGAAAGATCTAGAACTTCCGGTATCGATCATAAACTTAGCATTAATTTCGGGTATTACTATATTGCCGAGTAGTGACGGTTAAGAATATCTACTACCCCATATCCGTGGGTGTCGTAAAAGGCGACAGTCACAGAAATATGACAATAAAAAAACTGCGGTTGCCAACCCGCTCGCCAAGCGTGGCAACTATGGAAATATACCCCCCAAATGGATAAAGCTACTAAAAGACGGCCCCCAGTCCCCGGTGGCCCCGCTATTCCTGGCTACGGTGGCGACCATGGTAACGGCGGGGCAGGGGGTGCTAAAAATCTCCGGTGGAGGTTCGGTTGCCACCTATGATGACTCGACCTGGCAACTTATAACACACGCACCCTGAGGACTGACGAGAAGATCCTGGAGCTGGAAGATTATAGGACTATCCGAGGTCCGAAGAGAGGGTGAGGACACGGTAATCCTCGAATTCAGCAACTTGTTCTATCACCTTAAGGGTGACCATCTCTGTCCCAAGGAGGTGTCGGATTTATCGTCCACAAGTCTCTCGTTAACAACGTTGTAAAGATTGGGAGTGTGTCAACGAGGGTTGCATACCTTATACTCAGAATAACCAAACGGTATTCGCTGAAGTTCATACAGGTTTACACACCAACCTCGGCATGAGGAGGTGGAGGAAATGTATGAGGATATCTCTAGAGCCACGCATTCCTCCAAAACCCACTATACGGTGTTGATGGGAGACTTCAACGCAAAACTAGGCACAAAAGAGAACGGTGAGCTGAAAGTAGGGAAATTCGGAATAGGGCAACGGAACCCGAGGGGCCAGCAGCTGGCCGACTTCATGGAGAAAGACGGACTCTTTATGATGAACTCTTTCTTTCAGAATCGGTCCCACAGAAAGTGGACCTGGTCGAGCCCCGACGGTTCGACAAAAAATGAGATTGACTTCATTATGACGACCAGACGACAACTATTCCGTGATGTCTCAGTGATCGCGAGGGTGAAAACCGGCAGCGATCACGGAATGTTGAGAGGCACACTGAACCTAAACGTTAAGTTGGAGAGGTCACGTCTAATGAAGTCAACGCTCCGTCCCCCTCGTGCTCTGTTCCAGAGTCCCGAAACCTTTCAGCTCGAGTTACGAAACCGTTTTCAGTGCCTAAAAGATGGCAATGCAGTGGACGATATGAATGACAAGCTCGTGGAAACTGTCCATGCGGTCCGAGCTAAGTTTTGCAAGACCCGCCGCAGAAGAACACAAAAACTCTCCGATCACACTCTTAATCTCATGGCTGTTAGACGGGAGATGAAGCCACATTCTTCAACAGATTTGACAGCATACAGGCAACTGAACAGACAGATCTCCAAATGTATGCGGCGGGACTTACGCAACATTAATCCTGCTCGTATTGAACAAGCGATCGAGCGAAACCAGGGCTCCAAAGTCTTTGCTAGAGATCTGTCTGCCGGAAAGAGCCAACTCTCGAAGCTGTAGACCGAGTGTGGCAGTGTCGTTTCCGGGACACCTGAGATTTTAAGTGAGATTGAGAGGTTCTATGGGCAGCTGTACACATCATCGTTGGAGCCACACGCAAGTGTGAGTAATGATCCAAGAACGAGTCTTATCCGACACTATTCCTATGATATCTCGGAGTTCAGTCTAAACGAGAGTAGAATGGCTCTCCAGCACCTTAAAAACGGCAATTCCCCAGGGGGGGGGATGGAATTACAGCGGAGCTTCTGAAAGTGGGTGGAAAACTGGTACTTGGAGTCCTTCAGAAGCTCTTTAATTCCGTCCTCTATGGTGGCATTACACCAGAGGCGTGGAGCAGAAGTGCGGTGGTCTTGTTCTTCAAGAAAGGTGACAACGCTCTCTTGAAGAACTACATACCGATTTCCCTTCTGAGCTGCGTCTACGTGCTGTTTTCGTGAGTCATTACAAATCGTCTCGCGCGCAGTCTTCACGACTTTCAGCCTCCTGAACAAGCCAGTTTCCGAAAGGGCAATAGCACCATAGACCACATACGTACCCTTCGACAAATTGTACAGAAGTCTGAGGAGTACAATTTGCCACTATGTCTGGCATATGTGGACTATGAGAAAACCTTTGATTCCGTCAAAATTTAGCCGGTGCTGCAGTCCCTTCAGCGGTGCCAAGTTGACTGCCGGTATATCGAAGTGCTAAAGTGCTTGTACAGTACGGCTACGATGGCCGAGTACAGAACCAGAGTACGAAACCTATCCAATTGCAGAGAGGTGTAAGACAGGGTGACGTTATATCTTTTGCTATCTTGGCGGATACCTGTATAATAAAGTTAACGAGGAACTTAATATCCATGCCCTACCTAAAATAAAAGCAAAAAAATGTGTCCATGAATGGTTACTGAAAAGGGACTATAAATATACAAAAGATATTTTTACAACACTTGTGTAAATGTTGTAATTGTCGCATTCACACACACACACGCAAAAGTAAGGGTATCTTCCAGGGCGATTGTTTGAGTCCAATCTGGTCTACCTGGTCTGGTCTGTTCTGCCTCTCTCTGAACCCTCTCATTACCTTACTGGAAGGCTCCGGGAGGGGATTTCAGCTTCAGAAAGGAGGTACAAAAGTGACCCACATTTTCTATATGGATGATCTCAAGTTATTCGCCTCCAGTCACTCCCATCTTATGGAGCTGCTAAACATCACTCGTGATTTCAGTAGTTCTATTAGAATGGAGCTGGGGACGGATAAGTGTGCGGTCCTCCATTTTGAAAGGGGAAGGGTTACTAACTCTGAGGGCATAGACTTATCTATGCCATCAACATAGGGACCCTTTCCGAGGCTGAAACATACCGATACCTGGATATGTCACAGAACATCGGTGTAGATGAGGCAGGTATGAAACAGTCAGTTTGCGATGTGTTTTATGCACCCTTGACCAAAGTGCTTAGCAGCCTTTTGTCCGGTGTGAATAAGACGCACGCATATAACGGTTGGATCATGCCTGTTCTCATGTATACCTTTGGCATACTCAGGTGGACTCAGACCGAACTGAACGCTCCGTCATCTGCTCGCCTAGATGACAAAGGGCTGTACTCCACTGCCCCATATATTGCCCGAGGAAGTCTCTAACTGTACAATCAACCTTGTGCACCTCGGGGACCCTCTTTAGCCATGTATGGGGCACCGAGTCAAATGCCTTTCTATAGTCTATCCAGGCGGCGGAGAAGTTCCGACGGTTGCGTTTAACCACTTTGTCAATGACCGCGTCAATGAGGAGTGGTTCCTTGGTTACACGACCACCGCCCCGGCATCCATTCTGAGCACGCGACATCACCTGGTTTAAATCCAAGTGACGAATGATTCGTGTACTCAAAATGAATGTCAGTGTCTTAAATATGATGGGTAGACACGTAATGGGGCGGTATTTGCTCGGGTCTGTGGAATCCCGGTCTTTAGGAACCAAATGAGTGATCCCAGTAGTGAAGAGGCTCGGAAGCGTCTTTTGGTCGAGAGCCTCTTGAAACTGTCGGGCGAGCACAGCGTGACACACCACGAACCCCTTCAGCCAGTAGTGATGCAGTCCGTCGAGTCCCAGACTTTTCCAGTTCGGGGCCCTACGGACTGCCTCAGCTACGTCATCCGGCGTTATGATGATGGGGTCCATGGGCATAACATTCGCACACTGACTCCTCACAACTTACGTCCAAGGACCCTCGCTGTGGTTTACGGGCTCTGACCACAGGCCGCGCCAGAATGCGACAGTGTCGGCCTGATTCGTTGCTGGGCCCGTTCCACGTACCATTGGCCGCTCCAATGATTCACAGAGCCTCTTCTGATCACTCTGGAAGAGACGATTCTGGTTGTACCGTGTCGACCTCTCAGTATATCGCCGAATCCGCTTCCCCCAAGCAGCGATTCTCTGCTTCAGGTCGTCTATGTGCTCCGTCAGTTTTTGCGTTATATCCGGATGGAACAAACTGATATTTGTCCCCACAAACGCCATCCTGACGGTGCGCACAATTCTCGGCCTATTATTGCCCGACCTGAAGCTTATCAGTCTGCCGATGAAGGCCTTTGCCTTTGCGATGCGGTCCTCAATCCTTCTTCTCCAGGCTGGGATAGCGCTACTTTGCCTAGTAGCCCGTCCAGCCGTGGGAAGTTTGACACCAATAATACGGCAAACTGCCAGTGCGGCGTCAAAGAGAATTGAGTCCGTCTCGCAAAGGTCCCGGCTGGCTTCCAAATAGGTCACCAGCATTGGGTTGAGAGCCCTCACGACAGCCCGATTCCGCTTGCTTAAGGGCATGCGGGGAAGTCGCGGTCGATTTTCGAGAGGCGTACTTCGCGTTTCCAAAATAGCCTCTTCCAATGTACTCCTCATTTGCTCTAGTTCTAGTCGCTGGGCGACTGTTCCATCATCGTCTGAACCAACCACAATTGAAAGATTCACGGCGGCATCCACGTGTGCTGGTTGCTCTGCAACTTGTGGCGCCGCATCCTCAGCTGTAGCATTTTCATTCGATGAGGGTACAGCCTCACGTCATAGCCGTTCGAGTTCGGTGCTATCTAATATGTTTGAGCGCAAGATGTACCGAACTCGGTCAGGTTTTACTCGGTGACGGTTATAGATGGCTCCAACTCAGCAAAAAGTCGATGCATCCTAGCTCGATACGCAAAAACTCCAATTTCTCCCCCCTTCGCCCTAAAATACGCCCGCAATGCGTTGCTGTTCATCTCATTGACAAACGCATGCGGTGTACTCCACTAGTGGCGGGTGCTTATTGCTGGGCCCGCGAAGGCCCTGCCAACACCAAGCCAGCTGGTGGGAATGATGGATGCGAGGGGCTGATGGGTGGTCGTGCAGCTCCTCGCGCTCAGCTGGCGATTCGCATGCTGTCGCGTCCAGTGCCAGCTCCAGACGCGCCCTGGCTACCTCCAGGTAGCGGCCCTTTGCGCAATCTTCTTAATTCAATCATCCTATTATTATTATTATTATAACGTTTCATCAGAATGCACCAACTTATTGCTTGCACTTGTGCGAAGTACTTTAAACTAGTTACTTTTAACTTACAATGAGTGGCGCACGTATCGTACTGACAAATTTATTTGAAAGTTATACATCATCCAATTTCAATCAATGTAGTTATTGTCATTCCTAATTAAACAATATATCTCTACCAAATTTAATACGATATTTCGACAATATTTTTCTATGGCAGCAACGCGCCGGGTGACAGTTTAAAAAAAAATTATAGAACCAATATGGTGGCGATCACCTCATTCCCAGGAGTTATTTTCATTTATGTATAGAATTTTCTTTAATAAAACATTTAAACTTTTTTATTGACAAATTTTATACATTTTTTGGAATTTGGTGTAAAAGCGTATACATTGCCCCATAAATGAATAACTAATTCTGTGAAGTCTAGTACCTGATATTACAAGCTTATGTTTCCTAGTGTTTAAAGTATGAACATTTTTATTCTTATCAGAGCTATTTATGCTTTTATGTACATTCATTACATTTTCCATAAATACATAAATATATTACTATGCCAAAATTAATATGTTTATTTCTTTAATTTTTTCTCTAAGGAAGTATTTACAATTTAACTTGTAAATCGCCCGTACGACTCTCTTTTGCAAAACAAATATCGTTTCAATGTCAGTCGTATTACCCCATAGCAAAATTTCATAAGACATGAAAGTAACTATGACTAATCTAGCTGTCTCAACATTGGTGAGACTTCTAATCTTTCTTACAGCATATGCTACTTATCTAAAGCTGCCTGCTAATTTAGACATATTGGGGCCCCAATGCAGCTTCGCGTCAATAGCAATACAACGAAAAACAGTGGTAATCAACAAGACTCTACTCTCCCTTTACGCGCACATTGATATTTTCATATTAGGAATTGATCATTACCAAGATCAGGTTATAATTTCCAATTAGAAAAATTAAGTAAAAATTAATTCTCTAAATTTAAAAATGCCTATGAGAAAACATTTCATAAATTTTCCAATGAAACCTTAGATATACTTTTATCTTTAAGTAACTTAAGTGTGCCAAGAAACCACTCATCGTAAATTAATTCCCATGCTATTGCACCGAGCTCTTATCTTACTCAGCTTTTAGCTTTATTCAGATATAGAGGATTGAACTCAGCACATTTTAAACATAAAAGAAAAGCGGTCAAAAGCTTTAAAAAATTATTATTCCAAAATTTTACTTTAAAATTGGCATTGTTGTAATTTAGTTGTAGAGGGGCCACATCACGCTATCGAAGTTCCCAAACTACTCAGATATATTTTCATAATATAAAAATTAATCGCTGAATGTGTTGCTAAGCGCAAATCTCGAGAGCAGCTGAGCCGATTTCGCTAGTTCTTTTTTTATAATATTCCTTGAAGTATGAAGATGGTTCTTACGGAGAAAAAAGTTTAAAAAACTGCCTGAAATAGTCTAAAAACAACACTTTTCTATATTCCCATACAAAAGATTCGTAATAATAATTAAAAGTCAATTTGAAATTTAATACCATACCATAAATTTTAAGTGTTAGTGGAGGGGTTCCGGGAAGGCAAAACAATTGAGTGACGTTAGTATCATATAAATATTGATGTCAATATTTATACGATAGTAACATTACTCAAAAACAAATTGTATATGGTAAAATTGATTGATAAATTTGCTGAGAGCCGTATTGAGAGGCTTCACCGCGATAGTTAGGAGGCGGTGTGCCTCCGCGCTGACCCGTTTGCGGAACAGCACCAACAGTATTCTTGGGGTATTCGTTGATCAGTGGGACTTGCCACTTCTACAAGCATGGGTGCGGGTCCACACAGCAGCATAACAGTGTATAATATGTTGTTGTGTAGATCTATCTTACAACTGTTTGAACTTTTCTGTTGTTTTTATAGATATGTATTTTTAATAACCCTAGCTATAATTTTAATTTGTTAAAAACTCATATGGGATCTGCCTGAAATAAATAAATATATAAATTGTCAGTGGTAAAATGTCACTTGGAATGTAAACGTCTCTTTGCTGTGCATCTATAATTAATATTACTTAATCTAAAAGCCACAATTTTATATAAAATTAAAAAAGTGTTGTGTGTTTGTAACTTACTATTAAACTCACTTGATTTGCCAGGACTGCCGCCTCACAATCTTCAATTAAAGGTTGGATCTGTAGTTATAATGTCGCAAAATATTAACCAACCGCAACTTTGTAACGGCACACGATTAGCGATAAAAAATTACTGAATAACGTAAAAGAAACAATCAAATTGAAAGGAAAGTATAAAGGAGAAATCGTTTTGATACCCCGCATCTCAATGATTCCGACTGACGTACCATTCGAGTTTAAGCGACTACAGTTTCCAGTACGGCTTGCTTTCGCTATGACTATAAACAAATGCCAGGGGCATTCTATAGTGTTTTTGGTATTAAGAAAGCCCATGTTTCTCGCATGGTCAATTGTATGTTGCCTGTTCCCGTGTTGGAAAACCATCTGCTCTGTATGTTTACGCGCCAGGTATTCAAACAAAACAAATCGTGTACCATAAAGTACTACAATAAAATGAAAACTAATTTAGAATAAGTAAAAAAATTAAATATAATAAGTAGGTATCATAATAAGAAATCAGAAATTGTAATTTTCATTGTGATTTTTAGTGACTATTAAAAGAATTTTAAATGTTTCATAATTTTTATTTTTTGACATAATGTAATTGTTGACTTATCAACTTCCTTTTTTCTTTTTTTATCTTACTAGCTGAACCCGGTGTCCCGAATAGCAGAATAAGTATTAACAAAATATAAAAATTAAAAAAAATCGACTGTTAGGCGGTACGAAGTTCGCCGGGTCAGCTAGTATATATAACAGATCTGTACTACCAGACTACCACACAGAACGTCGGCCGCTCCTCGGATTGAATGCCTAGTCGGGCGTTAGAGTTCAGCTTTTCTGTTGCAAGGCCAAAGTGGTAACCCCCACGTGAAATGAGCACGCAACCTGACACTTTCGGAAACATCGACTTTAAGAATTTCAACTTCAAGCGTTTTGTCATCGCCCTCAAGAACCTCTTCCATTCACTCCCGAGTAAACTCTCCTACCCGGGGTACAAATTGGAGCATTCCTTTGTGCCTCGGGCTGGAGTTTGCGTGTATGTCAGAGAGGACATGTGTTCTCGACGCCTCGGCAGTCTTGAAGGTTCGGACCTGTCCATCCTTTGGCTACGCGTAGACAGCGACGACCATCCGCGCGTCTACGGGTGCCTCTATAGGTCCCATAGCGGTAATGCCGAAACAGACCGACTCATCGACCACGTCCAAATGGCTACAGATTTCTTGCTACAACAGGTCCCATCCGCAGAGATCGTGATCCTTGGCGATTTTAACGCCCACCATGCCGAATGGCTCGGTTCACGTCTAACCGATCATGCGGGGAGATCTGTTTATGACTTTGCCTTGGCATATGGTCTGACACAACTGGTTACTTCGCCTACGCGGATTCCAGATGTGGAGGATCATACACCTTCCCTGTTGGACCTTCTGCTGACCTCTCATCCGGACGGATATCAGGTTTCCGTCGATGCACCTCTCGGCTCTTCGGACCATTGTCTGATCCGGAGTGTGGTGCCACTCACGCTCCCTTCGCGGTTGCGTTCTGCAGGTTGCCGCCGTGTTTGGCATTACAGGTCGGCGGATTGGGACGGAATGCGGTCCTTCTTTGCATCCTACCCATGGGGGCGGGTTTGCTTCTCGCCGGATGATCCCAGCGCTGTTGCTGACTCTGTCACTGATGTGGTGTTACAGGGAATGGAACTATTTATTCCATCATCTGTGGTACCCATCGGAGGCAGATCTCAGCCTTGGTTTGGTCGCTCCTGTAAGACTGCATTACGCAGTAAGCAGAAGTGTTATCAAGCTTGGGCTGCGGCTTCGGCGACTCGGGATGTAAATACCAGCACACTTAAAAAGAAGTATAACTTTGCCTCCAGGTCCTTCAAAAGAGTTATTGCCAAGGCAAAGTCAGAGCACATAGGCAGAATTGGCGAGAAACTAGTTCGCCTTCCTTCGGGAACCCGTGCATTCTGGTCTCTCGCCAAGGCTGTCCAAGGGAATTTCTGTAAGCCATCACTACCATCTCTGCACAGGGAGGATGACTCACTGGCCCATGACGCAAAAGACAAAGCCGAGCTTTTAGGCTCCCTTTTTGCGTCCAACTCGACTCTTGATGACGGGGGGAAAACACCGCCGACCATCCCGCGGTGTGAGTGCTCCATGCCGGATGTGCTGTTCTCACAGCGCTCGGTTCGCAAAGCACTGCTCTCCCTGGACATCCAGAAGTCGAGTGGGCCTGACGGAATCCCCCCAATTGTGCTGAGGACGTGTGCTCCGGAGTTGGCACCGGTCCTAACGCGTCTTTTCCGGTACTCCTACTCCCAAGGCGTAGTCCCGAATTCATGGAAGACAGCTTTTGTCCACCCGATCCCTAAAAAAGGCGACCGCTCAGACCCATCCAACTATAGGCCTATCGCGATCACCTCCTTGTTCTCCAAAATAATGGAATCCATTATTAACTGCCAGCTCATCCGGTACCTTGAGGATCACCAGCTGATTAGTGACCGCCAATACGGATTTCGTCGGGGTCGATCAGCTGGTGATCTTCTGGTCTACCTGACCCATAGATGGGCGGAGGCAGTAGAGTCCAAGGGGGAGGCGTTGGCCGTTAGTCTGGACATTGCGAAGGCCTTCGATCGGGTTTGGCACAAAGCGCTTCTTTCGAAGCTCCCTTCCTATGGGCTTCCCGAGAAATTGTGCAATTGGATCACCAGCTTCCTTGCAGATCGGAGCATCAAGGTCGTTGTAGACGGTGCATGCTCTGACTGCAAGCCTATTAACGCTGGTGTTCCACAAGGCTGTGTGCTATCACCAACGCTGTTTCTTCTGCATATCAATGATATGTTGCTAACTGGTAACATTCATTGCTATGCGGATGACAGCACTGGTGATGCTCTATACACCGGCCGTGCCAATATTTCTCGGGAAAACGTCGCTGAGTACCGGAACAAACTTGTGTCTGAAGTCGAGTCTTTGCTGAACAAAGTCTCGGATTGGGGTGACTAAATCTAGTCCAATTTAATCATCAGAAGACACAAGTTTGCGCGTTTACCGCTAAAAAGAACCCCTTTGTCGTATCTCCTCAGTTTCAAGGCACTCCCCTTCTTGCCTCAGCCAGTATCGGTATCCTCGGAGTCGACATATCGAGTGACGTGCAGTTTCGTGGTCACTTGGAAGGGAAGGCCAAATTGGCCTCTAAAAAGCTTGGCGTGCTCAGCAGAGCGGGACAGTATTTCATCCCGGCACACCGCCTGCTACTTTACAAGGCGCAAGTTCGGCCTCACATGGAATACTGTTCCCATCTCTGGGCAGGGGCTCCCCAGTGCCAGCTCCTTCCACTTGACCGCATCCAACGCAGAGCGGCTCGAATTGTCGACGACCGAGCCCTTTCCGATCGGCTCGATTCATTGGCACTGCGAAGAGATGTTGCATCCCTTTGCATTTTCTTTCGCATCTACCATGGGGAGTGCTCTGAGGAATTTTCGGATTAATCCCAGCCGCCAAATTTCACGAACGCACATCGCGGCAGAACTCCCGATACCATCCACACCATCTGGATGATTGGCGGTCCACCACTGTGCGATTTAGAAGATGTTT
Source organism: Parnassius mnemosyne (assembly GCA_963668995.1). NCBI lineage: Eukaryota > Metazoa > Arthropoda > Insecta > Lepidoptera > Papilionidae > Parnassius > Parnassius mnemosyne. Next base: position 45,088,508 of record CAVLGL010000148.1, read on the forward strand.
TCTTCCTCGCACGACCTCCTTGTGGAATCGATTACCATCAGCGATTTTTCCGGACCGATACGACTTAGGGACCTTCAAGAAAAGAGCGTACTCCTTTTTAAAAGGCCGGCAACGCATCTGCGATTCCCCTGGTGTTGCAGTTGTTCATGGGCGGCGGTAGTCACTTACCATCAGGTGAGCCGCATGCTCGTTTGCCTACTCTCCTATAAAAAAAAAAAAAAAACATCATTTGCAGTCTTCAGCTCCTTCAAGCCATCCCAGCTTTAAAAGTTTCATCGCAGCATTGGAATAACGTTTCATCTTTCTTCTAGCTAATCTCTGCGCCGCAGTGTTCGGCACGCCTCTGAGCCGTAACTGCTCGAGTGTGTGGTGTGATGTGGTGGCGCTGTCATCGCGCCACACGCGAAACGAACCGAAACTGGAAAAACAAAAGTTTCAACAGCTGAGTAATACGACACGGAGCATTGGCTATACCTGGGATAAATACTTTGCCCTCTTTTGTAACCTGTACCTATATGTATATAAAATTATATTAACAAACCGACTACTAACCGGGGTGAAGGGCCGGCCCGAAGTAGCTACTCCGAGTGGGCTTGGCGAGCTCACTTCAGATGTGTGTTGGTGGGCTGCGGCGAGAAAGGTGCCCCCTCCCCCCACTGCTGCAGCCGAGGTGGAGTCGCGGAGGAAGAGGAATGTTGGTAAGGCGATGCGCCACTTACCCTAACCTACGTGAATCTGACTGGACCGCACACATGATGCGATGGTGATAGGGCTGCGGGGGCAGAGGAATGTCGATAGGCCGAGGTGCCGCTCTCTCTACTCTCCACATCCGAATCTTGGTTAGAAGCAAAGCCATAGACCCCTAGACACCGCTAGAGTCAGGAGGAAGGCTAGTGCTTCTAAGCGCTCGTTTTTCCTGTCCACAAGGCCTTCGCGCATCGGACACGGGGGCATGCGTTGCGCAGGTAAAGTTGGAGACCGCGAAGGGGGGCGTGCCATGTATTCTGGTGCACCTTACCTCAGAAGGAGATAGGCGAAGAGTATTCCTTTTCCGAGGAGGGGCCACCATCGGGCGTCAGGCGCTGGTGCTGCCGCGGATGTGTGCGAAAGCATTCCCGTGGCCCTAACAATATGCGACAAAGGTGGAACATCATGTGGTTTTAGTCGATGTGGGCGATGTATGAGTCGATGTGAGTAGAATAGGTAAATTTAGACAGACGGTCTCCTAAACAAAAAAACGACTTTTTTATTGCAAAGAGTTGAAACAGTGACACAAACACCACAGTATTTATATTACTTTAGTGAAATATAACTTCATGATTATTATTACGACATAGAGCCCATCACCCATTGCTGAACATAACCCTCACAAAAAATTGTCCTGATTCCTGCATCATCAGGAAGACATCATCAGGTTGATATATCATCAGAAAATTTACAAAATATTTTTTAATAAGTCAGCCATACAATAAATTGTGATTTCTGCGAGAGATGAAACTAATTTATATTAATACAAATAATACTTGAATTCAAAAACCACAATTCGCTTGATGCACAGCTTTCGATTAAAAATGTGAATCTCGAAACAATACTTTACATATTGTTCACACTAAATGCGATATTTACGCTATTTATTCAAAATAATCACATAATTATTAACTTAATCTAGAAATGAAACAAATCAATAGAATATAATATGTTTTGATAATTGCAGCATTAACTAAAACTTATTTTGTAACTATTAAGCGACTATTTTTAAGAATCGAAGAGAAAATTTATTTAAAATATTGTTTTTATGTATATTGGACAGGTTTGTGGTGTTTTTTATTTCTTAGAAGAGGGGGCAAACGAGCATGCGGCTCACCTGATGGTAAGTGACTACCGCCGCCCATGAACAACCGCAACACCAGGGGAATTTCAGATGCGGCCGGCCTTTTAGAAAGGTGTAAGCTCTTTTCTTGAAGGTTCCTAAGTATACGGTCCGGAAAAATCGCTGGTGATTCCACGAGAAATTTGTGCAAGGGAGAAAACTTCTTCTAAATCGCACAGTGATGGACCGCCAATCATCCAGATGAAATGGATGGTATCGCGAGTTTTGTCGCGATGTGCGATGGTGAAATTGAGCGGCTAGAATTAGTCTGAGTCTGAACAATTCCTCAGAGCACTCCCCGTGATAGATGCGATACAATACGCAAAGAGATGCAACATCACGCAGTGCCAGTGTTTCGAGCCGATCAGAAAGAACTCGGTCGTCGACGATTCGAACCGCTCTGCGCTGGATGCGGTCAAGTGGAAGGAGCTGGCACTGGGGTGCCCCGGCCCAGAGATGAGAACAGTATTCCATGTAAGGCAGAACTTGCGCTTTGTAAAATTGCAAGCGATGTGCCGGCATGAAATACTGCCTCGCTCTGCTGAGCACGCCAAGTTTTTCTGAGGCCAATATGGCCTTCCCTTCCAAGTGACCACGAAACTGCACACTATTCGATATGTCGACGCCGAGAATTCCGATGCTAGCTGAGGCAGCAAGGGGACTACCTTGAAACTGAGGAGATACGACAAAGGGGTTCTTCTTAGCAGTAAACGCGCAAACATGTGTCTTCTGGGGATTGAACTGGACTAGATTTAGTCGCCCCCAATCCGAGACTTTGTTCAGCAAAGACTTGACTTCAGACACAAGCTTGTCCCGGTACTTGACGACGTTTTCCCGAGAAATATTGGCACGGCCGGTATATAAGGCATCACCAGTATTGTTGTCTGCATAGCAATGAATGTTACCAGTTTGCAAAATATCATTGATATGCATGAGAAACAGCGTTGGTGATAGCACGCAGCCTTGTGGAACACCAGCGTTGATAGGCTTGAAATCAGAGCATGCACCGTCTACTACGATCTTAATGCTCCAATCAGCAAGGAAACTGGTGATCCATCCATTTGCACAATTTCTCGGGAAGCCCATAGGAAGGAAGCTTCGAAAGAACCGCTTTGTGCCAGATGCGATCGAAGGCTTTCGCTATGTCCAAACTAACGGCCGATACCCCCCCCCCCTTGGCCCATCTATGAGTCAGGTAGACCAGAAGATCACCAGCTGATCGAACTCGACGAAAACCGTACCGGTGGTCACTAATCAGCTGGTAATCCTCAAGGTACCTCAAGAGCTGGCAGTTTATAATGGATTCCATTATTTTGGAGAACAAGGAGCTGATGACGATAGGCCTGTACTTGGACGGGTCTGAGCGGTCGCCTTTTTTAGGGATCGGGTGGACAAAAGCTGTCTTCCATGAATTCGGGACTACGCCTTGGAAGTAGGAGTACCAGAAAAGACGCGTTAAAACCGGTGGCAACTCCGGAGCACACGTCTTCAGCACAATGGGAGGGACTCCATCGAGCCCACTGGACTTGCTGACGTCCAGGGAGAAGAGTGCTTTGCGAACCGAGCGCTGTGTAAACCGCACATCGGGCATGGAGCACTCACATCGCGGGATGGTCGACGGTGTGTTCCCCCCGTCATCTAGAGTCGAGTTGGACTCAAAGAGCAAAGGAGCAAAGAGAGAGCTCAACAGATCGGCTTTCTCCTTTGCAGCATAGAGGTGTATAGAGGTTCGTAATAATAATTATTATTTATGATTTTTTTATCAAGTTATACCATAGATTTTTTCTCTGAAGCACTATACCTAATATCTGTAAGTTAATTACAATAGTCCAATCCATTCCATCCATTCGTTCCACATCCATTCTTTGGCGTACCGCAATGCGATCAAATCAAACAAGAAATCAAATGTTAACTCAAACTCCACCGATCAGAAAACATTAACTACTAAGGCCCGAAATTAAAGCGGTCAAAACCGCGGTGTTAAACAATTTCATGTGGAATTTTCTGTACAAGGCCGATTCTATTAACAGAAGTTATTTCTAACAGCTTTCGTGTTTTGCGTATCATGATGTCTGGCATAAAATGAACAAGCGACTAACAAAAGGCATTCTAAATCATTATACTTAATGGAAGTTGAGTTAGCAGTAACTTGCATTCAAGCTTTGACAAAGTGTTGTTATTTTGTAGAATCATTTCATTATAATTAGGCTTAACCAGTACAAATATTTAGTGTCATTCAGAAACGACCAAATAATTATAGTATGAAAAATAACTCGTCTAAACTCGGTCCCAACACGATTATGGCCTAAATAATTAAGTATTAAATTGTCGATAGTGTACATCTCATTAAAGACAGATATTAGATTTTATACGTAGTAGAGCCATGCTGCAGCTATATTAGTAGTATAGTTGTAGCACAAATGGATCGGCTCGACCGGGGAAGAACCACGCTCTCACAGAATACTAGTGTAAAATAGCATCATTACACTGTTGTGTTTCGTATGATGAGTGTAGAGAATCGGAGACCCTTTTAAATGGTAATGTGGCATTCCATCTTAGTCCACACGGGTGACAACGCGTCTGAATTTTGACTCTTTATTGAGGATAAATGGTAGATATCTATGGGTCACAGCGACCATTCACCATCAGGAGGACTGTGTGCTCGTGTGTCACCCTATCCTATAAAAAAACCTAGTATCAGTGACGGGGAGCAACGACAAAGGTGCAAGACATTTGGTATTGCGATCTTCAATCTGATTTCAAAGCCAAATTCTCCCAACAACGGGAGAAACCCATGTGCAGCAGTTGACTTTTACGGAGTTATAAGAAGAATTTCAAATAAAATCGCAGCTCTTCTACGTAAATCAGATCTGTATTAGCTTAAGCCGTAAAAAACAACTGTTTTTGAAAGATCTCGTCGATATTGTCCTCCAGACCGAATTTCTATCACGGCGCCCAGTCTCAACGGAAACTGCGCAGGACGGAATTACAGCAACCAAGTGCGCAAGCACAGGTGCACTCTCTATTCCCTCTATAGTACAATGGGAAAGAAATCCGACTTAGCCGGAGATATATTAGGCACAGAAACAACAGTTATGTGCTTTTCGAGGCACATGGGTAAACACTGCGACTTCCTGACTCCGGGCTGCTATTGAGTATTTCTTGACAGTAAAATCTAATCACTGATTGTGGCCCAACTTGGGTTTGATTCCTATGATCAGTAGATGCGCTAACAACTTCTATACCAATGAAACAGAACCAGTTAACGATGTTGAACATACTGCGTGAAATAAATGAAATCATCAAATAAAAATAAAACAACTGGTAAAGAAAACTTTCCTTATAGCATACAGGATCCTATTTTTTTTTAATCTTACCTCGGAGTATTGAAATAATTACTTTTATGTTTTAATATTTATGCCAACGATGAAAATGATGTCAACTAATGATGCCATTATATATTATCCATTCATGACAGCCTCACTTGCACGTGATGCTTCTGCTGACTACTGGTTAAAGTTCTGGTGACAGTCTATTCGTAAAAAATTCATCTTAGAGCGTTGACACCAAACAAGCTAGGGTTTCAGCTCCCAAAATACCACCCCACCTGCCTACTGTAGTGAATATCGACAAATACTTTCTTACTTAGCCTTTCTAAAGGCTTTGTTATTGCTGATTATGTTTGACAAAACAGACGTGATGTAAAAATTTTATAATAGAAATTAAAATCTTGAGTACTTTCCCAAATCGGTAACATCTCAAGCAAATCTCGAAATATTTTATATAGTATTAATACGTTTTACGTTAAAGCAATTATCTTACTTAAGAGAAAACTTCTTATACGTAATAAAATTACATAAATATTTTTGTATTCCGACGAAACATTTAATATTGAGTGAGGGCTAAATCTTCACTTATCTAATAATCCTACTTACCTCCCGAAACGAGACTTCGTTCAATAAAAACGTAAAGTAACCATTGCCCTGAGCATTTAATTTTAACCCTAAACATGTTGATATTAGGGTCGGAAATTGATTTGACTAGTTGCTGGTGACGTATGGAACTAGATTATTGTGCATTAAAAATGCATGTTTTCAATTTTTTTTAGTTTAACTAGATTCGTTCTAGATTTTATTTCATGTACCATAAGTTCTGTCGCCCTTATAACATAGAATAAAATATTGATATTTCGAGAAAACATTTATAAACCTGATAAAGAATGATAAAAGTGCGTCGCTATCAGCCAGTATAAGATATTTTTTTTTTATAGGAGAGTGGGCAAAGGAGCATGCGGCTCACCTGATGGTAAGTTACTACCGCCGCCCATGAACAACTGCAACACTAGGGGAATTGCAAAAATTGATCAATAAGCAACATTAGAGTACTTTTAACCTTTTTTTTTTCAATCTTTTTAAATTTACTTAAATGTATTTATTGCGTAAAAACAAAATCATTTAATAAAAATTTTTTTTTTTTATAGAATAAGGGTGACAAACGAGCACACAGTCCCCCTGATGGTAAGTGGTTGCTGCGGCCCATAGACATCTACATCTATCCTCTATTACAAATCAAAATGTAGATGCGTTGTCACCCGTGAGGGCTAAGATGGAATGCCTCATTTCCAGTAAAAAGGGCCTCCGGCCACCTGCACTTACCAAGCGAAACGCAGAAGTAAATCTCTACTTCACGCTGGTTTTCTGTGAGGTCGTGGTACTACCCTGGTTCGAGCCGGCCCATCCGTGCGACAGCAAAAGCTGCCGCGTGGCTCTACCACTGTTAAAACTTATAATTAATATACGGACTAGGGTTTTGTAAAGACAGAAAGCCGAATTATAACTTAAAAAAAAAACTATATTGCTATTTAAACGATTACCTTACAGAGATTCCTTAATGAAGCCGTGTTATACTTATTCACTTAATGAAAACGCCTATTTTATTAAAAAAAATTTAAGCAAAAATAAACAAAATCGAACAGGTCTCACGACCGCCCTGGCAACCTAGACACGGCCAGGGCCGAGACATATTTGAGACTTGACGTAATCTTTTTTAATTCTTGACGATTGGTACTATTTTATACTAAGAATGCGAGGTATCGTTTTCTATCTACACATTATACAACAAACGCCTTATACTCACCATTACAGCTTATTAAATGTTCTTTGTCAAAGGTCCACTGCAGAATAAAAGCGCTCCCATATATTGCCTCATAGTTCATAGGGGTATTTGCCATAGTTGCCACGCTTAGCAAGCGGGTTGGCAACCGCAGTTTTTCAAGAATATGCTGCTACCCATCTCCTCATCCGTCTCCTGTTCCATTTCCCTGTATCGCCTCTTACGACGCGCACGATTAGCTAACGGCTAGTGGTTCTCTTACACCGCCGCTACATGACCTTATGGTCCAAGAGCTCATGACGCATTGTTCATGAAGTATTTGATGCATCATGAAACTTTGTTGAAAACTATCAGTTCACTGACGTATATAATTTCATATGCGTTTAGTAAAAAGCTGTTATTTTGACATTACAAACAGACACTTCAATTTTATTTATTTGTATAGATTTTTAAATTATTAACCCCGGAGAAACTGTCTGCCCTTTTGTGAAAATTTTTTATTATATATAATAAACATGCTGTAAAAATGGCAGATTAAATCAAACACATTTTTTTGGATTTTTGAAAATACAACTTTGGGATAGTTTGCCCTTGTGTGAACCCCTTCAATAGTGTCTGCCATTTTTTTTTACTTAATTCTTTATCAACTTAGCTGACGGATAGTCATTATTATTATTTGAATCAAACACTTTTTTGGGTAATTTTTTTTGCGACTTACCTGTATGCGCAGTACTAGGTGTACCCAGGTAGACCAGGCAAAAAGTCACATACCTGCTTATTGAGTGGAAGTGATACTTTTCAACGAAGTTTCATGCTGCATCAAACACTTCGTGAAAGATGCATCATGAGCTCTCGGACCATTTAAAGTTCGGCTTATATGGTCCTTAAGTTATAAATTCTTAAGGCTGTCTTATGAAACTGACGCTTACTCTACATAACTTCACTTATTTTCTAACATGAAAATAAAATAAAATATAAACCAACTTAAATTGTTAAAAATATACCACAAACTATTTTTAAAACGCGTTTACGTGAGTTATCGAATACATTTTCTCTCAGTGCCTTTGTAAAGCGAAGCCTTTGAGACTTCCAAAACATCCTCGGATTATATTTCACGACAAATATGTGCCTAAGCATGCGTGAAGCGAATTTCAGCGCCGAACTCGAGCAAATGCTATTTCAGTGGATTTTACTTTTATGGGATTAAATTATGTTACGTGTACTTTGTTGAGTATAAGATAAGTTATACAAAATGTTTGAAACATTGTTTGCATTCTGCGAGAGTTTGTTGTAATTTTTTTTTTAATTGTGCCAATAATTAAGAGTACATAAATATAACAAGAACAAGTTTTCGTGTGATTTAAATTCTTCGCTTATTTTTTTTTTGTTAATATAAAATTATTCCTATTAAATGGTCTGGTGCTAGTGTGATCGCGTGAACTTTCATTTCACCATGCAACCAAACGATGGTATTCAAATGCTCATCAATCACGCATTTTCATTAACATTTGACAGTATTAGCGGAATGAAATGAAAACAAGCTTTTAATTGCTATATTCAGACTTCCATTTTCATTTTAATTTTTAATTTTCTTGTAATCATACTGTTTGTCTGCAAGGATTAGCTATAACTTCCTTAAGAAGTTACATAAACCAGTAAAAACGTCATGAATTAAAGATAATTTTAAATTAAAATAGTCCATATATTTATGAAACTCAAAATAAAAAAACATTATTTATTTGTTTTCAATATTTTTTTTTACTTGTGATTGATAAAAAGCACTAGGGAAACTTTTTTTTTACATGATAGAGCGTAATATAGCTGCAGCACGGACGGATCAGCTCGACCGGGGAAAGACCACGTTCCCACATAATCTTTATATATAAAAATTATGTGTCACATTGTTTGTCCGCGATGAACTCCTAAACTACTGAACTGATTTCAATGAAATGTTTCAAAATGTGTGCAGTTTGGTCAAACTTGAGAGATAGGATAGTTTTTATCCTTAATTTTTTTTATTCTGAATTTTATGATTTTTTTTAGGACACATGGTCGTCGGAAAGGGCAGTACAACGTCTGCCTGGTCAGCTAGTAATATTATAAAATAGCAGCATATTGTTGCTGTTTTGTATGGTGAATGCCAAGAATTTCATCGTCTTCTTCATTAGCCCATAAAAGTACAGCTTGACATGGGGCTCTTTCTAGGGACGATTCACCTTAATCGCCAAACTTGGCGATTACAATACCAGACGTCTAATACCTTGACACCGCTCTCCGTCTCCAGTCTTAGTACTTTACTTCCGACTGCTAGACGATTTGCACCTTACACGATGTTTCACACTACATATCTGAATATGGACCCGAATTTACCGTATAGTAAGTACGCTCTACGTCTAAGACGGGGTATTTTGCTGATAATATCACTCAATTAATTTTTTCCACACCCCTTGAATTATGACATGTGGTAAGATTTATTTTGACTTTAAAAAAAAAATCAATACTATTAAACCAAATTTTTAAATTAACTTAACTTTTCGTGTCAATTGTTATTGGCAAATGCTCCATTTGTCGATGGCATCCCGCAGTGTTAACGCGTCAGTGGTTAGTTCCTTAGTTGAGTTGTGGTATTCGACGAAGTTTACCGGCCGCATTGTTCGACTGTGGAGTTCACGGCAAAATAGTTTCAATAACATGTTTTATTAAATCGTGTTTCTATTCTATTTCGCTTTTCTGAAATGCGTTCAAAAATCCTGCAAGCATGTGAAATAAGCAATTCGAAGCCATGAGGTGTCTGCCAACATGCACTGGAGCAACGCGACCAACTAATCCATAGCCTCTAAGATATGCGAAGAAAGTCTGTGCTCTGTGTAGGTGGGTCAGAAGGCACAAAGTCGATACATTTGCACTGGTAGGTACTTTTGGATGGATTTTCAATCTATCGGTCGCCAGGACTTCGTACATCAGTCGGAAACGTACACCGCATTCAGGTGACTTTGACATTTAGAGCAAAAGTTACCAGAAACCCCTAACACCCCTGGATGCAGACACATTCCAGAAAAAAAAATCTTTATTATTCAACTTTATAGGTGCTTGAAAATCTTATTTATAAATTGTGTATTTGAAATTTAACTGATACACAAGTATTGTCAAAACAAACATTCCATAGAGACTGTATGAGATATTAGCTTAATATCGTAATAGTCATTATAGTCAATTTATCATCCTATTTTAAAAACTAAAAATCTAATATAACATTAAATAAGAAATTATCCAATTTTAAGACACTACTAAAAGTAGGAAAACCAAATTATATGATGTAGTAATTTATTAATGATGGTGTTAACTACCCAATTACTAAGCGTGCTGATTACAGGAAATTCTGGCAGATAATACAAAGAGATAAATAGAAATGAGAATAAAACTCGACATCCCTACTCGTATTAATTTTGACATCGCTTATGTCAAAATTAATACGATAAATAATACGTGCTGGTTGATTTCGTCAATCATATAATCCGTATCTTGTATATCGTGATTCTGACCAGTGCTACATCGTGACAAGCAGTGCTACTGTAAATTTGCATACTTACTCTTCTTGGTGTTATTTTGTAATTATTTTATGCGTGGTAGAGCCATGTTTCACCCATGTTATAGTTGCAGCGTGAATGGGTCGGCTCAAACGGGGAGGGACTACACTTTCACAGAACACCAGCGTGAAATACTTAATGCTGCTGTTTCCCATGATGAGTGTAGAGAACCGGAGACACTTTTTATTGGAAGGCATTTCATCTTAATATAATAATAATAATAATAATAATAAACTTTATTTTTGACATAAAATATTACAGTAAATGTTTCATTGAATCCATAGGCTCCCAAACTAGTGTAAAACTGTGTTTCAGGAGCCAGTGGCTTCTCCCATAACATTGTATTAATAATTTATGCCTTAACATAACATTATAACCTATTAAACGACTCAAAACATGAAAACAAAGTTAAAAAAGAAAAAAATAAAGGGCTACTCACTAGCGCATTTCTGTGTGTGCGTGGGCGGTTGTGTGTGCGTGTGTGTGTGTGTGTGTGTGTGTGTGTGTGTGTGTGTGTGTGTTTGCGTCAGTAGTAAATACCAGTAAACATGTTTTCTACATCTTCATAATCAAGTTGTTTAAGCCATAATAATATATGCTTCTTAATAACGTTATTATTGCAGTCTTTTATATTATATTTCTTATTAAGTATGTTATATAGGTGTGGAACAATAACGTCAAACTGCTTCTGGGCAAATCTTGTTTTTACTTTTGGAATAGGACAACGGTCAAGCCTTGCAGATGATTTAGGCAGGAAAGGAACAATTTTTTTGTGATAATTTCGTAGACTTTCTTAGTCCTCAGGGATGACAACGCATCTGCAATTTGATTCTTAATCGAGGATAGATGTACGTGCAGATGTCTATGGGCCATAACATCGACTTACTATCAGGTAAAATGTGTGCTTGTTTGTTACCCATATTATATAAAAAAGACGCACTGGAGCAGCTCTCGGAAATGGGAGAAGACCTGGGATGTATTGGAGGAGACAACGACAACAACTTTTTTGGTGATTGCATGATCTTGTTATGGCCTGTTTCGGCAACTGGCGCATTTCCAGCTTATCAAAAGTCTGCTACTAAACATATGCCTCCCCCATAGATTGCCTTATAGGAGGGAAGGTATTTTTAGTTTCTATTAGGATGACGCTGCTACTCATTTCCTGAATTGTTTCCCTCTGTAGCCTTTTCCGACACCGATAAGAAAATATACTACCAATACACAGCAATCATAAGTCAAATATAGAAGACAAATAAAGATGTCGATGAAATAACAAAACGTATTTTTAGAAAAATACTTTATTTCAAAGCTACACAGCCGGTTTTTACCGAGGAGTAGTTAAAAAACCTGAAGTATTACTAATCGACTACAGATGCGATATTTATGAGAATGTTTTCTCTATTTAATTATATCAAGCCACATACAGCTTCAACAATTATGGGATTTATTTAAAAATATTTTTTAACAATAATATAAATCACAAACAACCATTTATATAATGATAAACGGTTAAAAAGAGTAATTATCGAGAGATCGCAATTAAATTTTTTGATCAATAAGAAACAAAGACAATTTGACCATACTTTTTACTGTACGAAACACAGTAGCATTAAGCTGCTATTTTACACTGGTTTTGTGTAAGAGCGTGGTCCTTCCCCGGTCGAGGCGACCCATTCGCTTCAACCATAATATAGCTGCAACGTGGCTCTACCACGTAAAACGGGCGTCGGCGGTCTTCACATCTTCTCTATGTTTTTATAAAGAAAAAGGCGGTAAACCGCCGATCACGTGGTATTTAACACTTACAATTGGACGTAGTTATGCAAAAATTATTAAACTCAAACTCTGGCTTAAAATGAGTTTAAAAAAGCTAAAACTAACTTTGGTGTTAATACTTTCCGTAGGAGAGTAGTACCGTAGGAGAAGGACTCAATTCTTTAAAATCAAAATTACAAACAAGTTGAGTGGCGTACAACCAATGGCTATATTGTTATATAAACTTCAAACATTACACTTTAAAAAATATCAATATAGAAGACATACTGTCTTTGTGAGTTGGATCACATTACTTATTATGCAAAACAATATCAGTATTTAGACTGTTTGCAAGGATGTTAATAAATTTCCTTTGATAAATTGTACTAATTGCTTAGATTCGCCCAATTTAATACCGATGTTCAATAAAAGGGTAGATAATTTAGAAGAGCTTCAGTAAGACAAATATTTGACTTTCTTGGCGCCTGGAGTATCAAGTACCAATAGATTTATTGATGAAACAAGTTAACTAAATACGTTAACAAAATACATTGACTTCTATTCAAATTAACTTGGGTACATTAATCTATGTACGAAAGTAAATAAAAAAAACTATTTATTACTTTACTTTGATTTTTAAGCAAGTAAGAGTGACTAACGTGCCCATAGTACACTTGATGGTGAGTGAATGCTGTGACCCATTGACACCAACAGACTTGTAGTAGAGACTAGCTACCTACTACATCCTTGATTAAGGGTCAAAATTTGTTTATGCGTTTTCACCCCTGATGGCTAAGATGCATTGCCTCATTAAAAAGGGTCCCGGGTTCTTGTCACTCATCATACGAAACACCGTTACCGTTTCCGTTACAGCCTATTAAAGTCCACTGCTGAACATAGGCCTCCTCCATAGGTTGCCTCGTAGGAAGGAAATGTGCCATAGTTGCCACGCTTGGCAAGCGGGTTGGCAACCGCAGTTTTTTATTTTTAGTCCTTACTAGGAAGATGCTGCTGCCCATCTCCTGAATTGTTTCCCTCTGTCGCCTCTTACGACACCCACGGGATGATATAGGGTAGTAGATATTCTTACACCGCCACTACTCGGTACATGCGAAACACAGTAGCAATATATTGCTATTTCACGCTGGTATTCTATGCGAGCGTGATCCTACTCTGTTCGACGAGCTGACATGACCATAAGCTGGCTAGGATACAGAGCAACGGTTCTCTACCAGGTTAGTAAAAATCACTTACTCACTACAGCCTACCACAAGTCCACTGCTGAACATAGGGCCCAGAGATTGCCACAAAATTCGGCTGTGAGCTACGTTAATAAATACAGGAATAATAAATTACAGTCAATATTTATCATTTTAACAAATGGCTATTTAACACATGTTCACATTTGTTTAGGAGACGTGTGCCTCCGCATATTTTTTTTTTTGTTTTTGTTGTTTTTATAAGATAAGGGTGACAAACGAGCACACAGTCCACCTGATGGTAAGTGGGTGCTGTAGCCCATAGACATCTACATCTATCCTCAATAAAGACTCAAGATGCAGATGCGTTGTCACCCGTGAGGACTAAGATGGAATGCCTCTTTGCCAGTAAAAAGGGTCTCCGGTTCTCTACACTTACCATACGAAACACAGCAGCGTTAAGCTGCTATTTTACGCTGGTTTTCTGTGAGAGCGTGGTCCTTCCCCGGGCGAGCCGACCCATTCGTACTACAACTATACTACTAATATAGCTGCAGCATGGCTCTACCACGTAAAAGTAAATATTTTTTTAATGTACGAGAGCGAAACACTTGTATCCGGTATTTGTATATAAACAATATGAGCCTTTTCCAAGTGAGAAGGGATTAATTAATCAGAAGTTGACAGATGTAAACCTGATACAAGTGCAATAGGGACGTTTTAATGAGCTTTAACCTTTTGAGCCATTTCTTCTTGAACGGGTTTCCAACCGTTTTCGATTGCTCTAGTGAATACTCGTTCTGACAAGAGACACCTAAACACAACCTATATAAGAGTCCATATACTTTTAATTTTTAAATATATTTTTATTGCCTTTTTTTATAGGAGAGGGGGCAAACAAGCATGTGGCTCACCCGATGGTAAGTGACTACCGCCGCCCAAGAACAACTGCAACACCAGGGGAATCGCAAATGCGTTGCCGACCTTTTAAAAAGGAGTAGGCTCTTTTCTTGAAGGTCCCTAAGTCGTATCGGTCCGGAAAAATCGCTGGTGGTAATCGATTCCACAAGGAAGTTGTGCGAGGAAGAAAACATATTTTAAATCGCACAGTGGTGGACCGCCAATCATCCAGATGGTATGGATGGTATCGCGAATTTTGTCACGATGTGCGATGGTGAAATTGAGCGGCTGGAATGATTCCGAACAATTCCTCAGAGCACTCCCCGTGGTACATGCGATAAAATAGGCAAAGAGATGCATTATCTCTACGCAGTGTCGGTGAGTCAAGCCGATCGGAAATAACTCGCATAAATAATAACATCTGCTGATACCGGACGGGGGTCTAAGATCGACTGATAGCAGATAATCTATTTATAACACGCTAAACCAATATGTCACAGACTGTATATGGGTATACATACGGTATATATAATTATAAATTTGTGTATAATAAAGAGGAATAAAATATGAACTAACAAAGTTTCCATAGATTAATTAACTTATGTATACGTATGTATGATTAAATAATGAACATCAATAATTAGTTCATTAATATATTGACTCTGCGAGAGTGTCAGTTCTGCCCGTCTGTCCAACGTGGTAAATATATTAAACACTTCCGAGTGCTCGTATGTCATCTGGCACATTATTAAAAAGATATGTATGTCTAGAATTGTTGACTTTAAAATGTTGTTTGTGTGATGTGAATAAAAGTGTACTAATCACATATTTACTTTAGATAAAGAAACAATAAATTGAACCTAATGTGAGATCTCCAATAATTCTTACTTTACCTATGTAAAATGAAAAATGCCGTGTAATACCGCGTTAGAGAATCGCCAAAGAAAGCATGTGAAGAAGTTGATCTTGCACATGGTTCTCTCCGATATTGCATTGCCGTCCAAACAGATTTTGAGAATTTTTTTTTATAACTTGTATTACGGCTCTGGGTTCTAGCCCTTCTGAGCCTGAAGTTACGATATATATAATTATCCTTCATAGTATAAAGCTTCACAATATGTTGATGCGTCACATTGTGCAGCCCTTGGGAGATTTTGACGGCAACTTGAGCCAGCAGACAGCTGACAGTTGGCGATTGTATCTCAAGGGACCTAAGACGACAGACACTTTATCTTGAGAATTACATCACCATCAGAGCACTTGTATCACCGTTTTCACTAATAGTTCACATGCGCAGACGCTTAATACACAAAATTGCATCACATTTACATATCAAAATCCACTTCAAACCATTAATTAAACAATAATACAGGAGCAGCAAACTGCCGCCGGTCAAGTTCTGACTGCTGTGACCGAAATTCGGTTTGAAGGATATTAATTTTATGTAAAATGGAAAATATTGTGTAGTAGGGCGGTGTAAGACTATCACTTTCCCCTTTTATTTCTATGGGTGTCGTAAGTGCCAGAAAAATCTTATGGCTTCCGATATATGGCGCTATAAGTACTTACTGACACTGCCTCGTCAGTTAAGTAATCGTGAGCGTGCCTGCAGATCATGTTGTCCCGGATTCGAATCCCGGGTCCGACTAAAATCTGTAATTTGGTTCTTCTGTCAAGAAATTATCAGTTAGTGGGCAAGCTGACGGTGTTTTACACCCGTACCGTACCTCAGAATGTAAAGTCATTGGTTCTGCGCCTGATTTTTCTCCGTTTGTGTCGGATTGCCATCCTACCGGACTTTGAGAGTGAGGGAATCAAGAGTGGACCCGTAATTGTGCACATAATTGTGCAATATAACTCTATCTTGCGCTTTGCGCCGTTACTGAATTATTTTCATAGAACTAAGGTAACAAACGAACCCACAGTCCACCTGATGGTAAGTGAATGATGTGGCCTATAAAAACTTGCATTCATCATTGATTGAGAATCGAAATATAGATAGGTTGTCACCCCTTAAGCCTAACATAGAATACCTCGCTACTAGTAATAATGGTTAAGTTTCGTGTTTAATTTTGGTAAAAGCTTTTAAAAAAATTTACTTCGTAAATATCGGCGCTATAAAATAAAATGATGTATCTTACCTAGTATGAAGAGCACCTCACGCCCTCTCTCAATTGCGTGTACTATCACCGTCACCACTAATCCCAGCACCGCTACTCCAAAAACCACTACACTAGGCAAGACACACCACTGACGATAATACGACACGTGTTTCGCCTCTACACAAGGCATCCTCAGGTGATATAGACTCTACGGTGGCTAACCGCTAAGAATTATTTCATTATTATTCATTATGGTTATTATAACCATCTCAATTCGTCAGACGTAAAAGAATTTAAGACTGGCAACGGATCCTTATAGGTGTCGAGATTTTTCGCGAGTGTCAATCTACTTGCCAAGCGTGGCGAAGAAAATAAATCCTTCCTACAACGTATCAACGTGTCCAACAGTGGACTTTAACGAGCCCATAAAAAAGAAAGAAATGGCATTTTATCCAAATTTACTAACAAAAAACTAAGGTTTAAAATTAAAATTATCTACGCAAAACAACACTCATATATTCAATGCAGTAATGCACAGTGCTCTGCTATAAAGCACTTAGTGCCACGTTAATGTACGGAGGCTATTTAATATACTTTCTTGCAGCGGTACAAGTGGAATTTAAAATTTGAGTGAGGAAATAAGCAAAACCATACTTTTGCTTTCTTTTCTTTGTCTTTTGCTTTTCGAACTTCATTTATGAAAGGCAAAGGAAATTCAAATTTTAATAGAATTCGAATTTTATTCAAATTTTTGTTGCCAGTTTTCGTAGAATTTTCATTGGACTTTCTACCGCCAAATAACACAGTATTTGCATCGCTGTGTTATGTTAGGTGAAGAGCATAGAAAGCCAGTTTAATTACGGACTATGAGGCATTCCTTCCAATACTCTGAGGTGACAACGCATCTTTGTTTGTTTGGACGCCTTCTTTGTTTAAAGTTGGCTGCAGGTGAACTGCAGTAGCCTCTTACCATCAGGTGGACTGCAAGTTTGTTTGTCATTTCGGTTTTATAAAAAAAAGCATCCAATATTCTATTAACAGTGACTTCTCATGGATAATAAAATTTACAACCAACTTAATTCATGTTAGGGACAATGCTATGAAATAAAAATCTACAGACACTGCGCCGCGCTGCATATCCAGTGCGTGTTGGCGTACTTCACATTTATTCGATATATTTTATTCCTCAGTCCCTCAGAGACTCACAATTTATTTATTTATTTCAACTCTTTTTTTGTACTAAATGTACAAAAGGCGGACTTTCTACCAGCCAACCAGAAAGTTAGTGGTAAAAGTGTGTACTGCAGTGAGCTTGGTTGGAAAACCTAATATTGATAAAATTTGCACGCACGCACGCACATGCGCGCACACGCACACACATACACACACGCGCGCGCGCGCGCGCGAGCACGCATGCACAGACACAACCACACGCACACAATTAAAACATAATTTAAAAAATATCGATAAATGCTGTTGAAACCGTCTCTCATTATGGTCACTAATGAACAGTTTGTTTCAGAAGCTTAATCGTTTTTTAACATTTAATTAAGTAAATTACACGTTAATTTCATGCATAATAATTAAGCTTCCTTATAATTAAGTTGTTACGTAAATTATATAAGTTGTACACAGATATGCATTCCTTTAAAATAGGGCAGTGAACCGCTTGACTACGTGGCAAATGCAAATTTTCTCTTGCGGTCCTGTAAGGCGACCGTAACGAGCTGTATTCAGTCTCTCGAGCTTAGAATATCAACCATCACATCAGAAGTAAGGTACGGCCACTAAACTATTCAAAACGTGTCGTAATCTATTGGATTTCGTTTAAACTCTGTAAACATTACGTAAATTTAAAGTAATGTCATTATGTGCATCACCGTTAGAATCTGTATTTTTCTTTTAACAAAATGTGGGAGACATATAATTTTCTATTGCATGGTAGATTCATTCATTGCAGTGTAGAGGCGACGTAAGGGAATCCATTACCTCTCTTACGTGGCGACAGAGAGAATCTGAAACAGTAGATTTTTTTTATTATTACAGCCCTTCACAAGTCCACAGCTGAATATAGGCCTCCCCTAAGTAAGTAGTAATTCTATATTCACCCTGTAGGGGGGGTGTAAGACCGTCCACTGCCTCATATTATCCCGCTGCTGTCGTAATGGGAATGATATAGTGGGAAACTAAAACAGAAGATGTGCAGCAGCATCCTCCAGATAATTTTGGTATCATCATCGTCATCATCATTCAAAATCTCAATATGTACAACGTTGCTAACGAGAGACTTGTGGACGATAAATGCGACACTCCCTTGGGACAGATGGTCACCCAAAAGTCCTGGTGATAGAACAAGTTGCCGGATTTGAGGATTACCATATCCTCCCCCTCTCTTTGGACCTCAGATAATCCTATAATATTCTAACGCAACCTTTCTATCTCTTCTTCCAGCTCCAGGATCTTCTCGTCAGTCCTCAGGATGCGTACGTTATATGAAGCCAGGTCGAGTTGTCTTAGGTGGCAACCGAACCTCCACCAGAGATTCTTAGCACACCCTGTCCCGCCGTTACCATGGTCGCCACCGTAGCCAGGAACAGCGTTGCCGCCGGGGACTGGGGCCGTCTGTTCGTAACTCTAATCATGGGGGTATATTGCCATAGTTGCCACGCTTGGCGTACGGGTTGGCAACCACAGTTTTTTTTTGTTGTTTTGTTGTTATCAGAAAGATGTTGCTGGCCATCTTCTGCCTCAGTTCCCCTCTGTCGCCTCTTACGACATCCACGAGAAGATATGGGGTATTGGGTATTCTTAGCCACCACTACACGGAGGAAACAGTAGATGGGCAGCAGTATCTATTTGATAACGGCTCAAAATGTATAAACATCTCCGAGATGGTGGGTCCGGTGGAAGACAGGAGAACCTTTTGCCATATCCTATAATAGCCCCTTACGACACCCACGTGACGTAATAGAGTAATGGATTCTCTTACACCGCCACACATACCACTACATTCATATTCATTTATTGACAATAATTTAGTGTCGTAGAGTGCGACTGCTCATAATATGGTGCCGGGTTCAAATCGAAGGTCGCGCCAAAATCAGCTATTAGGTTTTTCTGTCTGAGAATTATCAGTAGCAGCCCGACGTCAGGAATTCAGCGGTGTTTCACTCCGTGTCTCGGAAAGCACATAAAACTGAATTCTCTCCGGTCATGCCGGATTACGGCCATATTGAATTTTGAGAGTTAAGGAGTTGAGTGTACCTGTCCTCATAATGCACTAGTGCCCAATAATCTTATCCTGCGCATCTGCGCTAGTCTCCGTTAAGACTAGTCACCGCAACCGAAATTCGGTATGGAATACGTCAATACATAATAATATATAATATATTATAATATTTTTATTCAGACTCAGTCCATAGAGATGTTAGTATAACAATAATAATAATAATTAAAAAAAAACTTAAGACTAGTGTTAGTATTTAACTTCTTTTTCTTTATATTCTCAAATTAACAAATTAACCATCCCACGTACATTACATATAATATCTTAATTATTTAATTTTACATGTAGACTTAACCAGTGCCTCATAATGGCCGAGTCCCACCTATCAGCAAGTGTGGTTAGGATGCTGTTGGTAGAGTTACGCAGACGACTTAGTAACTAAGCAATACGAATAAGCTTATGCATTTTACATTTACTTTGAGACAAAATAATTAAGGCATTCCATCTTCGACCTCCGAGGTGACAACGCATCTTCATTTAATTCTTAATCGAGGATAGATGTAGATGTCTATGGGCCACGGCATCTACTTACGATGTGGACTTTGTGCTCGATTGTCACCCTTATTATATAAAAATAAATTATCAAATCATGATAATATATCGCGTATGCTTTGACTGACCATTGATCCAATGACTTTTTAAAAACTTAATTTTATATTCCATATTTAGTAAATAATATACACCGTTATCAGGTATTTATATATTAACGTAACGAAGCGCATTATAATGCAATTAATGAATCTTGTTACAAACACTGCAAAATGGCTCGCTACGCTGCGAGAAATCAAGAGCTCTCATCTATTACAAGTGTTCTCGGCAATGTCAATAAAGAGCATTGCATAATAAACAGGAATTGTTGATTAATAAAAATTAAAAAAGATACAACATCTGTAATGATCCAAGTGAGAATACCTAGGTCATAGTCATAAAATTAACGTATTGTTATCAGTTCTTTTTTGTTTTATTAACTGAGTTTTTATTACGTCAGCAGAATTTTAGGTTATTCAGACTCTTGAAAGTGGACGTAAACTCAATTTATTTACATATTATCATTGAAATTTAAACAATATTAAAAAACTATAATAATAAAAAAAACTAAAACTAAAAACTTAAATTATCACACAGACCTACTCCCCGTGGTAACGTGCCAAGAACACTGGCTCCGTTTCCTCGCTGAATGACTATGCTTAACTTTGAGAAAAAAAACCAGTCATCTTATCACCAGCAGCGACGACCAGTCGCGGATACAGTTACTTTAGGAACTTAACCGCACGTGAACCCCACGGACCGATAGTCTCTACAGCAAATGACACAAATGGGCATATCCAGAGACTCATATTTGCGCCACTTACTTAGTTCTAAACTGAATTATATTAAATTATATTTAACTAAATTTCACCGGTCTCCGGTTCTGTACGCGTACGATACGAAACAAAACACCATTAAACTGCTATTTTACGCTGGTATTCTGAGAGAGCGTGATCCTTCCCCGGTCGAGCCGACCCATTCATCGTAAAACAATAATATAGCTGCTTAATTGCTTTACCACGTATAGAATATTCATACAATATATTTGTTTTGTTGAGATAATGGTTTATTTAGTTAGGATTACGTAACCAACGCGTGTTATTTATATCAATGTAGTCGTTGAAAAGTTTTCATTACGTATCTTTGAATTGCAGCCCCAACTTCTGAAGTTATTAAATTATGTGATTTTTTTTTCTTTTTAGATTTTTTAAATTCGGTTGTTACGTTTTTTAAGTTTAATTCTGTAGACATAATATTATGCATAATCAATTATCTTCATTGAGCCAATAGCAGAGCTACTGATATTTTTAACAGAGATACTGCTCTCGTATTTTTAACCCTCGAAGTAAACAGAGGTGTGTTATAAATTTGTACTGGTTATATGTATATCTGTGTGTCTATCTGTAGCATCATGGTTCCTGAACAAATGAACGATTTTATTATTTTGTTTTATTAATTATATAGTTTTTTTGTATCAAAAAATCTGTTCAGCCGTTTTTTTAATTAATTATTATCAATGTAATTTGCAGCGACGTTAAAATTATACGCCGACTTAAAAAGCAAATGGTCCAAGACTATTCAAAATTTATGAGCGTTTGAAAGTTGAAAGCGTTGCGCAAAACTTGATTAGGCAGTGACTCTGTTACGCTGAAATGATAAATTCTCGTAATGTTAATAATTAAATGTCAGCGAAGTCCATCGATCGGTTTACGTCATACCTGACTGCGAAGTCACTAGTTCCAGTTTTGAATTGCAATCGAATTTTTGCGTAAGAATATGTGAACTTTTTCACTTGCATGGACATTGTCCAAACAATTTTTTTGGCAAGCTAAGTCAGTGCGCTTCACCATCTTCGGCTGCATCACCACGTACCATCAGATGGGATAGTAGTCAAGTATTAGTAAAGTGTCTTAAAAATATAAAATTCTCAAAGTCTATATTGTTTTATAAATTTTTGAATTATACAAAGCGTCTGTAGTACCTAATTATACAAAAATTATAGTACAAATTCCAGTAACACGGAAAGTCTCTAAGCTCTAACCCCTGATCGTATTCTGTCAACGTTTTGAACTGATTGACGTTTCAGAATTCCACAGATTGAGTTACGAGTGTCGACAAGTATTTCAGGGCCTAACGATAAACTGTTATTGACTGCATGATAGATGATTTATGATGCTTCAAGAGGCGATTTATGGTATTGATTAATTAGTACACGTTTTGATAATATCTTTAACATCTCTTAATTTTTCGGCGAATGAAATATAAATTACTAATACTTATTTACTTTACACTAATAACCATATTTAGAATTTTTAAAAATACCTACATAGAAAGAGGATTTATATTTTGGTTTTAAAGTTACCTTATTTCTGCATGCATGTAACTAGGTAATTAGAATAACTAATAACTATTTTAGGATCTTTGAAATTCCTACACGATAGGGAAGAAAGAGGATTAATATTTTGGCTTTAAAGTTACCTTATTTCTGCATGCATGTAACTAGGGAATTAGAATAACTAATAACTATTTTAGGATCTTTGAAATTCCTACACGATAGGGAAGAAAGAGGATTAATATTTTGGCTTTAAAGTTACCTTATTTCTGCATGCATGTAACTTGGTAATTAGAATAACTAATAACTACTTTTAGGATCTTTGAAATTCCTACACGATAAGGAAGGAAGAGGATTTATATTTTGGCTTTAAAGTTACCTTATTTCTGCATGCATGTAACTTGGTAATTAGAATAACTAATAACTACTTTTAGGATCTTTGAAATTCCTACACGATAAGGAAGGAAGAGGATTTATATTTTGGCTTTAAAGTTACCTTATTTCTGCATGCATGTAACTAGGTAATTAGATTAACTAATAACTATTTTTAAGGTTCTTTCAGAATTCCAACACGATAAGGAAGAAAGAGGATTTATAGTTTCACTTTAAAGTTGCCTTATTTCTGCATGATGAAATATTTTTAGTATTTTTCGAAATTCCGCTAGGATAGGATAACAGACGCAATTTATTTATGGAATATATTTACTTGTTTTATATAGCTGTTAAACGACCCAGTCCAAACGCAGTAATATAATAAGTCTGTGGATACACGAGTAGACTGTGTCCAGCCAGCAAACACGGTACGGTACACCTATCCTAAAACAATAGTGTTCTTGCAACTATAAAAAAATGCAAGCAGAGTTGACGAAGCGGGATATTTTTCTCTTCAATATCGCACACTACTATTCTAAATAAGTCAAATATCACCAGGAAATCTCAATATCGCTAATTGTCATATTTCCTCTGAAAATTTACAATACCGCTAATTGTCATATCTTCTCCTTCATGTATCTCTACAAAAGAGAAATCCAGGAAATATCTGTACCTACCTATGCTTTGGGAAGTTAATAAATTTTTAATTTACTTGATAACCAACTGCCCAGATTATTTATTTAGTATGTCGATGTATATTTATCTGTTTGACTGTCTCTTTGTCATTAAATTAGAGTTTTTAACAAAACCATATCAAAATAAGTAAAATGGTCGTTCGTGACCAAACTATTTTTGTGTTGCATAAGTGGGCCATAAAAGTTATTTACAACCTTAAACCGAGAGAGTCTCTAAGAGAAAACTTTTAAAGAAATAAATATATTAACTTTGGCCTCTCAGTATATTTACGAAAATTTAATGTATGTTCACAAAAACAAAGATAGTTTTAGTAAAAAAAAAATATGATGTACACTCTGTAAACACTAGGAACAAACACAAGCTAGTGATACCAGTCTCTCGACTCCACAGAGTCAGTAATTCATTCTTGGAGCAATGTATACGCTATTACAACAAAGTCCCAGAAAATATACAAGGTCTCTGTATTAATAATAATAATAATAATAATCTGGCAGACCGAGTTCGGTACATCATGCGCTCAAAAATATTTGATGACGCCGAACTCGAACGGCTACGACGTGAGGCTATTCCTTTGTCGAATGAAAATGCTACGACAGGAGATGCGGCTCTACGAGTTGCAGAGCAACCCGCACATGTAGATGCCGCCGTTGATCTCCTTGTAGTTGACTCAGGCGACGATGGAATAGTCGCCCCAGAACTAGAGCAAATGAGGAGCATAGTGGAAGAGGCGATTAGGGAAACGCGCAGTACGCCCCTCGAGAATCGACCGCGACTTCCCCGTATACCCCTAAGCAAGCGGAATCGGGCTGTCGTGAGGGCTCTCAACCCAATGCTGGTGACCTATTTGGAAGCCAGCCGGGACCTTTGCGAGACGGACTCAATTCTTTTTGGCGCCGCACTGGCAGTTTGCCGTATTATTGGCGCCAAACTTCCCAAGACTGGACGCGCTACTAGACAAAGTAGCGCCATCCCAGCCTGGAGAAGAAGAATTGAGGACCGTATCGCAAAGGCAAGGGCCCTCATCGGCAGGCTGATAAGCTTCAGGTCGGGCAATAATAGGCCGAGAATTGTGCGCACCGTCAGGATGGCGTTTGCTGGGACAAACATCAGTTTGTCCCAGCCGGATATAACGCAAAAACTGACGGAGCGCATAGACGACCTGAAGCAGAGAATCGCTGCTTGGGGGAAGCGGATTCGGCGATATACCGAGAGGTCAACACGGTTCAACCAGAATCGTCTCTTCCAGAGTGATCAGAAGAGGCTCTATGAATCATTGGAGCGACCAATGGTACGTGGAACGGGCCCAGCACCGAATCAGGCCGACACTATCGCATTCTGGCGCGGCCTGTGGTCAGAGCCCGTAAACCACAGTGAGGGCCCTTGGACGGAAGTTGTGGCGAGTCAGTGTGCGAATGTTACGCCCATGGACCCCGTCATCATTACGCCGGATGACGTAGCTGAGGCGGTCCGTAGGGCCCCGAACTGGAAAAGTCCGGGACTCGACGGACTGCATCACTACTGGCTGAAGGGGTTCGTGGTGTGTCACGCTGTTCTCGCCCGACAGTTTCAAGAGG
This sequence comes from Parnassius mnemosyne, assembly GCA_963668995.1. Lineage (NCBI taxonomy): Eukaryota > Metazoa > Arthropoda > Insecta > Lepidoptera > Papilionidae > Parnassius > Parnassius mnemosyne. Next base: position 45,113,821 of record CAVLGL010000148.1, read on the forward strand.
CTCTCGACCAAAAGTCGCTCCCGAGCCTCTTCACTACTGGGATCACTCATCTGGTTCCTAAAGACCGAGATTCCACAGACCCGAGCAAATACCGCCCCATAACGTGTCTACCTACCATATACAAGACACTGACATCCATTTTGAGCGCGAGAATCACTCGTCACCTGAACTCAAATCAGGTGATGTCGCGCGCTCAAAATGGATGTCGGGGCGGCGGTCGTGGAACCAAGGAACCACTCCTCATTGACGCGGTCATTGGCAAGGTGGTTAAACGCAACCGTCGGAACCTCTCCGCCGCCTGGATAGACTACAAAAAGGCATTCGACTCGGTGCCTCATACATGGCTGAAGAGGGTCCTCGAGCTGTACAAGGTTGACTGTACAGTTCGAGACTTCCTCGGGCAGTGTATGGGGCAGTGGAGTACGATCCTTTGTCATCTAGGCGAGCGGATGACGGCTGCGGAGAACCACATAAGGATAAGAAGGGGTATCTTCCAGGGCGATTGTCTGAGTCCAATCTGGTTCTGCCTCTCTCTGAACCCTCTTAGTACCTTACTGGAGGGTTCCGGGAGGGGATTTCAGCTTCGGAGAGGAGGTACAAAAGTGACCCACCTTTTCTATATGGATGATCTCAAGTTATTCGCCTCTAGTCGCTCTCATCTTATGGAATTGCTAAACATCACTTGTGATTTTAGCAATTCTATTAGAATGGGGCTGGGGACGGATAAGTGTGCGATCCTCCATGTCGAAAGGGGTAGGGTTGCTAACTCTGAGGGCATAGACTTATCTATGCCCATCAACATAAAGACCCTATCCGAGGCTGAAACATACCGATACCTGGGTATGTCACAGAACATAGGTATCGATGAGGCGGACATGAAACGGTCAGTTTGCGGTGTGTTTTATGCACGCTTGACAAAAGTGCTCAACAGTCTTTTGTCGGGCGTTAATAAGACACATGCATATAACGGTTGGATCATGCCTGTTCTCATGTATACCTTTGGCATGCTCAGGTGGACTCAGACCGAACTGAACGCTCTGGACAGAAAAGTCCGCACTATAATGACGTCCCACAGGATGCATCATCCGAGATCGTCAGTAATGAGGCTGTACTTGCCGCGGAAGCATGGTGGGCGCGGCTTTTTAAGCGCGCTTACCATGCATAATCGCGAAGTGTGCAGCCTCCGTAATTACTTTCTGACGAGAGCGGATGATCCATTCTATAGGGACGTTATTTCTTGTGATAAAGGACTTACCCCTCTATCCTTAGCCAACGAGCAATGGCAAGACCCGGCAGTACAGAGCATTTCCGACCGGGAGACCGTATGGAAGGAGAAGGAGCTCCACGGGAGGTTCTACAAGGCTCTACATGAGCCTTGCGTAGACACAGTCGCCTCCCTCCACTGGCTACGTTTCGGTGACCTCTTTGGGGAAACCGAGGGTTTTGTCTGTGCGATACAAGATCAGGTTATTAAGACCAACAATTATCGGAGATACATCCTAAAGGATGGCGCCGTCGACATCTGTCGAGCTTGTCGCCATCCCGGTGAGTCACTTAGGCATGTCATCTCCGGTTGTTCGGCGCTTTCTAACTCTGAGTATTTGCACAGACACAACCTAGTAGCCAGGATTCTACACCAGGAGCTCGCTCTGAAATACGGTCTCGTGGATCGGAAACTGCCATATTATAATTACTTGCCGGAAGCCGTGCTCGAAAATGACCGCGCCAGGCTCTACTGGGACCGGGCCATCATCACGGACAGGACTATTCTTGCGAATAAGCCTGATATTGTGCTGATGGACCGGGCACAGTCAAGGATATTTTTGGTCGACATTACCATTCCTTATGACGAGAACCTCGTGAAAGCCGAAACAGATAAGTTGACAAAATATCTGGACCTGGCTCACGAGGTGACCGACATGTGGGGTGGTCTGCCGGCCGAAATTATTCCTGTGGTCGTCTCTGCGAACGGGTTAATCCCAGTCAGCCTCTCGGGTCATCTGAAGCGACTGGGACTCCGTGACGGATCGCTCCAAGCTCAAATGCAGAAGGCGGTGCTCCTCGATACCGCCCGCATCGTCCGCCGGTTTCTTTCCCTTTCTCCCTAACCCTCGGCCGTTTGGTCTCCCCTGCCGAGGGCTTCCATCTGGTTGGGTTTTTATATATTTATGTAATTTTTATGTATTTATTTTATTTTATTGATATTTATGTAAGTTTATCATTTTCATTTACAATTATATATTTATACAGCCCAACCAGATGAGAAAACTATACAAATACCCCATAATAATAATAATAAGTGTTTATTTCAGACGTAAGGAACATCCATAGATTGTTAGTATGCTAGTAACAATTTTTCCTTAACTTGTAAGTTAGTATTGTTAGTTAATGTGAATTATGTACAAATTAATTAATGTATTACAAAGTTTAAATATTTAATTAAACAAAAACTGTATAAAAAGGGCTATAATAATATAAATGAATACATGGTTGATAATAACCCCTGGGAATGAGGTGGTCACTTCCAAGCTGTTTCTAAAATAAAATTTGTAAATAAAACACAGACACTCACGCCTGTTACCCAGAGGGGTAGGCAGAGACTACAGACTTTCATTTGGCACGATCCTGACACACCTCTCTCGCCTCCTTTACATCCATATATCTACGCATACACGCTCGTCGGTTAAAGATACTCCTAATTTCAATGTATTGCCGATTTGGTCGATAAATCTTCGTCTAGGGCGTCCCTTCTCGACTCTGCCGTTCACTTCTGAAACCTAAATTTGTTTTGTCACTCTTTCCTCGTTCATTCTTTCTACATGACCAAACCACCGAAGCATTCCTTTTTTAATCCTGGTCACAACGTCATCTTGCAAACCACACTTTTCTCTTATCACACTATTTCTCACGCTGTCATTCAGATTCAGCCGTAGCATACTCCTTAATGACCGCATTTCTACAGCATTTATTCTACTCCCATGCTTCTTCTGCCAGACCCAACTTTCACTACCATACATTAAAGTAGGGACTAACACAGCATTATGAATTGCCATACGTGCCTTCTTTGATACATTCTGACTCTTCATAATAGCGTGTAGAGCCCCATTCACTTTATTTTCTGCGTTCACTCGTCGTTCTATATCCTTATCTTATCTACCATCCCTGCTAAATAAACATCCCAAATATACAAACACAAATTGCTCAATCAACTCCCCTTCTATTCTTATTTCACATAACGTTTTACTTTCTTCTCTTTCAAAAACCATCACTTTCGTCTTACTTGCATTCACTTTCGTACCCCTTTCTTTTAATGACCAGTTCATTAAAGTAACCATCATTTGCAACTCGGCCGCTGACGATTTTGTAAATAGTTTGTAATTATTTATATTGTAAAATTTTATTTAAAAAAAAGTCCCGCTGGGTTTCTTGCTGGCTCTTCCCAGGATTTTTTTCGTACCAGTGGTAATGTAAAAAAATGACTTTCACTAAGAATTACTTGTAATCAATATTAAATAAAAAATATTCTATTCTATTGTGACCTTTGCCTATAATTATATATTTTTTTAAATTAGGGTATCCTACTTATGCGTCATGCTTACGTATGATAAGCGAGCATATAGTCCCCATGATGGTAAGTGAATCAAGCTATCCTCGATTATAAATCTAAAAGTAGATACGAAACACAGCAGCTTATGCTGGTTCATGCTCGTATTCTGTGAGGGCGTGGTAGTTAGACTGTGGCGTGGTCCTACCCCAATCGAACTGACCTATTCGTGTTGCAGCTATGTATGTATGTATGTATATAGCTAGCAATTCTACAGCGTAACTCTACCACGTGAAAATAGGAAAAAACTTATAATATACTATAAAAAGATTCCACGTTTCCTATCTACTTTAGTCTAAATCTACAGGCTATTTGATCAAAGTTAAAATTCTTGGTAAGAGAATTTTATATTCGAATAGAAATACCCATAACGCCGGCTTGGGCACGTTTTGTCAGAAAACATTTTTCTAACGGTTTTTCGGATTATATGCGGTGTAACATATTTCGTTTAGCAAGATAATCGTTATCCTGAATTTATTTATGACAGCCAAGTTGCCAACATTTCTGAAAGAGATTTCGTCCTTTACTTTTTACATGTAGAACGTTGTTTTGTTTAAGAGTAGTATGCTACATAGCCCAAAAATAAGATGATTTCTATCACAAAGAAAAGTTCATTTTTCCATATTTATCTGAAAATATATATATATATATATACACATATATATATATACATATATATATATATATATTATATACAACTATTACCTATTATAACATTTACGTTCTATAATGGTACAATGCTAATGTAATGTGTAGTACATTACGTTAGAATTGCATTATTATAAATTTGATTTTATTAATTATCAACTAATCTAAATCAATTGTAACGGTATGCGTATATATAATGATAATTATCCCATCAGTTCGTATAAGTTCACTGCTATCTATAAGGCAATTTATGGGGGAAGCCTGTGTTCAGCAGTGGACTTTAATAGGCGGTAACGGTAACTGTAACCGTATGCCTATACATAATGATAATTTTCCCATCAGTTCGTATAAGTTCACTGCTATCTATAAGGCAATTTATGGGGGAAGCCTGTGTTCAGCAGTGGACTTTAATAGGCGGTAACGGTAACGGTAACTGTAACGGTATGCCTATACATAATGATAATTTTCCCATCAGTTCGTATAAGTTCACTGCTATCTATAAGGCAATTTATGGGGGAAGCCTGTGTTCAGCAGTGGACTTTAATAGGCGGTAACGGTAACGGTAACTGTAACGGTATGCCTATACATAATAATAATTTTACCATCAGTTTGTATAAGTTCACTCCTGTACATTGTCATCTTCTGTTGTAATAAGGAAGTTCTTAGTCATCGCACTTCGCAGACAGATCGACAATCATAGTTCCAGGCGTCTCGCAAGTTTGACTCACAACATGAAACCCTTGAATTTTCATCACAACTTTTTTAGCAAATTCTCTTTTACAATTATAAAATTCGTTACATAATGGTATTGCTCTAACCGTAATCAAATCCACAAAATAATATTAATTTTATCTGTCATGCCATCTTTAAAAACTTTCGGAACGTTATTCAAAGATGTTAAAAAGTATTATTGCTAAGAGAAAAATCTTGTTACTCGTAAAAGCGTCGGAGAAAAAACACCTGCAAAACATAATCGAATTTCGAATGAATTTGAATTTACTTCACCGTGATCCTTCATCAACCAAGTAAAGGATGACCTTCATTGTGTATATTATAACTCCACGAGAAATACTTGTCATTCAGTTTTTTCAAGATAATTAATAGAATAATTTTGACGGCTCCGTGGCGCAGTGGCTTAACAATGAGTTGTTGCGCTAGGGGCTGCGGGTTCGAATCCCCCACGGAACAAGTATTTGTATGGCCTACAAATAATTGTTCCGGGTCTGGATGTTTGTCCTCGTGCAATTTATGTTTGTAAACTGCCTCCACGATACAGGAGAAAATCCTAGTGTGGGGGTAACGTTTTTTTTTTTTAATATTTAAAGATGTTAAAATTAATGAACTAAGATCCGCATAATAAAAAAAAGTGTCTCTACTAGTTTAAAGAGTTTAACGAAGTAACCTTAGAACACCCATGAGGAACACCATTGGAAGTTTTATATTATAACAAATGTTTGATTTCTAATGTATGAGTTTTCCTAACTTATATATATTCACATATTTTTTTACTTAGATATTCTTTATTGCATGAAGCATTACAAAAGAATACAAAGGGTACTTTTATAGTGACAACTTGCCGAATGGTTCGCACCTGATGCTGATTAAGGATCTTCAGAAATTCTTTATCTCATTTTACCTACCGAATGAGCAAACTTTTCACTTTATTAAATATACGAGTAATTCTGTATTCGCCCTGTATTGGGGGTGTAAGACCGTCCACTAGCCAATATTAGCCGCTGCTGTCGTACTGGGAATGATATAGTGGGGAACTAAAACAGAAGATGTGCAGCAGCTTCCTCCAGTTAAGTGTGGTATCATCATCATTATTACAGCCCTCCACAAGTCCACTGCTGAACATACGCCTCCTCCAGGTAATATCACAAAGCACGGTCCTGAGCCACCTGCATCCATCGACATTTAGCAAGACTTACCAGGTCGTCCCTCCATCTAGTGGGGGGCTACCCCAAACTTTAGGAACCGGTATGAGGCTGCCACTCGATAACCTTTCTTCCCCATCATTTATCGGTTCTTCGAGCTACATACGAGTATATGGCCGGCCCATTGCCACTAGCTAAAGCCTCACCAATCCGTTGGGCTGTATTGGTTACTCTGGTTCTACTGCGTATTTCAGGACTTTTAATAGGTATTTATTATTACTTATTATCTACATATCTATCACGTTTTTTTTATTTTAAAACAAATTACTAGTTGTACAACTTACGAATGTTGTTTCATTTGGAAATTACCATAGGGAAATTTGTAATATAAACCCTTTGCACATGCACCTTATCTATACATATATATAAAGAAACCCTGAGCATAGACCTCTCCATAGCTCGCTGAACGAGCTTGAGCGTCCTCATACAGCCAGCAGTGAACGACCACGTCTCAGATCCATAAGTCATCACTGGTAACACGCACTGGTTGTACAAACTCTTTTTCAGGTATACCTGACGAGAAGATGTGTCGTAATTTCCCGAACGCTGCCCAGCCGAGTTGAATCCCTAGATTGCCCTCTCGGTCGAAGTTGGACTTACCTAGTCGGACTATTTGTCCCAGGTAAACATACTTGTCGACAACTTCAAGCTTAGTGCTCCCAACAACTACCGGCATTGCTATGACATGGACATTACACATGATCTTTGTTTTGTCAATGTTCATCTTATGCCCTATCCGTTGCGAGACACTCTTGAGGTCATTGAGCATAGTTCTTAAGTCCTCCAGTGATTCTGCTATAAGAACTCTATCGTCGGCAAATCGAAGGTGAGTTTCACAAAGAAGAGATCATTTCATGTCCAGTAGCTTGAAAACGTCTTCCAATGCAGCGGTGAAGAGTTTCAGGGATATAACGTCAGCCTGTCTTACATCTATCTACAATTAAATAGGTTTCTTACTCTGGTTCTGTACTCGGATAACCATTGTAGCCCTACTGTACAAACACTTCAGCACTTCGATATACCGACAGTCAACTTGGCACTGCTGAAGGAACTGTAGCATCGCCCAATCGAATCAAATGCTTTCTCATAGTCCACATACGCAAGGCAAAGTGGCAGATTGTACTCTTCGGTCTTCTGTGCAATTTGCCGAAAGGTATGTACTATGTGGTCTACGGTACTAAAGCCTTTTCGGAAACCGGCTTGTTCGGGACGCTGGAAGTCGTCGAGTCTGCGTGCGAGACTGCGAGACAAATAGCAGTAATGACTATCTAAAACAGCGCGTAGACGCAACTTAGAAGGGAAATCGATCTGTAATTCATCAACAGTAGTCTTTTTAAGAACAAAACCACCGCACTTCTGCTCCACACCTCCTGAGTAGTACCACCTCGGAGGACGGAATTAAAGAGCTTCTGAAGGACTTCAAGGACCAGCTTACTACCCGCTTTCATGAGCTCCACTGTAATTCCATCCTCGCCTAGGGCCCTGCCGTTTTTAAGTTGCTGGAGAGCCATTCTAATCTCGTTCACACTGACGTCCGGAATATCATCGGAATAGTGTCGGATAAGACTTTCTCTTGGATCGTTACTCACACTTACGCACTCCAACGATATCGCGTACACACACTCGGTCTTCAGCTTATATAGCAGATTAGTGTGGTAATTATGGCAAATATCCCTCTTATGAGGCTATGGAGAGGCGTATGTTAAACACTGGACTTTGATAATGATTATTTAGATATCGCAATAATTTAAAATACGTAATTAATTGGAGGTTCTTTCCTTGCAGTTGCAAAAGCTTGCTTCAATTTAATTAAGTTAAGGGAGTTAAGTCGTGCGCTGGTTTGCACGCTCTTTAATTTCACTCTGCAGTCGCGCAGAGATTATTTAAAATAGACTCGTTCGTTATTAAATCCAACTCCTTTTCATGTTTTTAACATTGGAGATTTTATATTTGATATTATTAATAAAAGTAATCTTTACAAATAATTGTGGAAGAAATATATTTGTTTTTTATATTTATAACCTTAAAAGTACCAGCTTTACATTGGTAAGAATTGGTATAATACCACAAATTGTTGATTTTTCGGTGTATTACTATGGTCGCTGTGTCTTTTTCGTCATTTTATTTCTCTCATTGAAGCATTTTAGAAAGACAAATTGCACATGGGCAAACAGAACACTTTTTTCAAATACTTGTTTATTTCGGAATCGAACCCGCAACCAAACGTTTAACTACTGCTATACCGAGGCGTATTTGATACTGCAACCTTTTACCAAACCTAAACATTACGTTAACTAGTGTTAACGTATTAAGGTGATCACAACCGAATGGACTCATGTCCGTATTCACAAAATTACTTTCATAACTACAGGAGCAACGCTGTGATAAATAACAGTGCTGGCTCGAACCGGGGTGGTACCACGACCTCACAGAATACCAGCGTGAAGTAGAAGTTTACCTCTGCGTTTCGCTTGGTGAGTGCAGGTGGCCGGAGGCCCTTTTTACTGGACATGAGGCATTCCATCTTAGTCCTCACGGGTGACAACGCATCTACATTTTGATTTGTAATAAAGGATAGATGTAGATGTCTATGGGCTGCAGCAACCACTTACCATCAGGTGGACTGTGTGCTCGTTTGTCACCCTTATCATATAAAAAAAAAGATGTTTCTCAGTGCGTTCGGTACGGCAAGCCATTCATTTCATACATACTACTCGTACTAAAAAGAATCCTTCTTGTTTGTTTTCATAGCATAGAATAGCGTGTTGAGATTGGTTAACGCTTTGATACGATTTCACTCAAGTTTAATGACTAAACAAACGTCAAATTGTCAAAACTAAGGTTATCATTAATTGAATCCTCTATTGATAATAGGAGTTTAAGCTTAACGTAGTGATTTATATACTCTTTAGCCGTATTCATATCTTTTGAAAATCTTTAGTGACATTCAAATTCATCGGCACTGTAATAATCGAAAGGTATTCATAGCAATTTTTCAAACAAAACAAATTAGAAGAAATTATAACAAGAGTTCAAAACTAAAACTACTTATACGGATTTTATCGCGTTTAATACTATATACTTATTTTTAATTCCCGGCGTTTCGGGTGCTTTGCAGAATCCATGGTCACGGGGGACTGAGGTGATTGAGGTCCCGATATCAAAGTTAATCCGGATTACCTCCAGCTTTTTTATTATTAGTTTTGGTTCGATCTACGCAGAATGAACTTACTGTGTTTCAAGACAGTCTTGCCGTGGTATGCTATAGTTAAGTTTTAATTTCATTAATTACAGGGTCCCAAGCAGGCGGTAGTACCAGGCCTTCTTCTCTATTGAAATTAGGATCTTTTTTAATTTCAATAGCCTCACGTATAATTCTTTGTAGGATCGATGTTCTTGCGGATTTGTTATAAATCAAATCTGATGTAATGGTGGGGGCCGTCTAAGATATGATCATAAACTGCAGACCTCCTGGGGCGTTGGTGTTTCACGTCGGGAATTAAAATAAGTAGAACTAAACCCATTAATATCCGTAAAAGTATTTTTCTTAAATGTTTAGTGTTCGCGTAAATATAAGAAATCATTAAGAGTTCAAAAGAGTCAAAATCACTGAGGCAATCAACAAACCAAACCAAATACCAGTTTGACATTTGTGTTTGATTTGTCGCACTGTACTAACGAACTCCATTAACTGTGCGTTCAATAAAATGAAGTGCGTGTCGTTCATTGTCTTACTACAAAACAAAGTATATATGCCGCATCCAACTAGCTTAATACGTCGTTCATTAACAACCTAGCATTTTTACAAAATGGCGCCGTTGAACTAGCGGCCTGAATGATATTCAGCAGATTTTATAGGTACTACACAATTATGACTATATATATTTTAGAGGTCACAAGATCTTCTAGGTTCTTATTAGTCTTCTCTTACGATACCTACTGGGTGATGGTTTCCCTTATTTTCATATATGAGATGTACAGCAAAGGAAAAATATTTAATTACAACATAAAGCAGACAGAAAAATTCCAAAAAAAAAACAAAGATTTTTCGAAGAAGAAATTTTCTCTTTTAAAGTACAACACACATAGGGTTAGAGAAAACAAACTGGTTCTACCAAAAATAACGAACTATTATGGTAAGAGAACATCTAAGTATTTGGTAGCTAAAGTGTTTAACAAAATACATATACTAAGAGAAAAAGTAAAAATAGTAAAGGATCACTTAAGAAAAAATTAAAAAAACATTATACAGGATTGTTAATAGAACTCTATATACGAGTACATTGTATTAGATTAAAACATTACAATTTAATTTATAAGTACTAGATATTTAATTCATATAATTAAAGTTAGATGTATATAAAGATATGTAGTTAACATAACATTAAGATGTCATAGATTTATATATTACTATATTATATAATTGTGTATCATTGTGTCTAATATTAGTAGTACATAAGGTGGTTCATTGTTTTGTAAAAGAGCGCCTCTCGCTATCAAACGTAAAAGTTTGGCGAGTTTAGAATTAAGTAACACCACTGTTTCGTAAATACATTAATAAATAAATGAAAAAAAATGTTAATGAAGCTTGTTGTTTACTCGTTGGTTATGAACACTGTGGACAGTTAAAATTTTTAGGCTTTTGAAATAACAAGGGCGGGATTGAATTTTGTTCTTAAGTTACCCGCGGGATGAAATGGGGTAAAGGATTTTCTAACATGGTGTCACCAAACTTGTAAGTACAACTACATCAGCGCGTTATAGTCCACTGCTGAATATGGTCCTCTCCCGCTGTGGGAAAGATTTGCCTTAATTGTCATCAACGGCAGAAGCGGATTGACTGTCGCAAAATCAACGCCGCGTTGTTATACGCCATAAGATTTTTCTGACGTTTCCTATAGTCGCCTCTTCCAAGAGACTAAGTTTACGTCATATCTCTACATATGCGAATACGTAGAAGTATTTGAGAGAATACAAATGGAGATAGCAATACCACTACCAAACATTAGAAAAAAGTAAATGTAAGTAATTAAACAAATGTAAGTAAAACACAGTTAAATCTCCACTCAAGCACTTCGTTGCTATTTAATTTGTAATTAAAAGGGGTTTACCTAAAGAGGTTTTATATTTACGATCCTAGAAACTTAAATGAGCAGTCATAAAATGTATAGGATTTTCTATTCACATTGTGTATTTCACACTTAAGACGAATTTATAAAAGAGCCTCGAAAATATTTACAAAGGACTTTGTAAATAAACTTGGAAAAAGAAACGTCTTGTGATAAATAATTATATACTTACATAGGTGTAAGTATATAATTAATTAAGGTAAATACGCGGTTAGAAACGCTTGACGTCTTTTATTATAATTTTAATATAAAGCTATTTTTTTATATATAGCTAAGTTATTCTTCGTGTTTAGGAACATTATCTCGATGGTATTGAAATTCATTATTCAAATACTTTTTCAATACTTTGTCAAAACTTCTTTAGCATCGTTGTGATTGGAACCAAATGAAACTAAAAAGTGACTCTAAAAAGAGACATATGTATATATAAATCTATAGGAGAGAATGAGAGAGAATCTATACTAATATAATGAAACGTATGAGGTTTTTTAGTTGTTTTCAATCCGATTTGATAAACACTCTATTCTTCTATTTATCTAACATTAGGTTACAATTCTCAGCTAGCCTTAAATATTGATTTTTGTTATGCACGTTGGAAGAAAAAGCGCTCCCGAAGTGCTTAATCTGCGTGCGATTTGTTTATTGATACGTAAATACTAAATACTATGTTCTACAAAAATATAGACCTTTTCTCCATCTAATAAAAATCCAGGACATCATAGTCCTAATTCATATATTCATAATACATAAGCCACAATAAGGTATTTTGTGACAAAAAAATTAAAATTAAAGTGATTTATTAGCTTTATTATTAGGGACAGCTTAGTAATCCTTACGAACAAAAGTTACTTCATCATCAAGACAATTTTATGGAGATAAACTTTACTTGTTATAGCAAGTTATTTGGACGCATAGTTTAAGAGATAATGAAAAATTAAAATATTTCAACACGGCTCGGCGCGCAACCCGATAAGAACGGAAAGAGAATAAGTGGTGTCATGTCGCACGGCTCAGAGCGTGATATACACGGTTGATACCCCGGGAAACAGCTAGTTCAGTATTAAGTGTTTCCTATTATCTCGGCCTTCTCTGTGTGCGGTGATTTAATATTGGCTAATAAAAATTTTAAGTGTTAAAATAAAGAATAAAAAATAAAAAAATTAAAATAATTTAAATAGAATTAAAAATTCAAAATAAATAAATAAAATTAATTACATTGAAGAAAATTATCATAACCAAACTTTTCTTAACAATCCAAGATTCCATATCTTACCGATTTATATATACCCCCTTGAGAGTCGATAAATTTTTGTTTCCTTGTTCGATAAAATCATTTTGCCTATTGAATTCATTGTATAGGTAAAATCGTTTAACAAAAATTGATTGACTTCAGCAGATGTCGCTATTACAAAGCAATTTTAGTCGAAAGGAAATACTCTTTAGATTTAATGTACTAAAATTTAGGCTCTACATGTCCAAAAATAAGGGTTGTAAAAACTTTTATGTTATATTTTGTATCGCACTTTTGGATGAAAATTATCAAATTGAATAAATTATTTTGCTGTGAATTGTTTTTGTTTTATATTTCATTTCATATGAAGGTGTTACTTCTACCGCGTGTGAAATGCACTCATGTTATTCTTTTTTATAATATCAGTTTTGTAAATAAATACAGATTAAAATAGAAGCTTGTGACAAATATTACCTATAGAATCGCGACGTAGTTTTTTACTGCTGGCCGTATATAGAGAGGGTTAAAACCGTTTAGTGAGTTATGAAGCGAAGAAGGGTATGTTCGGAGATTCTCTGCATATTAGAGGAAGGTTGGGCAAGACGGGGCGAGGAGCAAGATGAAGTAATGGTTGAATGTCGTGATACGAACTCAACAATCAGAATCGAGCATATGCGTGCTGACGTGCTGTCACCGCTGCCACCAGTGTACGGAGAATCACCGAAACGAGTGGCCGAGTGAAAAAGTTATAGCGCTACCCGCTATATGCACGATAATTTTAATATTTTCTTATTTTTATTACACGTGTAAAGTAGCAGCAAAAGCAAAAGTAACAGCCTGTATATGTTCCACTGCTATGCACACGCCTCCTCTCAACTCTGAGAGGGTTTTAGGGAGGGAAGTGTTCGCCGCGCTGCCCCAACGTCTATTTACCAATAATGTACTTTTTTGTAACTATCTCAGTTTTCGGGCTGAGGCAAGAGGCATTTATTCAGCCTATTGCTAAGCAGTACTACTATCCGAGTTAGTAGCTAAATAAATACGTTATTTTTAAAGACTAGCCATATTTTACTACAAACAACTTAAGTTCATATATATAGTTAATGATATACCGTTATTGCATTTTTTTTAATACAAGTAAATAAGGCTAACTTTGATTTGAAATTATCCCAAATTGAATATGATTTATGGGCCACAAAGTTTTGGCCTACCGATCGACCCTTACGAAAGTGTGCGGCGCAGTAAAATCAGTTAAAATAATGCATTACCATGCATTTTGAATTTAAAAGATAAAAAGAACGGAATTTTTGAGATTTTTTTTATTAATTTTTTATCAACATTTGCCTATATTACTTATTCCGAACCTTCTCTGCAAATTTGACCGGTTATTGCAAAATAACCCGGTATAAATAGTTCATACATAAAGACAGTACGTAATTATGAATCAGTTACTTAACATAGCAACCATTAAAACTGATTATACATTTCATGATTCAACACATATTAAACGTAATTAAAATGCGTAGACATAATATAAAATAATGTCTGGGTGAAAATGTTATCAGTGTCACAACTTCAAACTGGCTGACAAAAAAACAACATGCCTTATTTACCGTTTTCTCGTGGTAAAGTCACGCGAAGTTAGCAACATTTATAAGAATCTATTCATAAATCTATTCATAAACAATAATTCTATAAACGTAAGGATAAGGATTTGGGAGATCAATGAAATGAAAATAAAATGAAAACTATTTATTTTTCGACGAACGATAATCTACTACCGTTTCAAAGTGAGGTTCCTATGACAGGAAAAGAAACACCGGAAAAGAAAATCCGTATGACCAGCCGTGATTCTACGTGGCCATGTTATAACCTGCGGTGTTGTTTGCACGTACACTTGTCGCACAAAATATCTCTTGCACACTTAATAGCTTCTGATAATATTTGAAAGTTGCTACCGAGACCAAAATCGACCAGGGTACAACGTCGCCAATGATAAATAAAAATGTGACATAATTTTTTCAAAAATAAACTTCTATTAAACATTCGTTTAAAAATTTACTATGTAGACTACCACTATCTATTTACCACCAGTCGGCCAAGTTTGTATTTTTTTATGAGAGAGGAGACAAACGAGCATGCGGCTCACCTGATGGTATGTGATCGCCGTCACCTATGAACATCCACAACACCAGGGGAAATGCAGGTACATTGCCGGCCTTTTAGGAAGGAGTATACTCCTTTCCGCGATTGGTCCCTAAGTCGTATCGGTTCGGAAAACCGAAAATTTGGTCGTGCGAGGCAGAAAATTCCGCGTAAATCACAAAGTAGTGGACCGCCAACCATCAAATTGATGGGGATGGAATTTCGTGTTCTGTTGCAGTCTACGATGGTGGAATTTAGCAGTTGAAATTAATCCGATAATCGTCTAAGCACTCCCGTGATATATGCGGTAGAAGATGCATTGAGATGCAACGTCTTTTCGCAAAGCTAGTGGATCAAGCCGATCGAAAAGAACTTGACCGTTGACGATTCGTCTGTTGAATACGGTCAAGTGTAAGGAGTTGAGAGAGGAGATTTTTTTTATAGGATAGGGTGACAAACGAGCACACAGTCCACCTGATGGTAAGTGGTTGCTGTGGCCCATAGACATCTACATTTATCCTCGTTTGCGAATCAAAATGCAGATGCGTTGTCACCCGTGAGGACTAAGATAGAATGCCTCTTTTCCAGTAAAAAGGGTCTCCGGTTCTCTACACTCACCATACGAAACACAGCAGCATGAAGCCGCTATTTGACGCTGGTATTCTGTGAGAGCGTGGTCCTTCCCCGGTCGAGCCGACCCATTCTTGCTACAACTATACTGCTAATATAGCTGCAGCATGGCTCTACTATTCCAAATGTGACCAAACCAGCGCTTTTTAAAGCTGCAAGTAGTGGGCCCGCATGAAATACCATCTCGATCTCGTCTCTCGAAATGTCGACGCCAAGGATTCCGATGCTGGCTAAGGCAACAGGAAGAATACCCTGAAATCGAGTAGATACGACTGATGTTGGAATCATCCAGCGAGAATCAAATCGGCCCCCATGGGTAGGAAAGCCCGCATCCCATCCCAATCCGCTGACCTATAACCAACTATAGGTCAGCGCCGTAGCGTATAGTTGGTACTACAGGTCGTGTCTGCAAAAAGCATGTGATGGGTACCGTACTTCAGGTAAGGCTGTGATCCGAAGAGCCTAGAGAGACATAAACGGACACCTGGTAGCCGTCCAGATGAGATATCAGCAGAAGGTCCAACGGGGAAGGTGTATGATCTTCCACATCTGGAATCCACGTAGGCGAAGGGATCAGCAGTTGTCAGATCATATACCAAGGCAAAGTCGTAAACAGATCTCCTAACAAGATCAGTAGTACGAAAACCGAGCCATTCGGTGTGGTGGGCGTTGAAATCACCAATGAGCACGATCTCTGCGAATGGAATTTGTTGTAACACGGAATCTGTAGCCATTTGGAAGTGGTGGATGAGTCGGTCTGTCTCGGCGTTAGCGCTGTGGGACCTCTAAACTTACCCATAGATGCAGGAGTGGTCGTCGCTGTCTATGCGTAGCCACAAGATGGGCAGATCCCTCCATTTAAGACTACCGTGGCGTCGAGAACAGATATTCTGTCTGACTTACACACAAAATGTGACTCAAAGCAGAAACGAGTGTTCCAGTTTGTGTGTACGATAAATGAGATGTATCAGCCAGTAAGGATAACCGCGCCTCGGTGAGAAAGAGCAAGGCCGACTTAGCCGTCTCGAGATGGTGGTTGACGGCATGTTGCAGAAATCCACAGTAAGCACACAGGCGGTGCGTACTGATTTTTCTCTATTTGCCTCGTGTAGTATGTGTACAGAGCGGTCTTATGCCCCCCCCCCCCCCTCCCCAGAATACGTGAGGCGGTCAGAGAATCCACACCCAGAATGAAGATAGTTTGAGCGTGGCTTATTGAGGGATCCTCCAGGATTATCAATGCTGGAGTAGAGTTTTGTAATCACCGCTTTCACCTTTAAAAATTAAAGAATAGAAGTTAAGTTGGGTATAAAAATTTTATGTGAAATTTTTATACCCAGGCCTCCCCTTAACTTCCATTCTTTTTATGTATCATATTAATAGATATAATCATCGACGTCGACGCTGAGTTGGTCTATCTACGTTTTTATTCGTAATTACAGAACGGATTTTGTTTCGAGTTTCAAATGAGGAAATGCTACGCATACCCGCTTCGCGGGGGCATGATTATGTCAGAGTCGCATCTAATAAAACCTCATGGAGTTTCACCTTCGCCACACATTGGCAGGGCCACGGAAACGCTTTCAAACACATCAGCGGCCCCACTAGCGAGGACTCCCTTAGTTGAAGACTTCTCCTCTCCCTTTTCCTTCTCAGATAAGGCGCACCAGGAACACAAGGCGCACTGCCCTTCGTGGCCTCTTACTCCACCGGCACAACGGACTCCCCGAGCCCGATATGTGGAGACCATGAAGGCACGGAAAAATGAGCACTCGGAAGTACCAAGTAAAAAAAGTACGCCAAAGTCGCGGAGGATAGTCGTGTGACGCATCTCCATACCAACAATCCTCTTCCCTTGCGACTCCACTTCGGCTGCAGCGATATAGAGAGAAGACTCGTATAGCCGCAGCTCACTTAGAGCGGTCACCTTGGGCCAACATTATTTTTAGAATTAATTAAAACAGATTTAACAACTTTACGTCTAAAAAGTCATCATCATCAAGCAACCTTTCTACACCTGGCTATGGCCCTTGAGTCTGAGAGAAAATAAGGAGAAAAGAAATAATAAACACTCGAAACAATAATCTAATACTTTTACTTTTTTACTACCAGAAAATAATTTGGATGTACTGCACTTTTTCAAAGTAGTGCGTTTCTCATGTCTAATAAAACAGTCGTCTGTGAAGTGTTTATAACAAAGGTAATCATTTTGTTTCGGACGCCAATTCACAATTTTTGTGCTTTTGTAGCCATAATTTTAATCTAGGTTCAGTTGCAAACCTGTTAATTAATAAACATTTGATAATTATCTGTTGTAGGCGAATTTGGTTGTTAACAGATATGTGTAGAAAATAACAACGACAAGTATTGTAGACAAGGAACTCGACAACCCTATTGAATTTTATTGTTTATCATAACTCAGTAATATAAAGAAAAACATGTTGGTAATTACGATATCAAGATTAGTAACAAATTTTTAAGTACCTATATTATAAAATATTCTTAATTTGTTTAATACTAGGTGTAAATTCACTTACTTGTGGAATGTTATCCCACTTTCCTTTTGATCACGAGTTTTACATATTACGCACACTCATTATTACTAAAAATAATTCTTATTATGTAACTACGGCAAACATAATCAAACCACATAAAATACTTTCATTTTTAGTTTTAAAGTTCAAAATACAGAGATACGATTTATATAACAAAACAGACTTTGGCATATTATGTCAATTTTAGTTCCCAGTACGAACAATGGGGGCGCTTCAAATCGGCATAAGCATTTTGTATGGTATAGCCAGCCCATCGTACTTGTATGTATAGAGATCTGTGGGTAATGGATATTCTTACACTGCCACTACACGGTGTTATTACTCATAGCCCCAAATTAAATAATTATTTATTCAAAACACTGGATTATCATTTATATGGCCCATCGTATATTATATCTCATATATTATCATAGTCCAGATATTAACCAGTGTTCATTTTCTTATCTTCATTACAAAAACGAAAGTAATCGGAAATTAGACCATTCCACACAAAAAGGACTGAAACTCCCATCAAATTGCCATCAATCAGACATTGTCACCATCCAAAAAGTTATTATCTGCGAAGTATCTGTCTTTGACACCTACCAGTGCTGCCATCAAATCGCACCGTCATTTCGAAACTGTTTCAATACAAAAAAACTAAATTTTGCAGGAGAGCTAATTTACGATTTTTGCATTACTATTTACCTCTTAATAAAAATTAATGAACACATTATGAGATATTTCTGAGATTATTTGTAAAATTAATGGTTTCTTTTTAAGATGTGTAGTCATTTTAATTTAATATATTCTATAATTATTTTTATAATCATTTTAATTTTTATAGCAACACTTTTGCATTAATTATTTTTTCAATTACGGTTCAATTATGTAAAGTTAGTATAAAAACAATGTTACTATATATTAAAAATATAATTCTAGCTATTATATGAACTGTTAAATATATTTCACAGGTATATTATGCACAGGTCAATTAAAACATAATAATTCAAATTAATATTTATTCAAAAACACTTAAAATAGTACTTTTATAGCAATTAAACCAAAAATGTTATACCCCAAACATTAATCTCTTACAATAATAAATCAATCAATGTTTCTTTTTGCATTTACGTGTGCATGAGGTACTCACACTTGACTGCTGAATTCGACCAACTTCTTGCAAACCTCGTGAATCCTTGCCTGCTGAATTGAATTAAATTCTTGCACTACCTCGTGATTCAAAGCTTCGACATGTACTTGATGCATACCATTATCATGTTGAAAAGAAGAGCTAGATAAAGATGTTGAAACACGTCGTGTAGATGCAACTGGTTCTACGTAGTCAGGGTCGTTATCTGCTTTATCAGGAGAAAGTCCTTATTTGATCGCAAAAAGAAAGCAAAAACATTTACAACACACTCAAGCACACAACAAGAATAAATTAGGTATAACTTTAGGTACATACCTGAAGATTTACTAGATGATGGCGATGAAGATTTGCTAGTTGACGAATATGTACCAGAGCTAGAAGAATCAGACCTTGGTGTAGACCACACATTACATCCAGAAAACAAGATGATGCTGGTGACATCTATGAGTGAAACTGGTTTGTTTGTGATAATGACAAAAAATTGTCTATCTAGTACTACTACTAGGTAGACATGTATTGATTTTTTTTTAGTTGGTTGACATGAATTGTCTTACTAGGTGGTAAAAGTGTAACTATTTGTTTAAAGAAATAGTTACACTTTTTTATAAAATTGTATGTCGACTCCTTAAGGGACAGGTTACAATTGGTATAGTAACGGTTTTGTCTGTAGTAATATTTTAAATTTCAGTTTAGTAGCGTTTTAATTTAACGCTATCTACCAAAATATTGGGATATAAATAGCCCTGTCCAGTTCATTCTGTAGATTTTGTCGATATAAGTAAGATTACGTTAAGTACAATTTCGTGAAAATTTCGTTTAGTAACGACTTCGAAATGAAGGTGCGAAATGTCGATGAAAGTTGCAAAATGGATAGCGTATTTGTGTTTTCGATGCCCTACAAAAGACATGATTCAAGTGTATATTCTTTTGTATGCGTCGTAAGTTATTCAACGTCAAAGGAAAAAACAGCAGTTTTTCGCGATTATCTCGGTTTATATTGCTCCAATGGTGCATGCAAGGTTATCACTTCATAATTTTTCCAACCTTAATTGAATATTTTCATCAAAATTATTTAAGACCAAGTATAAACTGCTTAATAAAAAAAGAATCAAAAAATCGGTTCGCGTATGTATGTTACATACAAAAAAAAAGAAAACATATAATTGAATTTTCAACCATCTCATGTTTTTAATGTTGGCTTAAAATAACTAATAAGTTGTATCTAAACTCTACAACAGTAAAGTTTAAAAATACTTTAACAGTAAATTCAATCGATTTCGAGTGAAACCCATCGTATCTTTGCACCGTTATCTGGCTTCGTTCCATGAGACTATGTTTTGGACCTTGTTCAAGCAATATCCATCCAGAGCGTCACATCATAATTTTCTCTTGTATTTTATCTATTTCTCGAATAATTCAAATTTTCTTATTTCTGAAAAGCTCATATTTTGTATTCTTCTTATTACTTTCTCACTAATGAGAACTTCTAGACAGGAAAACCCAATGACCAGAAGCGGATTAAATTTCGACATTGCCATAGGCTAGTGCCTCATCGGCGCTCCTCTAGCGGTCATCTACACTACTATTATAAAGAGGAAAGATTTGTTTGTTTGTTTGAATTGAATTGAATAGGCTCTGAAACTACTGGACCGATTTGAAAAATTCTTTCACCATTAGAATCCTACATTATCCCTGATGAACATAGGCTATATAATATTTTCAAAACAGGAATCCGTATGAAAACATCGCTAATGTAACCCAAGGTGTGAGAAAAATACCAAAAAGAATCCTTATATCGCGTACGCTGCGGAAACTATTGATAATAGAGCAAAGTAATATACTTCAGTTATAAAGAGGATATCAATATCAAAAAAAAGTCTGCGATACCATATGTTTAACTATTACAGTTATGTCACAATAACTACTTTTTCATGTTAAAATGTGAAATAGTAACGCCGGTACAAACTACTACAAACATTATTCGTATCAGTACCTGTATCATTCATAACCACCAATTACGTTAACCATGTCATTTTAGTAACATATTTCACTTTTTAAATCTTTGTTAATTCAGCAACCGTCCGTCGTAATGTCTATCTCGAAGTTCGCATGTCGCAAGGCAAAGACGCGTGATATACGCGGGTGAAACCGCGGGGCACAGGTGGTATGTTATAAATTATAACTACTCATTTTGCAAATAAACTATATTATAGAAACAGAAACAAAAACTTTTTTATTCAATGTAGATTATAATACTTCTTGAAAGTAACTCTTATGTTTAATTACTACTGGTTCGAAAAAAACCTTTGTTCTGGGTAGAACCAGCAAGAAACTCAGTGGGTCTTTAAAACAGTTTAAATAATAATAAAACAAAGTAACAAAGGCGCGTAACGGGCGAAGTGATACAGAAACTCGCACGCTGACGTAAGGTGCATTTCGATTTAATACGCGCGCCACATAATTTCTTTTTCAACGAAATAAACGGTAAGCTAATTTCACGAAGGTCACTTCCGAGGCGTGCAAAGTATTATGAACATTTTTGCGAGTTTAAACTTAGTTACAACACAGTTGTAACTAAGTTTAAACTCGCAAGTCTGCTATCAGAGAGTGATCTTTCTGTTCTTTTAACTATTATTAAGTGGCGAAGCTTGCGAAGTCACTTATTGATTTCACGATGTCTGTCCGTCTGTCCCACGATTATCTCGAGAACGGTTTTGAATTTTCAAATTCTGTTTTCAGCAATCGATTACTGATCACCCAGGCATCTGAACCTCATATTTTGAAACTGATTGCTTAACGGCAACCGTTAGCAACCGCTACAAAGTTGATTGCTTCGCCACTTTGCTATGCTGTTAGCTTGCTAGGTTTATTTATTCTGTGGTATTAGTTCCACACCATCTGGATTCTGGGAAAGAAAACTCTTAGGAAATTGCACAGTGGTTGATCGCATCACTGTGCGATTTGCTATCAGTTTTCTTTCTTACACGAATTCTTTGTGAAATTATCTAACACCGGCAACTTTTACAGCCCGATGCGACTTAGAGACTGTTAAGAAACAAGCTTGCTCCTTTTTAAAACGGGGTGGAAATTTTTTAAATCTAGTAAATATACTGGTGGTCTGGGCAAACACAGACAGAACAGGCCGGTGGCGGGTGTATATTCGTAGTTAGCCTATGGCTGTCGGAATTCTAAATGAGGCACTGGCTACAACTGTACATCACCAAAACTTTGTATGTGTAGCACTTTAAGTAACTTTTCCACTAACTTATACCTCATATCAAATTGTTTTTTTTTTATTAACAATCAATAATTAGTCACGAGATATATACATATATTCCATAGCGAAAGACATAGGCTTCTGAAGTTATTTTATGATATAGTCGTATAATCTTCAAGCAAGAATCATCCCTAAGACATATGAATAGCTCTAGTTCCGTTGAAGCAATATGTTTCAATCTCGCTAAATGAAACTCACTAATTGATCACTAAATCTTAAAATAGAAATCACAAGTCAAAAGCAAAAATAAATGGTGTTTTCAAGGGAAGGCTGCTAGCTTGAATTCAGGCTATAATCCTCCCGATACAAGGGCTAAATGACCTATAAGTCACTATTGTTTTTTCTTAATTCACTTATTGTCATTAATTCCTGTCTTAATCTTGACATCATAATATTTAGAATATTGTTGAGGAGGATTTACAGGTGGCCGTGAATGAAAAATGTGATGACAGAGTAAGTGCAATGTGAAGGTAATCCATAGACGATATTTTTTTTTCATTTAAAAACTTCCACGCGCGCCCCTTTTTAAATTTGCGCCCCAAGGCACTTGCCTAGGCCACTGACAATAACTGATCTTGTCCCGGTATTTAAACCCATTTACGAACACTAGAACAACGAAGCCGTCATCGTTGCAGCTTTGCAGCTATGTATAGCTAGCATAGCTGCAGCGTGGTTCTACCACGTAAATTCAGGTATTTTTAAACGTGGTAGAGCCATGCTGCAGCTATGTTTATAGTATAATTGTAGCACGAATGGGTCGGCTTGACCGGAGAAGGACCACGCTCTCACATAATACCAGCTTAATGCTGCTGTGATTCGTATGGTGAGTGTAGAGAACCGGAGACCTTTTTTACTGGAAAAGAGGCGTTCTATATTAGTCCTCACGGCTGACAACGCATGTGCATTTCAATTCGCAATAGAATATAGATGTAGATGTCTATGGGCCACAGCTACCACTTACCATCAGGTGGACTGTTTGCTCGTTTGTCACCCCTATTCTATAAAAAAAAAACTTCTTTTTCAACGGATGTAAAATACTCAGATCGACGTAGAGCACTAGTCGACATCAACGAGACTTCTGCTATGATCGTCAATCTACCGTTCAAACCAGGCAGTTATGGCCAATCCTCTCTGCGGATAAAAGGGCTTATATCAAGCAGTAAAATGTTACTGGTTGTTGTGTAGAAAAAAAAGAAGATACAGATCTGCCCCCTGATTATAAATTTTCTATCGCATCGAATTTGTATCACAATCGAGAGGCTGTTAAATTTTCAACATTAACGTTTTCGTATTATCATCAACTAAAATTGTATGGAAATATGAACAGCGCCCCTGGAAATAATAATGCACCATGGAACTATTTTTTTTTCATACGAAGTCTATGTCATACTCCTGCTTTCCTTTAAATATAAACAGAAACAGAAACTTTTTTATTCAATATAGATTATAAATAATACTTATTGAAAGTCACTCTTTTGTATGATTACCACTGGTTCGAAAAAAAAACCTCTGTCCTGGGAAGAACCAGCAAGAAACCCAGCGGGACTTTTTTTTTTAAATAACAGCTTACAATCATGTATGTTACACAAATTAACAACACAAAAAATTAGAAATAGCTTGGTAGCGATCACCTCATTTCCAGGGGTTATTATCATCTATAAATTCATTAATATTATAATAACCCTTTTTATACAAACTTATATATAGTTTAATAAAGTTTTTGAACTTTGAGCAGGTCAAATTTTGTATATTTTCTGGAATTTTGTTGTAAAAGCGTATACATCGCCCCAAGAATGAATTACTGACTCGATGGAGTCGAGTAACTGGTACTACTTACTAGCTTGTGTCTGTTCCTAGTATTTACAGAATGAATATAACTTATTTTTGTAAAACTACTTTTATTTTTGTGTACGTACATTACATTTTCATAAATGTATTGAGAGGCCAAAGTTAATATATTAATTTCCTTAAATTTTTGTCGCAGCGACTCTTTAGGCTTTAAATCATAAATTGCTCTTATGGCCCTCTTCTGTAAAACAAATATAATTTCAGTGTCAGCTGCGTGTCCCCATAGCAAAATACCATACGACATTATGCTATGGAAATAGCTAAAGTAAACTAGTCTAGCTGTTTCAACACTACTTAGACTTCTAATCTTTTTTACGGCATATGCTGCAGAACTAAGTCTGCTTGCTAGTTTTGATATATGGGGGCTCCATTAAAGCTTCGTGTATAGTGTGATTCCAAGAAAAATGGTGGTATCTACAAGACTCAGTTTCTCCCCATTTAAAATTACATTAGTATTTAATTGTTTGACATTTGGAGTCATAAATTTCATACATTTCGTTTTAGTGCCATTTAAATGCAAATTATTAACATTGAACGAATTTACTAATTAAGATATAGCATTATTTACTTCGTCATATTTTAGCAATTGTCGACTTAATTTGAAAATTAAAGAAGTGTCATCTGCAAACAATACTATATCATGGTTATCTCCTACTATGTAAGGTAAGTCATTAATGTATACAAGAAACAGAAAGGGGCCGAGAATTGTGCCTTGAGGCACGCCCATTTGTACCATCGACCCGGAAGAACTCATACCGTTAATGTAAACTTTTTGCGTTCTCTTACTTAAATATGAAATAATTAATTTAAGAGCATCACTTCTTACACCGTAGTGTTGAAGTTTCCTGATTAATGTTTCATGGTGAACACAATCGAAGGCTTTGGATAGGTCACAAAATATACCCAAAGCATTCTGTGAATTCTCCCATGCATTAAATATATACTTAATCAGCTCAACACCGGCATCAGTTGTCGAGCGACCCCTTGTGAAACCAAATTGATTTTTATGAAGTAAATTATTTATATTAAAGAAATTTAACATTTGATCAAGAATAATTTTTTCAAAAATCTTACTAAGTGTTGGTAGTACAGAAATGGGTCTAAAATTGGCGGGGTCTAACGTCCTACCAGATTTAAATAAAAGTATTACTTTACTATATATATACTTCATTAAATCAGGAAACACACCAGATTCGATACAAGTATTAAAAATAAAAGTTAAATGAGGCGCGATTGTATCTATTATAGACGCAATAACTTTAACGGAAATCCCCCACAGATCCGCAGTTTTCTTTACATCAATAGTTTTAAAATATTTTACAATATCTTTTGATGATACTTTATGAACTGCCAAATTCTTTGTACACGCATTTACATTTTGTTTAAGTAATGATTCGGCGACCGCAGGAGAAGAATTCTGTGACTTAGTGGTTAATATCGGAATATCAGTAAAATATTTCTCGAAAACCATTGCAACGTCCTGATCTGATTCGGTTAATTTGTTACTAACACTTAACTGGTAGTTTGAATTGCGAGAGTTGATTCGCTATTAATTATACTCCATGTCATTTTAATTTTATTAGAAGCCGTCTTAATTTTGTTGCTCAAATGCAAAGACTTGGCTGTGGAGCACACTCTTTTAAATATTTTTGAATATTTTTTTACATATTCCCTAAATTTGACGCTATGATTATATGACCTTTCATGGTAAAGATCATATAACCTATGTCTGCTCCTATGGACTCCTACTGTCGCCCATTCATTAAATGACTTCCGACTGTTCAAGGAGAATATTTTAGAAGTAAAAGTATTATTAAATTCATTGCAAATAAGCTTAAATAATGCTCCATACAAAAAATTTGGATCATTTTGGTATGAAAGTGATGGTAGTTTTTTCACTATGTTACTTCTAAATTTCTCCAAGCGACGTGCATTTACTGGAACAAACACAACTTTCTCATCTACTTGCTTTTTGTGAACATAAGGTAACGAAACTACCCGTCCACAGTGATCAGAACTTAATTTTTGAATTATACATTTATGCAATGGCTTCACATTTGTAAAAATGTTATCTATACATGTTGCACTAGATTGAGCAATACGCGTTGGCTCTAAAAATAAATTAAAAAGACCATATGATTTAAACAATGATCTAAATTTAATATTGATTGAGGAAGCTTCTAGGAGATTGATATTAAAGTCTCCACATATTACAACAGATTTATTCTGTTTATTAAGCTTAGCAAAAACTTCCTCCATAATTTTTTCAAAAGTATCGTATATAGAACATGGGGGTCAGTAGACACTCACAACAATGAGGTGCTCAAACTCAACACATGCCATTTCTACAGTTCGCTCAACAGAGAGGCTCACAATATCTTTACGTTCTTTACATGACAATAATTTACTAGCTAATATTAAGGAGCCACCTCTTAAAACCGTTTCTCTATTGAAAGAACTGACCACTTGCACTTTGCTATTTAAGAACAACTCAATTTCTAGCTCTTTGCCTATTATGCCTTGTATATTTTGATGCACCAGGTGTAAACAATTTTCATTATTACTCTGTGGAGTCATACAATTAAAGATTTTTAAGCTACATTCTAAATTATTTAAATTATTACAACTGCTAGAGATTACCTCTATTGTCTCATTTTCTAATTTAAATTCCTTGGAACTGATTCCAAATTACATATTAAGTCATTATACTGCTCAAAAGGAGCAGATGTCTGTGTAGCCAAGTCTTTGGCTGAGTTAATATATAAACAATAAGATAGCACATTTGCTATCTGTCTTAAAATATATTTAGATAGGTAATACCTATCTCTAGTCAAAAATTTCTTAATTAAATTATTTATGTCTATTAAATTAAATTTATTATTATAATTATAACAATTAAATGTCAAGTTTAAATTATTTTTACATGAAAAGTTATTCATTAATAAATTTAAATCATATCTTATTTTATTTTCCTGCGGCCAATCCTCTATGTAAGGCAATGTAAACAAGATAATTTTATATACATTTAAAGTATTTAGATTATCAATATATTTTAATAATTGATTTTTGTTTACATTGCCTCTTCTCCCAACAAGAATTATTAATGTGCTATTAGGGCAAAATTTACTAGCTAAAACTTTATTCATTAGATGACTAAAGCTTGCTCCTGGCATGCAATAATTAGTGATTATATGTCCTTTTAAACAGTTATTTAACATCATGCCCAAATTTTTGCCTATGTCATCACTATACATAATAACTTTATTTTTTTTTAATATTTACATTGTTTTTTAAGTTTATATCCTTTGTCATGACACTGTCACAGAGTGTAGGTGAAAATAATGAGTCCTTACTGTTTACTTTGTTATTTACACATATTGACATTTCGACGAGTTTCACTTTTGAACTTGGTAGAGCCACGTTGTGCAATTATGTTATCTTTGTAGCATGAATGGATCGGCTCGACCGGGGAAAAATCAAGTTAACACAGAATATCACAGTGCAATAGCAACTCAATGCTGCTATATTCCGTATGGTGAGTGTAGAGAACCGGAAACCCTTTTACTGGATACGAGGCATTCCATCTTAGTTCTCAGGGGTGGCAACGTATCAATCAGCATTTTGCTTCTTACTCAAGGATAGATGTAGATGTCTACGGGGCTGTTATTCTGTAAAAATATAATTTTCGCAAGATTTCGATTTACAGTAAAAATGAGAAGATGCAATCATCATCATAATCATCATTACAGTCCTTCACAAGCCCACTGCTGAACATAGGCCTCCCCCAAGGAATAGTTTAGGTATAGTTGTAGCACGATTGGGTCGGCTCGACCGGGGAAGGACCACGCTCTCACAAAATACCAGCGTAAAATAGCAGCTTAACGCTGCTGTGTTTCGTATGGTGAGTTTAGAGACCCGGAGACCTTTATTACTGGAAACGAGGCATTACATCTTAGTCCCCACGGGTGACAACGCATCAGCATTTTGATTCGTAATCGAGAATAGATGTAGACGTCTATGGGCTGCAGCAACCACTTACCATCAGGTGGACTGTGTACTCGTTTGTCACCCTTATCCTATAAAAAATTCCACAAAGCATGTTCCTGAGCCACTTGCATCTATCGATTTACTGTCTCATGTCTTATCAGGCAGTCAGTCCATCTATTGGGAGGCGCCCTACACATCGTCTATTGGTACGAGGCTCCCACTCGAGAACCTAGAAAACGCAAATTAAAAAATATTGACATATATCTACCATATACATCATACAGTTTTCATCCCTTCCTCAATTTGATTAATGTGCGCGATCATTTAATTTAATTTAAATATTGAACGTACACAGTTATTAACATGTATGGGTTCAGCCCGTTGCGTCAAAGTCTAAAAACAGATATATCTTGTTTTTCAGTCTTCGCTTCGAGCATCCATTTAAATATAATAGGATTATTTAAAAATATAGGTCGACATTAATTATACTTAGGTTTAGCTTAAGATTATAGTTCTTTAGAAATCGTAAAAGTACCTTTCGATGCATAAGAAATAGGCATAATATTTTTAAGTCAGTTGATTATGCATTTCTATCCATCTATCCATCCATTACAGCCTGTAAAAGTCCACTGCTGAACATAGGCCTTTCCCATAGATTGTTTGCTATTTAATTTATTGTACATTTTTTACTTTTCTTTTTAATTTTTCTACTTTTATGAATATCTGTGGTTTGGTTTATTTATTTTTAATGTTATTAATATAAAATATAGCTAATAGTACAGAAAGAAACAATAACTTTTACATTTTACGAACTAATTAACTTCCCCGAGTCAGGAAACCGTTGATCCTGTCCCCAATA
The DNA here is from genome assembly GCA_963668995.1 of Parnassius mnemosyne. Taxonomy (NCBI): domain Eukaryota; kingdom Metazoa; phylum Arthropoda; class Insecta; order Lepidoptera; family Papilionidae; genus Parnassius; species Parnassius mnemosyne. The sequence continues at coordinate 45,142,803 of CAVLGL010000148.1, forward strand.
CGTAAATACTGCCACCGCACCGGAACAGGCCACCATTCCCGGCAAGAATATTTTGTTTGTGCATACGCGTGCCGGCACATATCCGTAGCAGTCAGTCGGTGAGCGTACGTAGCGTGAGATATCAGGTCTCCGTCGATGCCCCTCTGGGCTCTTCGAATCATTGTCTGATCCGGAGTACGGTGCCACTCACGCTTCCATCGCCGTTGGGATCTACAGCTTGCCGCCGTGTTTGGCACTATAGGTCGGCCGATTGGGACAGGATGCGGTCTTTTTTGCGTCCTACCCTTGGGGGCGGGATTGCTTCTCGACGGAAGATCCCAGGGTTGTTGCCGATTCTGTTACTGATGTGGTACTTCAGGGTATTGAACTTTTTATTCCATCCCCTGTGGTGCCCATCGGAGGCAGATCCCAGCCTAGGTTTGATCGCTCCTGTAAAATAGCATCACGCTATAAGCAGGAGTGTTACTGGGCCTGGGCTGACGCATCAACGTCTCGGGATATAAACACAAGCGCTCTTAAAAAGAAGTATAATTGTGCTTACCATATGCTATAAGTGTGCAATTCTGCCGACGTGCTCAGACCTTGCCAAGGCAATATCTGAGCACATCGGCAGAATTGGCAAGAAACTAGTTCGCCTTCCTTCGGGAACCCGCGCATTCTAGTCTCTCGCCAAGGCTGTCCAAGAGAACTTCTGTCAGCCATCTCTTCCATCTCTGCACAGAGACGACGGTTCACTGGCCCATGCCGCAAAGGAGAAAGCCGATCTGTTAAGCTCTCTCTCTTTGCGTCCAACTGGACTCTAGATACGGGGAGAACACACCACCGACCATCCCGCGGTGTGAGTGTTCCATGCCGGATGTGCGGTTTACAAAGCACTCGGTTTGCAAAGCACTCTTCTCCCTGGACGTCAGCAAGTCGAGTGGGCTCGATGGAGTCCATCCCATTGTGCTGAAGACGTGTGCTCCGGAGTTAGCACCGGTTTAACGCGTCTTTTCTGGTACTCCTACTCCCAAGGCGAAGTCCCAAACTTGTGTCTTCTGGGGATTGAACTGGACTAGATTTAGTCGCCCCTAATCCGAAACTTTGTTCAGCTAAGACTCGACTGCAGACACAAGTTTGTCCCGGTACTCGGCGACGTTTTCCGGAGAAATATTGGCACGGCCGGTATATAAGGCATCACCAGTGCTGTCGTCTGCATAGCAATGAATGTTACCAGTTTGCAACATATCATTGATATGCAGGAGAAACAGCGTTGTTGATAGCACGCAGCCTTGTGGAACACCAGCGTTGATAGGCTTGAAATCAAAGCATGCATCGTCTACTACGACCTTGATGCTCCGATCAGCAAGGAAACTGGTGATCCATTTCCACAATTTCTCGGGAAGCCCATAGGAAGAACTTATGCCAGACCCGATCGAAGACCTTCGCTATATCCAAACTAACGGCCAATGCCTCCCCCCGTCTATGAGTCAGGTAGACCAGAAGATCACCAGCTGATCGACCCCAACGAAAACCGTACTGGCGGTCACGAATCAGCTGGTGATCCTCAAGGTACCTCATGAGCTGGCAGTTTATAGTGGATTCCATTATTTTGGAGAACAAGGACGTGATGGCGATAGACCTGTAGTTGGACGGGTCTGAGCGATTGCCTTTTTTAAGGATCGGGTGGACCAAAGCTGTTTACGCTGGTATTCTACGAGGGCGTGGTCCCTCCTCAGCCGAGACAACCTCTTCGTGCTGCAGCCATAATATAGCTGCAGCGTTAGCTTACCATGATAAGAGGATGGGACTTACCCAGAAGAACTATACAGAAAGGAGTCCTAACACCTACTATGTATCGACAAATCTTTCAAGTTTTTTTTTATAGGAGAGGGAGCAAACGAGCATGCGGCTCACCTGATGGTGAGTGACTACCGCCGCCCATGAACAACTGCAACACCAGGGGAATTGCAATTTCTCAGCAATTACCAAATTTCGCGAAAATTTTGGCACCGTAGTAGTAGCTAATGGATTTCATAAGTTGAGAGCATGAAGCATAATTCTAAGTAGGTCCCGACGTCATCATAATGAGCGTGACTTTAGTTAGTATACTTTCCTGTATAGGACAGTTACTATACTCTTTGGTATACTGTCAGCATTCGTCCTGTGCGCTTATGTGTTGAAATCGCAAATCGGTGTATTTTCGTAGTATCAAGAAGAAAAGGACGAAATGTTGTGACATGTTCATTTCACAACGTTTATCGGAATTTCAATTTCGTTGGAGCATTTTTCTGCCAACCTCTAACCGCAGTATACATTTAACACTTAAAAAATATAATTCGAAACAAAAGTCGAAACCACTAGTTTTAGTGGAAAATCCACTAAGTTGGCAACATTAGATAACACTGAGTATCAACACGCGCCAAACGCGCCGCGTTTTATGACGTCATCAGCATTCGTCGTTCGATATCGTATACCTATTGCATTTTATAAAATTCGGCGCGTGCGGTGCGGCTGTAATGTGCGAGGTTTCATATGATTTCATACAACGAATTCTAAAATTCGGCGCGTGCGGCGCGTGCGGCGCGTGCGGCGGGTACGGCGCGTACGGCGCGGACAAATGTGCGTTCACCTTAAGGCGGACGCCTAGCGTGACGGGCATGAGCGAGATAGCGCGCGTAGTTTTCAAACGTTCATATCCGCGCGTTCTGGCCACACTACATGCCTAGTCTATATATCTATAATGAATACTTATAATAAACTGAGATTTTTATTGTATTTAATATTGTTACGAGCTTGAGGTTCGAGACAATTAAAAACTGCCGATTGAATTACCAAAATTGACACTTTAATTACGGATACTAATTACAACTTAAAACACACTAATAATAAAACACAATAATTCTACTGATCACTTAAGTTCGCAGTTGCTTCGTTTCGAAGTATTTCTCTTGTATCGCCAATTCAATACTGCCTCGGTCGTAGTCTATACCGGCCTTACATAGGGCCTCAGATAATTTCCAGAACCTCCTACTGTAGCGACATCTCGAATGTTCGAGTACATATCGGTCCCGAAATTTCTGGAAAGATCTTGACTCTCCTAGTTCTGCTAATCGACACTAGAGGGCGCTAGTGTAACTAGTATTGCCATGTACAAGACATTAATAGTGGCGCGCAACAATATATTATTTGTTTTTGTTACAATTCGTCAATTAAGACAGACAAAGGTTTTACACCATATAGCCTAGGCTGATTTATATTTTGTTCACTAAACTCTTTAATTAAATGCGTCATATTGCTAAGTTTTTGGAAGAATTTGATGACAACTTAAACCAGCGGACAGTTGATAACGATAATATCTCAAGTTCTTAAGACAAATGGACAAAATTACTTGAGGTTTATATCAACATCGGAGCACTTGTTTCATAGTGTCCACTAATGGTTCATATGCGCAGGCACTTTATGCACAAAACTGCATCAATTACATTTGAAAAAACACTTTATAATTTAAAATTTTGTACAACCGACTTCAATATAAATTATTAAGAATAACTCCAAAACTATTAGTTAGACCTTGATCAATTTATATGGGACCACATGTGAAGCACCAGCTTTCAAATAAAAAAATAATCATCGAAATCGGTCCACCCAGCAATAAGTTATGAGGTAACACACATAAAAAAAACATACAGTCGAATTGAGTACCGTCTCCTTTTTGAAGTCGATAGAAAAGATTATTTAAGCATTAAAGCAGGAACCGGCGTTGAAGTTTTCGCCAAAACTACCTGTTTAAATATTTTAATGTGTGCAGTAAAGAGATATCTTTTTTATAAAATTGTAGTGACAAACGTACTCACAGCCCACTTGATAGTAAGTGGCTGGTAATTGGCTACTTCAGTCCATAAGCACTTGTGTATGCGTTGTCATCTCCGAAAACTAAGACGGAGTGCCTCACAGTGTTTAATTATATTTACTTCAGAATGGAACACAGCTGTACGCGCACTGCTGCTTGGTGGCAGAACTAAGTAAGAAATAGGTAGGTGCTTGCCCAAACGGGCTTCAAGGCAGAAAAGGATATAAAAGTATGCATAGGTAAAAAATTGTAAGTAAAGTTACAGGCTATATACGTCCCAATGCTGGGTAGCGCAATAAATAAATACAATAGGTAAATAAATGTTTTTTTTATATAGGATTGGGTGACAAACGAGCACACAGTCCACCTGATGGTAAGTGGTTACTATGACCCATAGACATCTACATCTATCCTCAATAAAGACTCAAGATGCAGATGCGTTGTCACCTGTGAGGACTAAGATGGAACGCCTCTTTATGCCAGTAAAAAGGGTCTCCGGTTCTCTACACTGACCATACGAAACACAGCAGCATTAAGCTGCTATTTTACGCTGGTTTTCGGTGAGAGCGTGGTCCTTCCCCGTTCGAGCCGACCCATTCGTGCTACAACTATACTACTAATATAGCTGCAGCATGGTTCTACCACGTAATATGTTAGTTATAATAATGTTAGTATATAAAATCTATACAGAGCCTTGATGTAGCAGGAGGGGATAATCACTCGCGGCACATTTCACAATATGCGAGCAACCCGCATTCGATCCCCGTCGGCACTTGTGTAATTGTTGATTACAAATTAAAAACAAAAATATTACAAACCCAATTAAAGATCCGCTTATTACCACTATCGACTTTTAAATTTAATTAATTCTAGAACTGATTGTATTAAACCGGATCTCCTTGAACTGATAACCCGGAGTGACAGTCGTCGTATAACTTCGTCTCAAATACTCTTAAAATATTTACGTTAAACATCGATCAAACTGTATGACTATACATATACCAAGAAATAAAAATAATAATAAAAATTGTTTTTTTCTTTAACTTAGGTCTACAAGCATTATTTTGTGGCCAGAGTCGCCCAGGAAGCATGAATGTTCCAAAACTGTAATTCCCTATTAATCATTTTCATCTTCATCTAGCCCTACGATAAAAAATCTTGGGATCGGTTAATAACCACTAGATATTATGTCAAACGTGTGTGTGTGTGTGTGTGTGTGTGCGTGCGTGCGTGCGTGCGTGCGTGCGTGCGTGCGTGCGTGCGTGCGTGCGTGCGTGCGTGCGTGCGTGCGTGCGTGCGTGCGTGCGTGCGTGCGTACGTGCGTGCGTGCGTGCGTGAGTGCGTGCGTGCATGCGTGCGTCGTGCGTGCGTGCTTGCGTGCGTGCGTGTGTGTGTGTGTGTGTGTGTGTGTGTGTGTGTGTGTCTGTGTGTGAATAATAAAATTTAAAAATTTATCATTCAAAAGGGCCGATAAAACCAAAGTCATGATTATCAAATCCCCATACATGAGATATCCTAATCCCAACCCATTAATTGTTCATAATCACGACTGCCTACATCAACTAGGAACTTGCCAATGTCCTTCAATCGAAGTTGTGACCACACAAAAATACCTCGGTTTTATAATTGACTCAAAGTTAAACTGGAACTTCCACATTGAACATGTGTGTAATAAGTTGCGTCAGTTTTTAGCCAATATAAAAATCTTAAAAAATCGCATACCATTCAAAGTAAAACTGATGCTTTACAACTCTCTGGCTGAATCCTATATTCAATATGGTTTGTCAAGTTATGGTCGGACGTACAAATCATATTTAAAACACATCTATGATATTCAACTTAAAATTCTTAAAAATATTGTATCCCCAAATATGCGTGTCCTAATTGATGATGATGAAAATGAGATTTTTAAACATTGTAAAATCTTACCAGTTTATGACCAAATTAAATTCATGTTATTAAAGCAATATTTCTTTTGCGATAACATAAAGTCATACATAGATCAACCTGTACGTACGCGCGCTATGACACAAAACCGGCTCCGGTACATCACTGCTAATAATGTCTACGGGCAGCGGACGGCCGCTTATCAGGTACCGCATTTAATAAATAATTTACCTTTCGATTTACGCGAAAAAATTTCACAAAAACACATTAAAACTAAACTCAAAAATTTTTCATATCTAAATTATAATTGCCTACTATATCTACTTACTTAACAATAACATTTAACCAAGTTGTTAACTTACCTTCTTAGTCTTTATATTCTTACTATACATACTAACTACTCACATACCTAACAACTTACTTAGACTTTATCTTGCACATAATATGCTGACTTAAACTAAATTATTTAGCATCAAGTCAAACCTCCGTGGTTTTTAGATGTTAATTAGACCTATACATGTATTCTCTTCTTTTGATCTGATAAATAAACTAAAAAAAAAACTAACATCTGGCAAAAAGAGTTCTACATGGAGTAATAGGAGCTACTTTCTACACTTCCTTCTACCTGTTTGAACTTTGTATAATATATTTGTTGAATACTGATTTTTGTACGTGGTAGAGCCACGCTGCAACTATATTTGTGTGATAAAGTATGGTAATGTTTTCATTAAAATTTTATTTACATAGTGGCTGCTGATATTGTATACAGGGTTATTTTGCAATAACCGGCCAACTTTGCAGAGAAGATTCTGAATAAGTCATATAGCGAAAAAGACATTCTGTCTTTTTTTCTTTTAAATTCAAAATGCGCGGTAATATATTATTTTAACTGATTTTTCTGCATTCGCACATATTCGTAACAGAAACAGAAACAGAAACTTTTTTATTCAATATAGATTATAAATAATACTTATTGAAAGTCACTCTTTTATATGATTACCACTGGTTCGAAAAAAAAAACCTCTGTCCTGGGAAGAACCAGCAGGAAACCCAGCGGGACTTTTTTTTTAAATAACAGCTTACAATCATGTATGTTACACAAATTAACAACACAATAAATTAGAAATAGCTTGGTAGCGATCACCTCATTTCCAGGGGTTATTATCATCTATAAATTCATTAATATTATAATAACCCTTTTTATACAAACTTAGTTTAATAAAGTTTTTGAACTTTGAACAGGCCAAACTTTGTATATTTTCTGGAATTTTGTTGTAAAAGCGTATACATCGCCCCAAGAATGAATTACTGACTCAATGGAGTCGAGTAACTGGTACTACTAGCTTGTGTCTGTTCCTAGTATTTACAGAATGGAAGGGTCGATCTACGCGCTACGCGAGAATATTGTAACACTGCTTTGTGGTTGAATATTAATATTATAATAAACAAAAATTTTTATTATTTAGTATTATATATTATTTAGTAGTTTGCGTATTTCATTTTGTTGCCTACTCAGTCAAAATACATATGGCTGTCATGTTAATAAGTAAAAAATTATGTGATTAATACAATTCATCTATACAAATATATAAAATATAAGTGTATGTTTGTAATGTCAAAATAACAGTTTTTTACTAAATGCATACCAAATTATACACAGTAATTATAACAAAGACACAATTTTTTAAATTTTTGTCTGGTTGCCTGTCTATTTGTTCCAGCTAATCTCCGAAACAGCCATATTGGCGGGACTTTCACTGGTAGATAGCTGATGTCATAAGGAGTAACTTAGGCTACTTATATTTTAGAAAAAGAATTAGGGTTTCACGCAGTAAAAATTAAAACTCTAATTAGACGCGGGCGAAGTCGCGGGGAACAGCTAGTTTCAAATAAAAGTGAAGCCTTGTTTACTCGTATTTTCAAAAACTGCAATAACGGTATATCATTATACATATATTTGAACTTAAGTTTAAAATTTGGCTACTCATTAAAAAAATAACCCTAGTATTTATGGTATTAACGTATAATTTTAAAAATTAAACAGCACTTTTTGAATTTTTTTTGTTGAAATGCTTTTAATACTATAATTTAACATAAAACCTATTTCTCCTTCATCTTAACGGCCGTAAGATTTTGCTTCAAAATTTATTATTGGAAAGAATATTATAATCATCAAAAATTGGAAAAGCTAACAAGTTTTAGTCTTATTAGCTATTTTCCCTGTAAAGTTAGGCGATAATTGTAACGGAAAGAAATTAATATTTCACGATTCTGAGCACTGTATCTACTGACATATTGTCTCTGTATGCATATGTTCAACAAATATGGATAGGAATTCAAAATTATCAGGCAGGCACATGCAGAATTACTTAATAATGTATCACTAAAACACGACTTATTATCAGAGAATGTTGTAAGTTTTTGTATAGAAGGGAGCAAAAAGGTCAACCTAATAGTGGTATTATGGCCGATAGACAAGAATTCATATATATTTGTTGTTAACAATCAATGTCGATGCGTCGTCGACCCTGAGAACTAAAATGGAATGCCTCGCTGCCAGTTCTCATTATTAAAATTGATTTCCGGCTCTTGTCACTCGAAAGCCATACAAAACAAGCGTGCTGCTTTTTTACGCTGGAGTTCTTGCAAGTGTGTTACTCTCTCAGACGAGCTGACAATTTCGCGCTACAACAATACCACCTATAGCTGTAGCGTGTCTCTACCACGTATACAAAGTTCGGTAATCGTGTAATCAGCCAAGCTATTTATCTTCGTTAGAATTATTTTTGTGTGGTACTGTGAAAGATCGATGATGCAGACAATCCATTAACGATTCAGACCCATAAGTTGAATATTGTTTGAGCGCTACGTCAGATAGGGGATACAATACTGCAAAGCCAACCGAATCAGGCACAACCACTACCTAATATTTAAAATTAAAACAATAGTTTCGACAGGAAATATTTATAATCTGTAACCACAAAACGTCGGTTACCATGCATTTTATCTTATCAAGCGTTACAGACGCTATCGTGCATCTGAAATATGGCCTACTGATCTTTTGACAACGCTGTTTTATTTTGCGCGGAGAAAGAGGCAGTAGTTTTAAAATAACTCATGTTTTAACGGCCGATTTTTCATTCCTCAGATAAAACTTATTCAAAGAATAAAATACAACCATTGAGTTATATGTACTACGTACTAGAGAAGCCATTCCAAACAAAAATAGTGTCCTACTCTATATCTTCGCGCATGCGCGGGAGTAGTAGTCGCGTATGCGCGAAGACTTTAATTTAATATAAAATAAGATATTAATATAAAATAAATATAAGAATTTAATATAAAATATCTTAATTTAATCTAAACAAACATATTTCTAAATAAAATATAATTATTATTATTTTATGTAATTCACAAATCTTCAATTTACGCAATATTTAGTTTGTATGGATTGCACTACAGTTCAGTTGAACATAGTCAATGTTTGGAATGGCTTCTCTAGTACGTAGTACATATAACTCAATGAATACAACATAATAAATTTAAAACTACAGTTGTTGGAAGATAATTATAACTTTAACAAAAAGTAAAAACCGACATCAGTTTGCTAAAAAATAATTTATTTACTACCTTTAGGGTTTTAATTTTTTCTCCAAATTTATATGGGGCCACCCTTGAGGTAAAATTATTATTATTAAATAGAAAAAGAATCATTAAAATCGGTTCACAATCTAGTTGGAAGATATCGCGTAACATACAACATACAAAAAATATACACTCGAATTGAGAACCTCCTTCCTTCTTTTTGAAGTTGGTTAAAAACAGTTCATTTGTTTCACTTTTATATTCATCTAGGTTATAGTTTATTTGACGCATAACTTTTAACTAACGAATGAAAAATCGGCCCTAAAAGAAACATTGAATTGGATGTAGTTTTATATGACACTTAAATATTACAAAAACACTATCTTTTTTAGTTATTATGAACAATGTCTTATCGTTTACAACATTATCTATAAAATAAACAATAACACAGATTGACAGTTTATTTATATGTATACAAAATCGGGTAGACCACACCACCATTATAATAGGGTGTTAAAACTTTCTTTAAGTTAAATTACATTTTATATTATTAAAAAAATATCTAAGAAGATTATTTCAATTCATTTGCAACAAAAACACAATAAAAATAAATGGTAATTGTTTATGCGATAAAATCTAGAGAATTAGTTGCTACAGGAAAGTGGTGGAAAATAATAATATAGAGGAATAATAAAATAAATGATTAGTCATACTACCATTTGAGTTTTCAACCAGAGACGTCCGAAACATTTTTAAGACGAAATTAATTATTTAATTAACCCTCAATTTATAATATTATCTACTCGAAACGGAAAAAGAAATGTTCATAAAATAAAACTACTTCTACGGATTTAATCGCGTTTAATTGAACTTTATTAATGACTTTTACTTCCCGAAGTTTCGGTTGCTTTACAGCACCCAAGCCCCCATGTCATGGTCGACGTCAATGACGGAAATAACAAAAATAAGTTAAATTTAACAAGATAAAATCCTTAAAATAAGTTTTAGTCAATGTCAAGTATTCGTGTATATATAAGAAATCATTATGTAACACAAATTTAATATGTTTTTTCTAAAATGATCTTATTATTTCATATTATGTTTTATTTTATATTTAAAAAACGGTTGTTAAAATAAATGGGAAATAATGATGTGAATAAGTAATTTGATCGACAAGTTAGCCATGCTGTAGCTATATTAGTGGTATAGTTGTAGCACTAATGGGTCAACTCGACCGGGGAAGGACCACGTTCTCACAGAATACCAGACTTAAACAGCAGCTTAACGCTACTGTATTTCGTATGGGGAGTGTAGAGAACCGAAGACCCTTTTGACTGGAACTGAGGCATTCTATATTAGTCCTCACGGGTGATGACGCATCTGCATTTTGATTTGTAATCGATAGATGTAGATGTCTATGGACTACAGCAACCATTTACCATCAGGTGGACTGTACGCTCATTTGACACCCTTATCCTATAAAAAAAAACTTATTAGTACTTAGTAACTAACCAAATAAGGATGCTCATTTTTCTTTGCACATTTATTATTTATTATTAATATTATTCTACTTAAATTTATTATTTATATTATTCTACACAATAACATAACTTGGCAAAAAACAACTAAAAAAAATCCTTTAACGATTTCACGGTCCCGCTGGGTTTTTTGCTGGTTCTTCCCAGGACAAAGAGGTATTTTCCGAACCAGTGGTAAATAAAAAAATGACTTTGAGTTATGTAATAATCTGTATTGAATAAAAATTATTCTATTCTGTTCTATTCTATTCCATTCCATTCCAATCTAATTTCTAATTAAATCTATAATAATTTCCAATCTAATTAAAATTCTATTCTAATCTAATCTATTCCGTTCTATTCTATTCTATTCTATACTATAAGGTTGATAGTTTTTGATTGTAGTAAAATTTATTTAATATTAAAAAATAAAGTTAAAGTTATATTTTTTACTTTGGATAAATACGCAATATATACCTGTATATGCCTGCAGGTTGAAATGTGAAACAAAAAGCACGATCTAAAAATAAAATAAATTGAGAAAACTTTAATGATTATAAATAATAGTTATGCATTTAAAATTACAGCATATTTTTAACACGTTCAGTGCGAAACAGGGCCTAAAACACCTTGTACACGCCTCGCCTGTAGTTCGGCAACGAAAAACATAAGCTTCTCTGTCATGCGGAAGGCGTAACTTCTACTTGGATCAGTGTAGGAAAGAGATAAATATATACCTGAGATGTGCTATTGATCCCGAGTTCTGTCGTATACTTACTTTAATACCGGGTTTTTAAACCTTGTGCTGCACTGGTAAGTAAAATTTTAAATACATTGCGGAACAAGGTTGGAAACACCTTGTATCCCCGCGTACCTCGTACCGCACCCTGCGCTAGCTTCACGCAGCCAGTGTTGTGCATTACATTCGAGACTGCGCATGCGACGACATGTCGAAACGTTGCCGTAAAAAGTTAGATTCAAAAGACAGCGATGAAGAAGATACAGCATGTAAATGACGGTTCTGTACGATTTCACTGAGGCGGGTACTATATGTCGTCCCTGTAGAACCATATTTTTGCAATATATTCTTCTGCTCGAGCACCAGCTATTATTTACAAAAAATACAATATAAACATACTTTTATCTCCTAATAGTAGGTTAAGCAGAAAGAACTTTTCAACATATATGCTTGAGGAATACACACACAAACACAATATTGAATATGTTTTCAGAACACACAACAAACAAAACACATCATCTCGAAAAGGGTTCAAAGAAGTGGAGATGTGTCGAGTGTTATATTAAAACTCCGTACCTTCTTGCCAAGTCGTCAGGCTGACAAAAAAGTGAAGAGAATTCCCACAGAATGCTCTAGGTGCAAAAAAATATTTGTTTTAATGAAAAACATCCATATGTTTGACAAAATAAACTTTACTAGCAGGAAATATGCAAGTCATAACTTTTCCGTTATTAGGGACTTAAGTCTAAACATTTTTAAACATACATATCGTTTTTTCTCTTATAAGCCAGTCTCACTTGAAAAATGTGTACTACGTATCTTTTTTTTTATAAATACAATTAAATGTTATATAAGTAAGATAAGTAAAGTTTACCGATATTTTTATTTCCCCTCACTAAGCTATATGAAAAACTGCCTTTATTCAGTGCGGTACGGGGCGTATAAGATCCCCAATTTTATTTTACCTACATATTCTAAACTAATTAACCCAACCACAGACGGCGGCAAAATTTAGGTGTACCAATTCATTGTTAATAATGATAATAACAAAAATCCATGTTTTTATTTGAATTCACGCCAAAAAACGATTTTAGTCTCATAAGGGTGGCGGGGTTTAACAAGCCCAGTGCCGCCACAATCTCTGGCTTAGAACTAGGTTTAAAACGCCCCGAAGTGCAGTAATGGAAAGTATAGATAATACTGCTATATTTATCTATCACGAGTATTACTAAACATTAAAAATATCTTGCATCGAAAACTTTATTCCAACAAATAGTTCTAATGACATAATACATATAATCAGTGTGCAGTAAATAATTATTTTATTGCTGCGTGCAAAAGACGAAGATAAATTACTTAATAACTTAGTTATTATGTTTCTCCTTCCACATGAAAATGTTTTTAAACACAAAAAGCAATTACTATTTAATTTCATTAATAGTTATTTTCAGGCAATTTTTTCAATTTTCATGTTTATAAAAAACAAGATGAAATTGTTGCAGTTTATGAAATTAATGTTATAATATGAAAAAAAAATGATAAAACTAAAAATGTATTATTACACAATCTAGAAATAGATTATGAATATTTATTTTATTAATACCTAATGAAAACTATATTGACGGCTCCGTGGCGCAGTGGCTTAACAATGAGTTGTTGCGCTGGGAGCCGCGGGTTCGAATCCCGCACGGAACACGTATTTGAATGGCCTACAAATAATTGTTCCGGGCCTGGATGTTTGTCCTCGTGCAATTTATGTTTGTAAACTGCCTCCACGACACAGGATAAAATCCTAGTGTGGGGGTAACCTTTTTTTAAAAAGATGAAAATAAATAAATATTTACAAAAAAAGCCAACTAGACTTCTACAAGAAACATAAGTAGTAGACATTCAGAGCGAATTCAAAATAAAAGACAAGAAAGAGTGTTTATGTAAACCTTGTTAATAAGATTGCTAACTGGGCTTGCCTTATCCGCCAGAAAACGAAAACGAACCACGTTCGAGCTCTACAAAAGCTCATATTGATTATTAGACTATATCGAGTTAGAAATTAGAATGATTTCATAAACGTTAATTTCATTAAAACCTACTTTGTTTAATTGAAGCCGTAGATTAAAAATCACGAACTAACAGATAACGTAGTAGTAGCAGATAACGTAGTATTATTTCATTTAAAAACACTGACACACACAGTCAAAGTACAGACGTTCAACAGACTTGACGTCTGGTGACTGTTGCTACTTGTTTTATATTTTTATTAATCACGGCAAAGGTCAAGATGTTGTTACCAATTTTCCACTTGTCCGCTGCGGCAATTGATTCGTATGTGATATGGTACGACCAGAATTACGTGGAATTACCTGTGCACAATGAACTTCTTAAAGACTTACCATTGAAATCTCGGACTATGTTCTTGACCATATGGTGCCTTGTAAGTATTTGTGGATTTTAAATATTATTAATAATTAACATTTATTTTACACTAGCTGTGCTCGGCGACTTCGCTCGCGCGGAATTTATTACGATTAGATTTTATGAATTTCAATTTTTTGCACGGAACTCTAATATTTTTTCTAAAATAAAGGTAGCCTAAGTTACTCTTCATAACATTAGCTATCTGCCAGTGAAAGTCTCGTCAAAATCGGTCCAGCCGTTTCGGAGATTAGCTGCAACAAACAGATAGACAGACGTACAAAAATTTCAAAATCGTGTTTTTGTTATATATGTAACGTATATACTTTCACATGCATTTAGTAAAAAGCTGTTATTTTGACATTACAAACAGACACTTCAATTTTATATATTTGTATAGATGAATTTTATTAATCACATAATTTTTTACTTATTAACATGACAGACATAGTAGAGTAGGCAACAAAATGAAATACGCAAACTACTAAATAATATATAAATACTAAATAATACAAATTTTTGTTTATTATAATATTCAACCACAACGCAGTGTTACAGCATTCCCACGTAGTAAAACTTATATTCTTTGTTTTCTTATTTTATTAGTGTGTAGTAATACATTATTAGTAGTAGCAATACATTATTTTATTCAAATTCAAATTTCTTTATTTACAATAAATAGGGTAAGTGTTTTTACAATTAAAAATAAGTAGCTTAAAAACTTTGAAAAGCTATAATAGCCATCAGATACGGCTTGCAAACTTTTTAAAATTACCAAATATAGGTGGTGGTAGATTCTAAAATGTCAACTTATTAAATGTAACTCATACAATTCAAATTGTCGTAATTTACAATGTCAATGTCATAATTAAAATTAATACATTCAATCATTAATTAAAGGACAGATAAAATAGTGATATACGCAGTGATACTCACAGCAATGACGTCCATCATATTATGTGAACATGCATATTATTATCATTTTGAAATTCCTTAACACTATAATAACATTTTTATTAGCCATTCACGTTACTTTTTGGTCATGAGACTCATACAGCCGTGCTTGAACTGCTTTGGAATTTTATTAAATATTTTTACACAAATGCAATAACAGCCTTTCTAATAAACAGAAGTTTTTGGTTTATGGTGTAAGACAAGTCGTTCACTGCCTCTAGTGCTTCGTGGATATATAATATCACAGGGTGACTTAAATAACTCTGTACGTTGTTTGACAAATTTATATATTTCTAATATTTATTATGTAAGATAAAATTTAAAAAATATAATTAGTAATCGATATTTACAATATCGGTCACGTCTATTTTAATAATTAAGGATTTATATCTAGATTGAAGTCAATATCAACAGCAAAAACCTCACGTTATCAACTTACGTTCAAAGCTCGAGCGCTCGAATATATTATAAAATTAAGTTTATAATAAATCATAAACGCTTAATTGTAACTCAATAATATAAATTTCATCACCAATTCCCATCAGATGGAATTGTAGTTAAACACTTGTAATAAGTTTAAAACAACTCATGTAAATTTTTCGCGGCCTTCGTAAAAGTACAAAAGGTCTATGATGACTAAATTTCATGGACACACTCTATATCTAGTGTACTATACTACGTATTATTTTATAGTAATTATCTTCAAATTCGTACAATAGTTATCCAGCAGTTAACGTAACGGATTATTGACTTTGTATCGTGTAGTGGCGGTGTAAGAATTTCCGCTACCCCATACCGACTGTGGGGTGTCGTAAGAGGCAACAGAGCGAAACTGTTGTAGCGCCATACGACTATATTAATAGTATAGTTGTAGCACGAATGGGTCAGCTCGACCGGGGAACGACCACGCTCTCACAGAATACCAGCGTAATATAGCAACTAAACACTGCTGTGTTTCGTATGGTGAGTGTAGAGAACCGGCAACCCTTTTTACTGGAAAAGAGGCATTCTATCTTAGTCCTCACGGGTGACAACGCATCTGCATTTTGATTCTTTATTGAGGATAGATATGGATATCTATGTGTCACAGCAACCACTTACCATCAGGTGAACTGTGTGCTCGTTTGTCACTCTATCCTATAAAAAAAAACTGAAACAGGTGATGGGATGCAGCATCTTCCTGATAACCACTCAAAATAATAATAAACTGCGGTTGACAGCCCGCCCGCCACGCGTGTCAACTATGGCAAAATTCACCCTGTGAGGCAACCTATGGGGTAGACCATTATTTTTCAACAGTGTTCAGCAGTGAATTTTATAAGCTGTAATGGATGATCCATTTTTGTCCTTAAAGTGATGACTCTTTTATTTACTAACTACAGCTTATATTTAAAATTTTGTTTAAATTTAATCATTTATTTCTTGAGATTGCTAGAACTTTCATCTTTTTTCTCAATGAGAGCTAATGAGCTTCCACTGAGCAGATGTCGCTAGTTGGAATAAATTAATATGGCTTATCTATTAACTTAGTCTTAAAACTTTGTTAATGTCGAAATCTGAAAAGGTCTGCGTGGTTTGTGTGGAATATGGATGTACAAATAAATTGTATTTCTATTTATCGATACAATTAACATGACACATGAATCGTAGAACATCGTAAGTCAAAATACACTTTTTGCTATTTTATAACAACTTAACGTATTTTTATATTTTTTATATAGTTTATAATAAAAAAATTATTTTCTGCGATATTATTGTAAGTGCATGTTTTTTTTTTCCACTAAAATAAAAGGAATCGTTTCCGAAATAAAAGTGTATTTTTAGTAACGTTTTAAAAGTTTTGCAGCATTTTCCCGTTAATACAAAGATTTCGTGTGAAATAATGCTGTAATTTTAATTAAATAATTTTGTACGTGGTAGAGCCAAGCTGCAGCTATATTAGTAGTATAGTTATAGCACGAATGGGTCGGCTCGACTGGAGAAGGACTACGCTCTCACAGAATACCAGCGTAAAATAGCAGCTTAACACTGCTGTGTTTCGTATGGTGAGTGTAGAGAACCGGAGACCCTATTTACTGGAAATGAGGCATTCCATCTTAGTCCTTACGGGTGACAACGTATCTGCATTTTGATTCGTAATACAGGATAGATGTAGATGTCTATGAGCCACAGCAACCACTTACCATCAGGTGGACTGTGTGCTCGTTTGTCACCCTTATCCTATAAAAAAACTGTATGGAGTGTTACGATATTCTTTAAGCGAAGAAAAATCGCTTTTGGCAACCGTATCAAGACATACGTTGTTCTTCCATTTAAAAATGAAAAATAGCTTATTTAAATTTGACGCTTATGTTTTATTCGTTAAACGCCTTGAGTAGTCGGCGTTTTGACATTTTCCTAACTCTATTCTGTAAGTCTATTGTGTACGATTTCTTTACTCATGTGCTATTGTTTCGTAAGTTTTTTTTCTCAAAACACGAAAAAAGAGCTTAATTTTTGGTATTTCAGGTAAAATAATTTAATGATGTAAAGTATTTTAATCTTATTTTAAACAGTGATCGTAAAAAATCAAATATGTATTTTTAATAGAAATACGAATTTAACTATTTAGTTACATAATTAACGTTTGATAGCAAAAATATGTATCAATAAGTACATAATAAATTCAAAATAAGTGCCAATTCTAGCCACTATTTTAATGTAACTAAAATTCCTGTGGAAGACTTTAGTCCGGCACACTAAAATAATATTATTGTTTTCACTTTAGATATTTAATTAATTAATTTTTTTGTGTTATTGTGACATTAAACCTTTTTATCGTTTAAATTCAAAATCCTTGATATCTATTATATTCTGAAATTAGTCAGGTTTTAATCTTTAAGTCAGGTTTATTCAAATTGATTCGCATAGGTCACTCAATAAGTTTTGAGATGCTCGAAATTTAAAAATGGAACGCCCCGTGTTAATGTTTCTAAAAAGCAAATTTATTTTAAAATAGAACTCCATAAGCCAATTGCTCAATATTAAAAAAAAAAACAAAGTTCTATTAATTTTCCTGCAACGCTTCCCGCGCTTTTCATTTAAAACGATGGATCTTAACCGTGAACATTTGCGCGCTATGATATATTATGATTTTAAATTTGGTTTAACCGAACAATTAAGTTTACAACGGTTACAATCAGCATTAGGGGACTCAGCTCAATCACGCGCAAAAATTTTTAGATGGTTTGATGAATTCAAAAGGGGTAAAATTAATCTTAAAGATGACCAAAGAACCGGGGCCCCGAAAACAGCAGTAACGACAGAAAATGTATGGACTACTGAAATGTTGGTGCGAGAAGACCCACGAATCACATATACGGACATCGAAAAGATTGTAGGCATTAGTTTGGGAAGCGTTCATACCATCCTACATCAACATCTTGGTGTGAGGAAGCTTTGTTGTCGATGGATTTTTTGTTTGCTCTCCGAAAGCAAAAAACAGACTCGTGTGGATTGGTGCCATGAAATGCGTCTACGTTTTGAAAACGGGCATCTAGGTGTGTTTCAGAAATCTTTACTGGTGACGAGATATGGATCTATCAATATGATCCGGAAAATAAAAGGCAATCATCGGTATGGGTCTACTCAGAAGGACAGTTACCGACAAAACTGCAAAGACCTCGCAACGCCGAAAACAAATGGTGGCTAGCTTTTTTCGCGGAGCGGAAATTTATCTACGTTAATGCTGGAAAAATGTAGGTCAGTCAACTCTGAATGGTATACGACAGTTGCATTACCAAAGCTTTTCAAGCTGTGCGAGAGAGAAGACCAAAGACCGGACTACGGGAAATCATGCTGCATCACGATAACGCCTCTTCACATACCTCCCTTAGAACAAAAGCATTTGTTGAGGAATCTGGTGTGTGTTGGCTAGCTCCTTGTGATTCCGTTTTGTTCCCAAGAGTCAAAGAAAAAATAATAGGCAAGTTTTTTTCAAGCGCCGAAGAAGCCGTGGCGGCCTACGAAGAAGCGATTTCCGACCTGTCAGATCAAGACTGGCAAAAGTGTTTTCAGAGTTGGTTTAGGCTAATGGAAGTTTATATAGAGCAAGATGGAGAATATTTTGAAAAGATGTAGAATAAATATTAATAGAATCTAGAATACTTTTTGTATATCTCAAAACTTATTGAGTGACCTACGTACAAAGAAAATGAAATAAAATTAAAATGAACTCCTGAAATTAATATGACTTATGACCCAGTTGAAAAAAGTGTCATTAGAGGATCAGATTCTGCACTGCATTCACAAAAGCGTTACTAGTAATAATAATTAAATACAAACAACATAACGCGCTTTGCGAACTATAACATGACACCAGAGCGATATTGTGAGTTATTCCTCCATTCTAGAACTTTGAACAAGTTTTTGACAAAGCTTATTGCGCGATACTCTTTACCTCCAGAGGTGAAAAGTGGTCTCTGGAAAACTGATTGGCTACTCGTGTGATTTGGAAATCCGTGCCTTTTGTCAACCAATGGGCGGTAATCATCAACAAAAATTGCTAGTATTATTATTAACATACTTTATAGTTTTATTTTTAGTCTGTAATTGAATGTGCATTTACAATATTACTCCTTTGAAGATTTATCAAATCTGCTGTTCGTAACTCGATAGTAAATTAAAAATAAAGGAAGAAAATAATAAAGCCTGTACTACAGAACATAAAAAATACTACTATGAAAATATCAAACATTATAAAAAAGTCATAAAAAATGCCTAAATTACAAGGTGTAATGAGCGCAAAATCATGTTTCGCTCTCCTGTAAACCTCACTTTTTGAGTTACGATATTATTCGATTCGTGTGTCGAGTTATATATTTACTAGCAAACAAGGTCGACCGATACTTAGCTATACTTGTGATTGTCGCGACAGTAATTATGAATATGTGTCGCTGGTCGCGACAGTATTTATGACACTCTCAATGATGCACATAGAGTCATATATCGAAGGATTAAGGCTTTAACTAGCCTGAATGACCTTGAAGAAACGGCGATCGCAGAGATTTTAGCCGACGTCAACACCGTCTAGCAACTACATTCTGTATTACTTATAAAAGTGCAAAGATTAATAGACTGCAGAGATGACAATTATATAAGTGACATACTGCCTGTTATGCTTGCGCATCACTGAGAATTAAGTCGCGGTTACGAATCTTTAATTATATTGTGATGTAGCTTTGTCCGGTAGGCGTCACGAGCTATCAAGTGTTCAAGTTTCAAGTACGTAAGAGTTTTTTATTATATATGTTAAATCGTATTTATTTGTATCGTATTAGTAGATCTGGGTCAAAGCGTTCGCTGTAATTTTTTCCGGGTTTGATCCCCGACAGCACGAATGAAATTTGTAATTGCAATTTTCGTCAACACGCATTGGGGAATCACGGCGGGCATTCCCTTGCCCTAAAACCCTCTCAGAAATAAAAAAAGAGCCCTGTGTCCAGTAGAGGGCCTTGTATAGCCTATTAATTTACTTTGTAGCAATATTTATATTCATTTCAGATATAGAAGGGTACCTTATGCTGACAAAAATATCATGTGGAGGCGACGAAAACGTAAAACATCTTTGTACCTAGATAAAACGTTCGAAAGATTGTCAGTCATGTCATACGCCACATTTTCTATAGAGCGTAGAACATTACAGATAGGTCAAAATAAAAAATAATCCAAAATATTATGGGAACTATTTATTAATAATATATACATTTATAGGTATTTATAATAAAAATAATGAACAAGCTGCAAGGTTCAACTAATAATGTTTTTTGTAAACACAATTGTAACATTCCTGTTTTAATTTTTACCAAAGGTTTATTGATGAAACGTAGTCAAGATCACTTCATATAAAATATATTTAATTAAAATGGACACATAACCTATTTGGCCTTCTACTTACAACTCGGCGGAAATTTGAAAAGAAGATTTTGTCTTTTCACACAAGTATTGTTTCCAACTGGCGTGGTTTCGAAAAGCGTGATTAAATGTCAGCGGTATATAATCAATTAAATACTGAACTTTTTTGAAATTTATTTTTTGTTTATTTTTATTATAACTTCTTAAAAACTGACGCCATCTCACTATTTTATTATTTGTGTTTTTTTGTAACTCATAAGGATAAGTTAGACTAAGTTAGATTAACTTGATAAGTTTATAATTTTTTTAAATTTATCACAAAATTTCCACAATAAATTATTACCTTTTCTACAGTGATTCTCTCCTCTTAGTTTCGGCGTGACTGTAGGATGTTATAGTGAGTCACCGTCAGTTACTAAGCGGCCATAAGAGGAGAGAACCTCTTAGTTTCGGCGTGACTGTAGGATGTTATAGTGAGTCACCGTCAGTTATTAAGCGGCCATAAATCATTATATGTATGTATAGACATACATATATACATTTTTTGATTTTAATATTTATATTTTTTTGAATTTTGATTGGTTTTTTGAAACCTTGTAAAATTATTTTTTTCCATACCAATTGATGGGCCTGAGTATAATGCCAGTTATGCTCTTTGACTGAAGTTATTTTTTATTTTATGCTCAATTTCAGACAAAACAATATTAATTGCGCATTTCTAAAACAAAATTTTCCCTCTTCTCCTTCTAATAATAGCTGCTGCACCTAACACGGCGGAATAGTTATTATTATATATAAGACCATTTGCGGAAACAGTTTCTGTTAACAGTTATGAGTGTAACATTTTATCAGCTGCTTTGTTTATAGTGCTTTGAGCAACACTTTGCCGGTTTCTGTACAGAAAATGATGCTGGCTTTGCAAATATGAATGGCTGCTACCATTGAATATAGTACCCGCTATGTTACACTTATTTACATAGAAACTTTAATTATCATTTGCATAAAATTCTAAATAGCACTTTTTACACAAGAAAGTAAACAGATTTTTTTCATCATTTAGATCAGTCCATCTTGTTTTTCACTAATTAAGTAAAAAGTAAAACAAACCAATAGGTCCGTGATTTAAAATTTCTTGCAACTTTTTATAGAAAAGCATGACCTTATCATAATATAAAAGTCAATCATTTAGCCATGTGATAAAACTTTTAAGTGTGCCAGTCAAACATAAATGATGATATTCGTGTCATTATACTGGAAATAGTCTTTTAAATATTTTGTAGTACAATTGATAATCTTCAGTATGATTGACCGTGTATATGACTTTTATAAGTCTATGTTATTTTTGACGAAAATTATTATTGCAGATAAAAGCCCTTTCACATTTATTTTAGTCGCAAATTAAATTAATCAAAATGAAAATAATAACTTTGGCTCTTTATAACTGATCTTTAAATGTAAAACACTGACTTGAAATTATATAATTATTAGCATTTTTTTAATTCATTGAACTTTTTTAAGACTTTGTTGAAACTCTACAAGTGAAAAAAAAAACAAATATATATATATATTATAGTTCTTGATGAAAATAATGTATGCGCGTTACATCGCATCCCATCAAGAATTTCTAATGTAATTCTTGGTGTAA
Source organism: Parnassius mnemosyne (assembly GCA_963668995.1). Classification (NCBI taxonomy): domain Eukaryota; kingdom Metazoa; phylum Arthropoda; class Insecta; order Lepidoptera; family Papilionidae; genus Parnassius; species Parnassius mnemosyne. The sequence goes on from CAVLGL010000148.1 coordinate 45,165,266, forward strand.
AGCTAAGATTTGATAATAACTGTAAACAACAGAATAACAAAATAATGAAAACATTTACATTTACATACACAACATTTACAAAAATACTTGCTTTATAACCTAATAAATATTATTTGACCGTAATAAAATAAAACAAGGTAGTCTTCGGCATGAAAGTAAAAATAAATATTTTATATTATTTTTGCAATATCTAACAACCGGATCAGTGCGCGATTCTCATCCATCTAAAGATGCTAAATTTCAGCAAACACTGTCAAATTCAATAGGAGTGACATAAAAACAGTTCTTGATATAGAAAGGTAAATAAATTATTTAACCTATAAAGTAAAATCACTTTATTATAAATCAAAATAGCCCAATAGCTTTATTAACATGAGACATTATTGTACAAGTGCTTACAATAGTTAACATTATTTTACTAAAATCTCGGAAAGTTTCTTTTAATAGAATAAGGGTGACAAACGAGCACACAGTCCACCTGATGGTACACTTACCATTTAGATGAGTATGGGCCATAGCAACCACTTTGCTATGGCCCATACACATCTACATCTATTCTCGATTACGTATCAAAATGTAGATGCGTTGTCACCCGTGAGGACTAAGATGTAATGCCTCGTTTCCAGTAAAAAGGTTCTCCGGTTCTCTACACTCACCATATGAAACACAACAGGGTTAAACTGCTATTTTACATGTTATTCCGTGAGAGCGTGGCCCTCCCTCGGTCAAGCCGACCCATTTGTGCTACAACTATACCTACTACTAATATAGCTGCAGCATGGCTCTACCACGTAAGAAAAAATTGACGTTGAAAATTTAAGTATTTTTAGAAGCAAATTTGCAATTATTTTCTATTGAGTTAATTTTTATGGAATCGTGTTTTGCAAACCGCCACCTGAAATATGTACAATTTTTTTCGATAATGACGTGAAATTACAAAACGATCCCCATGCATATCAATGTGGCTCTATTCAGCCTCTTAATATGAACATACCTGGGGATTCAGAGATTTTAAAATTTTTCATGCGAAGATAATGAAAGATATAATATTATATTATTGCTGTCCCGTGTGAGGCAACCTTTATACTTATTTACATATTCTCATCATATTTTTATGGTTGTTTAGAAAAATTATATCTAAATGCAAACTTTCACAGGGTAAATTCTTTTTTACTATTTTTACCCAGCAAGTAGTAAAGCAACTACAATCCCATCGATAAGTGATTATGTAGTCTAAGATGGTGAATTGCACTGACTTAACAAAAACCTATTCACTCTTGCCTAATAGTACTAGGTAAGTATTATTTGCGACCTATTTGTGTGTGTGTGTGCGTGCGTGCGTGCGTGCGCGCGCGCGCGCGCGTGTGTGTGTGTGTGTGTGTGTGTGTGTATGTGTGTGTGAAGAAAAGCGTATGAGAATACGTGAAGAGGAATAAAGGTTGAGTACTAATTCGCTTACATGTACGAGGTTGCCACTCGAGGACCTTTCTTCCTATTTTTTATCTGTTTTCCAAGTTATAAACCATCCCATTGCCATTTCACTGTCATATTCCGTTGGGCTATGTCAGTTACTCTGGTTCTAATGCAAATATCTTCATTTCTAACTTTATCACGTAGAGAAACCCCTCTCCAAATTAAAATTTTTACATTTTTTAGATGATAGTTTGTCTAACATAAAAAAAACCATAAACCCAAGAATGTCTTTATATAGTTATTAATACTTAGGTAAGCACCATTCTTTTATTTATTTAAATTGTTTGATTTAATTTGATAACAGTGTACCTAAATGTAAGTATCTGTATCTTTATTTCCCTCCCCAATAATATTTTATAAAGTCATACTCTTAAAAACAGCGTTTTATTGTAATACATAATTATAAAATTCAGTATCAACTAATTAATAAAAATATGCAACAATAAAATTACATAGGTATTAAAAACTATCGAAATCTAAGTAACGGGACCATGTTCGTCGTTCCACATCTAAATTATATAAAAATGCATTTTTCAATTTGACTAATCAACGTCGCTGCGAAAATTTCTTCTTCTTTGGGCACTTTAAAAATTCATTTATTTAGAAAATAATATTTACAGTTACCAGTGTACAGATATTAACTAAATTAAGTATTTCTGGTCATAAAAATATTTATAATTGAGTATAAACTTTTAAAAAACTAATATATATTTGAACGAAGTCGCTCCAACATCGACGTGCGGTCCACCCTCGACGATGTCCCAAAACGGACTGTGACAGAGCTTACATGGCGACGGAGCATGCGCGCTCGCGTAAATATATTCAATTTCAGGGAAAAATGATATATTCTCTTATAAAACGGAGAATAAAAATAAAACTCTCAATTAAAAAAATTAATATTTTTAAGACCTTTTTTTTAGTGTAAGAACTATTTAAAAAGCTTGTGCCGTTTTGGAGAAATATTGCAAAATATGACAAAGATAGGTACTCTTTGGGGATTTTTTTTCTAATAAGGGGTTGACAAAAATACAATTATGTTAAATTAAAAACATTTTCCAAATTCTCTTCTGTTAGCCTGTATTTTTTCTTTGTGGATTAAATGAACAGTTATTGAGATTTTTTTACTTAAATATCCACGATTTAGGCATTTCAACGACTGTTAAGGCCTTAAGGCGAGGATTTCCAACAGTTAAAAGGCTTTTAGCGCCCCGTTCTCCACTGCATGCACATTTGTCCAGCACGGAGTAAGCATACGACATTTAGTTGATAAAATGTTACTTTATTTGAAACCATTTTTCTTATTAGTTTTCAATTGCGCAGGGCAAACTTTGGTGCAAGAAGTATAAGGCGAGAAACCTGAGATTTTTTTTTATAGGATCAGGGTGACAAACGATCACACAGTCCACCTGATGGTAAGTGGTTACTGTGATCCATAGACATCTACATCTATCCTAAATAAAGACCCAAGATGCAGATGCGTTGTCACCCGTGAGGACTAAGATGGAATGCCTCTTTGCCAGTAAAAAGGGTCTCCGGTTCTCTACACTCACCATACGAAACACAGCAGCGTTAAGCTACTATTTTACGCTGGTTTTCTGTGAGAGCGTGGTCCTTCCCCGGTCGAGCCGACCCATTCCTGCTACAACTATACTACTAATATAGCTACAGCATTGCTCTACCACGTAAAAAATCTAAAAAAATGTAGCCAATTAAGAACATGCCTTTTATATTATCGAAAAATATTTTATGGTTATCGTTTAAAATAACTAGAACTCTGACGTCAAAGACGTTTTCCTGGCGAATTAATCATACATTTTGGAGAAAAATACTACTGAAAATGCCAATATACACTTTAAAATGCGTGTGATTTCTTACCAAATATAAAACATATTTCTTTTTTCTTTTCTGTTCCCGCAAGCTCAGCTTTCACTGAAAGAGTTTTTGTTCGGTGATGAAAGTGAACTGATCGTCCATTTTAATAAAAAATAATTATTTATCTATTTAAATCTAAACTTAGATTGTAAAACTACTTTTAAAACTTTTAAAGATCACCAATAATTGTTAACGTGTACTAAAATTACAAAAAATATGTATTTAAAGCAATAAAAACTTAAATTTAAAAATACTTTTCTTTCCTGCAAATAATTTATTTTTATTCTTACTGTTTATATATGACTGTATTGACTTAAAGATTAAATACGTTTTTTTCCTCAAAAATAAAAAAAAACACTAGACTGACCTTTATTTCCTAAATAACAATTCCTTTTAATATTTGTTTTTGCATTAATTTATTGGAAGTTGTAAATATGTAAATGGCCACGCCGTGTCCACTTTTTGTCGAAATATTACTTCAAACTTGCTGTGCTCCATCATATCTTCATAAGATTCAACAATATAATCTTAAAAAATCCCGAAAATACAGGGAAAAGACTGATAGAAAATTATCTACTACTTATTTACTATAAGTAGTTATAACTAGCCCCCTGACTTACTCCAGACATGTTGGTGGACTGAGTTCACATGTCTTCGAAATATTTTTAGCCGCTTTTAGTCGAGTACGTGATCTTCCATTACGACCTATAAAAGTCCACTGCTGTAGATAGGCCTCCCCCAAAGATACGTCACTCAAACAAAACGCGTAGGTAGGTACTGTGAAATTAACCCTGAGCCCTGAGTCAACACAGCTCATCATGAAATTTAGATATATTCTGTCATAATAGTCTCAGCTTTAAACTACAGTCTGTTTTAACACTTTCACTGGTATCATAAATTGTCTTACTATTTTTTTAATTAATAAATAAATTTAAAAAAAAAATAGTAAGACAAAAGCAATGATATATTTAGTGCAGGGGACAGTGTGAGGGTTAATAAAGAGGTTCAGTGAAAAATATACGAACTAAAATGTTTTAAAACTTTATATTTTTATCCGCGACGGAACGAAGAAAGTGTATGCGTTTAAGGTGAGAAGTTGTTTGTTTGTTTATTTGTGTGTGCAAACGAATGTTCCCATTTGTCTCCAAAACGGTTTAACGGAGTTAGATGCAGTTTTCTGTAGAGAGTTTGTGACTCATTGTCTCATTGGTTCTTAGATAGTTTTATGGTTTTAGTTCACCAGGGGCGCTGCAATAAGTATATTTGTGCAAACGAATGTTCCTATTTACCTCTAAAATGGTTTAACGGGTTTAGATGCAGTTTTCTGTAGAGGGTTTGTGACTCATTGTCTCATTGGTTCTTAGATAGTTTTATGGTTTTAGTTCACCAGGGGCGCTGCAATAAGTATATTTGTGCAAACGAATGTTCCTATTTACCTCTAAAATGGTTTAACGGGTTTAGATGCAGTTTTCTGTAGAGGGTTTGTGACTCATTGTCTCATTGGTTCTTAGATAGTTTTATGGTTTTAGTTCACCAGGGGCGCTGCAATAAGTATATTTGTGCAAACGAATGTTCCTATTTACCTCTAAAACGGTTTGACGGATTTAGATGCAGTTTTCTGTAAAGGATTTGTGACTTATCGGCGATGGCACTTAGATAGCTGTTATGTTGTTAAATTGCCAGGAGGCGCTGCAATAAACATATTTTTGCAAATCAATGTTCCCATTTATCTCCAAAACGGTATGACTGATTTAGATACATTTCAACAGGGATTTAGTTAGGGTAGATATTTTTCAACAGTGGTAGAGCCACGCGGTAGGTTTTGCTGTCGCACGGATGGGCCGGCTCGAACCGGGGTGGTACCACGACCTCACAGAAAACCAACGTGAAGAAGAGGTTTACCTCTGCGTTTCGCTTGGTGGCCGGAGGCCCTTTTTACTGGATATGAGGCATTCCATCTTAGTCCTCACGGGTGACAACGCATCTACATTTTGATTTGTAACAGAGGATAGATGTAGATGTCTATGGGCCGCAGCAACCACTTACCATCAGGTGGACTGTGTGCTCGTTTGTCACCCTTATCCTATAAAAAAAAAGATACGGTTTTCTACAAAGGGTTTGTAATTCATCGGCGATGGTTTTTAGATAGGTGTTGTGGTGTTAGCTTACCAGGAGGCGCCCCAATAAGCACATTAGTGCAAACTAATGTCCCATTAATCTCCAAAACGGTGTAACAGATTTAGATTCAGTTTTCTGTAGAGTTTGTAACTCATCGGCGATGTTTCTTGGATAGTTTTTATGGTGTTAGTTCACCGGGGGCGCTGCAATAAGCATATTTGTGCAAACGAATGTTCCTATTTTTAACAAACCAAAACGGTTTAACGGATTCAGATTCAGTTTTCTGTAAAGGATTTGTGACTCATCGGCGATGGTTCTTAGATAGTTTTTATGGTGTTAGCTCAACAGGGGGCGCAACAATAAGCATATTTGTGCAAAAGAATGTTCCCATTTATTTCTAAAACGGTTTAACGGACCTAGATGCAGTTTTCTGTAAAGATTTTGTAATTCATCGGCGATGGTTTTTAGATAGTTGTTAAGGTGTTAACTCACCAGGAAGTGCTGCAATAAACTTTTTTTACTCATTTTGGCGAATTTTACTCCGAAACGGCTTGACCGATTTAGATGCGGTTATTGATATCACATAGCATATTTGGGTTCTTAGAGTAATCACTAAGTTAATTCGATAATAACAGATCTAGATCAAAAACAGCTTTGTGGCCTTTCTTTGGTTTCTTCAATTTGAGACCCGCGCAACGTGCTTCTCGATCGCTCTAACACTTGCAACGCTATGCTATTACGTGGATTTTTGAAGAGTTTTCTTTCATTCAGATCGGTTACTACTACACCATTTAAAGATTGTACTCTATTAAAAGTCACATAAACTTGCCCTTCGGCAAATTTTTTGGGTCTAATATAATATGTAAAATGTAAGACCGCCTTATCGACTGTAGTGCTTTCCAATTTATGCACTGTAACGGATCAACCTAATATGAGTGGAATAATTACCCTTTCTATTTAGCCAGCACATTGGTTGCCTTAAAATGATACACTCATTGGAGTTATACATACCCAACCATATCATAACCTATCATGGTAACTTTTTTGGGCAGCTCTCCATCTTCCGACTGGTCTCTTCTTAACCCTTTCCACTGAAAACCCCGAACTACTCCTATGCTTCTATTGACTAATCCTTCGCTGACCTTGATGTTCATTCTTAACATCACTTGTGTACCGATACCCAACTTGTATACCTCTTGTGTTATTTTGGGTCCACTGGAATAGCAGCAGGTGGAGGTTTCTGTCCATAGTTGTTGGGTTCCCTGGACTCATCTCTTGCATTAATCACGTACAATTTCGTTATTAGTTTGGTTAACATAATTAACATTGTCTGATTGAATGCGTTAACGAGTTGCAAGTTGGGATATATACGAATAGCTTCCCCATCGACAATGTTTTTCGCTATAGGAACACGATTCCTCAACAAAAGTAGATGAATAATATAATTACAAACCCAAGTAAATCCGTCGGGTCTGCCATTGCCATTTTCCCATTTCAATATAGAAAAGCTGAGAGATGTAGCAATTTATATGAATTAAAGATTACTTTTTTTTGTTCATTTCAGCGCACGAATTTTTAACAGTGGTAAAGCCACGCGGCAGCTTTTGCTGTCGCACGGATGGGCCGGCTCGAACCGGGGTGGTACCACGACCTCACAGAAAACCAGCGTGAAATAGAGGTTTACCTCTGCGTTTCGCTTGGTGAGTGCAGGTGGCCGGAGGCCCTATTTTTTATAGGAGAGGGGGCAAACGAACATGCGACTCACCTGATGGTAAGTGACTACCGCCGCTCACCAAGCCGCAACACCAGGGGAATTGCAGATGCGTTGCCGGGCTTTTAAAAAGGAGTAGGCTCTTTTCTTGATGGTCCCTAAGTCGTGTCGGTCCGGAAAATTCGCTGGTGGTAAACTATTCCACAAGGAAGTTGTGCGAGGAAGAAAACATCTTCTAAATCGCACAGTGGTGGACCGCCAATCATCCAGATGGTGTGGATGGTATCGGGAGTTCCGCCGCGATGTGCGTTCGTGAAATTTGGCGGCTGGGATTAATCCGAACAATTCCTCAGAGCACTCCCCATGGTAAATGCGAAAGAAAATGCTAAGAGATGCAACATCTCTTCGCAGTGCCAATGAGTCGAGCCGATTGGAAAGGACTAGGTCGTCGACGATTCGAGCCGCTCTGCGCTGGATGCGGTCAAGTGGAAGGAGCTGGCACTGGGGAGCCCCAGCCCAGAGATGGGAACAACCCACCACCTCCCATGGCCCCACCGACCCTCAGGTCATACGGGCCGAATCTCGGGAGATGCGCGCGGTACTTGCACGTGGCTCTTTCCCGCGCGCACTTTCTTGACTCCCTACAAATATTTAATCTGTTCCTTGTCCCTGTATTTACGTCATTCTCCCCCTTCTGGGGCTGACGGCACACTGACGCCTACGTCGTCAGTCCTGTCTGCCAACATTCTGTCATTACTTCTCCTGCGATCATGCCATCTGTGCGCAAACTCGCGCAACAGCCTGTAGTTCACCTCACCGCTGACGAGATCCGAGTAATAGACCGGTCCCTGAACCGACCGAACTAGTCCATCCATCATTTTCGTTCTTAGGTCGTCATACAGAGGACATTCCCATAGAACATGGTGAACGTCCTCCTCTATCGCACCACACTCACACATACTTGTTTCACACAGTCGCATTTCACTCAGTCTCTTCCGAAAGCATCCATGTCCGGTGAGAATCTAAAAGGTTTGATAGTCCGGTGAGACCCAGGTATACCTGAGTCTCAACGCCACCTCCGGGAAAAATCGATTGAGCTCGCGTCCTTTTGAGTCATTCATCCATCGATCCTGCCATACACCGATCACCTCAGTCCAAATTTCGCGTTTCCGCCTGCTCAACTCCTCTTTGGGCACGTTCATACGTGCCATACCCATCCTACCAGCACGGATGACCTCCAGGTCAGCAGGAAGAACACCAGCCAGCACGGGCAAGGCCGCCGTGCTAGTGGATCGGTACGCCTTGGTCAACAATATAAGGGCGGTTCGCTGCGATCTGAGTAGTGCACTGCGAACTGCGTACATGTTCGCACGCTCGTACCAGCACTCTGCCGCGTACGTAAGCGTGGATACATACACTCCTCTATAGATTATTTTTAGGCTCGGGTATCGGACACCCCATGATGATGTCGATACGCGAGTCATTTTACCGAATCCCTTGGTCGCTCTTTCAGAAATATCGGACGCGTGTTGCACAAACGATAGTCCTGAATCCAAAACCACGCCTAGTTCCTTAGCATTGGTCACATTCTTGATGGATTCTCCACCAAGTGGATAATCCATCAAGTCCATCCAATAATGGATTCCATTATTTTGCAGAACAAGGAGGTGATCGCGATAGGCCTATAGTTGGACGGGTCTGAGCGGTCGCCTTTTTTAGGGATCGGGTGGACAAAAGCTGTCGGGACTACGCCTTGGGAGTAGGAGTAACGGAAAAGACGCGCTAGGACCGGTGCCAACACAATTGGGGGGATACCGTCAGGCCCACTCGACTTCTGGATGTCCAGGGAGATGAGTGCTCTGCGAACCGAACGCTGTGAGAACCGCACATCCGGCATGGAGCACTCACCGCGGGATGGTCGGCGGTGTGTTCCCCCCGTCATCAGTCGAGTTGGACGCAAAAAGGGAGCCTAAAAGGTCGGCTTTCTCTTTTGCGTCGTGGGCCAGTGAATCGTCCTCCCTGTGCAGAGATGTCAGTGATGGCTTACAGAAATTCCCTTGGACAGCTTTGGCGAGAGACCAGAATGCACGGGTTCCCGAAGGAAGGCGAACTAGTTTCTCGCCAATTCTGCCTATGTGCTCTGACTTTGCCTTGGCAATAACTCTTTTGAAGGACCTGGAGGCAAAGTTATACTTCTTTTTAAGTGTGCTGGTGTTTACATCCCGAGTCGCCGAAGCCGCAGCCCAGGCTTGATAACACTCCTGCTTACTGCGTAATGCAGTCTTACAGGAGCGTCCAAACCAAGGCTGAGATCTGTCTCCGATGGGTACCACAGATGATGGAATAAATAGTTCCATTCCCTGTAGCACCACATCAGTGACAGAGTCAGCAACAGCGCTGGGATCATCCGGTGAGAAGCAAACCCGCCCTCATGGGTAGGAAGCAAAGAAAGACCGCATTCCGTCCCAATCCGGCGACCTGTAATGCCAAACACGGCGGCAACCTGCAGAACGCAACCGCGAGGGGAGCGTGAGTGGCACCACACTCCGGATCAGACAATGGTCCGAAGAGCCGAGAGGGGCATCGACGGAAACCTGATATCCGTCCGGATGAGAGGTCAGCAGAAGGTCCAACAGGGAAGGTGAATGATCCTCAACTACTGGAATCCGCGTAGGCGATGTAACCAGTTGTGTCAGACCATATGCCAAGGCAAAGTCATAAACAGATCTCCCCGCATGATCGGTTAAACGTGAACTGAGCCATTCGGCGTGGTGGGCGTTAAAATCGCCAAGGATCACGAACTCTGCGGATGGGACCTATTGTAGCAAGGAATCTGTAGCCATTTAGACGTGGTCGATGAGTCGGTCTGTTTCGGCATTACCGCTATGGGACCTATAAAGGCACACGTAGACGCGCGGATGGTCGTCACTGTCTACGCGTAGCCAAAGGATGGACAGGTCCGAACCTTCAAGACTGCCGAGGCGTTAAGAACAGATGTCCTCTCTGACATACACGCAAACTCCAGCCCGAGGCACAAAGGAGTGCTCCAATTTGTATCCCGGGTAGGAGAGATACAAAGTATCAGCCGGAGAGGACACCTGCGTCTCGGTCAGAAAGAGCAAGGCCAGCTTTGCCGTCTCAAGATGGTAGTGGACGGCGTTTAGGTTCGAGTGAAGTCCCCTGATGTTGCAGAAATTCACGGATAGCGTGGCAGGGGTCGCCTTGGTTTTGTTGCTCAGTTTGCCCCGAGCAGTTATTGTGTTGAGCGGAATTTTGCCCCCCCCCCCCCCCCCCCAGAATACACGGGGCAGCCTGAGCACCCACGCTCAGAAGTGGAATAGCATGGTCGTGGATGCTCAGCGAGGGATTCTCCAGGGGTACTGGTACCCTCCCGGGGTAGTTTATGACGTAATTCCGATACCATGTTATTGGGGGGGGGGGGGGGGGGAATTGGGCCTCCGGTCACCTGCACTCACCAGACGAAACGCGGAAGCAGAGCTTCCACTTCACGCCGGCCCATACGTGCAACAGCAAAAGCTGCTACGTGGCTCTACCTAAAAACTCTGGCTAAACCTTTTTACTGGAAATGAGGCATTCCATCTTAGTCCTCACGGGTGACAACGCATCTACATTTTGATTTGTAATAGAGGATAGATGTAGATGTCCATGGGCCGCAGCAACCACTTACCATCAGGTGGACGGTGTGCTCGTTTGTCACCCTTATCGTATAAAAAAAACGGAATAGCAGCCCCAACGGAATAAGTTGGGTTTGTAATTATATTACTTAATAGGTAGGTGAATACCTACGTGTAGTACATATCTACCTATATTTGATGCTATTGATGTGTTTATCGCTATGTGTGTTGTACATTTTGTGTTTGTACATTTTGTGTACAAAGGTAGGAAGTACTAAGGAAAGTCATAGTTAGTTGTATATTATGACAGATCTCGCGAGAAATCAACCCTTTTTAAAACGCTTTTATTTTTTTCTTTCGTGTTAACTTCCTCTTAGTCGAGGGTTTTAAAAAATTTTATTTAATCATTTTTCAAATACAACTTTTATATCCGTCGTGGGTTTTTTCAAAATTTTTAATTTTGATTTTTTATTGTTCGCATATTTTCTACTGTACATCTTTGTAAAGACAGTGACCCTAAATCCAACTATCAATAAAACACGTTTTCTATCGACTTCATAAAGGAGGAGTTACTCAATTCGATTGTATAATTTTTTTGGAACGAAGTTCCAAATTACCATTAGGTACCTGTTTAGGCAGGAAAAATTTACAATAAAAACGTAGTTTTTAACGCGCGCGTTTGGCCTCGATATCAAGGGCACCTTCCCTCTCCCCCGCTCCCCCCCCGGCCGCCGGACGCGTCGGCGTGGCACTTCTCGTGAACATAGTAGGATTTTCTTGCGAGCTATACGGACGTATGTTTTCGCGCCTAACTTTGCTAAAGGAACAATCCGCGTAAATTGTTGCAATAACGGTATCGTTATTAGAACGTACTAACTCGGTTAAATTCGCGTGCAACTATCACAGTGATTTACCTCTGAAGGACTACGAGTAGCTGTCGTCAAGTCCTCTAACCTTCGTAACGCGCGTTCATGTAAGGCCTATCTTTGCGTCTTCGTGTGCCTCTCCACTAAAGCCGTTCACTTGGAACTGGTGAGCGCCCTCAGCACGGAAGCCTTCTTGGCCACGCTTGGCCGTTTCGTGTCGCGGCGCGGCTTGCCTGACTTGATCCGGTCGGACTGCGGGACGAATTATAAGGGCACGGATAGGTATCTCAAGGAGGTCGTCGAATTTCTGTCCAGCCACCGGGCTTATTTAGGAAATGCGATGTCGAAAAGGGGCATCCAGTGGAAATTCGACCCTCCGGCGTGTCCCCACTGGGGCGGTATTTTCGAGGCGGTGGTTAAGGTTGCCAAAACGCATCTCCGTCGCGTTATTGGTGAAGCCATTTTGACATTTGAGGAGCTCGCCACTGTATTCTGTAAAATTGAGGCGGTACTCAACTCTCGGCCCCTCTGTCCCCTCTCCTCTGACCCGAATGATTTGGAGGTTCTAACCCCGGGACACTTCCTGATTGGCCAGCCTCTTAACGCTCTGCCCGAGTATCCCTTCAGGGAAACGAGTGCTTCACGGCTTAGCAGGTTTGCCCTGCTGCAACAGATGACTCAACGCTTTTGGCACCGATGGTCTCTGGAGTACCTACATCTTTTGCAGCAGCGCGTTAAGTGGTCTGACAAGACGGAGCCTCCTTGGGTGGGAGACCTCGTCTTGATTAAAGAACCAAACGCGCTACCTTTGTATTGGCGCCGTGGGCGCATTGTTAAACTGTCGTATGGAACGGATGGGGTGCCTAGAGTGGCCGAGGTTTTGGTCGGAGATTCGGTCTTGCAACGGGCCGTCGCGACCTTGTCCCGTTTGCCAATCTACTCGCGGACTTAATGCCTTATGTCCGGGGCGGGGGGTTGTTTAGGCAGGAAAAATTTACAATAAAAACGTAGTTTTTAACGCGCGCGTTTGGCCTCGATATCAAGGGCACCTTCCCTCTCCCCCGCTCCCCCCCCCCCCCCGGCCGCCGGACGCGTCGGCGTGGCACTTCTCGTGAACATAGTAGGATTTTCTTGCGAGCTATACGGACGTATGGTTTCGCGCCTAACTTTGCTAAAGGAACAATCCGCGTAAATCGTTGCAATAACGGTATCGTTATTAGAACGTACTAACTCGGTTAAATTCGCGTGCAACTATCACAGTGATTTACCTCTGAAGGACTACGAGTAGCTGTCCCATTTCGTGACAACCCATTACGAGTGCCTCCAGAAGGGGAAAGTTCCGGGGATACCAGCGCGTGCCTTCTCCCGGACGTCGTTGCGTCATCCAGATCGGTTCCCGTCAACATACCAGCACATACAATTACACATACACTCACAACACTGTCATCAGCCGGGCCGGTCGAGGAGAATCGCCTGCGCTCCTGGGGCAGGTAAGTGCATTTATCCTAGTGACCTTTCCCCTCGTGTGTTCATTAGAAACATTTGACCCTCGGCGTAGGAACGCCCGACCAGCATCTGCCCGTAGCTCCTTCGTCTATGGGCCGCGAAGGATCCAACTCCTGTTGAGGCAGGGCAGCTGTTGGCCGTATCATTTGGTAGCAGAGCGTGGTTCTGGGATCGATTCCCGGTCGATCCACCGACCATAGTATTTGATAAAAATTAAATAATTTGGTGGCAGGAGCGTTGGGTTGATTTTGTGGCTACAATCACGCCCGTCCGTAATACGTAAAATACCTTTTTATTATATACGTAATAATAAAATTCCTTTCTTTGTTAGCTTGCTTTGTTGTTAGCGGGTAAATTTGAAAGGCCGCGCCCGGTTCGCGCGCAAGCGGGAGATTGCGTCATGTAGGTAGATGGTTATTTTTACGTAATCGGTTAATTGTCGTTGTCGGATGGTAGTGTGTTACTTATCGAAGGGTTGATTTCCGAGCAAGGCATTTTTGTTGATGTGTATCTTCGTTATGTATCTTTCGTATTGTAAATTGTATTTGAACTAAAGAGTGGTAATTTGTATTTACGTAATTTAAATTAACTTGATTTGATCGTACTAATATTTGTTATTGTTAATTTGATTTACCTTTTCCTTTGTACTAACTTGTGTTTGATTTAATAATAGCGGTTCTTATTTGTGTACATTCTATTCAACTCGATTTGATAGGAACTGCATTAGTTAGCTGTTAATTTTTTTGTATTTTTTATTTGTTATTGTTGTAATTGTGCTCGAGCCGCGTCGTAATTTGGATTTAGTAGTGATGTCCTCGCCCAAGATGCTAATCCGTTGCCTGCGGACTGAGCTGCGCTGGGCTACCAGCGCACACGCGTTGATAGGCCGACCGGACAGGGTCTACAATCTGAGGAAGAGGCTTGAGCAGGTCGATGCTCGAAGGGCGGCCGTGGAGGAGGCTTACTCTGAGCTCGAGGACTTGGAGGTGGAAAAGGGAGTCCTGGAATCTTGCCGCGCGGACTACGAGCAGTTCCTCGCGCTAACGGACGACCTGATCGAGGCGGGGGCCAAGGATGCGGAGAGGGAGCGCGAAGCTCGGCTGAGTAGCCTTCTCGAGTCCCCGCGGAAGCCGTCTGCTCAGCCAGAGCTGCTAGGACGACTTCCGACGCTGGACCTGCCAAGGTTCTCCGGGGTCCTCTCGGAGTGGATGACCTTCGTCGGCCTGTTTGACAGCCTGGTGGACGCCCGGAGGGACCTGACCCCCTGCCAAAAAATGGGGTACCTCCTGGCTTCACTAGATGGGGAGGCCCTGAGCGTCGTCGGCCACCTTAAGTTGTCGGACGACGCCTACCAAAACGCCAGGGACCTCCTCGCTGGAAGGTACGCCAACGTCCGGCGGATTGCGGACGATCATGTTCGGAGGCTGCTGAACCTCCCGCTGCTGAAGGACCGGACTAGACTACGTGAAGACATAGTGAATCCAGTCGTCGTAGCGTGCAACTCGTTGCGGCGGCTGGATTTACCTGTGGACGAGTGGTCTTTTCTGCTCCTTCATATAGTGCTGTCCCGCCTGCCCCTCGACCTTCGGCTCCATTTTGAGGAGAGGTTCGGAGGGGATGGCGCCTCTTATATGCCCCCCTTTAGGGACCTGCTGCGGTTCCTGGAAGAGCAGTGCAGGCTGCTGGAGAACGCAGCAGGCGCCGTCGAGGGCCCCCCGGCCGCCTCCCGAGCGGTGCCCAGGGAAAGGCGGAGTCAGCCGGCCAAGGCGGCGCCCACCCCCCTGAGGCCGAGTGGAGCCCCCGCGGGAGGGCGTCCCCCCGTACCCTCCTATAGTGGCCTAGCGGCCCGGGAGGCGCCTCCCTGCTCCTATTGTCGAGCATCCGACCACCGGCCGGCGTCGTGCCCGAAGTTGTTGCGCAAGCCGGCTAAGGCGAGGCGAACCATCGCCAGGGAGCGCCGCTGGTGCTTCTCGTGCCTGGAGAGGCATTTACAACGAGACTGCCCGCACCAGCGGCCCTGCACGCACTGCCAGGGCAACCACAACGTCCTCTTGTGCCTGGGTGCGCGCGGCTCGTCCTCGCAGGGCCCTGCCAGCCCCCCGACTCCCACGGGCGGGGGCGCCCAGCCACGCCCACTGTCGGGCGACGCTCGGCGCTCACCGGCGGACCACAGCGCCCCTCCTTCTGAGGGGAGTCCCTCCCCCGATCGGTCTGGGAGTCGTTCCCCCAGGGGCGGGGGGGTCTTCACCCCCCCTCCTCGAGTTGATAGTGGATTCGCGGCCACTCAGCGGTCAGCTAGACCTTTCTCACCCCCGTTGGCTGAGTGGCCGCGACTGGAACGCCGCCCGCCCCCCTTTGGCCGGTGCCGGTACTACCGGGTTCCGGAGACTGCGTATCGGCCCCGGGCCTTGGAGCCGAGGATCCCCGAGTTTCCCTCGGTCGGCCCGTTCGGGGAATTCCAGTCGGGGGTCATCGAGACGCCGTCGGAGTGCCGCGCTCGGGGCCCCCGGTTCGGGTGCCGGCCTAACAGAGGCAGCTCCAGATAGGAGGCTGCCGCCCTAGCTCCCGCCATGGCCGCCTCCACTGAGCCTATAAGTCGTCAGCAGTCCACCTGTCAAACTGTTCTATTGCCGACAGCCTCAGTGAAGGTTTACAACCCGAGCGGCGACCACTTAACGGTTCGAGCTCTATTGGACTCGGGTTCCCAGCGTAGTGTGGCCTCTACTCGGTTGGTGGGAAGACTGGGGCTCCCCTGGAGCTCTAAATCACGTCCGATGGTAGGTATCGGAGGTGCCGAGCCTCCTGCTCCTAGGGGACAAGCGGAGTTGGTGTTCAGCCCTGACAGCGAACACCTTCGTATTTTAGTCAAGGTAAATGTCCTCGACGACATTGTAGGGTTCCTCCCTAACGTTCGCATAAATGACAGCGCTGTGCGCTGTGCGTCGGCTTTGAGACCGGCAGACCCTCGGTGGGCCCAACCTGGGCCGATAGATTTGTTACTGGGGGCCGACACGCTGGGTGCCCTCTTGTTAGGTGAGATACGAGCTATGCAGCCCGATGGCCTGTCAGCCATTTCCACGATATTTGGGCACAGCTTTTTTGGACCGGTTATGTGGTCTCCTCCCCCTCCGACGGCCGACCCGCTCTCCGTCGTGGGCGTGTCCTTATCGGACGCCGTCCAGCGATTCTGGGACATTGAGGAACCACCCCATGCAGCTCGAGTCGACCCTCTGGACCGTGAGTGTGAGTTGTTCTACCAGAACAATACCGGCCGGCGGTTTGACGGTCGTTTCGTCACTCGCTTACCCTTTCTGGACTCCCGCCCCTCTTTGGGTCAATCCCGTGCTCTGGCCGAGAAGAGGTTGCTTTCCATGGAGCGCCGCATGCGGCGTGACCCAGCCTTTCGCGACAAATATGTCGAGTTCATGCGCGAGTATCAGGAGCTGGGTCACATGTCACCGTCCAACTTCGAATGGCGTTCACATGAGCACTACTTCCTCCCTCACCATGCGGTCTTGAGGACCCCTGAGAGTAAGATTCGGGTAGTCTTTGACGGTTCCGCCCCCACATCAAACGGTGTGTCCCTGAATCAGTGTCTTCACTCGGGTCCTAAACTGATCAAGGACATATCCGACATCCTGACCCAATTCCGTCGACACCAAGTGGTTTTTGTCGCGGACATTCGGATGATGTTTCGCCAATCGGTGGTACATCGTGATGACCGCCGATATCAGCTGATATTGTGGCGCGAGAAGCCCAGCGATCCCATACAGGTATTTGAGTTGAACACCACCACATATGGACTCCGGTCCAGCCCGTATATCGCCATGCGAACCCTCCTTGAACTCGCTGAGAGAGAGCGCCTGAGATACGCTCGGGGAGCTTCTATCTTGGAGACTTCGGTCTACATGGACGACATTTGTACGGGCGCTTCCACCGTCGAGGAGGCTCTGGTCTTGCGAGACGAATTAATTGCCATCCTGAAGTCTGGAGGCTATGAGTTGCGCAAGTGGTTGTCGAACTCCCCACACATTTGGAGGGACCTCCCAGGAGAGGATCAACAAGACCCTCATCTGTTCGAGCACCCTGAGAATCCTAATTTGTTGACTGTGCTGGGCATTCAATATCAGCCTGTTCAGGACACCTTCACGTATAGAGTAAAACTTGACCCACCTCCCAAAGCATGGACCAAGCGCTCCGTGCTGTCTACAGTAGCTCGCACCTTCGACCCGAATGGATGGATCACCCCGGTCATCTTTTTGGCTAAGTGCTTTCTTCAAAAGCTCTGGATGTCCGGGTTGGGTTGGGACGAGCCTATTAGCGGGGTCCTCTTGCGAGAGTGGATCTCCATGCTCTCCTCCCTTCCGGACATCAACCGGGTTTCCATGCCAAGGTGCTTCCTACCTCCAGGGAAATGCAGGGCTACCCTACATGGGTTTTGCGACGCCTCTGAGAAGGGCTATGCTGCTGTCGTATATTTGCGGACTGTGAGTTCCTCTGGGCATACTGCAGTTCATCTCGTACTCGCCAAAAGCAAGGTTGCCCCCATTAGATCCCGTTTAACTATCCCTAAATTGGAACTGTCCGGAGCCGCTCTTCTCACGCGGCTCCTCAACCACGTTCACTCGTCCTTGAAGCCTGTAATCGACATTACGGACGTCTACGCATGGTCGGACAGTGAGATAGTACTTTGTTGGCTCCGAGCCGCACCTCACAATCTTGAGGTCTTTGTGGCGAACCGCGTGTCTCAAATCCAGAGTTCTGAGACTTCTCTCCACTGGAGACATGTCCCCGGGGAGTTGAATCCCGCCGACTGCGCTTCCCGCGGCTGTGAGGCCCCCGCGCTGGTTGCCCACTCATTGTGGTGGGGTCCCGGTTGGTTATCTGATCCTCAATCCTTCTGGCCCCAGGGTAATTACTCCGAACCTACTGAGTTGCCGGCCTACGGGCCCGAGTAGGAGTGGGCAAGGATAAGCCCACTCGGGATCTCTCCCTTCTGGAACGGTACAGCTCTCTCGATAAGCTCTTAGGAGTGATTGCTTGGCTGCGCCGCTTTGTCCACAATTCGAGAGATCCGTCCAACCGACTCTCTGATTGCGTTTTGTCCCCTAGCGAGCGTCGGGAAGCCCTAATGCATTGGATCCGTATGGTCCAGACGGAGCATTTTGAGCCCGTTATCGAAAACTTGAAGCGTGGCTCCGTTATCAAGGGCGCTCTGGCCCGCCTGAACCTCTTTCTGGACGACGCTGGGATGCTGCGCGTGGGCGGACGTTTGAAAAACTCTCAACTGCCGTGCGGGGCTCGACACCCGTTGCTGCTCCCTAAGGACGGCGCCCTTGTCCGGTTGCTGGTAACCCACCACCATGTTAGGAATGCCCACGCTGGGTGTAACGCCCTGTCGGCTATTTTGCAGCGGGAGTTTTGGATTTTGTCTGGCCGGCGCACCATTCGGAGCGTCATCTTTAAGTGCATCCCCTGTTATAAACTGAAGGCCCCCATATCGCAGCCTCTGATGGGTGACTTGCCGCCCGACCGCGTCAGGGCCATCCGACCATTCGCTGGGGTCGGAACAGACTTCGCTGGCCCCTTCCTCGTCAAGTCCTCTAACCTTCGTAACGCGCGTTCATGTAAGGCCTATCTTTGCGTCTTCGTGTGCCTCTCCACTAAAGCCGTTCACTTGGAACTGGTGAGCGCCCTCAGCACGGAAGCCTTCTTGGCCACGCTTGGCCGTTTCGTGTCGCGGCGCGGCTTGCCTGACTTGATCCGGTCGGACTGCGGGACGAATTATAAGGGCACGGATAGGTATCTCAAGGAGGTCGTCGAATTTCTGTCCAGCCACCGGGCTTATTTAGGAAATGCGATGTCGAAAAGGGGCATCCAGTGGAAATTCGACCCTCCGGCGTGTCCCCACTGGGGCGGTATTTTCGAGGCGGTGGTTAAGGTTGCCAAAACGCATCTCCGTCGCGTTATTGGTGAAGCCATTTTGACATTTGAGGAGCTCGCCACTGTATTCTGTAAAATTGAGGCGGTACTCAACTCTCGGCCCCTCTGTCCCCTCTCCTCTGACCCGAATGATTTGGAGGTTCTAACCCCGGGACACTTCCTGATTGGCCAGCCTCTTAACGCTCTGCCCGAGTATCCCTTCAGGGAAACGAGTGCTTCACGGCTTAGCAGGTTTGCCCTGCTGCAACAGATGACTCAACGCTTTTGGCACCGATGGTCTCTGGAGTACCTACATCTTTTGCAGCAGCGCGTTAAGTGGTCTGACAAGACGGAGCCTCCTTGGGTGGGAGACCTCATCTTGATTAAAGAACCAAACGCGCTACCTTTGTATTGGCGCCGTGGGCGCATTGTTCAACTGTCGTATGGAACGGATGGGGTGCCTAGAGTGGCCGAGGTTTTGGTCGGAGATTCGGTCTTGCAACGGGCCGTCGCGACCTTGTCCCGTTTGCCAATCTACTCGCGGACTTAATGCCTTATGTCCGGGGCGGGGGGTTGTTTAGGCAGGAAAAATTTACAATAAAAACGTAGTTTTTAACGCGCGCGTTTGGCCTCGATATCAAGGGCACCTTCCCTCTCCCCCGCTCCCCCCCCCCCCGGCCGCCGGACGCGTCGGCGTGGCACTTCTCGTGAACATAGTAGGATTTTCTTGCGAGCTATACGGACGTATGGTTTCGCGCCTAACTTTGCTAAAGGAACAATCCGCGTAAATCGTTGCAATAACGGTATCGTTATTAGAACGTACTAACTCGGTTAAATTCGCGTGCAACTATCACAGTGATTTACCTCTGAAGGACTACGAGTAGCTGTCCCATTTCGTGACAACCCATTACGAGTGCCTCCAGAAGGGGAAAGTTCCGGGGATACCAGCGCGTGCCTTCTCCCGGACGTCGTTGCGTCATCCAGATCGGTTCCCGTCAACATACCAGCACATACAATTACACATACACTCACAACACTGTCATCAGCCGGGCCGGTCGAGGAGAATCGCCTGCGCTCCTGGGGCAGGTAAGTGCATTTATCCTAGTGACCTTTCCCCTCGTGTGTTCATTAGAAACATTTGACCCTCGGCGTAGGAACGCCCGACCAGCATCTGCCCGTAGCTCCTTCGTCTATGGGCCGCGAAGGATCCAACTCCTGTTGAGGCAGGGCAGCTGTTGGCCGTATCAGTACCAATTTGACGGATGGGGGCTAGGCGAGAAAAAGTGTAAGATTTTTTCGTCACGAGCAAACTTTTTATTTTATTTATTTTAAATGATTCATTTTAATAGATACTAGTAATTCATTTATTTGTATTTGTTATTCAATAATATAATACGTTTATCAACAATAATATACTACGAAAAGAACTTCGTTCCAACCGAGTGTTCCACGACACTCTAGCAACTTTTTTGTGGGTGAACCGATTTCAATGTTTTTTTTTTATTTTATTTGAAACCTTTTACTTTTTGAGTTATTCGCACGACCTTTGGCATCTGCACTACACATAGACGAATAAGTCTTTGCCACATCAACCAATTTTTATAACTCTTTTCAGTACTTTGGAAAATCCTACTTGGATTTTACTTTTTCTTAAATTTGATTATAATTCTTTTTAAAGTAAGATCTAAGTTATGCACTACCTACAGTTCAAGTAACCCTAAAACCATTATCAACTTCTGGCCACACACACACACACACATTTTTCTCCTTTTCACTTTATTATGGTATCAGCTGGCGTCGATTGAAATGCAGTCACTTAAATCCATATGTTTTTTTGATAATGGAAGATTCGTGCCCGATAGTGGGACATAAAATAGGCCGTAATTTTACTTTTTTATTTACTTCAATCCACTTTTCTATTTCGATTATTGTTATTTTTGCTGTAGACTGTACTTTTCTTTTCAAAACATTCAAAATTAGAACGTCTCACTGCCTTCGCCAACTTGTATGCATTTTTAAGCCATTTAAAATAAATTCTTTGGAAAAAGACAAAGTTGGATAAAATAAAATAAACTTGTTATTATGACTTTATTTGTCATTGTTTTCATCATCATCTTGAAAGACCTCCCCTTAGATTGCCTCACAAAAGGGATATTTGCCATAGTTGCCGCGCTTGGCAGTCGGGTTGGCAACCGCAGTTTATTTCTAGTTGTTATTAAGAAGACGCTGCTGCCCGTCTCCTGGTTGGTTTGCTCTCTTACGACACTTACGGGACGATATGGGGTCGTGGGTATTCTTACATCACCACTACACGGATGTGTCATTATTTTAACAAAAGTTGTTAGTTAACAACAGTTATTATTTATACGTGGTAGAGCCATGCTGCAGCGATATTATGGCTGTAGCACGAATAGGTTGGCGTGACCGGAAAAGGACCACGCCTTCACAGAATACCAGCGTAAAATAGTAGCCATTGTTGCTGTGTTTCGTATGGTAAGTGTAGAGAACCGGAGATCTTTTTTACTGGAAACGAGGCATACTATCATAGCCCTAGCCGGTAATGCATCTGCATTTTGATTTCTAAACAAGGATACGTGACGTATTTTTTGGTTTTTTTTTTAATTATAGAATAAAAGTTACTCCCACACTAGGACCTTCTCCTGTATCTTAGAGACAGTTTAAATGAATAAATAGTATAAGGACAAACATTCGGACCCGAATCAATTATTTGTAGGCCATACAAATACATGCAGAATTCTAACAGCCGGCCTTTAGCGCCGCAAGTCAGCGGCGCCATGACGTTATACGTACAATTCTCACTGCCGGAAGATGTGATAGCAGCCTTCACACATTCGGTAGAAGAGGTGACTGAGACGGACTGAGTGTTTCGAAAATTGATTCAAACTCATGAAAATTTGAATAGATACTAGTTGAGAGTAGAGCGCAACTCAATGCTAAGCGACAGAGATGGAGATGAGAGATGGGTGCTTTTCCACTAGAGATGTGCTATGCGACGTTGCTATGGATGCGTTTGATATCCACCAATCATATTAATTGGTTCATATAGTTTAGAACTGGTGGAAACAGGTTCAACTAAGCTATGTGGGGCAGGGGGTGCTAAGAATCTCTGGTGGAGGTTCGGTTGCCACCTACGATGACTCGACCTGGCAACTTATAACGCACGCACCCTGACGACTGAAGAGAAGATCCTGGAGCTGGAAGAAGTGATAGAGAAGTTGCGCTGGAATGTCAAAGGATTATCCGAAGTCCGGAGAGAGGGGGAGGACACAAATCCGGCAATTTGTTCTATCACCGGGAGGGCGACCATCTGTCCCAAGGAGGTGTCGGATTTATCGTCGACAAGTCTCTCGTTAACGACGTTGTAAAGATTGGGAGTGTGTCGACGAGTGTTGTGTACCTTATACTCAGAATCACCAAACGGTATTCGCTGAAGGTCATACAGGTTTACGCAGCAACCTCGGCGCACCCCGATCAGGAGGTGGAGGAAATGTATGATGATATCTCTAGAGCCATGCATTCCGCCAAAACCCACAATACGGTGTTAATGGGAGATTTCAACGCAAAACTAGGCACAAGAGAGAACGGTGAGCTGAAAGTAGGGAATTTCGGAATAGGGCAACGGAACCCAAGGGGCCAGTAGCTGGCCGACTTCACGGAGAAAGAGGGACTCTTTATGATGAACTCTTTCTTCCAGAAGCGGCCCCACAGGAAGTGGACCTGGTCGAGCCCCGACGGCTCCACAAAAAATGAGATTGACTTCATTATGACGACTAGACGACAACTGCTCAGTGATGTCTCAGTGATCGCGAAGGTGAAAACCGGCAGGGATCACCGAATGGTGAGAGGCACACTGAACCTAAACGTTAAGTTGGAGAGGTCACGTCTAATGAAGTCAACGCTCCGTCCCCCTCGTGCTCTAATCCAAAGTCCCGAAAACTTTCAGCTCGAGTTACAAAAACCGTTTTCAGTGCCTAGAAGATTGCAATGCAGTGGACGATATGAATGACAAGCTCGTGGAAACTGTCCATGCGGTCGGAGCTAAGTTTTGCAAGACCCGCCGCAGAAGAACACAAAAACTCTCCGATCACACTCTTAATCTCATGGCTGTTAGACGGGATATGAAGCTACAGTCTTCAGTAGATTTGACAGCATACAGGCAACTGAACAGACAGATCTCCAAATGCATGTGGCAGGAATTACGAAACTTTAATACTGCTCGTATTAAAGAAGCGATCGAGCGGAACCAGGGCTCCAAAGTCTTTGCTAGAGATCTGTCTGCCAGAAAGAGCCTACTGTCGAAGCTGAAGACCGAGTGTGGCAGCATCGTTTCCGGGACCCCTGAGATTTTGAGTGAGATTGAGAGGTTCTATGGGCAGCTGTACACTTCATCGTTGCAGCCACACGTAAGTGTGAGTAACGATCTAAGAGCGAGTCTTATCCGACACTATTCCGATGATATCCCGGACGTCAGTCTGAGCGAGATTAGAATGGCTCTCCAGCACCTTAAAAACGGCATGGCCCCAGGCGACGATGGAATTACAGCGGAGCTTCTGAAAGCGGGTAGAAAACTGGTACTTGAAGTACTTCAGAAGCTCTTTAATTCCGTCCTCCATGGTGGCACTACACCGGAGGCATGGAGCAGAAGTGCGGTGATCTTATTCTTCAAGAAAGGTGACAACGCTCTCTTGAAGAACTACAGACCGATTTCCCTTCGGAGCCGCGTCTACGTGCTGTTTTCGAGAGTCATTACGAATCGACTCGCGCGCAGACTTGACGACTTCCAGCCTCCCGAACAAGCCGGTTTCCGATAAGGCATTAGCACCATAGACCACATACATACCCTTCGACAAATTTTACAGAAGTCCGAGTAGTACAATTAAACTACACTACATCTGGCGTATGTGGACTATGAGAAAGCCTTTGATTCCGTCGAAATTTGGGCGGTGCTGCAGTCCCTTCCGCGATGCCAGGTTGACTGTAGGTATATCGAAGTGCTGAAGTGCTTGTACAGTAGGGTTACGATGGCTATCCGAGTACAGAACCAGAGTACGAAACCTATCCAATTGCAGAGAGGTGTAAGACAGGGTGACGTGATATCCCCGAAACTCTTCACCGCTGCATTGGAAGATGTTTTCAAGCTTCTGGACTGGAAAGGATACGGTATTAACATCAATGGCGAGTACATCACTCACCTTCGATTTGCCGACGATATAGTCCTAATGGCAGAATCGCTGGAGGAACTAAGCACCATGCTCAATGACCTCAATAGTGTCTCCCAACAGATAGGTCTTAAGATGAACATGGACAAAACAAAGATCATGTTTAATGTCCATGTCACACCTACGCCGGTAGTTGTTGGGAGCACTAAGCTCGAAGTTGTTGACGAGTATGTTTACCTGGGACAAATAGTCCGACTAGGTAAGTCCAACTTCGACCGAGAGGTCAATCGACGGATTCAACTCGGTTGGGCAGCGTTCGGGAAATTACGGCACATCTTCTCGTCAGGTATACCTCAAAACTTGAAAACAAGATTGTACAACTAGTGCGTGTTGCCAGTGATGACCTATGGTAGTGAGGCGTGGTCCTTCACTGCTGGCCGGATGAGGAAGCTCAAGGTCGCTCAGCGAGCTATGGAGAGGGCTATGCTCGGAGTTTCTCTGCGTAATAATATAAATAAAGAAATGAGGATATCCGCAGTAAAACCAGAGTGACCGACATAGCCCAGCGGATTAGTAAGCTGAAGTGGCAATGGGCCGGCCATATAGCTCGAAGAACCGACAACCGTTGGTGAAAAAAGGTTCTCGAGTGGCGGCCTCGTACCGGCGAACGAAGTGTAGGGCGTCCCCCTACTAGATGGAGTGACGACCTGGTAAGATATGCAGGAAGACGATGGATGCAGGTGGCTCAGGACCGTGCTTTGTGGCATTCCTTGGGGGAGGCCTATGTTCAGCAGTATATACTTTAAAACTATTATATATAATATAAATCTACCATACATATAAACAAATATTATAACTAAGTAAAGGTAGAATAATTATATGCAAATGAATAGGCATTATTTTTGTATAAAGCGCAGTCAGTCTGTGCTGGTGTGCGGTGCGTGAGATTAGAGAGACGAGACGCGAACTACTACGTACTAGCCCTCGGCCAGGGCAGTCGGCGACACCGACAGCCCGTTCCACGCCCCGCGTGCCTCTCAAGGCGCTGCACCCATCCAGACACCCACACATAGCCGCAAGCGATTTTACGTGCACACATGCTTAAGTGTCGTTTCTTTTCGCGTAGTGTATATATTCTTTGATTATGGCGACTTAACATATCATTACACCACAAGGTTCATGTTGTTGCCTATAGATCACAGCATGCACTTACACATATTTTATAAAAAAAATTGTCTTTATTAAAGTGACTGATGATGTCTTTTGATTTATTGTTTTTAAGACTAAGGATTTATCCTCGATTCCGTCGATATACAGATGCCTTGTCACCATTGAAGACTAAGATTGTATACGATGATGTTAGAGCATTATATTCAATGTATAACATAAATGCCGTACAGTGGCAGCGTATGAGAATCTATCACTCTATTTCGTCCCGTGGGTGTCGTAAAAGGCAAATACGGGAAATGCCGGAAAAAAACTCAAGGCCTCCGATAGACGGCGGTAACGAATGTGACCATACGTCTCGCTTTGAGCGAGACAGTCCATCCATTTACTTAATCCAGTTCCATTCACATTCAAAAACGAAACCAGATATATTAAAACAAATATTACAATTTAACAATATAAAAAGTAAAATGAAAAAAAATGTATTAAATTTTTATAATATACCACGATTTCATGTCCAAAATTTCAAGTCTCTAGGTCTCGGAGAAATTAGTTTAAAATCAATTACTACCTATTACCTATTCAAAGCCAACAGACATACGCGAAATCGAGTTAATAAAAACGTGGTTAAAGGCATGGTCGTGGAATGCAGCGCGCAAAGCGGCGATGAGGACCGCCACCCGTCACGCACAGCCCGACATGGCGGAAGGTGGAGGACAGAGTGCAGAGTTGGCACGTGGAATGTTAGAGGAGGCATGAGAGATAAGACGAATGAGTTGATCGAAATAATGAAATAAAGAGAATTAGATGTTGTGTGTATGTCGGAGACCAAACGGTAGGGCAGTGGTACTGAAGCGCTCCCTGGCGGGGCGTTAGCTCTATGGTCCGGAGTCCCGGAGAGCGAGAGCGTCTGCCAGGGAGTGGGGGTGCTGCTGTCGTCTCGGTTGGTCGATGTTATGACTGAATATAAGGTTGTGAACTCAAGACTTCGCTGGGTTCGCTTTAAATTGGGACTGACGAAGTTATTCCTTTTAGCTGTTTATGCACTGGTAGCTTCGTCGTCCAGGGCTGAGCTGGAGGAGTTTTGGGAGAATGTAAGAAAAGTTCTAAATTTGGTTAGGGGAAACGAAAGAATTGTTGTATGTGGTGATTTGAATGGATGGGTTGGTACCGCTCGACCAGGGTACGAGTCGGTGCTTGGAAAGTTTGGCGATAAAAGGGTTAATGATGCTGGCAAGCTTATGCTGGCTGTATGCAAGGAAAAGGGTCTTCTTGTGACAAACACTATGTTTAATCACAAGAAAATCCATATGTATACTAGAGAAAGAAAGAATGAGAGAAGTATGATCGATTTGTTCCTGGTGGACGACCGACTGCGAAAACATGTGATGAATACGCTAGTGTTCAGGGGTGCTGACCTGGGAACGGATCACTATCTAGTGATTACTAGATTTAGGGGTCTGTTCGCGGGTTGGCGCTACCGGACGGCAGTAACAGAACCACAGTCGGTCTGTCGCATCTGAATCTGGAAGCTTCAGGAAGCGGATACTAGGGTCAAATATTATGCGAGGGTAGCTGAAAAGCTTGACACCATCGATGGCAGAAAAGAATGTGTGGAAAGAACATGGCAGAACCTTAGGGATGGAATGGTAAGTGCAGCGGAAGAAGTGTGTGGAACGATAAAATGAGGTAGTAGTAAAAGAAGAGATGCATGGTGGAATGATGAAGTGAAAGAAGCTGTAAAGAAGAAGAAGAAAGCATGGTTAGACTACTTGGCCTCTAGTAATGATAAGGATATGAGAGAGAAGATGAAAGAAAGATATAAGCTGCAGAAAGTTCACACGAAAGCATTGATTGAGGAAGTGCGTGAAAGGTGTAGAATGGAAGCTGACGAAAGGTTGTCGCACAACTTTAAGGAGAACTCCAAACTCTTCTGGATAGAGGTTGGAACGACCCGAAGTGGTGCGACGACCTTAAGAATAAACAAAGTGCTTTCGAGAACTAATGACGTCCTCTCAGAAAAATCGGACGTCATGCAGCGATGGAGCGAATTTTATAGAGAAATGTATGCGTGTGATGATCTTAGTGAGGGATCCGGGGATGACGCCGTGACTGGTACGCCAGACCCGGACCTCGATGACACTGAGGTCATCAGGATGAAAGAGTTGCGCGATTCGAAGTTTGAAATGTGGTAAGGCTGCGGGACTAGACAGAGTTACTGCTGAAATGGTCAAGTGTGGTGGGCCTCGCGTCTGGGACAGCTTTCATCTGCTGTGCAATTTGTGCTGGCGGACGGGGGATGTCCCGGATAATTGGCGATCCGCAGTCATTGTGCCTTTATATAAAGGTAAAGGTTCACATTTTGACTGCGGGTGCTATCGGGCGATCAGCTTGACCAGTTTAGCAAGTAAAGTTTATTCGAAGGTTTACACGTAGTTTGAAATTAACGGTGGTAGAGCCCCGCAGCGGTTTTTGCTGTTGCACGTATGGGCTGGCTCGAGCCGGGTTGGTACCACGACCTCACAGAATACCGGCGTGAAGTAGAGGCTCTGCTTCTGCGTTTCATCTGGTGAGTGCAGGTGGCCGGAGGCCCAATTCCCCCCCCCCCCCCCATCAACATGGTAGCGGAATTAGACAATAGACTACCCCAGGAGGGTACCAGTACCCCTGGAGAATCCCTCGCTAAGCATCCACGACCATGTTATTCCAATCCTGAGCGTGGGTGCTCAGGCTGCCCCGCGTATTCTGGGGGGGGCAAAATTCCGCTCAAAAACAAAACTGCTCGGGGCAAACTGAGCAACAATACCAAGGCGACCCCTGCCACGCTATCCGTGAATTTCTGCAACATCAGGGGACTTCACTGTAACCTAAACGCCGTCCACTACCATCTCGAGACGGCGAAGCC
Source organism: Parnassius mnemosyne (assembly GCA_963668995.1). NCBI lineage: Eukaryota > Metazoa > Arthropoda > Insecta > Lepidoptera > Papilionidae > Parnassius > Parnassius mnemosyne. The sequence goes on from CAVLGL010000148.1 coordinate 45,193,621, forward strand.
GGCCTTGCTCTTTCTGACCGAGACGCAGGTTTCCTCTCCGGCTGATATTTCGTATCTCTCCTACCCGGGGTACAAATCGGAGCACTCCTTTGTGCCTCGGGCTGGAGTTTGCGTGTATGTCAGAGGGGACATCTGTTCTCGACGCCTCGGCAGTCTTGAAGGTTCGGACCTGTCCATCCTTTGGCTACGCGTAGACAGCGACGACCATCCGCGCGTCTACGGGTGCCTCTATAGGTCCCGTAGCGGTAATGCCGAAACAGACCGACTCATCGACCACGTCCAAATGGCTACAGATTCCTTGCTACAACAGGTCCCATCCGCAGAGATCGTGATCCTTGGCGATTTTAACGCCCACCATACCGAATGGCTCGGTTCACGTTTAACCGATCATTCGGGGAGATCTGTTTATGACTTTGCCTTGGCATATGGTCTGACACAACTGGTTACTTCGCCTACGCGGATTCCAGATGTGGAGGATCATACACCTTCCCTGTTGGACCTTCTGCTGACCTCTCATCCGGACGGATATCAGGTTTCCGTCGATGGCCCTCTCGGCTCTTCGGACCATTGTCTGATCCGGAGTATGGTGCCACTCACGCTCCCTTCGCGGTTGCGTTCTGCAGGTTGCCGCCGTGTTTGGCATTACAGGTCGGCGGATTGGGACGGAATGCGGTCTTTCTTTGCATCCTACCCATGGGCGCGGGTTTGCTTCTCGCCGGATGATCCCAGCGCTGTTGCTGACTCTGTCACTGATGTGGTGCTACAGGGAATGGAACTATTTATTCCATCATCTGTGGTACCCATCGGAGGCAGATCTCAGCCTTGGTTTGGTCGCTCCTGTAAGACTGCATTGCGCAGTAAACAGGAGTGTTATCAAGCCTGGGCTGCGGCTTCGGTGACTCGGGATGTAAACACCAGCACACTTAAAAAGAAGTATAACTTCGCCTCCAGGTCCTTCAAAAGAGTTATTGCCAAGGCAAAGTCAGAGCACATAGGCAGAATTGGCGAGAAACTAGTTCGCCTTCCTTCGGGAACCCGTGCATTTTGGTCTCTCGCCAAGGCTGTCCAAGGGAATTTCTGTAAGCCATCACTACCATCTCTGCACAGTGAGGACGACTCACTGGTCCAAGTCGCAAAAGACAAAGCCGACTTTTTAGGCTCCCTTTTTGCGTCCAACTCGACTCTTGATGACGGGGGGAAAATACCGCCGACCATCCCGCGGTGTGAGTGCTCCATGCCGGATGTGCTATTCTCACAGCGCTCAGTTCGCAAAGCACTTCTCTCCCTGGACATCCAGAAGTCGAGTGGGCCTGACGGAATCCCCCCCAATTGTGCTGAGGACGTGTGCTCCGGTGTTGGCACCGGTCCTAACGCGTCTTTTCCGGTACTCCTACTCTCAAGGCGTAGTCCCGAATTCATGGAAGACAGCTTTTGTCCACCCGATCCCTAAAAAAGGCGACCGCTCAGACCCGTCCAACTATAGGCCTATCGCGATCACCTCCTTCGTCTCCAAAATAATGGAATCCATTATTAACTGCCATCTCATCCGGTACCTTGAGGATCACCAGCTGATTAGTGACCGCCAATACGGTTTCGTCGGTGTCGATCAGCTGGTGATCTTCTGGTCTACCTGACCCATAGATGGGCGGAGGCAGTTGAGTCCAAGGGGGAGGCGTTGGCCGTTAGTCTGGACATTGCGAAGGCCTTCGATCGGGTTTGGCACAAAGCGCTTCTTTCGAAGCTCCCTTCCTATGGGCTTCCCGTAAAATTGTGCAATTGGATCACCAGCTTTCTTGCAGATCGGAGCATCAAGGTCGTTGTAGACGGTGCATGTTCTGACTACAAGCCTATTAACGCTGGTGTTCCACAAGGCTGTGTGCTATCACCAACGCTGTTTCTTCTGCATATCAATGATATGTTGCTAACTGGTAACATTCATTGCTATGCGGATGACAGCACTGGTGATGCTCTATACACCGGCCGGGCCAATATTTCTCGGGAAAACGTCGCCGAGTACCGGAACAAACTTGTGTCTGAAGTCGAGTCTTTGCTGGACAAAGTCTCGGATTGGGGGCGACTAAATCTAGTCCAGTTTAATCCTCAGAAGACACAAGTTTGCGCGTTTACCGCTAAAAAGAACCCCTTTGTCGTATCTCCTCAGTTTCAAGGCAGTCCCCTTCTTGCCTCAGCCAGTATCGGTATCCTCGAAGTCGACATATCGAGTGACGTGCAGTTTCGTGGTCACTTGGAAGAGAAGGCCAAATTGGCCTCTAAAAAGCTTGGCGTGCTCAGCAGAGCGGGACAGTATTTCATGCCGGCACACCGCCTGCAACTTTACAAGGCGCAGGTTCGGCCTCACATGGAATACTGTTCCCATCTCTGGGCAGGGGCTCCCCAGTGCCAGCTCCTTCCACTTGACCGCATCCAGCGCAGAGCGGCTCGAATCGTCGACGACCGAGTCCTTTCCGATCGGCTCGATTCATTGGCACTTCGAAGAGATGTTACATCTCTTTGCGTATTTTATCGCATCTATCACGGGGAGTGCTCTGAGGAATTGTTCGGATTAATCCCAGCCGCCAAATTTCATGAACGCACATCACGGCAGAACTCCCGATCCATCCACATCATCTGGATGATTGGCGGTCCACCACTGTGCGATTTAGAAGATGTTTTCTTCCTCGCACGACTTCCTTGTGGAATCGATTACCATCAGCGATTTTTCCGGACCGATACGACTTATGGACCTTCAAGAAAAGAGCCTACTCCTTTTTAAAAGGCTGGCAACGCATCTGCAATTCCCCTGGTGTTGCGGTTGTTCATGGGCGGCGGTAGTCACTTACCATCAGGTGAGCCGCATGCTCGTTTGCCCCCTCTCTTATAAAAAAAAAATGCAAGAGAAATCGGAAAGATTTCTATGGGAGGCACAATGCGGATTTAGACCTGGAAGAGGGTGCACGGATCAAATGTTTTCTCTCCGCATGATCACGGAAAAGCTTCTGGCTGCTAACCAGAGGATTTTCTGTGCTTTTGTGGATCTTGAGAAAGCATTTGATAAGGTTGTAAGGAAGAAAATGTGGGAACTGTTGCCGGGGTATGGTGTGGATGGTAGGTTGCTAAGGGCTGTGCAGTCACTTTACTGAGACTGTAAAGCCTGTGTGCGAGTAGAGCATGACCTGTCACCCATGTTTAGCGTCCAAACGGACGTAAAACAGGGTTGTATCATGTCTTCCTGGCTGTTCACACTGTATCTCGACAGCTGTTTACAGAAGCTGAAAGATGTTTGGGTGAGAAATTGGGTGACATTAAAGTAAATTGTCTGCTGTATGCTGATGATGCAGTGCTTATTGCACTATCAGAGGCAGAACTTCAGGCATTAGTCACGTGTGTGAAAGTAGAATGTGAAATTAAAGGTCTCCGTTTGAATGCTAATAAAACTAAGGTTCTGGTATTTGAAAGGGACGAAGAGAGAACTAAGTGTGAAATATGGGTAAATCAGGAATGTCTAGAACAGGTAAATGAAAGTGTATACTTGGGGATTGATGTTAGCCGAGATGGAAGATGTGATTTAGATGTGGACAGGCGTGTCGCTGCTGGGAACAAAGTCAATGGAGCCCTGACTGCGTTAGTCAAAAGGCAAGGCGTAGTGAAAAGTGCACGCCTTGCAATACATAACGCAGTGTTGGTACCGACTTTATTATATGGCAGCGAAACCTGGGTATGCCAGAAGAAGCATAAAAGCAAGTTGAATGTAGTGGAGATGCGATCTCTTCGTAAAATGTGCGGCGTTACCATGGCCGACCGAAAGCGAAACGAAGAGATTCGCAATATGGCAGGTTTGAAAGATGACCTTATCACAAAAATTAATAAGGGCGTGCTTTGATGGTTTGGGCACGTTGAGCGAATGAGTGAAGACCGAATGGTGAAGAAAATATATAGCGCGAAAGTTAATATTAAAAGGTGTCGAGGTAGACCGAGACTAACTTTCGAAGACCATGTGAGCAAATTGCTCGAAGAGGGGAGGGTCAAGAGTACTCGGATACCTGGACGTGCATGTATGAAGAAGATAATGAATCTGACAGAAGCGAAAGCGGTATCTAAGGATCGTGACACTTGGCGCTCTGTTCTCCCTGGCTACCCCGTCAGGGATTGTGCGTGAAGATAAGTAAGTAAGTGGTTAAAGGCAATCCCACCAAACTGTATAAGATTGTTCTTGTTGTCTCTTTCGATCATTAAACATTCCATAATCATTTTATTTAATTATTTATCGTATAGCGACAGTGTAGGAATATCCAGTACCATATCATCCCGTGGGTGCCGTAAAAGACGACAGAGGGAAATAAATGGGCAGCAGCGTCTTCCTAATAACTACAAACTAAAAATAAAAAACTGCAGTTGCCTTTGGTTGGGCAAATTTGTTTGGTTGGGCAAATTTGTTTGGTTGGGCAAATTTGTTTGGTTGGGTAAACATCTCCCTTCTGATGCAATCTATGGGGGAGGCCTATGTTCAGCAGTGGACTTTAATAGTCTGAACGATAATTACTTAAAGGCGTCCCGCTCTAATGGAAAAAAATGAACAGTCACGTTGGGTATAACGATCTCATTTACGCTAGACGAAATACTCAGACTGGTTTTACGAACCCCAATCGACCTATCACGATCGTCACTCAGCCTGCCAAGCCTGGCGATTAAGGCAAATCCTCCCTACAGTAGGATAATTCCATATTCAACAGTTGACTTATACGGGACCGATAAAGAAGTATAAGAATCACTATTTTTAGTTCTTTGTAAACGCACGTATAAGAAAACTCAAGGTCGCTCAGCGAACTATGGAGAGGACTATGCTCGGGGTTTCTCTGGGTGATAAACTTAGAAATGAGGATATCTTCAGTATAACCCGAGTGACCGACTTAGACCAACGGCTTAGTAAGCTGAAGTGGGAACCGATAGACGAAGTGTAAGACGACCACTTGATAGGGTGACGACCTGTTAAGATCAGCAGTAAGTCGACGGATGCAGGAGACTCAGGATCGTGCTTTGTAGTAATCTTTGGGGGAGACTTATTTCCAGCAATGGACTTGTGAAGGACTGTTATGACGATGATGATGAAATATGATCGAAATCTAAATGCGATATCAGATGTAGATTGAAAATTACATTTACTGGCCGCCATGACCGAAATTTGGTGTGGAGAACATTATACCATATAAAATGATAACAATTTTGATTGACTGATTTAATTATATATTCTTGATAGGCTCTTAATATTGTATACTAATTAAGTAAGTGGTTAAAGGCAATCCCACCAAACTGTATAAGATTGTTCTTGTTGTCTCTTTCGATCATTAAACATTCCATAATCATTTTATTTAATTATTTATCGTATAGTGACAGTGTAGGAATATCCAGTACCATATCATCCCGTGGGTGCCGCAAAAGACGACAAAGGGAAATAAATGGGCAGCAGCGTCTTCCTAATAACTACAAACTAAAAATAAAAAACTGCAGTTGCCTTTGGTTGGGCAAACATCTCCCTTCTGATGCAATCTATGGGGAAGGCCTATGTTCAGCAGTGGACTTTAATAGTCTGAACGGTAATTACTTAAAGGCGTCCCGCTCTAAGGGAAAAAAATGAACGGTCACGTTGGGTATAACGATCTCATTTACGCCAGACGAAATACTCAGACTGGTTTTACGAACCGCAATCAACCTATCACGATCGTCACTCAGCCTGCCAAGCCTGGCGATTAAGGCAAATTTCATATTCAACAGTTGACTTATACGGGACCGATAAAGAAGTATAAGAATCACTATTTTTAGTTCTTTGTATTCGCACGTATAAGTAAACTCAAGGTCGCTCAGCGAACTATGGAGAGGACTATGCTCGGGGTTTCTCTGGGTGATAAACTTAGAAATGAGGATATCCTCAGTATAATCAGAGTGACCGACTTAGACCAACGGCTTAGTAAGCTGAAATGGGAACCGATAGACGAAGTGTAAGACGACCACTTGATAGGGTGACGACCTGGTAAGATCAGCAGTAAGTCGACGGATGCAGGAGACTCAGGATCGTGCTTTGTAGTAATCCTTGGGGAAGACTTATGTCCAGCAATGTACTTGTGAAGGACTGTTATGATGATGATGATGAAATATGATTGAAATCTAAATGGGATATCAGATGTAAATTGAAAATTACATTTACTGGCCGCCATGACCGAAATTCGGTGTGGAGAACATTATACCCAATAAAATGATAACAATTTTGATTGACTGATTTAATTATATATTCTTGATAGGCTCTTAATATTGTATACTAATAAAAATATAAAAACAGTTATGCAAAACTAACAGAAATTTATTGTTTCCTTGTTGGTGTCGTAAAAGGCGACAGAGAGAAACTGAAACAGGGTACGAACAGGAGCATCTTCTTGATGACAACTCAAAATGATAAAAAAACTGCCGTTGCCTACCCGACTGCCAAGCGTGGTACTACTAAAGATCTTCCTATGAAGCAATCTATAGGAGAGGCTAATGTTCTGATAGGCTCTGACTTTTGATAGCTTGCAATGTGTATAGTATTATAGAATGTGTATAGATAATGAGTATAATAGGAATATTCACACTTGTTTATCTTCTTTCAGATAATGCAAATTGCATACCACACCATCGCCTTCCTGAACGATATAATCGGATCAAACGATCCATCGCCAAAGAAGAAACCTCTGATACGGTTGATAAAAGACACGCTCTTCAGTCTCGCATTTCCGATTGCAATATACGTGTCCGTCGCATTCTGGAGCATTTATACAGTAGACAAGGATCTAATATTCCCAGATGTCATAGAGAAATTATATCCGACCTGGATGAACCATGTCATGCATACGATGGTTACGATTTTTATGTTCTTGGAGCTTATAATGACATCCAGAAACTATCCATCAAGAGCTGTTGGTATTTCAATAACATTAGCTTTCTCAATGTCGTATATAGCGTGGTACCTGATGATTTATTTTAAAACTGGAGTATGGGTTTATCCCATCTTCGATACATTAAACTGGCCGTCGAGGATTGTATTCATCGTTATTAGTAATATTGTAATCTTAGGTGTCTATGTTTTTAGTGAAAAATTAAATTATTTACTATCGCCTAGTCAACCAAAGCTCAAGAAACGCTGACAGTGCCAAAAAATGCCGAGTTTAGTAAAATTTGTTACTTGAACTATAAAACAGTGGTGATGAAAAAGGAAAACAAAATATTAAGTTAAGATTTGCAATATTCTGAATATTTTATAACTTATTCGGTTGTTTGAGTCAATGGATACTTGTTATAAATTGGAAAGCAAAAACAGCTTGTTTTTTATTTTATTTCTTAAAATGCAGACTTTATTTCCAAAGCAGCGCCTGTAATAATTAAGCTATACATAACACAGCAAAGTTATGTTCTTCTAAAAACATACATGTAATCATTACAAAGTGGTAGTAACATAATGGTCTATAATGTGTGTTTATTTCAAATTTTTCTTCCTTTCTTCTGAATACATTTATTTTAAATAATTTATTCCCATACCACGAAAGGCAAAATATGTGGAAACAAATATTAACTCTGTATCTATCCGTCTGTACCCAAGTTTTTAGCGAAATAAGTGATAAATTAAAAAAGGTCTCCTAATTAAAATTTTTGACCCATTTTCCAATTATATTACAAATGTTATTTATCTTTATTATTGTAATACAATCAACTTGTATTTCTATTATTTAATACATTCTGTATATTTTAGCAGACTTTTAATAAATTTAAAGGTATAATACTTAATTGAATAAAACTATGTTTACGGATTTTTTCGCTTTTAATTTACTTATTTTAATTCCCGACGTTTCCAGTGATTTACATCATACTGAGACGTTTGACGTCTCGATGTCATAGCCCGGTTACCTTCAGTTTTTGATGTTAATTTTTGGTTTGATCTACACAGAATTAGCTTACAGTGTCTTAAAGTCTTGCAGTGGTATGCTAAGGTTTGAATTTAATTTTATTAATTTTAGGATCCCAAGCAGATAGCAGCACACTTTTCATCTTCTCTATTGAAATTAGGATTTTTTTTAATTTCAATAGCCTCGCGTATCATCCTTGGTAGGAATCGGTGTTCTTTTGCGAGAATTTGTGGTCTATCAAATCTGATGTAATGGTAGGGACGATCTTGAACATGTTCACAGACTGCAGACTTCCCAGAGCATCGGCATCTCACGTCCGCTATAATTTCTTTAACGCGGGTTTTTATGGATCTTTTAGTTTGTCCTATATAAGAGAGACCACATGCGCAATCAAGTTTGTAGACTCTTGCATCTTGTAGAGAGATATTACACTTGACGGATGGTAAAAATTGACTAATCTTCTTCGGCGGCTTGAAGTATGTTTTAAAAGAAGCTGGCTTCAAAATGTAGCCGACATTTTCTGTGACTCCCCTGACATAGGGTAGTACAGCAGGCACACGCTCGACCGTGGCTGGCTTTACTCCGTCATTGTGATGTAGGCTCGGGACCCGAAGCTTGTTGTCTTGCAATACTTGCCCAACGTGCTGAAGCTCGGCAGCCAGATCTTTTCTGTCACAGATCTCTCGCACTCTCTGAAACAAAGATTTTCCCTAGCTAACTGTCATGGATGATGGTGAGATTCATCATTTAAATATCGGTTGTATGAGTCTTTTTCCTATATACAGTGTAACTAATACTGTTATCAGGATTTGCGATGACTAAAATATCTAGGAAAGCTAAAGAATTATGTGCCTCTAGCTTCATTGTGAATTGTATTTTAGAGTTTATGGAATGAAGGTCTAAAAATGCAGTTACTTTGTCGAATGTTAAAATTGTGAAGGTATCGTCTAGGTACCGCTTGTAGAATCTATCGAATAGATTTACAGGAGCAGTAAGAAAGGCTTTCTGCTCAAAGTCCTTCATGAATATGTCGGCGACTATGGGAGATAAAGGTGAGCCCATCGCCACACCGTCTACTTGCTTGTAGAACTCCTCCTTCCACAATAGATAGCCAGATGTGAGGCAGTGTTTGAGTACTACTGCATATTCTGCAGGCATGTTGTTTTCTTCTAGCTTCCTGGTTACAATTGAGATGAAGTCTTCAATAGGTAAGCATGTAAATAGTGACTGAACATTAAAACTGACCAAAGTTTCATTGTCAGCGGGATGTAGGTATTTTATCTCACAAAAAATGGTACGAATCCTTTGTTTGTGCTCTGGTGTGTACTCTCAGCGATGACAAAATTTTTGCCAAATGTCGCGCCAACTTATAAGTTGGTGATTCGATCTGACTCACTGTGGGATGTAGTCGAGAGTTTGATTTGTGTATATTCGGTAACCCATACAAGCGCGGTGGTTTCGTACACGGCGGTATTATCGAATATTAATTTTCCGGAGTAATTCTTTATTTTATCTCTAGTTGTTTTAAGCACATTGGTTCAATAAAAGTTGTTATATTTTAAAATTATAATGTGATGTATCCATCTACTTCTACTATTAAACTTTTACTTCGTGTATTAAATTTACAGTACCTAATGTTAAACATTCAAATAACAATGTGCTCTTAAATGGGAAAGAGTTGAATCTTGTAGAAATCATTGTTTTTCTTGGTATTACTATTGACGCGAATCTTCAATGGGGCCCCCATATATCCAAATTAGCAGGCAGAATTAGTTCTGCAGCATATGCTGTAAGAAAGATTAGAAGTCTCACCAATGTTGAGACAGCTAGATAAGTTTATTTTAGTTACTTTCAAAACGTGATGTCTTATGGAATTTTGCTATGGGGTAATGCGATTAACATCAAAGCCATGTCTGTTTTGCAAAAGAGTATTTTGCATTAGTACGGGTGATTTACAACTTAAATTGTTCTCTTCTCTTCTCTTCTTTTTAAAAAACGTTACCCTACACTAGGATTTTCTACTGTACCGTGGAGGCAGGTTACAAATATAAATTAAACAAGGACTAACATTCAGACCCGGAACAATTATTTGTTGGCGATACAAACACTTGTCCCGTGCGGGATTCGAACCTGCGGCTCCCAGCGCTGCAACTCATTGCTAAGCCACTGCGCCACGGAGCCGTTAAAAATTGTAAAGACTCCCTTAGAGAAAAACTTAAATATAGAAACATAAACTTTGGCATTGCAATATATTTATGAAAATGTAATGTATGTACATAGAAACATAAATATCTTTGATAAAGATAAAGATATGTATTCATACTTTAAACACTAGGAAAAAACATAAGCTTGTAATACTCCACAGAATCAGTAATTCATTCATAGGGAAATTCATACGCTTTTACAACATAAGCTCAGAAAATGTACAAAATTTGTCAATATACAAGTTTAAATATTTTAATAAAGAAAAATTGTACAACAAGAGTTATTATAATACCAAAAAGAACATAAATGAAAATAACCCCTAGAAGTGAGGTGATCGCCACCATGCTGGTTCTATTAAAATTCATTTAAAAATTGTACAAACAAAATTATTGCAAAGTGAAATATGTTTTACAAAAGTCCCGCTGGGTTTCTTGTCAATTTTTCCCAGGACAGAGGTATTTTCCGAACCAGTGGTAAATAAAGAAATGACTTTCAATAAGTATTTTTACGAGCCTGGGGTTCGAGACAATTAAAAAACTGCCGATGGAATTACCAAAATTGACACTTTAATTACAGAATACTAATTACAATCTAAAACCACACTTATAAATACACAATTGTACTACTGATCACTTTAGTTCGCAGTTATTTCGCTTCGAAGTATTCTCTTGTATCGCCAATTCAATACTGACTCGGTCGTGGTCTATACCGGCCTTATTCTTTGACGCTACACGTATTGCAGGGTGTAGTGCAACTTGTATAGATAATATTTTTGCAGGTGTTGTACCAATCAACAAAAGAATAATTCAAAAACTTAGTTCAGATCACTGTGGACAACTGGTTTCATTACCTTATATGCACAAAAAACAGGTAATTGAGAAAAGTGTGTTCATTCCTATTAATGCAAAACGCCTGGAGAGATTTAGAAGTATATGGTAAAAAACCTTCCTTCGCTTTCTTATAAGAACAATGCAGACTATTTATATGGAGAATTATTTACCCTTATAAGCAATGAATTTAAAAAAACATTTACTTCTAAAACATTTTCCAGAAACGGTCGCAGGGAATTTAATGAGTGGGCGACAGTAGGAATTCATAAAAGCAGACGAAGGTTATATGACGTTTACAATGAAAGATCATATAATTTTTCCGATGCTTTTAAAGAATATGTCAATAATTATTCTAAAATATTTAAAAGAGTTTGCTCCACAGCCAAATTATATATTAGCAACAAAATTAAGACGGCTAAGAATAAAATTAAAATGACGTGGAGTATAATTAACAACGAAACCGGTAAAGACAAACCTTGTAACTCAAACTATCAATTAAAAATTAACAATGAATTAACTAAATCAAATCAAGAAGTTGCAGTGGTGTTTGAGAAATATTTCACGGATATTCCTAACTTGACAACTGAGTCATTGAATACTTCTCCAACTGTCGCCGAGTCATTACTCAAACAGAATGTTAATACCTGTTTAAAAGAATTTATATTTGAAAAAGTACTATCGCAAGATGTTGTAAAATACTTCAAAACTATTGATGTTAAGAAGACCGCAGATTTGTGATGGATTTCCGTTACAGTTATTGCGTCCATAATAGATTTAATTGCACTTCATCTTGCTATTATCTTTAATACTTGTATCGATTCTGGTGTGTTTCCTGATTTAATGAAGTATAGTAAAGTAATACCTTTATTTAAATCTGGTAGTACATTGGACCCCAACTCTCAGTAAAATTTTTGAAAAAATAATTTTGGATCAATTGTTAATTTTTTTTTAATACTAATAAATTACTTCATAAAAACCAATTTGGTTTTACAAGGGGTCGCTCGACATCTGACGCCGGTGTTGAGCTTATGAAATATATTTTTAATGCCTGGGAGAATTCACAAGATGCCTTAGGTATTTTCTGTGATCTTTCCAAGGCTTTCGATTGTGTTCATTATGAGACATTAGTCAGGAAACTACAACATTACGGTATAAAAAATTTAGCGCTTAGACTTATATAAAGGTTCCTCCGGATCAGTAGTATCAATGAGCGTTCCTCAGGGCTCGATTCTTGGCCCATTCCTGTTTTTAATCTATATTACTGACTTACCTTATCTTGTAGGGGACAATCACGATATTGTATTATTTGCTGACGATACCTCTTTAATTTTCAAACTCAAACGGCAGTTAATTAATTATGACGATGTAAATAATGCTCTATCGAAATTGGTACATTGGTTTAACGCCAACAATATGCTCTTAAGCTGCAATAAGACAAAGTGTATTAAATTTACAATATCTAATGTAAAACATTCGAATACCAATGTGCTGTTAAATGGGGAGGAGTTGAGTCTTGTGGATACCACTGTTTTTCTTGGTATTACTATTGACGCGAAACTTCAATGGGGCCCCCATATATTTAAATTAGCAAGCAGACTTAGTTCTGCAGCATATGCTGTAAGAAAGATTAGAAGTCTCACAGATGTTGAGACAGCTAGATTAGTTTATTTTAGTTACTTTCATAGCGTAATGTCTTATGGAATTTTGCTATGAGGTAATGCGACTGACATTGAAGCTATATTTGTTTTGCAAAAGAGAGCCGTACGGGCGATTTATAACCTAAATTGTAAAGAGTCCCTCAGAGAAAAATTTAAAGAAATAAACATATTAACATTGGCATCGCAATATATTTATGAGAATGTATGTGCATAAAAACATAAATAGCTTTAATAAGAATAAGGATGTGCATACTTTAAACACTAGGAACAAACATAAGCTTGTAATGCCAGTTACTAGACTCCACAGATTCAGTAATTCATGTATGGGGCAATGTATACGCTTTTACAACAAAATCCCAGAACATATTCAAAGTTTGTCAATAAACAAGTTTAAAAGTTTTATTAAAGAAAAACTGTACAAAAAGGGTTATTATAATATTAAGGAATACATGGATGAAAATAACCCCTGGGAATAAGGTGATCGCCACCATGATGGTTCTATGAAAAATCATTTAAAAATTGTATAAACGAAGTTATTGTTAAGTGAAATATGTTTGGGTTTAATGACTGGGGTGTTTTCCGAACCAGTGGTAAATAAAAAAATACTTTTAATAAGTATTATGTAATAATTAATATTGAATAAAAAATTATTCTTTTCTATTCTATTCTTATATAGGGCCTCAGATAGTTTCCAGAACCTTCTACTGTAGAAACATCTAGTATGTTCGAGTACATATCGGTCCCCAAATTCCTAGAAGGATCTTGACTCTCCTCGTTCTGCTACTCGACACTACAGGGCGCTTGAGGTAACTAGTGTTGCCATGTACAAGACATTAATAGTGGCGCGCAACAGTATTATGTAATCTTTTTATCAACAATTTTATTCAATATAGATTATATTGAATAATATATATATTCTATTCTATTCTACTGAAGCATTTTCTTTATCTGCGCGAAGAATTGTGAGCTCTGGTCTGTAGCGTAAGTTGTACAACGCTTAAATCACCTATTTGGGGAAATTTGTAGTATATATATATTTAGCATAAAAAAGGGGTCAACCTCGGAATGAGAGATAATAAGCTAAATTTTAGTATATACCATAGATAAATATATATGTAGGTATATACCTTCATTTTGGCATTTTAAATATTGTCTGAAAAGTCTTTTAAAATGTTGTGTCTGCTTCGTAAGTTATTCAAGGTCAAAGGGAAAAAAACCGTTTTGCGCGATTATCGCGGTTTCTATTTCTCCAATGATGGTGACATCTAATAAAAATCTAATCTAACATCTAATAATAATCTTGTAGAGCATAAAATTTGCGACAAGTTTCACAGACAGACAGACAGACAGACAGAAAGATAGACAAAGATTTTAAAAATTGTGTTTTTGTTATAAGTATCGTATGTACTTTCATATGAATTTAGTAAAAAACTGTTATTTTGACGTTACAAATAGACACTTCACTTCAAATAAATTTATTTGTATAGATATATATTAATAGACAGGAAATTACATTGAATAAGATTTAGATATTATTAAATATCATTTAATTTATCTATATATAATATAAGTTTTGATATTGAAATATAGATATACGACAGTCGATATATTTTTTTAAATAATTTATTTTTTATTTTTTCACGTAAATCATTTAATCTACAACACCATCGTAAACTTAAATCCTAATCCTTGATGGACCCAATCTACTATACAGTCATACCTCGACTTACGCTACCCCGTTTTACGCGAATTCGGAGATACACGGTTTTTCATTTGCCTACTTCGCTCTGTTAGTGTTCGGTTTACGAAAAGTTCGACCGTGTTACGCGTGGAATTACTTTACGTACACAATACACATTAGGTTTACAACAAGCTCGGACGTGTTCCTCGTGGAATTATTGTACGTGTGTAGTGCATAGTCATCCAAAAGATCAAAAAATGAGTCACTTGAACCTAACAAGTAAAAAGTTACTGGCGTGCTATGAGCAAATTTTACGTGAGAAGAAGAAAAACTTAACTCGTCAGGCGACATTGTTAGAATATATGAAGCCTTCGACATCAAAATAACTTCGGTTTATATTGTTTTATTCATAGTAATGCAAATTGTTTTTATTATCTAATATTTTATTAAACATGATTCTTCTAAATTATTGTTTTATTTAGACTCTGGTAGCGATTTTACAAACTTTATACGTATTTATATGCAAAATTGAACCCCGACTTACGCGATTTCGACTTACACGGCTATCGCTTGGTCCCAACTATCGCGTAAGTCCGGGGTATTACTGTACTTTATTTACACTATATTATGTTTTTTTTTCCAGTTTATTTATTTGCTTATTATCTTAAAAAGAAATGTAATTTCGTAAAGTATATCTCTGTGATATTAAAATCACTATAATCTATGAAACTTGGTACTACTTTACTTACTGTGAGTTTTGGCAGGAGCTTAACCATCGACGGATGGTTGCTCCTATTTTATCGTTTAAATAATCGTTTGAAGTGGATTTTTATCAAAGTGATGCGATTATCTATACTAATATAATAAAACGGAAGAGTTTTTTGTTTTTTTGCTTGTTTAAACGCGCTAATCTCTGGAACTACTAGACCGATTTGAATTTTTTTTTTTGTATATTATAGCCAGATTCATGTGGAATAGTATAGGCTATGTAATATTAAGCTATATCACTCAGATAGCCTAAAATATGGATATTTGTTAAGCAAGTCAGATGAAAAAGCACTCCCGAAATGATTTAACCGCGTACGCTAGTGTTATCGTCAGGGATACGTAAATACAATGTTCTAGAAAAATATAGGTCTTTACTCCGTCTAAAAAAAGTCCGTGATACCATATGTCTATTTCTTATACATAAGCCATAATTAGGTATTTTATGACAAAAAAATATTGAAAATTAATAAAGTGATTTATGAGCGTTATTATTAGGCATGGCCTATTTATCCTACGAGCGAAAGTTACTTCATCATCAAGACAATTTTATGAAGATAAACTTTGTTCCTTATACCATGTTATTTGGACGCATATTTTAAGAGATAATGTAAAATTAAAATAATTCAATACTTGGCTGGGCGCGCGAACGACACATAACATTAGCCGCCCGGTGAGAACTGCGAGAACTGCTCAACCGGGAGGGGGAGGGAAAGTGGATAAAACTTAACTTCGCTCTACATCATACATAATATGCCAACAGATAAAAGTACTCCATTAATTATGCCAATTTTTCCATCCATTGCTATCAAATAAAATATTTAATTGCAATTATAAAATGCTTGAACTAGGTCATGTCGTGTACCTCCAACACGTGATGACGCGGGTGAAACCGCGGGGCGCAGCTAGTGTGTAATAAGTGTCTGCGCATGTGAGCTATTAGAGAAAACGACGAAATAAGTGCTTCGATGTTGGTATAAGCCTCAAGTTATTTTAATCGCTTGGGCGTCTTATGATTTACTTCCGTGCTATCAGAAATAGCTGTTAAATATTTGATTTCTTCAGCTTCATCCGTAGCATCTGAACGAATAACTTCTACAATCAATCTTTTAGTGCCCAATAATCGCAGTATTGAAACAGCTGAACATATAAAACAACGAGTAAGTAACTCTTACTGAAAAATATTGGTAAACATAATTGTCTTATTTAAATTAAACAATAATTAAATGGGGTTGTTATAAGCTAATTTGCTTAATTCCGCGTAAAGAAAGAAAATGATGTGTCCTGCCCAGTTTTAAGGGGACCTCCCACCCTCCCTCAATCGCGCGCACTATACCCGTCGCCATTGATCCCAGCACCACCACCCCCAGCACCAGCACACTAGGCACGACACACCACCGCTAAGTTAGCGGCCAGTCTCCGCAGAGTCTACTTCACCTGAGGATGCCTCGTGTAGAGGCGAAACACGTGTCGTATTTTAGTGGTAGTGCTGGGATTAACGGCGACGGATATAGTGCGCGCGATGGAGGGAGGGTGGGAGGTCCCCTTAAAACTGGGCAGGACACGTCATTTTCTTTCTTTACGCGGAATTAAGCAAATTAGTTTATAACAACCCCATTATAATGGATTTCCGCAAAGTAGCGCCTGATTCTATCAATTATCACAATAATTAAAGTTAAAGTTACAGTTTATATACGTCCCAATGCTGGGCGCTCCTCAACTGGGCAGGCCTCTCCTAATTTCTGAGAGGGTTTTAGGGCAAAGTCCGTCGCGCTGCCCCAATGCGTGTTGACGAAATTCACGTTTTTTGAATTTTTTATTTTACTTCTCAGACATGCAGGTTTCCTCACGATGTTTTCCTTCATCGCCGAGCACGTGGTAAATCAGCACTTAAAATTGCCATTAACAATTTCATTGGTGCCGGTGGGGTATCGAACCCGGGTTGCTCGTGTACTGTGAAATTTACAGCGAGCGCTAACCATCTGAGCTACCACGGCTCATTAATAATTACTAAGAACTATAACCGAACATTTTCATACATTTATAATTTAATTTGTTCAATAAATATACTAAATTATAAACTGTGTAAATCATTTTTAAGCAATAAGCATCGATATATCGCTTATGTTTTCGATGTATAAAACTCCGATATTGATAGGTATTTGAAAATCCGATATTTTAAAAATATCAACAGTCCTACTTTGAACTGATCAGTTGGAATGATCAGTTGAACTAACCGTGTGTGTCGATCGTGTTTTGGATTAAATCCGTTGAAGTGATCAGTTAAACTGATGTCAGTTTAACTGACCGTGGACCATAACTTGTAACAATTTTACTATCAAGTTGCTAGGTTATGATATATGTAAAATTTATATAATATTAGCTGGCCAAGCAGACGTTGCTCTGCCCTCTCCGACGACCCAGTGTCCTATAAAAATACTTAAATTCGTAATAAAAATATTGAGGGTCACTTATAGGGATAAAAACTATCCTATCTCTCAAGTTGGACCAAACTACACACCGTGTGCAAATTTTCATTGCTATCAGTTTAGTAGTTTAGAAGTTCATCGCGGACAAACAATGTGACACGTAATTTTTGTATATAGAGATTAAACAAAAATAAAGTTAAAATTAAATTTTGTACTTTGAATAAATACACAATACCTTGCAAGTTGGAGTGGAATACAAAACGCATGAACGAAAATAAAATTAAATTAAAAAAACTAATGTTCATAAAAATAAATTTATGTATTTATATTCAATTTAATTTTCTTTTAAATATAACACAACATTTGTCTATTACAAATATTATTAAACGACAATAATATATTGCATCTAACACTTTATTCCAACAAATAATTTTAATGACATGATACCATATCAGTGTGTAGTAATAAAATTAACATTTTTTGCTCAGACAAAGAGAAATTCATTACTTAGTTACTATTTTGCTTTTCCTTTTACATGAAAACGTGTTAAGACACAAAAAGGAATTAATAAATTTAATTTCAATTTTAATTTCATTAATAGTTATTTTCAGGCAATTTTTTCAATTTTCATGTTCATAAAAAACAAGATGAAATTGTTGCAGTTTATGAAATTAATGTTATGTCATGAAAAAAAAGAAATGACAAAACTAGAAATGTATTACACAATCTAGAAATAGCTTATGAATATCTATTTTATTAATACCTAATGAAAACTATATTTACAAAAATGCAAACTAGACTTCTACAAGGATAAGTAAAGATTTCTAGATACAAAAATAAATCATCATTACTAGTAGACATTCAGAGAGAATTCAAAAGAAAGACGAGGAAAGAGTGTTTGTGTAAACTTAGTTAATAAGATTGCTAACTAACTGGGCTTGCCTTATCCGTCAAAAAACTTATTCATCATTGGACTATATCAAGTTATAATGATTCCTTAAACATCAATTTCTTTAAAACCTGCTTTGTGTTTAATTGAAGCCGTAGATTAAAAATTCACTAACGTCAACACAACAAATAACGTTTAGTAGTAATTATTTCATTTAAAAACACTGCCACACAGTCAAAGTACAGACGTTAAACAGACTTGACGTCTGGTTACTGTTACTGCTAGTGTTATGTTTTTATTAATCACAGCGAAGGTCAAGATGTTGTTACCAATTTTCCACTTGTCCGCTGCGGCAATTGATTCGTATGTGATGTGGTACGACCAGAATTACGTGGAATTACCTGTGCACAATGAACTTCTTAAAGACTTTCCATTGAAATCTCGTTCTCTGTTCTTGACCATTTGGTGCCTTGTAAGTATTTGTAGATTTCAAATATTTTTATATTTTTTGTTTGAAGTTTATAAATTCATATAAGTTTTATTTATTAACATATTAAAAATAATAAAATATTAACTGAGTAGGCACAAAATTTACAGTTTATTATATAATACTAAATAATACTAATTTCAAAGTTTCAAACTTTGAAAGTTGAAGAATGTGGGTTGAGAATGGGTGGCCTTTTGTACGCCGATGATCAAGTCATATTTGCATCGTCGGCGGCCGAGTTGCAAATGATGGTTACTTTAATGAATTGGTCATTGAAAGAAAGGGGTATGAAAGTGAACGCAAGTAAGACGAAAGTGATGGTTTTTGAAAGAGAAGAAAGTAAAACTTTATGTGAAATAAGAATAGAAGGGGAGTTGATTGAGCAAGTGGATGAGTTTGTATATTTGGGATGTTTATTTAGCAGGGATGGTAGATATGACAAGGATATAGAACGACGAGTGAACGCAGGTAATAGAGTGAATGGGGCTCTACACGCTATTATGAGGAGTCAAAATGTGTCAACTAAGGCAGGTATGGCAATTCATAATGCTGTGTTAGTCCCTACTTTAATGTATGGTAGTGAAAGTTGGGTCTGGCAGAAGAAGCATGAGAGTAGAATAAATGCTGTAGAAATGCGGTCCTTAAGGAGTATGCTAGGGCTGAATCTGAATGACAGGGTGAGAAATAGTGTGATAAGACAAAAGTGTGGTTTGCAAGATGACGTTGTGACAAGGATTAAGAAAGGAATGCTTCGTTGGTTTGGTCATGTAGAAAGAATGAACGAGGAAAGAGTGACAAAGCAAATTTATGTTGCAGAAGTGAACGGCAGGGTCGGGAAGGGACGCCCTAGACGAAGGTTTATCGACCAAATCGGCGATACATTAAAAATGGGCCAGATTAGGAGTACCCTTAACCGACGAGCGTGTATGCGTAGATATATGGATGTAAAAGAGGCGAGAGAGGTGTGTCAGGATCGCGCCAAATGGAAGTCCGTAGTCTCTGCCTACCCCTCTGGGTGACAGGCGTGAGTGTTTATGTATGTATGTAATACTAATTTTTGTTTATTATAATATTCACCTACAATAAGGTGTTATCACATTCCCGCGTAGTATAATTAAAATTCTTTGTTTCTCTATTTTATTAATGTGTATTTGCAAAACAGTTATACATTTTTTATGTAAGATAAAGTTTAAAAAAATATAATTAGCAATCGATATTGACAAAACGTCGTCACGTCTATTTCAATATATAGGTTTTATCATCATCATCATTACAGCCCTTCACAAGTCCACTGCTGAACATAGTTCTCCCCCAAGGAATGCCACAAAGCACGGTCCTGAGCCACCTGCATCCATCGACTTCCTGCATATCTTACCAGGTCGTCTCTCCATCTAGTGGGGGGACGCCCAACACTTCGCCTGCCGGTACGAGGCTGCCACTCGACAACCTTTCTTCCCCATCGGTTGTCGGTTCTTCGAGCTATATGGCCGGCCCATTGCCACTTCAGCTTACTAATCCGTTGGGCTATGTCGGTCACTCTGGTTCTACTGCGGATATCCTCATTTCTGAGTTTATCACGCAGAGAAACTCCGAGCATAGCCCTCTCCATAGCTCGCTGAGCGATTAGGTTTTATATCTAAATTAAATAAATACCAAGAGCAAAAGCTCACCTTAGCAAAATACGGCTCAGATATGACGGCACAGTGACGCAGTGTCTTAGCACTATACTATAATTCCGAGTCTGGATATTTGTTTGTAAAATTTGTGTATGTTAACTGACCCTTCGACACCAGAGAAAATCCTAGTGTGGAGTTAACGTTTTGTGTGATAAAAAAGCGCGAGCGCTCGAATATTTTGTATATTTATATATTAAAAATAATAAACCTTAAAGGATGTACGTTCTTTAAAATATACAAAGGAATTATAAACTTAAATACATACTAATTGTAACTGAGTAGCCTTCGTCAAGTAATCTTCATAACCAATTATCACCAGATAGAATTGTAATTAAACACTGGCTAATAATAAGTAAAAAAACTCGTCATTTAACTTTTAATTACTCGCGACCTTCATAAAAATATAAAAGGTCTATAACGATTAAATTTCTTGGATATACCCTATATCTAGCATGCTATAAAACGTATTGTTTTAAAGTACATCATAGGTACATAATCACGCCTGTCACCCAAAGGGATAGGCAAACACTACGGACTTCCATTTGGCACGATCCTGACACACCTCACTCGCCTCTTTTACATCCATATACCTATGCATACATGCTAGTTAGTTAAGGATACTCATAACCTGGCTCATCTTCAACATATCGCAAATTCGGTCGATAAACTTTCGCCTAGGGCGTCCCTTCCCGACTCTGATGTTCACTTCTGCAACATATACATACTTTGTCACTCTTTCCGCGTTTATTCTTTCTACATGACCATACCACCGAAGCATTTCTTTCTTGACCCTGGTGACAACATTATCTTGCAAACCACACCTTTCCTTTATCACACAATTTCTCACCCAGTCATTCAGATTAATAAATTATTATCGTTCGTTATCCAGCAGTTAGCGTAACTGATTATTGACTTTTAATTCAAAGCAATCCAACTTTGAGCTCAAACCTGAGTCAATTATTCACTAACTACAACTTATCAAAGTCCACTGCTTAACATGTCTCCCCCATTGATTTTCTGTTATCATACGAGTTGCCATCCGCAGCTTTATATTATTGTTAGTCGCTATCTGAAATATGCTGATGCCTTCTTTCCTCCGTTGCCTCTTACGACACCCTCGGAATTATTATTTTATAGGATAAGGGTGAAAAACGAGCACACAGTCCACCTGATAGTAAGTACTTGATGTGGCACATAGACATCTACATCCATCCTCAACTACGAAGCAAAATGCAGAAGCGTTGTCACCTGTGAGGACTAAGATAGAATACCTCGTTTCAAGTAAAAGGGGTCTCCGGTTCTCTACACTCACCATACGAAACACTGCAGCGTTAAGCTGCTATTTTACGCTGGTATACTGTAAGAGCGTGGTCCTACCCCGGTCCAGCCGACCCATTCGTGCTTCAATTACACTACTGATATAGCTGCAGCACGGCTCTACCACCATTGAGTTATATGTACTACGTACTAGAGAAGCCATTCCAAACAAAAATTGTGTCCTACTCTATGTCTCCGCGCATGCGCCGGAGTAGTAGAGTCGCACATGCGCGAAGACTTTAATTTAATATAAAATAAGATATTAATATAAAATAAATATAAAAATTTAACATAAAATATTTTATTTTTATCTAAACAAACATATTTCTAAATAAAATAAAATGTAGTAATAATTATCTTATGGAATTCACAAATCTTCAATTTACGCAATATTTACTTTGTACGGATTGCAGTACAGTTCAGTTGAACATAGTCAATGTACGAAATGCGAAATCTAGTGCGTAGTACATATATATCGATATCTACCACAAATAATGTGATATAGGGTAGAGGATTCTCATACGTCGCCCTTACACGGCAAACGTGAGTAAACGCACCCCTAATTATTGTCTTACTTACCCATCAGCTGGACAGCAATTTTTTCGTTACGCTCAACAAAATGTTTAATGTACTGTTTATGTTATGATATAATAGTTCGGGGAAAAAGTTTCTAAGTATTTTATATACAAATTAAAGACATTTTTTTTCAAAGTTTAATTACGTTTATTTATAATATTGCGCGTTTACCGCTAAAAAGAACCCCTTTGTCGTATCTCCTCAATTTCAAGGCACTCCCTTTCTTGCCTCAGCCAGTATCGGAATCCTCGGAGTCGACATATCGAGTGACGCACAGTTTCGTGGTCACTTGGAAGAGAAGGCCAAATTGGCCTCTAAAAAGCTTGGCGTGCTCAGCAGAGCGGGAGAGTATTTCATGCCGGCACACCGCCTGCAACTTTACAAGGCGCAGGTTCGGCCTCACATGGAATACTGTTCCCATCTCTGGGCAGGGGCTCCCCAGTGCCAGCTCCTTCCACTTGACCCCATCCAGCGCTGAGCGGCTCGAATCTCCGACGACCGAGTCCTTTCCGATCGCCTTGATTCATTGGCACTGCGAAGAGATGTTCCTCGTACAACTTCCTTGTGGAATCGATTACCATCAGCGATTTTTCTGGACCGATACGACTTAGGGACCTTCAAGAAAAGAGCCTACTCCTTTTTAAAAGGCCGGCAACGCATCTGCAATTCCCTTAATTCCCCTGGTGATGCAGTTGTTCATGGGCGCCGGTAGTCACTTACCATCAGGTGAGTCGCATGCTCGTTTGTCCCCTCTCCTATAAAAAAAATATGTGCCACATAATCCCGTTGCTGAAGAAATCTTGGGATTTTTGATCAAAAAATGCGACAAGTAGTTTTGACCGAAATAGGTGAAAATCTGAGGGTGCAAGGTCAGAGCTATATGGTGGATGCATTAACACCAGCCACTTCCCAACCAAGCTATCTAAATTTTTGTTGAGTGGCCAAAGATGTCTGTGGTCGGGCGTTATCATGATGAAAAACCACTCCTTTTCTGTTGATCCATTCCGGCCGTTTTCTTGTTTCAATTTCTTGCTTGAGTCGCATTAGTTGATGGCATTAGAGATCCGAATCGATGGTTTTGCTATACACACAGCATCACCTTATTTCGTGTTAATCCGGGTTTCGCTACAGTCTGTGGAGCTTGACAACCCTTTGACCATGATCTTTTTCGCACTTTCTTGTCGTAGGTGATCCACTTTTCATCACCAGTGATCTTTACAAAAATGGTTCGGTTTCATTACGTTTCAATACAGAATCGCAAATGAGTACACGATTCATTAGGTTTCTTTTGGTGAGCTCGTGTGGTACCCAAATATCGAGGTTTTTTGTGTAGCTATACTTTTTTAAATGGGCCAAAACTGCTTTGTGAGCGGTCCTCGATTTCTCGCCTATGTCGTAATTAGTAATGTGCCGATCTTGCTCCACTTTTTCAAAAATGTCATCGACTTTATCTATATGAGGGCGAACAGAGCGAGCTGCATCCTTGACATCAAAATTCCCGGACTGAAAACGCTTGAACTAACTTTGTGGTACTCTTACTGATACTGCTTTAGGTCCATAAACGTCACAATTTCTTTGCGGCTTGAGTCGCATATTCCCTTTTTTAGGGTTCTGTAGCCAAATGGCAAAAAATGGAACCCTTATGGATTCGTCATGTCTGTCTGTCTGTCCGTCCATATGTCACAGCCACTTTTTTCCGAAACTATAAGAACTATGCTGTTGAAACTTGGTATGTACATGTATTCTGTGAACCGCATTAAGATTTTCACACAAAAATAGAAAAGAAACAATAAATTTTGGGGGTTCCCCATACTTAAAACTGAAACTCAAAAAATATTTTTTCATCAAAACCATACGTGTGGGGTATCTATAGATAGGTCTTCAAAAATGATATTGAAGTTTCTGATATCATTATTTTCTAAACTGAACAGTTTTCGCGAGAGACACTTCCAAAGTGGTAAAATATTCCCCCCCCCCCCCCCTGTAACTTCTAAAATAAGAGAATGATAAAACTAAAAAAATATATTACAGTATCTAGTAAGTAGTTTTTTTTAATACGTCATAAATCGTTAACCGCAATTTACCTTTCATTCAATAAGCTCAAATGTAAAAATAAAAAATACACTATTGTTAAAACATCGATCAAAGTTACAACGAACTACAAAAACTTTTATATTATGCATGGACGTTACGTCCATGATATTATGCTGTTACTTGCTGCTAAGGAACCGTTAATGGGCGAGTCCGACTCGCACTTGGCCGCTTTTTGTAATGTATCGAATTTCGTCGTTAGATTCACTCATTATGGCGGACGGAAAAACAATTGAATAGTGGTAGGAAAGTGTTTTTTACTTTTTATTTTTCTTTTTCTTGATGTCCTATATGTATATGTCCTATATATTAAAACCAGCCAGATACAAACACTAGATTTTTCTTCGATTTTATACAAACAAAATAAGAAAACACTTTTTCTCCGAACTTATATAATAGGGAAGTTATAGCTTAAAATTAATAATTACTGAGAAGATAAATAGCAAAGAAAAAGTAAGGTAGATGTCATAAAATAGAATAAAGAAATAGAAAAAACGATTTTAGTACTGAAAATATTGAAACACAGACCAAAAACCTAGATAAGAAAATCAGTTATTTGTAATTTTGCATAAATCATTTGTACGGCTGAGATTTTAAGTTCTAACCCAGGCTCCAACTCAATAGGTTGGTAGATACTGTGGCCGCTAACTCATACAGTTGTGATTTAAGATAAATATGTCGGCAAGACTATAAAAAACTAGCTAAATCGAGAATAAAGGTTTTAATCTATCAAAGCTTCGTCTCTTTGGTCGTGTCTTTCTTTTCCATGGTTGTTTATAGGATTTTTGGAGAAAAATATCATCGGGAAAGCGTACCATATACCTGCGACGAATTGCTAACAATGTGACTATTATATTTTCTTGTATTTTATTTTGTTACACATATTACACGCATATTTGCGCCATCCATCGTGAGTGCATCTGAGAATAATCCTCTTTCACCTACATATTATATGTAATAATATATATACAGTTTTCTTTACTTTTTCCTGCTTTTGTTTTTAAATGTGTGTGTGTAACAAATCTTAGTTGTCAACTAACATGGAAGGCTCAAGCAACAAGGATCTGCAAAAAAAAAACATTGGCATAATATATGTTGGATTACTTATGAAACAAAAGTAAATTGCCAACAATTTTAATAACTTACCATGGCCTAGTCGATTCTGTTTTTTTATCTGATTTGGGGTTATATTTTGGGGTAACTGTAGTGAAAAAGAAAGCATCTTTAAACCCAAAGACGCTGCCTCATAGCTATGTTTATCTACCGACTTCAAAAAGGAGGAGGTACTCAATTCGACTGTATGTTTTCTGTTTTTTTTAAGTGTGTTACCTCATAACTTTTACCTGGTTGAACCAATTTCAATGATTCTTTTTTTATTTGAAAGCTGGCTCATGTAGTCCCATATATACTTGTTCAAGGTCTGCCCAATAAATTTTTGAGTTATTCTTAATAATTTACATTGAAGTCGGTTGTACAAAATTTTTAATTTTTATTTATTTTAATAGTAACAGAGAACTGCCTACCTATATTTACGAGTAAGTCGCATAAGATAGTAACGTTTCTATGTCTTTTAGCCAAGTTTGCGAAAATGAATAAAAATCATTTGCTACCTTGAATAAAACTAGAATACGAAATACAAGTATGACATCACGATATTAGAACTTGTTGTGAACAAGAACATTTAAAAATTAACGAATGAGGAAAAATCGTATTATTTTTTATTTAGCCTCTATTACACATATAATACATTGATACATCTTATTTGCATAAAAGTTTTATTATTACAAAATATTAAAAATTAGTGCAAGAGTTCTTTGCCGTTAAGTTTCTATGCCATCAAAAACATAACTTGTAAAAAACCAAGTCTCGCAACTCAGTTATAATACCGTAAAAAGTTTTGAGATCTATGTAATACCAAGTCGGTTAATTTATTCAGCCCCTACATAAAAGTCCCTCTGTCTCAAGTTATTACTTAATTAGCTAACCTAACAACATCTTATAGTGACCATATCAATATTAAAAATCTTTTATGTTTTAATTATATAGATTGACTTGGTCATCGCATGAAAACACAATGTACTCGTATCTCACAAGTAATACATATTATATTAAATTTGAGTAAATAGTTTTTTATTTGATAATATAGAATAAATTATAATACGATACATACTATGGTAGTAGTATGGTGGCCTCGAACCAATATTTACTATGGTAGTAATATATAAATAGTACAATACTTATTTTACTTAATTGTGGACACTGAATAAATAAAACAATTGTTTCACCAAACAAACAACAAATATTGCGCCTAATTCTACTCTTCGAGGATTTCCAAAACGAGCCAAACGAGCACAAACAAAACGAGCCCAAACTCAACACATCTAGCTCTCCTCGTCGAGGAGTTCCAGTAGCAGTCATCAAAATACACTTTCAAGTCACTCTATCAAATCCGGAGGTAAGGTCTAATCATAACTAACAAAATGAGCCCAAATTCGGCACATCTAGTTTTCCCCGTCAGGAGTTCCAGTAGCAGTCATCAAAGTACACTTTCAAGTCACTCTATCAAATCCGGAGGTAAGGTCTAATCATAACCAAAACAAATCGAGCCCAAACTCTGCACATCTAGTTCTACTCGTCGATGAGTTCCAGTAGCAGTCATCAAAGTACACTTTCAAGTCACTCTATCAAGTTCGGAGGTAAAGTCTCATCATAACTAACAAAACGAGACCAAACTCGGCACACCTAATTCTACTCTTCCAGGAGTTCTAGTAGCATTCACCGAAGTACACCTTCAGATTAACTCCATAAAATCCAAGACTATGTACGTGGTAGAGCCATGCTTTTTTTTACTTATTATAAGCCAGTGCTTAACCACAATCCCACCTGGTGGTAAGTGGTGATGCAGCCTTAGATGGTAAATCGCACTGTCTTATCGTAACAAAAGCCTATTCACTCTTGCCTTGAAGACGCCTAGATTGTATTCGGACGGAAAGATAGACGCCGGCAAATTATTCCACTCCTTTGCTGTACGCATTACAAAAGACGAAGCAAACCGTTTGGTTCTAATGCGTGGAATATCAATAACAAAGGGATGAAGACCCTCCAATGGTGGAAAGGAGAGGGAGGAATTAAGGCGTGTAATTCCTGCGCACACTCACCGAAATGCTTCCTACAGAATACCGAGAGACTGGCTACTCTGCGCCTGTGCTCGAGGCTGACAAGATTGGTTTCAACCAAATCAAGGTCACCAATGAGCCTCTTAGCACGTCTCTCCACTGAGTCCAATGCTGCCAGGTGACATTTTGCAGCACCAGCCCATATGTGACAGCAGTACTCCATGACCGGACTTGCGCTTTATATAAGGTAAGAAGCTGCCCCGGCGTGAAGTACCGCCGCACCCTTGCAAGGACACCAAGTTTCCTTGCGGCTGCTTTGGCTCTGGACTCAATGAACCGCCCATAGCTTAGGTTCGGAGAAAATTCAATCCCTAACAACTGAAGGCAGTCAGTGTACCCCAAGGATACATTCCGGAAAGTAGGAGCCAAGGTGAGCGGGCTCCTTTTAGCGGTAAAAACACACGCTTGTGTTTTGGAGGCGTTAAATCTCACGAGATTGGCATCGCCCCATTCGGAGACTGCCTGTAGTGTGAGACTCACACGCTCAACCATAGCCTCTCTTTCTGACTGGATTTGATCCCGACTGGCCCGGGTGCTTGGTTGATATCTCTCCACAACTGTGCTGTCGTCTGCATACTCATAGACACCGGGAATGAGCAGATCATTTATATGCAGCAGGAAGAGAGTTGTGGAGAGAACGGACCCCTGAAGAACACCGGCGTTAGTCGCCACAGTATCGGATGAGCAGCCATCAACGACGACCCGGAGAGACCGTTCACTCAGAAAGTCCTTTACCCAGACAATTAGACCAGGTGATAAGCCGTATGCTGAAAGTTTGCCCAATAGACTAGCGTGCCAAACCCTGTCAAAAGCCTTCGAAACATCGAGGGAAACAGCAAGTGCTTCACCACTGTTCTCGAGGGCTTCGCCCCATATGTGAGTAGCATACGCTAGAAGATCCCCAGTTGATCGACTTCGGCGAAACCCGTACTGGCGATCACTGAGGAGATAAATTTGCTCTAGGTATGCCATGAGGTGGGCGTTCAATATACGCTCCATAATCTTGCAGAGTATGGAGGTAATTGAAATTGGCCGATAGTTGACAGGGTAAGTACAGCTACTATTTTTAGGCACAGGCTGCACATGCTGCAGCTATATTAGTAGTATAGTTGTAGCACGAATGGGTCGGCTCGACCGGGGAAGGACCACGCTCTCACAGAATACCAGCGTAAAATAGTAGCATAACGACGCTGTGTTTCGTACGGTGAGTGTAAAGAACCGGAGACCTTTTTTTACTGGAAACGAGGCATTCCATCTTAATCCTCACGGGTGATAACGTATCTGCATTTTGATTCGTAATCGAGGATAGATGTAGATTTCTATGGACCACAGCAACCACTTACCATCAGGTGGACTGTGTGCTCGTTTGTCACCCTTATTATATGAAAGAAAAAGGATTAACCATATCCATCATCATCATCATTACAGTACTTCACAAGTCCACTACTGAACATAGGGCTCCCCCAAGAAATGCCACAAAGCACATTCACGAGCCACCTGTATCCATTGACGTCATGCGTGCCTTACCAGGTCGTCACTCCATCTAGTGGGGGACTCCCTACACTTCGCCAGCCGGTACGTATAAGTATATTTATATATAAATCCTACGTACTTTTAGCGACAACATATTATAATAAAAATCTATGATTATAAAAATAATTACCTTGGTCAAGTATGTATCAAATTCAGTTTTCGGAATATTTTGTATTTCTACAGCGATCGATATTTTTGCTGCCTATTACCGCTGCTGTAAGAAAACGATACAGCAATCCACTAACGATGGCGGCCGAGCGCGTAGTAAGGCAGAGCAAAGTGTATTTATTAAAATAAATTTAATACAAGGCTACTAAAACACCGAAAATTTCGAGATTTCGAAAAAATTTATAAAAGTTATCGTGTTTACCACTCCATGCGGACTTGATAAATCTACACCATAAGCCACTAAAACCGCTTTTTTTTATGTAAAAAAAATAGCAATTAATCGATTTAAAAAAAATATTAAAAAGTTCAACAATCATTTATCTTTCTGACCACGTGCTTTTTATATAAGCGCTTTGCACTTAAGGCATGCAATATACTCGTGGACAAATTTAGAGGACCGCAAAAAAGTGTGTACATAACAAAATATCAAGGATATTTGTGATAATTATATTTACTAATATTGTGTACGGGACAGTGAATATAGTACACGGGACAGTGAATAGGTTAAACAGAGTTTTAATGGCTTTAATGGCGAAATCTCAAAAGGTCTATGTGGTTTATGTGGATCCATGAACAAATAAATTGGTTTTCTAATTATCAATACAATTAATACCTTAATTGTACATTTACAAGTAAACAAGTCGACCTAGACCACGTTACGGTACAACGATCACATCGTAAACCATTACGCTATACTTGTGATTGTGGCGACAATAATTATGAATATGTGTAGCAGGTCGCGACAGTATTTATGATACTCCCTGTGATGCAGACAGTCACGTATCGAGGGATTAAGGCGAGGATTTCCGACGTTATAAGGCTTTTAGTGCTCTTTTCTCCGCTGCATGCATATAATATGATAATTACGATGCACGAAATAAGCGTGCGGCATTTGACAGATAATAAGTATTTTTTTTTACTTGTTACAAGCCAGTGCTTGACCGCAACCCCACCTAGTAGCAAATGGTGATGCAGCCTTAGATGGTAAACCGCACTGTCTTATCGTAACAAAATTCTATTCATTATTGCCTTGAAGACGCCCAGATTGTATTTGGGCGGAAAGATAGACGCCGGCAAATAATTCTACTCCTTTGCTGTACGCATTACAAAGGTCGACGAAAACCGTTTAGTTCTAATGCGTGGAATATCGACAGCAAAGGGGTGAAGACCCGCCTACCGCCTGGGTGTCCGATGGTGGAAAGGAGAGGGAGGAGTTAAAGCGTGGAATTCTTACGCACATTCACCGAAATGCAGCCAGGGTGAGCGGGCTTTTTTAGAAGTGAAAAGCCATGCTTTGTATTGGAGGTGTTGAATCTCACGAGATCGGCATCGCTCCATTCGGAGACTGCCTGTAGTCTGAGATTCACACGCTCTACCATAGCTTCTCTTTCGGTCTGGATGTGATCCCGACTAGCCCTGGCACTTGATTGGTATCTCTCCACAACTGTGCTGTAGTCTGCATACCCATAGATACCGGGAATGAGCAGATCATTTATATGCAGCAGAAAGAGAGTTGCGGAGAGAATGGACCCCTGAGGAACTCTGGCGTTTGTCGCGATAGGGTAGGATGAGCATCGAGTCGTCGCCATCGATGACGACTTGGAGAAATCAAAGAAGAAGTTTCTTTATTTAAAATTCTAATTCAACAGCATGCTTTTCATATTGTCGAAAATTATCTAAAAGTTATCGCTTATAAGATTGAGAACTCGAACGTCAAAAACTTTTTCCTGGCCATTAAATTATATATTTTTTAAATTAATATAATAACTTTTGTAAATACTTTATATGAATCGAGTAATATAAAATATTTTAAAAATCTATTTGATTTAACAGAGTATATACTATTACAAGTATCAATTCTCGTGGGTGTAAACTGTGTATAAAATACGATATTTAATCCAACTTGGCCTTAAGCACTGTTATTTTTATAACTCGTCAATGTATAGTATAGTAGTATTACACGTTATATCACATATTTGTTTCAATATCGAATTACATTGATATCAATGTGATGCTGTGGTAATAACGACCTTATTTTCTAACACATACTAAGTTCGTAGGTCGTACGGTCATTAACAAACGGTCCGCGGTAAGACCTAAAGATTTTCATTTCCTACGACAGAGTTCGTAAATTCGATGATGCAGCCGTTATACGCATGTCACCTAGTTATAGGTTTTCGGTCATGCTGACTGACCTTTAGTTCCTTTTTTTATAGGAGAGGGGGCAAACGAGCAGACGACTCACCTAATGGTAAGTGACTACCGCCGCCCATGAACAACTGTAACACCAGAGGAATTACAGATGCGTTGCCGGCCTTTTAAAAAAGAATAGGCCTTAATAACCTAATAGCGATCCCTTAATCCTAAATAACGATTCCTTTTATTATTATTTTTTGCATTAATTTATTAGAAGTCATAAGTACGTAAATCGTCACGGCGTATCCACTTTATTTCCAAATAATGCTTCAAACTTGCTGTGCTCCAACGTATCTCCATTGTTGATTTGACAAAAAAAATCTTTAAAAACTCACGAAAAAATAGGGAAAAGTCAGATAGAAAATTATCTACTGCTTATTTACTATTTTTATTATGCCGTTTATCGGGAAAATGCTGCTGCTTATCTCTTGGTTCACTTTCCCTCTGTCATATCTCCATACAGACACCCACGGGATGATTTGGGTTAATGAATATCCTTACACCGATACTTTCCGTTCAAAGAAGAAAAGATATAAAAATACTTTGTAAATTGTTCTTATCGTAATAAAAGGCCCATAGGCCTCTTCTCGTTTTTGGAAGATTAATGAAGCAACTAGCTCGCTGACTTGCTCAAGTGCGTGTTGGTGGACTGAGTTCACATGTCTTCGAAATATTTTTAGCTCTCAGACATGCAGATTTCCTCACTACGTTTTACCTTTATCTTCGAGCACGTGGTATTCCATTACGGCCTATAAAAGTCCACTGCTGAACATAGGTCTCCTCCAAAGATACGCCACTCAAACAAAACGCGTACTGTGAAATTAACCCTGAACCAACACGGCTCATAATAAAATTTAGATATATTGTGTCATAATAGTCTCAGGTTTAAACTATAGTCTGTTTTAATAAAGAGGTACAGTGAAAAATATACGAACTAAAATGATTGTAGGGGATACAACCATATCGTTTACGCCAAATATATATCAGCGTCAACTGTGAAACTTCTGTACGATCGCAAATGCAGATTTGGTGTTGAGCGTAGGGACTAAAACATATACTCGTTTCTACAGATGATAAAAACTAAGAAGATAATACTTATATTTAGAGCAAAGGGTTCGTCAAATAGCATCAAAACAGTGCGATGAATTTAACTTGCCCCAAAAGCCCGTTCAGAAAAGAAATGACGGAAGGCCTGTGATCAGTCTTGAGATTTATACTGGCTGTTACTTTTTGTTATGACATTGTTTAAAATTATAATTTGTAAAAATAAAATAAAATGCGTCTGATATGATCGCCACTGACTGCCAAGCGTGACGATTCATACAAATCTACTATAGTAGATAATAGAATCCGCTTCCCCCAAGCAGCGATTCTTTGCTTCAGGTCGTCCATGCGCTCTGTTAGTTTCTGCGTGATATCTGACTGGGACAAACCGATATTTGTCCCAGCAAACACCATCCTTATGGTGCGCTCAACTCTCGGCCTATTATTACCCGACCTAAAGCTTACCAGTCTGCCGATAATGGCACTTGCCCTTGCGATACGGTCCTCAATTCTTTTTCTCCAGACTGGGATAGCACTACTTTGTTCAGTAGCGCGTCCAGCCGTTGAAAGCTTGGCGCCAATGATACGCCAAAAAGAATGGAGTCCGTCTCGCAAAGGTCTCGGCTGGCTTCCAAATAGGTCACCAACATTGGGTTTAGAGCCCTCACGACAGCCCGATTCCGCTTGCTTAGTGGTATGCCGGGAAGTCGTGGTCGATTTTCTAGAGGCGTATTGAGCGTATCCGTAATCGCCTCTTCCAATGTACTCCTCATTTGCTCTACTCCACCACGGGAGACTATTCCACCATCATCTGAATCAACCACAACTGAAAAATTTACGGCGGCGTCCACGTGTGAGGGTTCTGCAACTTGTGGCGCCGCATTCCCAGCCGTAGCATATCTGCCGACACCAAGCCAGCTGGTGGGGATGATGGATGCGAGGGGCTGCTGGGTGGTCGTGCAGCACCTCGCACTCGGCTGGCGGCCCGCATGCTGTCGCGTCCAGCGCCAGCTCCAGACGCGCCCCGGCGACCTCCAGGCAGTGGCCCTTTACACATTCTTCTATTTTCCATCACCCATTTCAGGGGCGTCAGTTAACGGGAGACGCCCAGACCCAGCGCCGTTTAATGAATTATTATTATGTACTTACTTCCCTTTAACCTAAAATCGTTAGTTCACATATTTTCTACTGCACATCTTTGCGAAGACTGTGGCCCTAAATTCGACTATCAGTATTTTGTAGTAAGACCGATTATGTCGAAGGATAGTACTAAATATTTGTGATGACAAAAGTTAAAAAAAATCTAGGTAGGTAATAACATTGTAGCAATATATTCTGAACTAATTCAAAGCGTAATAATGCGGTTTCACCACGTTTTTATTAAGGCACTTTCTTCTCCGTTTGTCACTACGATAAAAGTTTTACAATCGGTTAACTAACTCCCCTTTAAGCTAGAGACTCGAAACTTTACACATTGCTCAGAACTTGAAATGTAGTAATAAATTTGTCGTCATTTTGAATTATATTTATTATTTATTTCATTTAATTACTGCTTTTTTTAATTAGGTACTGTATGTCTGTTACAAAATGGCTTTTAATAAAATAAAAAAATAGCGTTAAGGACCATAGGTCCCGCGTTAAGCGAGACAGTCATTCCATTTACTCAGTCCATTTCCATTCACATTCAAAAACGAAACCAGATATATTAAAGCAAATATTGCAATTTAACAATATAAGAAGCAAAGTTTAAAAAAGAAATGTACTTATTAATATTTTATAATATATTTATGTACAACGTTTTTCCTATTCTTATATTGTCAGTTAATTTAAATTCAATTACTAAATTCTACCCCAACAGACATACACCCAAGAGAGTTTAAAAAAACGTTTATTTTAAATTTTACAGCCTCTCTACGTCCCACTGCTGAGTACAGGCCTCCTCTTATTTCTGAGAGGGTTTTAGGGCAAGGAAATAAAATTGCAATTAACAATTTCGTTGGTACCGACGGGGATGGAACCCGGGTCGCTTGCCTACTGTGTAAATTTACAGCGAGCGCTTAGCACCAGAGCTATCACGGATTAAAATAAAAATACGAGTATGAGATCACAATATCAGAACATGTTGTGTACAAGACCAATAAAACTTAATTGATGAGGAATAATGCTATTTGCATGGCACCCATATTTTTTGCTAAAATACCAAATGGTATAAAAATCAACCTTTAAGTTTATTAAACAAAATTACCAGTTTTATTATTTAAAAAAAATGTTATTCAAAAGAAGAGTTCATTTCCGTTGATTTATTATAGTTAAATAATAAAGTTTTTTTTTTAAATTACTAAGGCAGAATGTACAAGGATTCTTAAAAAATATAACACATGATTTTCGGTACCTATATTAATTATTGCAAATAAAAACATATATTCTATTGTATGCCTTAAGCGCAAAGCGCGCAGGTATGTTCTGATAGGGCCTAAAAATTAAGATTCCAACGTTTTGTCGCATGAAATCGTATCATATTATACATATAAATAATATAAAAAGCACATTGTCAGAAAAATAAATGATTGTTGAATTAATTAATATTTTTTTAAATCGATTAATTGCTATTTTTACATAAAAAAGGGGTTTTAGTGGCTTATGGTGTGGATTTATCAAGTAAACACGATAGCTTTGAAATATCAATTGTTTAACTCAATCTACTTTTAAAACTCTTCATCTATCACGTGGGAAGCCATTGAATGTATATAGCAGTTTAATTTTGTTTTGTTTAGTTATAATTAATTTTATTCGGCTCTAAAACAGCGAAATTTTCGGTGGTTTTAGCAGCCTTGTATTAATTTATTTTACTAAATAGGCCGAAGCCGCACTCCGAGCCACAGCCACAGAGTACTTTATTTACACCGGTCTCAAATGCCGTCGTGATTGGCCGTTTGTTACAGCGGCTCGTGTTGATAAATATCGATCGTCGTAGAAATACAAAATATTCCAAAAACCAAATTTGATACATACTTGACCAAGGTAAGATATTATTATTATTTTTATAATCACAGATTTTTATTACAATATTTTGTTTCGATAAAAGCACGCAGGATTTATATATAAATAAATATACTTATACGTCTTGGACTTTATAGACCTGAAGTTGTGTCGGTATCTGCTACTGGAACTCCTCGACGAGGAAAACTAGATGTGCCGAGTTTTGCCTCGTTTTGTTAATTATGATGAGACTTTACCTCCGGACTTGATAGCGTAACTTGAAAGTGTCCTTTGAAGACTGCCGCTGGAGAACTCATAGACGAGGGGAACTAGATGTGCCGAGTTTGGGCTCGATTTGTTAGTTATGGATAGACCTTACCTCTGGACTTGACGGAGTGACTTGAAAGTGTACTTTGATGACTGCTACTGGAGCTCCTCGGCGCGGAGAACTAGATGTGCCAAGTTTGTCATTTTTTGTGTTAATTTACTCAATAAACTTTGCTTTCCTCACTCCGCGCCATAGATAATATACTGTATAGTAAAGATGGTTAATATATATTTTAATTATTGAAATAGCATTAAAAAAATTAACAAACCTGTTAAATAAATAAAACTAACCATATTGAATAAAATTATTATATTCCAGTCCATTCAAAACAATCCACGACATTACTTATTTATATTAGCCGTATTTATGCCATCTAGCGTCTTTCTTGCGTATCATTTGAATGGAGTAGATGACGGTTTACAAAGCCATTTTATTAAAAAGAAAACATTCTTCAAAAACATAAAAGGCGTCACATGTCTAAAAATTGAGAATTTTAACAAATATTTGCTATCAAATCAAACTTATATCCAATATTTTATGCTCAAATTTTGGTTGAAAATATGATCATTTTATCATTGAATAAATTGTTTGCCGTTAAATCTTTTGAAGTGTTATTTTTATTAAACTGTACGAAATGATATTTTTAACACATAGATGTAATAATTGTCTGAATTAATTAGTGGCTGATGTTAATTTTATGAACTTTGTTCTTACGATATTGTCTGAAATATTGGTTGGTATTAATTTAAACGAAGTGCGTCAGTTTAAAATTATTTAAAATAGAAGTTTGGAAAATTGGAAGTATAATACTAAGGTTATTACTAATAACCTTAGTATTATACTTCCTAATAACTTATTAGTGAAAACTTGTGTGCGCTTAGGGCATGCACAATTGGATTTACCAATAGTTTTCTATTCTAAAGGTGCCGACGTGGATCGGACCTTAAGCCCCCGAGCTACCGTGGCTAATAAGAACGTGGCAAAAAGCAATCCCACCAGAGTGTAATAAGATTAATTTTATTTTCTCTTTTGATCATTAAACATTCCATAATTAGTTAAGGGCATCCCGCTCTGAGGGAAAAAAATAAATGGTCACTTTAGGTAGGTATAACCACGTCATTAACGCCAATACCCAGACTAGTTACGAACACCAATCCACCTATCACGATCGTCAGTCAGCCTGTAAAGCGTGACGATTAAGGTAAATTCTACCTGCAGTAGGAGAAGCCCATGTTCATCAGTGGACTTATGCAGGCCGATAAAGAAGTATAAGAATCAGTATTTTTAGTTCTTTGAATACGACCGTACGTATACGCACCTATAAGGAAGCTCAAAGTCGCCCAGCGAGCTATGGAGAGGACTACTGCTCGGGGTTTTACTGCGTGATAAACTTAGAAATGAAGATATCCGCAGTAGAACCAGAGTAACCGTAGCCCAACGGATTAATCATCTGAAATGACAATTGTCCGACCATATAGCTCGAGGAACCCACAAACAATGAGAAAGAAAGATTCTCAAGTAGTGTGGGGCGTCCCGCACTAGATTGAGTGACGACCTGGTAAGACAAGCAGGAAGTCAATGGATGCAGGTGGCTCAGAACCGTGCTTTGTGGCATTCCTTGGCTCCCCCAATGTTTAGCAATGGACTTGTGAAGGGCTGATGATGATGATGAATGATAATGATAAGATCTAAATCTAAATGCGATATCAGAATGTAAATTGCAAATTACATATACACCTCCTTTTTACGCTTTAAATGTACTTACCTTATCAGTAGAATCACCCCATAATGCCTAACCCCATCTGTAACCAAGCCCAAGTGGTAGTAAACGCGTTTGTTGAGCATGAGGTCCCGGGTTCGATTCCTGGGTCAGGCCAAAATCAGTTATTGCGTTTTTTGTCAAGAAGTTATCAATAGCAGCCCGGAGGCAGGAAGTAAGCGGTGCTTCATACCCGTGCCTCAAAAAGCACCTCCTACGCCTGATCTCTCTCCGGTCGTGTGGGAGAACTGTCCCATCGGACTGTGAAAATGAGCGAATAGATAGTGTACTTGTTATTGTGCATACACTCCGGCACTATAATCCTGTCCCGCGCAGATGGCTAGTCCAAGTTGAGACTGGCCGCCGTGACCGAAATTCCGTCAAAGACATTATACCCCATAAAATGATAACAATTCGAAGGACTGATTTAATCTATAATTATATACATGATAAGCTCTCAAAATTGTACATTTATCTATAATATATATATGTAAAAATCAATTGCTGACCGTTAGTCTCGCAAAAAGTCGAAAACGGCTGGACCGATTTTG
Organism: Parnassius mnemosyne; assembly: GCA_963668995.1. Taxonomy (NCBI): domain Eukaryota; kingdom Metazoa; phylum Arthropoda; class Insecta; order Lepidoptera; family Papilionidae; genus Parnassius; species Parnassius mnemosyne. The sequence continues at coordinate 45,231,887 of CAVLGL010000148.1, forward strand.
ATGAACCTTTTTGTGTATATTTGATTGGGTCTATGAATTTAAACATATTCAATTGGAACCGATACGTGACGTTGTTGTCGTGATCCAATAAAACACCCCAGCGAAGCCGGGGCTGATCGCTAGTAAAGATATAAAAACCGCTACATACCCGGTTATATAGAACTAACAGAAATCAATTGCTTCCTAGTTGACGGAAGAGGGGATAGAGGGAAATGAACGGGCAGCATCTTCTTGATCACAACACAAAATAATAAAAAAAATTCCGTTGCCAATCCGGTATCTAAGCGTAACAACTTAGCGTGGCAAATACCCCACTATGAGGCAATCTATAGGAGAGAGAGGCCAATGTTCAGCAGACTTTTGATAGAGTCTAAAGAATGATATAATGTAATGACTGAATGAGTATAATATGAATATTCACACTTGTTTATCTTCTTTCAGATAATGCAAATTGCATACCACACCATCGCCTTCCTGAACGATATAATCGGATCAAACGATCCATCGCCAAAGAAGAAACCTCTGATACGGTTGATAAAAGACACGCTCTTCAGTCTCGCATTTCCGATTGCAATATACGTATCCGTCGCTTTCTGGAGCATTTATGCAGTAGACAAGGATCTAATATTCCCAGATGTCATAGAGAAATTATATCCGACCTGGATGAACCATGTCATGCACACGACTGTTGCGATTTTTATGTTCTTGGAGCTTATATTGACATCCAGAAGCTATCCATCAAGAGCTGTTGGTATTTCAATAACATTAGCTTTCTCAATGTCGTATATAGCGTGGCTCCTGATTATTTATTTTAAAAGTGGAGAATGGGCTTATCCTTTCTTAAATATATTAAACTGGCCTTTGAGGATTGTATTCTTCGGTATTAGTACTATTGTAATCTTAGGTGTCTATGATTTTAGTGAAAAATTAAATTATTTGCTTTTGCCTGGTTCTCAACGAGACGCCGAAAAGCTCAAGAAACGCTGACAGTGTCGAATTAGTAGTATTTCTATTGTTACAGGGAATTTAGTAAAATTAGTTACTTGAACTATAAAACAGTGGTGATGAAAAGGGAAAACAAAATATTAAGTTAAGATTTTTATATTCGTAATATTTTATAATTTGTTCGGTTGTTGGATGCAGTGGATCTTTTTTATAAATGAAAAAGCAAAAATATTTTAATAGTACATAAACAGTTTGTTTTTATTTTATTTTCAACCGGCTTCAAAAAGGAGGAGATTCTCAATTCGTCGGAATCTTTTTTTTATGTATGTTCTAATGTAATATCAGCAAAAGTTATACCGATCACATTTTTACGTCTGAATCGACAAATAAACTTGAATGAGAAAAACGAGGAAACCCAACTTGACTTTTTTATTTAAAATTATAATTTAAAAAGAAAACTAATTACTTAATTACCATACAGTCCTACTTAAATACTTATGTTGCACAATTAATGATAGAAATAATTTTATGAACAACTTGATGGCGCTCATTCCCAGACGTTATTCGTATTCAACGTATACAACCATGCAACACTAATTATTATAATTGCCATTCTTATGAAGTCTTTGCTTTTAACCTTCGTAATAAACAGACAATGTATTCTTACCCATGAATAACTAATGCCGTAGAATGGAATGTCTAGCTTATGTTTCTTAGTAGTATTTACAGAATGTGCTGATATCACTTACTATAAAAAATACAGTTTTTGTGTTCATAACATTAAAGTTTCGTAAACTAGAAACTAGATTTTCACAACATTAACACTGCAAATTTAATTATGTATTGTTAAGCAAGAGGGCTTAATTAATTCAGTAAGTCAGTAATTGTATAATTTAATAAATTAACAATGATGACAAACAAATATGGCAACTAACAAATTTTTAGGGTAGAGCTATCATGCAGAGTATTTGCTGCACAAAATGACTCTGCTCTACTGGGGAAGGACCACACTCGCACGGAATACCAACGTGAAATGACAGTATGTATAATGTTAGGTACTGTGTTTCATATCATGATGAGTGACCTTAGAAAACCGGAGACCCTTTTCATCTTAGTCATCAGGGTTCTGCATTTTGATTATTAATATAGGATAGATGCAGAATTCTATGATCCATAGTGCCTAGTGTGTTCGTTTGTTACCCTTAATTGTATAAAAAATAAACAATATCATGAGATCAAGATTTTTTATATTGGGTAAATGTCATAACCTTTATGTTATTAAATCACCCTTAAGATTTTACACTAACGTTTCGTATAGCCATTAAGGGGCTACTCCATGCGAACGACCTTGAGCATTTTGCCGGCGGCACGCCGCTCGCCTCAATATATTGCTTATTTGAAATATGTACGACGCCACCACCTATTGTAGGTACGAACGTAGTATTATTTTTTCAACATCAATGAACTAATTTATGGAAATACACACAGCGTACAACGATAAATGTATTTTAATTTTTTTATTCGGTATATTAGTTGCATTATATTAGAGTTATGTATTCTCATATAATATTATCTAATTATGAAATTTTATAATTAATTATATATTAAAAATGAAGCATTGAAAATTGTGAGTTTAAAAGATACCTATTCACTATAGGTAAATAAATATATAGCTCGCCTTTTGTACAAATATTTGGTGCAAGAAAGAATAAATAAATAAATAGGATGTTTCGTAGATGTGTTTTTGATTATTGTTAATTTTTACGTGTCACGTATTGAAAAGTAATATACCTAACTACGAGTACTAATACAAAAATCAACAAGAAGTATAAGGGTTCAATCTTTCAATTTCAATTGTAAAAAAACGTTACCCCCACACTAGGATTTTCTCCTGTGTCGTGGAGGCAGTTTACAAACATAAATTGCACAAGGACAAACATCCAGACCCGGAACAATTATTTGTAAGCCATACAAATACTTGTTCCGTGGGGGATTCGAACCCGCGGCCCCCAGCGCAACAACTAATTTCTAAGCCACTGCCCCACGTAGCCGTCGCCGGGTTATAGCTAAAGTGACCACACGTCCCGTTTTGAACGGGACTGTCCCTTTTCTCGGTCACCTGTCCCATTGTCCCCAAACAAAGCTCCGGGACACAAAATTGTCCCGTAACTCGTTGGATGGAAGTATTCAAAGTCAACAATCTTCAACATAATTTTTTTTAATCGAATATATTTTATGTCTACCTGCTACGAATGCTCCGGTAGAAAGAGTATTTTTTTTATTTTGAATAAATTGTGGACGTCTGAAAGAAACACTTACGGTTCCAGAGTTCTAAAGGCGATGTTGTTAACAAAGATAACAATAAAAAAACTTGAGCAGAATTTTATTTTTATTTAAAATCATCACCAACTTTATTAAAGAAAATTTAATCCACTGACAAATGTAATTAATAATTAAGAAAAATATGTTGCATTTAATAATTACCGTCTATACCGAATATAATTTTACAGTGAACACTAATTGTATAAAGTTATAGTTTTTAGAGTATAAATAAACCCATGTCCTGTTTTGAGTTAAAAAATAAATGGTCAGTTTAGTCTTTTTAGTTAAATTTAGTTTTAAAAATTTTTAGTAGTAAAAAGTAGGTATATTAGTACCTACTTAGATACTTTTTACCGAATTATAAGTATAGAACACCTTATGTACTCAATTATTTTTTGAAAAAGAAGAAAAAACAAGCAATAAATAATATACTATATTTTAGCAAAAAACTATAACTTAGTAATACTAATTATAACTTAGAACATAAATGAAAAACTCATAACTGACAGGGCCCGACCCAGGATTCGAACCCGGGACCTAATGATCAGCAGTCGCACTACTACAACCACTAGACCAACGAGGCAGTACTGTACGTAATAAGATATTGTGGTTGGGTGATAATATTGAATTAGCCTTTTATAGTGTAAATTATAATATTTATCGAAATTTTAATTATGGATTCGAACCTTACATGCCAATGGTGCTTCATTTTTTTATTTGCATTTACTTCAAAGAAAATACACGCAAAAAGCTTCATCGCGCAGTAAAAAACACAACAAATATATGTATAACTAATACGAAAAATTATACCCAAAACAAACAAATAATACTACCTATAAATAACCTAATAAGTAATATTATTTATCGACTGATATTACGTGAGTGTATGCGGCGCTGGTCGACGCTCTAACGACACAGGCTTCGCGTCGAAGAGCTCAGGGCTCACTGACTCTAGCAAGCCCGTGAGCAGTGAATATGCCCAGATTTTAAAATAATTTCTTAATAAAATCAAATTTTGGTCTTTTGAAAAAAAATTTACTATAGAAATGTTTATTAATAAATTGTCTATCCATTGGTGTAAATCGCAAAATAAAATAATACTTACTTTACGAGGAGATCCATGTTATCAATAATAATTTCACATTTATGTGGTTTCGTTGTAAGGAGATTATATTAATATTTATTCGTTTTAAAAAAAATTGGATATAGCTTTTATGGAATCAAGATTATGTAGAAATATAATGTGTTTTTTATTTGTTGATATATCTTTTAAATAAAAAGTAGATAGCTTCTAAAAACCGCACAAATAACGACTAGCGCGACATTTTGCTCAACCTGCGCCTATAAACAGCGCCACTCATAACACAAATTTATTTGAAGGCGATACGAATTCGATACGATAGAAAAGTCATGGTCGAGTAAATCGAGTGTCACATGGTGCCACTGATGTCCATAGACTCCTGAAAACCACCTTTTACATTTGCTTTGGCTCATAGCATAGAATCACATAACGTTGAGTTCAACAACAATAGTTTCGGTCATCATTATCGACACCATTGAAATCGTTAATTGCATTAATGAGTAGTTACTTATGCTTGCCCAGCGGACGTTGTTTTGTATTTTTAGTATTTTGATTAGGTAGATAAGGCTGTCACGTAATGGGATAATTTGTTGATCGTAGTAGGGTTGTTACTTGCTAATTTGATTTGTGTTTTTTCGTATTAACTTGTATTTAATAATTGTGTAATTTCTATCTAACTCGATTAATAATTGTGTAATTTCTATCTAACTTGATTGATAGGAACTGTATTTGTTATTTTTGTTATTGTATTTAGTAGGGATGCCGTCATATAAGCTACTAATTCGTTGCTTGCGGACTGAGCTGCGCTGGGCTACCAGCGCACACGCTTTGATAGGCCGACCGGATAGGGTTTATAATCTGAGGAAGAGGCTCGAGCAGATCGATGCTCGAAGGGCTGCCGTGGAGGAGGCTTACGCTGAGCTCGAGGACTCGGAGGTGGAAAAGGGAGTCCTGGACTCCTGCCGCGCGGACTACGAGCAGTTCCTCGCGCTCACGGACGACTTGATCGAGACGGGGGCCAAGGACGCGGAGAAGGAGCGCGAAGCTCGGCTGAGTGGCCTGCTCGAGTCCCCTCGGAAGCCGCCCACTCAGCCAGAGCTGCTAGGATGACTCCCCACGCTGGACCTGCCAAGGTTCTCCGGGGTCCTCTCGGAATGGCTGACCTTCGTCGGTATGTTTGACAGCCTGGTGGACGCCCGGAGGGATTTGACCCCCTGCCAAAAAATGGGATACCTCCTGGCATCACTGGAGGGGGAGGCCCTGGGCGTCGTCGGCCACCTTAAGTTGTCGGATAACACCTACCAAAACGCCAGGGACCTCCTCGCTGGATGGTACGCCAACGTCCGGCGGATTGCGGACGATCATGTTCGGAGGCTGCTGAACCTCCCTCTGCTGAAGGACCGGACTAGACTACGTGAAGACATAGTGAATCCAGTCGTCATAGCGTGCAACTCGTTGCAGCAGCTGGATTTACCTGTGGACGAGTGGTCTTTTTTGCTACTTCATATAGTGCTGTCCCGCCTGCCCCTCGACCTTCGGCTCCATTTTGAGGAGAGGTACGGAGGGGATGGCGCCTCGTATATTCCCTCCTTTAGGGACCTGCTGCGGTTCCTGGAGGAGCAGTGTAGGCAGTTGGAGAACGCATCTGGCGCCGTCGAGGGCCCCCCGGCCGCCTCCCGAGCGGTGCCCAGGGAGAGGCGGAATCAGACGGCCAAGGCGGCGCCCACCCCCCTGAGGCCGAGCGGAGCCCCCGCGGGAGGGCGGCCCCCCCTACCCTCCTATAGTGCCCTAGCGGCCCGGGAGGCGCCTCCCTGCTCCTATTGTCGAGCATCCTACCACCGGGCGGCGTCGTGCCCGAAGTTGTTGCGCAAGCCTTCTACGGCGAGGCGAACCATCGCCAGGGAACGCCGCTGGTGCTTCTCGTGCCTGGAGAGGCATTTACAACGAGACTGCCAGCACCAGCGGCCCTGCACGCACTGCCAGGGCAACCACCACGTCATGTTGTGCCTGGGTGCGCGCGGCTCGTCCTCTCAGGGCCCTGCCAGCCCCCCGACTCCCACGGACGGGGGCGCCCAGCCACGCCCACTGTCGGGCGACGCTCGGCGCTCACCGGTTGACCACAGCGCCCCTCGTTCTGAGGGGAGTCGCTCCCCCGATCGGTCGGGGAGTCGTTCCTCCAGGGGCGGGGGGGTCTTCACCCCCCTCAGCGGGTTGATAGTGGATTCGCAGCCACTCAGCGGTCAGCTAGACCGTTCTCACCCCCGTTGGCTGAGTGGCCGCGACTGGAACGCCGCCCGCCCCCCTTTGGTCGGTGCCGGTACTACCGGGTTCCGGAGACTTCGTATCGGCCCCGGGCCTCGGAGCCGAGGATCCCCGAGTTTCCCCAGGTCGGCCCGTTCGGGGAATTTCAGTCGAGGGTCATCGGGACGCCGTCGGAGTACCGCTCTCGGGGCCCCCGGTTCGGGTGCCGGTCCGACAGAGGCAGCTCCAGATAGGAGGCTGCCGCCCTAGCTCCCGTCATGGCCACCTCCACTGAGCCTTTAAGCCGTCAGTAGTCCACCTGTCAAACTGTTCTATTGCCGACGGCCTCAGTGAAGGTGTACAACCCGAGCGGCGACCGCTTAACCGTTCGAGCTCTATTGGATTTTTCGTCACTACCCCTTGTGTCATAGTGTAATATACATAGGCGCCGAAATAAGGAAGTGAGATGGAATAATATCCATCACCCTCGCACTTTTTCTTATCTTACCATGAAAGAAATATTATTTTATTACAAATGACGCTTCATTTAATATTTAATAGACGCTAGTAATTCATTTATTTGTATTTGTTAATCAATAATACGAGTGTTACACGACACTCACGCATTTTTTTAAAATAAATTTATTATAATAGTCATATTGATTTAGTTTTTTTTTTTTTATTTAACAACCTAATACATGAACATTACTCAGCCAGAATTGTGTAAACCTAGGTTTATTCGGGTAAAGTCAAACGGATGGACAGTGGAGGCTTACTAATTCCGTCCCGTTAGTTACCCATTGGCTACGCTACGCTAAATAAAAAGGCATTATAAGAGTCATGATAGTTTTTTTTTTATAGGAGTGGGGGCATACGAGCATGCGGATCACCTGATGGTAAGTGACTACCCCCGCCCATGAACAACTGCAACACCAGTGGAATTGAAGGTGCGTTGCCGGCCTTTTAAAAAGGAGTAGGCGCTTTTCTTGAAAGTCCATAAATCGTATCGGTCCGGAAAAATCGCTGGTGGTAGACGATTCCACAAGGAAATTGTGCAAGGAAGAAAACCTCTTGTAAATCACACAGTGGTGGACCGCCACTCATCCAGATATTACTTTTTTTATATTTTACTAAGCCAGCGCTTATCTACGAGCCCACGTGATGGTAAGTGGTGATGTAGCCTAAGATGGTGAAACGCACTGACTTAACAAAAGCCTATTCACTCTTGCCTTAAAGACACCCTCACTGTAATCGGATGGAAAGACAGATGCTGGCAACATATTCCACTCCTTTGCTGTACGCATGATGAACGAGGCGAACCGTTTGGTTGGAATGCGTGGTAAATCAACATATGAAAGGGTGGAGACTGGCCGAACGTCTAGTTGTCGAATGGTGGAAGGGAGAGGGTGGAATTAAATTATGTAATTCCTGCGCACACTCTCCGAAATGCATCCTGTAGAACGAAAGGCTGGCTACTTTACGTCTGTGTCCGAGGCTGGTAAGATTGGCTTGAACCCAATTCGGGTCACCAATAAACCTCTTAGCACGCCTTTCTATTGAGTCTAGAGCTGCTAGGTGGTATTTTGCAGCACCAGCAATACTCCATGCACGACCAGACTTGCGCTTTATATAAAGTAAGCAGCTGTCCCGGCGTGAAGTATCGCCGCACCTTTGCAAGGACTCCCAGCTTCCTTGCAGCTGCTTTGGCCTTGGGCTCAATGAACCGCCCGAAGTTCAAATTTGAGGATATTTCAAACCCTAACAACTGAAGGCGGTTGGTATATTTCAGTGATACATTTCGGAAAGAAGGAGCCAAGGTGAGCTGGCTCCTTTTTTCAGTGAAGAGACACGCTTGTATTTTGGAGGCGTTGAACTTCACAAGATTGGCATCGCCCCAATCGGAGACTGCCTGTAATGTGAGATTCACACGCTCTACCATAGCTTCTCTTTTGGACTGGATTTGATCCCGACTGGCCCGAGGACTTAGTTGGAATCTCTCAACAACTGTGCTATCGTCTGCATACCCATAGATACCGGGCATAAGCAGATCATTAATATGCAGCAGGAAGAGAGTTGCAGAGAGAACGGACCCCTGAGGAACACCGGCGTTAGTCGCCATAGGATCGGATGAGCAGCCATCGACGACGACCCGGAGAGACAGTTCACTCAGAAAGTCCTTTACCCATTCAATCACACCAGGGGATAAGGCGTACGCTGGAAGCTTTCCCAAAAGGCTAGTGTGTCAAACTCTGTCAAAGGGCTTCGAGACATCAAGGGAAACAGCAAGTGCTTTCCCACTGTTCTCGAGTGCTCCCATACGTGCGTGGCATTCGCTAGAAGGTCCCCAGCTGACCGATTTCGGCGAAACCCATATTGCCGGTCACTAAGGAGGTCATCCTGTTCTAGGTATGCCACTAAGCGGGCATTCAATATACGCTCCATAGCAGAGTATGGAGGTAATTGAGATTGGACGATAATTGGCAGGGTCAGCGCGGCTGCCTTTTTTTTGGAACAGGCTGTACGTTGGCCAGCTTCCAGGATTTTGGCACTATTCCAGTACTAAATGAGACGCGGAACAAGCGTGTCAACACAGGAGACAACTCAGGTGCACAAGCCTTTAGGACTATAGCTGGTATACCATCTGATCCACTAGCTTTATTCACGTCTAGACACCGCAAGGTTTTAAGAACCCCTTTATTCGTTATACGAATCTCCGACATAGAGGTCCCGCAATGAGGTAATTTTGGTGGAACGTTGTTGCCACTGTCCAGACGTGAATTGTAGGCAGAGACGCGAACAAGTCCGCTTTCTCCTTAGCCGTATGAGCCAGTGTGCCATCCGGTTTTACCAACGGAGGCACCGCTTTGGCGAGAGACCAAAAAGCTCTAGTGCCGGATGGTCTGGCAGAGAGTTTTGCGCCAATATCTTTAATGCGATCGAGACTAGCTTTCCGTAATGCTTTTTTGTAGGACTTGGCGATCTGGTTAAAAGTTCTCTTCTTGGATCTAATATACGGAGCTTCGCGGTTTCGAGCGTCAACCCAGGATAGGTAAGGTAAATGCTTGCGCTTTTCAGCTTGGGCGCATTCAGCGTTAAACCATGGGCGAGCTTTGCTACCGGTGGGAGCGTCAGAGAAGGGGATAAAGTACTCCATAGCTTGACGCAACACATCCGTTATCGCAACCGCGCAGCTCGACGGATTCGTAGAAGAAAAACAAAGCTCCCGGCAAGGATAAGATGCAAAAAAGTGTCGCATCTCATCCCAATCACTTATACCGCCATATTCGTCCAACACCTAAGGACTCGTAATCAGGTGGAGAATATGACGATACAGATTTCACCAGACAGTGGTCAGATGTACCCAAAGGAGAAGTAACCTGTACTTCATATCTGTCTGGTTCGGTAGTCAGCAGAAGGTCCAAGCAATTTGCTGTGTGACCGTCTACATCGGGTACCCTAGTCGCCACCTTTACCATCTGAGACAGACCTAGCGTCAAAGCAAAATTCAACGCTTCTCTTCCAGTATGGTCGGTCTTTTGGTATGGGAACAGCCAGTCTTGGTGACAAGCGTTAAAGTCCCCCAGAAAGACCAACAGTGCAGTAGGATACCGATTCAGGGCCACGTCAGCAGCCTCACTAAGGTGATCAAATAATCGTGTTGTCTCCTGGTCACCGCTGTGCGATCGATAGACACAGGCATAAAGGATTTTATCAATACCTGTATCTACCATCACCCAGATTGTCGAAAAAGTGGGGTCTTCAAGGTGACAGAGACGCTGGAAGCAGATGTCATTGCGGACGTACACACATACTCCGGCACGTGGATATAATTTGTGCTCCAGGGAGAATCCAGGATAGTCAAGGTACGCCGCACTCAATGGACATCCAATTTGCGTCTCTGTCAAGAAAAGTAGGTGCGACTTTTCTGTCTCAAGATGGTGATCGACTGCGCTGAGTTTAGAGTGCAATCCTCGAATATTAGTGAGGTGCACTTTTAGTGAGAGGACGTGCAACCGCTGTTTAACACTACTTTTCTTTTCTATGTACATATTAAGTGTTATTAAGAGTGAATTAGGATGGAGAATGGCAGTTGAGCGAGGCGTTGCATTAGCAACCAAACGATACTATCAGAGTTACTGTGCCCATGGGAGCTTGATCTGGAGACTGCGGGGACGCCCGAACCCCGCCAGAGATCGCCATCGGGTCCTCTCGCCCGGTCGCTAACCGGCACGATGGGGCCACCCTGGGATTTTTCGCCAGTTGGCGGGGCGTGGTTTCATGAGTAGCTAATTCACTAATTGGGCCCCCAACTACCTGCGGTCGGCCAGCGGAACACCGTGCTTCGGATCCCGCTACCCTCCACGACCAAGCACCCGACACAGCAACAACTGACGCTTCGTACCCGGTTTACATACACAACGCTCCTGTTCAGACCCATTCTCCATATGGCTTCACCAAGCATCATGCCGGAACATGACAAAGTTATTTGGCGGCAAGACTTTGCATTGGTGGGTGGTAACCGATAAGCCAGCGGCCGAAACCTACCACCGGAATTGTTGCTGCTCGTTTAGCACTACCCGGGGGGCACGTGCAGGGTGTCAGATTTCAAGTATTTCCTACGGACGCGAGCTGCCTCGCCACCCAACTATGGTGATGGTATCGCGAATTTTCCACGTCACTCCATATGTCGACGCCGAGGATTCCGATACTGACAGAGGCAACAAGGGGAGTACCTTGAAACTGAGGACATACAACGAAGAGGTTCTTTTTAGCGGTAAATGTGCAAACTTGTGTCTTCTGGGGATTGAACTGGTCTAGATGTAGTCGCCCCCAGTCCGAGACTTTGTTCAACAAAGTCTCAACTTCAGACACAAGTTTGTTCCGGTACTCGGCGACGTTTTCCCGAGAAATACTGGCAAGGCCGGTGTTTATACATGACAGCATTGTTGATGCTTTATCAGCATAGCAATGAATGTTACCGGCTTGCAACATATCATTGATATTCAGAAGAAACAGCGTTGGAGACAGCACGCAGCCTTGTGGAATACCAGCATTAATGTGCTTGTAATCGAAGCATGCACCGTCTACTACGACCTTGATGCTCCGATCTGCAAGAAAACTGGTGATTCAATTGCACAATTTCTCGGGAAGCCCATAGGAAGGAAGCTTCGTAAGAAGCACTTTGTGCTAAACCCGATCAAAGGCCTTCGCTATGTCCTATGTCTTCAGCACAATAGGAGGGACGCCATCAGGCCCACTCGACTTGTTGAGTCCAGGGAGAGGAGTGCTCTGCGCACCGAGCGTTGGGTAAACAGCACATCCTGCGGTCGGCGGTGTGTTTCTGAGAGTCGAGTTGAACGCAAAGAGAGAGCCCAACAGATCGGCTTTGTCTTTTGCACCATGGGCCAGTGAATCGTCCTCCCTGTGCAGAGATGGGAGAGATGGCTGTAAGAAGTTTCCTTGGACAGCCTTAGCGAAAGACCAGAATACACGTGTTCCTGAAGGAAGACAAACTATTTTGTCGCCAATTATGCCAATGTGCTCTGACTTTGCCTTGACAATGACACTTTTGAAGGACCTGGAGGTGGAATTATACTTCTTTTAAGAGCGCTGGTATTTCCGTAAGCCCAGACCTGGTAGCACTCTTGCTTATGGCGTAATGCAATTTTGCAGGAGCGACAAATTCATGGCTGGTTTCTGCCTACCCATAGGTACCACAGATGATGGAATAAATATGTCCATTCCCTGTAGCACCACATCAGTGACAAAATCAGCAAAAACGCTGAGATCATCCAGCGAGAAGCAAATCCAATATGCAATGCATCCTACCCCAATCGGCCGATCGATAATTCCAAACACGGCGGCAACCTGCAGAACACAACCGCGATGGGAGCATGAGTAACACCGTACTCCGGATCAGACAATGGTCCGCGGAGCCAAGAGGGGCATCGACGGAGACCTGATATCTGGATGAGAGATCAGCAGAAGGTCCAACAGGGTACAGTACATGATCTTCCACCATGATCCGCGTAGCAGAGGTAACCAGTTGAGTGAGATCATATGTCAAAGCAAAGTCATAACAGATCTCCCCGCATAATTGGTTAAGCGTAAACTGAGCCGTTCAGCGTGATGGGCGTTAAAATCACCAAGCATCTCTGTTGTAACGCGGAGTCTGCAGCCATTTGGATGTGGTCGATGAGTCGGTCTGTGTCGGCATTGTCGCTATGGGACCTATAGAGGCACCCGTAGACGCGGGGATGGTCGTCGCTGTCTACGCGCAACCACAAGATGGCAAGGTCCGTACCTTCAAGGCTGCTAAGGCGTCGACAACAGATGTCCTCTCTGACGTACACGCAAATTCCAGCCCGGGGCACATAGGAGTGTTCTAATTTGTACCCCGTTCTAAGTTGTAGCACGAATGGGTCGGCTCGAAAGGGGAAGGACCACGCTCTCACAGAAAACCAGCGTAAAATAGCAGCTTAACGCTGCTGTGTTTCGTATGGTGAGTGTAGAGAACCGGAGACCGTTTTTACTGGCAAAGAGGCATTCCAACTTAGTCCTCACGGGTAACAACGCATCTACATCTTGAGTCTTTATTGAGGATAGATGTCGATGTCTATGGGTCACAGTAACCACTTACCATCAGGTGGACTGTGTGCTCGTTTGTCACCCGATCCTATAAAAAAAAATAAAAAAAATATATACGAAGTATCAACCGGAGAGGACACCTATGTCTTGGTTAGAAAGAGCAAGGCCAGTTTCGCCATTTCCAGATGGTAGTGGACGGCGTTAAGGTTTGAATGAAGTCGGATAGCGTGACAGGGGGCCCTTTGACTTATTGCTCCGTTTGCCCCGAGCAGGTATAGTCCCGAGCGAAATTTCGCCCCCCAGAATACGCGGTGCAGCCTGAACACCAACGCTTTAGAAGAATTGGGTAGCTTGAGCGTGAATGCTTAACGAGGGATTCTCCATCACCGGGGGTGCTGATACCCTCCTGGGGTAGTGTATTATTTAACTCCGCTCCGCCATGTTAAGGGGGGGGGGGGGATAATTAGGCCTTCAGCCACCTGCACTCACCAGAAGAAATGCAGAAGCAGTGCTTTTACTTCACGCTGGTCTTCTGTGAAGTCGTGGTACCACCCCGGTTCGAGCCGGCCATTACGTGCAACAGCAAAGACTGCCGCGTGGCTCTACCACTGTTAATTAAATTAATATAATTACTTTATGTTTCGATATAGTAGTACGAATTAATTGAAAAAGGAATAAATAATTGAAGAGAAAACTTACCAGGTTCAATAAGTTTATTGGCAGTTATTTTTTCATCGGGATCTAAGGCTAATTTACCGTATGTTAATAATTTTTCTGATAACACTAAAGTACAATCTTAAAAAGGTTTTATAAAGCAATACACATCGAAAACCATTAAATTTTTATAATTCCGCCCCCATCAGGTGGTTCATCATCATCCATTTCGTAAAAATAGTAGTAAAGTACTCCCCAGTTAGTTTAGCATAAGCACCACCATATTTAATAGGACGCAAAGGAAAACTAGGGAGGAGAAAATGAATAATATCAACACATTTTTAACAACAAATTTTCTAAATAAAAAGAAACCATGTGTATTAACCAACATAATAACAGCCTTTGAATATTAATTTAACTTATTTTTAATTCCCGACGTTTCGGTTACTTTATAGCACCCATGAAAACGGAAATTAAAAATAACTTAAATTTAACACGAGAAAATCCTTAAAATAAGTTTTAGTCAATGTCAAGTACCTATTCGTGTAAATATATTGTAAGAAATTAGTAAGACAAGTTTTCTTTTTCAAAAATGTTCTTAAAATTTCATATTAGGTTTATTTTAATAAAAAGCGGTCGTTAAAATAAATTGGAAATAATAAGTAATTTGATCGACAAGTTAGACCGACCACGTTAATGATTAAGCGGAAAATTCTCTCTCCCAAGCCCTGAGCCATAAGCGTGAACCAACTCTGTTGCGTGAACTCGTTGAATTATATAAGTACTTATTATCTCAATACATGAACTAGCCAAATAAATATAATCATTTTTATTAGGTCCTTACATATGAAATTAGCGTTTTGTCGTACTGACCACTTTGACCTGAAATATCTCCTCTTTGGTTCATCATTACAGCCTTTCATAAGTCCACTGCTGAACATAGGCCTCGTCACTCCATCTCGTGGGGGGTCACCCTACACTTCGCCTACCGGTACGAGGCTGCCACTCAAGAACTGCCACTTCAGCTTACTAATCCGTTGGGCTATGTCGGTCACTCTGGTTCTACTGCGGATATCCTCATTTCTAAGTTTATCACGCAGAGAAACTCCGAGCATAGCCCTCTCCATAGCTCGCTGAGCAACCTTGAGCTTCCTCATACGGCCAGCAGTTAAGGACCACGTCTCAGATCCGTAAGTCTACACTGGCAACACGCACTGGTTGTATAATTTCGTTATAAGGTTTTCAGGAATGTCTGACGAGAAGATGTGTCGTAGTTTCCCGAACGCTGCCCAGCCGAGTTGAATCCGTCGATTGACCTCTCGGTCGAAGTTGGACTTACCTAGTCGGACTATTTGTCCCAGGTAAACATACTCGTCAACAACTTCGAGCTTAGTGCTCCCAACAACTACCGGCATAGGTGTGACATGGACATTGAACATGATCTTTGTTTTGTCCATGTTCATCTTAAGGCCTATCCGTTGGGAGACACTATTGAGGTCACTGAACATGGTGCTTAGATCCTCCAGCGATTCTGCCATAAGGACTATATCGTCGGCAAATCGAAGGTGAGTGATGTACTCGCCATTGATGTTATTACCGTATACTTTCCAGTCCAGAAGCTTGAAAACGTCTTCCAATGCAGCGGTGAAGAGTTTCGGGGATATAACGTCACCCTGTCTTACACCTCTCTGCAATTGGATAGGTTTCGTACTCTGGTTCTGTACTCGGATAGCCATCGTAGCCCTACTATACAAGCACTTCAGCACTTCGATATACTGACAGTCAATTTGGCACCGCTGAAGGGGCTGCAGTACCGCCCAAATTTCGACGGAATCAAAGGCTTTCTCATAGTCCACATACGCCAGGCATAGTGGCAAATTGTACTCCTCGGACTTCTGTACAACTTGCCGAAGGCTATGTATGTGGTCTATGGTGCTAAAGCCTTTTCGGAAACCGGCTTGTTCGGGAGGCTGGAAGTCGTCAAGTCTGCGCGCGAGACGATTCGTAATGACTCTCGGAAACAGCACGTAGACGTGGCTCAGAAGGGAAATCGGTCTGTAGTTCTTCAAGAGAGCGTTGTCGCCTTTCTTGAAGAACAAGACCACCGCACTTCTGCTCCACGCCTCCGGTGTAAAGCCACCATGGAGGACGGAATTAAAGAGCTTCTGAAGGACTTCAAGTACCGGTTTTCCACCCGCTTTCAGAAGCTCCGTTGTAATTCCATCCTTGCCTGGAGCCTTGCCGTTTTTAAGGTGCTGGAGACCCATTCTGATCTCGCTCAGACTGATGTCCAGGATATTTTCGGAATAATGTCGGATAAGACTCGCTCTTGGATCGTTACTCACACTTGCGTGTGGCTCCAACGATGACGTGTACAGCTGCCCATAGAACCTCTCAATCTCACTCAAAATCTCAGGTGCCCCGGAAACGATGCTGCCACATTCTGTCTTCAGCCTGTTCAGTTGGTTCTTTCTGGCAGACAGATCTCTGGCTATGACTTTGGAGCCTTGGTTGCGCCCGATCACTTCTTCAATACGAGCTGTATTGAAGTTGCGTAAGTCCCGCCGCATGCATTTGGAGATCTGTCTGTTCAGTTGCCTGTATGCTGTCAAATCTGTTGAAGAATGTAGCTTCATCTCCCGTCTAACAGCCATGACATTAAGAATGTGATCGGAGAGTTTTTGTGTTCTTCTGCGGCGGGTCTTGCAGAACTTAGCTCCGATCGTATGTACAGTTTCCACGAGCTTGTCATTCATATCGTCCACTTCATTGCAGTTTTCTAGGCACTGAAAAGGTTTTGTAACTCAAGCTGAAAGGTTTCAGGTTTTTGGAACAGAGCACGAGGGGGACGGAGCGTTGACTTCATTAGACGAGACCTCTCCAACTTAACGTTTAGGTTCAGTGTGCCTCTAACCATTCGGTGATCGCTACCAGTTTTCACCCTCGCGATCACGGAGACATCACTGAACAGTTGTCGTCTGGCCGTAATAATGAAGTCAATCTCATTTTTTGTCGAACCGTCGGGGCTCGACCAGGTCCACTTCCTGTGGGGCCGCTTCTGGAAGAAAGAGTTCATCATAAAGAGTCCCTCTTTCTCCATGAAGTCGGCCAGCTGCTGGCCCCTTGGGTTCCGTTGCCCTATTCCAAATTTCCCTACTTTCAGCTCACCGTTCTCTCTTGTGCCTAGTTTTGCATTGAACTCTCCCATTAACACCGTATATTGGGCTTTGGAGGAATGCATGGCTCTAGAGATATCCTCATACATTTCCTCCACCTCCTCATCGGGATGTGCCGAGTTTGGTGCGTAAAACTGTATGACCTTCAGTGAATACCGTTTGGTGATTCTGAGTATAAGGTACGCAACCCTCGTCGACACACTCTCGATCTTTACAACGTTGTTAACGAGAGACTTGTGGACGATAAATCCGACACCTCCTTCGGACAGATGGTCGCCCTCCCGGTGATAGAGCAAATTGCCGGATTCGAGGATTACCGTGTCCTTCCCCTCTCTTTGGACTTCGGATAATCCTATAATCATCATCATCATCATTACAGCCCTTCACAAGTCCAATGCTGAACATAGGCCTCCCCCAAAGAATGCCACAAAGCACGGTCCTGAGCCACCTGCATCCATCGACTTCCTGCATATCTTACCAGGTCGTCACTCCATCTAGTGGGGGGACGCCCTACACTTCGCCTGCCGGTACGAGGCTGCCACTCGAGAACCTTTCTTTCCCAATCCTATAATATGCCAGCGTAACTTGTCTATCTCTTCTCCAGCTCCACGATCTTCTCGTCAGTCCTCAGGGTGCGTGCGTTGTACGTTGCCAGGTCTAGTCGTCTAAGGTGGCAACTGAACCTCCACCGGAGATTCTTCGCACCCTCTGCCCAGCCGTTACCATGGTCGCCACCGTAGCCAGGAATAGCGGGGCCGCCGGGGACTGGGTGCTGTCTCTTTGTTACTCCCTTCATAGGGGGGTATTTGCCATAGTTGCCACGCTTGGCGAGTGGGTTGGCAACCGCAGTTTTTTTTTATTGTAATTTCGGCTACTATCAGGAAGATGCTGCTGCCCATCTCCTGCCTGTTTCCCTTTGTCGCATTTTACGTTCTACCGTGGCACCAGTGCTGCAGAAACTGCTCTAAGGATTAATGATGTGTACGGCGCTAGTATCGCAAAAGAAAACACGGTAAGATTTTGGTTTCAACGTTTTCGTTCTAGACATTTCGACCTTCAGAACCAACCCCGTGGACGGCCGAAGACCAAAGTGAAAAATGAAGAATTAAAGGCTATTGTGGAAGCGGATCCATCACAAAGCACTTCAGAGATAGCTGCAGGCTTCGGGGTAGGTGATGAAACTGTATTAATCCACTTGCAGCAAATCGGGAAAGTAAAAAAACTTGAACGATGGGTACCTCGTGAATTGAGTGACTGCTGTGTTACTTTGCTCAACCGACACAATAATGAAGTGATTTTAAATTGAATCATTACTTGTGATGAAAAGTGGATACTGTACGATAATCGGAAGTGCTCGTCACAATGGCTGAACCCTGGAGACCCAGCCAAATCCTGCCCTAAACGAAAATTGACTCAGTTGAAACTTGAAAAAGTTACTTGTGAGTGTTTGGTGGACTAGCGCCGGTGTCGTTCACTACAGCTTTCTAAAATCTGGCCAAACAATTACGGCAGATATCTATTGTCAGCAACTGCAAACCATGAAGGAAGAACTAGCTGCTAAACAACCGAGATTGGTCAATCGCTCTAGGCTCTGCTTCACGACAACGCAAGACCACACACAGCACAACAAACAACCACTAAGTTAGATGAGCTACAATTGGAATGTCTGCAACATCCACCGTACTCCCCGGACCTTGCTCCAACAGATTACCATTTTTTCCGGAATTTGGATAACTTTTTACAAGGAAAAAAAATCTATTCCGGTGCGGCAGTCCATACCGCCTTCAAAGAGTTTATTGATTCTCGTCCCCATGGTTTTTTTAGTAAAGAGATCAATGAACTACCTATGAGATGGCAAAAGTGCATAGATATAACAACGGTGCATACTTTGATTAATTAAATAGATTTTACAAAAACAAAATTGACTTTACATTCCTCACGTGCATAACGCCAATTTCATATGTAAGGACCTAATATTTTGAAAATGAATTCTTCAACTCACAGACTTGGCAAAAAGATAAAAATAGTTAATCCTACTTGTAACAATTTTACTATCAAGTTGCTAGTTTCTGATATGTATATGAAAAATTTATATAATATTAAACAAAAATAAAGTTAAAATTTAATTTTGTACTTTGAAATGCACAATATAACCTTGCACGTTGGAGTGGAATAAAAAACGCACGAACGAAAATAAAATAAAATTAAAAAAAACTAATGTTTATAAAAATAAATATATGTATTTAAAATCACAATTTAATTTTCTTTTAAATATAACACAACATTTATCTATTACAAATATTATTAAACGACAAAAATATCTTGCATCTAACACTTTATTCCAACAAACAAATAGTTCTAATGAAATGATACCATATCAGCGTGTCGTAATAAAATTAACATTTTTTGCTCAGACGAAGAGAAATTCATAACTTAGTTACTATTTTGCTTTTTCTTTTACATGAAAACGTGTTTAGACACAAAAAGCAATTACTATTTAATTTCATTAATAATTATTTTCAGGCAATTTTTTCAATTTTCATGATTATAAAAAACAAGATGAAATTGTTGCAGTTTATGAAATTAATGTTATGTTATGAAAAAAAAGAAATGATAAAACTAGAAATGTATTACACAATCTAGAAATAGCTTATGAATATCTATTTTATTAATACCTAATGAAAACTATATTTACAAAAACGCAAACTAGACTTCTACAAGGATAAGTCTACAAAGACAATTTCTAGATACAAAAATAAATCATCATTACTAGTAGACATTCAGAGAGAATTCAAAAGAAAAGACGAGGAAAGAGTGTTTGTGTAAACTTTGTTAATAAGATTGCTAACTAACTGGGCTTGCCTTATCCGTCAAAAAACTTATTCATCATTGGACTATATCAAGTTATAATGATATCTTAAACATTAATTTCTTTAAAACCTGCTTTGTGTTTAATTAAAGCCGTAGATTAAAAATGCGTTTAGTAGTAATTATTTCATTTAAAAACACTGCCACACAGTCAAAGTACAGACGTTAAACAGACTTGACGTCTGGTTACTGTTACTGCTAGTGTTATGTTTTTATTAATCACAGCGAAGGTCAAGATGTTGTTACCAATTTTCCACTTGTTCGCTGCGGCAATTGATTCGTATGTGATGTGGTACGACCAGAATTACGTGGAATTACCTGTGCACAATGAACTTCTTAAAGACTTTCCATTGAAATCTCGTTCTCTGTTCTTGACCATTTGGTGCCTTGTAAGTATTTGTAGATTTCAAATATTTTTATATTTTTTGTTTGAAGTTTATAAATTCATATAAGTTTTATTTATTAACATATTAAAAATAATAAAATATTAACTGAGTAGGCACAAAATTTACAGTTTATTATATAATACTAAATAATACTAATTTTTGTTTATTATAATATTCACCTACAATGAGGTGTTACCACATTCCCGCGTAGTATAATTAAAATTCTTTGTTTCTCTATTTTATTAATGTGTATTTGCAAAACAGTTATACATTTTTTATGTAAGATAAAGTTTAAAAAAATATAATTAGCAATCGATATTGACAAAACGTCGTCACGTCTATTTCAATAATATAGGTTTTATCATCATCATCATCATCATTACAGCCCTTCACAAGTCCACTGCTGAACATAGGTCTCCCCCAAGGAATGTTACAAAGCACGGTGCTGAGCCACCTGCATCCATCGACTTCCTGCATATCTTACCAGGTCGTCACTCCATCTAGTGGGGGGACGTCCAACACTTCGCCTGCCGGTACGAGGCTGCACTGCCGCTTCTTCGAGCTATATGGCCGGCCCATTGCCACTTCAGCTTACTAATCCGTTGGGCTATGTCGGTCACTCTGGTTCTACTGCGGATATCCTCATTTCTGAGTTTATCACGCAGAGAAACTCCGAGCATAGCCCTCTCCATAGCTCGCAGAGCGATTAGGTTTTATATCTGAATTAAATAAATACCAAGAGCAAAAGCTCACGTTAGCAAAATACGGCTCAGATATGACGGCGCAGTGACGCAGTGTCTTAGCACTATACTATAATTCCGAGTCTGGATGTTTGTTTGTAAAATTTGTGTATGTTAACTGCCCCTTCGACACCAGAGAAAATCCTAGTGTGGAGGTAACATTTTGTGTGATAAAAAAGCGCGAGCGCTCGAATACTTTGTATATTTATATATTAAAAATAATAAACCTTAAAGGATGTACGTTCTTTAAAATATACAAAGGAATTATAAACTTAAATACATACTAATTGTAACTGAGTAGCCTTCGTCAAGTAATCTTCATCACCAATTCTCACCAGATAGAATTGTAGTTAAACACTGGTTAATAACAAGGAAAAAAACTCGTCGTGTAACTTTTAATTACTCGCGACCTTCATAATAATATAAAAGGTCTATGACGATTAAATTTCATGGACATACCCTATATCTAGCGTGCTATAAAACGTATTATTTTAAAGTACATCATAGGTACATAACCACGCCCGTCACCCAGAGGGGTGGGCAGAGACTACGGACTTCCATATGGCACGATCCTGACACACCTCACTCGCTTCTTTTACGTCCATATACTTACGCATACATGCTAGTTAGTTAAGGATACTCTTAACCTGGCTCATCTTCAACATATCGCAAATTCGGTCGATAAACTTTCGCCTAGGGCGTCCCTTCCCGACTCTGATGTTCACTTCTGCAACATACACTTGCTTTGTCACTCTTTCCTCGTTTATTCTTTCTACATGACCATACCACCGAAGCATTTCTTTCTTGATCCTGGTGACAACATTATCTTGCAAACCACACCTTTCCTTTATCATACAATTTCTCACCCAGTCATTCAGATTAATAAATTATTATCGTTCGTTATCCAGCAGTTAGCGTAACTGATTATTGACTTTTAATTCAAAGCAAAACTTTGAGCTCAAACCTGAGTCAATTATTCACTAACTACAACTTATCAAAGTCCACTGCTTAACATGTCTCCCCCATTGATTTTCTGTTATCATACGAGTTGCCATCCGCAGCTTTATATTATTGTTAGTCGCTATCTGAAATATGCTGATGCCTTCTTTCCTCCGTCGCCTCTTACGACACCCTCGGAATTATTATTTTATAGGATAAGGGTGAAAAACGAGCACACAGTCCACCTGATAGTAAGTACTTGATGTGGCACATAGACATCTACATCCATCCTCAACTACGAAGCAAAATGCAGAAGCGTTGTCAACCATGAGGACTAAGATAGAATACCTCGTTTCAAGTAAAAGGGGTCTCCGGTTCTCTACACTCACCATACGAAACACAGCCGCGTTAAGCTGCTATTTTACGCTGGTATACTGTAAGAGCGTGGTCCTAGCCCGGTCGAGCCGACCCGTTCGTGCTACAATTACACTGATATAGCTGCAGCACGGCTCTACCACCATTGAGTTATATGTACTACGTACTAGAGAAGCCATTCCAAACAAAAATTGTGTCCTTCTCTATGTCTCCGCGCATGCGCCGGAGTAGTAGTCGCGCATGCGCGAAAACTTTAATTTAATATAAAATAAGATATTAATATAAAATAAATATAAGAATTTAACATAAAATATTTCATTTTCAACTAAACAAACATATTTCTAAATAAAATGTAGTAATAATTATCTTATGGAATTCACAAATCTTCAATTTACGCAATATTTACTTTGTACGGATTGCAGTACAGTTCAGTTGAACATAGTCAATGTTCGAAATGCGAAATCTAGTGCGTAGTACATATATATCGATGTCTACCACAAATAATGTGATATAGGGTAGAGGATTCTCATACGTCGCCCTTACACGGCAAACGTGAGTAAACGCACCCCTAATTATAGCCTTACTTACCCATCAGCTGGACAGCAATTTTTTCGTTACGCTTAACAAAATGTTTAATGTACTGTTTATGATATGATATAATAGTTCGGGGAAAAAATTTCTACGTATTTTATATACAAATTAAAGACATTTTTAAAGTTTAATTACATTTATTTATAATATTGCGCGTTTACCGCTAAAAACAACCCCTTTGTCGTATCTCCTCAGTTTCAAGGCACTCCCTTTCTTGCCTCAGCCAGTATCGGAATCCTCGGAGTCGACATATCGAGTGACGCGCAGTTTCGTGGTCACTTGGAAGAGAAGGCCAAATTGGCCTCTAAAAAGTTTGGCGTGCTCAGCAGAGCGGGAGAGTATTTCATGCCGGCACACCGCCTGCAACTTTACAAGGCGCAGATTCGGCCTCACATGGAATACTGTTCCCATTTCTGGGCAGGGGCTCCCCAGTGCCAGCTCCTTCCACTTGACCGCATCCAGCGCAGAGCGGCTCGAATTCGACCGAGTCCTTTCCGATCGCCTCGATTCATTGGCACTGCGAAGAGATGTTGCATCCCTTTGCATTTTCTTTCGCATTTACCACGGGGAGTGCTCTGAGGAATTGTTCGGATTAATCCCAGCCGCCAAATTTCACGAACGCACATCGCGGCAGAACTCCCGATACCATCCACACCATTTTGATAATTGACGGTCCACCACTGTGCGATTTAGAAGATGTTTTCTTCCTCGTACAACTTCCTTGTGGAATCGATTACCACCAGCGATTTTTCCGGACCGATACCACTTAGGGACCTTCAAGAAAAGAGCCTACTCCTTTTTAAAAGGCCGGCAACGCATCTGCATTTCCCTTGATTCCCCTGGTGTTGCAGTTGTTCATGGGCGGTGGTAGTCACTTACCATCAGGTGAGTCGCATGCTCGTTTGCCCCCTCTCCTATAAAAAAAATATGTACCACATAATCCAGTTGCTGAAGAAATCTTGGGATTTTTGATCAAAAAAATGCGACAAGTAGTTTTGACCGAAATAGGTGAAAATCTGAGGATGCAAGGTCAGGGCTATATGGTGGATGCATTAACACCAACCACTTCCCAACCAAGCTAACTAAATTTTTGTTGAGTGGCCAAAGATGTCTGTGGTCGGGCGTTATCATGATGAAAAACCACTCCTTTTCTGTTGATCCATTCCGGCCGTTTTCTTGTTTCAATTTCTTGCTTGAGTCGCATTAGTTGATGGCATTAGAGATCCGAATCGATGGTTTTGCTATACACACAGCATCACCTTATTTCGTGTTAATCCGGGTTTCGCTACAGTCTGTGGAGCTTGACAACCCTTTGACCATGATCTTTTTCGCACTTTCTTGTCGTAGGTGATCCACTTTTCATCACCAGTGATCTTTTCAAATATGGTTCGGTTTCATTACGTTTCAATACAGAATCGCAAATGAGTACACGATTCATTAGGTTTCTTTCAGTGAGCTCGTGTGGTAACCAAATATCTAGCTTTGTGTAGCCATACTTTTTTTAATGGGCCAAAACTGTGTTGTGAGCGATCCTCGATTTCTCGCCTATGTCGTAATTAGTAATGTGCCGATCTTGCTCCACTTTTTCAAAAATATCATCGACTTTATCTATATGAGGGCGACCAGAGCGAGCTGCATCCTTGACATCAAAATTCCCGGACTGAAAACACTTGAACTAACTTTGTGGTACTCTTACTGATACTGCTTTAGGTCCATAAACGTCACAATTTTTTGCGGCTTGAGTCGCATATTCCCTTTTTTAGGGTTCTGTAGCCAAATGGCAAAAAACGGAACCCTTATGGATTCGTCGTGTCTGTCTGTCTGTCCGACCGTATGTCACAGCCACTTTTTTCCGAAACTATAAGAACTATGCTGTTTAAACTTGGTATGTACGTGTATTCTGTGAACCGCATTAAGATTTTTACACAAAAATAGAAAAGAAACAATAAATTTTGGGGGTTCCCCATACTTAAAACTGAAACTCAAAAATTTTTTTCATCAAAACCATACATGTGGGTATCTATAGATAGGTCTTCAAAAATGATATTGAAGTTTCTGATATCATTCTTTTCTAAACTGAATAGGTTTCGCGAGAGACACTTCCAAAGTGGTAAAATGTGTGTGTGTGTGTGTCCCCCCCCCCCTGTAACTTTTAAAATAAGAGAATGATAAAACTAAAAAAATATTACCTTACCATTTGAAGTTCCACCGAAAATTGGTTTGAACGAGAACGAGATCTAGTAAGTAGTTTTTTTTAATACGTCATAAATCTTTAACCGCAATTTACCTTTCATTCAATCAACTCAAATGTAAAAATAAAAAATACACTATTGTTAAAACATCGATCAAAGTTACAACGAACCACAAGAACTTTTATATGCTACGGAACCGTTCATGGGCGAGTCCGACTCGCACTTGGCCGCTTTTTGTAATAAAACTTCAGAATGTATCGAATTTCGTCGTTAGATTCACTCATTTTGGCGGACAGAAAAACAATTGAAACATGGTGGGAAAGTGTTTTTTTACTTTTTATTTTTCTTTTTCTTGATGTCCTATATGTAATGATATTAAAACCAGCCAGATACAAATAATACAACCAAAGAGATTTTTCTTCGATTTTATACAAGCAAAATAAGAAAAAACTTTTTCCCCGAACTTATATAATAGGGAAGTTATAGCTTAAAATTAATAATGACTGAGAAGATATATAGCAAAAAAAACTGAAGTAAGGTAGCTGTCATAAAATAGAATAAAGAAATAGAAGAAACGATTTTAGTACTGTAGATATTGAAACACAGACCAATAACCTAGATAAGAAACTCAGTTATTTGTAATTTTGCATAAATCATTTGTACGGCTGAGATTTTAAGTTCTAACCCAGGCTCCAACTCAATAGGTAGGTAGGTACTGTGGCCGCTAACCCATACAGTTGTGATTTAAGATAAAATATGTCGGCACGGCTATAAAATACTAGCTAGATCGAGAGTAAAGGTTTTAATCTATCGAAGCTTCGTCTCTTTGGTCGTGTCTTTCTTTTCCGTAGTTGTTTATAGGATTTTTGGAGAAAAATATCATCGGGAAAGCGTACCATATACTTGCGACGAATTGCTAACGATCTGATTATTATATTTTCTTGTATTTTATGTTGTTACACATATTACACGCATATTTGCGCCATCCATCGTGAGTACATCTGAGGATGATCCTCCTTCACCTACATATTATATGTAATAATATATATACATTTTTCTTTACTTTTACCTGCTTTTGTTTTTAAATGTGCATTTTGAACACGTACTGTCATTAAATTCAGATTTCAGTTGTAACAAATCTTAGTTGTCAACTAACATGGAAGGCTCAAGCAACAAGGATCTGCAAAAGAAAACATTGGCATAATATATGTTAGATTACTTATGAAAAAAAAAAAAATTGCCAACAATTTTGATAGCTTACCATGGCCTAGTCGATTCTGTTTTTTTATCTGATTTGCGGTTATATTTTGGGGTAACAGTAGTGAAAAAGAAAGCATTTTTAAACCCAAAAACGCTGCCTCATAGCCATGTTTATCTACCGACTTCAAATAGGAGGAGGTACTCAATTCGACTGTATAATTTTTGTTTTTTTATGTGTGTTACCTCATAACTTTTTTCTGGTTGAACCAATTTCGATGATTCCTTTTTTATTTGAAAGCTGGCTCATGTAGTCCCATATATATTTGTTCAAGGTCAGCCCAATAGTTTTTGAGTTATTCTTAATAATTTATATTGAAGTCGGTTGTACAAAATTTTTAATTTTTATTTATTTTAAAAGTAACAGAGAACTGCCTACCTATATTTATGAGTAAGTCGCATAAGATAGTAACGTTTCTATGTGTTTTAGCCAAGTTTGCGAAAATGAATAAAAATCATTTGCTACCTTGAATAAAACTAGAATACGAAATACAAGTATGACATCACGATATTAGAACTTGTTGTGAACAAGAACATTTAAAAATTAACGGATGAGGAAAAATCGTATTATTTTTTATTTAGCCTCTATTACACACATAATACATTGATACATCTTATTTGCATAAAATTTTTATTATTACTAAATATTAAAAATTAGTGCAAGAGTTCTTTGCCTTTAAGTTTCTATGCCATCAAAAACATAACTTGTAAAAAACCAAGTCTCGCAACTCAGTTCTAATACCGTAAAAAGTTTTGAGATCTATGTAATACCAAGTCGGTTAATTTATTCAGCCCCTACATAAAAGTCCCTCTGTCTCAAGTTATTACGTAATTAGCTAACCTAACAACATCTTATAGTGACCATATCAATATTATATTCACAAGTAATACATATTATATTAAACTTGATTAAATAGTTTTTTATTAGATAATATAGAATAAATTATAATACGATATATACTATGGTAGTAGTATGGTGGTCACGATACAACATATACTGTGATAGTAATATATAATATTACAATACTTATTTTACTTGATTGTGGACACTGAATAAATAAAACAATTGTTTCAACAAACAAACAACAAATATTGCGCCTAATTCTACTCTTCGAGGAGTTCCAAAACAAGCCCAAACGAGCACAAACGAAATGAGCCCAAACTTAGCACATCTAGCTCTCCTCGTCGAGGAGTTCCAGTAGCAGTCATCAAAAAACACTTTCAAGTCACTCTATCAAATCCAGAGGTAAGGTCTAATCAGAACTAACAAAATGAGCCCAAACTTGGCACATCTAGTTTTCCCCGTCGAGGAGTTCCGGTAGCAGTCATCAAAGTACACTTTCAAGTCACTCTATCAAATACGGAGGTAAGGTCTAATCATAACCAAAACAAAACGAGCCCAAACTCTGCACATCTAGTTCTACTCGTTGATGAGTTCCAGTAGTAGTCATTAAAGTACACTTTCAAGTCACTCTATCAAGTTCGGAGGTAAGGTCTCATCATAACTAACAAAACGAAGCCAAACTCGGCACACCTAATTCTACTCTTCCAGGAGTTCTAGTAGCATTCACCGAAGTACACCTTCAGCTTAACTCCATAAAATCCAAGACTATGTACGTGGTAGAGCCATGTTTTTTTTTTACTTATTATAAGCCAGTGGTCTAATCATAACCAAAACAAAACGAGCCCAAACTCTGCACATCTAGTTCTACTCGTTGATGAGTTCCAGTAGTTGTCATTAAAGTACACTTTCAAGTCACTCTATCAAGTTCGGAGGTAATGTCTCATCATAACTAACAAAACGAGGCCAAACTCGGCACACCTAATTCTACTCTTCCAGGAGTTCTAGTAGCATTCACCGAAGTACACCTTCAGATTAACTCCATAAAATCCAAGACTATGTACGTGGTAGAGCCATGCTTTTTTTTTACTTATTATAAGCCAGTGCTTGACCACAATCCCACCTGGTGGTAAGTGGTGATGCAGCCTTAGATGTTAAATCGCACTGTCTTATCGTAACAAAAGCCTATTCACTCTTGCCTTGAAGACGCCTAGATTGTATTCGGATGGAAAGATAGACGCCGGCAAATTATGTACTGTACGCATTACAAAAGACGAAGCAAACCGTTTGGTTCTAATGCATGAAATATCGACAACAAAGGGATGAAGACCCGCCGACCGTCTGGTTGTCCGATGGTGGAAAGGAGAGGGAGGAATTAAGGCGTGTAATTCCTGCGCACACTCACTGAAATGCTTCCTATAGAATACCGAGAGACTGCCTACTCTGCGCCTGTGCTCGAGGCTGACAAGATTGGTTTCAACCAAATCAAGGTCACCAATGAGCCTCTTAGCACGTCTCTCCACTGAGTCCAATGCTGCCAGGTGACATTTTGCAGCACCAGCCAATATGTCACAGCAGTACTCCGTGACCGGACTTGCGCTTTATATAAGGTAGTTTGCGCGTTTACCGCTAAAAAGAATCCCTTTGTCGTATCTCCTCAGTTTCAAGGCACTCCCCTTCTTGCCTCAGCCAGTATCGGTATCCTCGGAGTCGACATATCGAGTGACGTGCAGTTTCGTGGTCACTTGGAAGGGAAGGCCAAATTGGCCTCTAAAAAGCTTGGCGTGCTCAGCAGAGCGGGACAGTATTTCATGCCGGCACACCGCCTGCTACTTTACAAGGCGCAAGTTCAGCCTCACATGGAATACTGTTCCCATCTCTGGGCAGGGGCTCCCCAGTGCCAGCTCCTTCCACTTGACCGCATCCAACGCAGAGCGGCTCGAATTGTCGACGACCGAGCCCTTTCCGATCGGCTCGATTCATTGGCACTGCGAAGAGATGTTGCATCCCTTTGCATTTTCTTTCGCATCTACCATGGGGAGTGCTCTGAGGAATTGTTCGGATTAATCCCAGCCGCCAAATTTCACGAACGCACATCGCGGCAGAACTCCCGATACCATCCACACCATCTGGATGATTGGTGGTCCACCACTGTGCGATTTAGAAGATGTTTTCTTCCTCGCACGACCTCCTTGTGGAATCGATTACCATCAGCGATTTTTCCGGACCGATTCGACTTAGGGACCTTCAAGAAAAGAGCGTACTCCTTTTTAAAAGGCCGGCAACGCATCTGCGATTCCCCTGGTGTTGCAGTTGTTCATGGGCGGCGGTAGTCACTTACCATTAGGTGAGCCGCATGCTCGTTTGCCCCCTCTCCTATAAAAAAAAAAAGGTAAGAAGCTGCCCCGGCGTGAAGTACCGCCGCACCCTTGCAAGGACACCAAGTTTCCTTGCGGCTGCTTTGACTCTGGACTCAATGAACCGCCCATAGCTTAGGTTCGGAGAAAATTCAATCCCTAACAACTGAAGAAAGTCCTTTACCCAGACAATTAGACCAGAGGATAAGACGTACGCTGAAAGTTTGCCCAATAGACTAGCGTGCCAAACCCTGTCAAAAGCCTTCGAAACATCGAGGGAAACAGCAAGTGCTTCACCACTGTTCTCGAGGGCTTCGCCCCATATGTGAGTGGCATACGCTAGAAGGTCCCCAGTTGATCGATTTCGGCGAAACCCGTACTGGCGATCACTGAGGAGATCATTTTGCTCTAGGTATGCCATGAGGTGGGCATTCAATATACGCTCCATAATCTTGCAGAGTATAGAGGTAATTGAAATTGGCCGATAGTTGGCAGGGTAAGTACGGCTACTTTTTTTAGGCACAGGCTGCACATGCTGCAGCTATATTAGTAATATAGTTGTAGCACGAATGGGTCGGCTCGACCGGGGAAGGACCACGCTCTCACAGAATACCAGCGTAAAATAGTAGCATAACGCCGCTGTGTTTCGTACGGTGAGTGTAGAGAACCGGAGACCCTTTTTTACTGGAAACGAGGCATTCCGTCTTAGTCCTCACGGGTAACAACGCATCTGCATTTTGATTCGTAATCGAGGATAGATGTAGATGTCTATGGACCACAGCAACCACTTACCATCAGGTGGACTGTGTGCTCGTTTGTCACCCTTATTCTATGAAACAAAAAGGATTAACCATATCCATCATCATCATTACAGTCCTTCACAAGTCCACTACTGAACATAGGGCTCCCCCAAGAAATGCGACAAAGCACGTTCATGACCCACCTGTATCCATTGACGTCATGCGTGTCTTACCAGGTCGTCACTCCATCTAGTGGGGGGACGCCCTACACTTCGCCAGCTGGTACGTATAAGTATATTTATATATAAATCCTACGTACTTTTAGCGACAACATACTATAATAAAAATCTGTGATTATAAAAATAATTACCTTGGTCAAGTATGTATCAAATTCAGTTTTCGGAATATTTTGTATTTCTACAGCGATCGATATTTTTGCTGCCTATTACCGCTGCTGTAAGAAAACGATACAGCAATCCACTAACGATGGCGGCCGAGCGCGTAGTAAGGCAGAGCAAAGTGTATTTATTAAAATAAATTTAATACAAGGCTACTAAAACACTGAAAATTTCGAGATTTCGAAAAAATTTATAAAAGTTATCGTGTTTACCACTCCATGCGGACTTGATAAATCTACACCATAAGCCACTAAAACCGCTTTTTTTATGTAAAAAAATAGCAATTAATCGATTTAAAAAAAATATTAAAAAGTTCAACAATCATTTATCTTTCTGACCACGTGCTTTTTATATAAGCGCTTTGCGCTTAAGGCATGCAATATACTCGTGGACAAATTTAGAGGAACGCAAAAAAGTGTGTACATAACAAAATATCATGGATATTTGTGACAATTATATTTACTAATATTGTGTACGGGACAGTGAATATAGTACACGGGACAGTGAATAGGTTAAACAGAGTTTTAATGACTTTAATGGCGAAATCTCAAAAGGTCTATGTGGTTTATGTGGATCCATGAACAAATAAATTGGTTTTCTAATTATCAATACAATTAATACCTTAATTGTACATTTACAAGTAAACAAGTCGACCTAGACCACATTATGGTACAACGATCACATCGTAAAACATTACGCTATACTTGTGCTTGTGGCGACAATAATTATGAATATGTGTAGCAGGTCGCGACAGTACTTATGATACTCTCTGTGATGCAGACAGTCACGTATCGAGGGATTAAGGCGAGGATTTCCAACGTTATAAGGCTTTTAGTGCTCTCTTCTCCGCTGCATGCATATAATATGATAATTACGATGCACGAAATAAGCGTGCGGCATTTGACAGATAATAAGTTTTTTTTAACTTGTTATAAGCCAGTGCTTGACCGCAACCCCACCTAGTAGCAAGTGGTGATGCAGCCTTAGATGGTAAACCGCACTGTCTTATCGTAACAAAATTCTATTCATTCTTGCCTTGAAGACGCCCAGATTGTATTTGGGCGGAAAGATAGACGCCGGCAAATTATTCCACTCCTTTGCTGTACGCATTACAAAGGTCGACGAAAACCGTTTAGTTCTAATGCGTGGAATATCGACAGCAAAGGGGTGAAGACCCGCCTACCGCCTGGGTGTCCGATGGTGGAAAGGAGAGGGAGGAGTTAAAGCGTGGAATTCTTACGCACATACACCGAAATGCATCCAGGGTGAGCGGGCTTTTTTAGAAGTGAAAAACCATGCTTTGTATTGGAGGCGTTGAATCTCACGAGATTGGCATCGCTCCATTCGGAGACTGCCTGTAGTCTGAGATTCACACGCTCTGCCATAGCTTCTCTTTCGGTCTGGATGTGATCCCGACAAGCCCGGGCACTTGATTGGTATCTCTCCACAACTGTGCTGTAGTCTGCATACCCATAGATACCGGTAATGAGCAGATCATTTATATGCAGCAGGAAGAGAGTTGCGGAGAGAATGGACCCCTGAGGAACTCCGGCGATTGTCGCGATAGGGTAGGATGAGCATCGAGTCGTCGCCATCGATGACAACTTGGAGAAATCAAAGACGAAGTTTCTTTATTTAAAAATCTAATTCAACAGCATGCTTTTCATATTGTCGAAAATTATTTAATGGTTATCGCTTATAAGATTGAGAACTCGAACGTCAAAAACTTTTTCCTGGCGATTAAATTGTATATTTTTCAAATTAATATAATAACTTTTGTAAATACTTTATATAATCGAGTAATATAAAATATTTTAAAAATCTATTTGATTTAACAGAGCATATACTATTACAAGTATCAATTCTCGTGGGTGTAAACTGTGTATAATATACGATATTTAATCCAACTTGGCCTTAAGCACTGTTATTTTTATAACTCGTCAATGTATAGTATAGTAGTATTACACGTTATATCACATATTTGTTTCAATATCGAATTACATTGATATCAATGTGATGCTGTGGTAATAACGACCTTATTTTCCAACACATACTAAGTTCGTAGGTCGTACGGTCATTAACAAACGGTCCGCGGGAAGACCTAAAGATTTTAATTTCATACGACAGAGTTCGTAAATTCGATGATGCAGCCATTATACGCATGTCACCTAGTTATAGGTTTTCGCTCATGCTGACTGACCTTTAGTTCCTTTTTTTATATGAGAGGGGGCAAACGAGCAGACGACTCACCTAATGGTAAGTGACTACCGCCGCCCATGAACAACTGTAATACCAGAGGAATTACAGATGCGTTGCCGGCCTTTTATAAAAGAATAGGCCTTAATAACCTAATAGCGATCCCTGAATCCTAAATAACGATTCCTTTTATTATTTCTTTTTGCATTAATTTATTAGAAGTCATAAGTACGTAAATCGTCACGCCGTATCCACTTTTTTTCCAAATAATGCTTCAAACTTGCCGTGCTCCATCGTATCTCCATTGTTGATTTGACAAAAAAATCTTTAAAAACTCACGAAAAAATAGGGAAAAGTTAGATATAAAATTATCTACTGCTTATTTACTATTTTTATTATGCCGTTTATCGGGAAGATGCTGCTGCTTATCTCTTGGTTCATTTTCCCTCTGTCATATCCACAAAACCCTCTGTTTCCCCAAAGAGGTCACCGAAACGTAAGCAGCGGAGGGAAGCGACTGCATCTAAGACAAGCTCATGTATAGCCTTGTAGAACCTCCCGTGGAGCTCCTTCTCCTGCCATACGGTCTTCCGGTCGGAATTGCTCTGTACTGCCGGGTCTTGCCAATGTTCTTTGGAAGGGTAAGCCCTTTGTCATAAGAAATGACGTCCTTATAGAATTAATCCTCCGTTCTCATCAGGAAGTAATTACGGAGGCTACACACTTCGCGATTATGCATGGTGAGCGCGCTTAAAAAGCCACACCCACCATGTTTCCGCGGCAAGTACAGCCTCATTATCGACGATCTCGGATGGTGCATCCTATGGGACGTCATGGTAGTGCAGACTTTTCTATCCAGGACGTTAAGTGTAGTTTGAGTCCACCTGAGTATGCCCAAGGTATACATGAGGACAGGCATGACCCAACCGTTATATACATTTGTCTGACAAAAGGCTGTTAAGCACTTTGGTCAAGCGTGCATAAAACAGATCGCAAACTGATTGTTTCATGTCCACTTCATCAATACCTATATTTTTTGACAAACCCAGGTATCAGTATGTTTCAGCCTCAGAAAGGGACCTTATGTTGACGGGCATAGATAAGTCTATGCCTTTAGAGTTAGCAACTCTTCCGCTTTTAACATGGTGGACCGCCCTCTTAGCCGACCCCAGCACCATTCTAATAGAATTGCTAAAATCACAATGTTATAGATGTTTAGCAATTCCATAAGATAGAAGCGACTGAAGGCGAATAACTTGAGATCTCCATATAGAAAATGTGGGTCACTTTTGTTCCTCCTTTCCGAAGCCGAAATCCCCTCCTGGATCCTTCCAATAAGGTACTGGAGGGAGCACCAGATTGGACTCAAACAATCACCCTAGAAGATACGCTTTCTTATCCTTAAGCGGGTTTCCGCAGCCGTTATTCACTCACCTAGATGACAAAGGATCGTACTCCACTGTCTCATACACTGCCCGAGGAAGTTTCTAACTATACAGTCAACCTTGTACAGCTCGAGAACCCTCTTTAGCCATGTATGGGGCACCGAGACGAATGCCTTTCTGTAGTCTATCCAGGCGACGGAAACGTTCCGACGGTTTCGTCTAACCACTTTGTCAATGACCGCGTCAATGAGGAGTGGTTTCTTGGTTCCACGACCCCCGACATCCATTTTGAGCGTGTGACACCTGATTTGAGTCACAAGAGTATATGGTGGGTAGATTCGTGATGGAGTGGTATTTGCTCGGGTCTGTGGTATCCTGGTCTTTAGGATCAAAATAAGTGATACCAGTAGTGAGGAGGCTCGGGAGCGACTTCTGGTCGAGAGCCTCTTGGAACTGTCGGGCAAGCACAGCGTGACACACCACGAACCCCTTTAGCCAGTAGTGGTGCGGCCCGTCAAGTCTCGGACTTTGCCAGTTCGAGGCTCTACGGACTACCTCAGCTACATGGTCCGGCGTTAGGATCACGGGGTTCATGGGCGTAATACTCGCACACTGGCTTGCCACAGCTTCCGTCCAGGGGCCCTCGCTGTGGTTAACGGACTGCGACCACAGGCTTCGCCAGAAGACGACAGTATCAGCCTGATTAAGCTTTTGGTGCTGGTCGCTCCAGTGATCTATAAAGCCTCTTGTGATTACTCTGGAAGCGGCGATTCTGGTTGAACCGCTTTGACCTCTCGGTATATCGCCGAATCCGCTTCCCTGAAGCAGCGATTCTTTGCTTCAGGTCGTCTTTGCGCTCTGTTAGTTTCTGCGTGATATCTGACTGGGACAAACTGGTATTTGTCCCAGCTAACACCATCCTTACGGTGCTTACAACTCTCAGCCTATTACTACCCGACCTAAAGCTTGTCAGTCTGCCGATAATGGCAATTGCCCTTGCGATACGGTCCTCAATTCTTTTTCTCGAGGCTGGGATAGCACTACTTTTTCCAGTAGTGCGTCCAGCCGTTGAAAGCTTCGCGCCAATGATACGCCAAAAAGAATTGAGTCCGTCTCGCAAAGGTCTCGGCTGGCTTCCAAATAGGTCACCAGCATTGGGTTTAGAGCCCTCACGACAGCCCGATTCCGCTTGCTTAGTGGTATGCCGGGAAGTCGTGGTCGATTTTCGAGCGGCGTATTGCGCGTATCCGTAATCGCCTCTTCCAATGTACTCCTCATTTGCTCTAGTCCACGGGAGACTATTCCACCATCATCTGAATCAACCACAACTGAAAGATTTACGGCGGCGTCCACGTGTGAGGGTTCTGCAACTTGAGGCGCCGCATTCCCAGCCGTAGCATATCCATCCGATGAAGGAACAGCCTCATGTCGTAGCCGTTCGATTTCGGCGTCATCAAATGTTTTTGAGCGCATGGTGTACCAAACTCGGTCTGCCAGGTTTTGCTCAGTGACGGTAATAGATGGCTGGCTGGCCCGGTGCGCAATACCTCCAGCTTCTTCCCGTTTCGCACTCCACCAGTGGTGGGTGCCGATTCCTGGGTCTGACAAGACCCTGCCGACACCAAGCCAGCTGATGGGGATGATAGATGCGAGGGGCTGCTGGGTGGTCGTGCAGCACCTCGCACTCTGCTGGCGGCCCGCATGCTGTCGCGTCCAGCGCCAGCTCCAGACGCGCCCCGGCGACCTCCAGGCAGCGGCCCTTTACGCATTCTTCTATTTTCCATCACCCATTTGAGGGGCATCAGTTAACGGGAGACGCCCAGACCCAGCACCGTTTAATGAATTATTATTATTATAGGGTACTTACTTCCCTTTGACCTAAAATTGTGAAATTTGACTTTATATTTTAGTTCACATATTTTCTACTGCACATCTTTGCGAAGATTGTGGCCCTAAATTCGACTATCAGTATTTTGTAGTTAGACCGATTATGTCGAAGGATAGTACTAAATATTTGTGATGACAAAAGTTAAAAAAAATCTAGGTAGGTAATAACATTGTAGCAATATATCCTGAACTAATTCAACGCGTAATAATGCGGTTTCACCACGTTTTTATTAAGGCACTTTCTTCTCCGTTTGTCACTACGATAAAAGTTTTACATTCGGTTAACTAACTCCCCTTTAAGCTAGAGACTCGAAACTTTACACATTGCTCAGAACTTGAAATGTAGTAATAAATTTGTCGTCATTTTGAATTATATTTATTATTTATTTCATTTAATTACTGCTTTTTTTTTAATTAGGTACTGTATGTCTGTTACAAAAATGGCTTTTAATAAAATTAAAAAATACCGTTAAGGACCATAGGTCCCACTTTAAGCGAGACAGTCATTCCATTTACTCAGTCCATTTCCATTCACATTCAAAAACGAAACTAGATATATTAAAGCAAATATTGCAATTTAACGCAAATATGTTATAATATATGTACAACGTTTTTCCTATTCTTATATTGTCAGTTAATTTAAATTCAATTACTAAATTCTACCCGAACAGACATACACCCAAGAGAGTTTAAAAAAACGTTTATTTTAAATTTTACAGCCTCTCTACTTCCCACTGCTGAGTACAGGCCTCCTCTTATTTCTGAGAGGGTTTAGGGCAAGGAAATAAAATTGCAATTAACAATTTCGTTGGTACCGACGGGGATGGAACCCGGGTCGCTTGCCTACTGTGTAAATGCCTACTGTGTAAATTTACAGCGAGCGCTTAGCACCAGAACTATCACGGATTAAAATAAAAATATGAGATCACAATATCAGAACTTATTGTGTACAAGACCAATAAAACTTAATTGATGAGGAAAAATGCTATTTGCATGGCACCCATATTTTTTGCTAAAATACCAAATGGTATAAAAAACAACCTTTAAGTTTATTAAACAAAATTACCAGTTTTATTATTTAAAAAAAAATGTTATTCAAAAGAAGAGTTCATCTCCGTTGATTTATTATAGTTAAATAATTAAGTTTTTTTTTAAATTACTAAGGCAGAATGTGCAAGGATTCTTAAAAAATATAACACATGATTTTCGGTACCTACATTAATTATTGCAAATAAAAACATATATTCTATTGTATGCCTTAAGCGCGAAGCGCGCAGGTATGTTGGGCCTAAAAATTCCATTTCCAACGTTTTATCGCACGAAATCGTATCATATTATACATATAAATGATATAGAAAGCACATTGTCAGAAAAATAAATTATTGTTGAATTAATTAATATTTTTTTAAATCGATTAATTGCTATTTTTACATAAAAAAGGGGTTTTAGTGGCTTATGGTGTGGATTTATCAAATCCGCATGGCGGCCTAAACACGATAACTTTGAAATATCAATTGTTTAACTCAATCTACTTTTAAAACTCTTCATCTATCACGTGGGAAGCCATTGAATGTAAATGGCAGTTTAATTTTGTTTTGTTTAGTTATAATTAATTTTATTCGGCTCTAAAACAGCGAAATTTTCGATGGTTTTAGCAGCCTTGTATTAATTTATTTTACTAAATAGGCTGAAGCCGCACTCCGAGTCACAGCCACAGAGTACTTTATTTACTTCGGTCTCAAATGCCGTCGTGATTGGCCGTTTGTTACAGCGGCTCGTATTGATAAATATCGATCGTCGTAGAAATACAAAATATTCCAAAAACCAAATTTGATACATACTTGACCAAGGTAAAATATTATTATTATTTTTATAATCACAGATTTTTATTACAATATTTTGTTTCGATAAAAGCACGCAGGATTTATATATAAATAAATATACTTATACGTCTTGGACTTTATAGACCTGAAGTTGTGTCGGTATCTGCTACTGGAACTCCTCGACGAGGAAAAACAGATGTGCCGAGTTTTGCCTCGTTTTGTTAATTATGATGAGACCTTACCTCCGGACTTGATAGTGTAACTTGAAAGTGTACTTTGAAGACTGCTGCTGGAGAACTCATAGACGAGGGGAACTAGATGTGCCGAGTTTGGGCTCGATTTGTTAGTTATGGATAGACCTTACCTCCGGACTTGACGGAGTGACTTGAAAGTGTACTTTGATCACTGCTACTGGAACTCCTCGACGAGGAAAGCTAGATGTGCCGAGTTGGCCTCGTTTTGTTAATTATGATGAGACCTTACCGCCGGACTTGATAGCGTAACTTGAAAGTGTACTTTGAAGACTGCCGCTGGAGAACTCATAGACGAGGGGAACTAGATGTGCCGAGTTTGGGCTCGATTTTTTTGTTATGCATAGATCTTACCTCTGGACTTGACGGAGTGACTCGAAAGTGTACTTTGATGACTGCTACTGAAGCTCCTTGACGCGGAGAACTAGATGTGCCAAGTTTGTCATTTTTTGTGTTAATTTACTCAATAAACTTTGCTTTCCTCACTCCGCGCCATAGATAATATACTGTATAGTAAAGATGGTTAATATATATTTTAACTATTGAAATAGCATTTAAAAAAATTAACTAACTTGTTAAATAAATAAAACTAACCATATTGAATAAAATTATCATATTCCAGTCCATTCAAAACAATCCACGACATTACTTATTTTTATTAGCCGTATTTATGTCATCTAGCGTCTTCCTTGCGTACCACCGTGAAAGTCGATCAATTTTCGTTCGATAAAATGAGTTTACCATTTGAATGGAGTAGATGGCAGTTTACAAAGCCATTTTATTAGAAAGAAAACATTCTTCAAAAACATAAAATTTAGGCTTCACATGTCTAAAAATTGAGAATTCAATATATTCAAATATTTGATATCAAATCAAACTTCTAAATTAATTAGTGGCTGATGTTAATTTTCTGTACTTTGTTCTTACGATATTGGCTGAAATATTGGTTGGTATTAATTTAAACGAAGTGCGTCAGTTTAATATTATTTAAAATCGAAGTTTGGAAAATTGGAAGTATAATACTAAGGTTATTACTAATAACCTTAGTATTATACTTCCTAATAACTTATTAGTGAAAACTTGTGTGCGCTTAGGGCATGCACAATTGGATTTACCAATAGTTTTTTTCTATTCTATTGGTGCCGACGTGGATCGGACCTTAGGCCCCCGAGCTGCCGCGGCTAATAAGAACGTGGCAAAAGGCAATCCCACCAGAGTGTAATAAAATTAATTTTATTTTCTCTTTTGATCATTAAAATTTCCATAATTACTTAAGGGCATCCCGCTCTGAAGGAAAAAATAAATGGTCACTTTAGGTAGGTATAACCATGTCATTAACGCCAGACGAAATATCCAGACTAGTTACGAACGCCAATCCACCTATCACGATCATCAGTCAGCCTGTAAAGCGTGACGATTAAGGTAAATTCTACCTGCAGTAGGAGAAGCCCATGTTCATCAGTGGACTTATGCAGGCCGATGAAGAAGTATAAGAATCAGTATTTTTAGTTCTTTGAATACGACCGTACGTATACGCACGTATAAGGAAGCTCAAGGTCGCTCAGCGGGCTACGGAAAGGACTACTGCTCGGGGTTTTACTGCGTGATAAACTTAGAAATGAAGATATCCGCAGTAGAACCAGAGTAACCGTAGCCCAACGGATTAGTCATCTGAAATGACAATTGGCCGACCATATAGCTCGAGGAACCCACAAACAATGGGAAAGAAAGATTCTCAAGTAGTGTGGGGCGTCCCCCACTAGATCGAGTGACGACCTGGTAAGACAAGCAGAAAGTCAATGGATGCAGGTGGCTCAGAACCGTGCTTTGTGGCATTCCTTGGCTCCCCCAATGTTTGGCAATGGACTTGTGAAGGGCTGATGATGATGATGAATGATAATGATAAGATCTAAATCTAAATGCGATATCAGAATGTAGATTGCAAATTACATTTACACCTCCTTTTTACGCTTTAAATGTACTTACCTTATCAGTAGAATCACCCCATAATGCCTAACCCCATCTGTAACCAAGCCCAAGTGGTAGTAAACGCGTTTGTTGAGCATGAGGTCCCGGGTTCGATTCCTGGGTCAGGCCAAAATCAGTTATTGCGTTTTTTGTCAAGAAGTTATCAATAGCAGCCCGGAGGCAGGAAGTAAGCGGTGCTTCATACCCGTGCCTCAAAAAGCACCCCCTGCGCCTGATCTCTCTCCGGTCGTGTGGGATAACTGTCCCATCGGACTGTGAAAATGAGCGAATAGATAGTGAACTTGTTATTGTGAATACACTCCGGCACTATAATCATGTCCCGCGCAGATGGCTAGTCCAAGTTGAGACTGACCGCCGTGACCGAAATTCGGTCAAAGACATTATACCCCATAAAATGATAACAATTCGAAGGACTGATTTAATAATATATCCATGATAAGCTCTCAAAATTGTACATTTATCTATAATATATAATATATATATGTAAAAATCAATTGCTGACCGTTAGTCTCGCAAAAAGTCGAAAACGGCTGGACCGATTTTGATGAACCTTTTTGTGTATATTTGATTGGGTCTATGAATTTAAACATATTCAATTGGAACCGATACGTGACGTTGTTGTCGTGATCCAATAAAACACCCCAGCGAAGCCGGGGCTGATCGCTAGTAAAGATATAAAAACCGCTACATACCCGGTTATATAGAACTAACAGAAATCAATTGCTTCCTAGTTGACGGAAGAGGGGATAGAGGGAAATGAACGGGCAGCATCTTCTTGATCACAACTCAAAATAATAAAAAAACTTCCGTTGCCAAGCGTGACAACTTTGGCAAATACCCCACTATGAGGCAATCTATAGGAGAGAGAGGCCAATGTTCAGCAGACTTTTGATAGACTCTAATGAATGATAGAATGTAATGACTGAATGAGTATAATATGAATATTCACACTTGTTTATCTTCTTTCAGATAATGCAAATTGCATACCACACCATCGCCTTCCTGAACGATATAATCGGATCAAACGACCCATCGCCAAAGAAGAAACCTCTGATACGGTTGATAAAAGACACGCTCTTCAGTCTCGCATTTCCGATTGCGATATACGTGTCCGTCGCATTCTGGAGCATTTATGCAGTAGACAAGGATCTAATATTCCCAGATGTCATAGAGAAATTATATCCGACCTGGATGAACCATGTCATGCACACAACTGTTGCGATTTTTATGTTCTTGGAGCTTATATTGACATCCAGAAGCTATCCATCAAGAGCTGTTGGTATTTCAATAACATTAGCTTTCTCAATGTCGTATATAGCGTGGCTCCTGATTATTTATTTTAAAAGTGGAGAATGGGCTTATCCTTTCTTAAATATATTAAGCTGGCCTTTGAGGATTGTATTCTTCGTTATCAGTACTATTGTAATCTTAGGTGTCTATGTTTTTAGTGAAAAATTAAATTATTTGCTTTTGCCTGGTTCTCAACGAGACGCCAAAAAGCTCAAGAAACGCTAACAGTGTCGAATTAGTAGTATTTCTATTGTTACAGGGAATTTAGTAAAATTAGTTACTTGAACTATAAAACAGTGGTGATGAAAAGGGAAAACAAAATATTATGTTAAGATTATTATATTCGTAATGTTTTATAATTTGTTCGGTTGTTGGATGCAGTGGATCTTTTTTATAAATGAGAAAGCAAAAATATTTTAATAGTACATAAACAGTTTGTTTTTATTTTATTTTCAACCGGCTTCAAAAAGGAGGAGATTCTCAATTCGTCGGAATCTTTTTTTTATGTATGTTCTAATGTTGTAATATCAGCAAAAGTTATACCGACCACATTTTTACGTCTAAATCGGCAAATAAACTTTTATTATGAGAAAAACGAGGAAACCCAGCTTGACTTTTTTATTTAAAATTATAATTTAAAATGAAAACTAATTACTTAATTATCATACAGTCCTACTAAAATACTTATGTTGCACAATTAATGATAGAAATAATTTTATGAACAACTTGATGGCGCTCATTCCCAGACGTTATTCGTATTCAACGTATACAACCATGCAACACTAATTATTATAATTGCCATTCTTATGAAGTCTTTGCTTTTAACCTTCGTAATTAACAGACAATGTATTCTTACCCATGAATAACTAATGCCGTAGAATAGAATGTCTAGCTTATGTTTCTTAGTAATATTTACAGAATGTGCTGATATCACTTACTATAAAAAATACAGTTTTTGTGTTCATAACATTAAAGTTTCGTAAACTAGAAACTAGATTTTCACAACATAAACACTGCAGATTTAATTATGTATTGTTAAGCAAGAGGGCTTAATAAATTCAGTAAGTCAGTAATTGTATAATTTAATAAATTAACAATGATGACAAACAAATATGGCAACTAACAAATTTTTACGGGGTAGAGCTATCCTGCAGAGTATTTGCAGCACAAAATGACTCTGCTCTACTGAGGAAGGACCACACTCGCACGGAATACCAACGTTAAATGACAGTATGTATAATGTTAGGTACTGTGTTTCATATCATGATGAGTGACCTTAGAAAATCGGAGACCCTTTTCATCTTAGTCATCAGGGTTCTGCACTTTGATTATTAATATAGGATAAATGCAGAATTCTATGATCCATAGTGTGTTCGTTTGTTACCCTTAATTGAATAAAAAATAAACAATATTATGAGATCAAGATTTTTTTATATTGGGTAAATGTCATAACCTTTATGTTATTAAATCACCCTTAAGATTTTACACAAACGTTTCGTATCGCCATTAACTAAAGTTGTATGGAAATATAAACTGCGCCACTCATAACACAAATGCATTTGAAGGCGATACGAATTCGATACGATAGAAAAGTCATGGTCGAGTAAATCGATAGCCACTGATGTCCATAGACTCCTGAAAACCACCTTTTACATTTGCTTTGCCTCATAGCATAGAATTACATAACGTTGAGTTCAACAACATTAGTTTCGGTCACCAATATCTACACCAATGAAATCGTTAATTGCATTAATAAGTAGTTACTTATGCTTGCCCAGCGGACGTTGTTTTACCCTTTCCGATAGGTGGCGCGATGAGTTTCAATTAGAATTCACTTTTTACAGTATAAATATAAAATTTATTAAATGCTCGACTATATTGTGGATATGGTTCATTTTAGTCCATAAGTAGAGAATTTGGTAAAAATTTGACTACAGCACCACCTCTTGGATCCTAGCATAGCTATAATTATAATAATAATAATCTTTAATTGCAGGCACAAAGAATCATAATTACAAAACAATTTGAAATATAGTAAATACTATAAAAATTTTGAAATATTTGAACGTTCTTACAGAATAAATAATAGTACTACGTACAGAAGTTGCACTCCTTTGATGTTTATTGCTTGCCGACGTTTTAATAGCCTACATAGTTATTATTAATCTGATAAATCGCACACGCAATATAAATAAAACTTTATCGCTGCGCGCGAGTGTCCGTATTACTTTACATATGTTCTCTTTACTACGTCACAATGGACTTTCCGTGGTTGCTAAGGGCTGGTAATAAAGAGTAAAAAAATACATAGTGAAATGGTAAGTTACTTAGGTAAAGTACCTACGCTGACTATAATCGACCAAATTATCTACTATGTGAGTTCTGTGATGCCCAACGCATGCAACTTACAGGCATAAAGAATCATAATTACAAGACAATTTAAAAATACAGTGAATAAATAATACACTTATAATAACTATTAAATCGCACACGCAATATAAATAAAACTTTATCGCTGCGCGCGAGTGTCCGTATTACTTTACATATGTTCTCTTTACTACGTC
This sequence comes from Parnassius mnemosyne, assembly GCA_963668995.1. Taxonomy (NCBI): domain Eukaryota; kingdom Metazoa; phylum Arthropoda; class Insecta; order Lepidoptera; family Papilionidae; genus Parnassius; species Parnassius mnemosyne. Next base: position 45,275,963 of record CAVLGL010000148.1, read on the forward strand.
ACAATGGACTTTCCGTGGTTGCTAAGGGCTGGTATTAAAGAGTAAAAAAATACATTGTCAAATGGTAAGTTACTTAGGTAAAGTACCTACACTGATTATAATCGACCAAATTATCTACTATGTGAGTTCTGTGATGCCCAACGCATGCAACTTACAGGCACAAAGAATCATAATTACAAGACAATTTAAAAATACAGTGAATAAATAATACACTTATAATAACTATAACAATGTTGAAATATTTGAACGTTCTCACAGAATAAATAATAGTACCTACTACGTAACGTTCTCTAGATTCATGTGTACTTCAATCAACCATCAACTATAACGATGAATCAATCATCTATATATAATTATACTGTGTGAACGTGGCTTCAACCGGTTCTCATTCAGAAGTTAAATGATCACTGACAGAACAACGATTATAAAGATTATTATTATTTGTTTAGCGCTGCAGAGAATAACATGAGGAAGCTTTTCAACAGTTTGCAAAGTCCTCCAATCTAGACTGATTCTCTAAGCCCGTTTGAAACCTTGTTGAGTAGGATAGCCGACATAAGTATAGTTACATATCATATAGATAGCGTTACAAAGAAAAATTCTGTGGAAATCCCTTTCTTTACTAATATTACGCCCTCAATCTTAATCTTCTCTTTTTAAAACTTGTAAAGAATTACTATCTTTTCCTTCTGAAGGTGTTAGTATAATTATTTTGTCTATTGTTTATTTTTTATATTACATTTTATATTTTTTATTTAAAATAAATTTTATCATGATGTTTATTTTACGACATTTTCCGTAGGTGCTGGCTAAAATAGAACTCAAATTATTCGCGTACTGTAATATTTTAAGGGTTCCATTCCTTGATAGCTGGTGCTCGTGACGTGGTAGCAATTGCTATAATAAAAATAAACAGGTGGAAAGGTATGCAAAATCAAAATCGAAACTTATAATATGTTTTTTTTTATAGGATAAGGGGACAAACGAGCACACAGTCCACCTGATGGTAAGTGATTGCTGCGGCCCATAGATATCTACATCTGTCCTCTATTACAAATCAAAATGTAGATGCGTTGTCACCCGTGAGGACTAAGATGGAATGCCTCATTTCCAGTAAAAAGGGCCTCCGGCCACCTACACTCACCAAGCGAAACGCAGAGGTAAACCTCTACTTCACGCTGGTTTTCTGTGAGGTCTTGGTACCACCCCGGTTCGAGCCGGCCCATCCGTACGATAGCAAAACTGCCGCGTGGCTCTACCACTGTTAAAACTTGTACTTGTTAAACATGTACTTTATTCTACTATAGGGTTACCCGGCGCGTAGCTGCCGCAGAAGAAATAATTGTAGAAATATCGTTTTAAATTTGGAAAAGTTATATTAATTAGGAATAATAATACATTTATTGAAATTGAATGAAATATAACTTTCAAATAAATTTGTCGGTACGATGCGCGCGCCACCTACTGTAAGTTAATTGTACTATGTCTATAACCTTCGCGCAAGTGTAAGCAATAATTTGACAAAGTGTTACCGCAATCTAATGAACGTATGGCAGCGTACTTGGTAATAAAAAGATCCTCTGTGGCATAAAATACGAACAAAGAAACATTATTTTTGGAATAAAGTTCTTTATCGGGCGGTACGGATGGGAGCTAGGCGACAAAAAGTGTAAGATTTCGTCACTACCCCTTGTGTTATAGTGTAGACGGCCTTGGCGGCGAAATAAGGAAGTGAGATGGAATAATATCCATCTCCCTCGCACTTTTTCTTATCTTGCCATGAAAGATATATTTTCATTCAAATGACGCTTCATTAATAGACGCTAGTAACTCATTTATTTGTATATCATTTATTAATCAATAATATAATACCCACGTTTATCAATAATAATATAGTACGCAAGGAACTTCGTTCCAACCGAGTGTTCCACGACACTCACGCATTTTTTTATATATTAGATAACTAGCTGTGCCCGCGGCGTTTCTCGGGTATATAGGTTTTACTTAAAGAATTAGACGTTTAGGTAAGAGACTATTAAACGATTTATATCATTACTGTATCAATAAGTGGTAACAAAATAAATCGTTATCCTCAAAGTTCTAAGTCGTTTATGTTAGAGCTTCTGTGTAAACGACGTTAGAAGTAGACAGCCGGGGCGTAGGTACACAAATAGGCTATAGGATAACGCGGGAAAAAGCAACATAGAGTTGGCCATGTGCAAAACAGTTAGTACTGAGGTCCACTGAACTCCTGGAACGCGTAAAGTTTGAGCTTGCGCTTTATTTACGGTCGTCGCATAACACACGCAGACTGGGAACTGAACACGCTTAAAACTGAGAGGAAAGTTATTTGGGATTAGAGGGATTCTGGGTATAAATACAATATCACGATATTTTGTTGCAATTTTCTTAGTTTTTAATCGAGTTTCGTTGCATAGCTTGGGTGGGCGTGTTTCTTTTCTGGTTTCTGGTGATGTTTGTGCTGTTAGCCTACACGGCTCTTTCAACTTCATCGTACTCATGGGTACAAATTTCTTCAGTGAGTCTCAATACGATTAAAAAGAAAGCGAAAAATCTTAACACCGCAATTCTTTTTTTTTTCTTTTGCGCCCAAAGCGAGGCTACCCTCTGGAAGCGGGGGAAGGAGGTGGTGAATGTTCATAGCATACCACGGCAGCCGGCAGCGTGGTTATGTTGTACTCACTTTGAAGAAGTGCCTATCCACTAAACACCACCTGTGGGACTGGCGTTGGCCATTATGGCCTTCCTGCCGAATCGGACGCGACCCCCTTTAGGAAAAAGGGGCGCTACCGCAATTCAGAAAAAGTTGTAATTTATACAACGCGATCTATTACGTTCTTTGTGAGAAAACATCCTTTTTTTTAATTTAAGGAAACATATTTTTTGTTTACTGTGTTATATTATAATGAACCTTTTTTTTTACACACAAATCTTTTTATTACTATTTCTGAGTTTTATGGCATCTTTAAACAGATTCGAACCTAGATTTCAAAATAATAATCATAACTTTCGATAGAATTAACCAATTTTAATAAAACAAAGATTAAAAATGAACTCGAATATACGCTTTATGATTTTCTTAACGACTTCTTTGCAAAAAAGATATTTACTCAAAACGTTATGCGTTCATATTCAAACAGACAGACCGACAGACCGACAGACATACAATTCTAAAAGATATAAAAATGTACTTATTTGATGATTTTCAGTCTCCATAATGATTTTAGCCACAAACATATCTACTATACAATGTACATAAACAGACACAATATATTTATTATATGTATAGATTTAAAGAGAGATGGCGCTGTTAACATCAATTCTAAAAATAAAAGAGATTAATTGACGCTATTGATACATTATATAAACATAAAAACACTTATACTTCAGTGCGTGCATAGTAAGCAAAAAAGAAAGTTTGATCCTAGCCGAAACCAACGAAATTGTTAATAGCTCTTTTAAAATTTGATTTACCAATTAGATTACTCGGCAGTAAAGAATAATTGAGCTTGTCAACACGCAGTAGGGCAACGATTAATATAAAGATTACTACTTTATTAATCTTTATTAAAAATCTGACAATAAAACAATGTATTAGGTACTATTAAGACAGTTTGTTAAAATTTCTACAAAAATTGAGAATGCAAAAAAACGCAAAGCTTCGTTGAAAAATAGACATCTTTACATATATATAATTATATCTTTTTATATATAATTCTTCTGTTCGTGTGTATGTGACTGAACTCTTCCTACGGCTGGACCGATTTTGATAAAATTTTGTGTGTGATTAATTTGATTCGAGAATAGTTTAGATTAGACCCGGTAGGTGGCACTGTGTTCGAGATCCATAAAGCACCCGAGCGAAGCCGGGGCGAATCGCTCTGTCTGTCAGTCCGCAACAATCTTCAAAATGGCTGAACACCAATAGGGAACAACGCCAGGAGGGGATTATCTCTTAAACTATCCGTCCAAATAACATGGTATAAAGAACAAAGTTTATCTTCATAAAATTGTCTTGATGATGAAGTTACTTTCGTTTGTAAGGATAAATAGGCCATGCCTAATAATAACGCTCATAAATCACTTTTAAATTTTCAATATTTTTTTGTCACAAAATACCAAATTATGACTTATGAATAAGAAATAGACATGGTATCGCGGACTTTTTTTTAGACGGAGTAAAGATCTATATTTTTCTGGAACATTGTATTTACGTATCCCTAACGATATCACCAGCGTATGCGGATAAATCATTTCGGGAGTGCCTTTTCTTCTGACTTGCTTAACAAATATCCATATTTAAGGCTAGCTGAGTTATATAGCTTAATGCTAAATAGCCACATGAATCTGGCTATAATATACAAAAAGAATTTTTCAAATCGGACTGGTAGTTCCAGAGATTAGCCCGTTTAAACAAACAAAAAAACAAAAAACTCTTCCGCTTTATTATATTAAGTATAGATATGTATTCGTGTGTATTTTCCAACAACCTACGTACACCCTTACCCTTTCTCACAGGTCACTTTATCCTCTGCAATGGTTGCCTGGTAGAGATCGCTTCTAAGCGATTAGGCCGCCAATTGTACCTTTAAATAATTTATGTTTTATTTTTCTGTCATATGTATTTCTGGTGTACAATAAAGTATATTTCATTCATTCAAAATCTAAGATTAAATATAAACTATTTTCTGTAATAACAAGGATTACATTGTAAATAAATAACGACTCTTAAAAATTTTATTCAAAATTTAAACAGCTTAGTCAATGTAAAACGGGCTTCAGGCATTTGTTTTTTGTTGTTCGTTGCCGCATTTTTCGGAGTATAAGTACTATATTCGTAGGCCACCTTCCTGTTGACCAGCGTTGCTATGTGAAGCATGTCTAGACTCTCATGGTACTTGTCGATCACCTTACAAAGCTCCTGGATCATGAACGAGCCTAAGACGTTACGATACGACAAAAAGCCTAAAAAAAAACATCCATTTAAAATTGAATAAAACTATTTTTACGGATTTTATCGCGTTTAATTTACTTATTTTATATTCCCGACGTTTCGGTTGCTTTCCAGCAACCGTGGTCACGGGGGACTGAGGTGATTGACGTCCCGATGTCAAAGTTAACCCGGAGTACCTTCAGCTTTTTAATTATTAATTTTGGTCCGATCTACGCAGAATGAACTAACTGTGTCTTGAAGTCTTACAGTGGTATGCTTGGGTTTAGTTTTAATTTTATGAATTACAGGATCCCAAGCAGGTGGTAGTACCCAGCCTCCCTCTCTATTGAAATTAGGATGTTTTTTAATTTCAATAGCCTCACGTATCATCCTTGGCAGGAATCGATGTTCTTTCGCGAGGACTTGTGGTTTATCAAATCTAATGTAATGACGGGGGCCGTCTAGGATATGATCACAAACTGCAGACTTCCCGGAATGTTGGTGCTTCACGTCAGCTATGTGTTCTTTTACGCGGGTTTTTATTGATCGTTTTGTTTGCCCTATATATGAGAGACCACACTCACAATCAAGCTTGTATACTCCTGCATCTTGTAGAGGAATATTGCACTTGACGGATGGTAAGAATCCTGTAATTCATAAAATTAAAACTAAACCCAAGCATACCACTGTAAGACTTCAAGACACAGTTAGTTCATTCTGCGTAGATCGGACCAAAATTAATAATTAAAAAGCTGAAGGTACTCCGGGTTAACTTTGACATCGGGACGTCAATCACCTCAGTCCCCCGTGACCACGGTTGCTGGAAAGCAACCGAAACGTCGGGAATATAAAATAAGTAAATTAAACGCGATAAAATCCGTAAAAATAGTTTTATTCAATGTGTAGTGTTCGCGTAAATATAAGAAATCATTATCCATTTAAAATATTAACTGTAAGAGACAAATTATCAATAATGGAAAATAAAAATAATTATTTCTTATAAGCCCTTAAAAAGCAGCAACCAATAACCAACCCTAGCCCATGTTTAGTAGTGGACTTGTGAAGGGCTATAATGATGACGCTGATGATGATGAGCCCATAACAGTCCACAGCTGGACATTGTCCTCTCTTATCTATCCATCCATCCATCTAGTACAGTCTATTAGAGTCCACTGATGTACATAGGCCTTTCCCATAGATTGTTTCATAGGGAAGATTTTGCCACAATGATCCACGACTTTTTCTGCCACCAGGGCTGTGCCACAAGAAAGTGTGGTATAATATTTGACAGATTTCATAGCGGGGAAGTTAATTTGCTCGGAAAATGTAAAGGTTATTGATTCTTTATGCACTATTAGCTATATTTTACATTAATAAGATTAAAAATAAATAAACCAAACCACAGATATTCATAAAAGTAGAAAAAATAGAAAAAAGTTAAAAATGTGCAAAAAAAATTAAAGATCAAACCACTGACGAATTGTTTTGTATATTAATTTAATACTCTAGAAACTGATAAACTTTTATTAAAAACCAACTTCTCAGTTATATTACACTGTGTAACAAAAAACTTTACCTCAGTGTCAACTAGCGACATCTGGTGAGCAGAAAATTACTAGCCCTCGTTGCCGCAATTTTTTTATCTTGAGTTGTTATCAGGAAGATGCCGCTGCCCATCACCTGTTTCAGTTTCCCTCTGTCGTCTCTTACGACACCCACGGGACGACATGGGGTAGTGGATATTCTTACACTGTCACCATACGGTAAACTTTATAGTAAGAAGCATTTTTCGTAATCGCCATGATTCATCGCGGATTGGCGATCGCGGTACTAGAAATCTCAACCTTATCAATGAAGCTAGTGTTCGTCGCTCGCCAACCCACGTATTTTATATTTGGCATACGAGATGGTTTTATCGCCTTATGGAAGGCCATAAAATATTTCTGACTTCTTTCATTGTATTGTATATTCTTACGTCGCCACAACACGGTTTTGTGCCACCATCATGTGGTAAATAATAAACATTTTTATAGAATAATAGCGACAAACGAGTAAATACTAAACCCTGCATACCTGCAGCATGACCTTACCGCATAAAATATCTTTGACAATTGTCCATCGTTCTGGAATACACGCGCAGCTTAATACTGCTGTGTTTCGGATGGTGAGTGTAAAGAACCGGAGACTCTTTTTACTGGATATGAAGCATTCCTTCCAATCCTCAGGGATGACAATGCATCTGCATTTTGATCCGTAATTGAGGATAGATGTGGATGTCCATGGGCCACAGCATCCACTTACCATCAGGTGGACTATGTGCTCATTTTTCACCCTTATTCTATAAATAAAATGTGTTATCATCAGCTTGACCACGCCATCCACGAGTTGGTTATACCGCCATCTTCACAATTATTTAAATAATAAATTATATAAATGTTGTTTTTATCTAAAGGAAAACATACTATTCTAATAACTATAAAAAGTAAATAAACCTTCAACGGTAGAGTACATCACGAAGAAGTCGGCATGCGAAGGAACATGGAAATATTCGCCGTCGTCGCTGTCAATTTGCACCGTTCTACCAGAATCCACATTGCTGCCACGGCATGCCTGAATTCATTAAGTTCCAGTCATTCATTATACCTAGCCTATCTAAGATCTACTGCTGAACATGGCCTACGTCCTCCATAGATTAGGTAATCGATGGAGGACATAAGCACATATTACTTATTAGTTTACTAAAACATAAGCCATGTTCATTTAGGTACAGCTCATTTTATTACAGCCTACAAAGTCCACGGCTGAATATTGGCCTTCCCCAAGGAACGCCACAAAGCACGGTACCGCGTCACCTGCATCCACTGACGTCCTGCGTGTCTTACCTGGTCGTCACTCCATCTAGTGGGGGGACGCTCTACACTTCGCCTACCGGTACGAGGCTGCCACTCGAGAACCTTTCTTCCATTGCCTCGAAGGGAATAATTTGCTATAGTTGTCACACTTGGCAGGCGGGTTAGTAACTGCATTTTTTTCTAATTATGAGTGGTTATCAGCTGCTAATATTGGATATTATTACCACTACACGGTGTTTTTTTTTTGTAGGAGAGGGAGCAAACGAGCATACGGCTCACCTGATGGTAAGTGACTACCGCCGCCCATGAACAACTGCAACAGCAATGGAATTGCAGGTGCGTTGCCGGCCATTTAGAAAGGAGTAAGCTCTTTTCTTGAAGGTCCTTATCTCATATTACTCTCAGTTATCATCACATTACTATCATTTACACCAATTACAATTTTAAAAATAAATTCAAAACATATCTTCTAGATAAACAAAAACAAGGTATTCCCAAATACTTTGCCAGTTATAAACCACGGCATTTTTTGTTCCTACTTCCTACTAACTCATCACGGCTATATAAGCCTTTTAGGTACTACATACTTTTAATTTGTGCGCAATCTTACACACTTACACGCCCCTTCAGTAATTTTATTAAATTAAACCCAAGATGCAAATCGTAGGGCTGAAAAGACACATCATTCAAATATACATTTTACACTGATTAACTATTTCTCATTTTCTTCTCGTCGTCTCGAGGGTAATAGCTGAAAATCAGTGTTTGCTCTCTGAGCAATATTAATCGCTGAGCTAGTACCCATTTGTCTAACTGCAACACACATGTACATTTAGATTTTAAGTTTTTGTAAATTATTTTTTTCGTAATATGTTACTTTGTACTTAGTTCAGTCACTTGAATTTACGTGTGTGATTGGAGAAACAAATAAATGCTTTATCTATCTATCATATACTATTACTGTCATATACTACTCATAGTTGGCATGCATGAGGCCCAATCCCCCCCCCCCCTCCCCAATCATCATGAAAGCAGAATTAAATGGAAGACTACCCCAGGAGGGTACCAGCACCCCTGGAGAATCCCTCGCTGTGTATCCACGACCAGCTACTCCGCTCCTGAGCGTGGGTGCTCAGGCTGTCCCGCGTATTCTGGGAGAGAGCGCGAAATTCCGCTCAAGACAATAACTGCTCGGGGCAAGCTGAGCAACAAGACCAAGGCGACCCCTGCCACTCTATCCGTGAATTTCTGCAACATGAGGGAACTTCACTCGAACCTAAACGCCGTCCACTACCATCTCGAGACGGCGAAGCCAGCCTTGCTCTTTCTAATCGAAACGCATGTGTACTCTCCGGCTGATACTTGGTATCTCTCCTACCCGGGGTACAAATTAGAACACTCGATTGTGCCCCGGGCTGGAGTTTGCGTGTACGTCAGACGTACGCGTTTACGAGTGCCACCATAGGCCCCATAGCGGCAATGCCGACACAAACCGACTCATCGACCACGTCTAAATGGCCGAAGACTCCGTGCTACAACAGGTCACATCCGCAGAGATCGTGATGCTTGGTGATTTTAACACCCACCACACTGAATGGCTTGGCTGAATTTCTCGTTTAACCGATCATGCGGGTAGATCTGTTCATGATTTTGCCTTAGCATATGGTTTGACACAACTAGTTACTTCGCCTACGCGGGTTCCAGATGTGGAGGATCATGCATCTTCCCTGTTGGGCCTTCTGCTGATCTCTCATCCGGACAGATATCAAGTCTCCGTCGACGCCCCAACGCAAGACGCAAGTCTCCTCGGACCATTGTCTAGTCCGGAGTGTGGTGCCACTCACGCTGAAATCGCGGTTGCATTCTGCAGGCTGCCACCGTGTTTGGCACTATAAGTCAACCGATTGGGATAGGATGCTTTGCATCCTACCCTAGGAGGCGTGTTTGCTTCTCGCCGTACGATCCCAACGTTGTTACTGATTCTGTCGCTGATGTGGTACTTCGGGGTATGTAACTTTTTATTCCTTCCTCTGTGGTGCCCATCAGAGGCCATGGTTAGTCGCTCCTGTAAAATAGCATCATGCTATAAGCCGTAGTGCTGCCGGGCCTGAGCTGATGCATCAACGTCCCGGGATGTAAAGACCAGCATCCTTAAAAAGAAGTATTATTTCGCCTCCAAGTCCTTCAAAAAAGTCCTTGCCAAGGCAAAGTCAGAGCACATAAGCAGAATTGGCGAGAAACTAGTTCTCCTTCCTTCGGGAACCCGTGCATTCTGGTCTTTCGCCAAGACTGTTCAAGGGAACTTCTGTCAGCCATCTCTTCCATCTCTGCACAGGGAGGACCACTCACTGGCCCATGCCGCAAAGGAGAAAGCCGATCTGCTAGGCTCTTTCTTTGCGTTCAACTCGACTCTCGATGGCGGGGGGAACACACCGCCGACTATCCCGCGGTGTGAGTGCTTCATGCCGGATGTGCGGTTCACACAGCGCTCGGTTCGCAAAGCACTCCTCTGCCTGGACATGCACAAGTCGAGTTGGCCTGATGGCGTCCCTCCTATTGTGCTGAAGACATAGAACATAGTGAAGGCCTTCGATCGGGTACGGCACAAAGTGCTTGTTACGAAGCTTCCTTCCTATGGGCTTCCCGAGAAATTGTGCAATTGGATCACCAGTTTTCTTGCAGATCGGAGCATCAAGGTCGTTGTTGTCGTGTGCACTGCTGTTCCACAAAGCTGTGTGCTATCATCAACGCTGTTTCTTCTGCATATCAATGATACATTGCAAGGCGGTAACATCATTGGTATGCGTATAACAGCACTGGTGACAACTCTGTATACCGGCCGTGCTAATATTTCTTGGGAAAACGTTGCCAAGTTCTGGAACAAACTTGTGTCTGAAGTCGAGTCTTTGCTGAACAAAGTCTCGAATTGGGGGCGACTAAATCTAATCCAGTTTAATCCACAGAAGACACAAGTTTGCGCGTTTACCGCTAAAAAGAACCCCTTTCTTCTTTGTCTTCGTCGTACCGAACCTTTGTCGTATCTCCTCAGTCTCAAGGCACTCCCCTTGTTGCCTCAGCCAGTATCGGAATCCTCGACGTCGACATATTGAGTGACGTGCTGTTTCGTGGTCACTTGGAAGAGAAGGCCAATTTGGCCTCTAAAAAGCTTGGCATGCTCAGCAGAGCGGGACAGTATTTCATGTCGGCACACCGCCTGCAATTTATAAGGCGCAGGTTCGGCCTCACATGGAATACTGTTCCCATCTCTGAGCAGGGGCTCCCCAGTGCCAGCTCCATCCACTTGACCGCATCCAGCGCAGAGCTGCTCGAATCGTCAATAAGTCATCTATATAATCGTCGGAAGGAATCGGAAACCATCCGTTTATACCGGAAATGATATCATATATGACACGGTGACTATATGTAGTTTTTTTTATATGATAGGGGCAAACGAGTATGCGGCTCACCTGATGGTAAGTGACTACCGCCGCCCATGAACAACTGCAACACCAGGGGAACCAGGGGGATTGCAGATACGTTGCCGGCCTTTTAAAAAGGAGTAGGCTCTTTTCTTGAAGGTCCCTAAGTCGTATCGGTCCGGAAAAATCGCTGATGGTAATCGATTCCACAAGGAAGTCGTGCGAGGAAGAAAACATCTTCTAAATCGCACAGTGGTGGACCGCCAAGCATCCAGATGGTGTGGATGGTATCGGGAGTTTTGCCGTGATGTGCGTTTGTGAAATTTGGCGGCTGCGATTAATCCGAACATTTCTCCGAGCACTCCCCGTGGTAGATGTGAAAGAAAATACAAAGGGATGCAACATCTCTTCGCAGCGCCAGTGAATCGATCGGAAAGGACTCGGTCGTCGACGATTCGAGCCGCTCTGCGCTGGATGCGGTCAAGTGAAAGGAGCTGGCACTGGGGAGCCCCTGTCCAGAGATGGGAACAGTATTCCATTCTTAATCTGTGACTCAATCTCCCTTTTTCCGCCCTTTTTTGAACGGACAACGCTTGTAACAGACGACAAAATAAAGAAATAAACTTTACTATTATTTACCAGCGCCTTTAATTTATTCTTCTGGCCATCCAAGAAGAAACAGAGACCTATTAGTGTATCAAGGAATTAACGCCTCGATTACCGAAGCTATAATGTGCAAATTATTTTATTATTTTTATTTGATTTCATTTAATTTTAGTGGACTAAGTAATAAACCTCATGGCAACAACGAGAATGTCGTCATTCAATCAAATTCTATATTCAAATCAAATTCATAATTCAATCAAATATGCAATACATGGAATGACATGGGAAAACCCTTGAGGTATAACCTCCTTAATAAAAAAAGATCATAAAATCGATTCACAATTGCCGAAAATGTCGCGTAACGTACATACAACAACTTAGGCCCGTATTAATAAACGTTACTCAGCTCAAGTACACGCACTTGAGTACAATCACGAGGTTATTATGTTATTAATAAACATATCTCAAGATGCAGTGTAGGTTTACGATATCAGCTGAATGCCACACTGATTAATAAACGAAACTCGACTCTCAAGTGTGTGTAGGTGAGTGCAATTCACAGAACAGTATTCCTAAGTACAGCGTTTTCACATACTCTTTTTTTGTTTATTAATTAGCAACGATCTTGAGATGCTGATATCGCAATGAGGTGTGAAATGATTACGCACTTGAGTTCGTCGTTGAGTAACGTTTATTAATACGGGATTAAATATAACTAAATTGAGTTAATTTTTTTTAATTTGTCTAAAAACTAAAAAGATTGATTAGTTACTAACTTTTAAAGAAACTTATTCTAGTGCAAAAACACAAAGTTAAGTGTACCTGTATAAAAAAGAGTTTCGGTTTGTTTACCAGACTCTTATCCCCATTTTCTAACATCTTCGTGATATCTGTGAACTGGTAAGGTCTATCCGCGGCGAACAAAGAACCACCTTTATCCCCGTGTGTTAAAATCACGATGCATAGGCAAGAAGTCGTAGTGTGGTCCATTCGGCTTACTAAGATATTTACCAAAATAAATCAAAATCAAAATAATGGTAAGCGCAATACTTGAAACATCTAACTCAAACATCAAATAAAAGACATTATTAATACATAAAATTTGCATACTAAAATAAATAAAATATTTTTATTACAAAATTACATATAAAAATAACTAATAAGAATTAAAGAATTTAAAGAAAAGAGTAATTTTCTAATAAGATTCAAAGATTTTAAAGCAGTTTCTTTTTAACTAAAAATATTGGTTTAATATTAAAAAATCGAAATAGTCTTACTTTCAAGCGCTTTATTAAGAATTTCCCCATGGTCTAAATCGTTGAATGTTAGTGTTTTATATCCCAAGTCAAAGAACGTCTTCTTAAGAGCCTTCACGTCTTCTTCAGTGCCATGCCGAGTTGAAGGTTGTTGATAGCTGTAAATATTCAATACCAACATGACCTTATATGAACGTAAGTTATCATTGTATTCAATAGACTGAACGAACAACGAAGCAAATATTATGATTTTTTATATTTATATAGAACTAGCTGTTCCCCGCGACTTCGCTCGCGTGTTAGGGTTATTATGTTTTTGCGCGGAACTCTAATAGTTTTTCTAAAATAAAAAAGTTACTCCTTATGAAGTCAGCTATCTGGCAGTAAAAGTCCCGTCAAAATCGGTCCAGCCGTTTCGGAGATTAGCGGGAACAAACAGACAGACAGACAGACAAAAATTTTAAAAATTGTATTTTAGTTATAAGTACCGTATTTACTTTCATATGCGTTTAGTAAAACTGTAATTTTGACATTACAAACAGACACTTCAATTTTCTTTATTTGTAGATTAACAAATTTTACGGATTTTATCGCGTTTAATTCACTTTTCAGCACCAATGGTCCATATCGCTGCGATAAAATCCGTAAAATTAGTTTTATTCCACGAAGCAAATATTACTAATTTTTTATTCTTCTGTTCAGTTTCACAATTAAAGTTAACGTAAAGATACAGCCTATATATGTACGACCTACTGCTGGGCACAGGTCTTCTCTTATTTCTGAAAGTCCTGTCTCCGCAGCAATCTCATACGCAATCTACAAAAAAGTGCATTGACTTTTATTTATTTATTTTATTAAGGATAACCAACAAGACATTCATTATTTGTTATATTTTTATTCTAGGATTAAGAATTAAACTAATGAAATAAATAATTAAAAAAATCAAAAACCCGCTTGCAAAAAAGAAAATTTAAAAGTAATCCACTAAAAAGACCGAAACAGTATTGAAGATAGAAAACAATATTAAAATAAACTATAAACAAAGTTTCCTTTCGGTTTATAATTTGCAATTGGTTCCCCCCTGCTGCTAAACTTAATGCGGATATTTAACTTAGGCTTTCAGCTGTTAAGCCGAAGTAGAGTTTACTTAGTTTATAGTTTATTTTAATTTTATTTTCTATTCTCAATCTTGTTTCGGAATTTTTATTGCATTACTTTTAAACTGTCTTTTTTGCAGTCGGGTTTTTGTTTTTTTTTTTCAATTATTTTTTTTATTTTAGACTTTTGAGTGCCCCGGATATTTATAACTATTCTAAACTTCATATGATAGCACGAGTTCCGACACAAACATGGCCCATTTTTAGACTATTAAAAACGTTTTAAACCAATTTATTATACTTAGTTAAATTTAAGCATATGACTTATGTATATTTTTGTAATACCCTTTTAATTTCCTTTGTTTTGATACCGTACTCAATAGGTTTGGTAATTTTTTTTTATTAAAGTATTACCATTTCGCACCAAATATCCGCCATTTTTTCAAACTGCTTTCTAAAAACATTTGGGTTTTTAAGACAAATGTAAAGATACCTTAACTGTCAAAATCCATCCAACCGTTTAGAAGATATGGGGTAATAAAGAAATTTACAAACAAATATACAAGATACGCGCGAAAAACAACCCTTCCTTGGAAGTCGGTATAAACTAAAAGACTAAAACTAAACTGTCTTAATTATAGGTTACCATGGCGTGCAAAACGTACGAAACGTAACTTTTCAACAAAACTGGCCGCTGAACTCAATCGGTGCAAGACCCAATATGAGATCTACCATTAAAAAAGATATCTTGCCAGAGCGTTATCTTTTTTTTACTTTTTTTTATTGAAGAGACAAACATAACAGTCCACATGGTGGTAGGTCGCTACTGCAACCCATAAACCACTGAGGACTAAGAAGGAAAGCCTCTCAGTCTGTAGAATTGGCTTTCTTTACCGTTTAGATCTAAACACAGCAATGCACGCACTGCTGCTTGGCGGTAGAATAAGGTAGGAGGTATGACAAAGATTTGCAAAACGCGCGTTTTGGCTTAGCTTTCCATTTACTCCCATCGAGTTGGAGATTGATACGTATTTTTACATAAAAGTTACACTATTATAAGCACACACATAAAGTTTCAATATGCGGAAACACGTACTTTTTGAGAAAAAACATTATTTGAAAATTAATTATTTTTGCAATGTTTATGTTACATTCCTAGCGTAAGACTGGCGCCATTTTGTAATGTCATTGTCGTCGTCAGTACGAATGTCGATTCTTTCCGAAAAAGATAGATTTTTAAATCGATTCTAATAGTAAGCTGTCGTGATATCACAAAAAATGGATTTCTAAAATATAGATATATTTTCCTGTTTGCATTTATAAGATACCATAATAAATGATTTCTTATGGAAAAAAAGAAAGATAATACAATAAATGATCTCTTATCAGTAAAATCAGTTTTAATGGCGATTTTCAAGGATGTTTATTTTAACAGTACCTATTAGGGCAGATAATAAATAAAATAGGTTAGGTTCTACTTTGTCAAAGAACCAAATTTATTGACCCCGACTCCACGTGGTACGAGTCTGTCCTACCCCTAGAGTGGTTATATAGAACCGGAGGCGCGTAGGGGGAGTAGCCTCCGCCTGCTGTAACAAATCGTAGGCATCGGACGAGCCGGAGTGGCTGAGGCTGGTCGCCGAAGGCGACCAACAAGCCGAAGCTGCGGAGGCGAGGAGGGATGCCTGCGATTTATTACGCAAAGGCGTAGAGGCTGCTCTTCCCGCAGCGCCGGAGACGTTGCAGTCTCAAAATATATACAGAAATCCCTCTGAATTAGTCCCCCTACACCTCTTCTCCCCCCCCCCCCCCCTCTCCCCTCAATTCGACGAATGTCAATGGAAATTCGTAATAAAGTAGGCTCAAAAGGGCTAGAACCCAGAGCCGTAAAGCCAGTTTAAAAAAAACAACAAAATATTATTAAAATAAGTGATTTTTATTAATTTATTTCTCAAAAAATACGTGTTTCCGCATATTGAAACTTTGTGTGCGTGTGCTTATAAAAATGTAACCTTTCTGTAAAAATACGTATCAACACCAAACTCGATGGGAGTAAATGGAAAGTCGTACCCGCGTTTTAATAGATCTATCAAGTTAGAAGTAAAAAATCAACAGAAACCTATAGCTATCATTTCCCACGAAAACTTGAGAGACAGTTACCCACTGAAGTTTTCGCTTTGAGGTGTCAGTATGCGCGCGCATTGTAACAACTTCACGCTGTCGTTTTTTGGTGTCGGTGTGCGCGCACATCGTAAAAATTCACTCTCATCATTATTCCCAAACGCCCCAAAAGAAGTATAACTTCAAAAGTTAACTGCTATCTTTGTACTAGCAGTAAATATTGAAATCGATGATGATTAAGTCAAATGATAGGCATAAATTTGTTGCTGAAAACAGTGTCAGAAAAAATATGAGAATCCAAGAATTGCCTGGATTTGGTTATATTTTCTAGGTGGTGTCTTTTTAATCCTTTCCAATCCAGTTTCCGTGCTGGTCATAGTACGATTACTGCCTTAGTCAAGGTTACAGAGAATATTAGTCTTAGTATGGATAAACAGTACGTAACCTTACTTTATTTTAGCAATGCATTTAACAGTGTGGATTTCGATCTACTGTTAGCCATCTTAGCTTCTCTTAACATATCTCCTGAAGTGATTGACTGGTTTTACAGTTCCTTATTTCGTCTCCGGCAACGGACACGTGTAGATGACTCGTTCTCCTACTGGTGTACGATCAATGCCAGTGTACGCCAAAGTGGCGTGTAGTCTTCTCTCCTCTTTTCAATCTTCTTAAGTTCGATTACGCTCCAACTATCTTCTTTCTACCACTTGTATGCAGATGATCTTCAAGTAAAGTATATGTGCATGCCAAATTAGGGGATTTATCCAAAACTATAGGCTTATTAAACAAAGATCTTGACTTATTTGTGAATTAGAGTAAGTCATATGGTCTTAAAGTTAATCCATTAAAAACAAAAGCAATAATAAAAAAAATTGGTTACCTTTATAGATTTTGCTACTCTACCTGGTATTGTTTTTAATGGGACATCCGTGCCATAGTATAGTAACACCGTTAAAAATCTAGGTGTTACTTTTGATAAATTTTTATCTTAGGCTCCACAGGTAAACAAGGTGAGTGTGAGTGTGTTTGAGTCAGTCGGATTTTTCCGTAGAATTTCCTACCCATACCATAAAAACCTTAAAGTGCGGTTTGAGTTTCTTGGTGACACTCACTGTCGCCCTCTTCGCTCTGATAAAACCTTACCTTAAAAATTCCCTCCCATAATACTTCATTCTATTCTAAATCCTTTTCTATTGAAGTTGTTCGGCTCTGGAACTCCTTACCCCTCACTGCACATTTTAAGTGCGCAATCAATTGAAAAGTTTAAAAAAACTTGTCAAAGCGCACTTATTTCCTCTTTAAATAGTCATTCATTCCTCTATCTCTTCTTGACATCATTCATTTAAGAATTACTACTTAATTTTTTTTACCTCAAGGCTTTTGTTTCACTTGCTTGTTTACTCCTTTCTGCTCTTGTATATGTATTTCTATATTTTTGTAATTAAAAGGTATTTATTTATTATATTATTTGCAAGTATGTATTCATCGAGTATATTTATATGAGTATTTATGCCGTATTTTCTAAGAACTTACGTACACCTTTCTCACAGGTCAATATATCCTCTGCAATGTGGTTGCCTGGTGGAGATCGCTTCTAAACGATAAGATCGTTAATTGTACGTTTAAATTATTTGTTTGTTTTTTTTTTCTCTTATCTTTTTTTTGGTGTAGAATAAATTAGATTTGATTTCAATTCAAGCACTTTCATTCGGCGTTAGAAATTGGTAAGAGGGTGGTACTTACCCAGACGAAGTTCTAGGCAGAAAAGGCCACCTTGGGTCTAAGGCCCAATTTACACTGTCGTGGAACGGAACGGAAGCGAATTTTTGTAACGAAATTGTACATAGTATTATGAGTTTTATGTTAATGAAATAAAGTTCAAACTAGATATGAGCCAAAAAAAGTCGCGTGTCTTCCGTGGAATTCTCGAGGATTCCCCTAGCTATTGGCGCAGTTTGTGGAATTCGCGGGAAGCGGCACAAAGGTTGTGGAATCCGCTGGAAGCCGGGAAGTGGCACTCGCAGCAATGCGGCGTCAAGCGCCTACGAAACAGGTTGTGTACGTACTGTGTGACTAAAAAACATGGATTTAGCCGAAAAGTTGATCTTTTTCGTTCAAAAATATGATTGTTTGTATAACGTACAAGTTAAGCGAGGCGCAGTCGCTGGAATTTGCGCGGATTCCCGCGCGGCGAGGCGATATTGACGCTTCCATTCCGCCGCAATGTAAATTGAGCCTTAAGATCCATTTATTCAAGTGTTAGAGTCGATGTTCGTCCTAGCTCTATATTTAATTATCACGAGTATATTAGAGTTTGAAATAATATTTGAATACTTACTTGAAATAACGTGTGTTCTTAAAAACTGTGTTATTGAATATTATAAGATATTTATCCCCGGACATATCATAATACAGATCGTCCGGATTAAACTTTGGCTGCGGCTTGTTCACGTTCTTTGCTTCATTGTTTGTGGCTGCATTATTATTACTGTAATAAAAATAGAAAAGACTATGACCTAATTACATCTTCTTCTTCATAATCATCAGCCCGTAAAATGATGGTAAGTGGATGCTGAGGAATGCCTCGTTTCCAGTAAAAAGAAGACCCTTTTTTCTTCTTTTTTGGTTTTCTACACTCACCTAACGTAAGCAGCATTGAGCTGCTATTTTACGCTGGTATTCTGTGAGAGTGTATTCCGTCCCTGGTCGAGCCGACCCATTCGTACTACAACTATATGATGATAGTATAGCTCATAGCTCTACCATGTTTTTTTTTTTTAATTAAAGGATTTTCATTACGCTCGGCAGGCGGATTGACGATGTCTTGCACTTTTGTCGCTGCTCTCCGTCAACGATGTATTTTACATAGGCATAGGGCATTAAGAAATTGTAACACCGCCATCTATCGGAAACCATAAGATCTTTCTCCCTCAGTTTGTTTAAAATTTAAAACATATTTATAGGCTATATACGCCTCATTGCTGAGCACAAGCTTCCTCTCATTTTATTGCATTGCACTTGAGTTACTACGGTATTAGTTAAGTAGTAAAAGCGATATTATATCATATAGGCAAATGTGTGGTAGGGATACCTGATTACTCACTGGTCCTGGGATCGAATCTCAATTGGACATGTGTAGCTCTTTAGTGAAGCGACTCAGTAGTCCGAAAAATGAATGTTTTTTGAATGATTCAGAACAGTTGTATTTGTACAAATATTTGATTTGGGGCCCGATCACTTCACCTCGTTTAAAAATATAAATTTAGATGCGTTAACACCCCTTAGGACTAAGACCCAAGAATGTTATCAGTAAAAAGGGTCCCCGTATCTCTACACTCACCATACGAAACACAGCAAGAGCAAACAAACTGTTATTAACGCTGTCATTTTATGAGAGCCTGTTCCTTCCCCGGTCGAGACGAACCTTTCTTGCTGCAACCATAAATATAGTTGTAACGTGGCTAAATAGTAAGGCTGCAACTCACAACCCATCGACACACCAATGCGTGATTTGTAATGCACGCCGAATGCCTAAATTTCTAAACTAAAAATAAAAAGTATCACCTGGCTTTTGACAGTGAAATGGTTGGATTTGCATCAGCTATACTCTCTTCCATTATTTTTACTTAAAAGAAAAGCACCTGTACACAAAAAAATTCAAATTATTAAGCACATATTTAGAACTAAAAAGTGTTCAAATAATAAAAACTGTTATGAAATACGACACTCAGTTTTAATTTACAATGCACTCAGTCACATCAAATGGCAAAAAAGATAAGCGTGCCGACATTGTTAGAATAATCAGATAAGGAACTGTTAACCGCATCGGAACATCGATAGCCAAAATTATCTGCTAGTGGTTCCTTTCCACGTGCGAACTTATTCATTTTCACGCACCTATGAAAGAAATATTTTGTAATGACAACGCCATATTATCATATTTAAGCGTACTTTGATATTTGCCATTAACGATTCTCTAGATTTATTTTTTTATTTATTAGGATTACCAACGATTGATACATTATTACCTACATCTGCAAAGAAAACTTAACGGGAATGTCGGGTAGCCTCCGACAGCGGATAACCTCGGACATTTAAATTTCTAAGAAACTAAACACGTTGCGTACTTAAAAGCACAGAATAAATAATAAAAGTTTATGTTAATTGTGTGCCCTCTGGAGTAAAATGAATCCAACACAGTTGCGGTGTGACCCAGGTGTGGCCACCGAGATATTTACCCGTGAGTGTTAGTTTTGTTCCCGCCAAAAAACTTCGTTGCTCCTGTCAAACTTCATTGAAGGTTACTAACTTGTACAATACGTAAGTGTGCATACTTGTCCATTATTTAATGTTGTAGCCACTTTTGTACATTTAAAAGTTTGTAACAGTATTTTTAACATTTCTTGTACTATTTAAGAGCTGTGTTTAAAAATTTTGCATGATAACGATCGGGTACACCCGGACACGATAATGTCGGATACCCCCGGGACATGCATTTGAATTTCGCAATATTGTGTTAACAAATTACAATTGTTTTGTCAGTTTGCTTTTTTTATGGAAAGTATTTTAAAATGTTGTTACTATTGTTGTAGAAAGAGCTGAAATAACCGAAATTTAAGGGAAGAATTAGTGATAGAGAAAAATGGGACGAAACTAAAATGAAAGAAGCTGTTAAAAATGTGACGGAAGGCAAGTTATCTGTAAGACAAGCGGCAGACAGGTATGATGTACCAAGAAGCTCACTTCACGATCGCCTAAATGTTTTGAAAAGTGGCATAGAGGTTGCTTTTTACCCGAAGTTGGGGCGATTTGAATCCACATTTTCTGAAAACTTCTATGAGCTCGTTAAAAAACTGGACAATCGTCTTACGCCATTGAGTAGGTAGGAGTTTTTAAAATTAGCGTTTAATTTGGCGGAAAACCTCAAAATCCCTCATAAATTTAATAAAGAGAAGGGAATCACACGAAAAGACTTCTTTTACAGTTTTAGCAAAAAAAAAATATCCGAATATTGTTTTAAGAACTCCCGAATCTCGCAGGTTTGAAGATTTTATCTTTTCCTCGCCGATTAGCACTTTAACACACTTCAATTCATCATAAGTAACACTATTATCCTCTATTTTCACTAAAAATCTTTAAAAAAGCATAAATTTTCAACTCGCAATATTCATTCGCTCAAGTAAACACACAGAGTAAACATTGAAATGTGAAGTGAAGTTGCAACGGTATCGCCCGCGCGCCCCCACGCTCGACTTACTTCACACCAAAAGCCCAGCTTATGGCTCCATACTAATTGCTATATAAACAATCGTAGCTATATTTCATTATAGAACATTTTGCCACAGGTTACAAAGGAAGCGATCGTCTTCTCGAAAGCCCGGTAAAAAGCCCACGCGTGCGAGAGAGACGACTAATCGCTCAACTGAACTCATTTTCTATGACAGCATTATCGCGCAGTAAAGCAATCTGCCAAGTGTTGACGTTACATAATAAGGCTATGAGGTCATGACCTGTGTAGAACAGAGGAGCGCGCAGGAAATTTGAAATAGTTTAAAACAGTTTACGAATTATTTTATTAGATACACGGCCGCGTTACACCGCCATCTATTGGAAATTAGAAGATGTTTATGGAATATCCCTTAGCCGACTC
The DNA here is from genome assembly GCA_963668995.1 of Parnassius mnemosyne. Classification (NCBI taxonomy): domain Eukaryota; kingdom Metazoa; phylum Arthropoda; class Insecta; order Lepidoptera; family Papilionidae; genus Parnassius; species Parnassius mnemosyne. Next base: position 45,297,918 of record CAVLGL010000148.1, read on the forward strand.
CTACGATACGCATGATCTTATTTGTGCAATCCTAGGTTACATTCTTCTACTTATTAGCCCTGTTGAAATCACTTTTTATAAAACTAGCTGTTACTCGCGGCTTCGCCCGCATGGTCACTGGGAAATGAACTATCCATTGCTTTTTGAATTAAAAGAAAACTGAGTTTTATAGATTTGTCAGAGATGCAGCCATTAAAAGGAAACTGAGCAAAATTGATTCGTCAGCCTATTTAAATGTTTTGAAACGCAGCGTATAGGAAAGCATGAAAATAGCCTATTTATTCCAAATGGAAATGGGATATTTTTTTTTATTAAAGGAAACTGAGCATAATTATCCGTCAGGGATGCAGACTTTTGAAAAGAAACTAAGCTAAATTGATTCGTCAGAGATGCAGTTTTCTGAATTGAAAGGAAACTTAGCCAAATAAAAGATCCGTCAGAGATGCAGCCTTTTGAGTTGAAAGGAAACTGAGCTTAATAGGTCCGTCAGAGGTGCAGCATTTGGAATTGAAAAGAAACTGAGTTAAATAGGAAATTTTGAATTGAAAGGGAAGATCTGTGGGAATTCTGATTAATTGATTGTGGGAATTTCGGAAAAAAAACTAACTGAACACTATTTTAAGACGCTACTGTACACAATGTTATATGTTTTTCCATTCGGGGAAAGAATGTGGAGATTCTGGATATTTGACACACGCGAACATGCTACATACAGCTGACCATGAGAGAAGCACGGTTTTTCTAAGTTGACCCCCGCTACCTGTAACGTTTGCCCTTGCGCTTTATTAATTGTCATTGCAAAACTGAGCTTAATAGGAAACTGCAACCTTTTGAATTGAAAAGGAAGATCTGTGGGAATTATAGGAATCCGTGGTATAATAACATTTTCACCTTTTCCTACGCCTGTCAAAATTGTAGCACCGATTATGTTCCGTCCAAGATGTGTCACACGCAGCCTTGTCCCGTTACATAACGGAGGAGCATCTAAATTTCGCATTAGCATGACTGGGACGCCTAATTTCAATTGAAGCTTATGTGAGGACACACCTGACAACTCTAGAGAATTTAGAAACTCTACGGGATATGAAGTGCTCTGTTCTGTGTCTGTTCGCGCAAAACACTTTCAAGGATTGACGCGAGAGGGCGCTCGGCGCGGTGCATTCATACCGGTTTGAAATTAGGCCGAGCGTGGCAAGTGGCGCGCGGGTCGCAAGCGCGTCAGTCGTCCATAAGCGGTGCTAACGATTGGCACGCTGTATTCTGTTAGGGAACTCGGAATAATTCGGCGCGGCCAGTAAATATACGGTCTATCATTGTGACGCGCATTCCTACTGGAGAGCTTCCCGGGACTTATTGTGTCTGACTCAGAACCTGCATAAGTGCATTCGGCAATATTAGATAGTGCGGCCTCTGATATTCTAGAATTAACTATTGCTACGCGAAACGGTAGTGACCTTTGACCCTTTAAACTCCGTGTGCGTTTGTGCGGTAACCATTATACCCAGCGATAGTTAGTGGCTTCTGTAAGTTAGTAAATCGTACGATAGAGTTAATTGACTGTCAACGTGACGAAAGAAGAAAGTGACTGTGGACAACCTCGAAAGGCGCCCTCAAGTTGGAGCGGTGTCGACGCTCGGGCTGCTGCCGACGGCCAAGGTCTAGGTTCAATCACCATCAGTCACACCCAGATACACACCACATCACCATTCTTTCCCTTGCACTACACAACCACATGCGACCTGACCGACTCCGGAGGGACCAGTCGCCTTGGATAGGTAAGTAAGCTTCATCCAAATTCCTTCCGGTCGACTGGCCGTAGTATAACGCTCCCCCATATATTTTAATGTAATTAGGAATTTCCACGTGGCCACATTGGGGCCCGACCTACGTCTGTTCGGGAAATCTTCAGCTCATGGGCCCCTGAGGATTGGATCCTTTAAGGGAGCAGCCGTAGGCCGTAACAGTGTCCATAACTGTGTCTACTGACAAATACTCTGTTATTTCTCCTGCTACTTCGCTTAATATATCTGAATTTATTTTATTAACGCTCTCATTTTTTGGTGCAAGAATCGCCCTTTCACGTAACCATTTGTCTTCATGCATGTTGTTCGTTAAATCTGAATAAACGCTCGCAATTAATTCGGAATGACTCTGTACTAAATTACAAAAATCTCTCGTCAATTTAACGCAGCCTTCAGCATCCGTTTCCAACCGCCCATCGCCAATTTTTAATAGTGTGTCAGCATAGTTTCCAGCATTGATATCGTTATACAAATGCACTCTCATATTCGTAGTTAAACTGAATTTTGTCACCTTGTTCCATAAAATAGACGACTTGAGGCATGCTTTAATTTCATCTGCAGGTGTACCCTTTTGAATGACAGGTAAAGTTTGGCGAAAGTCACCAGCCAGTAAAACCACCATTCCTCCCATTATATCGGTATTGCTGCGCAAATCATGGAGCGTTCGATTTAGTGCTTCTACAGCTTTTTTATGCGACATTGTACTTTCGTCCCACACTAAAAGTTTGCATTGTCGTAGTATTATACCTCGTGCACTATTTTTGCTAAAGTTGCAGATCGGCGATTCTTCCAGGGCTAGATTTAGAGGGACTTTTAAAACAGAATGTGCAGTGCGGCCCCCGCTTAGCAGCGTGGCGGCTATACCGGAGGAAGCTACGGCCACAGCAATATTCTTATCATTCCGTACTTGCGCTAATAACAAATTTAACAAAAATGTCTTCCCAGTTCCTCCAGGGGCATCTAAAAAGAAAAGTGCACCACTTCCAGACTCAATTTGTCCTAATACTTTGTCAAAAACTGCATGCAATTCTTTCTTGGAAATTTCTTTCGGTGAAATATACACGCTCTCCATTTTCTAAGTGCACAGCAAGGTGAGTAACTGTTGGGTGCCTTTCGTGTAAAGGGAAGCCAAGGAGACGCCACGCTGCCTCGTTACTGCTGACATAACGCCCTGCTTGAAAGGTATGTACTTCATTAACGGGATTTGCCTCACCTTCACTCCTGAGATTAAATATTGCTTGGTCGCTTCCTTTATTTATGTACTTACAGATATACTTGATTGCGCGGACAGAGCTACATGCTTCTACATTAATGTGGGCATTAAACATTTTACATAGAATGGGCGAATACGGGACAATCCAGCTGTTATCTAAGGTTTCGAACGCTCCAGAGCGAGATTTAATTGTAACTTTCCTGACAACATAGAATGGGCGAATACGGGACAATCCAGCTGTTATCTAAGGTTTCGAACGCTCCAGAGCGAGATTTAATTGTAACTTTCCTGCCACCATCTTCGGGAGCTCTGTGTCTGTATAAAGAGTAGCCATTGTCATTGTGCACTGTTTCTTTTAATAGCTGTTTAGGGAATTTCTTTTTACATTTTCCTTCTTTCATACATGGCGATATTGAATTTCTTGCTCCACATGGACCGTGAATCATATTTCGGACGATGGTATCATACAATTCTTTATCTTGCTCAGGATCCGGAATCTCGGCGCTTATTATGTCGTCTATTTGGCTGGGCCGCAACTTCTCTTTAAGCCATATTAGAATGTGGGCATGCAGTAATCCTCTTTTTTGCCATTCAATTGAATACATGAAGCACTGCACCTCTCCAAAAATTTTCCCTTTGTTAATTACATACATTAATTTTTGTACTTTTAATCTAAATACTCTAGCAACTAAATCGTGTCTGTCAGTACTTTTTTGGCCCGGCATTAGCACCTCGGTTATTTCTTTCCATGTGGGATTGCAAGTAAAAGTAACAAAAAGATCAGGTCTTCCGTAAGTTCGTACATAGGCGAATGCGTCTTGTGTGTACTCATGTAGGTAGCGGGGACTGTTAACGAATGATGAGGGCAGAATTAGCATTTTACCTAAATCTCTGGGGTTTACATTGGCGTCGCTAGAAACTGCATCTTGTAAATGTATATAATTCTCAACGCGCAGCTTTTTTTGATTTAAAGATATATAACGGAGACGTTCACTTTCTACCTTCACATACATGTTTACCAAAAATTGATGAAATAATTGTCTACACCGGGCTAAGAGGTCAAAATCATTTTCTCGCAACATCATATGATACGCATAAAAATCCATACATGATACTTTTTTGTTCGGAGTAGGCTTCTTTGTGACCGGGTTAATGAGTGGAATTTGAAAATGATAACCTTTTCAAATTCCACTCATTCCTTTGCAATAAATCAATGGGTATTGCAGAGCGTCATAAAACTTGTGTGTATCGGCTACCCGTTGCAACGTATCATCACGTGCTCGCAAGACAATGTCTCGTGAAGAAAATTGATCACCACTAATTACGGCTGCTATTTCGTTTATCAAAGGTGCATTGTAGCGCCTTTCATGCTCTCCTTGAGGGGTCCGATCTGCGTGAATGACGACTTAATAATCCTCTTCAGGTAGGTTTTCTAAAGCAGTTTTAAATGTTTTGACTAACATCTCGATCAAAATCATCGACATTTAAATTTGTCTTCTTGTTACACTGTCTTTTCCTTTTAGAAAGCGAACAAACAAGCCCTTTTTTGGCTTCATTTTGAATTGCAGACAATGTTCTCTTCGAAAGTCCAGTGTAACGGCTTGCGCGATCGTAAGCATTGTTTAATGTGATTGTTAAATTCTTGTTCTGCCTTTCTTTAACACACATGTCTAGAACATTTTTTGCCATTTCCCGTGCTTGGCGATGAATAAAAACTCGTTTTTTTGTAACAGAATTTGACGTAGACGGATCAGACATCATTAAAAACAAAAATAACACGCGCCTGCAACTTTATATTAACACGATGACATAGTAAGCGTATGATAGTTGTCAAGGACAGCACAGCACAGCACTACACTGCAGGCGCGCGAGACGCGGCGTGCGGACGGCGGGGGGAGATGCTCCCGCTCTTCACCTCAGGCCCCAACGGCATTCAACTGGCGCGCTATCTGCAGAAGAGAATCATTTTTATTCAATACGAGCTGTGCCCCGCGACTTCACCCGCGTGGATTTACTAGGTACGATTTCATGGATATCAATTTTTTTGCGCGGGACCCTACTTTTGTTTTTGAGTAATGTTACTTACCATCGTATAAATATTGACAAAAATATTTATACGATACTAACGTCACTCAATTGTTTTGCCTTCCCGGAACCCCTTAACCGGTATTAAAGTTCAAATTGACTTTTAAGTATTATTACGAATCTTTTGTATGGGAATATAGAAAAGTGTTGTCAGACTTTTTCAGGCAATTTTTAAAATTTTTCTCTCCGTAAGAACCATCTTCGTACTTCAAGGAATATTATAAAAAAAGAATTAGCGAAATCGGTTCAGCTGCTCTCGAGATTTGCGCTTAGCAACACATTCAGTGATTCATTCTTATATTATAGATAGATTACAATAAGTTGTGTATCGCCAGCAACGCAAAATCAGGAATTTGCATTTAGATAAACTCAAAATTAGGGGCTTTTTAGGTGCTAATTGGGTTCCAAGCTTAAAAATTAGATGCTCTAAAATTTTCAGCGCAACGAACGGTTGAAATTTGCGTTGCTAGCAAAATGTCTCGCTAGTAACGCAATGAAGTTATTAGATATACGATAAATAGCAAAGGCGTTAAAGCGTTAAGTGCTAATTAGGTGCTGCAAGTATAGGCAATAACAAGGCGCCCCTAATAAAAATAAAGTCGTTATTCAGAACATAGCAGATGCAAAATTCAGGTTTTCTGAAAATCAAAATAGAAACAAAATTGCTTTTAAATTTTTTTAAAACAAAATTACATTAGTTTTATAAATGTATTGTGATTCCAAAGTTAATATGTTTATTTCTTTAAATTTTTATCTAAGGGACTCATCACATCATTACAATTGAAGTTATAAATCACCCGTACGGCTCTCTTCTGCAAAACAAAGTCGCATTACCCCATAGCAAGATTCCATGTACGTGGTAGAGCCATGCTGCAGCTATATTAGTAGTATAGTTGTAGTACGAATGGGTCGGCTCGATCGGGGAAGGCCCACGCTCTCACAGAATACCAGCGTAAAATAGCAGCTTAATGCTGCTGTGTTTCCTATGGTGAGTGTAGAGTACCGGAGACCCTTTTTACTGGAAAAGAGGTGTTACATCTTAGTCCTCACGGGTGACAAAGAATCTGCATTTTGATTTGCAAACGAGGATAGATGTAGATGTCTATGGGCCACAGCAACCACTTACCATCAGGTAGACTATACTATAAAAAAAAGATTCCTTAGGGCGTAATAGAGTTTCAATAGCTTTTAAAACAGCTACTGATGCTAATAATTTTATTGACTCTCAGTTTCATTCACAATATAAACTTTCTGCTGTCATTCCAACTTTTAATGTTACTCGTATGGATGTGATTAGGGGTATTCCAACTGACATCTCTATCTATAATCTGAGCTCACTCCTGGCAGAGGGGAAATCATTAAAGCCAGAAGACTTAATAGAAAGGTCAAGAAGGGCGATGAAATAGAGTGGGTCCCTACTCAAACTGTTGTCCTAACCTTCTCTGGACAAGTGCTCCCATCCCACATATACTGCTTTTATGCATCAATACCTGTAGAGACTTACCTTCTCCCTACCATCCAGTGTCTAAAATGCTGCCGTTTCGGTCATGTCAAAGCTCAATATCGATCCAAACCACGCTGCTTTAAATGCAGCAAAGAGCATACTGGAGAAAATTGTCCCACAGATTCCCCAACCTGTCTTTTCTGCTCTGCAAATCATTCAGCCATTGAAAAAAGTTGCCCTGAACACTCAAGGCAAAAACCTATCAAGATAGTAATGTCGCAAGAGAATGTGTCATACGTTGAGGCTTCTGCTTGTTTCCCAGCTGTCAGAAGACCTTATTCTGATGTTGCATCCTCACAAGTTCCTGCAAGCCATCTCCCCTCTACTCAGGCTCCTGCCTGAGTAGAGGGGCTTACCATCAAGAGAGCCGCATGCTCATTTGCCCCCTCTCCTATAAAAAAAACAACTTACATAGCTGCAGCGTGGCTTCACCACGTATAAAACGTGGTAAAGCCACGCTTTACGTGTATTTGTGAAGCTTTTCTATTTATTACCAATTATCAGTTTTGTATGCTTTAAGTTTCCCAAAGAAATAAAATATATGTGTGTTATATGTTGTTATCATTTAGACCTTTTTGCTACAAATTTTTGATTTCGCCATGGTTTTCTGGAGATGGAAAAGTAGGATGGTTTATAGGAATAAACCATTCTACTTTTCCATCTCCTTCCCAATCCTATAGGAAAACCATCTATAAAGCCAAATCTATCCCAGCGCAATCTTCAGTAGGTTATGATAAAGTTTCACATTATAACATTACAAGTACTCCTTCCACATCTCTACCCAATGGACATGCTCTACAAAACAATGTAATATCCTCTAATGACAATCTTCTAGAAAATCTTGTGGCCTCCCTTATAGATATTGTTGGCAAATTTGATGATTCCCATTTACAGTTCAACGTGAAAAACAAACTAGATGTCCTTTTCTACAGAATATATAAAGTTCGAGTCCCTAACCCTCCTCCAGTGGAATTGTCGGAGCATCAGGAATAAGAAACCTGACATAATTCACTTAATTAACTCCTATAATCCTTCAATACTTGCAATATCGGAAACCTGGCTTAAGCCAGGGTCCTCATTTAGAATTCCAGGCTTCTCCTGTTATCGTAGTGATAGGAGTAACGGCTATGGCGGTGCTCTGATTCTACTAAACAGGACCATTCCCTTATCACCTATCCATCTTCCTCCTATACTAGGCAATATTAATGCAGTAGCTGTTAAGGCTCTGGACATCACAATTCTATCCATCTACATTCCAGCACCCACTCCTTCTTGTATTCCAGAACTCAATTTTATCCTATCAAGCATCTCCCCACCTTACATTGTTCTAGGAGACCTCAACAGCCATCATGTTATGTGGGGTTCCCATAAATCTGACTCTTTTTCTTATTTGCTACTTGATGTCTTCAATGAATTTAATCTTTGTCTTCTAAATGATGATTCTCCCACCAGAATGTCCTACCCCTCGCAGAATACTAGATCCGCAGTAGACTTGTCATTGTGCTCTCCAATCTTGGCTGCTAGCATATCATGGAAAACTCTTCCTTCCTCTTTTGGTAGTGATCACTTTCCCATCCTCTTAAATCTAAGTAATAGATGTGTCCCTACTCGAAGTATACCTCCCCTTTTCAAATTCAACCTGTCTGAAGCTGATTGGGATGTATTTTCCTCAGAATCAGAACTTCATATCAATAACCACAATTTATAACCCTTCTGAATAATATAGCCTGCAAATTTTCCCCTTTGAAGAATTCCTCCACAAAAAAAATTTCTTCACCTCCATGGTAGGATGCAGACTGTTCCTCAATTATTAGAAAACGAAAGACTGCAGAAAGGCTATATTCCTCTAATATGACCATGGAAAATTTTCTAGATTATCAAAAAATAGCCGCTCAGACCAAAAAACTACTTTCCAAAAAGAAAAAAAAGGATGGCTTTCATTCTCTGAGAGCCTATTTCCCCGATCACCTTCTTCTCTTGTTTGGAAAAGTATCAGGCGCTTCCGTGGTGCTTTAAATTATAGTAATTCCGCTTGTGCAGATTCTTCCCACTGGCTAGACGACTTCAGTAACAGACTGGCTCCCCCCTGGGTTCCATTGGAAGAAGAGATATTTCCTAACTCTAAATCATTCCCTCCTCATTCATCTAACTCTCTTAATAGGCCCTTTTTACTGGAAATGAGGCATTCCATCTTAGGGTGACAACGCATCTACATTTTGATTTGTACTAGAGGATAAATGTAGATGTCTATGGGCCGCAGCAACCACTTACCATCAGGTGGACTGTGTGCTCGTTTGTCACCCTTATCCTATAAAAAAAATAACCTTAATGAACCATTTTCAATAGCTGAACTGCAGATAGTACTTAGGCACCTAAAGGATTCCAATCCTGGCATTGATGGTATCCCCTACTCATTTCTTGTTAATATGGGTACTAAGTGTAAGTTCTTTTTAAACCTTTTAAACTTTTTAAGTTCTTTTTACAACCGGTTCCATTCCTGATGATTGGAAAACTCATATTATTATACCTATTCTAAAATCTGGTAAAGACCCTTCTTCAGCATTAAGTTATCGCCCTATTGCTATTTCATCAACCTTGTCTAAAATCATGGAGCACAACGTAAAAAATCGACTTGAGTGTATTCTTGAAAATAGAGGCATTATACCAAAGAGCCAATTTGCTTTTAGAAAAGGTTTTAGCACAATGGATAGCCTTAGCATCTTAGTATCCGATATAAGACTTGCCTTCTCCAATAACAATTTTCTGATAGGCGCTTTTATTGATCTTTGTGCGGCATATGATAATGTTGTTCTCCCACTGCTCAGGCAAAAAATGCATCAGCTGAACATTCCTGAGAGAATAACAAATTTCGTATCAAACTTACTTTCACATAGACGCATATTAGTCCGTTCTGAAGGGAGATTCCTACCAGCTAGATGAAGGGACTACCACAAGGCTCTGTCTTGAGCCCTTTGTTATACAGTCTCTACACTCATGATCTAGACAGATCTGTGAATTACTTAGGTAATGTCCTGCAATATGCAGATGACCTAGCCTTGTGTGTAACTGATGCCTCTATTGCCAAAGCTACTTCCCGTTTATCCCAAGCTGTCAAATTTCTTAATAACTGGCTGTTTGAGCATGGCCTATCAATATCTCCTTTGAAATGCAGTACTATGGTTTTCTCTAGGCGAAGGCAATTACCAGAAGCGTCAATATATATTGAAAATACCCTAATCCCCACTGAAAATCAGGTGAAATTTCTAGGAGTTATTCTGGATAACAAAATGTCAGGAATTCCTCATCTATCATATATTGCTTCCAAATGTGAAAAAAACCTCAATGTAATCCGATCCCTGTCAGGTGCCTGGTGGGGTTCCCACCCATACTCCCAAAAGCTTTTATACAATGCTCTTATTAGAAGTCATTTTGACTATGGCTGCTTTTTACTAGAGCCATGTAGCAAAATGGCCTGAATACCTTGGACAAAATTCAGTCAAAATGTCTACGTATAATAACAGGTGGCATGAAATCTACTCCCATTTCTGCTTTGAATGTGTTGAGCCCCCCTTATTTCTACGTAGACAATATCTCTCAGATAGGTTTTTCTATGCATATGACCTCCTACCAAAGGCTGGATCCAGCCTTCTGTCTACATGGCAAAGTATCTGGCATCAGTCTAAACTTTTAAAATGTAAACACTATTCCAAAGTCCAAATTAATATCCCATCAAAACCCTGGTTCTTTCAATATCACCTCCACTGTTTCTTGCCTTCGCTTTGGACGTGCTTGTACTCCGGTACACTTGGCTAAACTAAATATTAGGGATAGCTCAATATGTGAATGTAGGCTAGACGAAGGATCCGAAACGATCTGTTCTTTGAGTGCCCTAATCTTTCTCACTCTCTCTATGATATCCTGCCCCATTACGTCCCGCGTCCTGTAAATTTCCAGTATTTGTAGTCCCTAGTGTATACTCCTTTTGTAAATATTTTGTGTGATTTTATTCGTACTAATAATATTAAACTGTAAAATTACTAATCAATTTTGGTGATGGTACTTAAAAATGTGACGTCTTTTGTTGTAGATTGTGAACCCACTCGTAAAATTGAGAACTCTTTAATGTAATAAATATTTACTTGTCACTCCCATGACTGACTTGACACTGGCAGAATTCTATCAAGAGAAGCCATAATTTAAAAGAAGAAGAAGAACTAAAGTAGCTGTTTTAACACATGTAAAGCATCTAATCTTTTTTACATCATATGCTGCAGAACTACGTTTGCTAGCTGGTTTAGATATATTATGAGGGCCCCATTGAAGATTGTCGTCAACTGTAATTCCGAGAAAAACAGTGGATTCAACAAGGCCCAGCTCCTCCCTATTTAAAAACACATTAGTATTCACTTGTTTAACATTAGGTGTAGTGAATATAATACATTTCGTTTTATTACCGTTCAAAAGCACGTTGACGGCTCCGTGGCGCAGTGGCTTGGAAGTGAGTTGCAACGCTGGGGCCGCGGGTTTGAATCCCGCATGGAATAAGTATTAGTACGGCCTACAAATAATTGTTCCAGGTCTGGATGTTTATCCTTGTGCAATTTATGTTTGTAAACTGCCTCGACGATACAGGAGAAAATCCTAGTGTTGGGGTCATGATTAAAAAAAAGAAGATTAAAAGCAAATTAATGTTAAACCAGTGTACTACTTTTGATATAGCATTATTCACTTCGTATGACGAAGTTCAATAATTGCCTTTTTAGTCGGAAAATCAACGAAGTAAGTATCATCAGCAAATAATACTACATCATCGTTATTCCCTAAGCAAGGTAAATCATTAATATAAACTAAGAACAGAAAGGGATCAAGAACTGAGCCCTGAGGAACACCCATAGTTACTACTGATCCGGAAGAACTGCATCCATTAATAAAAAGTGTTTGTGTCCTATTATTTAGATATGACATAATAAGTTTAAGCTCTATGTTTTTACACCACAATGATGTAGCTTCCTTATTAATGTCTCATGGTGAACACAGTCGAAAGCCTTGGAAAGATCACAAACTATACCTAAAGCATCTTCTGAACTTTCCCATGCACAGAAAATATGTTTGATCAGCTCAACACCGGCATCAGTTGCGCCCCTTGTAAATCCAAACCGATTGTTATGGAGTAATTTATTTACATTAAAAAAACTTAATAACATTTGATCTAGTTTAATTTTTTCAAAAATTATAGTGAGTGTTGGTAGAAATAGGTCTAAAATTAGTGGGGTCCAATGTACTGCCAGATTTAAATAAAGATATAACTTTACTATATTTCATTAAATCGGGAAAACACAAAATTCTATACCAGCATTGAAAATAATATAATTGATAGAATCAGACATTACTTTGCGGAAATCCATTACAATGGGGTTGTTTCCGTGTAAAGAAAGAAAATGATGTGTCCTGCCCAGTTTTAAGGGGACTTCCCACCCTCCCTCAATCGCGCGCACTATACCCGTCGCCGTCAATCCCAGCACTACCATTCCCAGCACCACCACACTAGGTACGACACACCACTCTCGAAAATACGACACGTGTTTCGCCTCTACACGAGGCATCCTCAGGTGAAGTAGACTCTGCAGAGGCTGGCTAGAGCCAGCCGGCTAGAATTAAGCAAAATAATTTATATCAACCCCATTGAAAATAATAGCAAGTTGGGGTGCGATCGCATCTATTATAGACGCAATAACTTTAACAGAAATTCCCCATAGATCTGCTGTAGTCTTAATATCAAGTTTTGAAATATTTTAAATTACCACCTGATAATATTCTATGAAATTCAAATTCTTTTTTACAGACAATTACATTTTGTTTGAGTAATGACTCAGTGACAGCAGGGGAGGAATTGAGCACAGATTACCCCCTAGTAGGGGGGTAATCTATGGAATTGAGAGAGTTTGTAGTCAAGATAGGAATGTCGGTAAAATATTGTTCAAAAGCTGTTGCAACGTCTTGATCTGATTTTGTCAAATTATTGTTAAAGTTTAATTGAAAGTTTGAGTTGTGTAGTTTCATCTTGCCAGTACTACTATTGATTATACTCCAAGTCATTTTAATTTTGTTAGAGGCGTTCTTAATTTTGTTTCTTAAATGTAAAGACTTGGATGCACAACACACTCGTTTAAATATTTTGGAATATTTTTTTAAATATTCTCTAAATGAAGCACTATGATTATATAATCTTTTATTGTAAAGGTCATATAACTTTTATCTACTCCTATGGATTCCTACTGTCGCCCACTCGTTAAACGATTTGTGACTGTTTAAAGAGAGTGTTTTAAAAGTAAATGTTTTATTACATTCAACACTTATTAGTTTAAAAATAATGATCCATATGGAAGAAAAGGCAGCTTTCTCACTAGACTACTTCTAAATCTATCTAAGCGATGTTCATTTATTGGAACAAGAACAACTGTCTTAACTTTCTGTTTTTTGTGCATGTAAGTAAATAAATTAATCTAACTGTATCGACACTGGTGAAACCTCTAATCCTTAGGTTATTTACTCTCAAATAATCTAAGCTCTAATCATTTTTACAGTATAAGCTGCTGAGATTAGTCTCTGCTTACTAGTTTGGAAACATATACCTATTGGGGCTTCACTGAAGCTTTGCGTCGAGAGCGATGCCAAGAAAAACAGTGGACTCAACAGGGCTGTTCTTCCCCATTTAAAAACACGTTGGTATTCAGATTTTTAACATTTGGTGTTGTAAATTTAATACATTTACTTTTATTTCCGTTTAATGTAGACGATTAACATTAAACCAATGCACTAATTTTGATAAAGCATTTCAGTTCGTCATATTTAAATGATTGAAATCAAGGAAGTATCATCAGCAAATAGTACTATATCATGATTATCCCCTACAAGGGAAGGTAGGTCATTATTGATATTTATATAGCGTATTTCTCCCACATGTAAACCCATATCATACCGTTTACAAAAAGGAATATCTGAAGTGCATGGTAATAACTTTAATTGTTCCCTGTGGGAGAGAGCCATGCCCAGCTAAGGTTATTAACATGATCTTAAAGTAAAAAAATAAAATAATATGATCTAAGATGTGTATAAATGGTTGGTTTTCAGGCCTAGATTGGTTGTGGCTGTAGTTTTAATCAAATAACAATTAGTCACAAAATGGGAAGGTGATACTACAAACCCGACATCAAAATGTGGCAATTATGGCAAAATCGCCTCCTAAGGCTATCTATTGGGGAGGCCTATGCCTATGTACAGCAATGGACTTTATAGGCTGTAAACGATAAATGGGATGGATGGACGATTATACATGGTGAATAATGTAGTAAGTGATGTTCTTTTGACTGTAAATACAAAGTATTTTCGGCTGCTACAATTTAAGACATTACTTAGTAAATAGTGTTTGTATTTATGTATAAAAAAAACAATTATATACAAATGTTACATATAATATATACTTCAGACTTTCACATTATAAATCTTAAAAATTAAATTACAACATTAGATTCAAATCCTTCTATAATAAATGCTATATCCTCATTATTACCAAAATTCTTTTTTCGTCTTGACCTTTTTCTATGACTCCATTTTACAGTTGTAAGATTCATAACATTCATAAGTTTATTCAAAATATGACATATACTTTTATAAAACATCAATACACTTGTAGCACCTTTCAAATATTGTTCCATAAAATTAATAGGTTCAGTTTGATTCTCTAATTTTAATGTTAAGTTGTAAATAAAAGTTCCATTATAACATTTAGAGTACTTTGTACTTTCAAATGGACTCCGACATAAATTATTTAAACTATTAAACTGCTGTAAGCAACATTGAAATTGAGCAAATGAATGTATCTTTCTCACATCATAACTTTTAGGTCTTTTTCTTATACTATCATCGATTTCAAAATGCTTCAAAAGTACACTTGCAGCTATGAGGCAATCCTCATATTGAACCTTATGCTTGTTTAAAAATAAATGTTCTGCTATTGAAGTGCTAAGAGCAGGTCTCTTTTTTAACTCTTCAAGTTTCTTTGAGTGTTTATTGTTGAAAAAATTGTGCCCTCGGAAGGTTCCAGTTTTCTCATCAACAACCTCCAAAATTATATAGCTCATTATTAAACTGTGAATATGAGCTAAAGGCACACTACAGTTTGCTATCCACCATAGAAGAGAAATCATGAACAATTGAGAATTTGTTGGCAATAATTCTATCATAGCGAGATCTAGCAAAGGGAGTTTTTGGTTGAGAAAATGATAAAAATATTGTTTTAACTGTTCAGTGGATAATTCATTATATGATATTTCTAAAGGTCTTGAAATAGAATATTCTCTATTTACAAATAATCTCTGATAATTGCAATCATTTTCCCTACTAACATAGACAAAACTCTCTTGGGAAAAATCTGTAAGAATATCAAAAGCATATCTTATTATAGGTAAAGCACACAGAAATGAATCCTTGTCAGTATAATCTTCAGCTTGTGGAGAACAAAAATGTAAATGATGTGTGTAAAGATTTATATATGGCTGGGGAATATGATTCAATCGTATACCATCTGCAAACCATTCTGGTATACACTTAAGGTCATCATCATCACCATCATCATGTTCATTTTGCTCATCTGATGAGTCACTTTTATAACTTTCTTCATTGTCTAATATTTCAGAATCATTGTCATCATTGCAATCTTTATTTTCACTGTCTTCCCTGTCCCCCTCATATTTATCATAATTATCATTATCATAATAATGAGTATCTTCTGGCATTTTTATATCTAATTGGTCTATGGATTCTTCATCAGAGATATTAAAATATTTCAATGACCGACAATGTTTCCTATGATAACCATTTATACTTTTAAAAATAATGGCAAAAACTTTATTTTTTTGGTTCTTTTTCAATCTGCCTAATATTTTAGCTATTGCAGAATCAAGAGTTTCATTCTGCAACCATTTAAACAAAGCATGAATGCTTTTTTGCTGCTCATTTTTTTTCTTTTTACTTTTTTGTAATTTCAGTTGTGAAAAGAACTTTTTAAATTGTTTCTTCTTAACAAAGTCATTGCCAAGTAAAGTTGCCAGCAACGGCAGCAATTCTTCCTTTAGCCCTCCAAAGTTATGCACCAAATACTCCACTTTATAAATCTTACATTCCATGGCATGGACTTTATCGTTATTTACTAAAATTTGTTTAGGTTTCATTTCAAGTGTATTAAAAGGTATATACTTTACATTATAAATAAAAAAATCTGAATCATAACTAAGAACAGGACAATTTAAATGCCTAGCCATTGTGGCTATTTCATCATCGGCTTCAAATTCACAAACTGTATAAGGCACCTCCATCTCTATGAGTACTTCCTTAAAAGCATCACGCAATAAGTATGGAAATATCTGCAAGCTGGTTTGTGTGACAGGGTCCAAACGAGAAGCACCATTTATTTTTGATCTTAGCCGGCTATATGCTGTTTTGAGCTTTCTTATTTCATAGCTTCCATCAAAAAGCACATAGGATGTTATTTTACATTTTCTCAAATGTTTGAAAAATGTTTTCGTGTATGAGGCAAATTTGTCATAATCCCCGCCAAAAGCAGAGAAACAATTCAATGATCGATATAACTGTGCACAGAGACTGTGACCATCAATCACAAGATTAGAGTCATGGAGATAATAGTGACGTAAAAAAACATCTTGATTACAGTTTATATATGTAGTTAACCCTCGAACGCCCATATTGATACATACATCATAACAACAGCATATAATAACAACACATTGTTTTCAAAACTATAGATTATTCTCATTCACTTCTGTACATTTTATAATATGGCACAGATTTATAGAGCATTACATTCATACGTGCACACTACCTGGGAAACAATTAACATCAAACTGACCTCTCGATAGAGTTTTAGAGAGATATTCCTTGAGTATAAATCTTTGAAAATTATGATCCCGATAATCACTTTATCTTACATTTTGTTCTTCAATTGTAACTGTTGGTCATTCAAGTACGTGAAGATAAGCAAAAACGTAACCCATTTAAATTACATACCCATTTATATTAAAGTAGTAATATGTGATCCGAGAGATTATTTCACTTCTAGGAGATTACAATCACTTCTACGATTATTATTTATGAAAATTCCTTGTATAAAACAGTTATTTGCTTAGAGTTTACTTTTCCGGGTTTATTCAAAGTGCTCGGCGAGCACAAACTATATAGAAACACTACGTGTTTCGGCGAGGTTAGTAAAATAACCATAGAAAATAGAAAATAACTTTGAATTTAGTTTTGATTTGAAGTTTTTTGATTGTTGTTGTTTTTATTATTCGCTCGAGAGAGCAGGTAAAGAAATTAAGCCATACAGCCTTGTCTTTTTTATTTTGAATATATAGAATTTTAGAGTGTAAAGGCCGGAACTAAGTCTTATTTTTCTTCTTTCCATCTCTTCAAAATCCATAAAGACCGTAGTCAAGTCTTATTTTCTTTAATTCCTCATATTTTCAAAAACCCGTAAAGGCTAAAGCCAAGTCTTCTTTATATTATACTCTTTGTAAGTTTCAATCCATGTAGATTTGTCAATCCAATATTTTCAAAAACAGGGATACCATATTTCATATTTCTTTTACAGTATTATGAATAAAATTGCAAAGTGCTAAATATGTCTCAGTATTCCTAAGAACATCTTGCAGGGCACGCGGAACGCTTTCTGAGTTTTCATAAACTTGTATAAGTTTTTCAATGAGTAGCAACCTTTCTATGGCGTACGCTGGGCAGTTAAATATTATATGTTCTGCAGTCTGATCTGCTTCTGTATCGCAGAAATTGCATGTTGCAGATGCTACTATTCTCATCCTGGAAAGATAAGCGTTCAGTCGACAGTGGCCAAATCTAAATCTGCACATTATTGTACAAAATTTTCTGCTATGGTATCTTCGCATATCGTTGCGAGAAAACCGAGGAATACTTAATTCTGAATTAATTGATGCATACCAACGACCTTTTCCTGCCTCTAAAACAGCATCCCATTGCATTTTCCATTCTTCTTTTAACTCTTGCTTTAAAATTGAATATAAATCTATACGTGGTATTGCAACATCGGTTATCCTGTCAATATCAGCTGTAACTATACTTTTAGATAAATGGTCTGCTCTTTCATTTCCTTGAACCCCAATATGTGACGGAGTCCATAAAAATTTTACTTCCAAATTATTTTCTTTCAATTTCCACCACAAACTTTTGATTTCATATATGATGAAAGACGTTTTAGCATCTAAAGCTCTTGCCTTCAGTGCCTTCAAGACACTCATGCTATCAGAGATCAGTAACCATTTATTAGATACATGTGGGTGTTCTTCTATATATTTAAGAGCGATTAAGACAGCATAACATTCTGCAGTGTATATGCTTGCTAATGCAGAAATGGAAATGCCACGTCCAGTTTTCAGATGAGGTATGTAAAATGCACAGGCTACTTTATTTTCATCTTTTGAACCATCTGTGTAAATTTGTCGATATTCATCATATGTAGATATAAGTTCATAAACCTCTTCTTTTTTTTCAATTTTTCATCAATATTTATGTGTATATCACTGAATTTACTTTCATAATTCCCCTTATAACAAGGCCAAGTATGTGTGCTTTTGTGAACATTATATTGTTCATCATATCGTATCACTTCATGAAAGTCATGGAGTATATATGGGGCTGAGTTAGATATAGGAGACATACTATTATAGTAAAATAATAATTTTTGAAAAAGAGGATGATGAGACAAAGAATTAATATTTAATAACAACCTAAATTTCAGATATTTAAACCTAAGTAAGATAGTAGGAGTAAGACATTCAGCCTGTAAAGAAACAATAGGAGTTGTTCTCATAGAGCCGGTAATAAGTCTTAAATTCTTATTTTGTATATTTTCTAATTTGTTTACTAGTTTTTTATTTGATGCAAAACAAAGCAAGCCGTACTCAAAATGGCTCCTCACCAAAGACTTATATAACATTAATAATATTTCTGTATCAGCTCCCCAGTTAGTACTAGCCAAAGCTTTTAATACATTAAAGGCCTTAGAAGCTCTGTCTGAAATAGAATTCACGTATTTGGTCCAAGATAAATTATTTGTAAAAATTACACCTATGAATTTTGCACAACTTTCTATTGGTAAAAATGTATTATTATAAATTATTTTAGTGTTAAATGGACGAATTTATTAAATGTTACGACTTTACTTTTCTCAGTACTAATATCTAAATTTAAGTATAAAAAGTGAATGTGCAATTTCTTTAAAGCCTCATTTAAAGTGGTTACCAAGTTGTTGACATTTGTTCCTGATGCATATATGACCAAATCATCTGCATATTGTAAATTAGTAACATTTGATCCTAAAATATTGTTTAATTTAAATATGTATAAAATAAAGATAAGAGGACTTAATATTCCTCCTTGACAAACACCTTTATAACTGAGCCTAGGACCAATAATTGTATTATTATTATTAACTTCAGCAAAAACTCTTCTTTCATGTAAAAAGTTAAATATCCATTTTACAATTTTTTCAGGAATGGCCAAAGACCTCAACTCTGCGGCGAGTACATGAAGATTAACGTTATTAAATGCACCAACAATGTCAAAGAATATACTAATTAATACTTCTTTATTTTCCATAGCTTTAAAGATGTCTAAATGTAGAAATGCAATACTTTCTCTAGACGACTTACGGCGTCTGAATTCAAACTGATTTGATGGTAAAAGACAATTTTTTTCTAGATAAAATTCTAATCTAGATTTTATAAGTTGCTCAAATATTTTACCCATACAAGATGTAAGTGCTATAGGTCTATAAGATTCTACAATGTGAGGTTTTTTTCTAGGCTTTAAAATGGGTATCAAACAATCTTCTTTCCAATCGTTAGGAATAAGTGAATGAAACCATAACATATTATATATTTTCAAAACTAGTTCTCTACACGCAGTATTCATATTTTTTAAAGCTTTATATGGAACAGAATCTAAACCACAAGTAGTGTCTTTTCTAGAGTTAACAGCTGAATTGAAATCGGTCAAAGTAAAAGGTTTGGTAAGATAATCACAATGATTATCATTTGAGGAGTGACGGGTTAGAGGTGTTTCATCTGTTTCTGGAGTATATTTTTACAAAAATTAATTAGCCCAATTAGAATCTATGACAGATGTGTTATTATGAACAAAAGTTTTGTTAAACTTTTTAATGTAATTCCATACTCTAGTCAATGGAGTAGATCTATTAAAAGTTTTTTCCAGCTAAGCTGTCTTTCAGTCTTCAAAGTAATTTTCTTAACAGCTTGTAGTCTTTTAAAATTAATATAATTTCGTTCTGTGGGATCATTCTTAAATACTAAATATGCATTTTTACAATTTAATACTGCCTCGTTGCATTTTAAATTCCACCAAGGAAGAGATTTTTTTTTAAATCTTTTAAAAGATTGCAAGTTGATGTTAACATTTCGATTAGAAGACTGATTGGATGGTGTGGATTCATGCATGGCTTGTTTAATTAATTCTATTAAGTTTGTATAACATTGTAAAGGATTACTATAATCAAAACTATAATTTTTAAAATTCTCTTTTCAAATTTTACAAAGTTTGGTGCTCTGAAAATGATGTCAAGCCTTTGTCATCTTGCTCATTTTATAATGCGTTGGAGAAAAAAAATGTTTCTTTATTCAAACCAAAGAAAGATGAATGCGAGTTGTGTACTGCTTATAAATCTGGAAACTTACAACAAAGTGATTATGATGAGCATGTTGCAAGAAAAGATGAAGCGAGTGATGAAAAGGTCAAGGATAAAGAGACTGAGAAGCATGTCTTTGCAATGGACCTACAAGCGGTTTTACTTTGCCCCAAGTCCAATGTATCCAGTCTTTACTACAAAATGAAATTGAAGGTGCACAACTTTTGTATGTACAACTTAAAGACCAAAGAGGCTTACTGCTCCTATGGAATGAGACAGAAGGCGGTGTAAATGCTGAGGAGTTTGCATCAATTGTTGCAAAGCTTTTAAATACAGAAGTTTGCCCCTTTTTACAAGATGATGACAGGAGAATAATAATTTACAGTGATGGATGTACTTCACAAAATAGAAATAGTGTGATGGGTAATGCTTTATTGAATGTAGCTATGTTAAACAATGTAGTGATTGAACAAAAATTTTTGGAAAAAGGGCATACTCAAATGGAAGTAAACAGTATACACGCTTGTATTGAAAGAAAAATGAAGGCTAAAGTAATAAACGCTCCTGCAGAGTATCTTGGTGTATGTAAAGAAGCAAGAGTCAACCCAAAGCCATATAACGTGCATTATTTGACACACGAATACTTTAACTCATTCAGTGACTTGGCATTTTTCAAATCCATTCGACCTGGGAGGAAGCCCAGAGATCCAGTAGTAACAGATATTAAAGCATTAAAATATACTCCGAGTGGAGACATATTTTACAAACTAAAATTTTCAGAGCCTTGGTCAACTTTGCCACAACGCAAAAACCCTGCTGTGGTCCCAAAAGAATTAAGTGCCTTACCAAAACTCTACAATGAAAGGCTAAAAATAAAAAAAAGAAAGTATGATGACTTACAAAGTCTGAAATCTTCTCTTCCAAAAGATTACCATAGTTACTACGATAATATTCCTTATGAAGACTGATTTTATTGTTTTTTGTTTTATTAAAACAAATTAGTTAGGTTCAAATTATAATAATACTGTCAGTTAAGTTGCTTTAACATTGATTGATACTCAGAGGTTTAATAATGTTGCTATTTGTAATAACTCTCTCTTTTTTTCGTCTCGTTTTTTTTATAATGTAACTGATTATTTAAAGTTTAATTTGCGTTAAAAATGTGGAAAATAAAATTAAAAATATTTGTCATAACAATTTTGTTTGTTACTGTAGCTAGTACCAAAATTCTGGTTAAAAAAAAAAAGACTGGTTTCATAATACAATTTTATTGGATTTTCTGACTAACTCAATATTTTGGCACTGTCGTTTAAGGTATACATCCCGTTTTCTTATAATCACGTCTTGTAATAACTACACAATTTCTCTAAACTCACCCTTGTAACTCCTTAGATTTTCTTCCCTTCAAAGTGCTAACCTTGCAACTCCATTTTTAATAGAAAAAGTGACAAATATGGATTTATTTAAATCTTTTCCATTAGTCATTGGATAAAATATCGTTATGTTGCATAATAAACATTTAAGCATACTCTGCCATCTAATATTATGTTTAAAAACTGTTTTTTTTGCTCTCCTATAAACGCTATGAGATCCTACTGTAGTCATCTGACCATCATTCAAGATTACAAGATTGTTGTCATCTTGCACTTGCAAGAACGTCCCTACCTCGTGAATCTAATTCAGTACATCCCCATAACGTGTGATGGGCGTTGAAATCACCAGCTATAAAGACTGGCTGTGGCAAACTTTGGATTAAATTATCTATATTGGATTTATTATAATTAATTGGTGAATTAGGAGGACAGTAAACACTAACTAAAGTTAATAATTTATCATTGTATTGTATTTGTACAGCTATATTTTGTAATGAGTATTCAGAGAATGTATTATGTACCTATATATTTGTATGTAAATATAATATATTGTCTATATTATATTTTATAGTATATAAGTTTATTGTATTTATATATATATAATATTAGTTTATTTTTAAGTTTATCAGTAGTTTTTTTCCCTTGATTTCATAGTCTATTGTTCATTTTATTTTGTTACCTATCACCTAGTTTCCACACGTCCCGGGTTGACTGGGAGAGAATGCCTAAAGGCATTAAGTCCGCCCTTTGTAATCCTTTAATTAAGGTGCAATAAAGTGTAAATAAATAAATAAATAAATCAGAGAATGTATTGATAACACGAATTCCAATTGTGTTAAGTATTGCTACTCCATTATGATCATTACCTGAATCTAATCGTATAATATTATAACCTTTTACTCTAAAATTGTGCCTAGGTGTAAGCCAAGTTTCACATATGACAGCAACATCTATGGTGTTCTCATATAAAAGTTGTGCAAATTGAAAGCGATTTTTAATTAAACTCTGTGCATTCCATTGTAAAATGTTAAACTGATCCATAAAATATTAAATGTTAAATAATGAAATATCTAATGATTTCTTATATTTACGCGAACACTACACATTTTTAAATAAAACTAATTTTACTGATTTTATCGCGTATATTAACTTATTTTTATATACCCGACGTTTCGGGTGCTTTCCAGCACCCGTGGTCACGGGGGGCTGAGTTGTTTGACGTCCTGCTGTCATAGTTAGCCCGGCTACCTTCAGTTTTTTAATATTAATTTTTGGTTCGATTTACGTAGAATGAGCTTACAGTATCTTGAAGTCTAGCAGTGGTATACTTGGGTTTGGATTTGATTTTATTAATTATGGGATCCCAAGCAGATGGCAGCACCCATCCATCTTCTCTATTGAAATTAGGATGTTTTTTAATTTCAATAGCCTCGCGAATCATTCTTGGAAGGAATCGGTGTTCTTTTGCGAGGATTTGTGGTCTATCAAATCTAATGTAATGGCGGGGACGATCTTGAACATGTTCAGAAGTCTGCAGTTTGTGGTTGGGTTTCCAAACCCAAGTATACCACTGCTAGACTTCAAGATACTGTAAGCTCATTCTGCGTAAATCGAACCAAAAATTAATATCAAAAAACTGAAGGTAGCCGGGCTAACTATGACAGCAGGACGTCAAACAACTCAGTCCCCCGTGACCACGGGTGCTGGAAAGCACCCGAAACGTCGGGAATATAAAAATAAGTTAATATACGCGATAAAATCCGTAAAATTAGTTTTATTTAAAAATGAAATATCTATTTTGGTTTCATTGTATCTATGAGAACATCTTTTATGAGCTGAGAAGATATGGTGGTTTGTTCATTTGATTTATTAAGAGTTAATACTTTAATGACTGTATTTAAAATTATATTAATAATGTCATCATTCTTTAGCAGTGACATAAGAACATCTTTGGGATTTTTTTTGTTTAATTCGGGGAATTCGTTTTTATTAAAAAGGTCTACAAATGGGGTTTTGTGTAATTTAGCCTGATTTTCTTTTATCTTTTGTTTCTTAACAGGACACTGTCCAGAAATGCTTAGATGGTTTCCTTTGCAATGTATGCATATCGCTTTATCTGAAGAGACTTGGCAATCTTTGTAGCTGTGATTTTCAGTACAAATTGAGCATTTCACAGAATTTTTACAATACTTTGCTAAGTGACCATACCTCAGACAATTGTAGCACTATTTCAATGGTGGAATATACTGATTTACCACGAACCGCCAACCATGAATATCGACGTGGTCCGGCAAAACATTAGAAGCGAATGTGATGGCCACGGTGCCTATCGGCTGCAGCAAACTGCGTCCTGCATCATTCTTATGTTTCCTCATTATCCTTTTAACACATATTATCTTCATGTAAGTCGTTAACATACCAAAAATTCTTGAATTAGAAAGATTAGTGGGAAATTAGAATTAGTGGGGTTATGACTCCTGTTATTTCTGTCCCTACAGCTGGGATAGATGCCTTCATTTTGTATTCATTATGAAAAGTAATATTATTTAAAAATGCATTCGCTAGAGAGGACTTTTCAAAATGAACGCCTATTTTGTATTTATTCATCGATTGCAAATATTTAATGCCTTTATTGAACCTCTTCATATATGTGGACAGAGACATCATGTCCCGCGTGCCAATCGGCCTTCTTGCATCATTTGATTCGACAAATACAACAAAATCAACGAGAATAGAGTCCTCAGGGTACCTCCTGTTGTAGTCAGATACAAAGTACGGCTTATACTTGCGCTGCTCTTTCTCAGGATCTTCCTCAGTACTGGTATCAATTTCTTCCTCCTCAGTCGTTTCTTCAAACACTTCTTCTCCTGGCAACTTTTTTTTTCTACGTTTCCCCATGATGAGGAAACCCAGTAACAACAAATAATAAATGTTTAGTGCCTTTTAACTAAATAAAACAAAATTAAAATTTTAGTTTAAAAAAAGGCGCCTATCACGTTTCAAGGTTCCCGCGCTTGCCTCTATGCTTTGAACTTTTTGAAGTTTTTTGACAAGTGACAGTTACAAGTTTACTTGTTGTTGTTTTTATTATTCG
Organism: Parnassius mnemosyne; assembly: GCA_963668995.1. Lineage (NCBI taxonomy): Eukaryota > Metazoa > Arthropoda > Insecta > Lepidoptera > Papilionidae > Parnassius > Parnassius mnemosyne. The sequence continues at coordinate 45,322,736 of CAVLGL010000148.1, forward strand.
CTCGAGAGAGCAGGCAAAGGAACTAAGCTATAGAGCCTTGTCTTTTTTATTTTGAATATATAGAATTTTAAAGTGTAAAGGCCGGAACCAAGTCTTATTTTTCTTCTTTCCATTTATTCAAAATCCATAAAGGCCGAAGCCAATTCTTATTTTCTTTAATTCTTTATATTTTCAAAAACCGTAAAGGTTAAAACCAAGTCTTCTTTATATTATAATCTTTGTAAGATTCAATCCACGTAGATTTGTCAATCCAATATTTTCAAAAACAGGGATACCATATTTCATATTTCTTTTACAGTATTATGATTACAAGTTTACAAGATTGCAAGCAAGACAAACATACATGTTGGTTTTGTTCATAGATAAATAAATATGTATTCATTGTCTATTTTGTTGTTATTACGATTTTTTACTACGTAAAGCAGAAAAAGTTTTAAGCTATACAGCCTAGTTTGATATGTATTTTATTCCAAAACTTCTTTACAATTATGCTAATACATTACATAGGGTAGATTTTAGGAAATTTTAGCAATAGTTTAACCCAGTGGACTGTTCATGTCGATAGTATCTCAAGCCGCACAATTAAATAAAAAGCTTGAGATTTACCTAATAGTTCACATGCGCTGTAATACATGGCTAGAAAAGGGTATGAACATTTTTGTACGAACCTGGCATATGAATGATGTTATGTAGATTGTATTATTTTCAAAATGGATTTTTTTTAATTTATGATGAATTCCAGAAAGTCTGCGAGAAAAATAAGTCCTTCAGTTACCATTTTAGGCCCATTTTTCATCGTTATAGCCGCCAAACTACAGACTAACTTAACTTACTCATAACATTCTAATTAATTTGTGACTATAAAGGATTATTATCCCTTGATACTGAGATAAATGAAGATATGGCTAAAACGATAAGCATCCAAACAAAAAAAAAGTCTTGTCTCTAATATATATATACAACAATCCAATAATCTATGGTCTATTGTCTATGATTTAGTCTTGGGCATAGTCGGTCGCCATTGGGTGCGCTCAATTTAGTTCGTAGTCCTATAGCGAACTAGTTCGCTCATTTAGTTCGTTAGTTCTTTTTTAATTTTTCAGTAGATCTTATTAAAAAAGATGAGTTTATTGAATGTCAGTAAATAACAATTAATTGAATTTACGTTAAAAAAAATTAATGATTTAATTAGTATGTAATTTACTACATAATGTATAATATTTGCATGATACTTATCAAGAACTATTTGATGATATGGACATTAAAATAAAATGTAATAAACGAAGCTAAACATGTTTTTATATTTTTGAAGTGTATTGGATTATTGAAAATAACGCAACTGTAATTTAAAGATTACATGTCGCTAATTAATGTAACATAGTAACACAGTGTAACCTTGATATAACAAACCTCAATATAACGAATTCCTCGGTTTAACGAATTTTTCGAAATCCCCTAGAACTGCCTGTAAGAGCTAATGCAAAATGTAACTCTACATTACGAATAGATTTTATCAGAAACATCTTTATATCGAATTTTTTTTATTGCGGTATATATATAGAAGATATTATTTATCTCTTTTTAACCAATTTTCTCAACTTGAAATCTTGACATAACATATACTATTAATTATTCCTACTTAATTTCACAGTAAATCATGTCTTGGCAGGTTCAGACACGTATACGACAGATAGATGACTATTTACGTAATGTTGAGATTAATAACAAGTTTTCTTACCTTGTTAAAACGCATTGTAGTTCCACCTAACCTCTATATAACAAACCTCATTATAACGAATTACTTGCTATAATAACGAATACTTTTTAATTCCATTCAGTTTCGTTATATTGAGGTTGCACTGTATTCGAGTATTTATTAAAATTAGTGGAAAAAGAAATGTAAAATATTAATTTTGAATAAACTTACCGTAAAATCGAATTGAGAACTATACGGTATTTATATACTGCTTACTATCACTTTCATATTAATATTGTGAGCCAGCAATATTTGTTATTTGTTGTGAATTGTGCACTAATAAAACTAAGTATAGACTATAAATTATATATTTTAATAAGAAACTCTGGTAAGAACGGTAAGAATAAAAATAAATCAGTCGGTTAGCCATGTATCTCCATAATAGAGTGGACGCAAGAAAAATAAATAATTAAAGAACTAAGAGCGAGATTGTCGACGAACTAGTTCGCATAGTTCACCTAAAAGAGCGCTCTTCCAACCTAGGTCGTTCGCGAACTACCCAAGACTACTATGATTCTATGAATTTTACACCGGTGCGGCGCATGCATGTCATTAATTAAAAACACGTGTTTTTATTAAATTAAAGTGTACTTGTGTACTTCATATAAGATAAAAATATTATCACTCTTGTGATTTTTATAGCGTTTGGACTTAAAATTAATTAAGTAAGTATATAATATTTAAAAGATAAAAATACCACGCCACGTTGTGGTCTCATTTCTTCCCCTTTGCAAACATTCGAATAAAAAATATTTAATGTTACCTTGGTGCTGCAGGCTTTGCAACAATGACTGAAGAAAAGGAGGTTGTAACCGATAACAATAGTCAAGAGAATGGCAAAGAGAACAATTCAGATGAAGAAACTGATTTAGATAGTTCTATAATAAGACAAGTGGAGTACTACTTTGGTATGATAATTATTTATTTACTATGCATTGTTTCTTATTTAGCTCAATTTTCCAAAACTATGATAGACATAAACATTGACCAAACCTATTCCTTGTTTTTGTAAGTCTAAAATAAAGTTCATGATTGCGTAGTTTTTGAGATATAAATAATATAAATTATTACTATCTCATGGGTGGCTATAGACGTCCGGTACTTGATTTTAATTATGTTTTCAGTTTAGGAGGCTTGTAAGGGTTAAGCTTGAACCTTTTTCACTGTTTATGGATGTCTGTAATGCATTTTGAATTAATTACGATAAAAATAAATTTCACCAAAAATTGCGTATTATGAATTGCAAATCAATTTGGTCAAGCATTATGAAGTAATGTTGAGTACTTGATTTTAATTATCTTTTTAGTTTAGGAGGTTTGTCAGGGTTAACCTAGAACCTATACTGTTTTATATATATGGAAATGTGTTTTGAATTAATTACGATAAAAATAAATTTCACTAACTAAAAATTGCATATAATAAAATGGGTCACCCATAAAAAAGTTGATTACTCGGAACCAGACAATCCATTTGTGGCTGAAGATCATACACAACGAATTGAGTCACAGTGGAGAGCTGTCAAAGAGGTTGGCTTAGCTTTCCATTGACGTCTGTAGAGTTGGAGGTTGGTTTTTTTTACAGAAAGGTTACATTATTATAAGCACACACACAAAGTTTCAACATACGGAAACATGTACTTTTTGAGAAAAAAATTATTGATAATCTATTATTTTTCAATATTTATGCCAATCCTCACTGACGTCCCTCAAGTTGGGGGTTGATATTTTATTTACAGAAAGGTTACATTGTTATAAGCACACACTCAAAGTTTCAACATTTGGAGATGCATACTTTTTGAGAAAAAATTATTAAAAATCAAATTATTTTTGCAATATTTATGTCAATTCCTACTGTAAAACTGATGCTATTTTGTATTGTCATTGTCATCGTCAGTAGGGATGGGGATTCTTTCCGAAAAAGTTCTATTTTTAAATCAATTCGAATTGTAAGCTGATGTATCAATTCACAAAAAAGTCAATTTCTAAAATATCGATATTCTTTCATGGTTGCATTTATAATGTAAATATAAATCTATTTTATGAAAAACAAGAAAGATACCATGATAAATGATCTCTTATTGAAATTTGTTTTATTTTAACAGTACCTATTAGGGCAGATAACAAATAAAATAGGTTAGGTTCAACTTATGTCAAAGAACCGAATTGATTGACCCTGACTCCACTTGGTACGAGTCTGACCTACCCCTAGAGTGTTTTTATAGAGCCGGAGTCTTGTAGGGGGAGCAGCCTCCGCCTGCTGTAACAAATCGTACAGTGCTTAAATGTAAGCAATGGACTTGTGAAGGGAATGATGATGAATGAGTTTCACTTCCATGTGTACTCTGTACACACCCACTTTATTATTTATTTAGATATAAATACAATGTTTAAAATTATCATTGTAACTTTAATACAGGTGATGTCAACCTGCCGCGGGACAAATTTTTACGTGAACAAGTTACACTAGATGATGGCTGGGTGCCACTTGACATCCTTATCAAGTTCAACAGGCTTGCTAAACTCTCAACAGACACTGAAGTTATCGCTAATGCCCTTGCCAAATCAACTTCTGGACTTCTTGAGGTCAGTAACAACACTATAAGTATTTACAAATCAGTATGTGTTTTTCACAGTACACCTAGTGTTCCTCACAAAGTAAGAGGGGATTGCAAGTAATACTAACTAAAGTAACTTCTGTGCTACCAATACATTAACACTACCATTTCATCCAAATTCAAAGTTATCATTGATAGGGATGATTGTTTGATATATCAGTAATTTAGTTTATTCCTTAGATTTCAGATGACAAAAAGAAAGTAAGAAGGAGTCCAGAACTACCAATTCCTGAAATGAATGAGGAGCGACGTAAGGAACTAATGAGCAGGACAATTTATGCAAAAGGTTTTCCAAAAGATTCTTCATTAGACGATGTTTTGAAGTTCTTTAAACAATTTGAAGAAGTGGAAAATGTTATAATGAGAAGGTATCTGGAAAGCCAGACAAAGAAGAGACTTTTTAAGGGATCCGTTTTTGCCACATTTAAAACTAAAGAACAGGTAATTCGTAATATGGTATCAGAACTACTTTGTATTTTTCTTATATTGTTCATGTTGCAACACATTTTACTAACTTCCAAATCATAGTTCCTTCATTTCACTTTAGTAAAAGAATATAGCTGACAAGAACACTAGTGTCCCAGAAAGTTAATTTTTAATTCTCAATTGAGTTCTGCTCAGTGTTCATTATCATTCTTCTTTTCAACTCCGGCCAGTACTGTTTTATACTAATGAGAATTGCACTTGAATCTACATCCATCATTTTGATCACTATATTATAAAGCACCTAGAAATTTTCATCACTGGTAAGGTCTGGGTATCCTCCATGTGGTGGATACAAGTGTCAAGATAAATATTCTGCTATCTATGTGTGTATATAAGAGTTTTTGATTACTTTTCTATAACATACAGTATTCTCTTATGCTAGTATCAATCTGTACATAAGAAAATATTTGGATATTTTGAGCTAGTATTAAACAATGAAAAGGAAATATTTAGTCAAATTATTAAAAACATTGGTTATCCTATTTTGCTCAGATTCTAAGTGGCAAAACCCGAGGCTTGGAACTCTAGTAAACAATTTTTTTTAATTTAAGTACAATCTTGGTACAAAATTCAGGAATATTATTATTTAGTTTTAATTTTGATTTTACATTTATAGGCAAATGTTTAACCAAAATTCCACTTAATATTAAGTGGTGATAGAATAGAATAGCATATTTCAGAATACAAAGTCATTTATGCTTCTATCACTGCTTTGGAAAAAACCTCTGTCCCCTGAAGAACCAGGAAGAAACCAAGTGGGGCTTCTTTTTTCAAATATTTTTTACGACAATATTATGTTGTAGAATTTAATATGACAACATTTAGAAACAGCATGGTGGTATGATCACCTCATTCCCAAGAGCCATGTACTGTTTATTAACAACAAAACTATTTTCAAACAATTTTTGCTTAGTAAAAAATTTTTTAAACTTTTCGATAGATATGTCCTGCATATTTTCTGACTGTGATATAGCCTAGAAAATTCCACTTGACACTTACCTTGAAGAGTGGCATATTTTAGTGTTCAAAAAAAAATGTAAGGATGAAATCTACCATAGGTCTAGTAATTTGATGGCAAAATGGAGATGGTGGATCTAGATAGTGCAACTAGAGAGTTAGATCAGCAATCCACCTGTATTTGAGACTGTATCATATATCTTATTTTCATTTAATATTGCATCTGGTCATTAGCATCTCTTTTTATTTCAGGCTGAAAAATTTATCGATAACAAGGGCTTAAAATACAAGGACACAGAACTAATTATCCTTTGGCAAGAAAACTACTTCCAGCAAAAACAAGAAGAATATGCAGCAAAAAAAGAACAGAAGAATAAGAAAAATAAACAAAAAGAAGTGAGTGTTTTCAGTTTTAATTGTAAAAAAAATGTTATAACAAAATGTTTTCCAATTTATTCGGATCACTTGATTTTATCACTGATTTGAAAATACTTATTTATTTTTTATTTTAAGTCAGGTATATCACATAAATCAGATTGGCCTTTGGAGAATTTAAATATCAGTTACACTACATTTCTTCATACAGTACTCTCTCGCTAATCCGCCACCATAAAATCCTAACCAATGGTGGATTATAATGTACAGGAACAATAAATTGACAAAAAAAAATGTATGATTTATTTATATATTAGAAATCAACAAACATGAATATTTTATTAAAGTAATTACTCATATTTCGAAAAAAATGGGTCTAATTTTGCTTGTTTTTTTAACAAAGTATATCTTTTTGATAACTTCATCGCGCATTTTACCTAAATTTGCAACCATTTGACTTTCCATTTTCGGATTGGCCAACTAAAGAGTAGTTGCTTAGCACCGTGTCGCGGAGTAAAGAATTCTGTTCGTCTTACGCATGAAAGAGAGGTAAGACGGCGGACTATCGAGTCGAAGACTTTCAGTGTCGGCGGATTACAGGTTTAATCAAGACCAATCTCCAGTCCAAAAAACGGCCGATTATAGTACTTGTCGGATAATCGAGTGGCGGATTTGCGAGAGAATACTATAATAAGTATTATTTTCATTTCAGGTCAAAGAAGAAAAGGAAGAGTTCAAATTACCAACGGGCACTGTACTCCACTTTAGCCAAAGTAATGAAAAGATGACTAGGGAAAACATCAGAGACGCATTAACAGCAATAGGTATGAAAATTGTTTCTTTAGTTTCATTGTATAAAATATTTTAAACTCACTAAAAAAATATTTTAATAACACTATTGTCATTGATACATAATTCTAACAAAAATTTGTTGCTCTTAGGTGCTGAAATAGCATTCATAAGCTACAAAGTAGGTGAAACAGAAGGCTGGGTACGTCTTACAAAGGAAAATGCAGCAAAGGAGATTGCTGAGAAGATACCTGAAGGAAAAATGAAGATTGAAGATACTGATGTTGTATTTAAAGTTTTGGAAGGTGATGAAGAGAAGGCATATCTAGATAAAACAATAGAAGAAATGTCCAAACGCCGTAGGAATATGAAAAATTTCAAACAAAATAAACATAACAATAAGGGCAAAAATGCTAAAGGTAAACAAAATAGAAAACGAAAACAAGACCAGCATGATGAAGCACCACCTACTAAAGTCAAGGCTGACAATTAATTAAGTTGTAGATTGTAAGTTTTGCAATATGTTAATTATACTGATACCACTCTTTGTGGTAAAATAAAAGCTTTGTTTTTTTAATATACATATAAATTTATCTTTTACACTGTAGTGTGTATATATGAATAGTGAAAAATCAAAATTAAGGTTTCTGTTGCAATATTGTCTTCAAACATTTTAATATGATAATGGCTAAAATATTTCGAAGAGGTTAGAAGATATAAATGTAAAAAGTGGCAAAGTTAATAGATTGTTATATTATAATATCTTTGAACAATATTATAAAACAAAAGTAACCATATACAACTTATGTATGTATAATGACACTCTTGATATCAGATTTAGGAACGAAGTTCCTTACCGAAACTTCCCAAAATATCTATATAATTTTTATATGTAAAAATTACGTGTCACATGGTTTGTCCGCGATGAACTCCGAAACTACTGAACTAATTTCAATGAAATTTTGCACACTGTGCAGTTTTGTCCAACTTGAGAGATAGGATAGTTTTTATCCTGATAAGTGACACTCAATATTTTTTATTACGATTTTAAGGATTTTTTTATATGAAGGGTCGTCGAAAAGGGTAGAACAACGTCTGCCTGGTCAGCTAATATGTCTTAATTTTTAAATTATTACAAGTTTCCGCAATAAGTTCTCTGCAACTAATGTTTTTAACTTTTTGAACCTCTGTAATTCCACAAAAATGTAGTTAATGCGCAAAATCGAAATCTAGTTGTTTGTGATTTATGCGCTGCAAATCATTCATCAGGTTATGGTGAAACTGTCAACTTATTGCTTGCACTTGCGCAAGGTTCTATGCATAGTATAATTAACTTACAGAAAGTGGCGCGCGTATAGTACCGACAAATTTGTTTGAAAGTAATAATAATTAATATATCATTCCTAATTAAACAATTTAACTCTTCCAATTAAAAACTATATTTCCACAATTATATCTTCTGCGGCAGCAACGCGCCGGGTACCAGCTATTTATTTTATAAAAGTTGTACATACATTAAAATTCAAATAGATAAATAAAATGTAAATGGTCCAAAAATCGATAAAAATATATAGCAGTTCAATGCAACACGGCTTCATTAGAAGTCAAAAATTGTAGGTATCATATGAAATGAAAATCAATGTCCATGATTAAACCTTTGTTTACCGTTATATAATAAAACACTGCCTAAAGCATTATTATTATTTTTTCTACAAAAGAAGAAGCCTTTGTTTGTTATTTTTCTCTGAAAAATCAAATGCCCGAAAGCTTTCCGTGTCTCTAGCACCGTGGACTTCATCAAAGTTTGAACTAGACTTATTATGACCTCGGCTGGTAATGTGATGCTGTAGTTTGATATTCTCTTTTAACCAATGGAAATGATTAAGAACCTCTCAGGTTACAGAACACAATTACACTGTACCGAAAGAAGAACGTCAACTTCATACTAAAAACAGGAAACGCGTTTATAAGTGTACACTACAAGCGCCACGGTGGGCACCCATATAAAACTTTGTTTATTTAAGGCAAATTCCAGTAATTTTGGCTCGAGCTTGAGAAACCTATTGGGTGAATTCACATACATTTGGGGTTGCACCAAAATTACTCGAATTTACTTTAGACGAGCATGTGGGATAAAATAATACATACATAATAGGTACATACCGGGTGTTTTTGAAACGCTCCCGAAAACAAAGACAAAAATTGAAAAAAGAGTAAAATTTTCTCTATTATTATAGTTATCTAGCGAAACATCTCCTGACAGAGAGTATAGACAGTAGAATAATGTGACGATAGTCTTGCGTCCTTGTCGCACTTACACAAAATTCTTTATGCTATCCAGCTTTCACAGTAATTTTTCCATGTTTTACGCATTTTAGGTTATAATAGTTTTTATTTATTTTTTCGATAACGGTGGATTACCTTTTAATGTGAGTGGTATTATTATAATCGGGGACCAAATCTCTACCAAATAAAATACTGCAATACCTAATTATTTACAACACTTGTCTAAATACTTAACCTACTATTTGGCCACTGTGATTGTCTCCACTTAGCCACTTTATTCACAGATTAAATAAACCAAATACCTGGTTCGATTCCCCGCCAATAAAAAAATACTAAAATGAAATGTTAACAAGGTTAGTCATGCTTTTTGTGTAGTTATATGTTTATTATTATGATGTATTCAGTTATGTACCTATTCAGATGAGTTCAGTACTAAGTTATTTAATAAAATTAGGTATGAAATAGCTTACCGATCTAAATCTAATGAGATTCTCCAAGGCACATTAACATGTTACCGTATTCACGAGCACTATAAACGTACATACGCGTTAGGCAATATTAAAACAAAACAAGAGAAACAAAACGGAACAACAAGAATGTAATAAACAAGATGAACTAACGGTCGACCACGCGCAAGTGATAGTCAACACTATAGTGCGCGCAAGATAACCTGCGCGCGTCTGATATATGGAGTGTAGAGTAGAAGGAGGACCATCTCTGTATATGAAAAGTGTCCCTAAAAACGTGTCCAATAAGGGTGGCGCTGCAGTAGCATAGGATAAATTAAAAAAGAAGCGCCAAAAGTATTTAGAATAAGATGGAGAAATAAATAAGGACCGATCAATCCGCTTGGTTTTGTACTACGTAAATAGTTGAGATTTTGTATATTGGCGTTTTACTAACTACTCTAGTCATGAAATATTTGAATTCAGCTGACTTCACTCCGTTCATAACAGCTATCTTCATATCGTAGTTTTTCAGACGCCAGCGCTATTGTGGTAGGTTTTGGAACCTCTATTTACAGTAAATAGTAGGACACTTTTTCAACCTTCGCTCCTTATAAGATGGTTCTCCTTCTACTCTACACTCCATAGTCTGATGGCGTACTTAATGTTACCAGCTTAACTAATATTTTTTTCCTTTATTTAATTTTATTACTAGAATTATATAACTATATCAAATTACATAAATGACCTATTACTAGAATTATATAACTATATCAAATTACATGATGAATGAAGCTCAGTTAAAAACTGTAATATTCAGCTTAAACTTACAAAGATCTAATAAATTTTAAACCCTATATTTATTGTTTAAAATTCGCATAATAAATATATTTCTTGATTGTAACTCCCACTGCGTTCTATCAATACTTTTCGTTTGAACTGGCACCTTTTGTATTTGTAGCCCATAGTCTTTAAGCTACTACTCAACGATGTTCTGCCATATTTAAAATCAATATCAGCTTTGGGTGACGGTGCGTTCAGAAACACCTAAAACAATAAAAACTGCATTATAAATACATGATATTAATGACACGAGGAAACTAAAAACGAACAAGTCGAGAAAATTAGGGAGTTTCATTTGTTATGGCAGCCCTAAAAATTACCTGTGAAATATGAAACGTGGGCTCTAACTTTGGAAAACGGTACTGTAGACCCGTTATTGTCTCCTTCTTCTTCACAAGCGCCTTTGACCTTCAAGATAATATCCCTGCCAGCAATTTTAATCACTTTTGGCAAAATGATGACGATTATTTACTGCAAATTTATGCAATTTTAACGTCAAGCAGGGTGTAGTTTTTTCCAGGGGTTGAAAACGGAAGTTGGTATAAAAAATTTACTTACTTACATCCGCTCTTACTCTCACATATCAACACTTTTATTAAAACACCAAAATCATTGCCAAGCTACATTACACTAGGAACAACTTATATGATACCCAAAGACCGAAGTGACTCAAAAAATCCAGCCAAATACAGGCCAATTACTTGCCTCCAAAATATTTATAAGATTATTACTTCTTGCCTTAGCCAATTAATTTACAAGCACGCTATCTCCCGAAATATATTAGCAGAACAACAGAAAGGATGCAGAAAAAATAGTTTAGGTTGTAAAGAACAGTTGATTATTGACGCAATCGTCTCCAAACAAGCAGTCACCAAAAAAAGAAATATTTTCACTATGTTTATTGACTATGTACCCCATAGCTGGCTAGTATATATTTTAGAACACTATAAAATTCACCCTCAAATTATAGAATTCTTAAAAAATGCAATGCTCCACTGGAGAACTACTCTCAAGCTTTACAATGGTGACTCTTGTTTAGAGACTGATATAATAGCAATCCGAAGGGGAATATTTCAAGGTGATGCCTTAAGCCCTCTTTGGTTCTGCCTGGCTTTAAATCATTTATCTAACCTTCTCAATAGAACTGACAAGGGATATAAAATCACCAACGGAAACACATATCACACACTATCACATTTACTTTATATGGATTACATAAAATTGTATGGAAGTAGTTTAAAAGATATACATATTCTTGCTGATATAACGGAAAGCTACTCAACTGATATTCAAATGAAATTCGGAATAAATAAATGCAGGATACAACCAATTCGTAGAGGAAATTCAGAACAAAATTCATATACTCTCCAGACAGGTGATACCATTGAACCTGTAGATGAAAACACTGGCTATAAATATCTAGGATTCACTCAGACTCGACAGATTCACCAAAAACACGTGAAAAAAACATTAGAAAAAGAATTTAAATCACGCCTCAATAGAATACTTAACACACATCTAAATGCACGAAACACCATTAAAGCAGTAAACACATTCGCTATCCCAATTTTAACTTATTCGTTTGGTATAATTCATTGGTCTAAAAGTAATTTAATAAAGCTGCAACGTTTCATCAATACAACAATGACTAAATACAGAAAACACCACCCTAGATCTTGTAGCGAACGACTCACATTACCTAAAGTAGAAGGTGGAAGAGGTTTCATAGATATAAAAAATCTTCATAACTCTCAAATTTCAACTATTCGGAACTTCTTCCATCAACAAGCCAATAACAGTCCGCTTCATAATGCCGTTGTCCAAGTCGATACTAAACTCACTCCTTTAAACCTCAAAGATCACAGAAAAATGAAAGTATTATCTCTGTACAGGATAAAATTAACAGCTGGTTACACAAGACGTTACATGGAAGACACCGTCGTGACTTGATGAATACAAACGTAAACAAGATAGCGTCTAACATGTGACTCAAGCGCGGAGAACTCTTCCCTGAAACGGAAGGCTTCATGTTAGCAATTCAGGGCCAAACTATACATGCTCTAAACTACAGGAAACACATAATAAAAGACCACACTCTACAATCAGACCTTTGCAGACATTGTCACAATAGCTCAGAAACCATTCAGCATATCACTGGTGCCTGCAGCTCAATAACACAGACCGACTATAAACACAGATACGACCCAGTAGCTGCAATTATTCATCAATACCTCGTATATAATTATAAACTTATATATGCAAAAATAGCATATAAATACAAGCCCGAAATCATACTTGACTCTCATGAATTCAAACTATACTGGGACAGAACTATATTAACTGATAAGACCGTGCATTATAATAGACCGGATATTACGCTACATGACAAAAAAATGAATCAATTTATCTTATAGATATTGCTATACCAAACACACAATTTGACCTCCACCTATAATGAAAAAATAACCAAATACACTGATTTATCCATTGAAATAAAATCCCAGTGGAAAGTAAAAACTGTACCTATTGTAATATCAGCAACTGGCGTCATTCCCTTAAAGGATCTAGACACCCATAAACTTGAATAATTTTGGGCAATAATAGGCCGCGAATTGTGCGCACCGTTAGAATGGCGTTTGCTGGGACAAATATCAGTTTGTCCCAGCCGGATATAACGCAAAAAGTGACGGAGCGCATAGACGACCTGAAGCAGAGAATCGCTGCTTGGGGGAAGCGGATTCGGCGATATACCGAGAGGTCGACACGGTTCAACCAGAATCGTCTCTTCCAGAGTGATCAGAAGAGACTATATAAATCATTGGAGCGACCAATGGTACGTGGAACGGGCCAAGCACCGAATCAGGCCGACACTGTCGCATTCTGGCGCGGCCTGTGGTCAGAGCCCGTAAACCACAGCGAGGGCCCTTGGACGGAAGTTGTGGTGAGTCAGTGTGCGAATCTTACGCCCATGGACCCCGTCATTATAACGCCGGACGATGTAGCTGAGGCGGTCTGAAGGGCCCCGAACTGGAAAAGTCCGGGGCTCGACGGGCTGCATCACTACTGGCTGAAGGGGTTCGTGGTGTGTCACGCTGTACTCGCCCGACAATTTCAAGAGGCTCTCGACCAAAAGTCGCTCCCGAGCCTCTTCACTACTGGGATCACTCATTTGGTTCCTAAAGACCGGAATACCATAGACCCGAGCAAATACCGCCCCATCACGTGTCTACCCACGATATATAAGACACTAACATTCATTTTGAGCGCGAGAATCACTCGTCACCTGAACTCAAATCAGGTGATGTCGCGCGCTCAAAATGGATGTCGGGGCGGTGGTCGTGGAACCAAGGAACCACTCCTCATTGACGCGGTCATTGGCAAAGTGGTTAAACGCAACCGTCGGAACCTATCCGCCGCCTGGATAGACTACAAAAAGGCATTCGACTCGGTGCCTCATACATGGCTAAAGAGGGTCCTCGAGCTGTACAAGGTTGACTCTACAGTTAGAGATTTCCTCGGGCAGTGTATGGGGCAGTGGAGTACGATCCTTTGTCATCTAGGCGAGCGGATGACGGCTGCGGAGAACCACATAAGGATAAGAAGGGGTATCTTCCAGGGCGATTGTCTGAGTCCAATCTGGTTCTGCCTCTCTCTGAACCCTCTCAGTACCTTACTGGAGGGCTCCGGGAGGGGATTTCAGCTTCGGAGGGGAGGTACAAAAGTGACCCACCTTTTGTATATGGATGATCTCAAGTTATTCGCCTCCAGTCGCTCTCATCTTGTGGAATTGCTAAACATCACTTGTGATTTTAGCAATTCTATTGGAATGGGGCTGGGGACGGATAAGTGTGCGGTCCTCCATGTTGAAAGGGGAAGGGTTGCTAACTCTGAGGGCATAGATTTATCTATGCCCATCAACATAAGGACCCTTTCCGAGGCTGAAACATACCGATACCTGGGTATGTCACAGAACATCGGTGTTGATGAGGCGGGTATGAAACAGTCAGTTTGCGATGTGCTTTATGCACGCTTGACCAAAGTGCTTAACAGCCTTTTGTCCGGTGTGAATAAGACGCACGCATATAACGGTTGGGTCATGCCTGTTCTCATGTATACCTTTGGCATACTTAGGTGGACTCAGACCGAACTAAACGCTCTGGACAGAAAAGTCCGCACTATAATGACGTCCCACAGGATGCATCATCCGAGATCGTCAGTAATGAGGCTGTACTTGCCGCGGAAGCATGGTGGGCGCGGCTTTTTAAGCGCGCTTACCATGCATAATCGCGAAGGGTGCAGCCTCCGTAATTACTTTCTGACGAGAGCGGATGATCCATACTATAGGGACGTTATTTCTTGTGATAAAGGACTGACCCCTCTATCCTTAGCCAACGAGCAATGGCAAGACCCAGCAGTACAGTGCATTTCCGACCGGGAGGCCGTATGGAAGGAGAAGGAGCTCCACGGGAGGTTCTACAAGGCTCTACATGAGCCTTTCGTAGACACAGTCGCCTCCCTTCACTGGCTACGTTTCGGTGATCTCTTTGGGGAAACCGAGGGTTTTGTCTGTGCGATACAGGATCAGGTTATTAAGACCAACAATTATCGGAGATACATCCTAAAGGATGGCGCCGTCGACATCTGTCGAGCTTGTCGCCATCCCGGTGAGTCACTTAGGCATGTCATCCCCGGTTGTTCGGCGCATTCTAACTCTGAGTATTTGCACCGACACAATCTAGTAGCCAGGATTCTACACCAGGAGCTCGCTCTGAAATACGGCCTCGTGGATCGGAAACTGCCGTATTATAAGTACTTGCCGGAAGCCGTGCTCGAAAATGACCGCGCCAGGCTCTACTGGGACCGGGCCATCATCACAGACAGGACTATTCTTGCGAATAAGCCTGATATTGTGCTGATGGACCGGGCACAGTCAAGAATCTTTTTGGTCGACATTACCATTCCTTATGACGAGAACCTCGTGAAAGCCGAAACAGATAAGGTGACAAAATATCTGGACCTGGCTCACGAGGTTACCGGCATGTGGGGTGGTCTGCCGACCGAAATTATTCCTGTGGTCGTTTCTGCGAACGGGTTAATCCCAGTCAGCCTCCCGGGTCATCTGAGGCGACTGGGACTCCGTGACGGACCGCTCCAGGCTCAAATGCAGAAGGCGGTGCTCCTCGATACCGCCCACATCGTCCGCCGGTTTCTTTCCCTTTCCCCCTAACCCTCGGCCGTCTGGTCTCCCCTGCCGAGGGCTTCCATCTGGTTGGGTTTTTATATATTTATGTATTTTTTATGTATTTATTTTATTTTATTCATATTTATGTATGTTTACCATTTTCATTTACAATTATATATTTATACTGCCCAACCAGATGAGAAAACTTTATAGATACCCCAAAATAATAATAAAGTAAAATAAAATATAAATAAACAATGAAATATCTGGACCTGGCCCACGAGGTGACCGACATGTGGGATGGTCTGCCGACCGAAATTATTCCTGTGGTCGTTTCTGCGAACGGGTTAATCCCAGTCAGCCTCTCGGATCATCTGAGGCGACTGGGACTCCGTGACGAACCGCTCCAGGCTCAAATGCAGAAGGCGGTGCTCCTTGATACCGCCCGCATCGTCCGCCGGTTTCTTTCCCTTTCCCCCTAACCCTCGGCCGCTTGGTCTCCCCTGCCGAGGGCTTCCATCTGGTTGGGTTTTTCTATATTTATGTATTTTTTATGTATTTATTTTATTTTATTGATATTTATGTATGTTTACCATTTTAATTTACAATTATATATTTATACTGCCCAACCAGATGAGAAAACTTTATAGATAACCCTATAATAATAATAATAGATGTGAGACAAATGTGGCTTCAGGATGAAGTAGTAGTCCTTCCCCTCATCATCTCAACTACAGGAATAATACCGCAGCAGCTTAATGATAATCTTGCTAAGCTAGACCTACCAATGTCCGTTAGGAACAATATTCAAAAAGCTGTTATCCTAAGGACAACTGCCATCGTGAGGAAGCATCTTGCCCTATAAAACACATCCTCTTTGCATCTTGCTAAAAGCCGATGTAAGAGTTGCAAAACCCAAAAGGAGAAAAAAAAATTGTTTTATTGTTTGTCAATACATTGTCATGCATTTGTTCTTTCAATAGAGATACGGTTTTAAGAGGTGGCTCCTTAATATTAGCTAGTAAATTATTATCATGTAAAGAACGTAAAGACATTGTGAGCCTCTCTGTTGAGCGAACTGTAGAAATGGCATGTGTTGAGTTTGAGCACCTCATTGTTGTGAGCGTCTACAGACCCCCATGTTGTACATATGATACTTTTGAAAACATTATGGAGGAAGTTTTTGCTAAGCTTAATAAACAGAATAAATCTGTTGTAATATGTGGAGATTTTAATATCAATCTCCTAGAAGCTTCCTCCATCAATATTAAATTTAGATCATTGTTTAAATCATATGGTCTTTTTAATTTATTTATAGAGCCAACGCGTATTTCTCAATCTAGTGCAACATGTATAGATAACATTTTTACAAATGTGAAGCCGTTGCATAAATGTATAATTCAAAAATTAAGTTCTGATCACTGTGGACAAGTAGTTTCGTTACCTTATGTTCACAAAAAGCAAGTAGATGAGAAAGTTGTGTCTGTTCCAGTAAATGCACGTCGCTTGGAGAAATTTAGAAGTAACATAGTGAAAAAACTTCCATCACTTTCATACCAAAATGATCCTAATTTTTTGTATGGAACATTATTTAAGCTTATTTGCAATGAATTTAATAATACTTTTACTTCTAAAACATTCTCCTTGAACAGTCGGAAGTCATTCAATGAATGGGCGACAGTAGGAGTCCATAAGAGCAGGCATAGGTTATATGATCTTTACCATGAAAGGTCATATAATCATAGCGTCGAATTTAGGGAATATGTAAAAAAATATTCAAAAATATTTAAAAGAGTGTGCTCCATAGCCAAGTCTTTGCATTTGAGCAACAAAATTAAGACGGCTTCCAATAAAATTAAAATGACATGGAGTATAATTAATAGCGAAACTGGTAAGATCAACTCTCGCAATTCAAATTACCAGTTAAGTGTTAACAACAAATTAACTGTATCAGATCAGGACGTAGCAATGGTTTTTGAGAAATATTTTACTGATATTCCGATCTTGACCACTAAGTCACTAAATTCTTCTCCTGCCGTCGCCGAATCATTACTTAAACATAATGTAAATGTGTGTACAAAGAATTTTACATTTCATAAAGTGACATCAAAAGATATTGTAAAATATTTTAAAACTATTGATGTTAAGAAAACTGCGGATCTGTGGGGGATTTCCGTTAAAGTTATTGCGTCTATAATAGATACAATCGCGCCTCATTTAGCTATTATTTTTAATACTAGTATCGAATCTGGTGTGTTTCCTGATTTAATGAAGCATAGTAAAGTAATACCTTTATTTAAATCTGGTAGTACATTAGACCCCGCCAATTTTAGACCTATTTCTGTACTACCAACACTTAGTAAGATTTTTGAAAAAATTGTTCTTGATCAAATGTTAAATTTTTTTAATATAAATAATTTACTTCATAAAAATCAATTTGGTTTCACAAGGGGTCGCTCGACAACTGATGCCGGTGTTGAGCTGATTAAATATATCTTTAATGCATGGGAGAATTCACAGGATGCTTTGGGTATATTTTGTGACCTATCCAAGGCCTTCGATTGTGTTCACCATGAAACATTAATCAGGAAACTTCAACACTACGGTGTAAGAAGTGATGCCCTTAAATTAATTATTTCATATTTAAGTAAGAGAACGCAAAAAGTTGTCATTAACAATATGAGCTCTTCCGGATCGATGGTACAAATGGGCGTGCCTCAAGGCTCAATTCTCGGCCCCTTTCTGTTTCTTGTATACATTAATGACTTACCTTACATAGTAGGGGATAGCCATGATATAGTATTATTTGCAGATGACACTTCTTTAATTTTCAAATTAAGTCGACAGTTACTAAAATATGACGAAGTAAATAATGCTATATCTAAATTAGTAAATTGGTTCGATGTTAATAATTTGCATTTAAATGGCACTAAAACAAAATGTATGAAATTCGTGACTCCAAATGTCAAACAATTAAATACTAATGTAATTTTAAATGGGGAGAAACTGAGTCTTGTAGATACCACCATTTTTCTTGGAATCACACTAGACGCGAAGCTTCAATGGAGCCCCCATATATCAAAACTAGCAAGCAGACTTAGTTCTGCAGCATATGCTGTAAAAAAGATTAGAAGTCTAACCAGTGTTGAAACAGCTAGACTAGTTTACTTCAGCTACTTCCATAGCATAATGTCGTATGGTATTTTGCTATGGGGACACGCAGCTGACACAGAAATTATATTTGTTTTGCAGAAGAGGGCCATAAGAGCAATTTATGATTTAAAGCCTAAAGAGTCGCTGCGACAAAAATTTAAGGAAATTAATATATTAACTTTGGCCTCTCAATACATTTATGAAAATTTAATGTACGTACACAAAAATAAAAGTAGTTTTATAAAAATAAGTGATATTCATTCTGTAAATACTAGGAACAGACACAAGCTAGTAGTACCAGTTACTCGACTCCATCGAGTCAGTAATTCATTCTTGGGGCGATGTATACGCTTTTACAACAAAATTCCAGAAAATATACAAAGTTTGGCCTGTTCAAAGTTCAAAAACTTTATTAAACTAAGTTTGTATAAAAAGGGTTATTATAATATTAAGGAATTTATGGATGATAATAACCCCTGGAAATGAGGTGATCGCTACCAAGCTATTTCTAATTTGTTGTGTTGTTAATTTGTGTAACATCATGATTGTAAGCTGTTATTTAAAAAAAAAAGTCCCGCTGGGTTTCTTGCTGGTTCTTCCCAGGACAGAGGTTTTTTCCGAACCAGTGGTAATCAAACAAAAGAATGACTTTCAATAAGTATTATTTATAATCTATATTGAATAAAAAAGTTTCTGTTTCTGTTTCTGTTTCTATTACATAAATTGAGGTAGCTCCAATAGGTTATAAAATACTTGTGTTGGAATTACCTCGTTGCTTCCCTTAAAGCTACCTTACAGTATTGAGACCAATCCATACAAAATAAGAGAAAAATAAAATTTAGAAGTGAAAAAGAGATAGTGGACAGCTAAAAAGTATGTGTGTGTGTGTGTGTGTGTGTGTGTGTGTGTGTGTATGTGCGCGTGCGCACGCGTTTTACTTAGCTGGTACCAGGGGCGTAGCTACCGCCGTATCAGCCGTATCAATGATACGGGGTCCCCGGGCTACAGGGGCCCCGAACGTGTGTAAACAAAAATTCCAAGGACTCCTATGGGACAAGAAAGGCTATCACTATCGTCTATAGAAGCAAAGAATTTAGTATAACGGAAATCGTCTTCAGCTATGAATGCCGCCGAATCGTCTTCAGCTATGTTCGCTGAACAAAAGGCAAGAAAAGTGTATATTTGATTTTAATTGTTTGGCTAGCTTAGTTCCTAGGAGTATAATTTGTAAGTAATATACTCGTGTAATAATCCCCGTGTAGTGGCGGGTAAGAATACTCACTACCCCATATCTTCCCGTGGGTGTCGTAAGACGCGACAGAGGGAAACTGAGGCACAGGACGGGCAGCAGCATCTTTCTGATAACAGCAAGAAACCAATAAAAAACTGCGGTTGCCAACCTGCTTGCCAAGCGTGGCAACTATGGCAATATACTCCCCCATGAAAGTAACGAAGAGACGGCCCCCAGTCCCCGGCGGCCCCGTTATTCCTGGGTACGGTGGCGACCATACTAACGGCGGGGCAGGGGGTGCTAAGAATCTCCGGTGGAGGTTCGGTTGCCACCTTAGACAACTAGAACTGGCAACATACAACGCACGTACCCTGAGGACTGACGAGAAGATCGTGGAGCTGGAAGAAGAGATAGACAAGTTACGCTGGCATATTATAGGATTATCCGAGGTCCGAAGAGAGAACTCTTTCTTCCAGCGCCCCCACAGGAAGTGGACCTGGTCGAGCCCCGACGGTTCGACGAAAAATGAGATTGACTTCATTATGACGACCAGACGACAACTGTTCAGTGATGTCTCAGATCGCGAGGGTGAAAACCGGCAGCGATCGCCGAATGGTGAGAGGCACACTGAACTTAAACGTTAAGTTGGAGAGGTCTCGTCTAATGAAGTCAACGCTCCGTCCCCCTCGTGCTCTAATCCAAAGTCCCGAAACCTTTCAGCTCGAGATACGAAACCGTTTTCAGTGCCTAGAAGATTGCAATGCAGTGGACGATATGAATGACAAGCTCGTGGAAACTGTCAGCTAAGTTTTGCAAGACCCGCCGCAGAAGAACACAAAAACTCTCCGATCACACTCTTAATCTCATGGCTGTAGACGGGATATGAAGCTGCAGTTTTCAGTAGATTTGACAGCATACAGGCAACTGAACAGACATATCTCCACATGCATGCGGCGGGACTTACGCAACTTCAATACTGCTCGTATTGAAGAAGCGATTGAGCGGAACCAGGGCT
This sequence comes from Parnassius mnemosyne, assembly GCA_963668995.1. NCBI lineage: Eukaryota > Metazoa > Arthropoda > Insecta > Lepidoptera > Papilionidae > Parnassius > Parnassius mnemosyne. Next base: position 45,343,869 of record CAVLGL010000148.1, read on the forward strand.
CCAGTCTTTGCTAGAGGTCTGTCTGCCAGAAAGAGCCAACTGTCGAAGCTAAAGACCGAGTGTGGCAGCGTCGTTTCCGGGACATCTGAGATTTTGAGTGAGATTGAGGGGTTCTATGGGCAGCTGTACACATCATCGTTGGAGCCACACGCAAGTGTGAGTAACAATCCAAGAGCGAGTCTTATCCGATACTATTCCGATGATATCCCGGACGTCAGTCTGAGCGAAATTAGAATGGCTCTCCAGCACCTTAAAAACGACTAGGCCCCAGGCGAGGATAGAATTGCAGCGGAGCTTCTGAAAGCGGGTAGAAAACCGGTACTTGAAGTCTTCCAGAAGCTCTTTAATTCTGTCCTCCATGGTGGCATTACACCGGAGCCGGAGGCGTGGAGCAGAAGTGCGGTAGTCTTGTGCTTCAAAAAGGGTGACAACGCTCTTTGGAAGAACTACAGACCGATTTCCCTTCTGAGTCGCGTCTACGTGCTGTTTTCGAAAGTCATTACGAATCGTCTTACGCGCAGACTTGACGACTTCCAGCCTTCCGAACAAGCCAGTTTCTGAAAAGGCTTTAGCACCATAGACCACATACATACACTTCGGCAAATTTTACAGAAGTCCGCGGAGTACAATTTGCCACTATGTCTGGCGTATGTGGTGTATGAGAAAGCCTTTGTTTCCGTCGAAATTTGAGGGGTCTGCAGTCCCTTCAGCGGTGCCAAGTTGACTGTCTGTATATCGAAGTGCTGAAGTGCTTGTACAGTAGGGCTACGATGGCTATCCGAGTACAGAACCAGAGTACGAAAATGACCTTAATAGTGTTTCCCAACTTCCCAACGGATAGGTCTTAAGATGAACATGGACAAAACAAAGATCATTTTTAATGTTCATGTCACACCTATGCCCTTAGTTGTTGGGGGCACTAAGCTCGAAGTTGTTGACGAGTATGTTTACCTGGGACAAATAGTCCGACGAGGTAAATCCAACTTCGACCGAGAGGTCAATCGACGGATTCAACTCGGTTGGGCAGCGTTCGGGAAATTACGGCACATCTTCTCATCAGGTATACCTCAAAACTTGAAAACGAAACTGTACAATCAGTGCGTATTTCCAGTGATGACCTATGAAACTGAGACGTGGTCCTTCACTGCTGGCCGAATGAGGAAGCTCGAGGTCGCTCACTGAGCTATGGAGAGGGCTATGCTCGGAGTTTCTCTGCGTGATAAACTTAGAAATGAAAATATCCGCAGTAGAACCAGTGTGACCCACATAGCCCCACGGATTAGTAAGCTGAAGTGGCAATGGCCGAAACATATAGCTCGAAGAACCGACAATCGATAGGGAAAAAAGGTTCTCAAGTGGCGGCCTCGTACCGGCGGATGAAGTGTAGGGCGTTCCCCCACTAGATGGAGTGACGACCTGGTAAGATATGCAGGAAGTCGATGGATGCAGGTGACTTTGTGGCATTCTTTGGGGAAGGCCTATGTTCAGCTGTGGACTTGTGAAGGGCTGTAATGATGATGAATAACGAATAATCAATAATATATAATAATTTTAATTCAAAGCAAAAACGCTTGTTTTGTTCCTTTTATGAAATCTTTACTCTTCATTGGGGTCCCCCAACAAATTTTGATACAGGGCCCATCTAAGGCACGCTACGCCACTGGCTGGTACTGATTAAGATAAGCTCAGTTTCCTCAAATGTAAGAGCTTGTAGCCACTCTATTAAGGCTTGTTTACTTGTACGGAGCAACGTAGAGTATATATTTAGTTTAAAATTCAATTTATTCTATATATATATATATATATATATATATATATATATATATATATATATATATATATATATATATATATATATATATATATATATGTTGATTGTGTGGTAAACTGACGTCTGGCAAAAACAGTATGGACCCTAGGGGAGTATGCCACAATATCTTTGCGTCTTCTATCCAGGTTAGCTGGAGTATATGAGAGTGTCTTATGCAGGAGCAAGGTTATGTTTAAGAGGTATAGTTTTCTGGCCGTAAGTAAATCACTTAACCTGTAAAGTTCTACTGTAGAGTGCCTGTACTGTGGGACTTAAAATACATTACTTTTAGGAGCGACCTCTGGGCTCTTTCTAAATCTAAAAATTTTGTTTTTGTGGCACCTCCCCATACCTCAATTCAATAAAAATACAAAAATTCCCCGGAAAATTGATTAGCCGATTTGGGGACATCGCATGGCCACTCAGATCACTAGATCTCACCCCATTAGATTTTTTTCTATGGGGTTACTTAAAGGGAAAAATGTACGACAGCAACCCGATGGATCTATCGGATTTAAAAGAAAACATCGTGCGAGAAGTGAAAGCTATTCCTCGGTCAGTATTGCAGCGCGTCGCTCAGAATACTCTCGAAAGATTCCGCGAGTGTGTACGTCGCGAAGGAAAACATTTGGACGGAGTGATATTCAACAAATAAAATCCGCATGTCTCGTCTTTCTTTTTATGACAAATATATGTAAATTCTAAAAGAATAACCTTCTTTAATTCAATCAAGAAATCCTAAATCTGCCACGGGACACCCGGTAGAACAAGGCTTAGTATAATATTAAGGAATTTGTGGATGATAAAAAAACCCGTGGAAATGAGGTGATCGCTACCAAACTATTTCTATTTCTAAACAAAGTAGAAATAGTTTTACTAATTGCCTTTTTTGCTCTTTTCTAGTGGTTCTTCCCAGGAGTATTTTCTGAACCAGTGGTAAATGACACAAGAATGACTTTTCATCATCATCCTTATAATCATTACAGCCCTTTACAAGTTCACTGCTGAACATAGGCGTCACCCTAAGAATGTCACAAAGCACCGTTCTGAACCACCTGCAACAATTTACTTCTAGCAAGTCTTACCAAGTCGTCACTCCATTTAGTGGGGGCCACCCCACACACAAATAGTCCGACTAGGTAAGTCCAACTTCGACCGAGAGGTCAATCGACGGATTCAACTCGGCTGGGCAGCGTTCGGGAAGCTACGACACATCTTCTCGTCAGACATACCTCAAAACCTTAAAACGAAATTTTACAACCAGTGCGTGTTGCCAGTGATGACTTACGGATCTGAGACGTGGTCCTTCACTGCTGGCCGTATGAGGAAACTCAATGTCGCTCAGCGAGCTATGGAGAGGGCTATGCTCGGAGTTTCTCTGCGTGATAAACTTAGAAATGAGTATATCCGCAGTAGAACCAGAGTAACCGACATAGCCCAACGGATTAGTAAGCTGAAGTGGCAGTGGGCCGGCCATATAGCTCGAAGAACCGACATTCGATGGGGAAGAAAAGTTCTTGAGTGGCAGCATCGTACCGGTAGGCAAAGTGTAGGGCGACCCCCCACTAAATGGAGTGACGACCTGGTAAGACATGCAGGAAGTCGATGAATGCAGGTGGCTCTGGACCGTGCTTTGTGGCATTCCTTGGGGGAGGCCTATGTTCAGCAGTGGACTTATGAAAGGCTGAAATTATGATGATGATGACCCCACACTTCGCCTACCGATACGAGGTTGCCACTCGATAACCTTGCTTCCCCATCGGTTATCGGTACTTAGAGCCACTTTAGCTTACTAATCCGTTGGGCTATGTTGGTTACTCTGGTTCTACTGCGTATTTTATGAATGACTTTTAATAGGTATTATTTATTATCTACATTGATTAAAACGAACAAAGAGTAGTTCAACAACTTACGAACCGCTTTATGTTGTTTCATTTGGAAGTTACCAAAGGAAAATTTGTAACATGCATCTAATCTATACAAATAAATAAAATTGAAGTGTATGTTTGTAATGTCAAAATAACAGCTTTTTACTAAATGCATATGAAATTATATGCGTTACTTATAACAAAAAAAAAAAACAATATTTTAAATTTTTGTCTGGCTATTTCGTTTCTGTTTGTTTCGGCTAATCTCCGAAAGGGATAGGCCGATTTTGACGGGAGTTTCACTGTCAGATAGCTGATAAGTAGTAACTTAGGGTCCTTTTTTTTAGAAAAAGAATTAGGATTCTGCGAAAAAATTAAAACCCATGGAATCCAATCGTAATAAATTCCACGGGGTCAAAGTCGCGAGAACAGCTAGTATGTAATAAAATCGTTACGGAGAACGAAACGTAAATGTTGACAATCTGGAAATGCGGTAATAATGTTGATTATTTCCCCATAAAGTAAAATTTTACCACTTGGTCCATAGATATAATTTTTTAGTGAAATATTCTTATTTATTCACTTCCGTGATTCATTTTTTTTATTATTATATTTAATTACTACCAATAGTCTATGTTATGACCTATTTATACTAATATTGTAATATGATCCTTGTTGGTTGAAATAAAGTGATTATTATTATTGTCTGTGATTTTGAGATTTGGCAACACTGCTTGCAAACTTCAAATCAAAAGGGGGATTTTGTAGGGAACTTGACTGGAGGCGGATTCATGCTCCTGTATTATTGTTTAAATAATAGTTTGAAGTGGAGTTTGATAAAAGTGATCTAAAAGCAAAGGCACCTTTGTCCGTGAAATCTTCAACTAAGATAAAAGCGATATTTGTTTTAGAGATGAGGACAGTGACATAGAAGAATCTTTTTTACATTAATTGGGAAAGAACATTGTTTTATGATTAATAAATTTAAAAAAATCGTATTTACCATTCGTTTACGTATCTTTTCTAAATTTAAAATTTGGACAAAGTTGTATCTGCTTTTAATTTTTGGAGAGAAGCTTCTCTGCTTTTAACTTTTGGACAGAGGTTCATCTGCATTTAACCTGTCAGGACAGAGGCGTATCTGCTTCTGAACAAACTACAAAAAAACTTACAAATTTATATTTATATAGTTATTTACTTATAGTTAGGTTTTATATTTATGTAATAAATTAAGTTCGGAACATAAATTGCAAAAGGTAGTCCTTAATGTTTTTTGTATTAGCTTGTTTTTATTTAGCTTTCTTATGGACAACTTTGTGAAATACTGGACAGGTTGTCTTTTGCGTACACCTCTAGAGCGCCACCGACTAACATCTTTTACATTGTAATATTTTAATAAATACGCATCCTGTTCTAGTTTTGTGTTCAGTGCGTAAAAAGATTCAAACATTGTTATCGCTTACTATATCAATGTTTGCGTGATATAGTAAGCAATGCATTGCAATGACCGCATCGTAATGGCGGTGATATCTTGGGTTGTAAATCTAAAAGATCATCGAAATCGGTTCACGCAAAAATAGTTATGAGGTAACACACATAAAAAAAGAAACTTACATTCGAATTGAGTACCGCTATAAAAGTGGACAAAGGCGTCTTTGCTTTTAGACAACTCATATGCAAACGTGGTGTGATTTTGTGTATTAAATGTCTGCGCGTGTGAACTATTAGTGGAAACGGTGAAACAAGTGCTCCGATCAAGTTCAAAGTGCTCAGTTCAAGTTACCGTCAAAATCTCCTAACAACTACTCAATGTACGCATCAAAAAATCATATTGTGAAGCAGTGTATTATAAAGGATTATTATCACTTGATAGTGTGATAAATGAAAAGATGGATTAAAAAACACGCATCCAAGTCATAATCGTAATAATAATAATAAGAAAAGCCGTATATAGCGGAGTGGAGTAAGGTCCTTTATTTTCATCGTGGATCTTCAAAGCTAAAGATAATCAAATCCAAATTGGCATCCCGACTGTCTGCTTTAAAGGAGCATGCCGCTGCAAGTAAACATAAAAAAACATCCGTGAGTGTCGTGGAAAATTTGATTGGAACGAAGTTCCTTTCGTAGTGTTTTATTATTGATAAACGTATTATATTATTGATTAACAAATACAAATAAATGAATTATTAGCGTCTAAAAATGAATCGTTATTTAAAATACAATAATATTTCTTTCATGGCAAAATAATAAAAAGTGCGAGGGAGATGGATATTATTTCATCTACCTTTTTCACAAGGCCTTTGTCTAGTCCCCATCCGTCAAATTCGTACCGTCCGATAAGAAACTTCGTTCCAAAAATATGTTTGATTTCAACATGCGAAACAATATTCTGTCAAATAAATCTAATTAAGACAAAAACACGAAACAGATTTAGATATAAACAAACATGAAGCGTCTATCTTGCACGTTAAACAAGGCATTGGTAAGCATGGGGATTGCATTGCATTCAAACCAACGAAAGATTTTTAATTTAATAAAAATCATCATTACAGCCTATCATAAGTCCACTGCTGAACATAGGCCTCCCCCAAGGAATGCCACAAAGCACGGTCCTCAGTCAGCTGCATCCATCGAATGTCTTACCAGGTCGTAACTCCGTCTCGTGGGGGGGTCGCCCTACACTTTACCTACCGGTACGAGGCTGCCACTCAAGAACCTTTCTGCCCCATCGGTTGTCGGTTCTTCGAGCTATATGGCCGTCCCAATGCCACTACAGCTTACTAATCCGTTGAGCTATGTCGGTTACTCTGGTTCTACTGCGGATATCCTCATTTCTAAGTTTATCACGCAGAGAAACCCCGAGCATAGCCCTCTCCATAGCTCGCTGAGCGACCTTGAGCTTCCTCATAAGGCCAGCAGTGAAGGACCACGTCTCAGATCCATAAGTCATCACTGGCAACACGCACTGGTTGTACAATTTCGTTTTAAGGTTTTGAGGTATGTCTAAAGAAGATGTGTCGTAGTTGCCCGTAGCCCGAACGCTGCCCAGCCGAGTTGAATCCGTCGATTGACCTCTCGGTCGAAGTTGGACTTACCTAGTCGGACTATTTGTCCCAGGTAAACATACTCGTCAACAACTTCGTGCTTAGTGCTCCCAACAACTACCAGCATAGTGACATGGACGTTAAACATGATCTTTGTTTTGTCCATGTTCATCTTAAGACCTATCCGTTGGGAAACACTATTGCGGTCATTGAGCATAATGCTTAGAACTTCCAGCGATTCTGCCATAAGGACTATATCATTGGCAAATCGAAGGTGAGTGATGTACTCGCCATTGATGTTGATACCGTATCCTTTCCAGGCCAGAAGCTTGAAAATATCTTCCAATGCAGTGGTGAAGAGTTTCGAGGATATGACGTCACCCTGTCTTACACCTCTCTGCAATTGAATAGGTTTAGTACTCTGGTTCTGTACTCGGACAGCCATCGTAGCCCTACTGTACAAGCACTTCAACACTTCGATATACCGACAGTCAACTTGGCACCGCTAAAGGGACTGCAGCACCGCCCAAATTTCGACGGAATCAAAGGCTTTCTCATAGTCCACATACGCCAGACATAGTGGCAAATTGTATTCCTCGGACTTCTGTACAACTTGCCGAAGGATATGTATGTGGTCATCACTGAACAGTTGTCGCCTGGTCGTCATAATGAAGTCAATCTCATTTTTTGTCGAACCGTAAGGGCTCAACCATGTCCACTTCCTGTGGGGCCGCTTCTGGAAGAAAGAGTTCATCATAAAGAGTCCCTCTTTCTCCATGAAGTCGGCCAGCTGCTGGCCCCTTGGGTTCCGTTGCCCTATTTGAAATTTCCCTACTTTCAGCTCACCGTTCTCTCTTGTGCCTAGTTTTGCATTGAAGTCTCCCATTAAAACCGTATAGTGGGTTTTAGAGGCATGCATGGCTCTAGAGATATCCTCATACATTTCCTCCACCTCCTCATCGGGGTGTGCCGATGTTGGTGCGTAAACCTGTATGACCTTCAGCGAATACCGTTTGGTAATTCTGAGTATAAGGTACGCAACCCTCGTCGACACACTCTCAATCTTTACAACGTTGTTAACGAGAGACTTGTGGACGATAAATCCGACACCTTCTTGGGACAGATGGTCGCCCTCCCGGTGATAGAGCAAGTTGCCGGATTCGAGGATTACTGTGTCCTCCCCCTCTCTTCGGACCTCGGATAATCCTATAATATACTAGCGTAACTTGTCTATCTCTTCTTCCAGCTCCACGATCTTCTCGTAAGTCCTGAGGGTGCGTGCGTTGTATGTTGCCAGGTCGAGTCGTGTTAGGTGGCAACTAGAGATGGGCAAATGCCCGGGCATTTTAGGCAAATTGGGAAAATTCCTAATAAGCGCCGATAAATTTCTGTCCTTGGGCATTTATCTGGGCATAAATTTTTGTACCAAAATTGATTTATAAGATTTATGTTAGCATTGAAAGCTGGTCTAACTTGTTGAGTTTAGTTAAGATTAATTATTTAAAGGTGTTATTTTATGAATTTGCATACGTTTTTTTTAAATATGTTTATTTTACAAAACCATGTTTACGACATAAATGTTACGAATTACGCCGCAGCGGGAAGAAATACTTGTACCGAGTGAGTGAGTGAGACGTGCGGGACGAGGGATGCGTCCAGGCAACACACCGCGCCGCCATTTTGTTGTTAGTCGTCCTGTGTCAGTTGCAGTTACCGCACGTGCATTCTATTTGTGTCCATTGTTTGTTGTATTCTAGTTCCGGTTAACCAATTTATGCATTTATTAGTATTAAGTGTGTGATAATTTACTGCTTGCTACTTGTAAGGTAAGTCTTTCTTTTTTTTTGTGTATCAATCAGATATTCTTATTAAAAGTAATAAATGGTTAATACCCTCTGCATACTTTTTGATATACAACAAGAAATAAGATATCTTGTAAAAATGGTTGTAAAATAAGTTACAAATTAACTTACTTATTACTAAAGTGCTTGCTGTATGAAAAATATTTCTTGTTTTAGCGCCATGGGAAGATCAAAAAATCATACTATATGGAGGCACTATCATCAATTACCAGACAATTCCGTAAAGTGCTCTTTTTGCGAAAAGCTTTATAAAAAGGGGCATGTAATAAAAATGCAGCAACATCTTCTGACCTGCTTTAAATGCCCACAAGCCGTAAAAAAACAAATTAACGATGTCAATAAGTCACAATCCAACTTAACACCAGAATCCACAACCACTTCATTGAACTCGGAGAACACATCGACCGAGAATATTAGAAATTTAAGAGAAGAGTTTGCGAAGGCTCTATTAATCACGGGAACACCTCTAGCAATGGTAGAACACCCATTGTGGGTAAAATTTTTTGAAAAATTAAATTTTAAATTGCCTAATAGAAAGTCTATTGCAACTAAATATCTAGAAAAAATATATAAAGAGATGAATAAAGAAATCAGTGATGATTTAAAAGCATCAAATTTTCTACACTTGCAATGCGACGGCTGGACTGATGTTTGCAATGAAGGCATTATAAATTTTTTAATATCCAAGCCAGAACCTGTTTTTATAAAAAGTCTGAACACACTTGATAATCGGCACACAAGTGAGTATTTAAGTTGTGAAACTGAAAAAGTAATGAAATCTTACGGAGTGAGTAAATTTGTGGTCCTTATTGGAGACAACGCACGAAATGTCCAAAAGTCATTCGAAAGGATAAAAAACAAATACCCACATATTGTGCCATTGAACTGTGCTGCTCATACTATGAATTTATTGTGCGTTGATGTAATAAAAGCACCCGAAGTTAAAGCTTTCATAGATCTCGCAACAGATGTTATTAAAAATATTAAAAAAAGTCAAATCTTAAGTGCTTTATTAAGTAAAATTAGAAAAGAAAAAAGCTCTAGTCAGAGTCTAAAATTATCCTGTAAGACAAGATGGGGCAGTCATGTCAGTGCACTAAAAAGTCTGAAAATTAATAAAGCTGCACTACAGACTTTAGCTGTTAATGACAACCTTCAGCCAACGCCCGATATTAAATCTACACTTTTAAATGAAGATTTCTGGTCTATGATAGAACAATCCATCAGTGTTCTTGAGCCTATAGCAGAAAGTATCTTTAAACTAGAAGGCAACGAATTCAACATACATGAAGTATTTATGGTGCTAAGAAACCTTAAATCAAAGTTAGAATTTGTGTTACCAACAATCACCATGCTGGATGACGAAAGCAAGGAGAACATAAAAACTTATATTGAAAGACGAGTTAAGCAGTGCATAAAACCAATACATTACGCGGCCTACATGTTTGATCCTAAAGCTGCTGGCATTGAACTAAATCAGTAGGAAGAAACTGAAGCCATGGAATTAATCTATAACCTCGCTGAGCATTGCAACATTGACTGTCTTGCTGACCTGGCTAAATATAAAGCTAAAGAAGGTCTTTGGAGCAAACCATTTACTTGGAAGGCCGCTGAAAAAGTAAATCCCATTTTATGGTGGAAGGGGATATGTGGCTCAAGTCAGTTAAGTAAAGTTGCACTTAGAGTATTGACTGCACCCTGCACGTCAGCAACCACCGAACGGTCGTTCAGCACACAGGGATTTATACATAGTGCTAAAAGAAACCGTCTCACATCCGAAAGAGCGGCGAAAATAACTTTCTTATCGTATAATTGGAACTTATTAAATAAAGGTGAAAACATTAATCGTGTTTACAGTGAAGATACTGTTCCAGACAGGTCCGACATGGAAGACACAGATGATGATATGTTGCACGATGCTGCCATGGAGGGTCAAATACAAGAGGATATGGAATCTTCTCTTAGGGAGGATATATGGAACGATATGGAACCAGTAGCTTCAACTTCACGACAAACTAATCATATTGAATTCGTAAATATTAGCGAATGTTTATATGATACCGATAGTGATTAGGCTAATGGAACTTGCAATACAATAAAAAATACTTTAATTATTATACCGGTCGGGTGTTAACAATGATTCTCTAGTGTGATTATAATTCGAAGTATAATAATATTGATTTTTAGAATTTTTACAATATTGTTCCTATTAATGCTAGAAGTCATATTTTTATTATTTGATTAGTACATATTTTTTATTTTATTAATTAAGCACATATTCTAATATTTTTTATATAAAAATTATATTGTTGATTCTTGTTAAGATTTTCACATGACAAAGTATATCAATGTTATCATTTTAAAATAAAAACGTGTTCAATCATGAACATTCCTTGTTTTATTTCTTTAATAAGTACAATTTTACATTAAAAATTAATTTGACCACGTTTTAGTATTACTTTTTCTTGCCCTGTAATTGGACATATATAGGGCAAAAATAAATTTATGCCCAAAATGCCGGCTTCTTGCCAATTTTTCCCGCCGGGCAGAAACACATTGCCCATCTCTAGTGGCAACCGAACCTCCACCGGAGATTCTTAGCACCCCCTGCCCCGCCGTTACCATGGTCGCCACCGTAGCCAGGAATAGCGGGGCCGCCGGGGACTGGGGGCCGTCTCTTTGTTACTCTCATCATAGGGGGTATTTGCCATAGTTGCCACGTCTGGCGAGCGGGTTCGCAACAGCAGTTTTTTATTGTAATTTTGTTGTTATCAGGAAGATGCTGCTGCTCATCTCCTGCCCGTTTCCCTTTATCGCCTTTTACGGCACCCACGGGAAGATATGGGTTAGTGGACATTCTTAACCGCCACTACACGGCACAAATATAGCATTTAAATAAAAATAGACCATTTAAATGTGTATTTTTACTTTTCTTACTTTAATACAATTACATAATGGTAAATAAAGTTAGCAGTATTTAGGCATTTTTCACTACAGATTTTGGCAGGATTTGGCAGGTTTTTAACCAAAGTAAGGCAGGATCTGTATTTTAAAGATGGTCACACTGCTTCGCATAATACTGACTTTGACGAGTTTTGGCGGGAAATTGACCGGCGGCGGTTTGCTGCTCCTGTATTATTGTTTAAATAATGGTTTGAAGTGGACTTTGATATGTAAAAGTGTTGCGATTTTGTGTATTAAGTGTCTACGCATGTGAACTATTAGTGGAAACAGTGAAACAAGTGCTCTGATGGTGATGTATTCTCAAGATAAGCTGTTTGTTTGCATAGGCACCTTTAGATACCATCACCAACTATCAGCTGTCTGCTGGATCAAGTTGCCGCCAAAATCACCCAAGAACTGCACAATGTGACGCATCAACATATTGTGAAGCATTATACTATGAAGGAGTGGGGAAATTACAATAAACCGAATAAAAATACTTAAGACTTGGCCTAAAGGTCTAGATACCAGGCCATAAACTCCAAAAAAAAAAATACTGACTTTGACGGAGTTTTGACGGGAACTGACGGGAACTGACGGGAACTTATACTTACCTACTTATAGTTTAAATAATAATTTGAAGTGGATTCTGATATGTAAAATTGGTGCGATTTTATGTATTAACTGTTTACGCATGTGAACTATTAGTGGAAACTGTGAAACAAGTGCTCTGATGGTAATGGATTCTCAAGATAAGCTGTTTGTCTGCATAGGCGCCTTTAGATACCATCGCCAACTGTCAGCTGTCTGCTGGCTCAAGTTGCCGTCAAAATTTCCCAAGGTCTGCACAATGCGACGCATCAACATATTGTGAAGCAGTGAACTATGAAGGATAATTATACATGTGGGGAAATTATAATAAACCGAATAAAAGAACTCAAGACTTGGCCTAAAGGTCTAGATACCAGGCCATAAACTCCAAAAAAAAATACGGATTTGACAATTGACGCAATTGACATAATAAATAGTAATTATCTAGAACTAGAATATTTTTGTTGTTTCTAACGATTATCTATTGGTAATAGACTTATTTTGGAAAGCAACTAAAATAAAGGGACATGAAGTCGGACCTAGATTCAACAAACGAACCAAACCCAGCTGTAACTGGTGATGTCATAGGAGATACTGCATACAGTGAACGCTTTGTATTAAAAATACTATTGAAACTAGCTAATTTGGATTCTCTTAAAGATGAAATAAATGAAAAATCATTTGAAGACGACATTTGCACGCTGTGGGATATGACTGTTGAAAGAGACGTGGTATTGTTTCTTTTGAAACATAATGTGTTAAATCTCTTCAACTTTGCGTTACCAGTTATCGAAACGCCCCGTTATGTTGAAATTTTCGTTGGTATAATAGGTAATATGTGCTGTCAAAAAGAGGCAGCGAAGAAACTATTGGATATGGACAAGTTTTTGTTGCTATTGCTAGAGTATATTAAGACAGATGATAGTTTGATACTCATTCAGTTGCTTCGTTTAGTAAGCTCCAGTTTATCTTCAATTGATATTAATGATATAATTGTTTGGATCAATATGTTCAATAAAGTTGGATATCCCAATTACTTATATTTTATTCTTAAAAACTCTTCTAATATGCAGCTTCTAGTAACTGCATTAGAAAATTTTAATACTATATGTTCATATTGTAATACACAAAGATTTAGAAGAAAATACTATGAATTTTTTGTTACTAAAGATGCACTAACATCACTTACAACTGCATTTATGGAAATTACTGTCAGTCAAAAAGATACCTGTTCAAAAGATGAAGTTGAAAGGATTATTGTTATAAGTTTGCAGATGACTTTAGACCTGGTTAGTTTTGAAAAATCTGACGAAATATTTGATGACTGTAAAGAAAATGTAGCAGCAATAATAGGTAATGTTTTAAAATATTATCAAGCAAAACTTGTACAAGAAAAAGAAATTGATTCAGACTTGGTAGACTTAATTGACTGTATAAATAATATTGTGAGAATTATTCCAATAAGTGAAAGTTGTGAACCAGACATATATTTTGATAGTTGCTATAGTATATGGAAAGCTTTACAATCTATAACTAAAGTAAACCAAAATGGTGACAATAACTTTGAAGAAGTTGATAAAGAAGAATTTCAAGATTTTGTTAAGAATATGAAGTCACCATTGAGTATTTTAATGTGTAGTTATATGGAGAAATGTTCACATGAAAATTTATTAGTAGTATTAGATAAAATTGGCAAAGAATATGAAGATATATTAATACTTGTAGATGCTGATGTCAAAATGGCAGTTTCAAAGAGAACATCTGACTTTAGAACAAGAATAAAAGAAAATGTAGATTCATAGACTTTTCTTTTGCAATTTAATAAATTTAAATTTAACACCTTTACCTTAAATTTAGAACTTTTAATTAATAAAATTTAATCCATGCAAATAAGCAAAAGCAAATGTTACCAAAACTGAGAAATGGAATGAGAGTAATTATTATTTTATTTATATTCAGTATTAGAAAAATAATAATACTATATTTTATGACTTTTAAATACTGTATCATTATATTATCCATTCCTATAGAAAAAAAGTCTCTTGAGACTTTGTTTTGAAGATGTATCTAATAAATATATAGATACATTTGGGGATTAAATACCCACAGTTCTCTTATTAAAATTTGTATATAAAAGCAAATTTAATTCTAAATATTTATGTTTATTTTCTAAATTAAATGAAACATTTGAATTTGGGAACAAAATCATTTGTTCTTATTAAAATGAATTATTTTCAACTGGACATTTTACACATCTAAATTAATTAAAATAGAAATTGGGACCAAAATAATTTCAAAATAATATTAAAATAAATTATTAACAACATTTTACACATTATTTTCAAACTTCACTGTTTCAATTTTATTAGCGAAATAAATAACGTAACATATTAAGATTCTTGATAGCTTATTGCTGTTTGTTTTCTTTTGACTCCATTTACATTTTAGTTTTAAAACGACCGTGGATACATTACGTTTATCTATATTTAAGATCAACTTGTTTGAAGGATAGTAGACTAGATGGGTAAAGAACTGTATAAACACAAAGTGCTACATGGTCAAATACGACAGCATAAGCGACGTTTCAAAATCAATTTGAACAATTTTTTTACATAAAGTACATTTAACGAAAAAAAACAAAGTTCTTTAGTAGACTTATGAGTCTTATGACGACTTGTTTGTAAAATACAAACAAAAACATTTATAATAAGAGTTCTGTGACAGAAGCACAAACATCCTTTATGTCTGATAAAGTGTAATTCCATTCCCTCTGGTAACGGGAGCAACAGCCTTTCCTCTTTCAAAACGTCAGAAATAAGTTCCCATGAAGGTCATCCGAATTAAGCTGGTTCTAGCCCTCGCGAGACGGTACGGTTAAGTCTCCCTGGTATATAGTGTAAGTATTATTCATGGTTAAGTCATTACCTAGCAAAAGCTAGCCCACTCCATTTATCAATACGAGATTGTAGTTCCGCATTTTTAATGGGTATAATGCCGTCTGTTGAACGATTGCCAGGAATTTGTTCGAAGGCATCCACGACTATTTCTGCCACCAGGCACCAGAGCAGCGTTACTTTCGAGTGAGGTAAAATATTTGACAGATTTCATAATGGGGAAATTAATTTGTTAGCCAAATAGTAGTTATTTTTTATATTAATTACCTAAGTACATTAGAAATTAATAAATTAGTGACCGACCGAAGATTAGGTTTTGGCAAGTTTCGGCAAAAAGATTTACTTTCGGTAACGGTTTCAGTTTCGGTAACGGTTTCGGTTTCGGCAAAAAATCTGCCTAATCTTCCGCGGCGCCGTAACTCAGTGTTCATGCATTATGGAAAAAAACAGTCATAACTGTCGGCAGTGGCGGCGTAGCGTAGGTTGACATCCAAGATGGATTTCTATCAAGCACCTTAT
The DNA here is from genome assembly GCA_963668995.1 of Parnassius mnemosyne. NCBI lineage: Eukaryota > Metazoa > Arthropoda > Insecta > Lepidoptera > Papilionidae > Parnassius > Parnassius mnemosyne. The sequence continues at coordinate 45,359,400 of CAVLGL010000148.1, forward strand.
TCTATTATTCCATTCGTCATCATCATCATTACAGCCCTTCACAAGTCAACTGCTAAACAAAGGCCTCCCCCAAAGAATGCAATACAGCACGGTTCTGAGCCACCAGCATCCATCAACTTCCTGCATATCGTACCAGGTCTTCACTCCATTTAGAGGGGTGCCGCACCACACTTCACCTACCAGTACGAGGCTACTAGGCTATGTGTCGTAATGTCCCGAAAGCTGACCAGTCACGTTGAACTGGTCGATTGACCTCTCGGTCGAAGTTGAACTTACCTAGTCGGACTATATGTACCAGGTAAACATACTCGTCAACAACTTCGAGCTTAGTGCTCCCAACAACTACCGGCATAAGTGTGACATTGACGTTACACAAGATCTCTGTTTTGTCTAGGTCCATCTTAAGACACTTCCGAGGCACTATTTAGGTCATTGAGCATAGTGCTTAAGTCCTCCAGCGATTCTGCCATAAGGACTCTACTATTGTCGGCAAATCGAAGGTGAGTGATGTACTCGCTATTGTTATTAATACGTATCCTTTCCAGTCCAGTAGCTTGAAAAGGTCTTCTAATGCAGCAGTGAAGAGTTTCATGGATATAACGGCACCCTGTATTACACCACTGCAATTGGATAGGTTTCGTACTTTTTTTCTGTACTCGGATAGCCATCATAGTTCATAGCCCTACTGTACAAACACTTCAGCACTTTGATTTACCGATAGTAAACTTAGCACCACTGAAGTAACTGCATCACCGTCCAAATTTCGACGGAATCGAAGGCTTTCTCATAGTCCACATATGCAAGACAAAGTGGCAGATTGTACAATTTGCCGAAGGTTATGTGGTCCATGGTACTAAGACCTTTTCGGAAACTGGCTTGTTCGGGAGACTGGAAGTTTTCGAGTATGCGTACGAGCTAATTCGTAATGACTTCCGAAAACAGCACGTAGACGCGGCCCAGGAGGAAATACGGTCAGTAGTTCTTCAAGAGATTGATGTCACCTTACTTGAAGAACAAGACCATCGCACTTCTGCTTCACTCCTTCGGAGTAGTCCCATCATCCATGATGACACTACTTGATTCTCCAGGATGGAATTAAGGAGCTTCTGAAGGACTTCAAGTACCGGTTCTCTACCCACTTTCAGAAGCTCCGCTGTAATTCCATCCTCGCTCGGGGACTTGCCGATTTTAAGGTGCTGGAAAGCAATTTTAATTTCACTCACACTGACGTCCGGGGTGTGATCGGAATAGTGTTGGATAAGACCTGATCTTAGATTATTATTCACACTTGCGTGTGTCTCCAACCATGACGTGTACAGCTGCTCATAGAACATCTCAATCTCACTCTTTCTCAGACAAACAAATCTCAGGTATCCCGGAATTGATGTAGCTAGATACGATCTTCAGCCTGCCTCTTTCTAGCAGACAGATCTCTGGCAACTATGGAGCCAATCGCTTCTTCAATATGAGCTGTATTGAAGTTGTGTAAGTCCCGCCCCATGCTATTGGAAATCTGTCTGTTCAGTTTTTTTTTAATAGGATATGGGTGACAAACCAGCACATAGTCCACCTGATGGTAAGTGGTTGCTGTGGCCCATAGACATCTACATCTATCCTCGATTACGAATCAAAATGCAGATGCGTTGTCACCCATGAGGACTAAGATGGGATGCCTCGTTTCCAGTAAAAAGGGTCTCCGGTTCTCTACACTCACCATACGAAACACAGCAGCGTTAAGCTGCTATTTTACGCTGGTATTCTGTGAGAGCGTGGTCCTTCCCCGGTCGAGCCGACCCATTCGTGCTGCAACTATACCAATAATATAGCTGCAGCATGGCTCTACCACGTGATAATAGCCTGAATGCCGATATGCTCTCAAATCTGCTAAAGACTACAGCTTCATTTCCCGTCTAACAGCCATGAGATTAAGAGTGTGATCGGAGAGTTTTTGTGTTCTTCTGCGACGAGTCTTGCAAAACTTAGCTCCAGCCGCATGGAAAATTTCCACGAGCTTGTCATTCATATCGTCCACTGTTTTGCAGTCTTCTAAGCACCGGAAACGATTTTGTAACTCAAGCTGAAATTTTTGTGAAATTTTGATTAGAGCACGAAGGGGACGGAGCGTTGGCTTCGTTAGACGTGCCTTCTCTAGCCAGCTAACAGTAGTTTAGGTTCAGTGTGCCTCTAACCATTCGGTGATCGCTACCAGTTTTCACCCTCGCGATCACTGAGACATCACTGAACAGTTGCCGTCTAGTCGTCGTAATGAAGTCAATCTCATGTTTTGTCTAGCCGTCGAGGCTCGACCAGGTCCACTTTCTGTGAGACCCCTTCTGAAAGAAAGATGTCATCATAAAGAGTCCCTCTTTCCCCATGAAGGCGGCCACTTACGTTCGTCTGCCCTATCCCGAAATTACCTACCTTCAGCTCAACGTTCTCTCTTGTGCCTAGTTTTTCGTTGAACTCTCCTATTAACACCGTATAGTAGGTTTTGGAGAAATGCATGGCTCTAGATCATATATTTCTTCCATCTTCTCATTAGGATGTGCCGAGGTTATACTGTATGACCGTCAGTAAATATCGTTTGGTGTTTCTGTTCTACGAACCTGTGAACTCTGTGAACCCTCGTCGACACAGTCCCAATCTTTAAAACGTTGTTAACGAGAGATTTGTGGACGATAAATCCGACACCTCCTTGAGACAGATGCTGGCCCTCCATTCCAGCGTAACTTGTCTATGTTTTCTTCCAGCTCCAGGATCTTCTTGTCAGTAATCACGGTAAGTGCGTTATATGTTGCTACGTCGAGTCGAATCGTCTTAGGTGACAACCGAACCTCCACCGTAGCCAGGAATAGCGGGGCCGCCGGGGACTGGCGACCGTTTTTTTGTAACTCTCGCCATGGGCGGGTATAGTGCCATAGTAACCACGCTTGACGAGCTTGAACGAGCAGAAAGACGCTGCTGCCCATGATCTGCCTCAGTTTCCCTCTGTCGTTTGTCGACGACACCCACGGGAAGTAGTGGGGTAGTGGATATTCTTACCCGGCCCTACACGGAGATAAAGATATAAGATAAAATAAAAATAAAAAGTCAAGAAAGTAAATTTTGATTGAAATGATAACAATTTACTTTCTTGATTTTTTCGATCGATAAAATGGAAATATTTGTTATAGTTATTTATATTAGTCGCGCATGGCTCATTGTGGACCTTAACCGGTGGTAAACAATTCCACAGAGAAGTTGTACGAGGAAACTCCTAGTAAAACACACAGTCGTGGACCGCCAAGCATCCAGATGGTGAGGATAGTATCGTGAATTTTGACGCGAAGTGCGTTCGTGAAATTTGGCTGCTGAAATTAATCCGAACAATTCCTCAGAGCACTCCCCGTGGTAGATTCGATAGAAAATACAAGGGGATGCAACATCCCTACGCAGTGCCAGTGTATCGAGCCGATCAGAAAGAATTCGGTCGTCGACGATTCGAACCGCTCTGCGCTGGATGCGGTCAAGTGGAAGGAACTGGCACTAGGCTGCCCCGGCCCAGAGATGAAAACAACCCTCCACCTCCCATGGCCCCACTAACCCTCAGGTCAACCGACCGAATCTAAGCAGATACGTGCGGCACTTGCACGTGGCTCTTTCCCGCGCGCACTTTCTTGATTCCGTACAAATATTTAATCTCTTCCTTGTACCAAATTTTACGTCATTCTCCCCCTTTTGGGGCTGACGACAGTGTAACGCCTACGTCGTCGGGCTCTCCTACCAGCCTTCTATCCTGCCTTGTCCTGCGATCGTGCCACCTATGCGGAAACTAGCGCAACAGCCCGTAGTTCACCACATCGCTGACGAGATCCGAGTAGTAGACTGGTCCCTGAAGCGGACGAACTAGTCCATCCATCATTTTCACACTTAGGTCGTCATACAGAGGACATTCCCATAGAACATGGTGAACATCCTCCTCTGGCATACCGCACTCATACATACTAATTTGACACAGTTGCAAGCGATATGCCGACATGAAATGCTGTTTCGCTCTGCTGAGCACGCCAAGCTTTTTAGACGCCATTTTGGCCTTCCCTTCCAAGTGATCACGAAACTGCACACTATTCGATATGTCGACGTCGAGGATTCCGATGCAAGCTGAGGCAGCAAGGGGAGTGCCTTTAAAACTGAGGAGATACTACAAAGGGGTTCTTTTTAGCGGTAAACGCGCAAACTTGGGTCTTCTGGAGATTGAACTGGACTAGATTTAGTCGCCCCCAATCCGAGACTTTGTTCAGCAAAAACTCGACTTCAGACACAAGTTTGTCCCGGTACTCGGCAACGTTTTCCCAAGAAATATTGCCACGGCCGGTATATAAGGCATCACCAGTGCTGTCGTCTGTATAGCAATGAATGTTACCAGTTTGCTACATATCATTGATATGCAGGAGAAACAGCGTTAGTGATAGCACGCAGCCTTTTGGAACACCAGCGTTGATAGGCTTGAAATCAGGGCACGCACCGTCTACTACGACCTTGATGCTCCGGTCAGCAAGGAAACTGGTGATCCATTTGCACAATTTCTCGGAAAGCCCATAGGAAGGAAGCTTCGAAAGAAGCGTTTTGTGCCAGACCCGATCGAAGACCTTCACTATGTCCAAACTAACGGCCAATGCCTCCCCCTTGGACTCTACTGCCTCCGCCCATCTATGAGTCAGATATACCAGAAGATCACCAGCTGATCGACCCCGACGAAAACCGTACTGACGGTCACTAATCAGCTGGTGATCCTCAAGGTACATGAGCTGGCAGTTTATAATAGATTCCATTATTTTAGAGAACAAGGAGTCTGAGCAGTCGCCTTTTTAGGGATCGGGTGGATCACTATCTTCCATGAATTTGGGACTACGCCTTGGGGTAGGAGTACAGGAAAAGACGCGTTAAAACCGATGCCAACTCCGGAGCACACGTCTTCAGCACAATGGGAGGGACTCCATCAGGCCCACTCGACTTGCTGACGTCCAGGGAGAAGAGTGCTTTGCAAACCGAGCGCTGTGTAAACCGCACATCCGGCATGGAGCATTCACACCGCGGGATGGTCTTACACCTCTCTATAGTATAATGTCGGATAAGAATTGCTCTTGGATCGTTACTCACACTTATTTATGGTTGCAACGATAGCGTGTACAGCTGCCCATAGAACCTCTAAATCTCACTCAAAATCTCAGGTGTACCGGAAACTATGCTGCCACATTCGGTCTTCAGCTTCAACAGTTGGCTCTTTGTGGCAGACATATCTCTGGCAAAGGCTTTGGAGCCCTGGTTCCGCTCCATCGCTTCTTCAATACGAGCAGTATTAAAGTTGCGTAAGTCCCGCCGCATGCATTTGGAGATCTGTCTGTTCAGTTGCCTGTATGCTGTCAAATCTATTGAAGACTGCAGTTTCATTTCCCGTCTAACAGCCATGAGATTAAGAGAGTTTGTATATATAGTTTGTGTTCTTCTGTAGTTTCCACGAGCTTGTCATTTATATTGTCCACTGCATTGCAATCTTCTAGGCACTGAAAACGGTTTTGTAACTCGAGCTGAAAGGCTTCAGGACTTTGGATTAGAACACAAGGGGGACGGAGCATTGACTCCATTAGACGACACCTCTACAACTTAACGTTTAGGTTCAGTGTGCCTCTCACCATTCGGTGATCGCTGCCGGTTTTCACCCTCCCACCCACTTTCACTGAGACATCACTAAACAGTTGTCGTCTGGTCGTCATAATGAAGTCAATCTCATTTTTGTCGATCCGTCGGTACACGCCCAGCTCCACTTCCTGTGGGGCCGCTTCTGGAAGAAAGAGTTCATCATTAAGAGTCCCTCTTTCTCCGGCTGGCTGCTGGCCCCTTGGGTTCCGTTGCCATATTGCAAATTTGCCTACCTTCAGCTCACCATTCTCTCTTGTGCCTAGTATTGCGTTGAAGTCTCCCATTAACACCGTATAGTGGGTTTTGGAGGAATATGTGGCTCTAGATATATCCTCATACATTTCTTCCACCTCCTCATCGGGATGTGCCGAGGTTGGTGCGTAAACCTGTATGACCTTCAGCGAATACCGTTTGGTGATTCTGAGTATAAGATACGCAATCCTTGTCGACACACTCTCAATCTTCACAACGTTGTTAACGAAAGACTTGTGGACGATAAATCCGAAACCTCCTTGGGACAGATGGTCGCCCTCCCAGTGATAGAACAAATTGTCGGATTCGAGGATTATCATATCCTCCCTCTCTCTTCAAGACTCGGATAATCCTATAATATTCCAGCGCAACTTGTCTATCTCTTCTTACAGCTCCAGTATGTTCTCGTCAGTCCTCATGGTGGCCAACGTAGCTAGGAATAGCGGGGCCGCCGGGGACTCGGGGCCGTTTATTAGTGTCGTTGCTCATGGGGGGTATATTGCCATAGATGCCATGCTTGGTGAGCGGGTTAGCAACCGCAGTTTTTTTATTGCTTTTTGCTGTTATCAGAAAGATGCTGCTGCCCATCTTCTGCCTCAGTTTCCCTCTGTCACCTTTTACGACAGCCACGGGAAGATATGGGGTAGTAGGTATTCTTACCCGCGACTACACGGGGTCTGTCACATCAAATTTACAAAAAAATGGCGTTACCTGTCACATTTAAGTAATTTTTAATCACATTATTACTATTTACTTCTTTTTAAACTTAAAGTTGCAATAAAGCTGAACGCACATTTGTCCGCGCCGTACGCGCCGAATTTCACTGATGGTTTTTTTTTTTATAGGAGAAGGGGCAAACGAGCATGCGGCTCACCTGATGGTAAGTGACTACCGCCGCCCATGAACAACCGCAACACCAGGGGAATTGCAGATGCGTTGCCGGCCTTTTAAAAAGGAGTAGGCTCTTTTCTTGAAGGTCCCTAAGTCGTATCGGTCCGGAAAAATCGCTGGTGGTAAACTATTCCACAAGGAAGTTGTGCGAGGAAGAAAACATCTTCTAAATCGCACAGTGGTGGACCGCCAATCATCCAGATGGTGTGGATGGTATCGGGAGTTCTGCCGCGATGTGCGTTCGTGAAATTTGGCGGCTGGGATTAATCCGAACAATTCCTCAGAGCACTCCCCATGGTAAATGCGAAAGAAAATGCTAAGAGATGCAACATCTCTTCGCAGTGCCAATGAGTCGAGCCGATCGGAAAGGACTTGGTCGTCGACGATTCGAGCCGCTCTGCGCTGGATGCGGTCAAGTGGAAGAAGTTGGCACTGGGGAGCCCCAGCCCAGAGATGGGAACAGTATTCCATGTGAGGCCGAACCTGCGCCTTGTAAAGTTGCAGGCGTTGAGCCGGCATGAAATACTGTCCCGCTCTGCTGAGCACGCCAAGCTTTTTAGAGGCCAATTTGCACGTATGCATCGTCCGCACCGTACGCAAATCTTTTGGATTGCCAACAACTCTTGCAGTTTTTTCCAACCACTGGCGTGAAACGATACAGTAGATAGATTAAATTAAAGACTTTCGGAATCACTATGGGAAAAAAATTGTAATAGCCTGCTTATTGGCAGAGGAAGAAGAAAACAAAATTCGAAGAAAAAGAAGATTCTGGATTCATGGTATTAATTTAAAAAGGCGATTGTATGGAGAGTATTTCACTTTATTTAAAGACTTGTTATATGATGATGAACGATTTTTAGATATTTGCATTTAACATACAAGAAATTTCAAGAATTGTCACATATATTAAAACCATGTCTTTCTATGGAAAACTCAAGATTTAGAAGGCCAACTGAACCAGAGGAAAGACTTGTTGTATGTTTGAGGTAAGTATCAGGTATAATTGGGTTTTGAATTAAATTTTTTTTTATTGTATTTACTTACATAATTTATCACTAAATATTCATTTCACAACTTTTATCGGAATTTCAAATTCGTTGCAGCATTTTTGTGCCAACCTCTAAACGCAGTGTACACTTAACACTTAAAAAATATAACTCGAAACAAAAGTAGAAACCACCAGTTTTAGTGGAAAATCCACTAAGTTGGCAACATTAAACAACGCTGATTATCAACACGAGCCAAACGCGCCGCGTTATATGTCATCAGCATTCGTCCTTCGATATCGTTAACCTACTGCATTTTATAAAATTCGGCGCGTACGGTGCGGGTGTGATGTGCGAGGTTTCATATGATTTCATACAACGAATTCTAAAATTCGGCGCGTACGGCGCGGACAAATGTGCGTTCAGATTAACGGTCGTATTGTTTCGGATTTGTTAACCAACACAAGCCGCTCGCACGCATACAATATATAGATCGGTCGAGCGACTGAACCGAGTTGTCGCTGTCACCAAACGACACTGTTATAATGTATTTGTGTGTGTAAAATTGTTAGTATATTTTTTAGTTTCGTAGTGACAGAAGATTGTTTTTGTGTGCGTAGATTTCCCCCCGCAAAAAAAGACCGACAGTTTGGTATCGGGAAAAAACGCCATGGCTAATCCCCACCAGTTCACCAGTGGCCCCTGTTGCTCTATGACTCAGATGATAACGCCCGGACCTTACTTTAACTTATTTTAGAAAGTATCAAATTCAGCATACCGGTCTTTTCTTTTAGTGCTCATTTCTTCTTTAATTGAACCCCTATTTTAGGTAAGAATTTTAAAATAACAATATACGACCGATGTTTTGAAGTACTGCAAATATGCCTAGCCGCGCGTAGGCTTGGCGGATATTTTTTTTTGCTTCATATTACTATTTTAAGTCTGTGTTTTTCATTTCTTAGTATAATTTGACTCTAACTTCTATTTTAGGTAAGAAGGTACGATTATTTTATCAAGCCTTTTGAGTTTGAAATTCCTGTGCATTACTTTGTATGTTTGATGATGGAATCATCTGGAATTTGTGGGTTGTAAAATAAAATCACAGTCTTTATATGGGATTATATATTTTGTAGACATTATAAAGCAACATTTACATTACCATAAACGAGTTTTATACCGTCGCGAGTGCGGCGGACTAAAACTATTCGAATGTAACAGTACATCGTAACAAGTCTCGCTCGCGGCCATCTTGGCCTCAATACACATTTGCTCCTCACATAAAAGAACGTACACCACAAATACTGAAAGGGAGAACAGAGATTAATAATTGTATACTTTACATTAAATGTACTTATACACTAACTAACCACGAGCCTACTTTGCCCCACGACCGGGGCGAAATCGCACATTTTAAATATCAATTCGTAAATATTTAGGTATTACATCGTTAAAGAATAAAAACAGAATAAAGACTAGACTTTACACTGATCAACGACAAAATGGCTAACAGCAACATATCGCGTGTGGCGCCGCTCTGCGGGCAGTGGGGACAGCTTCAACTTAAAAATAAACAAACGCGCGCGGCGTTGGCACTGGCAACACACACTCACATACACTATATTCATATAATGTTGCCAGAGAATTGTAACAAGAATCTGTGCTGCCAGTGCGTTACTCAAATAACTGAGCGAACAAATAATATAGCATCCTTAAAACGTAACATGTGACCAAGTTGCGCCACCGTCCGCAGAGACTATATAATTATATACACTACAAAACATACTTGATACCTAGTCAATAAATTACATATAAATAATCTGAATTTAAAACAAATCTTAGGCTTCTGATTAACATATTGTTTGTTGAGTACCGTCACGTATCCCATTTGCACTACGTTTAAACATCTCTGCACATCACAACTTACTGTCAAATATTAAAACTACTGAGTACGGAACACCTCTCGTACACGTGAAAGGCTAAAAAAGGCTCATTCTGAAAACAATTCTCATAATTCGATTTCAGACTGAAAGTAACTAAATCTCAGTAAGACTGATATGGGCAGAGATAAAGGAACAGGAAAACAAATATTTACAAATAAACGTAGCCAAAAACAAGCCCGCTAGTGATATGAACGCAAGTAAGCCCCCATTTGTACTGGCAGGGATATGTATTTTGTATGACTTGTGACATCGAATAGTAATATTGCATGTTATTCTTATCTATTTCATCAATTCTATATTACGTTATCATAGCAGAGGAAAATTTAATAATTTATTTCAAAGTTTGATTAATAATTTACAAACATCCACTTTATGTTTCGTCAGAAAAGTACTGAACTACACGGAGAAAATGTGTAAATAACTATTATATAGAGAAAAGCGAAATCCCACCAACACTTCACGATAGCCAGAACCCTTCCAATTGTATATATTTTTGAAATGGTCCATTTTTGGCACATTATCGTCCAAATATGTGTAAATAATACTATGCGACGCGTTACATGGCAACATCCAACGCTGCTTTTGCGGGGCTACCGCAAATTCTATATTTCAATCTGTTAAATTATTCTTATAATAGATGATAACGTTTTTGACGACGCAATACTACGCCTATTTGCGGTAGCCCTACATTATATGTCCTGTTTCAAATGTTTCGTATAGACGACATATCGAACTCTCCATGCATGTACAATTTGTTTAAATAAATTAATCGTAAAATTAATAATACTTTTTGTGTAATAATAATTTGAGATATGTATGCCAATTAAAAAAATAAATTAGTATTAATTAATATAAAGCCTCTTTGAATTTTACATCAGTCTGATAGATCTAATGTTTTACAAGCTAATTTATATTCGTCATGCCACCAGCCAAACATTTGAAACAGGAAAACGCAAAATCACTTCCTTACTATTAACATCTTTGGTACATATTTGTGAGCAAAGACAATTGATTATATTCTGTAAGTTTGAGTATAATATGACAAGCCTTAAAGCGATATCGCGGATACGCCATATTCTCTACACCAAATACTGTCGTTGCCAATAAATTAGAATGATCGTTATGTTTATCAACATAGATTTCATATTCCTTCGATTCACGTTTCACTACGGCCGATCGTAAGGACCTTAAGGCGATCACTGGAATGTTCACATCGACATCAACAAACTCAAATATTTCCACGGCACGGCTAGGCCACAAAAATATATATATATATTGCTTTCGTTTAAGCGTATAAAATCCAAGTAGGTACGACAATTATTTTGTACTTACACGAACACATCTAAACACGATAAAATATTTATATTTATAGTTAAATATATATGTATACATATATAGAAACAACCTAAGTCCCCGTTTTCGTTGTCTTGAACGGACAGCTGTGTTGATATATACTCGCTACGGGGTCACACCAATCAATTAATAAGAGAATTAGTTTAGGAATACATCTACACAGTCTGTTTTCGCGGCAAGAGGTTGTCAATAATATTTCATACAAATTTTCTTGTATTTCGCGACAGAGTACTGAAATATTGATGGAAGTAAGATATTGCGAGAAAACATATGTTTTGGTAACGCAATCATACAAAACGATGGTAAGGATAAATATGGATTACATTTGTGGAGAGATCCAAGAAAATTTTCTAGCCGCATGCAATCTATTGACCACCTCGACCGGCATATGCAATATTTTGAATGACTAATTTTATTTTAACGATATTAGGGATTAATATGAAATTTTCAAAAGTATTGCAAATGGCGTATTCTCACTACACAATAACTTTAATTGTGTTCTCATACACCACAGGATGGTTTATAGTGTAAATATAGAAGAAATATAAACCCGATTAATTTTCAACTTCACAGATAATAAACAATAAAAAAATGTTGATGTGATTCTAAAAAAACAACAAAACAGTATTTTTATTGCATTACTATTTCGCCAACTCACGTTTGTCAATATAATCAGTGGTGTAAGAGAACCCATTGCAGCAGGTTTGATTCGGCTAGAACGCACCGAAGGATCACCAATCACACTCGGGGATAACATCGCAAGAACACAATACATCGAGATTTCTCTCCGCACGGACGTCCGCTCGTTCCGGACCTACGCTCCCGAGAAGCCGTACACTTCGAGCACTCTTATCTCGAAGTCGCCACTTGGACACAACGGCGGGTTGTTGAAGGTAGAGCAGCGGTCAGTCTTGCCGAACCTAATGTTTTCGTCCATCCATATCGCCTGACCCTCACTGTAACACGGGTTGTTAATATGAGAATATTGCTTTTTAACATTTAGAATATAAAGAATAGTCGACAAAATGTCAATAATACCAGAATAAATACCACTTCTTAACAAGAGACTACTTTAAAAATTAGGATAAGAAATTGAATTGTTGGAAAGTGGGTTGTAATTATTATGCGGAAGAGACATAAGAGCAATTTATAACTTAATTATTAACAGAGCATCCTCGTACACTTTCCGTATAATTGAATACATAAAAGTCTTCCGAACGAGACTTTCCCCATCACCTCGTCGTGTCCTGTAGATGTCATAAGAGAGTGGATTAAAGAAATGTCAGGAAGTTCTAGTAGCTTCTGAGAGATGGCAAAATAAAAATATCAAAGATAATAACAATCTATGTATGTATCCCTTGATAGTCTTAATAGTATTGATATAAATTCCCAGATCGGGACGTGGACGTTATATCAAGGATGCGAAATGTCTGGTATAGTTATTGCAATTCACGAAGTCGTGAAAAAAAAGAAGTTGAAAGTGTACATGCAAATTGCGATAGTGTGCGTATCTGAGGAAGCGATCAGTTCCGACTTGCGGTTGCCAGCGTGCTGTCGCTAAACATACCCGCTTTCGATCTCACGCACACTTTGACACGTATACAGATACGTGTTTACCACAAGTAAAGTTTGCTCGACTTAGTGGATTTCAAGAACTATACACACATAGATTATATAAAATGTCCAGATTCCTAGTAGACCACCGTCAATTGACGTCAAATACAAGTAGTCAATATTGACTACTTCGTTCGATCCACGCGCCACACGCCAAGGAATGTTCCCCGCTTAAACACGTCACGAGTCGGTGGTTTGATTTTGAAAAAATTACAGTTTGTGCTATGAAATCGTGTAAAAATTATACTTCAAAAAAGAAAAGTGCCTTAACATGTTATAATATTCTGTTGTTAATTAGCATTTCACTTTGTATTTCACTTTTTATTATTGACATTAATGTGACGCCACAACTGTTGAGTGTTGCCAAGGATATGAAATCTATTTACCCATATTTTGAGCTTTTTAAAATCTCTCAAAAAAGAAACGAGGTATGACTTAAGAGTTTTATTAACATGAACGATGATTGTTTTTGTGAGTGTTAGTTTGTTTCTTCAACCTCACAGCTCTCTGAGCACGGAATCGATTTCAATGTGGTTTTTAAGTTTGTATGTATTTTTTTGAGATATGGCGAGCCATATTTTAGGAACATTAGCGGTACTTTGTCGGAAAACTAACACGTCCGATATTCAGCCCACTTCCAATTTTGCTTAGAAACTAATCCTTGAAAAAAATCAGCGTTGATATGAAAATAACGTACTGACATCGGATTTTGAGCGGTTACAGCTATTGATTGGGCTGCTCCTGCTTACTATCCATTTAAGTAAACCGAAAACATTGTGTGGGTTTATAAAATGTTTGTACGTTTTACAAAAAAAGTAAACTTACATAAGCACACCACACAGCGGTTGCACACGATAAATTACACTAATGAAAGCAAATAACTTTAAAAATCAGCAACAGTAATGATGAAAATTATCCCTTACACTAAACTTAAAATAAACTCCCACATTTTTGGGGTAATTCTGTGCCGCTGGTATTACACTCGTATTGCACACAAACGCAAATGCGATACCTAATATACTCGAGAGCGTGGCGTTCACTCACACACGTATATAAATTGGCTTCACGATAAATGTTGCGTTTTGTATTGAACACGGAATCTGGACATTTTATATAATCTAAGTGTACACAGTTGACATTTGCCTGACAAACATGTAGTCATTATAGTATATGCTCATCAGACTGTGGAAAATCGTCTGCACTCTGCAAGATGTCCTGCACATTCTCTATTTGTAAAACTTTTCTAACCTTACCTGCAGGCGCTGACCGACAAATTAGGCTTTGAGAATTATTGATAACTGCGGAAAAAACATCTTCCATCTCTACACACACTAGCTGTGAGTAGCACTGTTAAGGGTATCTGTGTTCACCAGCCTCATGCACGGGTTGGTGATAATGAGAAAAACTCCCAGGCAATGAGCAAGCGCAATTTTTTAAAATGTAGTGTTGGGACCGCTTAATAGGAAAAGTTCATATTGTCAACCGAAATCTCTCTATTCGTTTAAAATATATTAAATACGTTAATACGTTCACCGTGCCGGCCGATGCAAGATTACTTTTTAATTTAGTGGACTTAAAATGCTGATGATATGGGAGAGGCCCATGTCCATCAGACCTGTATTTTCTGTCGCGTTTCCTTCCATGGTTATTGTAAGAGACGATTATGGGAAATTCCAGTAACATCTAACGGCTTTCGATACATGGTGGCACACTATCTCGTTTACCTAAGACGTATAATAATACGCATAAATATAACTATACTCGTGGGTATTATTATACGCATAATATAATATAATACACATCACACCACATAATATAATACCCAGACCGGAATAGAAAGGTGCGACGAGTATGGTAGCGATAGTTTGATTACTAGTAAAGCGTCACTATTAAGCCAAACCGTCGCACAGTTAGCTTTATGGGCTGATGGAGAACAAGAAGCGTTTGATTATGGTGTTTTAATAGAATGTGGATATACGAAATGGGATCCATAGAACATGAGCGTCTATTCTAAAGAGATTAATTCTAATAGCCTCAAACTAATGCGAGCCCACAACCAGCAACCGACATACCCTCCTCCGATGGTTATCATGGTGTTATCTGCGGCCATGAAGAGTGAGTTCGCGTGCGGCGTTTTCGCCTCGCCTTCGCCTTCCTCCTGGAGGCAGCCGACCCACGGGTACTTGGCCCTCACGGGGTGCAGGCTGAAAGGTGAGAGAGTGAGGAACTGACCCGCCTCCGATGGTGATCATCTTGGAGTCGGCGGCCATGAAGAGCTCGGAGCCGTGCGCCACGCGCTGCTCCTCGCCGCGGCCCTCCCCCGCGCCCGCGCCCCCGCCCCCGCCCGCGCCCGCAGAACAACCCACCCATGGATACTTCGCGCGCTCCGGGTAAAGGCTGGAATACGCATGTTATCTAATCCTCACACACGACTACGACTAGAGTTGCCAACTCAACATACAGTAATTTACTTTATTTCGAACCCGCATTGCTATATAAAGTAAAAATATTTGTATTTGTATTCAAAATTATGTTCATGTAAGAAACTTAAGTTTTAAAGTATAGGGTTTATGATTAATTTTCTTAAATTATATATTTATATTTAATAATGATTATTTATATTTAATATACTGTATATTTGAGTAGTGTAGGTAGGTAGGTAGTAGGGTAGGTGTAGGTAATATGTTATTATTTTAATAATTTAGAACGAAAGATAGGAACAGATTATTTTCGACTAGAAGGAAACTACGGGATAGCATATATTCGTATTATTAACCATTTCACTGTCCTGTGAGTCATATTGTTCGCGCCACTTTGCACTACCACCTAGCGGTTATGATATTCGTTAATTATTATATTCCAATGAGCAGAGCCCATTTCCGGGTTTCCTATTTACCGCCTTTTATACCTTTAGCATGTGCACTCTTGTGTTAACGGCGTTCTCACAAGCTCAGAAGACACGCAACCAATCGCATAGCCTATATCTCGCGTCATCGCTCCCGCAGTTGTATAATTTAAGTTTTATCACGCAGAGAAACTCCGAGCATAGCTCTCTCCATAGCTCGCTGAGCGACCTTGAGCTTCCTCATCCGGCCAGCAGTGAAGGACCACGTCTCAGTTCCGTATGTCATCACTGGCAACACGCACTGGGTGTACAGTCTCGTTTTCAAGTTTTGAGGTATACCTGACGAGAAGATGTGCCGTAATTTCCCGAACGCTGCCCAACCGAGTTGAATTCGTCGATTGACCTCTCGGTCGAAGTTGGACTTACTTGAAGGGACTGCAGCACCGCCCAAATTTCGACGGAATCAAAGGCTTTCTCATAGTCCACATACGCCAGACATAGTGGCAAATTGTACTCCTCGGACTTTTGTACAATTTGCCGAAGGGTATGTATGTGGTCTATGGTGCTAAAGCCTTTTCGGAAACCGGCTTGTTCGGGAGGCTGGAAGTCGTCATGTCTGCGTGCGAGACTATTCGTAATGACTCTCGAAAACAGCACGTAGACGTGGCTCAGAAGGGAAATCGGTCTGTAGTTCTTCAAGAGCGCGTTGTCGCCTTTCTTGAAGAACAAGACCACCGCACTTCTGCTCCACGCCTCCGGTGTAATGCCACCATGGAGGACGGAATTAAAGAGCTTCTGAAGGACTTCAAGTACCGGTTTTCCACCTGCTTTCAGAAGCTCCGCTGTAATTCCATCCTCGCCTGGGGCCTTGCCGTTTTTAAGGTGCTGGAGAGCCATTCTAATCTCGCTCAGACTGACGTCCGGGATATCATCGGAATAATGTCGGATAAGACTCGCTCTTGGATCGTTACTCACACTTGCGTGCGGCTCCAACGATGACGTGTACAGCTGCCCATAGAACCTCTCAATCTCACTCAAAATCTCAGGTGCCCCGGAAACGATGCTGCCACATTCGGTCTTCAGCTTTGACAGTTGGCTCTCTCTGGCAGACAGATCTCTGGCAAAGACTTTGGAGCCTTGGTTCCGCTCGATCGCTTCTTCAATACGAGCTGTATTGAAGTTGCGTAAGTCCCGCCGCATGCGTTTGGAGATCTGTCTGTTCAGTTGCCTGTATGCTGTCAAATCTGTTGAAGAATGTAGCTTCATCTCCCATCTAACAGCCATGAGATTAAGAGTGTGATCGGAGAGTTTTTGTGTTCTTCTGCGGCGGGTCTTGCAGAACTTAGCTCCGACCGCATGGACAGTTTCCACGAGCTTGTCATTCAAATCGTCCACTTCATTGCATTGCATTGTCTTCTAGGCACTGAAAACGGTTTTGTAACTCGAGCTGAAAGGTTTCGGGACTTTGGATTAGAGCACGAGGGGGACGGAGCGTTGACTTCATTAGACGAGACCTCTCCAACTTAACGTTTAGGTTCAGTGTGCCTCTAACCATTCGGTGATCGCTGCCGGTTTTCACCCTCGCGATCACTGAGACATCACTGAACAGTTGTCGTCTGGTCGTCATAATGAAGTCAATCTCATTTTTGTCGAACCGTCGGGGCTCGACCAGGTCCACTTCCTGTGGGGCCGCTTCTGGAAGAAAGAGTTCATCATAAAGAGTCCCTCTTTCTCCATGAAGTCGGCCAGCTGCTGGCCCCTTGGGTTCCGTTGCCCTATTCCAAATTTCCCCACTTTCAGCTCACCGTTCTCTCTTGTGCCTAGTTTTGCATTGAAGTGTCCCATTAACACCGTATATTGGGTTTTGGAGGAATGCATGGCTCTAGAGATATCCTCATACATTTCCTCCACCTCCTGATCGGGGTGTGCCGAGGTTGGTGCGTAAACCTGTATGACCTTCAACGAATACCGTTTGGTGATTCTGAGTATAAGGTACGCAACCCTCGTCGACACACTCTCAATCTTTACAACGTTGTTAACGAGAGACTTGTGGACGATAAATCCGACACCTCCTTGGGACAGATGGTCGCCCTCCCGGTAATAGAGCAAGTTGCCGGATTCGAGGATTACCGTGTCCTCCCCCTCTCTTCGGACTTCGGATAATCCTATAATATGCCAGCGTAACTTGTCTATCTCTTCTACCAGCTCCACAATCTTCTCGTCAGTCCTCAGGGTGCGTGCGTTGTATATTGCCAGGTCGAGTCATCGTAGGTGGCAACCGAACCTCCACCGGAGATTCTTAGCACCCCTTGCCCTGCCGTTACCATGGTAGCCAGGAATAGCGGGGCCGCCGGGGACTGGGGGCCGTCTCTTCGTAACTTTCATCATGGGGGGTATATTGCCATAGTTGCCACGCTTGGCGAGCGGGTTGGCAAAAAATATACACGGCATATAGAGATACAATTCATGTCGTTTTCATATCATTCAATCAGTCTAATTCGCAAATGAAGAAAAAATTACCTTCCAAAAATAAAGTGTATAAAATAAGAAAATGGTTATTTATTTATGTTCGATGTCTTACATATTATATCGTTATGGAAACACAAAACGTGTGTGGACAGGCGGTGCTTTTGTAGTAGTAGGTAAATTAAATTAGGCCGTTAGTATGGAGTGTAGGGTTTGTGCGATAAAACATTTTATATAGATACCAGGAACTCATAATGCATATTTTCCTAAATTGTATATAAATTCAGTTATTGATCGTCCGTAATTTAAATTAGCTCAGTTTCTTTTAAGGATTTTAATAATTCTGAAAATATTAAGTCTATTTATTATATTATTTGTATTAAAATAGTTGGCCACCCTAGTATATCGCAGGTCGTTCGTGTATGAACATTCTACGAGATAGACTGCACACGACACAATAAGTGTTCATAATCAATTCTCTTAAAATCTAAAATTTAAAGTCATAAAAAAAGGTCGATTTTCATAATATGTATATATTTAAAACACTATAAAATTTTTGATCTAAATATTTCTTACTTTATGCAATAAGAACATTCACATTTGGGATTAACAACATAGTTCACATCACTCTTTGGATCTAATAGTAAAATATGGAAATCTCACTTAAAGCTACTTTTATCAACAAAAATTACAAAATCATTAATTATTTATTTCAGAAATCAAAAATAACAAGATAAGGAAAAAGAAAGAGACTCGTATTCTAATATTAACTAACAATATTCAAAAAGTTAAGAAAAATCATTCCAAGGAAAGGGTAATAAGAAAGTTTAGTACCAATCAATAGAAATGATTGAAAGAAAAAAGACGTTGAACGGAAAAAGAAATTGTAAGAAGTAAGAAAAAAGTAGTAAAGGTGAGTTAGTAAAGTATTTGTTTTCGGTTATAATAGTTTAAATATTTATATGAAAGGTTAAATTTACAAAAATAAACTATATGAAAATCTTGGCTAGTATATCAAAAGCTCAAAGATATACAAATATAATAAATATATAATTTAAATACAAACATAAATTTTATTTTGATAAATAAGATATACCTACATACGATATAATGTGGATAACTTCAAAATTCAGTAATTATAATAATCGGAACTACATACAGAATTGTATTTCAATACATAAAATATAATACATACATAAAGATAAAAAATACTCTAAGATAAATATTTTGTACTTGCGAACAATATAATTTTTTACGAGTGTAGTACAAGTCTTAATATAGCGTCAATTGATCTAAGACAAATAATATGTGAAAAAAGCCAGTGTGCAGCCAAAGACTAAGAATAAGCTTTACCCGAAGCGCCTGAAGTATAAATAACAAGCCTCATATAAAAGAAAAACAACAGAACGCATACTACGTATAAATTTTAAAAAGAAGTTGTTGAAAAATATATAGAATGTTGTGAGGCTTGTTATATCTGAACTTAAAAAGTTACAACTTTGACTCCAGAAATTATAATTAGGAAATAGTAGAAACTTATTAATTTTTCCACGTACAAAATAAATTTTAAGTTCAGATAGCGAAAATAATAAAACAATACATTTATAACACATATTTTACTATATACAGTCAAAGACAGTTCATTTTTTAAAATTCCAGACTAAATTAACAATTACTAATGTTAAACTTGAAAATAATGTTGCTACATTTATTAGCATATGGTATCCCTGAGGTTATTTTAAATCTGTTTTGATTGTGCATCACATTTTTTATAACATAGTAGTGATTAATAAACTTACAGTCCACATCACATGAGAGAGTAACTAACAAGCTACTTCTGCGAAGGGAAGCGAAGGCAGTGTGGTCACGTTCGAGGACTCCGAAAGAATTCCCCACAGCCTGTATATTGGCTATCTATACCATTCATACAGGAACACAGCAGTGCAGACACTGATCTTTGGCGGCAAAAATAGCGAGGATGGTAACCTACCCAGACAGATTCCTAGGCACAAAAGGGGTCCTTCCAACAAGTACTTTTATTGAGGTTATTAAATAGTTAATGTTACATTCAATATAATACAATATACATTATTTATCATTGCTCAATGAATTTACTTTAAAAGCCACTTGCCTAAATAACGGTAAAAAATAGATGTTTCACTTGCCACGTGAAAATCGCCATTTCATTTACGTCATACTTATTAGTTTTCCCTTACATATTTTTAAATCATTATCTGATACGGTTTTACGACTCAAACCGATTACTGCACAACTGCAACAATTTATATAACTAATTAAAATATGCTAACAAAGTAGCAACACATCATAAAATGTTATCATTTTAGTATCTGGAATTAAAAACGAAGAATCTGTATTTAAGTTAACGTAATATATTATTTAAATAAAAATTCAAGCACATTAAACAACTCTACAATTACAAGTTTTAAAGAAATAAAGAAAACTAAAAGACAGTGAAAATTAAAAAAATAAAAATTAAACGATTTAATCGTTATGAATTTTCGATTGTAAAATAAATAAGATAACGCATATACATATTATACAGTGTAGAAGTAAATCCATTTGAAAGCAAGATTGAAAAAAAGAAATAAATAATTGTGATGAACAGAGTTGGACCCCAACTATTATTTATTTAGAAAATTGTATTATGGAAAAATTTAATAAAAGAAGTAGGAAAGTACTCAAAGTATTAAGATTCATTATAAGTTTAAACTCAAAGTAATATACTACAAGGTTCACAATACCTACTGTTGGAAACTCAATGTAACTTAAATAAAGCCAAATTTTACTACTACTGTGAACTTTTGTAGATTTTATAAATTTTTAGTGCAAAAAATTCAAGCTTTTACATTTTATGTTTTAGTTAATATGGGGAAAAGACTAAAATACTTATTTTTAATTTACGTTATACATTAAATGCAATTTATTTGTGAACCGTGTTTGTTACCTGAAGAGGAATGTCTCTCCGGTGCCGAAGTAGGCCTGCCGGTTGCCGCGCTCGTCCTTCTGGTTGCGCTCAAACCATCGCGTCGAGCAGTACGCACCGAACACCTGCGAACGTGTGCGTTTATTTCGAGATAATGAGAAAGGCCTTTTAGATTATTAGGCAGAAATAAAAATGAAGAAGCGATATATCTTTACAGCCTATCAATAGTTTACTGCTGAACATAGGCCTCCCCATAAATTACCTCAAAGAGGGGATATTTGCCACAGTTGCCACGCTTAGGGAGCGGGATGGCAACCACAGTTTTCTATTGCCGCTGCCGCCCGTCTCCTGATTCAGTTTCCCTCTGTCGCCTCTTACGACATCCACAGAATGAAATGGGTTGACTACACCGGTCAGGTAATAAGTCATGGGGATAGACTTTATCCAGCAATGGGATACATTAACGGAGAAATATTACACCTATCATCGTACTAAATTTCTGATTTTACTAATATTACTACTTTTTTATAAAAGTTTCATCTTTTAAGCAAACTGTGGCATATTGAACAATAGGTATAACCAGCATTGTTAATTGTAAGTGGTGAGGGTATTTAAGTTCATAGAGAAGACGTTTATGTTCGCTAATTTACAAAAAAAAAAAAACGCCTAACTGGAAATAAAAGGTCGGGGTAAAAGTCTAATTATACAAAATAGGTCGATATTTGGGTACCACATGAGCTCACTCAAAGAAACCTAATGAATCGTGTATTCATTTGTGATTCTCTATTGACGTAATGAAACTGATCCGTTTTTGAAAAGATTGATCGCTGGTGATGAAAAGTGGATCACCGACGACAAGAACGTGTGAAAAAGATCTTGGTCAAACGGTAGTCAAACTCCACAGACTGTTGCGAAACCACAATTAACATGCAATAAGGTAATGCTGGGCCTGTGTGTATGGTAGGATTGGAAGGGCATCGTTTATTATGTGCTTTTACCGCCGGGCAAAATCATCGATTCGGATTTCTACTGCCGGAATTGATCAAGCAGAAAAGAAGTGGTCTTTTCTTCATGATAACGCCAGACCACACCCGTCTCTGGCCATTCTGCAAAAATTGAGAGAGCTTGGTTGGGAAGTGTTAATGCATCCACAATATAGTCCTTTTCCCTGACCTTATATAACCTCAAGTATCAAAATTCAAATGCGTTGTCATCCCTGAGAAATAAGATGAGAGATAAGAATTATAATTCATAGTTACTATTAAAAAGAGTACGATTCTCATCACTCACCGTATGAAACACGGTATTCTATGCGTTTAGCTTAACTTAAAAGCCTAACAAAACAAATTGTTTTAAACTTGTGATTGAAAAGTTGCTTTAAAAAAATAAATCTCACCTCGTTGTTGCACGTTTTTATCATGAGCAACGTGGGCTCATGATGCTCCACTCGCACGTAAAACGTGGTAAGTGAGCAGCCGTGCTCTTCTGTTGTGTACAAAAGCACCGGTTGGTACATCGTGATACGTACTGGCAGCCACGACCACAACGTGAACAGCTGGAATGCACATTAACATGAAAGGCGACGAACACGTGACGAGATGAATGAGGATGATCCACTAAATGATACTATCTACGTTAATAAATCGTTCAAGCTACGTTTGTACTCAACTAAGAATGATATGATTGGAAACTAATAATTTTTTTTTTTAATTTTGAATAATGTAAATATTAGTTTATCACGTAAAACAATTTAAATAAGTAAGTATTGTACTACTAGTCTATATAATTTGATCGAAAAACATCTTCAAATGCGAACACTAGTACAACGTATGTAAACAGAATCGTAGGGACTTAACATAATATGTACGTATGTAAATGAATTCGACAAACATTAAAAACAAAACACGACACTAAATTAGTTGTGTCAAATTAGTTGACGACTAGGGTGCTGAGTGCATGTGTCCGATTCCTTATGATACAACAATGAACGTGATACGAGCTATACATACAGACAAATCGCATGCAATATTACCTTTGATAAAATTATATAAGAATTAAAATATATATCTTACTACAATTGTCTAACTTAATCTTATGAACCAAGTCAACGTTCAAGTATTAACAGTAACAGATGGCATATTAAATTAAAATCAATAAAAACCAATGTAGTTGTTGATAATGTAAACACAAAATTGACTTGAATGCGTTGGAACGGTTCAAAAGACATTAATTTAAAACTGAAATGTATCTATCTACGTATAAAGATAAATTTTCTATACCTATAAATCTAGCAACGCAAACAATATATAATATTACGTAAAATAGAGATCAAATGTTTATGTGAAAATATCTAATGGTGAGTTTTTTTTACAATTAGTGACTACGATTATCCGCAAAAGTGTCGCGGTGACATTTAAAAAAATTAATAAATAAAAAATAACTGCTTTCTGATTGATGTTATGCATAGATTTCAGCAATTTAGTATTTAAAGAAAAATTAATATTCGACAAAAAAAATGTCTAGCATATTGCAGACTGACTAAAAAGATTTGCCATTAAACAATGAAAATAATTAGCGCACATTGCTAAAAAAATAAATAAATAGTGCAACTTTGAAACAATTTTTGGGGTTTGTACGACTGCGTAAAGCTATTGGCTAAAGGATTTGACAGTGAAAAATGCAATATAGCGTCTTTCCAATGCCGCCGCGACATCTGCATCCCAAGTTAGTGATATTAACATCAACCCTAGTCCGGCAAACCTTTTGCCTGAGGTCAGAAGAGTGCTGGCGCTGGTCCTTGAACACCGCGTTAGGGAATGGAAACCACAGGGCCAGGTGGGAGGATCGTGGGCTCTGCGAACATCGGGCTATATGATGTGAATGATGGTAATGGTGCCATAACGATAAAGGGAATTAACGGGTTTATGTGATATTATGAATATTTGCTTTATGCTAGGGTTGTAAGTGATATGGTATCGTTGATAAGTGATAATGATGACGTACAATCTGAGTATGCATTATCCATGTTAATGACGTAATATGAACCTATACATTATGTCTTACTGGTTAAACATTATATTTAATGTAATATGTTTCATAACTGATTAGTACGAATTCTTTTGCATGTGAAACTTCCTTTGAATAACATTAACATTAAATAACTTTCATTTACAATTTTCGTGCCTGTACCTATCTTATACCTTCGGAAATATAGTGTGGAAATGTAAAAATATATCGTCATAAAAGTAAACATAATATGGCGATTTATTTGCAATTAAATTTGCATTAACAAGTAAATTTTATATAAAATATTATAAAAATAATTCGTTTTTTTTTTTTAATTTACACGAGTCAATATTATAGCCATCGCACAATGCCACGAACCAAAACCAATTCGACTAATTAAGAGTATAAAGGCATTGCTGGCACAATGTTTATAGCGTTTTGCTTAAACTATATACCTATTAAGTAATTTTTTTTCTAAATAGCGTACGACGCGTGGACCTTTATTTAGAAAAAATACTTTTATATGGCACGATAATAGAAAGCTAACATTTTAATGGCTTTCGTTTGAGCAAAGTTGGTATTAAGTCCTAGCAATGTTACCTTACTGTTTTATGATACAACGGCTGTTTTGTTATATAATTGAATAACAACATATCTAGTCTATTAAGTGATGTTTACCACATTTTTAATATCGATATAACGTAATTAAATGCTAGGCATAATATCTTTAAGTGTATGACTAATATGTCTTCCATTTCTGGAGCCTATGTCCAAGATTTAATTATTTATAGGTTTATGACTATTACTGAAATACGATACGCAATTGTTTACTATGACATTACAAGTCACCGTTGTGTATTATATTAATGACAAATAAAGAACTATTTGAGTGGCCCTTATAATACACATAAGGGCCACTCAAATAGTTTTGCTAAACTAAAAAAGGTTTCTATGGTTAAAGTTTTTATTTTTAAATACTTTCTAAGAACTCCCCACCACAGATGATAGGCATACAGTTTTATGGACACCCGAACGGCCTGTTCGAACGCTGCTGGGGCATTTTCCGGCGATGAAAACCATATACCTTTCACCTGTTTTATTTTACTTGAGGATATAGAAAGAGGTCACACGGTACCAAATCAAGACCGTAATGAGAGTCACCCAAAAGCTGGTATGCTGTCCAAGTAGTTCCTCGTTTTTAATGCCAGCAATAGCTCGCGGAGTCTCGTGTTCAGTCGCTTGTTGTGCTCAAAGTAAGAAAAGTGAAGGGAAATTTGAAATCGGCAGATACGTATTTTTATTTCTAAATAATTGACTTTATAAATAAATTATAACTGACCTTACAAATCTCTTACAAAACTTTTTTTAGAAAAACTTTCTGCATGACATGTCATATAAGTATATGCTCAATTGAATAATTGTAATTCATCAAAATCAAAATGTGATTGTGTGAAATGAAAATGGTGATGAAAATACATCAACGGGAAAAGTTTAACAAAGCGTCTTAGGGTTGATGCTCCTTATTATTTGAACAATTGATTTATTTGTTTAACTTAAACTTATTGCAACGAATGTAAAAATACAACATTTTCAGAACATTTACATTGATAGAATAATACATATTACATTTATAAACATGAAAGAAAATGTGTTTTTTAAACTTCATGCATATCTCTATGGTTGGTACAGACTGTGTGAAATTTTTGATTAGTTATTACAATCAATATAAAAATGGAATAACCAGTATCTGAACCAACCATTGCATATTTAACAACGTTATAAAATAGCAAATTATAAAAACAACAAAAATTGAAGCGACGACGTCAATCTTGGAGGATCTTGTAAGCTTGGCTATAAATGATATAAAAAAAAAACACCTAAGTATTAAGCAGTGCATCAAAACATCGATAAGGTCGCAAGCTACCAACAGAGCGACACTTAAGGTTTGTGACTTAATACTACTTAATCTTACTTCGCTCTGGTCTAGAATCTGCGACTTGATCGCTTGAATAGGGTAAACGCCCATCGATAGGGCGCGCGGGCCCGGCGAATGTGAGCCCTAACGGGAAAATCGACACACTGTTAGCACTCACACAAAACAATCGACAACATGCCATTGTCACATCACTATAATTGATGCCCTATCAACGAATGTTAATATTAAAAGCTATATTCATTGGCTGTTACTGAATATTTTTACGTTTAGTCAAAATTTAAAAAAAGAAACTTATCTCACACGCATGCGAAATTTCGCAACGAAATTGCAAATAAAAAAAAATCGTTATTAAAAATCTGATGATGTCAGTCACTTCACAAAAAGGAACGACAATTAAAAACAATGAAGGGAACATGATAATAATAATAATAAATCTGACATTAAAAGCCGGTGAAATGAACGTTCATTTTAAGAATCGCAAAATAAAATTCCAGTCTCGTGAAACAAATCCCGAGTGGAATGATCACATAGAAAGAGCACAACACCGTCATCCACAAATCTCTGGCTACACAGACCGAAAAGTAAAATAACTTCGTGTAACGACATACAAAAGATTTATCTTACAATAGATCTAGACTATGGTCTATGTTTTCATCGGATCTGTACTCGAATCCGATGCGTCTGAAGTTAGTCATGTTAGAAACGCAATTGAATGAACTTATGAAAAAGAAAAGCCAAAGCCACGCCTAATGCTGTCGTGTACGATACCATTTGTTTGCACGTTTCCTCAGACATTCTCTGCAAACCAAGTAAAATATTTTCTAATATACAGTACATTAATTATATTTGTTTAAGAGTCAGTTTCGTATGTTGCGTGTGGGTGCAGTGTGTTCGTTTAACATTGCGGACTCGTGTAGGTTAGATAAGTAAATTATCATGAACCCAATATGTTATTAGCTGAGATTGTTTTGTTAATTTATCAAATATCCATTTGTTTTTCTCTCAAATTAAAAAACAACACAATTTTTGTAGTAAAAATATGAGTATGAGGATCAGATCATTATCCCATCTTTCGCATCATATATCAATTTAAAATGAGTTTCAAAATTTACTCATAAATTATTGAAGCATACAAAAACATTGTATAGTCAGTCGACCTTATTGTTTCCCATTACACAAGAATTGGAGTCGATTGTATAATGAACAATTTGTCAATCAGTCTTATTGCTATGGTTTGAAGCAAGTTCGCTTCACTCACCTCGCGGATGGTGAGCGTGTGCGACATCATCTGGATGTTGACTTGCGACTGGCTGGTGGGCAAGTTGTCGGAGGAACGCGAGCGGACCAGCCGCGACCCGGTTATCACTTGCTTCGACTTGAGAGTCATCTCCGTCTTTATGAATACCCGTGATATGTACTGTGAACTGTTAAAAGGTTTCGTTAGTGGTATGTATGTATCCACAGCTCCTTTAATTTATCGAGTAGTATCTGAATCTAAGAAGCGAGAAAACTCATTCTCATTTAAGTCAAACAACTAGGGAGGGAAAATTTCAAATCGGCTACTCCACATACAAGGTTAAACTATAGAAAGATAGATTAAATGTAAAGATATAATATTATTTAAAAAAATATTACTGTCTTTAATAGCTTGTATAATTTTTATATATTTATCTCCTCCCCTAAGGAACCTCAAAGCACGGTCCTGAGCCACGTGCAGCACTGCATCCATCGACTTTCTGCATATCTTACCAGGTCGACACTTCGTCTAATGATTCATGCCACGAAATATTATTATCTTAAAGCTGTAACTATCTATATCAGGTCAGCGACACGAATGGATCGGCTTTACCAGGGAAGGACCACGCTCACACAGAATACCAGCGTTAAATAGTAGCATAATGCTAAAAAAAAAGGCCAGGTCAAGAGTACCCTAAACCGTAGAGCATGTATGAAGGGAATAATGAAAGTGGACGAAGCAAAACAAGTATGTACGGATCGTAGCAAGTGGAAAGAACTGGTCTCTGCCTACCCCTACGGGAAAGAGGCGTGATTATATGTATGTATGTATGTATAATGCTGCTATTAATAATGAGAATCAGAGGCCCTTTTTACTCGTGACGAGGTATTCCAATTTAGCCATCAGGGTTAACGATGCATTTGCATCTACATTTTGATTTTTAATCAAGGATAAATGTAGGTCGGTGCTGTCTATGGACTATATACTATAGTCCATAGATCACCATCATTTGTCATCAGGTGGACTGTGTGCTCGTTTGTTACCTTTATTTTATATTAAAAAAAAATATATATATATGGTTAGTAACTCTAATCTAGACGTATAAGTGTCTCTAAAACCATTGAAATTACTAAAATCATAGAAAAAACAGTGACAAAAACTTTTACTTTCAAACGATAACGACATAAAGGGCTCCAAGTAAAGTACAAACCTTAATGCCCTTATGCTGAAAGCGGTCCTGAGAAGCTTCGTCGGCGATGATGGCATATTCCTGCAGAACTTGTCAATGGCGTGGTCGACGCCATTCTTGGTCGCTTCGGCGTACCACTCGGAATTCGTGTTGGTGGAGTGTTTATGAAACAGAATAAGGATAGCTAACGCTATTCTGTAGAATACCTGAAAATAAAAAATAAAGAAAATCTTGGCGTAAATAATCAATTCAGGCATTCATTTTGGCTAATGAAGAGTGCAGTGCTAAGTTTTGTAGTTTCAAAGTAATAAAATAAACACCACAATGTATTTTTAGGTGCATCTTATTATATATTTAATTGTATACATTTTCAAGCAAAACTGAAAAGTAAGTTTCCATATAATTACAAAGTTTTCATTCCATTTTTATTGTTTAAGATTTTGTAACAAAGAAAAAAGGAACATTCAAAAAGTATAATGATTTCTTATATTTACGCGAACACAAAACATTGAATAAAACTAGTTTTACGGATTTTATCGCGTTTAATTAACTTATTTTATATTCCCGACGTTTCGGTTGCTTTCCAGCAACCGTGGTCACGGGGGACTGAGGTGATTGACGTCCCGATGTCAGAGTTAAACCGGAGTACCTTCAGCTTTTTTAATTAATAATTTTGGTCCGATCTACGCAGAATGAACTAACTGTGTCTTGAAGTCTTGCAGTGGTATGCTTGGGTTTAGTTTTAATTTTATGAATTACAGGATCCCAAGCAGGTGGTAGTACCCAGCCTCCCTCTCTATTGAAATTAGGATGTTTTTTAATTTCAATAGCCTCACGTATCATCCTTGGCAGGAATCGATGTTCATTCGCTAGAATTTGTGGTTTATCAAATCTAATGTAATGGCGGGGGCCGTCTAAGATATGATCACAAACTGCAGACTTCCCGGAACGTTGGTGCTTCACGTCAGCTATGTTTTCTTTTACGCGTGTTTTTATAGATCGTTTTGTTTACCCTATATATGAGAGACCACACTCACAATCAAGCTTGTACACTCCTGCATCTTGTAGAGGAATATTGCACTTGACGGATGGTAAGAACTGACTAATCTTCTTCGGCGGCTTGAAGAATGTTCTAATAGAAGCTCGCTTCAAGATGTAGCCAATCTTGTCTGTGACACCTCTGACATACGGTAGTACAGCGGGCACACGCTCGACTGTGGCCGGCTTCACTCGGTCACTGTGACGTAGGCGCAGAACCCGAAGCTTGTTGTCGTGCAGAACCTTCTTGACGTGCTGAAGCTCGGCGGCCAGGTGTTTGCTGTTACAGATCCCTCGTGAACGTCGGGAATATAAAATAAGTTAATTAAACGCGATAAAATCCGTAAAAATAGTTTTATTCAATTCAAAAAGTATATTTATGCTACACTCAATAAAAATAAATCATTCTACTATATTCCACGTGCTCAAGACCTACCTTAATCCCCTCGTTGAAGAAACAATCAAGCACTCGTACGAGATGAGGGAAGGGCAGAGCGGCCAAAATCCACCACTGCCAGTCGGCGTAGATGCGCTCGGGGCCGATCGCGGCGGACAGTCGCGAGAGGTGCTGGGCGGCCGACTTCTGCAACCAACACGAGTTACAGGAATTGATTTCCCCGCCCACTGTTTATTGTGGACGTGTGGGAGGATAGGCTTTCTGGAGCACACGTACATTATAATTTAAAGAGTTTATTATTAATCGAATGCCTCATTTGTCTGGTGGCCGTAAAAGCGACTGCTGATCATGTCCTCCCAGGTTCAAATTCCGGGCCAGTACTATGCTTTTAAAGAAAAACAGTATAATACAGCTGTATTACATATTATTCTGGCTATGTTAAGGACTTAGGATTATTTTTTTTTTTAGAAAATTTTTCAGTACAAATTTGAAAAGCATGGTTTTATTTATTTAGATGTTGATGTACCATAATCATATCTAGTACTCGTATCTCTGACAACTGGACAATCAGTGTAACCGGATAAGGAAGTGTAGGCCGAGTGAAATGGTCTGTGTTTATCACAATTAGTCAAAAGGTGAACACACATAACATTATAAGATGCCTGTACAAGATTAATATTTTTTTTATAAATACATTTAGAAGTGACATTTGCCACAGTTTCATACAGCTTCGCTCGGTTGAAAGTTATTTCATCGATTTGTAATTCTCGTGTCATTAACCCGGGCAGGGAGGGAATCGTTGCTTGCGGTCAGTACCGTCGCCTATGGCCTTTAGGGCCGATACCGTTATCAAATTTATAGCGACGTGAATACGGTCAGTAATTTTGACGTGTACTTTGTATTGTCTTGTTTTGTTTGATTAGTAAATATCGTTTTCATAGTTGTATAATTCTAGTTTTATTTTTGTGTAGTTTGCATATTCAGATGGTTGTTTCACGTTAGAAATGTACGAAAATCCTTTATGGTAGTTTAAAGCGACCATCAGCATAGCTATCACCATTACAACCCTTTTTATATCGCATTAAGAATGAGAAACGAGCACACAGTCCACCTGATGGTAAGTAAATACTGTGGTCCATCTACATCTATCGTCAATTAAAAATCGCAATGCATTTACACTGAAGACTAAGATGAAATACCTCGTTATCAGTAAAATGGGCTCCAGTTTCTCTTCACTCACTATACTTAACATTAAGGTGCCATTTGACACTGATATTCTGTGATGGCGCAGTCCTTCCCTGGTCGAACCGACCTATTTATTCTGCAGATACCTCTCACAGACTACCACAAATTATGACCCTGAGCCACCAGCTCCTATAGACTCGCATGCCTTTTGTCTTAACAAAATAGAAGATAATACGAAGGCTTGTGATGGTTGTGGAATGATGGAGGCGGAGAAAAGGAGGGAGACAGCTTCTTCGTTCCCTCCCCTCTTCAAACTAGGTAAGACACATCGCTTTTCACGTGGGTCTTGGCTAATTAATTTTAACTTCTTTTATATTTTTGTTAGCATATTTGCATTATTCCATTTTAGTACTAACTAACCTCATGAAATGTCAAAGCTGATATATGTTATCATTATTGTCATCGGCCCGTAAACCACGACCCGTTGGTGCCCCACACAAATGACTTTTCCAGTTTGAATAACTTTTACCTGATTCAATGTATGCTATACAAGTGTCTCTGACCCCATCCAGTCTTTTCGTAACAGCACAAAGCGGTATCTCATTGTGTTTTCGGTAATACTTATTGTTATTGCTCTATACTCTGTTCATTTGAGAATGAGATTTTATGTAAACAAAATGGGTTCTTAAGAGGTACAATTAAGTGATGATTAGAAACAAATTAAATAAGGTACTCAAATAAGACTAAATTATCCTTTTATTTATTTATAATAAATAAACATTAAACTAGTAGTCAATATAGTATATAATGTTCAATATAGTAAATGCTAAAATCTATTAAAACAGTAGAAAGAATGCACGGATTTACAAAGGCGACACGTGCAGTTTTGAATTTAATAATCTACAACAATATATATAAAAAAAAAAGAAACAATAATTGTGTGTACTAAGACCTAAAATTTCGTCTATGAGCTCAATCTTAAATCTCGCATTTGAAATGATACTAATTGAAGAAGGGTAAAGAAAAAAATAATGTCGAGAAAGAATGCTATAAGTAACACTAATAGTGTGAAAAACAAGAAAAAATATAAAAAAATGTTTTTGTATTTTGTTTTATTATAATAATATATAAATTTACCTATATTATCTAAATTAATATAATAAATTTATTGCGGTTTATGTTGATATAATAAATGTAATTCCAATTTTTCAATTTGTAATTTCACAGAAGTTTTAGCGCATGTACTAGTAAAGGCGAAAACCTTTATGAAACACTGTTTTTATCTTTACATAAAATCTCATGCTAAAGTGAACAAAGTAGACAGATACATACGGGACGTGACGTGAGGGATTTACTGTATGGCAGTTACCTGGCGTACTTAAAGTACTTTATTTGAGAGACAATACTAAGAATCTTAAACCTCTTTTTAGGTCAGGACTCTCTCATAAGTCATAAAATCCATATGTAAATTATTTTCGAAATAAAAACAAATGCAGGGCTAATAGAGGCTTTGCGTGTTATTTCGTCGAGGTAGAGGGTAGAGCCGATAACAGTTTGCATTGTGATGTTTTGTCACGCAATTTTCTGCTTATAAGGGCTTTATATATTTAAATCTCATTTTTGACATTGTTCAAGAATTACAGATTAGAAATAAATTTATATAATATTACTAGATTCTACCTGTTTGAAAAAAGTCCAATTCTGTACATACGCCTCCCCAAAGGATTGCCACAAAACACTGTGAGCCAAGTGGCTAAGATAATTTTATTAAAAACCTTTTTTTCTTGGGTAAAATTCTCTATTTGTATTACTTTTTTACTTTGATAAATCCTTTAAAATAATTAGAATGTTTAATACTTTAAATTTAATTTAATATGAATAATTGACGGCTCCGTGGCGCAGTGACTTAGCAATCGGTTGTTGCGCTGGGGGCCGCGGGTTCGAATCCCGCACGGAAAAACTATTTGTATGGCCTACAAATAATTGTTCCGGGTCTGGATGTTTGTCCTTGTGCAATTTATGTTTGTAAACTGCCTCCACGACACAGGAGAAAATCCTAGTGTGGGGGTAACGTTTTTTAAAGAATTAATAATAATAATAATAAAATTAAAATGTTTAGAGGATTGCCTCGTTTTGTGTTTCGTCGCTCTTCACTATGATTAAGTATTTAAACGAGGCAGCCGTATATGTTTAACAAGTTTTCCCGTGCAAATGTTACATGATATTCACTTAGTTAACAAAGTAACAGTTTTATTTTGTTATACAGTGCAACCTTACACTGCTATTGTACGTTTGGTGATGTATAAAAACATTAAAATTTGTTGAAAACTTTGGACCGAGCGCAATGTGTTAATCGTGTCAATTTACATACGACAATCAAAACTATGGCATAAAGACTTTAGTTTTATTTTAATAACTACGATGGAAGAAACAACGCTACGAAAGCTCTTAAATGTAAAACAATAATTAGCAGACATAAGTTGGCTTCGAGGCATTCCAATTTAGATCTCAAGGGTGACATCGCAACTACATTTTGATTCTTTATTAACAATAGTTGTCTTTGGGCCACAGCATTTCTTACCATCAGGTCGACGCGACGGTGGAACACGTGCTCGTTTGTCACTTCAAAAAAGATCACGGAATAGTGTAATCGGTTTTCTTAGAAATTGTTATCATCAATCAACATTAATATTGGAGCAATGACAGAATATTTAATTAAAAACAGTCTTACGGCATGTTTCTTGGCAATCTGCATGACCGTTTTCCAGGTGACCTCATTGTGTAGCTTCGTCTGTGTGATGAACATCTTTTCCTTCGACGCCACTAGACTCGCCATGCAGTGATAGCATTCCTCCTCTATGGACAAAAACATCAATTATATTGTATGTTCTTTCTAATCACGGTAATGGCATTATTGGTACATAAAAGTGTAAACTAACTAGGTGGTAGGACTCTCTTTCCTGCTTAGGACTCCGTCTGGGGAGGTCCCATCCTCCTACTATTTCTTAAGGGTATTAGAGAGCTGGTTAAACTACAGGCTGTAAGAAATTACATCCAGGTCCTCAGAGGTGGCAATGCATCTGTTGCCTGCTTTCTTTGAAGTTGGGTGCAGGTATCCACGGACTGTAGTAGCCAATTACTATCGAGTAGACTGTAAGTTTTTTTTTTAATTTGTACTGCCGACTTCAATAGAAGTTATTAAGAATAACTCAATAACTATTGGTCTGACCTTGATCAAATTTATATGGTACCACACGAGATGTATCAGCTTTCAAACAAAAAAAGAATCATCGAAATAATTTCACCCCGTAAAAGTTATGAGGTAACATAAAAAAAACATACAGTCGAATTGAGTATCTACCGTCTGCTTTTGGAAGTCGGCAGATAAGATAAAAATATCGATTTCTACAGGTCTCCTCCTCAAAGTGCTCTTAGTATTGGAGAAGATTTTACACGTCGTCTTTAAAATATTTTAATTTCTCAAATATACTGGTTCGCTTAACAAGATTTCTTCAGAGTTCGTGGTAGATCAGACAATTGTTTGTTTGAATATACTACGAAATTTTAAGGCTGAGTTAGCACGGATTATCATCATCATTACAGCCCATCACAATTACACTGCTCAACAGAAACCACCCCAAGGAATGCCACACGGTCCTGAGCCACCTGCACCCATCGATCTTCCATCGATATTCCTAGTGTCTTACCAAGTTGTCACTCCATCCAGTGGCGGGACCACCCTACATATCTTTACTGGTGTGGGGCTGCCACTCGAGAACCTTTTTTCCACATCGGTTGTCGGTTCTTCGAGATAAATGGCCGGCCCATACCACTTCATTTTACTCATCCGTTGAGACATGTCTAGTCTGTTTCTATTGCGGATATCCTCATTTCAAAGTCTGTCACGCAGGGCAACTCCGACCAAAGCCATAGATAGCTGAGCACGACGGCTTATATATAATATAATATTGGTCTTGTTATGCGTAAAATAATCAAATGACACTGAGGTAAAATATCCCCACACGCTAAGTATAATAAATACACATAAATATTCATCCTAAGGATTAAAAACATATTTGTACTACTGTATGTAAATTCTCGAAATCAACAACGGGTAATTTGCACAATAACACAAAGTAAGGCGTACAAAAGTGTTATACAGTATAAGATAAATTTATAACGACCAATAGAAGATTTCAAGAGTATAATTAGTTTGTAATCGTAGTCCAAATTGATTTTACAAATCTATCGCAAAATAGTGAATAGAATCCAATTTCACTTAACAAACAGTTGTATACTCCAGGGCATTACAACACTCGCAATATTAGAGGTGCGGATGGCAGTCTTGTGAAAATGGATTCAATTAGCGCGACAGCTCTTCGGGAACGACTGGATATCTCGAGCGCGTCGAATGCAATCAACAAACGGACGCTTTTATAATACACACCACACGATCCCATGATGTGAATGGATTTAGAACATACAAAAACAGTTTTTATATATTATTTGTATAAAAGCACGAGTTTAACTTAAATGTTTTAGTATCAATCACTAACAATGAACTTTTGATTAGTGTCTGACCGAAACCGGATTTTCAACCGAATACGAAACCGAAAACGAACTTTCGGTCTGGGTGTCAGTTTCGGCCGAAACCGAAACCGAAACTTATTTAGACATGTTATTTTTTTATTATAGACAGAAATCTGGTGTATTTTATTATACATATAAAGATAGGAAATTAAATTAAAATTAAAATCATTTATTTCGGAACTAGTCAATATCACACCTCATAAATACACATCGAAATTAAAATATTAGTTGTATTGTACTATAATAGTGTACTTGACCCATAGGCTGCACATGTAGAATAATTGGCAGAATATGAATGCTTTACGTGGTAGAGCCATGCTGCAGCTATATTAGTAGTATAGTTGTAGCACGAATGGGTCGGCTCGACCGGGGAAGGACCACGTTCTCACAGAATACCAGCGTAAAATAGCAGCTTCATGCTGCTGTGTTTCGTATGGTGATTGTAGAGAACCGGAGACCCTTTTTACTGGAAAAGAGGCATTCCATCTTAGTCCTCACGGGTGACATCGCATCTGCATCTTGAGTCTTTATTGAGGATAGATGTGGATGTCTATGGGACACAGTAACCACTTACCATCAGGTGGACTGTGTGCTCGTTTGTCACCCTATCCTATAAAAGAAAAAAAATGCTCTGAACATCGTACCCTTTACTTCTGCAGTACAGCGCGCAAGCCTACGTGCCAACCACATTGGCCCGAACAGACAACGCCCTACGCTTCCCTATCTATATCAATATCGTCTGAAAGCGTCTCAGTGATCCAGTGGCCCAAATATTTGAACTGCGAGACTTTTTTCAGGACACTGCCATTTAGCGTGACTGGTGGGAAAAAATTTTGTAAAAAAATCAACGCTTACACCCATAAAAAGTTACTCGCTAATTGAGAACATATTTTATTGTGTTCACAATATTGTTAAAACTAATATGAGCATTAACGTAATATAATTATGAGTAATACACGAGTAACGAACTCATCCGAACAACAAACGATAATCCACGAACACTTGAGCGGCGTCGCCGACGAAGGTTCGGCAGATTTTTTACCGAAACCGAAACTATTACCCAAAACTAGATTTTTTTGCCGAAACTTGCCGAAACCGAAACCAATTGGTCGGTCACTACTTTTGAATAATAATTAATGTACTCGTCACCTTCAAATTATTTTATATTGTTAAGGGTTACTTTTTGTAAATAATTTAATGGTACTCGTATTTCGGTTTGCAAAAATTTTTGCTTATGAAAGTGTTTATAAAAGAAAATTTATCTTATTTTTAACTGACTTCAAAAAGGAGGAGGTTTTCAACTGTATTTTTTTTGTATGTATGTTACGCGATATCTTCGCAAATTTTGAACCAATTTGGATGATTCTTTTTTATTGAATAGGTTATACTTCAAGGGTGGTCCCATATAATACTTCAAGGGTGGTCCCATATAAATTTGGAGAAAAAAAATCCACCTGTAAGGGCTGTAAATAAATAATTTCTTTATCAGCAATTTTAAATCTGTTTTTACTTTATGTTAAAAGTTATAATTATTCTTCATCAGCGTGTAAAAGTCCTCTCTCCCCTCCTTCATTGTAGGAAGGATGTGCCTTAATCGCCACTAGCAGGCGGATTGACGATCGCGTACTCGTCTTTTCAATACCCACGGGACGAAATGGGGACACTATCGGAAGCTGTATTTCACTTTCAACTGCACATTAATATAAGACTAGCGATCCGCCCCGGCTTCGTACGTTTGATTTCTGGATCTTGACAAAAACGACACCTACCGGGTCCAATTGTGAATCTAAACCAATCTCTAATCAACTTAATCACACACACACACGCACAACATTTCATCAAAATCGATCCAGCCTTTTTAGGAGTTCAGTCACATACACACGGACAGAAGAATTATATAATATATATATCTCGCATGTATTATCTATATAATACATGCGTATTATATATTATATCATTTATTAAATTCCTATTGAATAATTCTGTCTATTGGTGAATACCTCATCAAAAAGCGTACAGACGTCGGGAAGCGACTTTGTTTTATACTATGTAGAGAAGAGAAACACTAAACATCTAATTTACAAAATATAAAAAGAACACTTTTTGCCTTGACATACTCTACACTATTGAAAAAGGGGAACATTTGAAATCATACATAACTCACCGCTTATCCAATCAATCTGTCCGTAATTATTGATTTGTTGGCATTGACGTTTTAAAATTCTTTGGCGACAATCTCTACTCTGTGCGACTCTTTGACTACCGACTATCATTGACCTTAGAGTACCAATATACATATTATGCTACCTACTCCGAGACATTGGCAGTATGAAAGTCAACAAACAACATAATTTGTCCAAGTTATGCGTTTCCTATTGGCAGTATGAACGTAAACAATGTACAAATAATTATATTGAATGTATTTGTAACACTTAATATACGTAAATTTAAGCTTTCTGCACTCCTTCTTCATACAAAATTTAACTAAGTCAAATAAACAAATAAAAATATAATAATAAATCAATCTTTTTTTACGTGGTAGAGTCAGCCTGCAGCTATATTATGATTATAGCAAGATTGGGTCGGTCCAGGGAAGGACTATTCTCTCACATAATATCAGCGTAAAATAGCTGCTCAATACTGCGGTGTTTCGTGTGTTGAGTATAGAGAACCGGAGACCCTTTTTACTAGAAACGAGGCTTTTCGTCAAAGCCCTCAGGGGTGGCAACGTAACTGCATTTTAATTCTTAATCGAGAATAGCTGTAGATGTCAATGGGCTGCAGCATCCACTTACCATCAGGTGGACTGTGTGCTCGTTTGGCATCCTTATTTTATATAAAGAGAACGTGTGAACTTATAGATTAATGTTATGATTTCTTCTAACCAAATATTACTTTTTATTTTAAAACGGTTACTTTTAGAAATAAAGAATAGAAGTAAATAACTTTTGAACTTCGCAGTCCGCATACTTAATCATTAGGTTAATGTCACTATCTATAAAATGGGCATTATATTTTCTAGTTTCGCCTCGAAATTTCATAGTAGGCATAAGATATTTTCTTATATTTCGACTGGAAATTTCCACGTAATATATTTGGCAAAGTAACGTCGTTCAAGGTTTATTATATTTCCAATTATTAGAAAAAGGTCGTGAAAAGCGATCCCCGCAGCTATTTAGCGTTATTAACGAAGTCTGTGACACTGAGTGCTCGGTAGCTAAGTGCTTCATGCCCTCTGGGAGGTGAATTCAATAAGAGGCGAACCATGTCGACCATTAGGGATAAGAGAATTGACTTAAATTAAAATAAAGGAAACAAAATTTATGTCGAAAAAGAGCCATGATTTTTTTCCACCGAAAAAAGCCTTTAGATATAATGATTAATTAGGAAATTATGAACAAGTTTTGTTTTCATTTTTTACATATATATTCAGCAAAGAGGTGTGTGTGTTCATCAGTGCACTCGTGAAGGGCTGCAATGGTGACGATGATGAAGATATATTGTTCAATTTATGCTTTAACACGGAGATTGTCGTCTTGCGGTGGGGGCGTATTAGAAAACATCACACATTTCTTCCTATTTCGAAGCAAAATAGTAGGTACTGGAATCGTTAGCAGTCAAAACGCACGTATGCGGTCATTGGGTTAAGAAAGAACAGATTTACCCTCAGCACCATTGTCCACCTGTGTACAAGTTCTAAGCCGCGAATAAACGAAACATTGGAAACGGGGCATTCCATCTTAGTCCTCAGGGGTGACAACGCATCTACATTTTGATTCTTAATCGAGGATAAATGTAGATGTCTACAGGTGGTTGACTCACTGTGTGCTCGTTTGTCGTCCTTATTCAATTTAAAAAAAAACTAACAATTCTTCAGTATTATATAAATTGAAGGGAAATTTTAACGTAGTTTACTAAGTCATTGTACAAATAAATAGACAATTTCATGGAACCTATTGTAGAATTAATATTCGAGTTCGTCTCCGGTACAAAACAAGTCAAGGAAATTAAATTCAATTATCTTGGCTAACTATTTCAACCAACGGATTAATGCTGCTATTTAAGAGGACATGTGGGTTGCGAGAAATTTTAAATTTAGCGTTACATAAAAGTTAGGAGGTTATTATTTAGGGGAAATCAGAGGAATACGTTTGTATGATCTAAACACCGCCCGGATATCCTCTTAACGCTAGTGCGAACATGGGACTTCCTCAGTCGATTCCACTTATTTAATGAAGAGTTCATAGGTACATACATTTTTTTATTGACGATCAAAGAAGTCACAGTGTCACAGAAGTTACAACACAGACACCGAGAGAAGTCGGCCACGGTCGAGCGTGTGCCAGTTGTAATACCATACGTAAGAGGAGTCACAGACAAGATTGGCTACATCTTGAAGCGAGCTTCCATTAAAACCTACTACAAGGCGGCGAAGAAGATTAGTCAATATTAACGATCCGTCAAGTGTCATATGCCTTTACAAGATGCAGGAGTGTACAAGCTGGATTGTGAATGTGGTCTCTCTTATGTAGGATAAACAAAATGATCTATAAAAACCCGCGTAAATAAACATATAGCTAACGTTTCGGGAAGTCTGCAGTCTGTGAATATGTTCAAGATCGTTCCCGTCATTAGATTTAATAGACCACAAATCCTCGCAAAAGGACACCGATTCCTACCAAGGATGATTCGCGAGGCTATTGAAATCAAAAAACATACTAATTTCAATAGAGAAGATGGATGGGTACTGCCATCTGCTTGGGATCCTATAATTAATAAAATTAAACCCAAACTCAAGCATACCACTGCAAGACTTCAAGATATTGTAAGCTCATTCTGCGTAGATCGGACCGAAAATTAACACCCCCTCCCCCCTCGTATCCATTGAACCTGTAAAGTACCCGAAACGTTAGAAATTAAAAAATTAAATTAAACGCCATACAATCCATAAAAATTAGTTTCATTTAATGAGTAAAGGAGTATCAAACGACCACATTAAATTCAACCCGCATGCCAAGCGTAGTGACTATGGCAAAAATGAGGTAATCTATGGGGAGGTCTATGTTCAACAGTGGACTTTTATAGGCTGCAATGGATGGATGGATGGAATTTTAAAATTACTGTTTATCAGATGAGGCCATATTTACGTGCCCTACAAGGCCGAATAACGTTTGATTGATTCTGCATAAAACGTTCATTGCCACTAAGAAACCGTCTCGCCGAACGTTTATACCTACCGATAGTAGGTATAGTCTCATATATATTTTTTTATATTTTAAAATTAAGTTTCCTTGCATCGATCGTCTTGATGTTGAACAATTTGTCTACCCTCAATTTATAGAAACTTTCCCTTCTACATCACTATCCGTTTTGTTATATACAAAGTAAGTTATGTACAAAATTTATTCTCGCAAAAAATATTGCAACTCATGGCGAATAACAAATAAGCCGTCGCACATTTTGTTTTATTAACACCGAACTCTAAAAATTATTATAAATTACTTTTGCGCAATCTCTGCACTGGAGTTCGGGTCGTTAGAATGATTTTCTTAAATTTAGAAACGAGGCATTGTATTTAACAAAATGAAGACAAAACTATATTCTTTATTAATTTCATTCAAATTCCTGTATAAAATAAGCGGTATACCGCTTTACATAGTTTCGCTATCCTGTTATCATATATAAATCAATGACATGGTTATATTTTTATAACTAAATATATGTTATATTTTTTATTTAACTATTGGTATTATAAAAATGTAACATAAATGAAAAATATATAAAGTTAAAAATAAATGAACTCATATATGACACGTTAGTCTCTTTAGGCTTTCGACAGGTGATGCAATTATCTTATGTAAGAGTATAAATACAATTGTAATTGTTAAGGTCAATTAATAAACAAATAAAAATATATCGACTACATTTACTAATGCCCAAACCGTTTTCAACTAACAAAGTTACGCCATTAACTAACGCCGGAACAGTTTTCAATTAACAAATTTACGCGGTCAACAACCTCCTAATTCATGGACAA
Organism: Parnassius mnemosyne; assembly: GCA_963668995.1. Classification (NCBI taxonomy): domain Eukaryota; kingdom Metazoa; phylum Arthropoda; class Insecta; order Lepidoptera; family Papilionidae; genus Parnassius; species Parnassius mnemosyne. Next base: position 45,400,985 of record CAVLGL010000148.1, read on the forward strand.
ACAAATATTGGCTCTAATACGTAATGTATGTAACATTGGTACAAACATTAATAAAGATTCGTTATTCTATACCATATTCTAGTTAATGTTAATTTTATTAATGAGTAGTTTGAAAATTATGTGAAGTTATTTTAGTTCTACAAGTCAAATAAAGTTGGTCGTATGTTGAGTTATGACGATCGTAAAATTTGGTCTAATGTAGCAACTCAACATCACTTGCGTTAGCAAGAGATAAAGGTGTCTAGTTTTATTTAAAAAATATGTTTATGGTACCTTTTTGTCTTTATATTTGCTATTGTTCAATAAGGAAAAAAAATAAAGTGATTTCAGCAGATATTCACAACATACTATTTTATCAAAAAATAAACAGACATAAAAGTTAAAGGTGCAATAAAAACAATATAATAAAATTATATAGGCAATATCACGGATAATCCCAGGAAATTCCAAAAACTGCGTATAACAAACAAAGCTAAGATTGTAGCAAATCTGCCAATCTTAAAATGTTTAAGACCTTTTATTATTTAAGTCATCCCAATCTCAGCTACATTTCTACGTTTGTCGTTACGAGCCTTTGAGTAGGATTAGTTACTATTTTTTTCTACTTAAATGTAATAATTTTGAATTCGCTTTCTGGTGTAAAAATTGGTTTTATATTGGATGTCGCCATAGACGGGGTGGGTCCGAGCATTAGTTTTTTTTTTTTGCGATCTTGTTAATGAAATGACAAATGAGGTCACAGTCCACCTGATGAAAAGCGTCTATAACTTAGGGAAACTTACAGCCAATTCAATTTTTTCCTTTTTTATTGCTTTTATCTTTAACGTATAGCCAATTTTATTAAGAATAACCTACAGGTATATTATCACCCACAGGTATATATCAAATAGAACTACTCAAATGAATTTATCACTGGTCATATACAGGTCTTTTGATCTAAGTCACATGATAAAACATAAAATATAACAATTCTAACCTGATGGTAACTGCGGCCCATGGATACTGCATCCAACTCTGTAAGAGGCACATTGAAAGCCCTAAGGATACCCCCATAATGTCTGTAATAATACTGGCTCTCTCTTTCTTTACTAATAGGAACATAGTCGGTTACTTTGCTTAAAGGCAGAAATAAGAAAGAGGGCGGTACCTATCGGCTAACGGTCCTAGACATTAATATAGACTTACCTACTAGTATAACTTTAATAGAAAAATAATGTGTCATGCTTGATAACATGTAACTAAAAATAGTGGTATTAGTACTATAATCAGTTTGAGGTATTTCCTCCCTTCTCCGCTGCATGCATATTTGTCCAGGACGAAGTACGGCGTGCGTCATTCGGTGGACAAAAAGTTACTTTATTTGAAACGTATTTGCTTATTATCAAGAAATAAGGGATCTAAATAAAAATGTAACTGATTAAGAATCTAATTCAATAGTACGCTATTCATATTATCGAAAATTATTATATGGTTATCGCTTAAAAACACGGGAACTCGATCGAATAAAGTATTTTAAAATCCATTCGATTAAGAAATGAATTGAATATTTTATATATGCGCATATTTTCCGAGCATAAACTATTTCAAAAAGTATTAATCCTCGTCAAATTCGTATCTTAAATATTATATTTTGTCCAACCTTGCCTTAAGTATATAGCTATATAGTGTACCTGCGACCCATATAATCCACTTATAAACAGGTGGACTATGTGGCCGTTTGTCACCCTTATTTTTGAGTATTTATTATTATACATGGAGTTATATGTACTACGTACTAGAGAAGCCATTCCAAACAAAAATTGTGTCCTACTCTACATTGTGTACCAACAAAAATTGTGTCCTATTCCAAACAAAAATAATGTCTTCGCGCATGCGCGAAGACATTAATTTAATATAAAATAAGATATGAATCTATACATATAATAAATCTGTAGAAAAGTCGTGTCTGTAATTCTAATATGTTCTTGAAAAAACAAGTCCAGGGGACTAAATAAAGGGTTCTGAAGCCAAATTAGTGGTTTTTAGAATTTTTGTCTGTCTGTCTGTCTTTCTGTCTGTCTGTCTGTCTGTCTGTGTATTCCGGATTCACGCAAAAACTACTGAACCGATTTACATGAAATTTTGTATGTAAGTAGTCAGTAACCCGGGGCAACTTATAGGCTACTTTTTATCCGATTACGGAACTTCAAAAAAGGATGGTTAAGTATATTAATTTCCTTTAGATGTTAATTTTCTGTTGTATCTTATTTATAGGCGGAATGACGGGTGTTTTTCAAATAAATACCATATTACCATATTTGTAAATAAAGTTTAAAATATAGTTATAATCTTGGTAAAATAATTTGAAACTACACCGATTTCGTATTCAAAACAGCACCATCTATCATCAAATGGAAAAAGTTGTATATTTTGCCTTCAGTTACTAATAAATGAAATAATATAAATAACTTACATTAATATGATTAAATTTTTAGATTTTTAAAATTATTAAAAAATTGTAACGTTCAGTTCTTTAGTATTTTTGTTATTTTATTTTAAAAGTGTAATAATTTCAATAGATAATAGTAACGTCTATCAAAAATATGAAAATTGATAAGGTATTTATTTCAATTACTAATATATATGTAAAGTGTTAAAAATTGGTCTGTCTGCAATTGTTGCATTTATTCATCATTATGCATTTATTCATCATTAAAGAGATTTTTATGTATGTCGTGGCCAGATCGTAGAATTGATCATATATCATAAAGTAGTCTATCATTTCGTGAAAACACTGAAAAAATGACTGAAATGAATGTGTATTTAACACTATTTGATGACCGTGTCATGATATAGCTTGACCAAATCAATGAATGATATGAATAAAATGTCTCAAATAAACATTATATTACTTTGTTAAAACTAAATTTACTTTAACTATGAATATATATATGTAAAGAGTAAAATGTAAATAATAATAGTACATTTTGATTTCAAGACTATTTACCTTTATTATGGATACATCGGATTCGGAAGACACGCCATATATAAAAAATAGTAGGAGTTTCTAGACATATCATAAGTATATTCACGTGTTTCTGTAGCATGTTACCAATCATCTACGTCTCATAGTATTTTAGAATGAAAAAAAATCTCTGACAGACATAGACACCAAGGTGACTCTAAAAGTGATCGAATATTTCTAAATTTGACACGGAACAGCATTTAATGATGTCCCTAAATTCAAGCGCACGCGAGCGAAACGGCGGGTAAAAAGCTAGTATAAAATAAATATAAGAATTTAATATAAAATATCTTAATTTAATCTAAACAAACATATTTCCAAATAAAATGTAATAATAATTATTTTATGGAATTCACAAATCTTCAATTTACGCAATATTTAGTTTGTATGGATTGCACTACAGTTCAGTTGAACATAGTCAATGTTCGGAATGGCTTCTCTAGTACGTAGTACATATAACTCAATGTTATTATATGACTAATTCTTAAGAAAACGATGCGTAACATTTATCTAATTCTTAAATAATCCTTATCGTGTTATTCATTTAAACAATTACTACATATTCATGTTATCGTTTACATATTTAGTCTACAGACACAAAAAACGCGACGCCGCGTCTCGCCACATTGAAACTTGCAAACAATCGAATATATTCAGCGTCAGCGTGTACGAAAATATCTCGATCTTTGACCCGTTTGATAAAAGTTGATTATTCATTCGGGATTCAGCGCAGTCTTCTCTGAGAGTTCTCAGAGTTATCGACAAAAGATCCGGAATCACGCACGCGACGTGTCTAACACCAGATAACTGTCGAAATAATTAACGTGTTTCCGGCTCTATTATCTCTATTATTTATTTTATTTTGTGCTCATTTTAATATAGCCGTGTTTGTAACAGGTAAAATGGATTCCATAGAAAAATTGGAGCAATTGTTTCAGCCGGTGTTTTGTCAGTTAGTAAACGTAATATGCCAAGCGTTTCAACTACTCCTATCTAGTCCCTGTATCGGAGTTATTAGCTGGCTTACCAGACGTTGTTCTGGTAGACCCTCAGTCCCGGTAAGTGGCACGATGCGTTTCACATCGAAATATTTAAAGTGTAAGCGTGTAGCATAGCTACAAAACAAGTATATTGTGTGATGACCTCAAGTCTTTCACTCGATCACTAACGTTGGCACCAACGATTATATGAATGGAAGATTATATTTTTCCATCACAAATTAAGTGAATCATCTCTTTTTATGTGCATATATTATGCTCGCACAGAATAGTAGCGGTAAATATATATATATATATATATATATATATATATATATATATATACGTGGTAGAGCCTTGCTGCAGCTATATTAGTAGTATAGTTGTAGCACGAATGGGTCGGCTCGACCGGGGAAGTACCACGCTCTCACAGAATACCGGCGTAAAATAGCTGCTAAACACTGCTGTGTTTCGTATAGTAAGTGTAGAGAACCGGAGACCCTTTTTACTGGAAAAGAGACATTCCATCTTAGTCCTCACGGGTGACAACACATCTGCATTTTGACTACCAAACGAGGGTAGATGTAGATGTCTATGGGCCACAGCTACCACTTACCATCAGGTGGACAGTGTGCTCATTTGTCACCCTTATCCTATAAAAGAAAATAGCAGGATAATGATGCTGTGTCGTATGGTGAATGACGAGAAACGACGACCCTTTTTCTTTTGAACAATGTTAGTCCTCAGGGGTGACAAAGCATTTGCGTTTTGATTCTTAGTCGATGATGTCGTTGCCGTTGATGTATATGTAGGTGTTTATGGGCCTCAGCATCCACTATCCATCAAGTGTAGTCACACTTACTTTTATAAAAACAACAATGATGAATCTTAGTTCATACATAGTGCCGTGTAGTGGCGGCATAAAGAATCCACTACGCCGTATCGTCCCGTGCGTGTCGTAAGAGGTGATATAGAGAAACTAAGCCAGAAGATGGGCAGCAGCATCTTCTTGATAACAAATCAAAATAATAAGAAAATCTACGGTTGTCTACCACAAGCCAATACACAAGGCAAACAACAAAACAATGCAACATAGAAGCCAAGCGATCTATTTTCAGCACTAGACCTTGATAAATAAATGAATGAAAAATGTTGTAATAAATAAATTACCGAAAATATTATAAGGCAAAATCTTTCTAGAAACTTAATAATCTCCTATCGGATTTATCGTGATTATCTAAATCTGATTTTCGAGAAGAGGTGATACTAAGAGGTCCGTGATAAGGCAATATCAATGAAGTGTATCGGTCGATGCATTTAAGGCTATTTACATATTGTGATAAGGTATTTGCTGCAAAGTATTTATGTATATATAATAATTGACGCAACTGATACATTGAATAAAGTTCTCCCGACCCAACTTAGTGGCCTCATATTGAACCATTACAGATTCACCGAAGGCGGCGGCTACTGCTCTCCGCGTCAAATCATCGCCGACAAGATGCTCTGGCTACTAATTTAGATAGGCTAAATCACCCATTTGACCTATTTCAGCCCCGAAGTAAAACAATCTAGAATCCACTCATAAAATTAGAATTTTTAATTTTATGACTGATTCTATAGTCACATTGTATTAGTCAGCTTGAGTGCAAGCTCCACAAGACATTATCAACAATACAATTGATTACAATGCTATGTTATACCGCATAAATCTGACATAATAGTATCAATATAGTACCAGTATAATAACAATATGGAAGCCAGTAAAATCCTCAAATGCCTATTATTATTATTATTTTTATAGGAGAGGGGGCAAACGAGCATGCGGCTCACCTGATGGTAAGTGACTACCGCCGCCCATGAACAACTGCAACACCAGGGAAACCAGAGCAATTGCAGATGCGTTGCCGGCCTTTTAAAAAGAAGTAGGCTCTTTTCTTGGAGGTCCCTAAGTCGTATCGGTCCGGAAAAATCGCTCATGGTAATCGATTCCACAAGAAAGTTGTGCGAGGAAGAAAACATCTTCTAAATCGCACAGTGGTGGATCGTCAATCATCCAGATGGTGTGGATGGTATCGGGAGTTCTACCACGATGTGCGTTCGTGAAATTTGGCGGCTGGGATTAATCCGAACAATTCCTCAGAGCACTCCCCGAGGTAAATGCGAAAAAAAATACAAAGGGATGCAACATCTCTTCGCAGTGCCAATGGATGGAGCCGATCCGAAAGGACTCGCTCGTCGTCGATTCGAGCCGCTCTGCGCTGGATGCGGACATGTGGAAGGAGATGGCACTGGGGAGCCCTTGCCCAGAGATGGGAACAGTATTCCATGTGAAGCCGAACCTGCGCCTTGTAAAGTTGCAGGCGGCATGAAATACTGTCTCGCTCTGCTGAGTACGCCAAGTTTTTTAGAGGCCAATTTGGCCTTCTCTTCCAAGTGACCTTGAAACTGCACGTCACTCGATGTGTCGACTCCGAGGATTCCGATACTGACTGAGGCAACAAGGGGAGTGCCTTGAAACTGAAGAGATACGACAAAGTGGTTCTTTTTAGCGGTAAACGCGCAAACTTGTGTCTTCTGAGGATTAAACTGGACTAGATTTAGTCGCCCCCAATCCAAGACTTTGTTCAGCAAAGACTCGACTTCAGACACAAGTTTGTTCCGGTATTCGGCAACGTTTTCCCGAGAAATATTGGCACGGCCGGTGTATAGAGCATCACCAGTGCTGTCATCGGCGTAGCAAAAATGTGACGACGAAATAAAATTTCTTCAAGATAGAAGTGATTTCGCTTTTAAATAAAAATGAATATCATAGACCTCGCCATAGATGGCCTCATAAAATGTTTGTCACATTTGCTATAGTTGCCACGCTTGACGCCACGTTTTTATTACGTTGAGTTCTTATCAGGGTGACGCCGCTCCCGAAACTCGTTTCATTTCCCTCAGTCGCCTCTTACGTCAGCCACAGTGATATATATGAGTTGTGAATACTCTCCCGTCACTATTACACAGCTTCATTATGTATTTATTATAAAATTGTCACCTAATCCTGAAAAATTTTTGAGTAAGGCTGTCAAAGCCCCAAAAGTTACAATGCTGTGAGTCATTAAGACAGATAGAGAAGAGAGGAATGACTTAGGATTCTGCTCTTATCCCTTATACTCGTACATATAGTTATAAGGAATAATATCAGTACCCTAGAAACCATGAAATTTATAACAAATTTAAGAAACTCTTACAGCAAACCAAGAGTTGATAACAAAATGATTACTATGATTACTATAAGTAATCATTTTGTTATCAACTCTTGGTTGATTTTTTGATTGAAGCAGATTTTATCGCGTTTTTAAAAAATAAAATAAACGCGAATTAAATTGAACCAGTGCGGACTGATAACAGCAAATAAAATTCGTGGATTAGATCTCAAGACCAAGCGCACAAGATATATAACATCTTTAAATTTCTTGAAGAGCTGCATAGACAAAGAAATTTAAGTAGTAGTGTACATATATATTTAAATATTTTTGTGCATAGACCATTATCTCATTCCTACGTGTGTCAAAATATCAATCAAAAAGGACATTCGGGAAAGCGCTAGGATCCTTAAATCAGGCAAGTTAAATGGCAAGTAACGATAACAGCAAAAACAGGTCGATTTTCAATTCATAAATAATACCTTAGACAATTTGTCCAGTAAAAATTAAACGCGATAAAATCCGTAAAAATTGTTGATAACAAAATTAACTGACTCCAATCAATATAACGCGCATGTAACAAGGTTACGCCAAAATCGATTATAGTGTTAATTCGTTCTCGCGTAATAATTGTACGTGACAGGTCTCACATATTAGGCTTTTTATTTATTTAATATCTGTTATAAAAACAAGTGACTTAGTTCGTGTAGACTTGAAAATCGGTAAACATATTTATCTTTATCGTTACACGATATAGATCTTAGCGCTTCCTCGAATGTCCTTTGAGTAACAACTCAACTACTTTTTTTTTGTTTTATAGGATAGGGTGACAAACGAGCACATAGTCCACCTCATGGTAAGTGGTTGCTGTGACCCATAGACATCTACATTTCTCCTCAATAAAGAATCAAAATGCAGATGCGTTGTTTCCCATGAGGACTAAGATGAAATGCCTCTTTTCCAGTAAAATGGGTCTCCGGTTTTCTACACTGACCATACGAAACACAGCAGCTATTTTACGCTAGTATTCTGTGAGAGCGTGGTCCTACCCCGGTCGAGCCGACCCATTCATACTACAACTATACTACTAATATAGCTGCAGCATGGCTCAACCACGTAAAAAAATTGGTGTTTCTTTAAACACTAGTAACACCAAATAAGTAAAATTTAGTAGATGTGTTTGTTACTGAACTCCTTCCGAACGGCTGGACCAATTTTGTGTGGGTTTAAGTGGGTACCTGGATGGTTTATATTCACAATTGGACCGGGTAGGTGGTGCTGCTGTCGAGATCCAGAAATCACCCGTGCGGAACCGGGCGGATCGCTAGTTACGTTATAAAAATGTGTGAATTGCAACCAGATTATTTCAGCAAATTGAAAATAAGGATGATACAGTATGTGGTGCAATTATACAATAAGTAGCTACTTATAACATAATTGCACACCATATAAATATGAGGTAAATCATCGTTACGGTAGCAACAAATGGGCATCCGAGTCAGCGTTATTCTGCCGTAGAATGAACACAGACTGGTGGTGGGTTTTAAATAGTGACAGATGTTGTACACAACAATTTCTTTTTTATTAGTTAATCTGTAATGATATTTTTAATTAACATTTATTTCATGCTATTTCACAAACTGCCTGCGACATACGTAAAGCTCGCTTTGACAACTTCATCGTCGGAGCTATTATGTCTAGCAGCGGTGACGTAGCCTCTATCATACGTGACGCTCCACACGATCCGCCACTTATAGACGTTACACGGAATCACATGTTCGATAATTTTACAGACTAAAAATACATTATTATGTTTGTTGGTAAAAAAATTTGAAGTAATAAAAATCTATTCCATGATATGTTAGTAATATTAATTCTTATCGTTTCATAAGAACTCGTTTTGGGGTCAACATAAAGCTTACGTAGGTAAAAGACACTGAGATGTATAAACATTTATTTTTATTTTCGTACTTTATTGTTTTATGCTTTACAACCTGAGCTTATTGACTTTGCTTGCACACATAGTATTAACCGAAATCTTATTACAAATGCCCTACCTTAAAACTTTAAAACTGACTTAGTGCTACGTAGGATAGGAATTTTATTTATTTATTTTATAGAATAAGACACAGTCCACCTAATGCTAAGTGGATGCCGTGACCCATAGACGTCTACATCTATCCCCGATTATGAATCAAAATGCTGTATGCGTTTTTTTTTATAGGATAAGGGTGACAAACGAGCACACAGTCCACCTGATAGTAAGTGGTTGCTGTGGCCCATAGACATCTACATCTATCTTCGATTACGAATCAAAATGCAGATGCGTTGTCACCCATGAGGACTAAGATGGAATGCCTCGTTTCCAGTAAAAAGGGTCAACCTGTCAATTCTGAGGACTGCTTTTAATTGTTATTTAAAACGGACACATTCATCATCAGCCCTTCACAAGTCCACTGCTGACCATAAGCCTACCCCAAGAAATGCCTCAAATCACATTCTTGAGCCCTCTGCTCATCCTAATATTTATTTTTAAATGTTTCTTTGATAACCACTCAAAATCGGAAGTTTAATTTTGAATCTCCTTGAAAAGTTCATTCCTGTTTAAATTTAGGGGAAAAATATAACATATATATTATATTCATTTTAAAATTCAGACCTAAAACCTCAAAAGGGCATATTGCAAAATTTTTATCTTATTCCATCAGACTCTTATGTTACTACGGACAGAATAACGTTACTAGGGTTCTTTGTAGGGAGATTGTAGTCAGATTTGTAGAGAGGGAAAAACACAGTGGAATTGTCTATCTCTTTTTTTAATAAGATAAAAATAATAATTAGGTGAAAAATTCGATACCCACTAAAAGAAGTCCCAGCGCTAAGTCGGATTTGAAAAATATCATTGTAATCATAATCGTTAAATCATAGTGAATTATCAACTGCGTTTCACTGTTTTACATCACATTCTACAGATTAGTGACGTCCCTCGATAAAGGATATACGTAAGTGATAACAATGAATTGTACTTCAAACGCACCGAGTACGTAAACCTGACAGGTGTGATTCAACTAGATGATGTCGTTGCATTGATAAACAGCAGATAGAAGTCGATTGCTTTCAGCTGATCCTGTTACGTACAATACTATCTAACATCACGAAAATATTCGAGATAATTTTTGACGTTTCTCTTACGCAGTTTTTTGTGATAGGTTTTTTTTATATAAACAAAGGTCACGAACTAGCATTAGTTCACCTAAAAGTTTGTGGATGTTGTGGCCCATTAACACCTAAATCTTTCTCAATTAAGAATCAAAATACAGGTATAGATACATCCCTAGTAGACTGCAATGGCTCGAAACCTATAGAAAGATGTCCGGTTCTCGTATCTTATCACAAAAAAAAAATCATTATTATATCATAGTATGTACGACGTAATGCTGGTATTTTATCACTTCTACATTTTATGCTCACTTAAGATATCAGAACAAAATAAAAGCAAGAAGTAATATTAATATAAAAAAATAATGCAGACAAGGTATGTACGTCTGATCTCATAACGTTCTTAATTAAATTTAAAGTTAAGTTAAGTTGCAATTAAAACTAATTTTATTTTTTATAATAAATTATTTGTTTCTTAGTCGTTTAATTTAATATTTTTTATCACTAATAAGATAATGTTTAATCAAGTGTCAACCTTATTGCACGTGGTTATATAGTCCTAACCTATGTGGTAAAAGTAAAAATACCAATTACGCGCTGTTGTTTCAGTGACAACATATTAAACTGAATGAGATCCGTTTGTATAACGCGCCACAGTCCACAAGATCAGTAACGTAGTTTTACTGTAATTTATAACTATACTAGTTGTACTGTGATCTATATATAAATGTTTGCAGAATGTATTCCACGCATAATAAACCTTATTAAAATAAGGTAACCTTAAATAAATTTTTTGCTCTGCTGCAAAGCGATATCTCGAAATACTAAAAATAAGATAGTAAAGGCTTTAACGAACATAGCTGCAGCGTGCACCTGCGAGCAATTGAGGACAGTTTCATTTAATTATTACTACGTGCTAAGGATTCAGTCACCGCCTTGAGCAGACATGACGCCGACCACGCAAATGTTGGACACAAATACGCATAACAATTGTTCATGTTACAAACTCTGAGCTCATAAGTTGATAATTGCCTTAAAGGCACATTTGTTTAAAAAAATATTGACTGGAAGCGACTAAATATTTGAATAAACATAATTAGGTACATAATTAATGATGCCATATTTTTTATGTGCCTTTGACCGGAAAAGAAGCGGCGAAATAAACTCTCCATATATCTTTTTTTATTTCTTTTTTTAAGGCCAAAAATACAAAATTCTTTATTAAAATTAAAATGAAAAACATATAAGTAACCACAGCATGTTCTATAATAAAATAATATTTAAAAAAATGTATAATCAAAGGTAGGTAATAATTGTTTTGTAACAGCAGACACAAGCAGCACCTGTTCACAAATACAAGTAACCTCGATCTAGACTATTAACAAATTAATGTCATATAATAATTATACATTATCGATTCTACGTTAAGGCGATGTTACAATACTTATTAATTTTTTGAACCTCTGTAATTAAATGTAATTATTGCGCAAAATTAAAAATATTTTATAAATATTGACGGACAAGTTGTGTGAACACAAAAACGCGAATCATAATAATTGCCTCCAGCTAGAGAATCCATTAGTCCATAATATTATCCCGTAGGTGACGTTAGAGGCGTCAGAGGAAAATGAAATATTTTGCAAAATACTCCTGACACCTAATAAGTAACCGTATATTACGTATATGAAGTTGTTTATAACGAGGGTATTATGTCGCAGACAAAAGGTTTAATCAACTGGTTGATTGGATGGCACGCTCGTTAGTCAAATGCAGGCATACAATTGAATGCCTAAAGAAAGCTTAGCGAAATCGATTAAGCCATCTGGTTAAAGGAAATTATTAATTTTCAAAATTATTACTTCGTTAGTTTGAGGGAAATTTTAATTCCAAATTATACATAAGCTCTCACGCCTGTAATCCAGAGGGGTAGGCAAACTACGGACTTCTATTTGGCACGGTCCTGACACACGCTCTCCCTCGCTTTTTTCACATCGACACGAAGATGAATGCAGTATAATATACTGCATTCAAGTTCATCGGTTAAGGGTACTTTTAATTATTCCCATCTTTAAGTCTAGGGCGGCCCTTGTCAACTCTGCCCCTAACTTCAGAACTTCAGCAGCATAGATTTCATAATTATGTTGCCAATTGGTTAAAATGATGATGCTGGGTTTTTAGGCTAAAGAATAAATATATAATGTAATATATTATAGCTAACGAACAAAACTCAATCTTAGTTTAGCCGGCTAATCTTAAGGGGTTGTTTTTTCATACTAAGATTTGTCAAAACCTTAATTTATTACAAATAACTATGTATTCAGATACTCGTAGGTTGCAACCACTATTATTGATATTAAGCCACCACTTGTGTGTGTACGCTAGTATTAAATATGTAACAGATACTTTGATGTGGCTTCACATAGAAAAGGGAATGGCAAATTTCACTAGTCTCAGTCCTTTCGAGCGTACGTCGTAAACTTCCTAACGACATCCCATTATAAAACTAGCCCAATTTGCTTCTGTGTCGTTAAAACGTCGTTTTGACCGCGAACTAAAAGCGATTGTTCGTTGATATGAGATAAAATGTATTTGGAGCATTCAGCACAAGCTGTGTTATAAATAGCGAATGTAATGTATGAATCTGAAACGGAACGTTGTTAACAGTTTTCATTTTATACATCGCCAGTCGCCACAGAAAACGCGGTGCCAATGACCTCCGAATTTATGAAGACAAGTAAAAACACTCGGGATGAGATGATATACGTTATGTAAATAATTTTGTTGAATCTAGTCTTAGATAGAGAACGCAAATGAATAAATCAAATTTATCGCATCTAGCAATGTGACGGTTAGTTTATGATGGGTATAAAAAAGCAAACGTAGCTAAAAATGGTTAAGAGGGCGGACTACGGTTCTAACAAGTCGTGGCGTTAAAACAGATAATCGACTATACTGATATAAACTGGTAGGTAGAGGTACCTCCTCTAGCTTATTTCTGTCTCCAGATAACAGTGCTTCTTGCACGGTCTAGAGGGTATAGAGATTCAGTAAAATGAGACATTCCATCTCAGTCCTCAGAAGTAACAACGCATCTGTATCCTTCTTTGTTTGAAGTTGATTGCAGAGGTCCATGGACTGCAGCCACTTACTATGAAATGAACTAAAATTTATTCGTGTCTTCAGTCTTTGTTTAAAAAAAACTCTCCGTACGCAAGTACTTAAAATAGTAATTGTGTTGTTATTGTTAAAATCCAGTATTTAGTACTTTAGTTTATATATAAAAACTAAAAACATATTTCTGCTTTCATCATCGGACCAGACGGACCGTGCAATGTACCCATAGGACTTATAAAAACACGTTAATTTAGCGTAAATTCACACAGTCTTATTACAAAACGTGGTTTATTTATAATATCAGATATAAACTATGGCTAAAAAGAATGTTCTCGTTGAAAGAAATCCCTTATATTAGCCGCGGCAAGTCTTAGTGAAATTTGACATTTGCTGTCAAATTCAATACTCTACATTTTAGTTTATATATTTCCGTGAGATTTATTTCATGAAACAGATTCTTATTTAAGACTGCTTAAAAACTACTTTTTGTAATAAGATGGAATAGGTTTATGAGAAGCCACAGAGGACTTTATTAACCTGTCTGCTGTCTCCATCATAAAAGCAGGCCGATAGAGACATAATATTATTGTATTGCCATCAAATTTTCATACATATTTACAAAGACTCAAATAGATACAATAATGAGAATGGCTGAAAATCAATTTTCTACATCTACTTCCAATATCAATTACTAGTAAATTCTTATTGAAAGTCAAGTATTAAATAAAAAATATTCTATTCTAATATTTAGTGTTACTAGAATTCTTTAAAAAAAATATAACTGAAAATCGTTTGCACTCACACTAAAGAACGATTAAAAAGAAAATTAAAAGTATTACAAGTCCTTGTGCGTTTACAGGTCGAGACTAAGGCCAACCACCTACATAGTACAATCGGTACATTATCACGTGTGTATCAATGAATGATTCATGATATCATTCCAGTCTCAGCCTCCGCAGCACTAGAATTAAAATAATACAATGGTCCATGCTATAAAACTGATTTTATTAAACCAGCCATGTAGCAATTTATAATATTAAGCCTACTTACAAAAAAAGAAGCAGGTTCTAAATTCTACTGAATGTTCTTTTTTGTATGTTACGCAGTATCTCCGTCGATTGTGTGTGTGTTTTTTAACTAACCTATACTTATTAACGGTTACGTTATATATAATGACGTGGTTAGTACTTCGTGAGTTTATGTAAGGGGATTTATATTTTCAGGGGTTTATATGTTAATATAGGTCATACTTTAGACCACCGCTGAAGTATGTCATATAATAACATATAAATTTGGAAAAAAATCCCAACCCAGAGTCGGAAAATACGAGGATGATGAATATAACTAGACGACATAATAGTTGTAACCTTGAGCTGGTGTAATTCCTTAGTCTACTCGAAAGGGTCATAAATTGACTGTATTTTGAATTTAATAGGGTATATATAAACAGGAAAAAATTTCAACATAAATGGTGATAAGATCTGTGTAACTCGCCAAGTTATCATAGAAGGCGACTAATGGAAATATTGGGCCAGTGATTGTGTAGGCGTTGGACTGGCAACCTATCGCATATTTCACAATTTTCCATCAATAACCATATATTTTGGCTACACATAGTTGGAGCAGCTCGTTGCTCTTTAAACTCTGCCTACCCCCTCGCATATAACAGGTATGACTATGTACGTACAATACTGATATATTTGTATTCAATATCGGATAATAAAGAAGTCAGAAACTAGCTCAATTGAATAGAACTCTGCGTCGAAGCTTACCGAAATAAATGAGAATATTATTTATTAGATTTTGATTGTCACTCGTAATCAAAGGTGAATGCTGATATACATATAATAAATATAATAAACGTCGACGTACATGGAAACTGACGCACAGTTTTATTTTCAAGGGAACAATTTCAACTCAGATGAGGCGGCAAATAACACCTTCAATGACTTTATTAATTTCTGATCTCAATTTTTTTAGTAAAGGTGTAAATTAACAACCATTGAAATGTAAACGATTGCAAATACTTTCATTACTTAAATATATTTTTTATTACATAGTAATAATAAATTATGGCCTCAAAACCGAATTTCGGTCACAGCGGCCAGTTTTAATAGAGACTAGCCATCTGCAACATCAGGATCATGTGTACGAGCCTCATAGTCTGATGGGATGGCTCTATCCGGCACGGAGAGATCCGGAGAGAGGTCATGCGCAAGACCAATGTCTTTACGAGCTTAACGAGGCAAAGTGATGAAACACCGTCAACTTCTGACTCCGGCCTACTACTGAGACTTCCTTGTCAGAAAAACCAGACAGCTGCGTTTGTCCCAAGCCGGAATTAAATTCGAAACCGGAACCACATGATGAGCAGACGCACTTACGATAACTAGACTAACAAGGCAGTCAAAAATTTCACTATATAAGTAAAGACATAAAATTCTACATTTCTCACGCTAGCAATGGAAATCATAAAAACAACAAAAATCCATTGCTAACAATTGCTTTTACTTTTCAGTTTTAAGGGCAGAAGTGTACGAATAACAAAAATCCATATTATTATCTATACAAATAAATAAAATTGAAGTGTCTGTTTGTAATGTCAAAATTACAGTTTTTTTACTAAATGCATATGAAAGTAAATACGGTACTTATTACTAAAATACAATTTTTTAAATTTTTGTCCGTCTGTCTGTCTGTTCCGGCTAATCTCCGAACCGGCTGAACCGATTTTGACGGGACTTTCACTGACAGGTAGCTGATTTCATAAGGAGTAACTTAGGCTACTTTTATTTTAGAAAAAGGATTAGGGTTCCGCGCAAAAACATAAAAACCCTAACGCGAGCGAAGTCGCGGGGAACAGCTAGTGTTTAAATGAAAATGATCTCCGTCACCAAGGTTTGACCGGAAGAGATCGCTGTTTAGCGATAAAGCTATGTATAATATATTTAAGTATATATGTTTTTGTAATATGTATGCAATAAAGAGTATAAATAAATAAAAAATAAATAAAAGGATAGCTGTGCTAGTAAATCCGCTTGTGTAATTAAATGATCAGGGACGCCGGCTGACCGTGGCACGACAAGCGCGCTGCTTGCGATCCAAGCTCGTAAAACGTGAGCTTTTGATGTCCGAGCTTTGTTTACATCGCAATAAGCGCGGTGCTTTAGCTTATTACAGTTCGGTTTTACGCAAGGCCGTTGAATTTGCCGTTTTATTGTAAGTTTTCGTTGATGATTTCCTTAAATAAAGAATTTAATGCCTCAGTATAACAAATGTGTCACTGTTTCTTATAGAACATACACTCATTTGCATTATGATTATCATTATGCATCTGCAATTCCCTTGGTGTTACAGTTGTTCATGGGCGACGATATACACCATCAGATTAGCCGTATGCCGTTTTATATATAAAAAAAACCTCGAAGTACTGAGAGGTATTTTGAGCTCTTTCTCTTTATGAACTTTCTTGAGTACATTTTGCTGATGTTGATCAAAATTGTTTATAACTTTGATGAGATGGATATTTATTTAGACAACGTCGGTAACAAAGAAGCGTAGTCACCTCTGATGGCTAACTATAGTGAGTCTCTATATCCTACAGACCGGACACAAATAGGTAAGAGGTACTTACTTAAAAAATCAGAGGAAAAAAATAATTTTAACTAGGTTTGTGCTGCATTCTACACGTTGTCTGCGATGATCCTAATGACACAGAACACATGAACTGTGTGGTAGACCTATGTTGAGTTATAAAAAAAACCCACCATCACATTTAATCCCGTGGGTGTTGCAAGATGCGAGATTGAGAAACCTCTGGAAGGGCTTGTAACCTCCAATAGATGACCATATAATTTCGGGTATAACCACTAGGAAGTATATCGCGTCAAAGATGTGAGATGTTTGATTATGTATGTATGGTAAACCCGTCTTCTATGCGTGAGCGTGACTATTTTTGAAAATCTGCCATGCTATGGGATTGGCCCATGTTCATGGGTGGACTTTTTACCAGTTGATGAGATTTAAAAACCGGTACATATATTTTAACTGTGACGTCATGAAAAATTTAATCATAACTCATCTAAGGAGTTTTTCATCAAACGAAACTATATAATAGAATTATTATCTTAAAGTTTTCCTCCAAAGTGGAGAAAAAAATGTCGACGAAGCTGAGATTAATATCGCTTAAGCCGGCCAAAAGTTGCCGGCTCGAGTGCGATCAAAGTAATGAGAGGATGGAGGGGCGGTCCCACGTAGTGAGGTCACGACCTATATAGTTTAAATGGCACTCAGCGGTATAGAAATTGCTACGAACCTTAATTCCTAAAAGAGCTCAAATGCAAGCGTTTTAATGTGTCACACAGACAGAATAAAATTTGAATCATAAAGAGCGTACCAAAGTAGAAACAATAGCCTTTTTGTATAGGAAACGTTTATCAACAGATCGCACAATCCACCTGATGGTGAGTAGAGGTCCATAGACACCACACCTATTCTCAGATAAGAATTATAATGCAGATGCGTTGTTACCTGCCTCTTTTCCAGTAAAAAGGGTCTCCGGCTTTAATGTTATGTGATTGTTACGTTGCTTTTTTCGCATGTGAACTTAATTAACATTTTAATTTTAATTAAAATGTTAATTAAGTTCAATTTAACATTTTAATCTAAAAATATATATTTCAAGCAACACATTAAAATTAAAATCATCTCTATTTAATACCACAAACTAACTATAGCACAAGCGAGAAGTAGCATAAAACTGAAGATGAAGTCTTCACACTTCACAATAGCCGACCTAAATCGGCGACGCAGCACGTTCGAATGAAATGAACGAAACAATCTAAAAAGTCAAGTTTTTCAAAAGAACCTGACAATATAACACATGTGACGTCAAATATACAATTTGTTTGCAGATTCATAACTTAATGTAAAAAGTTTAAACCTTATATATCCAGTTTACTACTTACAACAATTATAATCATCATTATAACACCATAAACTTCGCCTAAAAAGTTCTACGGTCTAACTGCCCTCATTCTTAAGAGTTTACTTGTTTATCAAAAACTTCATTGTTTCTTAACCAGAGTACACTTAAATATCTTTGTAACCTATGAAGTAAGTTTGATATTAAATTAGCACATACAGTAAACAAAAAAATATTTTTTATTTCATCGCAATATATATTATGAAGATGTCCGTAGTAGAACCAGAGTAACCGACATAGCCCTAGAGAGCAGTAAGAGGCAATATGTCATAGATATAGCTCAAAGAACCGACAATCGATAAAGAATGGTTCTCAAGTGGCAGTCTCATACCGGCAATTGAAGTGTAGGGAGGTAATGGAGTTGCGATCTGGCGAGACATGCAGGAAGTTCGATGGATGCAGAAGGCTGAGGAACGAGTTTTGTGACGCTCCTTGGGGAAGGACCACGTTCAGCAGTGGACTTGTGAAGGACTGTGATGATGATGATGATATATCTTTATATATAAAAATTACGTGTCACGTTGTTTGTCCGTAATGAACTCCCAAACTACTGAACTGATTTCAATGCAATTTTGCACACTGTGCAGTTTGGTCCAACTTGAGATAGGATAATTTTTATCCTGATTTTTTATATGAAGGGTCGTCGAAAAGGGCAGAACAACGTCTGCCTGGCCAGCTAGTTATATTATAAGTTTACAAGCTTAAGGATACAATTTACATGCTGCAATAAAATTTTCACGGAAGTGTAGTGAACTGTGTTTAGTTAGCTATGAGTAACATTCTCGCAAATTACAAAATCGATCTCTAAAAAAAAACTGATGGAAAAACGTAGGAAGGCGTCCTTGATACAAATGGTGTCGTAACGCCACAATGCGTCGGTGCGCGCTACAAAAAAGACTAGAATACTAAGTGTGTGCTCTCTTGTTATTTTTTAATTTGTTCAGCTTCTATATAGCGACCTATTATAGGATACATAGAGTACTTTATTTATAAACTTTTTCTTAAAAGCTAGCTACGAGCTTTCTTTAAAGGCTCGCTATTATGGTTAGATGTTATTAAATTTAGATATCATGCTTTTTCTCTTTTTAGCAAAGTGGGTATTTCTACATAAGGTGTATTCATTTATGTAGTAATACCCGCTTTTCATATTCCTTACTGATAAAAGTTACACGATCGAAATATAATTTGGTTGTGAAGTAAAAAACACGCACTTCTGAGAACAAATAAGTAATGTACAATAAACAATACTAGAACCATGTAATCAAATTAACGAAAAAAAGCGATGGTAAAATTAAATAATATCTACGCAAGCGTTTTTGTACGTGGTAGTGCCAAGCTGCAGCTATATTTATAGTATAGTTGTAGCACGAATGGGTCGGCACGACCGGGGAGGACCACGCTCTCACAGAATACCAGCGTAAAATAGATGCTGATGCTGCTGTGTTTCGTATGCTGAGTGTAGGGAACCGGAGACCTTTTTTACTGGAAAAGAGGCATTCCATCTTAGTCCTCAAGGCTGACAACGCATCTGCATTTTGATTCCTAAACGAGGATAGATGTAGATATCTATGGACGACAGCAACCACTTATGAGGTAGAGAAAGAAGCACACGTTTGTCACCTTACAGTCCACCTTATGATAAGTGGTTAATGCAGTCAATGGACACCCGGAGCCAACTTCAAGCAAAGAAAGCTGCAGATGCGTTGACCTTTGAGGACAAAGATGGAATGTCTTATATGTAATTAATTATACTGACTCCCTATACTCTTCAGACCTGAACAAGGTAGAAAAGGAGTCCCACCACCTAGTAATACAGTATGATGGACATAATATTTTTTTTATTAATCATCAAATAGACGTGGACACAGACCAGCAATACGTTTGTGTTAGTGTTTTTTATTTATTCTAGCATTGGCTACAAGGCCTTCAGTCACAGCTTCACTCAAAAAGAATACATCAAACGCTGTAATACATTTCATAAAATACTAGCTGGTACCCGGCGCGTTGCAGCCGCAGAAGAAATAATTGTGGAAACATCGTTTTAAAATTGGACCAGTTATATTTTAGATTGATAAGTTGGATGATAGATAACTTTCAAATAAATTTGTCGGTACGATACGCGCACCACCTACTGTAAATTAATTTTACTATGCCTATAATCTTCATGCAAGTACAAGTAATAAGTAAACAAAGTTTTACCGCAATCTGATGCATGGTATGGCAGCGCATAAAATACGAACAAAGAAATATAAACTTTTATATGTTTGATTAATTATTATGCTAACACATTTCTTCACAAATTATGCTAACACATTTCTTCACAATATGTCGGTGCGTCACATTACTATAATTTT
This sequence comes from Parnassius mnemosyne, assembly GCA_963668995.1. NCBI lineage: Eukaryota > Metazoa > Arthropoda > Insecta > Lepidoptera > Papilionidae > Parnassius > Parnassius mnemosyne. The sequence continues at coordinate 45,421,771 of CAVLGL010000148.1, forward strand.
AAGGTATTTTAATGGCAGTTTAAGTCAGTAGACAGTCGACGGCGATAGTTTCCCAAGTTCACAAGGAGCGGACAAAATAATGTGAGCTTTTTATAACCATCAAAGCACTTGTTTCATTGTCTCCACTACAAAATACCACCACACCATTGGAACGTATCAAAATTCAAACCATTATTTAAACAATAACAGGAACAACAATTCGTCGGCGGTAAAATTCCCGCCAAAAAACTCAATTGTGCAACTGTGATCAGAATATTGATTGACTTCCTTTTGACATTTGGTATTTGGTTTCGGTCTCGTATCAGTAATCAGTGTTGATTATTAATTCCATGTCTTTTTATATCTATAATTTATTTATGGTTACAAAATGTTATCAAAATGAAAAATCTGAAAAAATGGTTGACCCTGCAGGTCATCCATGGAATTTCCCGCTTATTTTCGAGCGCAACGCTCGAAAATCTACTAAATTTTTGTTTATTGGTTTTGTGGCGGCGCTGTCGTCGCGCCACAAGCTAAACACATCGAAGCCTAAATCGCGCTAACAAAGTTCCGAAGTTAAAGCGGCATATATAGAATAGCTCCGAACTACCAATCAGAGCGTTGGCCGCTTTCCGGGCGCTTTAGGTGTGCTACCTTGCCCGGCGGGAGATCTCCCCTTTTCCTTCCTACGGCCACAGTGGTGACCAACCGACGTGATATGAACACGCAAACAACAAACCTTCGGAAACTACACCTTCAAACGTTCATCATCCTCAAGTACCACATTCATTCGCTCCCGAGCTGATATTGTCTGCAATCTTCACATTCTGCAAGCCATCTAGCTTAACAAAGGTTCATCGCAGCACTGGAATAATAATGCTTCCTGTTCCTTCAAGCTACTCTCTGCTCTACAGTGTTCGGCACGGCTCTGAGCCTTACTGCTCGCCTCTGCTTCAAGGCACTCTTGCAGATTACAAGGCAATTCCCTGGCACTTGCAAATTCGTCGACATCTAGACTACTATCAATCTCCGGTCTGAGCAAGGGGGTGATGTGGCGGCGCTCTCGTCGCGTCACAAGCGAAACACATCGAAGCCTAAATAACGCTAACAAAGTTCCGAACTTAAAGCAGCATAATATATAGAATAGCCCCGAACTAACCAATCATCGGAGCGTTAGCCGCTCCCCGGGCAGAACACCTTGCCCAGCGGGAGATCTCTCCTTTTCCTTCCACCGGCTACGGTTTATTTTTTGAAAAATCTTTGAACAGCTCTACCGATTGACTTGAAAATCTAATCGGCTCGAAGACTCAATGAACACTTTCGAACGCAGTGTCGCCCATCTCGATCGGTTGAATCGTTCTAAAGATATCGTACGACAAAATTTTATTTACATACACACATATATACATACAAATAGACGGGACGGCTTCCTAGGACCTCAAAACGTGGAAATCTGATGAACACTCGCATTCTCAAAATCGGACAGAAATCTGTAACTTCCCCTTATTTTTAAAAATTATAAATTTTCAAAGCGGGAAGTTAAAAAGCATAACGCAGTTGCTAAGTGATTTCTACCAAAGTTGATATGGCATAATCAGTCCGCTTAGACGAGCTATAGTTAATTAATGATCGACATCTTAATTTTATCTTAAATTATGAAAAGGCATAAATGGAAACGGTTTTTTATAACCATTTTCGACCATCTTAACATTTACAAATTGCCCTCCGTTTGAGTTGCTGGGCGTGTCTCTTAGCCTAGATCTAAATTGTGTCATCTGACACTCGAGAGGCGCCGTCTCCGGGATAATATACGGATTATTTCATCTAGCAGTGAGTGTACGAGCGGGCCGGCTATAAAATACCATTCCTTCGTTGCTGGAGATAAGGCTATATTCTCCCCATTCTACTTTCTACAACCACGATACACCAAAATTTAATGCATCTATGTGACATTTAGAATAGTAAGATTATGTGTGATTTATCTTTTTTACATTATCGAAAAATTCCATAAACTGAAATTATACAAAAATTCGAAAACTGATTATTTTTGGCCCAACCTGCGTTTCGAACTCCGGACTTTATGATGAGCAGTAGCATTCACGACCACTAGAACAACGCAGCGGTTTTATATTATATTATGTACTATAATAAAATAAAAAATATATTGTAGAAATATGACTCCAATCGGTCAAATTGTCCAGAAGATACACGATCACTTGATATAATTATAAACATTTTATTTAAAAATTTCCATAGTACTTATAAAAATTATAACAGTACACAATTACACTAGGACACACGACCTACAGATATACAATATACAAAAAATTAAAAAAAATATACAGAGTATAAAGGCATTAGAATAAGGTAAGTCGCTTATTAGTCCAGCTATAAAATAATCTTTAATAAAAATGAATAATAACTAACACGCTGAAAGATCTTATAATACAGCTGCAACAATACAAATAAAATGAAATCCACATCTACATACCATTAGGTGGACTTTCCGCTCACTGTGCTTATGTGTTCTTATTTGTATCAACCAATTGAACACCAAAGAGCGGATTCGAGTACCTTTAGAAAGTCATGATTGTTCCATTATTGCGAACTACACAGATATATGTTTTTAAGTAAATTGAATTTGCTAGTTAAATAAAGCGGAACATCTTATTATGTCGTTATGTACTCGTAAGTACGTATTAAGCAAATTTGTTGCAAAACATAATCACATTGAACTGTAATCATACATACAAGAAAAAAAAAAAATAAAAACGGCTTAGTAATGCAGTGGTCAAGCGTTTGGTTGCGGCGCTGCGGGCCGATGAATAAGATAGAATGCCTCGTTACCAGTAAAAAGGGTCTCCGATTATCTGCACTCACCATACAAAACACAGCAGTATTAAGCTGCTATTTGACGCTGGTATTCTGTGAGAGCGTGGTCCTTCTCCGATCGAGCCGACCCATTCGCGCCACAACCATAATTAATATGCGGCATGGCTCTATCACTTTCGAACGTGTTATGTTATACAACATGTTTGTAAAACGACTAAATACATTACCTCTTTATTGCTTGCAACGGTACTTACCAAAATCATGCGCCTATATACTCATATAACACAAATAAGCGCAAAATATAACAGTCGCCCCAGTTAACGATTCATACAAACAAAATATTAAATAAAGCAGTTTAGTTTTCTCGAGTCCATGAGAAACTTTGAATGGTACAAACTTATTAAGCCGTATCAATAGCGAGTGTAATACGTCTGTCTGTAGCACGAGAGCGGAACAGGAAGTTCAGCGGTCTCGGCCGAGCGCCCTCGCAATACACAAGGCGTGTAATTAGTGGTTTATTCAGGCTTTTTGTTTAGTCCTTTAAACTTTCGCAGTATTGTTGTATAAGCAGTGCGGTTTGACGTTTTAATGCATTTTTATTTTATTTATCTATTCAATACTTAAATCTTGACTTACGCCCTTTCCGCATTGATCGGTACGACAGATATACCGCGGCTGAAGTTTCAGGGTCTTATCGATGTCAACACCGTGTACATCTCTTAATTTGTAGACATGAATTGGTGTGGCATATTATGACAATCTAAATTTCGTAATATAAAACAAATTATTATAAACTGTTCTTTTTAAGTGCTGCTAGATTTCTTGTTTCCCAGAACAGAGGTATTTTCTGAACCAGTGGTAAATTAAACATAAGAACGACTTTCAATAAGTATTATTTACAATCTATTTTGAATAAAAATGTAAGTATTTCATATTTACATACATGGGTTGAGAAATCCCTTAAATTAAAAACCTATTAACCTAGTTAAGAGAGGCGCGTTTCCATATCATAGCTTCTACCGGTGTTTATTTAATATATAAATATATAAGTTATAAGTTAATATATGCATATTATATGTGAGTGGTGTGATTTGTCATATTATAACTAAGATAAGGTTGTTAGAATTTGTAAAATAACATTGTAAGTATTATGTAACAATCTGAACTGAAAAAAAATCTAATTAGTGAAAACGTTAAATAAGGCTTTGAAGGCGACAAAATGTAGAAAAATCAATACAAGCAGCTGTTTATTACTAAAGATAATTTACTTAAAAACATTGTAATGTTGCACACATTTTTAATATCGCGTGATTTTTAAAAGAAATACAACCAGTAGCATAATTTTTAAATAATGTTTATTTTAAACAAAAGATTTAAACATTCTTTTAATGTATGCTGATCGCCGGTTTTGTGTTAACACAACCTCTACACATACAATCGCAATCAATATTTATTAATTATTAAATCATTCCTCTCGTTTTGGTTATTAAAAATAAGCTTATCTCTAGGCAGTGAAGTTATATCTAGGAAAGTAATGATTTCTTAAGTCTGCAGTCTGTTAACACGTACAGATCACAAATCTTCGCTAAAGAACACCGATTCCTTCCAAGACTAATTCGTAAGGCTATTGAAGTAAAAAAACATCCTAATTTCAATAGAGAATATGGCTTGGTGCTACCATTTGGTTGTGATCCTATAATTAATAAAATTAAATTCCAACCCAAGTATACAACTGCAAGACTTCAAGAACAATACTATAAGTTCATACTGCGTAGATCGGACCAATAATTAATAATTTTAATCTGGCCGTGGTTAACTATGACATTGGGACGTCGAACACCTCTGCCCCTCCCTCCTCCCTCCCATTGACCATGAGTGCTGTAAAGTGGTGTATGCACGATAAAATCAGTTAAAACTAGTTTTGTTTAACAAACCTAAATTATTTATATGATAAAGCAATTTATTAATTTAGGTGTCCACTGACTAAGAGAAAATCAAATTGATAACAAAATCATTGCGATAACGTAATTATTATGTGTCTGTATAGGTACGTCAAGCAGATAGATATACGCGCTTATAAAAAAAATTCAGTTGAGTTGCAACCCGCAAGCTAATAAAGTTGCTTTCGAAACAGTCCTTGGATAACCGATACGAACCGATAATACGAAGAGATAAGACGATGCAAAACAACATTCCGCAACAGCCCCTTTGCATATGAGTAAATAAACGCAACAGAGACAAAGTTTCTTAAGAACGTGGAAAATTGTTACCTATTTTGGTAGGGTTGTCACAATAGGTGAAGACAAATTAAACAAAACATTTGTCAAATAGTTTTATTGTACAGTATGATAGAATACTTTACAAATTACTTACTCTAATAATTTTTATTTAATTTAAAGACAGACCGACTAGTAGCGAGAATTAGAACGATGTAGGTAGTAACTATAAGTTTTCATTAAAAATACTTTTAAACGCGTATTCAAACTTTCATGATCATGCTACTAGCTGTTGAGAAGTTTCCTCGTGAGGAGACTATCTTGTCTGCAGCAGCAGTTTATGGTGAAGATCATATTTATCAAACAAAATTAAATTTAAATACAAAGTTTCGAGTCCGTGCGATCTAGAACTCATTAACGTTTAGTAAGCGTTAAAGAGTTCCCTCGTAAGGAGAGAATGGTGGCTGCAGCATCATGTTATGTCTATCATAGTATTGCACTGTCACTGAAGTTACGGTATACAAAATTTCAACTCAAATAGACATCGGGAAGTGGTTCAAATCTTATTTGCAATATGTGAACTGAATACACATAACAATAAAAAGATAAAACCAGAGTAGCACCCTTTTCTTATTAAAATAAATGATCGTACAATAAAATGAAGGTACTTACTTGAAAAAGTAATAATCAAATATTTACTTACTTAGTACTCCTTGGGATAGTTAAAGTATGATACATTTTTATTTTTTCTAGTATTATTCATACACACAATGCAATAAATAACCATTATTAATAATACCACGTTTTTACATTACAATATTCAAACTTGGAACTAACAAAACAAACAACGTGCGTCGCACTGACCCTGAAATTGTTGTCCACTGGCTGTACAAGCGTATCCGGTTTTTTCCAGTCTCGCCGTGTACGCGACAAGCGGGCAGTGGTCACGCACACATGCCCCGCGTGTTTGTAATAGTGCAACCGATTCGCGCAGTTGTATAAAGCTTTATCTTTATTCCATTTATTTACTCATGTGCCCTTTGCTTTCACTGATTGCAATATTCGTAGCATTTGACGGCTCGGTACCGCAGTGGCTTAGAGTTTGCGAAGCGGGTTCGAATCACGCACGAAACAAGTATACGATACAGGAGGATAACCAAATGTTGAGGAAACGTTTTTATTTAAACAAAAAAAATGTTTAGGATCAAAATTTATAGAATAAGGGTGACAAACGCGCACACAGTCCACCTGATGGTAAGTGGTTGCTGTAGCCCATAGACATCTACATCTGTCTTCGATTACGAATCAAAATGCAGAGGCGTTGTCACCCGTGAGGACTAAGATGGAATGCCTCGTTTCCAGTAAAAGAGTCTCCGGTTCTCTACACTTACTATACGATGCACAGCAGTGTTAAGCTGCTATTTTACGCTGGTATTCTGTGAGAGCGTGGTCCTTCCCAGGTCGAGCCGACCCATTCGTGCTACAACCATAATATAGCTGCACCATGGCTCTACCACGTTTAAAACGTGTTAGTTATACTAGCTAAGTAATACTTTTTTTATATAAAATTACAGAGACTAGCGTACTGAAAATCAAAAAACGTTAAATATAAGCCAAAAATGCGTGTCACTAAGGACTAAGATGTATTCCGACTCAGCTTGTAAATATACTCATATTGAACGCACTGCTTCTTACCGTTACATCCTATTAAAATCCACTACTAAAAATAAGCCTCCTTCATAGATCACTTCATAGGGGTGATGCACGGTTGCCAAGCGTGGCAACTGTGATATTTACCATAGTTGCCACACTTGGCAAGCGGGTTGGCAATCCCTGTATTTGTTATTAGGAAGACGCTGCTGCTCATCTCCTGATCTGTTTCCCTATATCGTCTCTTACGACACCAAAGGGATGATGTAAAGTGGATATTCTTACACCGCCAGTATACTGCCGCTTAGCGGAAGAAATAAAATATGTCAGAAAAGGAGTCCTACCAACTAGTGAGTGTGGTCACTAGAAAGAAATAAATTTTAAATTCGATTTCTTATATTTACGCGAACACTACACATTGAATAAAACTATTTTTACGGATTTTATCGCGTTTAATTAACTTATTTTATATTCCCGACGTTTCGGTTGCTTTCCAGCACCCGTGGTCACGGGGGACTGAGGTGATTGACGTCCCGATCTCAGTGTTAAACCGGAGTACCTTCAGCTTTTTTAATTAATAATTTTGGTCCGATCTACGCAGAATGAACTAGTCTTGAAGTCTTGCAGTGGTATGCTTGGGTTTAATTTTAATTTTATGAATTACAGGATCCCAAGCAGGTGGTAGTACCCAGCCTCCCTCTCTATTGAAAATGTAATGAAATCTAATGTAATGGCGGAGGCCGTCTAGGATATGATCACAAACTGCAGACTTCCCGGAACTTTGGTGCTTCACGTCAGCTATGTCGAACTACGAAACGTTGGGAATATAAAATAAGTTAATTAAACGCGATAAAATCCGTAAAAATAGTTTTATTCAAAATTTTAATTTCATTTATTACGATACATGAAATTAAAATTTCTTTCTTTTCTTTCTATACTAGGGTATATTTGTGTTTTTACTAATCATTTTTAGTTCGTGAACACTCTACGTCATAACCGCCGATTGTAGGAAATATATGCGTAAGTTTTCAAAGCAAATACAAACAAACCAGTATCTTCATAAAAGTTGCTTTGCTTCACGTCACACGTCATAACACAAGCTATCCCCGAGGCGACGGTCGAGTAACCGACAGATAACAATAATCAATGTCAGGGGCGCGTTCGTTCGTTCGGAAATATTAACCCGAGCGGCATTGGCACGCGACGAATGATAAAAACAATTTTTTACGAAAACGAACGGGACGTTTTGTGCGGCGCACGTGAGGTGTGTTCGAGTCACGGAACTAATTCGACGGTATTGCATAACAATCGAGCTACAGACAGTTAAGACTTTGCCTTTGTAAATAAAACAGATCGTAAAAGCTTCGTTGATCGAGGCATATAAGTACGCAATAAACAATAAACTTTAATGATATTACTATAGTCAGAATGAAATAGTTTTAAAAGGAACTAAAGCTTTTTAAATTACGATAAATAATTCGGCGGCGGATTCGTGAGCTTTGAATCCCACACGGAACAATTATTAGGTATGTCTTACAAATAATTGTTCCTGGTCTGGATGTTTGTCAATGTGTAGTTTATGTATTTTAAACCATAAATTACACGTTGACAAGATAAAAAAATTCCTATTAAATTAAACAAATTGTACGAAATTTTACCCGTTTTTATGGATTTTACCCAAAACGTCGGGAATTAAAAAGTAAAATTAGTTTCATTTAATGTGAAATGTTTGCGTAAATATATGAAATCATTATCTTACTATATATATTTTAACCCGTTATGGGTTCTGAGACACGAGTTTTCATACAAAAAAGAAAGACTAGAATATTAAAGATTTCGAAATAAAGATTTCACAAAAAATTTTGGAGCAGTCCAAGAGAATGGCAAATGGCGATGTAGTTGCAACCACGAACTACTTAATATGTAAGAAGACTATCATGTATGGGCATGTCAAATTAAAAAGAATGCGGTTGGCCACGTGCAACACGTGGACGATGCCGGAAACACGGGAACATGCCAAAGCAATTTTTTTTTAAACTGTAAGGTGACTAACGAACTTACAGTTCACACGATGGTAAGTGGCTACTGCAGTCCATGGACACAAGTGTCAAATACAAACAGAGAAGTCTACAGATGCGTTCAGGACTAAGATGGAAATACTATATACTGGCTCTCTATATTCTTCAGACCGGAACACAGCAATGCAAGCACCAAGCATAGCTATTTGGCTGCAAACGTAAGTAAGAGGGTTGTGGTACCTATCCAGATGGACTTCTACGCTGAAAAGCAATCCTACCACCCATTAGAGTTGGCATAGAGAACTGGAAGTGAGACTCTAGATAGAGCCCAGTGCCACGAAATACTTGACCAAGCCGAGGCTTATTAATGATTGTAGCGCTAAAAGAGATTCCAATAATTTAAAATTAAATTTTTTATATCGACTTCAATATAAATTATAAAGAATAACTCAACAAGTATTGGTCAGACCTTGATTGGACCACGTGTGAAGCACCAGCTTTCAAATAAAAAATGAAATCATCGAAATCGGTTCACCCAGTAAAAAGTTATGAGGTAACACCATGGTAACACACGTAAAAAAACATACAGTCGAATTGAGTACCGTCTCTTTTTTGAAGTCGGTTTAACTAGCAGCTGTTTGAAGCACCGCTTTATTTATGTATCATATAAAGAAAATTAAAAGTGGCATACTAACCCCGATTTCAAGCAACACACTATTCTTTAGTACCTACTTAATCAATAAATTGAAAACCTTGTCTCGTACTGTCCATTCATAAGTTAGTCCTTACAAATTTAAATACCATAGAAAGATTAATAGGGGAACTCAGGCAACAATAGCCAGGATGTGGTATATGGCCTCTAAAGTCCTCGTTCCCATTACGAGAGAATAGCGCGGAACTTCTTGTTCGCCTCGATGTATCTTTTATCACCGTTCTTAGCCACCCGCCGATTGACGGGGATAAAACCTACATCAAAACTTTTTATAAAAAAACTATATTTTAAATAACTTCTTTTTTTACATCATTCTTACATTATAATCCGACTCTAAGCTATGTTCAAAAACTCAAGTTTCTAGTCCATCGGGAAGTCAGTTTAAAAGTACTCGTGTATGTTTATTAATTAATAAAAGTGATTTAATAAAAACGTGGTAAAAAGACAAAAGCAGAATCTGATTCTAACAAGCAAATGATGACACGATGGACTATTATTATATTATGTTTCATTTTACTGAGTTTCAATATCAATATTGATAACATCCTCGGAAAGAAATGTATGGTTAGATTTCTATTCAGACTAAATTAAGGTTTAGTTGTGATGACGCTGCTTACAGTGTCGTACAGTTACAAAGTGCTATTTCTTTACGAACAAAAATGTCATCATTACTTATGATTTCATCAACGTACCCGACAATTTACGGCATATTTATATATGTGGTAAAGTCATGCTGCATCTATATTATAGTAATAGCACGAATGGATGGGTCGACCGGGGATGCACCACGCTCTCACAACATACCAGCGTAAAATAGCAGCTTACTGATGCTATGTTTCGTATGGTAAGTGTAGAGAACTTTTTACTGGAAAAGAGGCATCCCATCTTATTCCTTAGGGGTGACAACTTCTTAATCAAGGATAAATGTTGATGTCTATGAGTCACAGCATCCACTTATCATCCAGGTGGACTGTGTGCTCGTTTATCACCCTATTTCCAAATAAAAAAATAACATTTTTCTGTATGAATATAAAATGAAGAATCGCGCCACGGTCATTCATCCATCGCGTCGATGTTCACATAGTAATATAATAGATTAAAGGTCTGAATCCCTACCGGAAGTGTTGCCGTGGGTACCAATTACGCTGTGACGTGCAGATTTCGCTCTCATATGTTCTGTTTCAATAGCGGAGATGGGAATAGATTACTGTTAAATTGAATACGACATAAATAGTGCTGTGGTTAAAACGCCCTTATGGTTATTTTTATATTAGAAGGAGTTTACATATTTCGAAATACTGAGCGATCGTTTAATAACAACAGTTAAAAATACTCACTGACTGATGACTGAAATCTTGAAATGCTACTATCAAATAAATCTAAATACTTATACAGTAAAAGAATTCACAACACTAGCCAAATGGTGGCTTTGATCAGTCAACCATAATATTTTTATTTACACATAATATCGGCTGCCTACATCTTGAAGCGGGCTTCCATATGAGAATAATTTAAGCGGCCAAAGATTAGTCAGATTGTACCATACGTTAATTTTAGGATGTAAAAGTGAACAAGATTGATTGTGAATTAGACATATTTTTTTTTTACGAGAAAAGTAAAAGAACACCAATTCCTACCAAGCATTTGCCTACTCTACTTCTAATCCTATTGACATTAAAAAACATCCCAAGATGGCTGGGTGCTCTGCTGTGCTGGCATCTGCTTGGTATCCCACAATTCATAAAATTAAATTCAAACCCAAGCCTACCACTGCAGGGACTTCAGGATACGGTAAGCTCGTTTTGCGTAGATCGCATTAGAAATTAATATTTAAAAGCTGAAGGAAGCTCGGTTTACTTTGATTACATAACATGTATATAATCAAAGTCGGTTTACCTAGGAAATTAAGACGTCAAACACTTGAGTTACCCCAGTAACTATTGGTGCTGTAAAGCGCTCAAAAAGTCGATAGTTAAAATGTTAAAAATAAACGAAATAAAATCAACTATCTTACATTCATTTACTAATGTTAGCCCTTCGCAAGTTTTATCCTAAATATAGGCCTTCCTCCCCATTTAATATTGACACACTTATTGTATACATAGGTATATTATATTTTATATTAAGTCTTCTCTATTTAGTAGTGCGTTACCTAAAACTAAGCTTGCCAGTAAAGGGCTGATATTTTTAATTCATTTAATATTGAATATTTGTATTGTATTCACGATGGGTTTTAAAAAAGAAGGAAGTTATATAAGTGTATAAACTAGACAGGGAGGTACTTTAAATCGGAAATTGCGCAGTGTACTTTAAAATAATAACAAGTGGACCGACAAAAGGTGCGCAGATAGCACTAAGAAGGAAATGGATACTTTTCGCTACATCCGGCGGACAAATTGACATCGCTGGTTACCGCCTCCTTGAATGCGGCACGTTGACAAACAGGTGTTCTAATTTCTAAATTACTGCGCCTCATCCTAGCTGAGAAATTTTGAAACATTCGAAATTTAAAAACTTCAAAACGAATAACGTCATATCGGTGACATTCCAAGCAATTATACTTGCGTCCGAAGGAGTAAGACGTACAGAATTGACAGCATGACGAATATGAATCAAATCTGTAGCGATGTGACAACCATTTATCGTATCACGTGAACTCGGTCACAACAGACGTCATCCTAAACAGAACTTTATTGCCGTGCAGGAGAGTTCAAAGCAGATTAAGATAAAATAGGGCAAGGAGACACTCGGTGCACAATTTGATAACGATCTTTAAAGCGTTGAGTTGAGAGGTGGAAATCCATTGCGGGTACAGTCACTACAAAGTGTAGAAGAAGCAGCTCCAGCAATTTGCCTATTACTGTGCTCTATTATCGCCCCCCGCACTCATTACTGAATTAAGACGAGAGTGACTGCAAATTTTGTGACGCCTCTGCAATTCCTCTGAATCTAGAGGAAGATTTATGTAATATGTTGTTGTCTTACGCTATACAAATATGTAATTTAATTGAATGGATGTTTTCGGGATCAAATGTTATTGAGGTTAAAGAGGACAAAGATTATATTAAAGATAAAATCAAAGTATACAAAGACAAACACAGATTTTTAGCAGGTATTCTCTAGATTTCAAAATCCTCAGAAAAGCATAAACTTTAAAACGTCGGTTAAATTTTTAGGTAACGTTCCAAGCTCTCACTTACTTTTTAAAACAGCGACTCTCACAATAGCAGTTTCTCCTGTATCGTTGGGGATACAGGAGAAACTACATAATATATAATTTGCAAAAAGACAAACATCTAGATTCTAGACCCATGATAATTATGTCTAGGCCATACCAAATACTAGTTACGTGTGAGTATCGAACCCGCGGCCCGCAGTCAACGTTTTATCAACTGCCGTCTTATCGCTAGACAACTAATCGCGTCCGGACTACCGGTAATGAAAACCTAATAAAGCAATCATTTCAGATGTATGTAATTAATAAAGCTAGCGAACCGAGCAATAAAATTAACGGCTGCTATTTAAGACTCTCGTGCTCTACGAAGGAAACCAAATGCTTTAAAATTAATAGCGTGTGAACTAAATTAATTTTACTATTATTGTAAAGACAGAATAATTATAAAGGATTCATAAAAGTTAAAATTTAACGACGACTATTTCAAATGTGATTTGTAATGAACCGATGAAGCTGTAAAAGATAAAAGGCTAACAGTACTCACATTACAGAAGGTAGATGAATCTAAACTATAAAAGAATCGTACAGGATTAATGAATAATCTATAATGAATAAAAATAGATAACTTTAGTGTTTTAAGAAACTCTACACAAAACTCGCATATGCTTTGACCATTTTTCAACTCAAAATTTGTTGTCAGTTTTATCCGTCAGAGAACTAACACAGAAAAAATTATAATAGACTATAAGATAAAAAAAATTTAAGAAAAAAATGTCTTTGCACTGAAAACTTCGCTTTTATTAATGCTACATCAATAATTATTTTTAATATTATCAAGTAAAATAACAAGTGTTGAGGAAATTCTTCGTCGCATGCATACGTAAAGTAAGGTACAATTTTTTTTTATAGAATTAGGGTGATAAACGACAGTCCACCTGATGGTAAGTGGTTGCTGTGACCCATAGACAACTACATATATCCTCAATAAAGAATCAAAATGCAGATGCGTGATCACCCGTGAGGACTAAGATGTGATGCCTCTTTTCCAGTAAAAGGGGTCTCCGGTTCTCTACACTCACCATACGAACACAACAGCGTTAAGTTGTTATTTTACGCTAGTATTCTGTGAGAGCGTGGTGCTTCCCCGGTCGAGCCGACCCATTCGTGCTACAACTATATCTACTAATATAGCTGCAGCATGGCTCTACCACGTATTAAAAAAACAAATTCTTAAAGATAGAGGAAAGCAATAGTAAGTTTACAAATTCTCTATAGCAACGTTTTCGAAACAATAAGACAGACCGCAAAAATTGCAGAAGTGTCAAAGGTGCGAGACGTCTGGTACTGGGATCATCAACCCTCTATCAAAGTGTGATGATTAAGGCAAATCCTATCCCCACAAAGGTAAAGAACCATCTCCAGCATGGGACATTTACGAGCTGAAGACGAGGAAGAAGAATAAGTCAGACAGATAACCTCAACATTCGTTTCGGCTCCAGTTTAATATAAAAAAAAAAAAACTTACCTGGCATAAAATGTAGTAGCGCCGCAGTTATGGGATACAAACTGGGACTGTAAGTGATGTCGGGGCAGGCGTAGCCCAATACAGAGACCACGCGGTCAGCCACCGCTCGGCCCTTGCGCGTCAAGTGGTAGCCGAGGCAGTGCGTCGCCTCCACGAAAGGCGGCAGCATGATCGGCTTGTCCGGCAGCTCCACTGTGCCGAACACCTGCAACAATACCATTTATTTTCATTTTCTTATTTTATTGAATAAGACACACAAACAGACAGTAGTTCTATACAGTTCTAAAATGAAAAGTATAATGGCGTTGATCTAAACTACAATCCAAAAAAAGTGCACACAGCATATAGAAACTAAAAAGATGTTTGTTATATATAAAATTACACAATCAAATTTACAGGCTGTATTTATTATCTTATTGTCTTAGTTGTAATAATACAACCATTGCATACATATTATGTATACAATTTTTTTTTTTTTTTTGCATAGGTACTTGTACTTTACACCCAAACGAGCACACAACCCAACCTCATAATTGGATGCTGGCCCGATTAAAAATGAATCGCTAATTACAAAAAGAGACACATGTCCCTACATGTAAAATGTTCAGCAGAGACAAAAAACTGTTTTATTTTTGAATTAATCAAAATAAAACATTTTTTATTTTTTATGGTCATTTATATTGATATTTGCTATGAGAAAATAAAGTTTTCTTTTTAAATAAATTTAGTTAATTAGTTAATTGCCAAAAGAAAACATGCACATGTTCCCTTTTTGCTATTAACATAGGACATGAGTCCTTTATGCAGTGAAATTTATTTTTTTCATACAAAATTAATAGAAAAATTAAACAAGGAATATTTCAAATAATGTTTATTTTCCAAGCATACATCGCTGTTTAAAAATAACTGTGATCTTACATGGGTATACAGATTAATTACGCATTCTACTATCCCTTTCCGTACGATTTTCAGTTGGCCATTCATAAAGTTCATTCCATAAAGTGTTATATTTTGAAGGAATATAAACTAGAAATATAATAAGTTTTTTTAAATCTTCCATTTTACATTCCAGTAGAGGTAGTTTATTATGATAAAGTTTTTCTAAAGGCAAACTCACTGGAATCGTGGTAGGTTTTCTCAAATGAAAATAATGAGATACTAGGCCACCAATAAATTCTTTAGTTTTAACGACTTTTAGTTCCTTGTCATTAAATTCAAAATAGTGGTATTTTGATATTGTGAATGGAATTGAGGCTGAGTTACCTCGAGCTTCAGATTATTTATTCTTATAATAAAATTTTGGGTACCAATTGTGGACATCATTGATAATTGAAGAATCTGCCAGAAACACAGTAAACTTATCTTTAATATTGGATTAATTCATTATAACTTCTTGCACATACTCATCTACTGTGTAAAGTCTGTCAAATTCTTTTAATTTTCGTTTAATGAGACCAAAACAAATGCTTGGTCACTTTGCCATTCCTTCATGAAATACATAGCAAGTCACCCTGTCACTTCCTGTATTATAAATACCAAAGGTGTTCACTCCAAGCTGACGGAAATAATATACTTCTTGTGCAGGTATCTTCGTTAAATCTAACACAGCCATAAAATCAAATCAAATCGCAGCAATTTTTTGTTTGTCCTCGTGCAATTTATGTTTGTAAACTGCCTTCACGTCACAGGAGAAAATCTTAGAGTGAAGGTAACGTTTTTCAAAAGAAAAAAAAAACGTTTTTCAAAAAAATAAAAAAATATTTTTTTTTTATTTTGCTTGACTAGTTTGAAACTGTTATCCATAGCGGAATAGAATTTTTTCCTTCTATATTTATGAACTAAAAGTTCTGCGACAGAAACTTAAAATTTTTATAAAAAGGGCACATGCTAACGACCATGTGCCGTTTATGTAACAAATTACCTTACTCTGCGTTTGATATCTCGATACTGGCTAGCTGCTCATGTGTCCTTTTTGCAGAAATGATGTATAATGATAAAATACGTTCGAAAATGAAAAACTTACTTTTTTGACTACATATTAACCATGTGCCCCCTTTTTGCAATTAGCGATTCAAATCAAAATTCTCCTAAGTTACCAATAATAACTCTTTCAATATATGTTCATTCTTCATATTAAAATATTTCACATTAAAATACAATAAAATCATACTTTTTAATAGTCCGATATTTTAGTACGTTACGAACAAACAGTTTTATTAAGCACACAGTTATATACATAAAGTTTCGTGGAAGCGTAGATAAATTGATCATTTTCATCAATTTAATGATGTTTTTCTATAAAACGTCCATCTTACACGTACGAATTGATTGAATAAACACATTTGAAACTTGTTGTCCACCTGTAGGCAAATTCACATCACTCGTCGTGATTATCCACTTGGCGAGCGAGGCCGCGGGCTGCCTCCAACAGGCTCGTACTGCCTCTAAACGATGTTTCTATCAACTTAAATGTCTAAATTGCTATTCACGAGAAAATTGTAGATTTAAGAGTAAAATAAAACTAAATACCTATATCTTTTTTTTTCGATGTCTTTTCTACTTGATAGATTTAGTAGTAACACCAGTCATTCGTATCCAATAATCATCTACTGTTTACGATTTTTATGGGGGATAGATTCATCATTCTGTCACCGCGTCGACGTTTCCAATCAAAAGTCCACTGCTGAACATAGACCTCCCCCTTAGATTCTCATATGTGCCATAGTTGGCTCGCTGGTCAGGCTAGTTGGCAATCGCAGTTTTTGGAACGAAGTTCTTTATTGGACGGTACGGATTTGGCGGATGGGGGCTAGGCGACAAAAAGTG
Source organism: Parnassius mnemosyne (assembly GCA_963668995.1). Taxonomy (NCBI): domain Eukaryota; kingdom Metazoa; phylum Arthropoda; class Insecta; order Lepidoptera; family Papilionidae; genus Parnassius; species Parnassius mnemosyne. The sequence continues at coordinate 45,438,704 of CAVLGL010000148.1, forward strand.
TAAGATTTTTCCGTCACAACCGCTTCTGATGTTGTGTAGACGGCCTTGACGGCTATAAGGAAGCGAGATGGAATAATATCCATCTCCCTCGCACTTTTTCTTATCTTGCCATGAAATAAATATAATTTTATTTTAAATGATGCTTCATTTTAATAGAAGCTAGTAATTCATTTATTTGTATTTGTTAATCCATATTACTGTACAACCGATAGCCGATGGGGCAGGACGACAAGAGTAAAAGTATAACATCCCCAACTAGATTGAGGTGATGTGGTATGATGAGGATTGATGAGGTCTACAGGAAGACGACGAATGTCTGTAGCTCAAAAGCTCAAAACCGTGTATTGTGGCAGTCCTTGGGTGAGGCCTATGTTCAGCAGAGGTATTTTGATGAGCTGCACTGGTCATATCAAAGCAATATTAACAAAAAAAAAGTAAGACCAGATAAAAATAGTCATTATTTCAAAATTCGAACTAAAAATTGAAGTCTCAAATTTAATTCTGGCAGAGTGAACGTCGCACTCTCGTGCCACAAGTTCAGTGACCGATACACCTGAGATAAGGGCATCGGAAATGCACGCCGATTCGGAATTTCTGTAAACTAAACGCAACGCTTCAAGGAGCGATGACCGCGTCCAATGTTTATGCGGCGACCCAGTGATAAACAACATAAATATACTCAATAACAGTATGTCACGGTGACAGAATTCCGACTGGAATCAACCGGTCGCCGGTGCCAGGTCGTCTATATTTAGATGTCAACAGAGCTCGCACTTTCGCGAACATAACGTGATTGAGAATAAAACCCCACTAGTAAATTCCGCTCTTGATAATTTTAGTCTAATTCAAAAATGAAGCGACGCGACGTTCGCTGTTTCATAAAAATTATTATAATTTGGCAACTTAAAACAAGAATGAATTTATAATCACATTTCTCGGCTGGTTGATTTCCAGTTCGTTTCTATAAAATGCAAGGAATCGAATAGTACAGATAGCAAGAGTGTTTAGAAACTAGGCCTGCACTCCCATGTTCTGGTTTGGGTAAGGTGTAGAGAACCAGTATGACAACAGGCCGTGAGATATTACCATCATAGTCCCCAGGCGTAACAATTTTTATATATAAAATATTTATTATGCCTGTATACCGTATGCATTTATTCCATATCCACCAACACGCATTTTGACACCATGGACTTTTCTCTCTCGCTCTCAGAAATGTGCGAGAGAGAAAGAAAAATAGAGAGACCAACAGCAGGAGGCCGTAAACAACAATCAGAAATTTTGTCGTTGTTTTTTCGTTCAAGCTTTATTTATTTACGTGAGCTGCTTTCAAACCACCGTCGTCTATATATCCATATACATGCCCGTTGAAGACCATGCAGAGTAGCTTACGCAAGTACTAATAATACATACTTTAGCATTCAAGTGTACCTACTGGATCATCCCTGCTTTAAGTAGTGCCAGTATAATGAAACTGCCACGGACAAGCGATTTAATATATAAGAACGCTAATAACTTCGCTACTAACTATCCTACTTCTACTGGCAGTTTTATTTATAGCAAGTATTATTATGATGAAATTTCATGCACAATAGGAGCACTTGCGCAAGTTACTACGCATTATCTACAACGGACGAGAACGAGTAAGTTACTGTCTGTGCGGACGCGACTTGAAGTTACATGATCTATTTTCATTAAAACTAAGCTCCTACGTTTCATGAATAAACCAACAGCGTGTTCATAGAATAGGCTGCTTGCATTTTCATTCGTTCTGCGTCGCATCACTAGGGCTGATCGGCATTATTAGTATCTTAACCCACTGTAAGGTGCCAAGCCTTGCCCAAACCCAAGGTGACTACAATAAATGATAAATAAATATAATATAAATTATGCTTAATTAATTATGAGGGTCAAATAATTTCTAAGCGCTTTGTTATCACAAAATTAACTTATTTCCTTACTAACTAATAAATTGAAAGCTTAGTTATTATGAATTATTTTGAGGCTGAAATATCGTATATTATGATGATATTTTTTATAATTTTAACGCTTAAAAGTACAATTTAAAGCAGATTCGACATTCCTGCGTCGAACCGGTCCGGTTGCAGAATGTTGGCGTGTAGATTAATAAACTCTCAGAAAAATTAACAAGTTCGCACTTCGCTAGTACCCGTGAAGCTCTTACGTAAACAATAGACTGAGTTATCGTCCATCTAGCTTATTTCCCATTCTTATAATCTTTGTTTAGTGTATTTTCTTTGATGTAGCTTTTTCTTTGTCTGTGCCAATAAGTTTGTAGTAGACTGCCAAAATGTGCGGGATACTGATCGGGCTCAGTGACGCAAATTATGAGTTGCATACAATAAATATCCACGTAATACCTAATAGATACTAAGTAATTTACTACGCTTGGGATTTTACCAGTCGTTCGTAATTCTTTTCGACGAAGTGGTCGAAGTTACCATTGAACTATACGTTCTTCAAAATACATTTTACTCGGTAAACGAGCTCATAATTGAAATATTTATTATTAACTGACCATGTTATTTAATAATAAAAAATTCAATTATAATATTGTTTGATTTTATTTTCTTTATTTGTTAATTATTATTTTTTAATTACACTTTTGACATCTTCATGTAATTGGACAGATTGTTTGTTGTTGCTAATTTAATGATTTGATATTGATTGATTTTTGATAATATTATGTTAATTTGTGTAAAACTAAAATTTCCAAGAATAAATAAATTTTCATGGCTCCCTTAAGGACTTATGTAATACATAGTATTTAATAATATCTCATGTAACATACATACTCTCTTAATGAATTATAACACTTTTATTGCATAATTTTTATAGATAAGATTACGTGTAAAAATCACTTTGTTTGACCGCGATGAACTCCTACTAACTACTGACTGATTTCAATAAAATTTTGCACACAGTGTGCAGTTCGGTCCAACTTAAAAGATAGGATAGTTTTTATTCCGATAAGTGACCTCAATATTATTTTATTGCGAATTTAAGGATTTTTTTAATAGAACCAAGGGTCGTCGGTATTGGTAGAACAACGTCTGCCTGGTCAGCTAGTGATTTTATATATTTACTAGCTGTTCCCCGCGACTTCACTCGCGGGTTAGGGTTTTTATGTTTTTGCGCGGAACCCTAATTATTTTTCTAAAATAAAAGTAGCCTAAGTTACTCCTTATGAAATCAGCTATCTGCCAGTGGCAGTCCTGTCAAAATCGATCCAGCCGTTTCGGAGATTAGCCGGAACAAATAGACACACAGTCAGACAGTCAGACAAAAATTGTATTTTAGTTATAAGTACAGTATTTACTTCCATACGAGAGAAAGTATAGAAATTATTAGGGCTTAGGTCGGGGCTGTACGGTGGATGGTCTAATAATTCTATGTTTTCTTGCTCTAAAAACTCTTTTGTTCTGTGTGCGGTGTGAGAACTCGCATTGTCGTGATGGAGGATGATGCGGCGGTTGCAGTTCTCTTTACGGAGTTCAGAAACGACCTGTGGCAAACAAATGCTAGCATACCATTCTGCATTAACCGTTCTTTGTCCCTCAAGAGGAATAGTCGTAACATGGCCGGTTTTGGAGACAAACATGGCCACAATTTCTTTTGCAACACTCCGTGAACGAACAATTTTTGTTGGCTTTCTCGTGACTGGTTTTTTGTTTCGGGTTCGTACGCGTATATCCAGGATTCGTCACCTGATACGATGTTGTATACAGCATTTGAGGATCCTGCGTGTAATCTTTCGAGAGTTCTGACGCACTAAGTAACGCGAGCCGCTTTTTGCTCTTCACAGAGCGAATGCGGTATCCATCGGGAAAACAACTTTTTTACACCTAATTGTTCATGCAAGATTATTTGTATTTGAGTCATGCCAATGTCTAAAGTTGCCTGAATTTCGCGGTATGTCACATGTCAATCTTCCTCAATCAGCTTACGCACAGCATCAACGTTTTCTTGGGTGACTGCAGTTTTTGGACGACCTTGACGGGGATCATCACTGAGCTATACACGTCCACGTTGAAATTCAGCAAACCAGCGATAAATTGTGGTTTTGGATGGGGCTTCATCACCAAATGCAGAAATCATCCGGTCAATACACTGTTTTTGTGTTAAACCACTTCGAAAGCCATAATAAATCATCGCTCTTGACTTTTCTCGAGTCAATTCCATTTTCTCAACGACTAAACAAGTTTGACAAAACCTTGTGACAAGATCGAGAATCTTTTTTTAAATAAATAAATGGTATTCGATTTTTAAAACCAAGTAGTTTTCAATTAAAAAGATTTTAATTTGACAGGAACAGTGGAAATATTCCATTCCCGATACTTTTAGTGCAGCCTATATATTATATATGTATGTATGCATTTAGTAAAAAACTGTAATTTTGACATTACAAACAGACACTTCATTTTTATTTATTTGTATGTATAGATTTTTCACGGGAATGTAGGTAGATGCCACACATTGAATAAAACTAATATTACGGATTTTGTTGTGTTTAATTTAAGTAATATAACTTTAAGCCGACGTTTGATTAAATTAAAAATCTTAATTTATATTCAATGTAGTTTGATCTAATTCCAAAATAAGTTAAAAAAAAAAACACGATAACATCCGTAAGATTAGTTTCATTAAACTTTGTTACTTATTAAGGTACAAACTGGCATAAAGCTATTTAAACAAGGACGTTGCTCTGAATACAGACATTATAAAGTACCTAAAAATTAAAATAATTTCATCGGCGTCAATAAACATGGAAAGATGTAATCTTAACCATTATTCAACTTAAGATAACAAATTATAAACGCAGCAAATGATTAAAATTACGCAAAACAAAAAAGCGGGAATATCGGAGCTTAGCGCTATCATTCGCGCCACGCCTCTTGCGCGCGGACTCGTCCTTCGCTGTTCCGTCAAGGCCGCCAACATCAGAGCAACACATCGCTTTTGAAAACAACCTTTTAAACCAGTCCTACACCGCTACATTTAAGAGCGTATACCAAAGATAAAAAGTTAAAACGGATGTTGTCGGCGCAAAAATATTTGAGTTTCATGTTTGAGAAAAGAGCCATAGAATAAATAAGCGAGTTGAATGTAAACACTGAGTTATAATTACTCAGTATGAGAAGTGTGTAAAATATGAAAGAGCATAAAATATTCCTACTATATTTACTGCACCAGTAGCTTTATTGTTAAGAAAAATTTTGATACTACATATTTAAATAATAATAAAAAAGAATTTCATACAATGCTTTTACAACATCATATTTTTCAAAATGGATTAAAAGACCATTCAAACGAAAAAATAAAAACAAGTTGATGTACTAACAATTAGAAAAGATTTATGGTAATTTTTATTATGCGTTCAATAAATTAGCGTTGAAGCAATATCGTTTATGTAATAGTTTATTGTCAACATTTGGCAAGCTCCAGAAGAACCAATAACAATGTCCTTGTTGTTTGCTAGAAAACAATTCTATAAGTGACTTGCATTGAGTTCCAAATTCATGAGAATGCACTTACACTCAACCTTGATTCCGATATAACAATCTTATGCGGAGTTATTGCAAGATTTCGACGCGCGTTCTCTGATAACGACATGTTAAACCAGATAAACGAAGAAATGTTTTGGAATAAATGATATTTAATGCTGACATAAGATCATCACATCATTTTGTACAGTAAATGTTGAGAAAATAGCTTAAGAGAAATATCACAACATACTTAAGGAATCCAACTGATTATCATCAAAAATCACCTATCGTGAGCCCAGTGCTGCGATCACCCATCGAACTTAACTTAAAATATTAAATTTTATATATCACACATGTCCGCATAACTTCTGAGAGCCTGTCCACCTTGTTAAGACGATGACGATTAATTCAAACTTCGTCTTTCAAATCTATGAATTAAATATACTACATTATTACAATATAATTACACAAGAGCCGTCAATTGTTTGTAGGCACAATCATATCGAAGCGTACATAAAGCGGTTCGGATTATAGACTGGTGCGGACAATAGGCACGTGGGCGAAGCGTTAAGGCCCTAATTAGTGCAGATCCAACCTCGACGCGACCTTTTGTCCACTGGCAATCAACGGCTAATTGAATAAAATGGACCGACAACTACGAAATTGTAAATTTAGTATGGATGTAATATGGACTTTGTATGCAATACATAGATATTATTATTTACATCGAACTAAAATATTTGGTTAAAATGAGTTTGTATAATCTTTTTTGGTAAAATACTGTTAGCAAACGTTAAAAATTAAAAATATGATTTTAGGGAACAACAATAAAACGCAGTTATGAACAAAATCGTATTAGTAAATACTAAATACATAAGTTTTGCCAATATTAAATTTTAGGCCAACAGACGTAAAATAGAATGGATACAAATACAATAAATAAAAACGGTGCTTCAGAAGCAGAATTTAGCCGAAATCACGTCGTATAAATAAATACGTTGCCGACGTTATTCTCTCTCGCAAATAAGATCGATGATACTATTTTTGGCGGAGCGAATCCACAAGGCGGATTCCGTCGGAAATAACTCCGTGTTTTACCATCGCGCAGTGCTCGGCTGTAAATCTTTCGCGGCAGTAAGTCGATTGTGAAAAACACTTCAGCTATCTTGGCGGCCACAACATGCTCGTTACGTCACCGAACAACAATCTATGCTGTAAACAATGAAGCGATAATAATGCAATAAATTATAATAACAATAAAAACCGCCTACCTTACAAAATGTAATGTCAAGTAGCTCAGCAAACTAATTATAAGAAAACCAAAGATGGGTAAGTGGCAACAGAATAAGCAACAGAAGTTGAACTGCGGCGATATGATTTTGTAAACGAAAGGAGTTGATAATAGAAATAAAGTGAGAGCGGACGGACGATGAAGTCTATCCCGCGCTGCGTAATTAGACAAATCTTACAGAAGATAACGCTATCAGTGTAGATAGTAAAAAGTGCTAAGTAACCAAAACACTGTTGAGAAAACATTATAAAAATACACGATGTAAGCGAAACGCAAACGAAAACATGTAGCAGTTCGTAAACATGAACTAGGTATAATTATGAAAATGATAAACCCATTAAAAATAATAAAGTTTGCTGCTGTAGGAAATTTTCCCTGACTTGATAGGGCACGTCGCTCGCAAAGTGTTAAATTGGTCCCTATTGAAGACTAGCACCGATAGAGACAATTTCCGTATCAATCTAGTTAGTAATATAAACACCGCTAGATGATAACCTCGCGCAGAGTCATGCTTGTTTACTGCTGCGCCTAGTTTGATTGACAGTGTGACTAGTAAGATATAAATTGACCCGCGGGCTATCTGTAATTGCTAAGTAAAATATGATTTCAATAATTTCTGCATAATTTTCTCTCTGCAAGCGTTTCGTTATCGATTTGTTTGTAGGTCATTTGCGCTTATTCCATTCGTGTGTGTAGTTAGCTTGTCCATGTATAGATATCTCCGTATTTGTTGCTTGCAGTTAACTTTTTAGCATTTCGGCTGAAATATTTTTAATTACTTGTATTTTTCTTTGAATTCCGTTTATGAGTTGTATTTGAATTCGTTATATACTTACTATAGCCACATTTTAACAACATAAGAAAGATTTCGAAATAATTAATTTAGATGTCATGGATGAGTCACAAAAGAATAATGTATTCATCATCATCATTAAAGCCCTTCACAAGTCCACTGTGTGTGTCCACACACACACAAACATAGGCCTCCCCCAAGGAATGCTACAAATCACGGTCCTGAGCCACATGACCATGAGCCATGGACTTCCTGCATGTCTTACCAGGTCGTCACTCCATCTAGTGAGGGGTCGCCCTACACTTCGCCTACCGGTACAAGGCTGGCACTCGAGGACCTTTCTTCCCTTCGGTTGTCGGTTCTTTGAGCTAAATGGCCGGCCCATTGCCACTTCAGTTTACTAATCCGTTGGTCACTGATACATAAATAATGTATTAATTATATAAAATGTGCAAGGATAAACTTCTCGGTACCAACAAGATGAGAAACAGCAGGTGATTATACGCATCCATCTCTATAATTACTTTCTACCGGTAAATATTGGCGATATTAAAACGGTCGCAAACGAGAATAGATCGACCTAATAAAACTGAGGCGATTGTGTCTCTATTACACAATATTTATTACCACGAACACGGATGCTAGTTACTTCAGAGATTATTGCACAATGATAGTGCATTAGAGTTTAACCTCTTTAAAGTCTAAACGCTTGAAGCCGCTAACTGGTGAAACATTCTCCAACGAATCTGGCACAAATATAATGGCACATGAATAATCGAGCCTAATGCATAGTACAAAATCTCAAGCACGAGTTGTATCCGAATATACTAAGCATTTTTGTCCCAATTTAATAAGCCATTTTCTAAAAAAACGACTAGAATATACACTGCCAAAACAGTATACTTAACTAATACTCTTAACTTTAAGTCAAAGTCACAGTGACACCACAAGACTTAACGGCATTAAAATTGAGTAGTGTTTGAGTATTTGGCAATAGGATTATTATCAACGTTATTTCATCTATTTAGCTGACAATTCTATTCTCCAGGTCCCATTAGCTTCATGCACAACTGTCACAACAGCTGCATGTACAACTCCTTTATTACCCATGTCGTTAGATTCTAAAACGAATTACCAATTAACATACGCACAGCTACTTTTTGTCCTCCGATTAAATCCACTGACAAGAGATAAAATTGTCTTTTTTGCTTTTTTGCTTTTTTGACATTTGAAAGGGACAATTCTATCCTAGTTCATTGGACGTGGGTTTAAGTTTATATTCATACAAAAAATCTATCTAAGTCTTTCTCCCATTTTATATACTGTGGATATTTTATCCACCGGCGTGCCCATGCTCGAAGGGTGGATAAAACTAAGCGAGGGGATAAACATTTTCTCCTTTCCCCGGGGATAAAATTGTCTTCTGCCCTGCAGGAGTAGTTTGATGTTTACTTACTCTAATATAGCCTCCTACGGATAAGCCAAAAAGATCTATTAGTTTCCGCCTGATGGCAGTATCTACCATGTCAGGGAGGACTCGACATGGAGCAGCATCAAGGGTGTAAGTTGTCTCGTTCTGCGATTTTCAATCTGTCTTTGCCAAGCGTGACGAATAAGGCAAATCTTCTCTCCCCACAACAGGTAAGGTCCATGTCCAACAGTGAACTATTACAAGCTAAGAATAAGATATATGTATACAATTTATCTAAAGAAAGAAACAATATTATATAGGTATGTAGTTTTAGCAATATATCATTAAAATTATATCTTATTTTCTACCGACTTCAAAAAGGAGACGGTACTCAATTCGACTGTATGTTTTTTTTTATGTGTTATCTACATACTATACTATTAAAGAGAAAAGATTTGTTTGTTTGTTTGAACTGAATAGGCTCCGAAACTACTGGACCGATTTGAAAAATTATTTCACCATTAGAATCCTACATTATCCCTGATGAACATAGGCTATATAATATTATAAAAAAAGTTAGGGATCCGTATGAGAACTTCGTTAATGTAACCCAAGGTGTGAAAATAATACCAAAAAGAATCCTTATATCGCGTACGCTGCGGAAACTATTGATAATAGAGCAAAGTAACGTGCTTCAGTTTTATAGAGGATATCAATATCTATAAAAACGTTAGCGATACCATATGTTTAACTATTACAGTTATGTCACAATAACTATTTTTTCATGTTAAAATATGAAATAATAACGCCGGTACAAACTAGGCCACATTATTCGTACCAGTACCTGTATCATACATAACCACCAATTACATTAACCATGTAGTTTTAGTAACATATCTCACTTTTTAAATCTTTGTTAATTCAGCAACCGTCCGTCGCGATGTCTCTCTCGAAGTTCGCATGTCGCAAGGCGCAGACGCGTGATATACGCGGGTGAAACCGCGGGGCACAGCTAGTGTTACCTTATAACTTTTTTCTGAGTGAACCGATTTCGCTGATTCTATAAATTTGATCAAAATTTAAGCAATAGTTTTTGAGTTATTCTTAATAATTTATATTGAAGTCGGTTACAAAATTTTTAATTTTTAATTATTTACAAATGATACAGACATATTTATTGCAATCGTTTACACTTTGAACCCATTACATCTTTTAAGCTAACCCTGGCTAAACTGGTAAAGATCGCCTTGAAGCATTCCAGCTTTTTCTACACTATGTGCAAATTTAGTCTCGATAAATAAATAAATTTCATTATTTACATAAATCTATAAAAAATACATAACATCGTCATTGAATGACTAAGGTAATTTATTGCCCCAAAAAAAAAATAAGTCTCTTTAGTAATGTCAATATTCTTAATTCATCAACATTTGATAATTATGCATATAAAAATACAAGCTCTTCGCAAATATACAAAGAAGGTAATAAACTCCGATAAGATAGAAATTAATCATAACTCCTAAACATCGCGCGTAAACGTAATCATGGCAATTTGATCATAGTTTAATGTTGTATACGGTGCAATATAACAGAATCATTCGTCCGAAATTGAAAAATCTCAAAAAGATCTAAAGGTTTTCCATTTTCGACTCCCGACTCCTGAATCACTATACTCGTCGACCGGACAAGCGACAAGACAGTGTGCACTGTGCAGTTTCCGAAGGTTGCAGTTTGCGTGGTGTGTGTCGGGTAGTCAACCAATTTAGCCGGCAAAGGAAGAGGAAAGATTTCCCGCTCCTGCCGGTCAAATTGTTTAACCCGGGATAGTAATACGGAGCTTGTTCTATATAATGTGTAGTCCTTTGGGAATTTCGATAGCGTGATTTAAGTTTGTGATTCAGTCCATTGGTGCTGTTGGGGAGCGATGGCAGCGCCGCCACACATGTAGGTATGTCAGTGTCTATGTCCATCCGTAACTACTATTCCAGTAATCGTATTTTGATAAAATATCTCAATCGATTTCTCCTAACTGCGCTGGTAAAATTGATTTACAACTCTGTGTAAAAAGTATCGGGAATATGTCAATAAAAAGACCCGCGTAAAAGAGGTCGTTCTAATTTTTTTACTGCATGTTGGTAGCACTGTAATGATTTAGCGCGCAAAGTTTGAGCGGGATCTGTCATTTAATTTGTTTTAAACTACACTTTTTGTTGGTCATAGTTTTGAGTTCTCGGCGATTTTTACAATGGAAAATAATGTTGAACAAAGAGTGTGCCTTAAATTTTGTGTTTCGCATGATATTTCATGTGGTGAATCACTAAAAATGTTGCGAAATACCTACGGCGAATCGTGTATATCGAAAACAAGGGCTTATGAATGGTATAAGGCTTTTAAAGAAGGCCAAGAAGTAGTAGTAGACTTGCCTCGTTCTGGTAGACCTTCAACCGCTACGACCAAAGAAAACATCGACAAAATCAAGAAGCTAGTGCTCGAAAATCGACGTATGAGTCTGAGAGAGTTGGCTAGTGAGGTGAACATATCTTTTAAGTCCGTCCACAACATTCTCATTGACATTTTAGGCATGCAACGCGTCGCCGCTCGACTAGTTCCAAAAGAGCTCAATTTTGTTCAAAGAGCGCAGCGAAAGCATGTCGCTGAAGACATGGTTTCCCGAGCTTCTACGGATCCGACCTTTATGAAACGTATAATAACTGGCGACGAGACATGGGTTTATGAGTACGACATGCAAACAAGCCAACAGTCTTCAAAATGGCGTCTCGAAAACGAGCCGAAACCAAAAAAACCGCGGCAAAGTCGCTCCAAAATCAAGGTGATGCTAACAGTTTTTTTTGACTATCGTGGTGTGGTTCACTCCGAATTCCTTCCAAAGGGAGAAACAGTGAATAAAGAATATTATTTAGGCGTCATGAAGCGTTTGCGTGAGAGTATCCGCCGAAAACGTCCAGATTTGTGGTAACACAACTCATGGATGCTGCACCATAATAATGCACCATCACACACAGCCATTATAGTGAAAGAGTTTTTAGCGAAAAATTCAACAAAAGTTCTCGACCAAGTACCGTATTCACCTGATATGGCTCCGTCTGACTTTTTTTTATTTCCCAAGTTAAAATTACCACTTCGAGGAAAACGTTTTGAGTCGATAGAAGCCATAAAAAAAAATTCGCTGAATGAGCTAAAGGCCATACCGCAAATAGCCTATGAAAAATGTATGGAAGACTGGGTGAAGCGTTGGAGATGTTGTATTGCAAGCGATGGGGCCTACTTTGAAGGCGATAAAATAAATTTAGATGAATAATTTGTATTTTTTATTTTATTGACAAATTCCCGATATTTAGTACACAGAATGTATGACGCCAAAATAAAATAAATACAGCGAATATATACTCCATATCAAAAATTTGCGCCATAAACATTATAAGAAATAGTATTGTATAGGGTTTAACATAAAAGGATACAAGGACGGATGTCTTAATGAATACATTCTAAATATGTATTATTTGAACCTGTTTATATAAAATATATTTTTTATTAGTTTAATCACTGCAGTCCCATTCTTTGTTTTCTTTTTATAATAAATTATTAGTTTAAATACAGACTATGGGGTTAAGCAAGTTGACATTCTTCGATTCAGTATGTAAAAAAATTATAAGCCATGCTGATTTTGAAAGCGTCTCGAGATTATTTCTAAGCCTTAATTGGCTATTAGGTCTTAAAAATAAGCGATGATATTAACTTTATCAATAATGCATGAAATTAATTGATCTTTATTTCACCTCCAAATACTGGGTGTATTTAACTGTCTTGCCACAAAAATGCAAATTGTCTTATTTGTCAAGTTATGAAATCTCTGTTTTGTTCATACGATTATATCTTTGCTTGCTTTTAATTTAATTAATTCACAATAACCCTTGCGTTGACCATTACTTTGCTACGAGGGACTGTCTTCTAAAGTTTGGATAATTTTCAAACTATTTGTGTGAGGTTATGTACTTCTTAAATTTTTGCAAAATTAAGGTTAAAGTCAATGTCACTACCTATATACATCCCATTGATAGGCACATGCCTCCTCTCATTTCTGAGAGGGTCATTTAGGGGATGTTTGAATAGTAAGTAACTGTTATTTGCGCTACAGTACAAATACCGATTTCCCTTACTATTAGTTGATCGAATTATCCATCAAATCATAAAACTTAATACCCAAAAGGAATGATTGTATTTGGTAAATATAAGCAACATGTGCATGTCATCTATGTAAAATGTCAATTTATGAGTTAGTATTACATACTTTTTCTACACTTGATAAAGGTAGCGAATCCTTCAGTCATCTCTATGGCGTATATAAACACTAACTACTATTTAGAAAACACAAATATAAAAACTAAACCTTAAAAAGAGTTAACATACTTATATTATTGTTACCGATAATAGAAAACTACAAAAATGAATGGGAATATATCAACATTGAATCACGTAACTGTCACTTGACAACATCGATTTCATTCATTCTTATACCTACTTTTATATTATAAGCATTAACACTTGTAGGTCAACGGAGCTAACTTATACCAATAACAATAACAACTTATACCATTAGGTATAAGATGGTGGCCTGATGTAAGTCGAACATACGGGAACATTTTACAACGTATTTCGTATCTCATTGTTTACATAAGGGGGTTCGATATATACACAAAATGGGCAGAGATAAACGAACGTCGGCACCGCCATAACTCAAAGAAGCGGCTGAAGTAGTCCCAATCGATAAATAACAACACTAACGACTAGATACGAGTGTAAAACTCTTGATAGCACTCAAAACGTGACCGCGGACGGGTTCGAAGACCTCTAGCCATGACTATTTATTGTTAATTTAATCGTCGGTAGTAAACCTCTCGGAGGAGGGACCTTAAATTAACATACTTAATAAAGAGGCTATACGCGTAATTACTTAACGTTAATATATATATATATACGAACCCCGTTAGGGGTGATTAAAATTATACATCGAAACTTATGTAGATTTGTCGTTCATTAACGAATATAAATATGTTCCATTAGCTAATTAACTTACGTAGAAGTTATTTCTGTACAGATGTAGGTAAGGAATGTTTTTATGAATGTCCGTGAGATCATATTAAAATGCAAATGAAATGAGCTATTATTAAGTTGTTATTTCGAAACAATTGTAAATTTGTTTTATATTTTTATTCGTACAATTTTTTTCTTTTTACAGTTCCGTACCTCAAAAGGAGAAACCAGAACCCTTATAGAACCACTTTGTCCATCCGTCTGTCTGTCCATCTGATATTAATAGTTATATCAAAAAGCTTTTAAATTAACGTAATCAAAAGATTCGGCCATTTGTGTCACATATTTTGATACACGCCAACTCACTCATCAAAACCAATGTGGTATTACCCGCTGACCTAGAATAATAAAATTTGGCAAGAAGCAAGGTATCATAGAACAAAAAAACGAAAAAAAAAAACGAAAATCGTTAAATTATAGTACATTCTTTATTGGTCTGCGTTGCAATTATATTACATATTTTTTAGCAATTATAAAATTACATCAATGGTTGTAGGCTACAACCGTGATTTCGACCGATTCATTTATTTCGGAACACCAAAAGCTTTATTGTAATTGTACTTATTTTCTGCGTGGTAGAGCCATGCTGCAGCTATATTATGGTTGTAGCACGAATGGGTCGGCTCGACCGGGGAAGGACCACGCTCTCACAGAAAACCAGCGTAAAATAGCAGCTTAACGCTGCTGTGTTTCGTATTGTGAGTGTAGAGAACCGGAGACCCTTTTTACTGGCAAAGAGGCATTCCATCTTAGTCCTCACGGGTGACAACGCACCTGCATCTTGAGTCTTTATTGAGGATAGATGTAGATGTCTATGGGTCACAGTAACCACTTACCATCAGGCTGACTGTGTGCTCGTTTGTCACCCGATCCTATAAAAAAAAATACTACAAACTTTCAAATCGACATCGCTATCAAAAAGTATACGCATATGGAATTCCGTGTATGGGAGAACATTTTTTCACTGCAAAGCGAGCAATATTTGGTGCTTAGTATATAATTCCCGGTAAAGATGAACTATCTTTATTGTTTATTAATTTTGTACGGAATCCTCAGGGTGCATGTCCTGTTTGCACTTGGTTAGTTTATTGAATACGTTAGGCATATTCTTAATGATGCATTAAAATTAAAATTATTTAATCACGTTTTAATCATAAAAGTAAGAGCTAAAATAATAAACATAGGTATTTAACGACTTAAATTTACAATTAAAATGAAGTAATTGCCAACGTAAGTTCTATTACTAGTAATTTCGAGTGTTAGTGGAGCAGAAATAATTCCTCCGTGTTGCCCCATGCCTGTTTCTACGTACAACTCTACATATTATTCTCAAAATATTTTTGTTTAATTGAACATGCAGGTGCATCGTTGAGCACGTCGTAAATAAGCAATCTAAGTTGTAATTAATAATTTCAGTAGTATCGGCGGGGATCTTACTTGATTTTGCTCGCTCATTATATGTTTTTTCTATAGAATAAAGGTGACAATCGAGCACACAGTCCACCTGATGGTAAGTGGATGCTGTGACCCATAGGTATCTACATTTATCCTCGATTAAGAATCAAAATGCGGATGTGTGCGTCACCCCTGACGACTAAGATGGAATGCCTCGTTTCCAGTAAAAAGTGTCTCCGGTTCTTTACACTCACCATACGAAACACAGCAGCTTTAAAAACTGCTATTTTACGATAGTATTCTGTGAGAGTCCTACCCCAGTCAAGCCGACCCATTCGTGCTACAACTAATATAGCTGCAACGGGGCTCTACCATGTAAACAAATTTAAGGCGAAGGCGTTTACCGCCTGGGCCACCGCAGCAATAGATCTTCTGGTAAATATAGAATATCAAATATGCACACATAGAAGTAGAATGTACATAAGGAAGATGGAAGTTATGTTAACAAAACAGATATCATGCAGGTAAACACACGTGGTCGAGATCTGTATTTATTCTTTTAACAAAAATACTATATATACATTCAAGGTATATAATCTACATTTTTGTCTGTTTGTATTTTCTATATAGAACAAGGGTGATAAACGAGCACACAGTCCATCTGACGGTATGTTGATGCTGTATCCCATAGACATCTACATCTATTATCTATTAAGAATCAAAATGTAGGTGCCTTGTCACCCCTGAAGACTAAGATGAAATACCTTGTTTCCAGTAAAAAGCATATAGCATTAAGCTGCTATTTCATGCTGGTATTTTGTAAGAGTGTGGTCCTTCGCCGGTCGAGTCGACCCATTCGTGCTACAATAAAGTTAAAATGTTAAAGTTACAGCCTATATACGTCCCAATGCTGGGCACAGGCCTTCCCACATTTCTGAGACGGTTTTAGGGCAAGGAAGATTCCGCCGCGCTGCCCCAATGCGTGTTGCCGAACTTCACATGTCTTCGAAATATTTTTTTCTTATTTCTCAGGCGGTTTTCCTTCACCGCCGAGCACGTGGTAAATCGGCACTTAAAATTGCAATTAACAATTTCATTGGTGCAGCGAGCGCTAACCATCTGTGCTACCACGGCTCATGGTGCTACAATAAACGAGTAGATTATAGCATGGCTCGGCCACATAATTAAAATAATAAAGAAATTTGAACAACAATTGGGCTAGGTCGGTGTTCAAGGTATGTCACATATGTGTATCTAGGCATATCACAATCAGAAGCATTGAACGCGGACTTATAAATAAAAAAAATCGGCACGACTGTACCGCGTTACAGAAAAGCTGGACACCAATCTAAACAAAGCAATATATCAAACATGACTAGCTTCCACTGTAACATTTCGCGAAACAAATTTAAAGCGCGTTTCAGGTCAATAGTAATTTCGGGAACTTTCCGTACGGCAAATGTATATGAGGTCAGCAAAAAAATGTTGACTTCGACAGGAACACAACGATATTAAGACAAATCATTATTTTGATAAAGAAATAAAATAGCAGAACTATGAACGTCTCGATACACATGCCTTTTCTCATTTTATGACAGCCAGATTTCCTCATTATTTATTCCATCATCGCTGAGTAAGTTATGAATCATCATCTAAAATTGCATTTAGCCATTTCATTCGCGTTGGCACAGGCCATCAAGTTCAGATTGTACAAAGTACATATAGCATAGAATTTAAGACGATCAGCCTTTTGCTATCGTAAATGCAAACAAAGACGCTTTTACTCACTATTCATACGACGAACAGCTTGACGGGAAGTAAGTTTATATAATTTGGAAAAAAGTGGGGATGACGCAAAAAAATCCATCATTTCTATATCTCTCGAGAGTATCGTTATTCGTTACAACTGGGTATTTGACACTAAAAACAAAACAAAGATTTCTATAGAAATTGGAAGAAAATATATAGCATAATGACGTCATAGTTTTTATAGACAAATTATAATCTTAATTGTATATTTTTAGACACTAAAATCGTGTCTTATGTAACATATTAATAAAATAGATAAATGGCCAACTTTTAAGATACTATTGAAAAGAAAGTAGTTATGGAAAAATTTCTTACTATAGGAGAAGCCGGTCACCAACACCGGACTGTTTTACGATGATAAGGGAAAAAATCCAAATAATTGTAACATTCTTAATCAGTATAAAGTTTTAAGTTTAACTACTAACGTTAAACTTCTTGCAATAAAGTTACGGTATCTTTAATATTTAATAAAAAACTGTGTATTATATTGAGCTGAGTGGGTTATTTGGATGCCATTAACACATAAATAACCGGGCTTATCTTTGGAATAGTTAAACTGATTGTAATTGAAACTTGAAGAACAGATAAAGAGCAATGACAGGAGTGATCTATATTTTAACCAAAAACTTGGTTATTTTTTGAGAAAACAAATTTTTTGTGGTTGTGGTGTGGTCTAAATGGTTTTTTAAACGTTTCTACCCAAGCGAAGTCTGGTCGGGTCGCTAGTGTGAAATAAAATTGAAAAAGTCAGAAAAAACCGTGGCTTCAGATTATTAGGTGACTTTTAAGGTAACCTAACCTTAAATTGATTAGCAGTTTTATAGCAAAGAACACGAATCACAAAGGAAACTTGACGAATGAACATCTTAATTTGATACAGATCTAACCGCTTTGCTTTTAGAAGATAAAAATATATTCTGCCTTTATTTTACGCAAGAGATAAGTTCATTGGAAAGACATAAGATTGAGTCTAAGAAATTCTTTGCTTTGTTTTTCTTTTTAAACAAACGTTACTTCTATACTAGGATATTCTCCTGTATATATATATATATTTATATATATATATATATATATATATATATATATATATATATATATATATATATATAAATATATATATATTGCACACGGACAAACATCCAGACGTTCATACAATAATTTGTAGGCCATACAAATAATTGTTACGAGAGGGATTCAAATTCACGGCCCCGTAGTCAAATGCAAAGTCACAGCGCTACTGAGCCGTCAAAATGTCAAAAGGTCTAGTCTCCGAGAAAATGCTTGGTATCCGACACATGGCGGGATGTCAATATATTTTTATAAATCAAATACAACATAGTAAAACTGCTGCGGCAACGGAGAACGGCGTCGAAAGTACATACATTATATCTAGTACTAGGATAGACAATCCGGCTTTCTTTCTTATCATGGAAAGGCGTCTCTCTCTACAATTGACTTTTTACGAGCTAATAAAGATGTAAAATAGAAATTGTACCTGTCTTACTTAAAATGTTAATATGTACAAACTAATACCACTGGCATGAAAACTTGCAAAAAGAATTAAGCCGCACTCTGTCAGCTTATTAATCAAAAGTAGAGAATGTTATTATCACTGAACACAGTGATTATCGCACGAGTGCAAACGCATCGACTATGCAATAACTAATTACGACCGAGGTGGTGTGCGGTGCGGTTTGGGACGATGTGCGGTGTTCGCTTATTATGCGTTCACTTGCCTTTGTCCCTGTGTGGTAAGCTTTGCGGTAGCCGCTTAACACGCCGTTTATATATTATTAACACTTTAAAAATAATTATTATAGCAGTGATGTCGTCTAGTCGTGATTATATAGCAGTAAACGATATTTTATTTTGAAATAGATCGTTTTCGCTTTTCAGAAGTATTTCAAACTAATTGGCTCGGCAGAACGCTCCCACAGAACACCAGCGTAACGTAGCGTACAGCAATTTAATACTGCTGTGTTTCGTATGGTGTGTGTAGAAAACTCTCGAATGCCTCGTTTCCAGTAAAAAGAGTCTCCTTTTTACTGAAAACGAGGCATTTCATCTTAGTCCTCAAGGGTGACAACGCATCTGTATTCTGATTGTTAATTGAAGATTGAATTGATGATTGTACTTGTTTGTCAATCTTATTCTATAAGAAAGACGTTGGAGTTTCACTTCGAATTCATTCCGGAATATAATATATAAACAATATAATAAAGCTTATATAGTAACTAACTCGACCATAGCATCACCTATTGGGTCCAGATTTCGTGACTTTTATTTTTGCACTAAACCAACATGTATTGGGAATAAGTTCTTTTGGTTCATACATTTGATAATAACTTGACTACAGCCTCACTTGTCGGATCTTAGCATAATTTTGAACCATTATCTTAACAAAACAAATACCTTGTGCGAAAATGATCTCCATCGGTCAAATAGTCCAGAAGTTACACCATCTAATAAACGCACCAACGATTATATATTTAAACAATATATAAAAATTATGTTTAAGAATTATCATGATCTTTATAAAATTACAACAGTAAACAAGTACACTATGACCTGACCTAAAGATAAACATCAAGTCGCGTGCTAAATTGCCCAAGAAATACACTACGAAAATGCATATTAAAATTACGTAAGTTCGCTTGCATTCAATTTCCCCTCCGCTATAAAAAAAAACTTTTTTATGTGGTAGAGCTATGCTACAGGTTATATACATATTTATTTCTTTCTTTGGGTTTTGTTTTTTCTACAATATCTTTATATTTATAACCAGAGATTTGAAACAAAATTAGTGTTATTTTTTGAATATAAAAAATATAAATATAAACATATCATAAAGTGCAAAACTGCATTTTACTTTTACTTTTATTGAACTTCGGCAAACTGATGTTTTTTTTAAATGTAAAAATTGTTAGTGATCTTAAGCTGTTGGTATTTTGTTTTATACGTAATGTTTTAGCATCTGTACTATAAAACGGATCGTAAGAAAGGAAAAGAAAACGAGTGTGTTGTTGTTTTTTAAATATAGTAACTAGGCATTACAGATTACGCGGACTGATTGTTGACGACCGCCAATATGAGAAAACACTGACCGAGGAGCAAATTTGACGTGAAAATAGATCGTTAGAATATTCCACTAGAACTAGACTTGCAACGAATAGTATATTCGGCCATACGCCTCTTCTGCGGACATTCTGGCCGAATAGCCGAATATTAGGCAAAAGTATTCGACCGGGAAGGAAGTAGTGTTTATTCTTCAGAGCGTCTATTCTTTGGAGCTGGGATTGTCTACGAGAAGAAAATATATATATATAAACTACTGTCTGAAAATTAAGAAAAATTAGTATTGCTACACAATTATCTTCCACTTTACCACTTTACTAATTACAATAATTCGAGTGCAAAGACATTTATCTGATAGTTATTTTTTTAATTATTATAATATGGAAGTTGATTATGTACCTACGACTTTAATGATTAAAAGAAAAAAAATAAGTATAAAATGAATGGATATTTTTACACACATATAATTACAATTAAACCTCTTACTAAGTATTCGGTATTCGGCCAAATATGACAAAAGTAGGCGAATAGGCCGAATACCGAATAATAGCCGAATATTCGTTGCAAGTCTAATTATAGAACAGATAGAACTATTTTAAGCGCTTTAATAAAGCGTATTTGTTAAAATAAACAAAAAACCTAAAACATAATTAGCAAACAGATCGAAAAGGACACAAGGGAACGCAGGAAATAGAAATGCAGGAAACACGCTGTCTGGTTACTACTCCTTTATCCACTTCCTGCGCACGTAGCACGCCTACTAGACGCACACGCACACTGAAACAACTTGTAGACAGATCAGCTGATCTATACAAGGGCAAACAGCAATGCACCGAGCATTGCTGTTTGTGTTTTTTTATAGAATAGGGGGCAAACGAGCATGCGGCTCACCTGATGGTAAGTGACTACCGCCGCCCATGAACAACCGCAACACCAGGGGAATTGCAGATGCGTAGCCGGCCTTTTAGAAAGGTGTAAGCTCTTTTCTTGAAGGTTCCTAAGTCGTATCGGTTCGGAAAATTCGCTGGTGGTAACTTGTTCCACAAAGAAGTTGTGCGAGGGAGAAAACTTTTTCTAAATCGCACAGTGGTGGACCGCCAATCATCCAGATGATATGGATGGTAACGCGAGTTTTGTCGCGACGTGCGATAAAACTCGCGTTTTTTCTGATTATGAAACAATTTTGGTTTTCATAGTTCTCTTTGGCGAAACATCGACTGAGCTCTCATTATATGAATAACTAACAATCTTTTTTTTATAGAATAGGGTTGACAAATGAGCACACAGTCCACTTGATAGTAAGTGGATGCTGTAGCCCATAAACATCTACATTTATCCTCAATTAAGAATCAAAATGCAGATGCGTTGTCACCCCTGAGGACTGAGATGGAATGCCTCGTTTCCAGTAAAAAGGGTCTCCGGTTCTCTACACTCACCATACGAAACACAGCAGCATTAAGCTGCTATTTTACGCTGGTATTCTGTGAGTGCGTGGTCCTTTCCCGGTCTAATATCCTCCTATTTTCTATAGATTTTTTTGGAAAAAACTTGTTGCATATAAAAATTTTATACACGGTAATAAGACCTACTGACCTCCGGCTAATATAATTCAATACAAGAGAATGTACGAGGGCGGATCGATAAGTTCGCGGAATGAAGCAGAGAAAAAGGCGTGGTTTACTTCTTATTTATTCTGTGAATACACTGAATAAAGGCGTGCCGCTTTTGTACGACAACCGAAGCACAGAGCCCGTGCACAGAGCGCATGTTGCGATGTTTGCTCATGAATGGACTTTAAAATTGAGAAACACCCACCCTACAATCTAGATTTATCAACTTGCGGTTATCATTTATATCCGAAAATAAAAAAGTGTTTCGGGGGAAAAATTTGAGTAATTCACAGTGAGTGCGATTTCTGCCTGTTTTGCGGCAACGTTTCAGAATTGAAACAATTTTCTATAGTGCTATTTTAAATTTATCGAATGATGTAAATTTTATCAGTAGAAACACAGAGCGTATAGAACAGAACGCACAAGACCACAATATTACAGAGGTAGACGAGAAAGCGAAGTGTGTAGCTATTTTGGGATTTGGCGCGCGGCCATCACACGTGGAGCAACCTACTATGTAAAACAATTTTTGCCTGTTTTTTGAAAACGGCCGGTGATATTTTAGTTTTAATGTCATATTTGGTGCCAAGACTAAAAATAGTAGTGATAGAATGAAAACAGTTAGCCGATTCTTTCTTAATCTAATCAGTCGCTTAACCTAAGACCTCAGTAGAAAGCGTTCAGCGGGGCGATAAGCGGAGCGTGTGGCGTGGCGTGCGGCGTGACGGTTCGCCACAACGAATGCTGCTGTAATACAATCATGTGGGTTTGTTCATCACGCCACGCTTTAATATTTCATTTCAAAATAAATAAAATAATCGATATTGTATCGATAACGCTTACAAGGTTATCATCATAAGCCTGTAATTAAATCACATTTCGATGATATCTCCCCAAATTGAAAAGATTTGTAGGTATAGACTTTGTAAATAAAAAAATAAAAATGACACCTATTAAGTTACATGCTCTGTTTGCACTGATTTAGAAAACAATAATTTAAAATAAAACTGACGTCAAACACTACAATAATAAAATAAGACAGAAGCAATAATGAGATTTTTCTTTTTAATTTTTGAAGCCGCTTTTTATTTTTTATTATAAATTTATTTTTACCTATTTAAGTGGACTAAGCAATATCACAAGCTCAAGGTAAACAAACAGTTACAGTAAAAACATTATCCCCTGTTTTCCCAACTTTAGCAGTTAATTTTTTCTATATAATAAAAGAAGAGTCATTTAAATCTGTTCAACCGTTTCCGAGAATTCGGTGACCACACAAAAAACATTTGCGTCGTATACAGAACCTCGTTTTTTAGGTCGGTTAAAAAAGAGGCAAGCATTGACGAGATTGTTTGTTTATTTGTAAACCTGAAGTAATTTTTTTCTTTCATAATACAAATATTTGAGCCAGCTGCCAACCCTAGAATTTTCTTGTTTACGATTTTTTTTGTATGTACTTACTAATCTAGTTATGGTGAATGAAGCTAGACAGAAAAAAGAAACATCCCCACAGTCGATTGTGAGTTCCCAGGCCACGCAAATTACGAATGTTGAAGTAGAAAATCGAACCGAAGAAACATTGCTGTAGGTCAAGTCGTAGGGAAAATATAACGCGTCACCACATCCGCATTATAATTATAGCTGCAATAATATTGTCGTTCTTCTTCTTACACTACTCAATGACACTGACTAATAATGTAAGGCACTATGACGTATATATAAATAATAAAAAATTAGCACCAAGTCGTTTGTGAAAATTATTTAAGAATAATTAAACTGTATGAGGAAGCTCAAGGTCGCTCAGCGAGCTATGGAGGGCTATGCTCGGGTTTTCTCTGCGTGATAAACTTAGAAATGAGGATATCCGCAGTAGAACCGGAGTGACTGACATAGCCCAACGGATTAGTAAGCTGAAGAGGCAATGGGCCGGCCATATAGCTCGAAGGACTGACATCCGATGGAGGAAAAAGATTCTCGAGTGGCAGCCTCGTACCGGCAGGCAAAGTGTAAGGCGACACCCTAGTAGATGGAGAGACGACATGGTAAGACATGCAGGAAGTCGATGGATGCAGGTGGCTCAAGACCGTGCTTGGCGGCATTCCTTGGGGGAGGCCTATGTTTGGCAGTGGACTTGTGAGAGGCTGTAATGATAGTGATAATTAAACTTTATACCTTTTGAAGTCCGTGGCTAAGACGTAATGTATCGAAGAATTAGGAATAAAGACTTCAGAAGCTGTTATGCGGATTTTTTTACTCTTGTGAGTGGTCTAAGGAATGTCACAACTTCAAGGTAACAACTGGTACGTTGTGCCTCTCCTTTCGTTCCCTATTTTTTCACCCTTAGGGATGGAATGTTTTCTTTAAATTTATTTGGAACCACACCTGAAGTGTCACTTATATAATATAATAGAAAGGAAATATTTCAATCGGTTCAGCCGTTTTCGAGAAAATGGTGAACATACGTAAAAACAAACGCGTCGAATATAGAAAACTTTGCAGTTTTTTTTGAACTCGATTAAAAAAAGAGTACCTGCAACGACATAAATTACTAAACACACAAATAAAATTTACATAGTATATATAATAACAATTTATTATTTTATATATTCAATACATATACCAAATCGATACATGTATGATGGTACATTCATCCAAATTGTATGTTAATTATAAAATTATTTGTAATTAGTGAAGTTGAGCCCTGACAAACCACTCTTTCGTTTTTGTTGATTGCGGCAGATGCCATATTCACGTTTTTTCATTAATTCATTTATTACGGCCTATCAAAAGTCCACTACTAAACATAAGCCTCCCCCATGGTATGCCTCACACAGGGATTATTACATAGTTGGCACGCTTGGCTTACGATATGGCAGTTTTTATTATTATTTTCAGTTCTTATCAGGAAGATGCTGGTGCACATCTCCTGTTTCAGATCCTCTCTGCCGCCTCTTACGACATCCACAGAATGATATGGGGTAGTGGATATCCTTACATTGCCACTAAACATCTTCAGATAAAGCTATTCTAATTCACATATTTAACAAAATAACGTACACGTATTACATACACGTTTTAATAAAATATCTATCCATTAATCCTACTTCATTCTTTACCCGCTATAGCTAGTCAGGTCATAAGTTCTGTCAAAACTTTAAAAAAAATTAATGATACACTTTTTGATAATTATATAGAAATTCGACGATCGACGCGGCCAATCATCAATCGCAGCACGTATTTCCGCCGCTGTTTTAGCCAAAGATGCTCGGAGAGATTCAAATTCTGATGAGGTTTAGTGCAAAATTTCCCCTCCAAATGTTGCCATATCTTGTAATCCAGTAGGTTTGAATCTGGACTAGAAGAGGGCCAGTCTTCATGTCCGTTAAAATCAAGTCCACGGGCGGCCAACCAGTTTGCGTGCTTCGTGCCTTATGAGCTGGTGCAGAGTCCTGTTGGAATATCCAATGTCTGTTTTTGAACATTGTTTGAGAAAGAGGTTCCACTGTTTGTTAGTACGATATTTTGGTACACCTCGGCACTGGTTTTTACACCTTTTTTACAAAAAAACACTTCAGTTAAGCCTGAATATGAGACTCCAAGCCAAACCATGAGTGACTAAGGATAATGTGCTCGTTGAACCCTCGGAATACGCGTGCTGGCTTCTTCACTGCGTGGGCATACACCTTATCATTTTGTTTATTATAACTTTCTTCGATGTTAAAATTTATTTCTTCCGAAAACAAAATTTCGCGGCATTTTTTTCCCGCGTACCGCCGTAACAAAGCGCGGGATCTATCCAGCCTAATTTTTTTCAAACACTCGTTAAAAAATGTTCGGTCTTATTACTATAAGCTCGTAGTCCTAGATCTTCATTGATCACTCTTTTGACCGTGGATCTGCTTAGGCCCATCTGAAGAGCTAAGATTTTTTGTTTACGAACAGGATTTCGTTGGATTCGCGCCTTCACTGCGTTGATGATCGCGGGTGTCCTAACTGTACGAGGTCGGCCGGTCCTCTTACGATCTTCGAAGCTTGAATTTTCAGTGAATCGTTTGATAGTGCGATAAACAAATCGTAGGGCTATTTTCAATTTTTGTAGAATATTGAAAATCTCTTTTGGCGCGTAATCACAGCGGTGCAACGCGATAACCGCTACTCTATCTTCTTTCTTCAACCACTCCATATTTGAAAATGAATGAAAATTAATGTCTTTTTTATTTTCGGCAATCGCAAACGTAATATTTTTAAAATTGGTGAAAGTCATCTAGCCAGTATTCAAAAACTTTAAACAATAAGATGAAGTAGCAAATTCATACCGAAATAAGAAATCATAATTAAATCTACTACGTTGGCACTGAATTCATCAGCGTGAGATTTAGCAAAGCTTCGAAGGTTTAATTAAAGCGAGGCCTCGTTGCACGACGACAAACTGCCATAATCGGATTTTATCTAATGAGATTATGAGATTCAGAGACGTAAACCGACTGAGCGACGTTTACGTTTATTTAGTCTGCACGTACAGCCTGGGCAACATTAAAAATTGACTAATTTTTATATCACAGCAAACTGTCGTTGGTTACATAATATTGAAATTGAAATAGGAGATGGGCACATCTTTCTTTTAACAACTCAAAAATGGATTGGTGGAAACGCTCGTTGCATTAAGGCTATGAAGTTTTTTTGCTCTTAACATTAAGCGTATGTAAATTTAAGACAATGTAATCTTTTAAATAGCCGAAATTATCAAATTTATATGGGACCAAAATGAGAAGCACAAGCATTTAAATAAAAAATATAGTCGAATTCATGTCTGTAATATCTCCTCCATTTTGAAGTAAACATAAGTCAGCTCTCGTTTATAAGGTAGAATTAACTCAAATATACGGCCACAAAGAGCTCTGAGCTTAGCATCAACCGATTTGACCATGATAACTATTCTAGATCTAGCAACAATCGCAAACATGTCACCGTGATATCCCTCAAAGGCGAGCGGTAAATAGCAACGTTTAACGCGAGGTCAAGGTGCGGAAGTCGTTGGCACCGCACCAGATGCCTCAGTTGACAAGTGATTGAATACGCGGCACGGGAACACGTGCCGGCATAGCATATTTGTCCACTGTTTGAAAATCAACTCTAAGGATTAGGAGTTTGGCAGATACCGCATCTAAAATATATAATAATATGTACTGCTTTTTGGAATTATCTTTCTTTTGCAAACATCCTCAATATTAGGCGCATAAAAAGGTTAGTCATGACGATGACAAGAACTTTTTCATGAGCGTTGAAGTGTTTAGAACAATTGAGATAAGCCGACGTTTAGTAGTGGATTGTCCATTGGGGCAGTCTTTCTCTTTTACAAATACAGTATAATATGTCGAAACCGCCAATTTATTTAGTTATATTTACGATCACATTACAGGAACATTCGCATCCTCGACGCTGTTCCAAGGACGTGGTGCATTATTCCGCGTAACAAACATCCCTTATTTCGGACTACTACAAGATTTCCGTTTATCTTGGCATTTACCTTTACTTTTACACGAACAAGGCAAGTGTGAGTGAGATAGACTGTTTTCAAACTGTTTTTATATTAATCGTAAGTTAACTTTTTCTATGGTGTAGGTTATATAACAGTCGACATAATTTCAGTGCAATTTTAATAATAATTCACTTATATAACGCAACTTAATAATGTTGTTGAAACTGTCACCCTCGCTTTCTCACAATGGCATTTTAAAATATATTTGATGCATATTGCCCCTTCACCTGTGTACGTACACAGCATGAAAGAGGATACAAAAGTAAGCATATGTTTTCGTGCTTGTAGAAATATATTGATTTCTATTCCTTACGCGATTTTTACACGAGTTT
Source organism: Parnassius mnemosyne (assembly GCA_963668995.1). Taxonomy (NCBI): domain Eukaryota; kingdom Metazoa; phylum Arthropoda; class Insecta; order Lepidoptera; family Papilionidae; genus Parnassius; species Parnassius mnemosyne. The sequence goes on from CAVLGL010000148.1 coordinate 45,466,578, forward strand.
CAAGTACTTTGCAGCATCCTTGGTCACGGAGGAAAAGCCGTAAAAATAGATTTATACATTCCTCGTGTGGTTGTGGTGTAAGTCCATAATCACCACATTTGAGTGTCGTAAGAAGCGACTGTATAATATTTTATATTTATCCTATGGTTTACAATTACCCACTACCTTAAGCAAGCCATAAAATATCCAGACAGAAGACGAGAAGTACTGTCAAAGGTGAGCGACGTCTGGTACCGCGGTTACCAAGTCATCTGCCAAGCGCGGTGGTTACGGAAGAGGCCATTTCCAGCAGTAGACTTTTACAGGTGGTTGAGGAGTAAGTATTTTACAGCAATATAATATATTATACTGCGAAGTTAATAACTTTAGTACGACGTAACATAAATTAAAAATGTCGTCGTGCTTAAAACGGCTAAATGGGCCGCCATCATATTTCGATATACCTCGTCAGGAGGACATCGGAAACGTTTCAGAGGCATTTGGCCAGCTTTTTTCTTTTTATTCGCAATCTAAATTGTGACTATTTATATGCTGCGTACGTTCCCTCGAATTTCTGGGCCTGATGTTTATTCTTGCCGAAAAGCTTGTTTTTCTTTCGCGTGTCTATTAATTCTCGGATCTAAATACTACATTTACATAATAGCAGTAAATGAGGATGCCGATAATTCTTGTATATCTTGCAACTTTATTGCCAGTAAGGAAAAAATAAAAGTAAATACCGACGGGTCTATGGGCTAGTTAAGTTATGAACTGTTGTGTGATGAAAGTCTAGCAACGTGTAACATAGTCAAAACGATTAGAATGCCAGCCAGATGTCGCCAAGATCTGGACTTATATTACAAATTGTCTAAAACTAAGTTTCATTCCATACATTTTTCCTATATAGTACGGTAACTTATATATTAACAGTTGAATAAGATTGGCAAGAGTATTTTAAGTCAATAGTTGGAACTCAAACGCGCACTGTTTTATTAATCTTTGAACGCCATTTCGGAAGTCGAGTCGAATGGCAGAGTTATTCACCAACAGGAAGCGGGTATGACATCACCGGTATCACGTTATTGGAAGGTATTTTGAGAACGGCATGGCTTCTGAGAAAACCGGAATATTGGCGAGAGCATCGCTTTTGCCTTGCGACCGCCACGTGGCCAGAATCCTTCTATTTGACTCATCATTTGTATTTCGGAAGCGTCTTTCATCACGAGTTGGCGAATATTTGTTATGAATTTTGTGACAAGTAACAGTGAGGTAATTTATTGCAAATAATATGCCAGTGTTGATGCTATTTGAAATCTTCCTGTTTTTTCGGAATCTAATCCCATAATTGTTGCCATGTTGTGGGACTATTATATAACATATTATATGTTTATTATTTTTTATATTTTATTTGACAGTGTAGAGAGGGCGTAAGAATATTTATTACCCTATATCGTCCCGTGGGTGTCGTAAGAGGCGACAGAGGAAAACTGAACCAGGAGATGTAGCCAACAGTATCATCCTGATAACAGCTGAATAAAAATAAGAAACTGCGGTTGTTAACTCGCTCGCCAAGCATGACAACTATGGCAACTTTTCAAAGACTGTGATGGCAATATTTTATATTCAATATTATTTTTTGCAGCAGCTATATTATCACTCCGAAATATTTAACATGCCTGGACACTATTAGAATACTGCGCATTTAATTATGCCGCGCTTTTGCACTGGTAGTATAATGGAAAATAAAACATCTCACTAAGCTACCGGATGCGCTACTTACGAATCGAGTCCTAATTTAGGTCAACAAATGTAATTCTAATATTTAGGTTTGTAAAGCAAAAATTATTGATGACTGTTTTTTACAAGTTTTGAATCAATTTGAGCTCCATATAGTCGAAGCTCAACAATAAATACAAACGATAACTCCGCTAAATTGGATGGGAATTTTTTTTTTTTTTTTTGCGGATGGAAAATCATCTAATGACGCCTTTCGCTGTGGGTGGAGCGGAAGGGAGTGTCAGACTTTTACTGACTAAAAACCATCCGTGTTCCTTCAGTGCCCTTACGTTCCGGAGCCGCGGTATCTCTTTCGAACAGCCCGCAGCCCCGGCAGGCGTCGGCCCTTGCGGGCCCCTTCACGCTGCTGACAGCTCTTTGAGGCGCGCGTGGAACAAAACGCGCCGTCGACACGGCCTGTCGTCGTTAGACGGACGGACGGCGAGCTACCCATTGCTCGCCGTCCACAGGCCCGCGCCTACGGTGGTCGGGGGCCACGACGTAGCCCCCGACGCCCGGGGCGTCTCCCGCGGCGGCCGGGAAGGAAAGCTGTTGCTCTTTCCTTCTCCCGCTCCGCCACCTCCTTCGCTAGCATCACTGCTTCGCAGAAGGTGGTGACGGCATCCCATTCCGTCTCGCTCCGGACCATGGCTTCGACCAGAGCCGGACGCGAGAGGTCACCGCCGCCTATCGCCGCTACGAGGACACGGCGGTGCTCCGCCCAAGCAGAGCACACCTCCACGGTGTGCTCCACCGTGTCCTCCGGTCGATCCTCGCAGTGGGAGCACCCGGGCGTTTCCTCCCGCCCGATTCGGTGCAGGAACCTCCCGAACACACCGTGTCCGGTGAGGACCTGCGTCAGGCGGAAGGTGAGGACGCCGTGGCGTCTCTCAAGCCACTCCTCAAAGAGGGGTCTTATCGCCGCTATAGTGGCGTGCCCAGCACGGGGTTGCGACAGTCGCTCTCTCCATGTCGCCATGAGATCATGCCGGAAGTCTGTCCGCTGCGCGACAACTTGCCGCGGCAGCGGGGTTTCCCCCCGGCATAGTGCTGCCGCGCGCCATTCGTGCAGGCGCGCGAGGACTATCGCCTCCAGATCCCATGGCGGCAATCCGGCAAGGAGGCTCGCCGCCTCGCGGGAGATCGTGCGGTAGCCGCGAACCATCTTTACGGCAACCACCCTTTGGGGCGCGTTTAGGTGGTGGACGGCAAGCCGCGCCAAACCACGCGCCCACACCGGGGCCCCGTAAAGGGCCATGGACCTCACGATCCCCGCGTAGAGCCTCCGGCAGGAGGCGTTTGGCCCCCCCAGGTTCGGCAGGAGCCGCCTGAAGGCAGCCCCGGTCCGTTCCAGTTTGGGAGCCAAACGTCGGAAGTGCTCAACGAAGTTCCATCGGCCGTCGAGGACGAGTCCTAGGTACTTCAACGTCGACTCGACGCCGATGGATACCCCTCCTACCATCACTGAGGATCCCGGTGGTGGCCTGTTCCGAGGACCATGGAAGTGCATGGCCTCGGACTTGTGCAGAGCCACCTCGAGACCCAGTTGCCGGATCCTCTCAACGACTATCGCAACCCCGCGTGTCATAGTTTCCGCCGCCGCCTCGTACGACCCCCCTTGTGCCAGTACCAGCGTGTTGTCAGCGTAGCAAACTACGCTGACGCCGGTAGGGAGGTCGGCGCGCAGCACCCAGTCGTAACCGATGTTCCACAGGGGCGGCCCCAGAACCGAACCCTGTGGGACACCGCACGACATCTCTCGCCGGTTCCACTCTCCGTTTCGACCGGGGTAGATGACGGCCCTGTCCGTCAGATAGTCCCCGACTATACGACGGAGATAGGTCGGCACCCGGTGATACCGGAGTGCCTCCCTAATGCAGCTCCAGGGCATGGAGTTGAAGGCGTTGGCGATGTCGAGAGACACCGCCAAGACAACCCCCCCCTTGGCCACTGCATCCCCCGTCGTGAGGGCTCTCACGCGCATGATGGCGTCCACCGTAGAGCGCCTCTTGCGGAAACCAAACTGGTGTTCCGCAAGATCCGGCCCCGTCCCCGCAAGGTGCTCGGCGAGGCGGTTTGCAATTACTCTTTCAAAGAGCTTGCCCACCTCGTCGAGCAGCACCACGGGCCGGTATGCGGACGGAGAGTCCGCAGGGCGCCCCGGCTTCCGAATGAGGACCAGCTTCCCCGTCTTCCAACGAAGCGGGAATTGGCCTCTCTCCAAGCATGCGCTTAGGAGCCCCTCCAGTCGGGGCCCGAGAGCCTCCGAGGCCAGGACCCAGGCTTTGCCAGGCAAGCCATCGGGTCCTGGGGCGGTATTCCTGGCCTTGAGCCTACGTAGCGCCACTCTCAGGTCTACCCCGGTCCCTTCCGGGAAAATTGGATGGGAATAACGAAGCATTTGGGATAATTCCAACCGTATTCTATGTGGAACATCTTTAAAAATCCCTATAAGATTTAAACTAAAAATTACTCGTTTGCGTTGTTATAATATACAAACATTCCCCAATAAAAATGTACAATGTTCACATATACATTACAGGATTACAGCTATAGTTTTCTTTGATATACTGCGCGTTTCGGATCGCATGCATAGTATTAAGCTGACGTCAAAGCAGCTCTGAAGCGCGTTGTACCTACATGTATAGGTCTGTAAAACATCGTTTTCAATTCAGTAAGCTAACTTAGTAAGCTCCACGTAAAGCATGTACGTGCAAAAAGCATCTCGCACTCGAGTGTCTCGCTTCAGAAAATCGTTTCAGAATTCTGCAAACTCTATGTGCAGTTGGCACGCATGTGGATGTAGCGCACTACACTGGAACCATCCATAACTATGATAAAATACACCACAAAGCGAAATCATGTTTCCGTTATCTACATTGGTGGGGAGGAGTTAGGACGCCTTCGTCTTCATACAGCGAGGCTATGTTCGATTCATTCCTGTTAAAAACGGCAGATGAATTTGACCAATTCCCACACCAAAGACCTAATACAAGCAACAAGTTACATAATAATAATTAAGAGAAGATAAGATGTTTACGTGGTAGAACCACGATGTAGAACGAATGGGTAGGCTCGACCCGGAACCGGGATATTATAGAATACCACAGTAACAGCTTAGGCCCCCACTAGATTGCCGCATAGGGGGATGCCACGCTGGGCAATCAGGAAGACGCTATTGTCCATCTCCTGATTTGTATCTCTCTGTCGCCTTTTACGACACACACGGGATGATAAGAGTTAGTGGATATTCTTACACTGCCACTATACACAGTAAAATAACACTATGCTGCCTATATTTCGTAAGGTGAAAGACAAGAAGCGAATACCACTTTTTACTTGTAAGGAGGAATTTCATCTTAATCCTGAAGGGCGACAAACACATTTTCATTTTGACGTTAATTCTCATATATTTGATATATATTATAAAATTTAATTATATGTTAAAAGTTCTCAAGTTAGATGAAATTGTTAACACAACTTTAATATAACATTTTCACCTACATCCACATATGTGCTCCACATATATAAGTCCGTAGTGTAGCGGTCACGTGCGCAAGCGAAGGTGATCGGGCTGCACCGTTGACACCGTGCCAATCGCGCACGCAGAAATATTAAAGTACAAAATGCACTCGGCGGCGAAAACACGCCTCAAAATCCAATCATTGGCAACGATAGATTTCATCGTATCATGCGAGCACTCAAGAGCTTAACGCTACGAACTACTCAAGTCGATTTGAAGATAGAAACGTCTATGAGTTAATAAATCATGGGTTTCTGTAAGCGAACGTTATTCCTATCTGCTGTGAAGTTAACATAACAAAAAGATTAGGAATGCAAACGATGTGTATGCAATGAGCAAATAGATCACACACATCTGCGACCATTTATCTGATGATTATGAATGCGCAGGATAGGCTTTCTAGTGGCTGCGTAAGGGGAATCCACTAACCCCTATTTTATCATCGCGTGGATTTCGTTAGAGGCGACAGAGAATAATGAAGCGAGAGATAACTTACAGCATCTTCCTGATAATATCTCGAAATAATAAAAAACACTATTGCCAACCCGCCTGCTAAGCGTATTCCGTCATATTTGATAAACAATGAAACCTGGATAAATGTGTTCCATTAATAGAGGTGAGAATAGAGGTTATTTCAGTTATAGAGGTTTATTAAATAAAATAACATATTTTGTAAATATTATACATGAGTTGTAAATCTTTATTAACAATCTTTACTTTAGTTTTTCACGTACTGATAAAGACTTAAGCCTTCGCTTCGGCATTTTCAAATAAAACATCCGGACGATAGCAAAACCAAACTAAAACTGGATTTCACTTTTACAAAATTAGCCAAGTGCGGAATTTGCAGGTAGTATAGTAATTAGTAAACAAAACGGTACACAAAATATAGTCTCAGCAAAAGAGGTAAAATATACTCGCTGTCTCGTTATAGAGGTAATTAAGACGAATAAAATCGAAAGAACTAATCCCAGATATAGAGGTTTGTTTTGTCCCACTAACAGAGGAAATTCAGTGCCAAAGTCTCGGGACCTAAGCATGAGTCAGGCTATGGAGGTTTCTCACTTATACAGGTCCCACTTAACCAAGTTTTACTCTATATATCAAATATGATGCAACTGAGGGAGGGGGGGGAGGGGGTTTATAATTTACAATTAATTTATATTGCGACTGCACGGGTAATACGTTGTTATAATTACACCTAATTGACATTAATTCAAACCTAAAAAGCTCGTGAAAGGGCACAAGTTATGAAAAATTCAAAAACTAATTTCGATATAACTGTCTTCCAGCATACAATGGAATGTTATTTATAGTTTCTTTAATAATGCATCAAATATAATATCAAGATGTTAACCAGCGACACGTCGCTTTAAGCAAATATTAAAACAGCGTGTGCTGTGAAGGACGCCCGCCTTAAATCGAGAAAATTCCATTACAGTTGCGAAGTTTATAAATTTTATATTTTTATTTACACGAATACAAAATTCCACTGTTAGATATAGGTCTCCCCCATAGATTGCCTCGTAGGAGAAATATTTGCCACTATTATCAATCTTGGCAAGCGGGTTGGCAACCGATTTTATTTATTATTTATGTTGTTATCAGAACGACGCTGCTGCCCATGTTCTAGTTTTATTCCCTCTATCGCTTCTCACGACCCACGGGACGATATAGGGTAGTCGATATACTTACACCATCACTACACGAACAATTTATTAATATTAGTTATTTCTGAATCTGACCATTTGGCTTATGTTATGCATCTACATGAAACATCTCTAGGAAAGTAAGTATCTGTTTGAAAACAAACGGCAAGAAAACTTTTATCATAAAATTGAATAATTGAACTTTTAATAAAAAGTATAACTCGACTTTAAAAACTAAAAACATACACTGACTTCGGAAGCTATTGTGTGGAAATTATTTTATTATTTTTAAGTTTTAAAGTATGTTTTTTTTTTAAATTAAAAATTGTATTTTTACCTGTTTGTGTTGACTACGTTATATCACAACAACTAGAATGCATCTAAATAATTGCCTACCTTAGGGCTGGAATATTTGTTTAAATTTATAGGGGTCCACCCTTGAAGTATATAACCTACTTAATTAAAAAACAATCAATTAAATTGGTTCAGCCGGTTCGAGGAATCGATGAACATACGAGGGTGGATTGAAAAGTACTCGGCCTAACCAAGAAAATAAACAAATACTAAATCAGTTATATTTTTATTTTTCTACATAATCACCATCAAGTTGAATACACTTTTGCCACCTCCCCTTCCAAGCATTTAGACCGTTGAAAAAAAATGATTCTTCCTTAGAGTCAAAATATGCGTCTACAGCTGCTTTGACCTCGTCGTTTGTCGAAAATCTTTGACCTCCCAAGTGCTTTTTTAGGTTAGGGAACAGAAAGAAGTCTGATGGTGCCAGATCAGGTGAATACGGCGGATGCGGTAACAGTTCAAAGCCACAGTTGTGAATTTCAGCCATTGACTGTACTGACGTGTGAACACGGGCGTTATCTTGATGAAACAGGACTTTTCTTCTGAGCATTCCTCGACGTTTTTCTTTTATTTCCTCTCGTAAACGACGTAGTAAGGTGCAGTAGTAATCAGAGTTTATATTCTGACCCCTTTCAAGATAATCAATCATAATCACACCTTTCGAGTCCCAGAATACTGAAGCCATCACACCTTATTTGCCGACAAAATCGACTTAGCCTTTTTAGGGGGTGGTGAACCAGGTCTTCTCCACTGTTTTGATTGTTGTTTTGTTTCCGGTGTACAGTAATGAACCCATGTTTCGTCCATAGTAACAAAACGATTCAAAAAATCATCTGCATCGGCTTCAAATAACTCCAAACAGTCGCGTGAAATAGTCAATCGCGTCCTTTTTTGTTCAACTGAAAGCAGTCGCGGAACCCACCTCGCAGACACCTTGTGGAAACCCAACTCGTTGACAATGATGTTTTGAGTTCGTTCATAAGAGATGCCTATAATCTCGGCTATCTCTCTAATTTTTAATCTGCGGTCTCCCATTATTAAATCAAGTACTTTTTTAATATTTTCGTCAGTAGTTGACGTCGAAGGCCTTCCAGAGCGGGGTTCATCTTTCACACTCTCTCTACCACGCTTAAATTCTGCTATCCATTTTTTAACGGATGAATATGACAGAGCACAATCGCCTAATGTACTAACCATGTCATCATGGATGGCTTTGGATGATAGCCCCTTCTTATGGAGGTACTTAATGACGGCACGCTGCTCGATTTGCTCCTTTCGCGGAAATTATGTCCGATTACTTTGTTAATAAATTTATAAAATCACAACTAATTATCGCACACGTTTCGAACTTCACACAATGAACTAGTCTGAACTGAACTAAATAATGTGAGTAGATTTGATTTTTAGAATTGAATGGATCTGTGTTAGGCCGAGTACTTTTCAATCCACCCTCGTACTATAAAAAAATAATTAACTCTGAATATAGAACTTCTTCCTGGGAATTGACCCCCCTCCCGTCCCCGTGACCATGTTTTTTTAAATATATAATTAGGATGACAAGCGAGCAACAAGTCCACTTGATGGTAAGTGGATACTGTGGCCCATAGATATTTACAACTATCCTCGATTAAGAATCAAATTGCAGATGCGTTGTCACCCCAGAGGACTAAGATGTAATGCCTCGTATCCAGTAAAAAGCGTCTCCGGTTCTCTACACCACCTTACGAACACACACTGCAAGCAATAAGCCACTATTTTACGCTGGTATTCTGTGAAAGCGAGGTCCTTTCCCGGTCGAGCCGACCCATTCGTGCTACACCAATAATATAGTTGCATCCGTAAAATTAGTTTTTTTTTTTATAGGATAAAAGTGATAAGCGAGCACTCAGTCGTTAAGCTGATATTTTACGCTGGTATTCTGTAAGAGCGAGGTCCTTCCCCGGTCGAGCCGACCCATTCGTGTTATAACTATACAATTAATATAGCTGCAGCATAGCTCTACCACGTTTAAACGTTTATTTCATTTCGGAACGATATTACAAAATAACGAGTACAGTTAAATCTAAAATAGAATATGTAAAATAGGCGGTCTTATCACTCTGAAAGTGATCTCTTCCAAATAACCTTAGCGTAGAGAACTGATGCAAACAATAGTTAAAAATAGAGGGGGGGGGGGGGGGCGTACAAAATAAAAATACAAATATGAAAATACAATAAGTAAAGATTAGTGAAGATTATGTATGATTTCATATAATAAATTAAATGAAAAGAGTACGATAAAGGAAAAGTAATTTATCTAATAGCGTTCTAAATAATACGATTTAACAAGACTTTTGAAAGAATGAAGAGATTGAGCACGACGAATGTGGAGAGGTTAAAGAGTACCGTTATTTATATAAGACTTTTTTTCGGTAGAGACGGAGGAATGTAATGTAATGTTGTGTAGTGGAGTAAGATTTGAAAGATACATCAGTTAAAATGACATCAAACTACTTAGTTATTAATAAAATATCATAGATTGTCACGGAGACAATTATCTTCCATTCATCATTGTATCATCACATTTTGGTTATTAATTAAGAATATGTAAATATTAATGGTCCATAGCATTTACTTACCACCATGTGGTGTGTACTTCAAAAAATTTCCTTCACAATTTTTCTTTAAAAAAAATTACCAATATTTATAGAAAGTATTGTTAATTTACAACATACACAACAACATAAACGTGACTCTAATTAAAATGTTTATGATTTCGTTCATTTTCCCGAGGCGATACTTTTTGTCTCTTTGTTTTTTTGCGGAACATGTATTTTAACGAAATTTAATTTTGCGTCACTAAGCAATACTTTAAACAAAAAGCGAAGAACGTTTAACAAAATTTTTCCCAAAAACAAAGCGAATGTTTTGGTTTTCTTTACCTTCGTAGAGATAATTTTGATTGTGTAGGCAACGGACTAGCCATCTATCACTTCTTTTAGAATTTTCCATTAATAACCATATTTTTAGACAAAACGTGGTTCGAAGGGCTCGCTGATCTTTGAACTTTGGCTACCCTCTCGGGGATTACAGGCGTGAGGTGTTTGTAACGAGTAATTTCATCTAAGCCCTCAAGAAGGACAACGCAAACTTCATGCAGGTGTCAACGCAACATAGGTTCTACTTATCATCAGGTGGACCGAGCTACGATTCAAATATTCCGAACGATGATATAGTAGCTTGAATTAGTTTTAAACGCATGTCATGAAAGCAAACATTAAGAAGATAGGTATCCGGGCGGCGTTTTGTCTATACAATAGTATTCTTTTGTTTTCTCCCCGGATAATGACACTGAAGCAAACATTTTATTACTATACGCGTATAACCTATATATGGCACTGTCATGTTCCTAAGAGTATGTTTAGTTTTTTCTTATAAATTAATTATTTTATAAATTAGGATGTTTTAAAATTACTAAAATGTTTCGTTATACCGATGTTATAACATTAAAACATATACAGACGTAGCCATAATCCTTGTTTTATTAATTTTGAAAAGAAAATAAACAACCCAGTTTTGGAGGAGGAAACAGGGAAATACGGGTGATGATTTTATCAAGTCTTCATAGATATTATAAGTCCGAACTGCAGTTGTCTCTAAACTCTCGTCAAAAACCTATTTTTATCATTTTTTCAGTCGAGATGGGGATATCTGGACTGAAAAAGTTGTCATTTTGTTGTTAATGTCACCTCAGACGTAATATTTATTTTTGTGTCGATCACACAAAACTTATAAATAATTGCATTCTGTACCTACAGTTTTTGCGGTTCAGCATATAATCATTACAACCCTTCACAAATCCACTGCTAAACATAAGCCTCCCTCAAAGAATACCACAAAGCTGTTACAGCCCTCGTAGCTATAATAATTAAATTAAAAATTTACTTTTATCCTTAATTAATGAATTTACGACCTTTCAAAAAGTGAACATGAGATTGATGTTATCGAGATCTCCTGTTAAGGATATTTGCCATAGTTGCCACACTTGGCAGGCGAATGCTGTGTCTGTGAACTCAAAATCACTAAACTAAAATAAATTAAAAAATCTGTCGCTTAAATTTTAATCAAAACAACTTATTCTTAGAACCAAGGCTAAAGTAGTAATTAAAAAAAACAGATTCGTTAATGAATAGGCCTCCTTTTTTATAACTATAATAATAACTATATTATAGACGAAAAACAAACATCTGATGCTTAGATGCGCAGGGTTACACGTGCAAGTTAGGTTTACGATGCTAGAGTCGCTCCAACCGAGGATGTGCACCCGTTGATGTCGTACATAAGGACTCACCGGCGCGTCGGCCGCGTTACGTAATTAGAAACCGTTCGCTTATTCGACAAGCGAGTTCACATATCCATCACATGTCTGTAAATCTACGTGGAATCGATAGTATTTAAAATATAACCGAACATGTACAAAATAAAACGAGTGCACGATAAACTTTCTTTCTTTTCTATCTTATTTTTAGGATAAGAGTTATTCAAATAAATATTCCATTTCTGATTGAAAAACTATGACTCATGAAAATACTAAAAAAGAATACCGTATGGCGAGTGCACAAAGGGATGTATTTCATTCATAGTTGAGACATTTGATGATTCATTTGCACTAACACGCAGGTATCTTATCTCTAAGTTATTTACACCGGGTTTATTACGCCATAATGTTGAACTAAATCAATATCGTCAAGCGCTAGAAAACATTTTCGGCGATCACGTGACAATATGAACTTGCATGGTGTAATTTCTTCTTAAACTGTCGGTCACGTACGCGGTTACAAAGTTGACAATGGAGACCGCGCTCAGCGAATCGGCCAGACGATTTATGCCAAAACCTGAGGTGTGTCAACCTGAATATGAGCTAAAATCGCTTGGAGTATAACGACGCTTTGATCTTGTGAGGTCGTATTAGGTATCGTTTCTAGGTTACCTGAATGAAAATTTTATTTTTGATCCATCGACCTTGGTCCGAACGTCACCTTATCAGGGGGCGCGATACATCACAAACATTTGGGCGGTGAGGAGCAAAGTAAATACACACGACCTTGACGGAACTTGTTAGACGTTTTTGCTAGATAAGCTGCTCACTGTAATCACTCTGATGATATTTGTAAAAAAAATAAGTAATTGTGCAACGAAAGATCACTGACCTGTGTAACCATATCCCAGTAGAATCCGTCAAGCATAGACTTGCCATGTTGATGTTGACGGCACAGCGCGGGCCAGAGCGAAGCGCGCACGGGACTGTTAATGGGCCAGGAGTTTTCTCTGATGAGCAGCTTGAGCTCGCGCTTGCGGCCTTGCTGAAGTAACGGCTGGACTTCCTCGAAGGTCTTGAGGGGCGCCTTCTTGCCTGCGAATAAGGGGTTGGGTAAGCACTGCGTCCAGATCGGCGTGGGTTCGTTGTTAGCGAGCGATTCATCGCTGGGGGCGCGAAACGCGGCCGGTTCTATGTACATGGCGACTCGATCGCATCGCACATGCTTTCTGTGCGCGCGCGTCTGCGGCACTGCCGAGTGTCGACCGAAAACCGCCAACCTCCGGAAAATGCGATAGCGCCCCGGCGCTGTCACACTTCGATTGTTTATCCGACCGTATGATCACCGCTTTGGTCTCTCAGGCCGGTACAAGTTATTAATTATCTTTGTCCCTAACAACAGCGTTATTAAAATGCACTAAACCCTTTAAAAGTAAAAAATAAAAAAGTATGTAATTTAAATATAATCTGTTGTTGCATGAATAGATGTAGAGTAATTTGCAGATAAACTTGGCAATGTTAATGTATTGTCGTGTTTTGGTGTTGAGGTCACGTTATATTCTAATTATATCGCATTACCTAATTGGTTGTTTGTATTAAGAGTATCAGTTGATTATATTGACAATGTCGTGTAAACACAGCGTCGTATCAGCATGCAGAAATACGAAAATAATCGACAAATAAACAAATCATAGCAAAAAGGCACGCAAAGCGCTGGACGATCGCCAGCAGTACACTTTCGTTTCGGACGCTAAGGGGTAAGCGATTTTAAGATTTTTTGTAATAGCTATGTATAGTCAATAGTAATAGTAGTCTTACTAGAATAAAATGGGCTCATTAATAAGGAAATTTACTGAATGTTGAATAAATTACATAAGTGTATGACAACGTAATAATATATAATACCTAATTATTTTGCATTGATAAATCAATCAGGTTTATTTTAACACTTAGCTCTTAATAACTTAATACATCAAAGTGGGCTAAAGATAAAACGACCAACGTTTGCTTTAATAAGTCATGATTTCATTTATCTATCACATTTATATTTCTAAAGTAAATTATTCAAATACTGTTGTAAAGAACAAATAAATTTTTATTCGGTAACATTTACACAGAATAAAGCTAGATTTACAACAAGTCCACAGCTAAAAATAGGCTTCTTTCAAACAATGCCACACTCACGCTCCTCATGTATCCATCGACGTCCTGTAAGTTTTTTCAACTTCTTTATTTTTTAAATATTAGTCGTCATTTCGAAACACATTTTTTTAAATAGTTATTAATAAAACGATTCATTAAATTAGTAACTACATTTCATCTTTCCATTTCAAGCGTCTATTACATTTTTTAAATATGTAAGCATCACCGAAAACTTAAGAGTTTTTAATAATATAAATTTCAACGAAGGTTTTTTTAACCATAGAAATACAATCTAACAAAAATATTGGAACCTATGTAACCGGTGTAATTATAAATAAGCCTTTTAATATCATTATGCGCTTATTACATACTTCCTAAATGCATCGATAAGCTTTAAAAAAATATAATGAGTTTTCATTGCACTACTCACGTATAATTTATTTTCTACGTTATAATAATTTCCTGCTTATCCACGTTAATGATATTACCGGGTCTCAAAGGCCCCGTAGCCGCGTCGCAGTTAAGTGAAACAACAAAAGATAACGCGAGGTTATCTAACTGCAGTCTCGGCCGGCGCGGCGCGCCGAATACTACGCAAGTTAATTTTAAATCGCTTAATAGGAGAGTCACAACACGCGCACCTATCACAATTGGAACGACAAATATTTTTCTTAACGATGAAAACTACGAAAAACAGATTTTAATGTCATAAGTAAAAAAAAAAATATTCCCTGGCCCCTGATCTAGTATAACAGTGTGTTCAGGAACCAGTTCCTCCCTTAAAGTAAGCCCAGTCAAAAAGGTCAATTAATTTATGGCTTCTCTTTATAGAATTCTGCTAATTTCAAATCAGTTATAGGAGTGACAAGTAAATGATCTACAACAAAAGATCACGGATGAACCGCCACACCGTGAAGTGGCGTGGCGGTGTAAGAACATCCACACCTCCATATCGTCCCGTGAGTGTCGTAAGGAGCGACAGCGTGCCGTCTTTGTAGTAACAACTATAAAATTAAATATTGCGGTTGCTAAATCAACTATGAAACAATCTTTGGGGAGGTCTATGTTCAGCGTTGGACTTTAAAAGACTTTAATGGATAATTGATTTAAAATTATTACCAAAATTTATTAAAAATTCTACCACATTATATTATTATTACGCTACTAAAGCGCTATAGCAAATAAACAGCTACAGCGTTGCTGTACTGCATACCTTAGCGCTATCGTTCAAATGAAGGTAAAAAGTACATTCTAGAAATGTAGATGTTGTTTATGGCGTTTATTGTCAGTGGCTGACGGATACTGAAAAGTCTTTAAAGTTCAATCCAGAAGTTAGTTTTGAATAATACTTTTAAATATTATTCTGAATACAGAAAATAAATAGTTAAATAAAACAAATAAAGTCCAATAAACTGCGTAAACGAATCAAGTACTTTAATTACTACTACTATTTCTCTTGTTGAAGCTAGTCAACCCTTTAGTGGCAATGGCAAGTTTTTGCCGAAACTTTTTTGTAGTTTTCATTAGCAAAACATACGACGGTGACACTAAAAGTTCTTAGAAAATAAAAAATGCACAAACTAGCAAGTTATTAGTTTTATTATATCTTTTCAAAATAGTGTCCATTTACATCAATACATCGCTGCATCCGATGGAACAACTGAGAAAAGCACTGCCCACTCGTCCTTTGGAGTCACATCGACGGCATTTTGAAACAAGTGCTTCCTCGGCGCCCATAAAAAGTTTTCCTCGAAGTGTTTCTTTTATATTCGGAAATAAATAAAAATCGCAAGGTCGGGGCTATAAGGCGGGTAACCCAGTAATTCCACGTCTGATGTCACCAATGCGCCAAGGCGGATTTTGTGCAATTGACTCATACCGATGCCTAAGCTTGTCCAAATCTACTGATAGTCACTCTTTTGTCAGTCTCTATCAAACGCCGTACATCACTGATTAGTTATCTTCAGTCGTCGCCGTAGGAGGGCGGCACTCACGCAGAACATTGGTGAGATTAGTGTGACCACTTTTAAACTCATTAAACCAGTTGTAAATAGTGGCACGAGATGGGGCTTCATCGTGAAAGGCCAATCTATGTATATCATAAATTTCTTGTTGACTGAAATGACATCGATAATTTTCTCGCGTTAAATTCATGCTGACGTGACACAGACAAATTTCAATTTGCCGCCAAATCGTAAGCAAATGACAAATTAATAAAACACATACACAATAATATTGGCAAAGAGTTCCATTTTCAAAATTTTAACTTATTTTTTTATTATATCGTTTACAAGTAACCAGTTCTAAAAGCTTTCAGTGTCGCCCTCGTATTTAAAGCGATAAGACAGTTATTTGTTGATGGTAACATGTATTTTATTTAATAAATTTTTATTATAGTCACAGATCGAAGTAGAATAAGTAATTGTAATAAAAACATATTATTATTTTACTGTAGTGCTCTGAGACTCACGTAAACAAGCCGTTTTTGAATCTACAATGATTCACGAAGGTCTCTTATTAAACTGTAAATGAGTTGTACTAGATAATCTATAAAAATAAATAAAATTGAAGTGTCTGTTTGTAACGTAAAATTAACAGTTTTTTTTACTACATGCATATGAAAGTATATACGGTGCTTATAACAAAAACACAATTTTTAAAATTTTTGTAGATCTGTCTGTTTGTTCCGGCTAATCTCCAAAATGGCTAGACCGATTTTGACAGGACTTTCATTCGGAGATAGCTGAAGGAGTAACTTAGGCTACTTTTATTTTAGAAAAAGAATTAGGATACAGCGCAAAAAAATTTAAAACCCCAAATTACACGCGGGCGAAGTCGCGGAGAACAGCTAGTATGTACATATAATATCTACACTGTAATTGAGTAAAGAACGACCATATAATATATTATACTAACTGGGTTATGAGTTTAACTTTGAATTCATTCTGAACTTATTACAATGTAAAAATATCTTCAATACATCGATTATATCGGATAGTGTAGCTATTAGCCACCGTCTCAACCTAACATACTGTTTCGAGCTTGGGGTTTGAGACAATTAAAAACTGCCGAGTGAATTACCAAAATTGACACTTTAATTACAGAACACTTATTACAACTTAAAACCACACTAATAACAAAACACAATTGTACTACTGATCACTTTAGTTCGCAGTTGTATCGCTTCGAAGTATTCGCTTGTATCGCCAATTTAACTCTAACCGGGTCGCGGTCTATACCGACCTTATTATAGGGCCTCAGATAATTTCCAGAACCTTCTACTGCAGAAACATCTAGAATGTTCGAGTACAGTCCCGACTGACTAGGTGTCGATAGTTCTAGAAAATTCTTCCATGGAAAAAAGAATCCTGACTCTTCTAGTTTTGATACTCGATACTAGAGGGCGCTAGTGGTAACTACTGTTGCCATATACCAGGCATTAATGGTGGCGCTCAACAATACTTATTGTGGGAATATGACCTTTATACCAGCGAAATACCACTGACCCACTCACTCATCACTAGATCTACAAAACTATACGCTCGATTTATTTGAAACTTTGCATATTATATAATATATACTCATTTCTCTATGTAGACACCCACTTAGAAAGTATTTGGGAAAATTGAACTCCTGGGAGGGCTGACAGGATGTTACAGCTTGTGGGGGATATAATGGGTTGACTGGTAGGGAATGCCTCAAGGCATTAAGTCCGCCCTTTATATTCTTTTGTTCTAGGGAATGCAATAAAGAATAAATAAAGAAAAAAATAAATATATGTAGATATATATAAATAAGTGATAAGTCACAAGATAACTGGATACTGGAAAGTAGTATCTAGAAATTTATGAATCATTTTTACAATAAGCATCAATGAAACAACATTTAAAATTTGGTAGATATGTCACAATTTTCTTACAATTACTTTTTATTGATCGGCCTTTTAATCCCATAATAGACACTGGTCTTTCCAAGAATCTGCCAAAATTACAAGCATTCGTCGAAATATTGCAAATGCTCCCCAAGTAGTATATTTATGCATATTTAGTTATGACAGAAAGATATTTAGTTTTACTCTTAGAGTATTAACCCATAATATATATCTTTATATATAAAAATTACGTGTCACATTGTTTGTCCGCGATGAACTCCTAAACTACTGAACTGATTTCAATGAAATTTTGCACACTGTGAGCAGTTTGGTCCAACTTGAGAGATAGGATAGTTTTTATCCCGATAAGGATTTTTCATTGGAGAAAGGGTCATCTCAGGAAAGGTCAGAACGACGTCTGCCTGGTCTCAATATATATATATATATATATTGAATATACATACAGTCGACTATCAATAATTTGAAACTCAAGGGACCAGAGAATAATTACCAAGCGTTCAAAATAACAGGCAGGCAATTAGATAACCAAGAGGGAGCAGTAAAAATCAAGTAAGTAGAGTAGTACAATTATTTACAAATGTTCATTTTGAAAAGAAGTCTCTCTCATTTATATAAACAATCGAAAGGTGTGTACATGTATGTAAACAAACGACATGATTGTGCATGATAAATACTTCAAATTACCGAGGGGACCAATGAATTTCGGTTTTATTCAATTTATCGAATATTTTTCGAGGGAACGGGAAAATATTCAAACTATCGACAAATTCAAATTATCGAGAGTCGACTGTAATATATTCTGTCACAAGTCGGTCTTTAGACACTTCGTCTATGTCGTACCTACTTTAATTAGGAGTTTGTACCACGTGCATATAAAGTTTAATTTAGAGAAAATATAAAAATATCACCCCTTTTCCAAGCTTATAATTATAAATACACGTTAATAGCTCATAAACCTTTAAAATATAGTAAATTGGTACTAGTAGATCCTTTATTAGTATTAGTATTATTTAATGCCGTATAATTTTTAATAGGGTCATATAAGAACGAAAATTATAAATGTTTTTATCATGTAAAAATCTAGCATGCGATAATTCAAATAAAATCAACAAAGAAAAGTAACGATCGACGTGTATGAAAATTGCCAATATAACGATATTTAAAATGAGTCAAGTGCAAGTTTTAATGAGCCGCCTACGGTTATACCGCGCCATCAGCATCAAAATAAATAATAGAAATATTGAAGAATGCCAAGCCCAAGAGCCAAGGCTCCGTGGCACTGTGGTTATCAATGAGTGACTGATTGCCGCAGGTTCGAATCCCGCACGGAACCAGTATTTGTATGGCCTACAGATAATTGCTCCGGATCTGGATGTTTGTTCTTGTGCCATTTTTTTTATGTTAACTGCCTCCACGAGACAGGAGAAAGCCCTAAAATGTGGAGGTAACTTTTTTTAAATTATCATAATGCGAGAGCAACCTGGGTTAAATCACCGCAGGCACCAATGAAATTGTTGATTCCGTCAACATGCACTGGAGTAGGCTAATCGTATAATAACCCTCTCAGAAATGAGAGGATGTTTGTCCAGCAGTTGGACGTAAAGTCCGTAACAAGATCCATATTTGTAGGCAGCGTTACTCTTAATCGAAGTCTATACAAATAAAAAAAAAACAACTATTACTATAAAGTAAAATCCGATTTTTTGTACTCTCTCGAGTGGACTAAGGAATATCACAATCTCAATGTCGTCTAAACATTTCCATAAATAAACTTTATCCCCCCTAAATTATAAACTATTTAATAAAAAAAAGAATTATCAAAATCTGTACATCATTGACGATTTCACGTGACAAAAATAAAACAAATATTTATTGTCAACCTCCTCCTGCTTTCGAACACAGGTTGTACAAAACATTATGTTTTATTTCAAAGTAATGTATCGGACTACCTCTCCAAATAAAGCAAACTATTCACGTAAACGAAGTTGCGGACAATAATTATAGTTATAGCATTCGTTGTAAATAGTTAATTTGCCTTTTGTAGTAAACAACAATCGTAACGTCAATCAAAACATTATTTACTATACGATATTTAATTTATTATCATTAATTTATTCTCTTAAAGGTCCGAGTTGTGACTTGTAATGGTAGCTGCTTGAAATTATGTCGAATCAGCGTAATGTATGAACAATATTATATGATTATATAACTACCGCTGGCCATATGAGGAAGCTCATGGTCGCTCTGCGTGCTATGAAGAGGGATATGCTAAGAGTTTCTCAACGTGATAGACTACTAAGTCTATCACGTTGAGAAACTCTTAGCATATCAGTACTAACTGAGGATATCCGCAGGAGAACAAGTAACCAACATAGCCCGACGGATCAGTATGCTGAAGTAACGATTGACCAGCCGTACAGTTTGAAGAACCGATGCCGAAAGGCAAGAAAGGTTTTCGAGTGGCAGCCTTGTGCGGATATGCTAAGTTTAGGGTGGCCCCCCACTAGATGGATTGACGACCAGATAAGAGATGTAGAAAGTCGATAGATACAAGTGGCACAAGAGCGTGCTTTCTAGCATTCCTATATTCAGTAGTAAACTAAGCTGTAATGATGATGACAATAAGCAATATTTATCATAACAATATAGTCTTATAAACAAATCATGAACACTATTTTTCAATCTCTAATGGAGTATTGTTTTATGAAGTCGAAAGATAAAGCAATCATTGCACAACTAGGTAGAAATATACAAGTACAGTGTACTGAATACGTTATAGGTACGTTCGCTTGTTGCAACACGAATTCTAAAAGAAATGTAGTTTTTTTTTTTAAATAAGGGTGACAAAAAAAGAATCATTAAAAGCGGTTCACAATTAGCGAAGATATCGTATGACATAACATACAAACAAAAAACATACAGTCGAATTGTAAGCCTCCTCCTATTAGAAGTTGGCTAACAATCACATATTGCACCTGTTGGTAAGTGAAGACATCTACATTCATTCTAGAAATCAGAATGCAGAATCAAAATGCAGCTGCCCCTATTCGTGTTAGCGAACAAAGTATTTTTTTCAATTTCTCAGAAATCCAATTCATATCGTTATAATGTCCTGCTAGATTTCGACTATGGCCATATTTTCTGGATAATATGACAGTATGTTAACTGTTCAGGATTAAATAACATATTGTCGCCATTAGCTTAAAAATATCCTAGTATTAAAAGCTTTTACCGAGTTTGGAATCTTATTATATACACAGAAATCGGATCGTCTGTCGTCACACACACTATATAAATAACTTGACGTCTTTAAGTACTAATAGTTACATCTTAAGTAAAGGGAGTAGTGCAATTGTATGATGTAGTCAGTGTTTATGGCGTTTACTACGCCAACGGGACGAAAGGGATTCAAGATATATCTGAGGTTGTCGTTGTTATTATTACTTAAAGTAACTTTTGTTTCTTTTAACTTTACTTTATACTAGCTATCCACCCCAACTTCGCACATTTAATTTCTAGATCTCAACAACAGGGCCAGCCAAAAATACTTTATAAAATGTTTATCAAAATCGCTCAAGCCGTTTAGGAGGAGAAGAATTGCGAACACACCCACACAGCAATTTTGTATATAATAATAATTAAAGATTCATTATATGTATTTGTAATCGACAAACCATGGAGAATAATTCTCGAATGGCAGCCTCGTACCGGCTAGCAAAGTGTAGGCGGGAAAGAATAGACTGTAATGGTAAAGGTAATTATAACGATCTGTATTTGTTAGTTAGCCCAAATTATATAAGGTCGGGGAAAAGTTTCTTCATATTTTATATATGTATTTATAGATAAGGGAACAAAAAGAAGTCGCTTGGGGCTAGATCTGGTGAGTAAGGCGGATGGTCAGGCAGTTCAAACCGTAATTCGTAGATTTTCATCGATCTTCACATTGAGGTCGGAAACTTTTCAAAGCAGTATATGTGACATTTTGTTCAATAACTTGTTGCCATCTTGCAGGTAGTGATATAAAAATGTGACATAAATAATCCCGTTCCTGTAGAAATCTTGTAATTTTTGAATAAAAAAAATGCGACAAGTAGTTTTGACAGTCCTCTCTTGATGTTAACCTAACACTACCCAAAGAATTCTGAAGAGACCGAAACAGGTGAAAATCTGAGGTTGCAAGGTCAGGAATATATATGATGGATGTTAATTCATCCATCATATATATTCCTCCCAACCAAGCTCTTTCAATTTTTGCTGAGTGGCCAAAGATGTGTGTGATCTGGCATTATCATGATGAAAGACCACTCCTTTTCTGTTGACCGATTCCGGCTGTTTTTTCTCAATTTCTTGCTTGAGTCTCCTTATTTGTTGTTGGCAGTAGAGATCCAAATCGATGGTTTTGCCCAGCGGTAAAAGATCATAATAAACGATGCCCTCTCACTCCCACCATGTGCAATAAAGTGATGATGTGTGTATAGTATACACACATCATCACTTTATTGCGTATTAATCTGGGTTTCGCTACAGTCTGTGGAACTGGACTAGCCTTTGACCATGATCATTTTCGCACGTTCTTGTAGTAGGTGACCCATTTTTCATCACCAGTGATCAATCTTTTTAATAATGGTTCGGTTTTATTACGTTTCAATAGAGAATTGCAAAGGAGTACACGATTCATAATGGCATCGACTTTATCCGTATGACCAGGCAACCAGAGCGAGCTTCATTTTTGACATCAAAATTCCCGGACTGAAAACGCTTGAACCAACTTTGTGCTAACCTCACTGACACTGCATTAAGTCCATAAACGTCAATAATTTTTTTTTCGCGGCTTGATTCTTATTTTTTCCTTTTTGTAATAAATCTTCAGAAAGTATCGAATTTCTTCGTCAGATTCACTCATTTTGGCGGACAGAAAAACAATTAAAAGTGGGGGGAAAGTGTTTTTTACTTTTTATTTATACTGGCACTCCATACTCTTCAGATCGGAACATAGCAGCATAGTTACTATTGTTTGGCAGAAAAGGAATCCTACCACCTAATAAAAGAAGAGAAATACTTATATGTAATTTAATTTTTCAACCGTTAACAGGTTTTTTTTACAATAGTGGACTCACAAATAAATACATGCAAGTATCAAAGCCTGATCGTATTTAGTAATCATATAATGAAAAAATTAGAGAAATAATCTAAACATGTAATACAAGAGACTGTGTTATCGACCTAAGCGATTTCATATTAATACATAGATAACCTATATATAACGTCAATCGTATTCTTTCACAAATATTCTCCGTGGAAATAGTCGTGTTACTGCAGTTACAACTTTTTATAGTATTATAATTTACGTTTATAATATTTAGTGTCCTATTTCAAAATTAGTAAAACGGAAACACTTATGGAATAGTTGCGATGTCTATTACTCCGTTTATCTATGTCTGTCGATGTTAGTTTTCACTAACACTATTTGATCTTATAATTTGCACTATAACAAAGAAATAAGGCGATGATTGTCAAATAATAAAAGTGCAAAGTTCACTTTCGAATCCATGGCAAATATCTATGGCAAAAAAAATTAAGAACATGATGTAGATAAATAAATGAAAGATGAAGCAATGAAATCAAATCAGGACATCTCCTGATTTGATTTCATTGCTTCATGCCCATCGGCAGTAGCGTCGCCCTAATAATGACTAAAAATAAAAAACTGCGGTTGCCAACCCGTTTGCCAAGCGTGGCAACTATGGCAAATATCCCCCCTATGGGGACGAGGGCTACGTTCAGCAGTTGACTATAGTAAGCTGTAACGAAAGCAATGAAATGAAAACTCTTTATTTTGTAATATAAGAAATTAAAATTTCGTTTATGAAACGAAGTCAGGTTTTTTAGTACCTATGGGTACCTACTTACTGTCGTCTAAAAATAAAAATATTTAATACTGAGTTTGTTTTTAGAAATAAAAATATTTAATACTGAGTTTGTTTTTAAAAATAAAAATATTTAATAAAATATTTAATTCTGCAGTCGGGTTCTTCGTTTTACTAACAATTTATTACGTGACACGATAGATTGCGAGTTCTGAATGACCGGCCCATAGCCGCTTAAGGTTACTGTTACTGTATTTAGAAAAAGTAAACTCGTATAGTAACTAATGATGAATCAATTGCTTACGACTACAGAATAATATGAATATTATTTTAGCCAATACAAAATATATAGCATCTTCAATTACAAAAACTATTTGAACGTATTATTTAAATATATATTACACACCACATGCATACACACACACACACACACACACACACACACACACACACACACACACACACACACACACACACACACACACACACACACACACACACACACACACACACACACACACACACACACACACACACACACACACACACACACACACACACACACACACACACACACACACACACACACACACACACACACACACACACATACACAGACAGAGACAGACACACGTGCGTGCACACACGCACACCACATTATTAACACTTATTACACCTGCTTACCCTTACTAGTACTTAAAGCATGTTTTTCTTCTTTGTATAAATACCTAGCAAGTAATTTTTACACAGTTTCTCCAAACTGAACAAGTATATTTTAATGTAATATTATTACACGTAGCTGTATTGATTATAAATGTTTTACAGCATTATAACTTCTGTTGAGGGAGGGGCCTGGTGATCCCATAGCACAGGGCAACCTAGTTTGGGCACCAGTCTCCCACCTAGATCTTATTTAGTTAATTTTTATAGCTGTTATTTAGTTGTATAGTTCATTGTTACTAAGTTTTTTGTGATGTACTGATTGTAATATGTGGGAGAAAATAAATACCAGTTATTATTAAAAATAAATACTTAAAGTAACATCTGGGGAAACTGTTCAAGCCTCCAATAACAGCGCGCGAAAGCTTGTGAATGTGAAGCGCCTGACATCTACCGAGGTCGATTGTAAAGCGGCTTAATAAAATCCGCTGAATAGTTACTCACATTCACGAAGCTTTCCCATTTCAATCGAAAGATGGCACCGCTGTTCATCGAACATCAAACAGTACTTATACTCACACGGTGGGTGGGTGTGTGTGTGTGTGTGTTTAGACTTAAGCTAGCTACATAACGTGGTAGAGCCATGCTGCAGCTATATTAATAGTATAGTTGTAGCACGAATGGGTCGGCTCGACCGGGGAAGAACCACGCTCTCACAGAATACCAGCATAAAATAGCAGCTTAATGCTGCTGTGTTTCGTATGCTGAGTGTAGAGAACCGGAGACCCTTTTTACTGGAAAAGAGGCATTCTATCTTAGTCCTCACGGCTGACAACGCATCTGCATTTTAATTCGCAAACGATGATAGATGCAGATGTCTATGGGCCACAACAACCACTTACCATTAGGTGGACTGTGTGCTCGTTTGTCACACTAATTCTATAAAAAAAGAAACATAAATTAATTGAGAATTGCAATCTTTAAAATCTTACATGTTACTACTTACTACCTGTTAATTTGTACTACAAACTATTTTACAAGAAGCTAGCTATCTTGAGTTTTGGATCTCAACAACAGCGCCACCTACTGGGTCCAATTATGAATCTAAGTCATTCTCGAATCAACTTAATCACACCCACCAAAATTTCATCAAATTCGGTCAAGTCGTTTAGGAGTTCAGTCACATACACACGGACAGAAGAATTTGCAATAATTTAAATAGTTTGTCCCATTATACTTGCCAGGATCCTCAGGATTTGCGAATAACCCATAAAACAACTACGATTTCTGCCATTTCAATCTACTGTAAGCCGCGTAAAAGAACTTCATTCTAAAAAAAACGCTTTTGTAGTTTAGCCGCACTAAAAAATATATAAAATAAATAACAGTTTAAATAAACTAAAAAAAAACACACTTTTATAGATAACCGAACGAAAAAGAAGAAAATAATTTTCAATGAGTTTAAAATAAGAAAATAGTGATTAAGTAATATAAAAAATAATTTTATTATAAAATTAGCGTTATCATAAAAATTTCTGAAAAAATCACTCCACTCTTTTTTTACAATAAAATTATTATTTATGTTAATAACTATTTTCTTATTCTAAACTCATTGAAAATTATTTTCTACTCTTTAGTTCGGTTATCTGCAAAAGCATGTTTTTTTTTAAACTATTATTTATTTTTATCTTTTCAATTTGTATATTGCAAACTGAAACTTAAATAATTTATTAATGAATATTTTATTCCACGAATTGGCAAATTTTCTTCTTCTATTTATCGGTTTCGTCTAGAAAAGTTGGCAACAAAAGTTGGTCTGTGTCAAACAGCAATATACAGCAAACGGTCCATTTATACGTGTCGAATGCTCTTGCAATATATGGCATTAAATAGAAAATTTTCAATAAAAATCTTACTTCAGTAGTTTTTTTAACCCCCGACTGTGGTGAACTCGGGACTAATATATGAATGCCATCAACGATTAAATGAGGTATGTAAAAAGAACAATGTGACTCTGCAATGGATAAAGGGGCACAGTGGATTCAGAGGCAACAATGCAGCAGACAAACTGGCCAGTAGAGGATCGGCTCTGGCCACTATAGGATCGGAACTAATCATACCAATCCCCTTTGGTAACGTTCGTTCACTGGTACGTAGACACTTCACTAATCACTAAACACTCAGCTTTGGAAAAATCTAGTAGACTGTAGACAAGCTAGGGAGGCATTGACTGAAATAAACAGTCGTTTAACCAAAGTTCTAATGAGACTGAACAAGCCACAGATCAGGATAGTAACAAGTGCTATCACAGGACACGGCACCTTTAACAACCATTTATTTACTATAGGTGTTACAGATAGTCCCCTGTGCAGGGCATGTATGGGGGAGGAAGAAACGGCGGCCCACGTGCTACTGAAATGTCCGAAGGTCACTAAGTACATGGCTAAACATCTCGGCACGCCGGGGTCACTCCCTGAAGTTGCATGCAACATCAAAGGACTCATGGCTCGAATAGTCACATTATTCCTGCCCACACGCAAAATACGCGCATAGACGTGGAGTTGCGGAAAACAGCCCGTCGCGTCGTAAACTAAACTAACTACTAACTAAACTAACCCCCGACGAAATCGAAGGGGTATTATATGTTTGTAGTCTGTGTAAATGTTTTAAATTTAGTTATTATTTAATATCAAGATAAGTATTGCCCCAGGCCCCTCGGCCGCGTTACATACTGTATAGATGTTATATATATATATATATATATATATATATATATATATATATATATATATATATATGTATATGTGTGTGTGTGTGTGTGTGTGTGTGTGTGTGTGTGTGTGTGTGTGTGTGTGTGTGTGTGTGTGTGTGTGTGTGTGTGTGTGTCTGTGCGTGTGTGCGTGTTATAGATTATAGCTGTGTATTGGTAATGTGTAATGGTTAATGGGTCATGGCGCTAGTGGGTGCTAATGCTAAATGACTGCACTAATATCACAACATTGAATAAAATGCGCACTTTTGATATTTAGTAATTGGATGATTATTCAATTTTTACATTAATCGTAGGTAGATATTTAATGTAGATTGTAGATAAGTAGATAATCTTTTTGATTTATTGTTTTTCAGTGTGGTTTTTTTCCAAATTGATTTATTGTTTTGAACAACTAGCGTTAAGTTTTGATCCAAAATTACAAAAATTAGTTTATTTTTTATAAATCAAAGTTTATAAAAAATTCAAATTTAAATTTTAATAAACTACACTTAATCAGTTTAGTTTATTATTTAATTAAACTTTGATTAGTTCTTATACAAAAAAGATTCTGAGTTATGTATTCAACAATAACATAACAACCTGGTTAACAAATTTACACAATTTACGCGAACACTACACATCCAAATATAAAGACTTATTAAAACTAACTATAAGAACACATAGCTGATGCGAAGAATAGACGCTCCGGGAAGTCTGCAGTATGTGAACACGTACAGGATCGCCCCCGTCACTACATCAGATTTAATAGACCACAAATCCTCGCTAAAGAACACCGATTCCTTCCAACGATGATTCGCGAAGCTATTGGAGTATAAACCATCCTAAT